>CM019831.1:41773765-43226055 GCA_009763385.1 Coix lacryma-jobi var. lacryma-jobi
GGCCCGTCGATGGCTTTGCTTTCTGGCTCTTCTGCTAACCCCTCTGGAGGCTTTGCACTTTCTTCTCTTCTTTCTGTCACAGAGGAGCAGCTGGAGTTCATGGGGGATGACAAGTTGGCTTTGCTTGCCAACCGGTTCTCGTGGTTCCACAACAACCGCATGAACCGTCACCGCGGAGGAGGACGCTCGGGTTGTTTCGAGTGCGGCGACCCCAACCACTTCATCGCCAATTGCCTGAAGAAGAACAAGCAAGTCTTCGGCAAGGTAGATCATGGGCACAAGTACGACTCCGGCAAGCGCAAGGAGAAGTACGTCCCCGCCAAGCACAAGCGGAAGGGCAGCTTCAACAAGGAGTACATCAAGACGAAGTACTTGGAGAAGGCCCAGGCTGAGTAGCGTGCTTTCTTCGCCACGCTCAGCGACGTCGACGACTCGGATGACGACTCCGCTTCCTCAAGCGACGATGAGTCCGAGAAGAAGAAGAGGATCAAGGACAAGCTGAACGGTCTCTGCTTCTTTGCCGACAATGAGGGTTTTTGCACCATGGCCCTCGGCAAGGAGGTCGACGGCGAGCTGGAAGAGATTCCTCGGAACGACGATGACAACGACGACACCTCCCAGGTATCTCAGACCCCCGATGAGCTTTCTGCTGAGGTCGAGAAACTTACTGCTGCCCTCCTTAGTCAAGACAAGCTGCTTAGGCACGCTGCTAGAGAGAGGAAGGAGTTTAGGCAGAAGTGGGAGGATGCGGTTGACGGACCAGGATGTCAAAGATATCACTAGAAGATGATTACTCCGACTAATCCCAGACGGCATGGGAGATCCGAAGACTAGATACGAAGTGTACTTGGATTAGGACTCTCACTGTAACTTAGTTGAGTTCTTAAAGGAAGTCTTGTAATTAGAATAGGACTCCTTTGATGTAACCGACTAGGACTCGGTCTATGCTATGCTTCACCCGGATATATAAGGGGAAGCAGGCGCAGGCTCCAATCGACTTAATCTTAATCATACACAAAGGCACACACCACACTGGACGTAAGGTATTACGCTACTTAGCGGCCCGAACCAGTATAAATTGCTGTCTCTGTGTACTCGCCGAGTCCTATGAACGCCGATCCCCACCGAACAAATCGTCTGAGATTACTAAAGACGAGTTGCCGGTTAACAAACACCGACAGCTGGCGCGCCAGGTAGGGGCTTTCGGCGATTCGACGATCAAGAGCCTGGTGAACCACGACAACATGTTCTCGGCAGGATCAATTTTCATTTTTGGCTCATGGACTTGCATCGCGGATGATCAAGGAAAGTTGCATCGACAACTTCACACTGATCTAGAAGCATAAGCCACGCCAAAGATGGATGATCTCACTCAGAACCTAGCAAACCTTGCAATCCAAGATTCGCAAGATCCTGAAGACCAATCCGAAGCTTCCGACTCCTACTCGGGCTCGAACTCCGAGAACAAAAAGGACTCGGACACCAGACATAGCATCACCTTTGGACTGCGGAACTCGGCTGAAAACCTCCAAGACCTGATTGATGCAAAATTCAAAGACTTTCAATAGATTCCTTTGAACGGAGCTCAGCGGGGACTCGTTTTCAGCTCTACCAGGGAGGGTAACATCGTTCATTGGCCAATACAACAAGCTCCGGCCAGGCTGATTGGCACAATCGACCAACAACTTCCACACCAACACGGACATCAGCTCCCCTTTGAGGAACACGAGACCTCAACAGAGCTAAACTCCAGTGCCTCTACTCTAGTGTCGGCTACACCGGGATCAACAAACCAAGGCTTCACTCGTGAAGTATTCATGGCAGGACATCAATTATCTCTACGACCTCCAACTCCTCCAGATGTCCTTCGTGATGATGAAACCTTGAGTATGATATCCGACAATGACCCAGAAGGACCCAGAGAAACCGAGTCCTTAAAGGCAGAAAGAATAAGGAAGAATCAAGCTAAAGACGATCGCAGAAGGCGAGCAAATCATCGGAAGGAAGCCATAGAGCGCTACAATGAACGACTCGAGGAATATAATACTCGGAGGCGCCTGGAAGAAGATGCGGAGCATCAAGCTCACACCCAACATGATCAGGAGAATCAATCCAAGAATGATCACAACCGTCGACGTGCTGATTGCTCCCGCAACCTCGAGCCTGAATTTATGAGGGTTGCTGGCCACAAGGTCTATCAGACACCCTATCAGAACATTATTGCTTTGGCGACAGAGATGGGAGCCAAGAACAACCGCACCCCTGATGAAGAGTGACGCTTGGTCACACTTCAAACTACTGCACTACAACTCAAGGGACGAAACTTCAAGTCCTTAGCAGATGAACAAGCGTCATCACATCCAAGCTAGAGGTGACCTGTTCATGAGTGACTCGGCCGGGCTCCAGTGAGGAGTCGCCTGGGCAACCAAGAACCCGATCAAGCTGAAGGAGGAGCCGAATCATCATACTAAGGAGTCACCATTGCAGCATCTGACGCAGTCGATCGCTTCCCTTGCTTTTCCCAAAGGCTCCGAACAGTCCCGTTTCCACAGAAATTCAAGCCCGGGAACTATTCAAAGTACGATGGAAGACAGAGCCTAAACGATGGCTCAGGCTGTATGCTCAAGCAGTCGAGTTAGCGGGAGGAAGCAACGACGTCAAAGCACTTTTTCTCCCCATGGCTCTAGAAACAATGCCACTTGCTTGGTTCGACAGGCTTAGGCCCGAGTCCATTGACTCCTTGGAACAACTCCATCGTATCTTCATAGAGAACTTTGCGGGTGTCCCCGAGAGATCAGATCCCCGGACTAAGCTCAGGACTTGCAAGCAGCAAAAAAATGAGACAATAAGAGAGTACTACAGACGCTTCTCAGAGATCCGGTCCACAGTCTCTGACATAACAGACAGAGAAGTAATTGACCTTTTTGGCAATGGAATTTGCGAAAGGTATAATTACAAAGACTTCATCAAGCACGACCCGACCACCGCCGACGAGTTTCATCGGGCAGTAAACTCCATGATGGCGACAGAAGAACGCACACAGGAATGCTTCCCCGAAAGGAACACACAAGGTGATCGAGGTAACATCCAGAGAGGCAACAAGGCACCGCAGCAAAACACCCGCAAGAGAACAGGGGACAACACTGTTGCAGCCATGGAACCTCAGAAGAAGGGAAACAAGCCATCCACCTTTGACGACTTACTCGACGGACCATGCCCTTTCCATCCGAAAGGAGGACATCAGGCTAGACATTGTCGACAGCTCAAGGAGCGAGGCTTGAACTATGACTTCAATAGAAACAAGAAAGATAAGGGGAAGAAAGTAGCTGAAGACCCTCAGCAGGACGCCGGCGGTTTCCAACACCCCAAAGGGACCATCAATGTCATATTTGGGGGAGTAACCACCAGCGATAGCAAACGCCTCCAGAAACTTTCCCTACGGGAGATCATGTCTACAGAACCGGCTACCCGCAGATACCTTGATTGGTCCGAGTACCCGATCAATTTCTCTCGAGCAGACCAATGGACCAATGTATCCAATGCAGGGCATTACCCGCTAGTCCTGGATCCTACGGTCGCCGGGTTTAAATTGGGAAGAGTACTCATCAACGGAGGAGCAGGACTCAATGTCATCTTTGCAAGCACCTTACGCAAGATGAACTTGGACCTCGCAACTCAGCTTACACCATCAAACGCCCCTTTCTACGGCATAGTACCCGGAAAGGCGGCTGTACCACTCGGAAGGATCATACTACCCGTCACCTTTGGAACTCAGAATAATCACCAGACTGAGTACATCAGCTTTGAGGTAGCCGATTTTGATTCATCATACCATGCCATATTTAGGCGACCAGCCATCGCCAAATTCATGGCAGTACCCCACTACCCGTACTTTCTGCTGAAGATGCCGGGTCCTAAAGGAATCCTAACCTTCAGGGGTGACTTGAAGCGATCATTCGACTGCGACATAGAGGCTGTCCAAATCGCTGAAAAAGCTCAACTCGCCCTAGAAGTACAAGAACTTGCTCAGATGGTACATAACACCAAGCCTGGGGATGTAGAAATCCCAACTAAGAAGGCGGGTACTATCCAACCATCAGCAGAAATCTCTACAGAAACAATTGACCTGGAAATCGGTGATCCCTCAAAGACAGCGGTTATCAGTGCTCACCTATCTGAAGAATAGGAACTCACGCTCACCAAGTTCCTCAGGGAAAACAGAGACATATTTGCTTGGAAATCGGCTGATATGCCAGGAGTTCCTAGGAGCTTGGCTAAGCACAAATTGGAACTAAAAGAGGGCTCCAGACCCATCAAGCAACGACTACGACGATTCTCACCAGAGAAGAAAGAGGCAATCAAGAAGGAAATAGCTAAACTACTCGCGGCCGGGTTCATGAGAGAAATCCTTCACCCCGAGTGGTTAGCTAACCCAGTACTAGTCAAGAAGAAGAACTCTGCCGAGTGGCGCATGTGTGTCGATTACACAGACCTCAACAAGCACTGTCCAAAGGATCCTTTCGGGTTACCTAGGATAGATCAAATAGTTGATGCCACCGCAGGATCCGCTCTATTATCTTTTCTGGATTGCTACTCCGGGTTCCATCAGATTGCCCTCAAAGAACAAGATCAACCCAAGACATCGTTTATAACTCCCTTCGGAGCATACTGTTATAAAACTATGTCCTTCGGGTTGAAGAACGCAGGGACTACTTACCAGCGTGCCATCCAAGACTGTTTGGGTGACCAAATTGGACGCAACGCGGAAGCATATGTTGATGATGTTGATGAGGACATCACTCCTTTGGATACACACAACGATCCTCCGCTGAGTTATCATGGTCCAATGACACGAGCTCGCGCGCGTCAACTAAATTTAGAGGTGAATTCGTTCCTATGTAACACTTTAAATGTTTTTGAGAATAGATTGCTACCTAATGATTATGTGTTGATTAGGAACCATGGAGAGGACCCAGAGATGCATAGAGGAAGGTTTGGAGGTGTGGAAGACCAGCAAGGGCGCCTGATGCAAGTTGGAGACCAAGACGAAGTTGACTTCGAGTCAGTTTCGGAGTCCAGGAGCAGTCAGCACTAAACTGGTCACCCAGGTTGCGTACGGACTCCCTTTTTGACGAACCAGATATCGTTGGAAAGCTATTTCGATAAGCTAACCAATGGTTCTGGTCTCATATCAAAATTCATCCTGAGTCAACGGAAATCGTCGAAACAAGTCAGCACACAGAATCTGTCCCGGTGCTGCGTCGCCGTTTTTGGTCCGTTGGGCCGTGTATCCTCTGTGAGCCCATTAGAGGGGCGCGTCCAGGGGGGTGACGACCCTTAGGGACTATAAACAGTAGCCGTCACCCTCGTTAGGGTTTTGGGTTTTGCTTAGATTATTCTGTTCATAACAGTTTCGCCGTTTCATCGGTTTGTGAGATCCCAACTCGTGAGATTAATCATACATCTGCAATTTGGTTGCATTCTTCCTTGTTCTTGCTCGTGTTCTTCGATTCACAGGCAAGGACTTTAGCCTTCTTGGTGAGGTCAACCGTGCAACGCCGGTTGATAACCAGAGGAGACGTGGTGCTGCGATTGCGGGGTTTCGGATTGTGTTGTTCGGAAACCGGATCGACTTGTGTCTCGTTTCCACCAAATCGAGAGTTACCAGAACCTTTCGGAAGATCGGGCACCCTTGTTCACATCAAGTGGTAATCAAAGCTTCAGGTATACCGTCAGGTTCATATCTATCTTTAGTTTCGAGTGTTTTCGCCTTCATCCCATAGTCCAGTGAGATATTTTGTTCTGTCCTACAACCCTTCCGCGCCATAGCCTTTGCATATTTCGGTTGCAGAGTCCGTTGTGTTGAGTTTCTGTCCGAGTCAAGGTCTTGTTGCTGGTTAGGTCGTGTTAGAGTCCAGTTTGTGTTTTTCCTCCCATCGTTTCCTTCAAACCCTAGCCGGGAGACCAGTTTTGCGCATATTGTTCCCGTTTTGTCCTCTAATTCGGAGAGGGGTTCTTAAAACTGGTCTAGTTTTCGCATACGAACTCGAAATTTGATGTTCCATATATTGAAATCGATCAGAAAAAAATTTCAGATCCGTCTGTCTCCGGCGTTGCCGGGGTCCAAAAATTTTATTTTGGTCAAAAACTGGTCACAAGATCCACTTTTCGTGGTCACAAGGTTTTTCTTAATTTTGTCCGTATCTTGTGAATTTTCCACAGGCCACGTCTTTCACTTGTTTAAGCTCAAATTTTTTGTTCTTACTTCTTTTGTGCTCCTAAGTAAAAGAAAAATATCAAAAAAATAAAAATAAAAAGTTGAATTTTCCCAAAAAAACAATGACAGCCAAAAAAAGAGAAAAAAGAGAAGGGCAAAAGAGGAACAATATCTAGAGGAGCACATAGAGAAGGGCAAAAGTGAGTTGTATAAGCGTGTGCTGTTTTGTTCCTTGTTTCTGTTGCTCTTGCTATCCATCGTACTTGTTTCTCCACCTTGTTATCACACATACCTGGTACTTGGAACACTTTAGACCGGCAACAAGAATAAGTACTTTGGACTATAATTCAGCATTACTATCTGTTTCTAATCTGTGTTCCATATATATATATATATATTTGTCTCTTTGTGTGCCATCCAAGCTCCACAGATTCTTCTGGACAACACTGGTTTTGCATCCCTGCAATCACGCGCACGCCTCCCTGGTATCCTTTGCTTTGCGGGTAAGAACACTGGTAAGAGCTTGGTAAGGTGTTTACCTTTTGCTGCTCTTGATTGAGAGGCACCACTCCACCTGAGTAGTAGGATTATTAGGGATAACTTTCACTGTTTTGCTGCTTGTGTTTTGTGTCCACAATGACAGGTGACGACGGAGACGTTAATTCGCCTAAAGAGTTTTCAGAGTGTGTCAGCCAAGAGCAACTACAATCGGTTTTAACTAATGCTCAAAAAGATATGAACGAGACTGTGACCAAGGCTGTAACCCAAGTACTCGTTGACCTCAAGATCGGCAACGCCCTTGAGAGATTGGACAAACGACTGTCCACTCTAACTGATAGGGTAACTGCCTTAGAAGCCAGGCCACAACCCGATGAAGATATTGATAGCAGCGACGCTGGTGATGAGGTATATGATGCCGATGGGAAGATTGATCGTGCAGCGACAATGAGAAACAGATTACGTCAGCGTCTTCACAAAAACACCACAGGTATGGGTGGCGCTCGACGTTTCAACCGCCAGCGAGGTAATCATACTCATACTCCCGAAGATCCTTATGCTAAAGTTAAATTTACAATACCTTCTTTTTTGGGACATTATGATGCTGAGGAATACCTTGATTGGGAGATGACAGTAGAGCAAAAATTCAGTGCCCACCTTGTACCTGAGCAACATCACATTAGACAAGCCACTAGTGAATTTAAAGATTTTGCTATTATTTGGTGGACTGGTTTAGTTGCAGATAATTGCCAACCTCGAACTTGGGAAGAACTTAAGGTTGCTATGCGTGATAGATTTGTGCCTCCATCATATCATAGAGAGCTACGTAAGAGACTAATGCGCTTAGAACAGGGAGATAAATCTGTGCAGGATTACTATGGTGAGCTTCAGAAAGGTTTGATGCGATGTAGCATAGTAGAGGGACCCGAGGACTCTATTGTTCGTTTTTATGCAGGTTTGAGGGAGGAAATTCAGGACATAGTTGATTATAAGGAATTTAACACTGTCAACCAGTTGTTTCAGATTGCTATGCTTGTAGAGAAGGAGTTGCAGGGGCGTGAAAAGCAGAGAAAGATCAAGGGAGGCACTTCATACATACCACGCACGGGGACATCTTTGGTGCTTCCCAAGGCATCCTCCTTTCGGGCGCCTCTACCAGCAAGCAAGCGAACACCTTCCTCACAACCTTCTGGGTCAGGTAAAAACTCTGTGCAGGAACCTTCGAAGAGTGCATCCTCCGTTGCCTCAACGGGACACACTTCTGGCATTCAGTGTCACCGCTGTCTTGGATATGGACATGTGCAGAAGGACTGCCCAAGTAAGCGGGCATACATTGCGACAGAAGAAGGGTACATCAGTACCTCTGATGTTGAAGATGTTGAAGAAGAAGAACAGGTTCAGGGAGATGGCGAGGTCTTTGGTAGCGAGGATACTTCAACCTACATGAGTGTCATCGTGCAACGCGTGCTCAGCACACAAGTACAACAACCTGAAAAGCTGCAACGCCACAATTTGTTCCAAATTTTCTTTGTCATCAACAACCGGCGAGCACGTGTCATCATTGATAGCGGTAGCTGCAATAATTTGGTGAGTTCTGATTTGATCAAGAAGCTTGGTTTGTCCACGCGCCCACACCCACATCCGTACCATATTCAGTGGCTGAATGATTCTGGTAAAGCTAAGGTAACAAAAACTTGTAGAGTTTCTTTTTCCATTGGTACCTATGTGGATTCTGTAGATTATGATGTAGTTCCTATGGAAGCGTGTTCACTTTTATTGGGTCGTCCGTGGGAATTTTATAAGGATGCTATACACCATGGTAGAAGTAATAAATACACTTTTATGCATAAAGGAAAGAAAATTACTTTGGTTCCTATGACCCTGCTGAAATTGTACAAGCTGATAAAGAACGAACTGCTAATTTGCATGATACTAAATCTGAAAATCAGCAAGTTGCTAATTCTCTTTACCCACCTAAAAAGGATAAGTCTACACCTAGTTCTAAGGAAGAGGGCATAAAATTGAAGGGTGGTGTAATGCTTGCAATAAAAAGTGACCTTGCTGAAATTTCTGATGATGCTATTTGTTATACATTGGTTTGCAAACGAGTTTTGTATTCGTTTGATGATGTTGTTAGCTCGATACCTCCTGCTGCCACTAACCTTTTGCAGGAGTATAAGGATGTTTTTCCAGCTGAGATACCCCCGGGGCTGCCACCTATGAGAGGAATAGAGCATCAAATTGATTTGATTCCGGGAGCTACATTGCCAAACTGAGCTGCTTATCGAACCAACCCCGAGGAGACTAAGCAAATTCAGCGACAAGTCCAAGACCTTTTGGACCGCGGGTATGTACGAGAAAGCCTTAGTCCTTGTGCTGTTCTTGTGATTTTGGTTCCTAAGAAAGATGGTTCATGGCGTAAGTGTGTTGATTGTAGAGCCATTAATAATATTACTATTCGATATCGTCATCCTATTCCTAGGCTTGATGACATGCTTGATGAGTTGTGTGGCTGTAATTTTCACAAAGGTTGACTTGCGTAGTGGCTACCACCAAATTAGAATGAAACTTGGAGATGAATGGAAAACAGCTTTCAAAACTAAATTCGGATTATATGAGTGGTTAGTAATGCCTTTTGGTTTAACTAATGCACCTAGTACTTTTATGAGACTGATGAATGAAGTTTTAAGAGCTTTTATTGGGCGATTTGTGGTGATTTATTTTGATGATATACTAATATATAGCAAGTCTTTGGATGAACATATGGATCACTTACGTGCTGTTTTTAATGCTTTACGTGATGCACGTTTATTTGGTAACCTTGAGAAGTGCATCTTTTGCACAGATCGAGTCTCTTTTCTTGGCTATGTTGTTACTCCACAGGGAATCGAGGTGGATGAGATGAAAATTGAAGCCATAAAAAGTTGGCCGGTGCCCGAAACCACCACACAGGTGAGAAGTTTTCTTGGTCTTGCAGGATTTTCTCGTCGCTTCGTGAAGGATTTTAGTGCCATTGCTGCCCCCTTACATGAGTTGACAAAGAAAGGTGTGGTGTTCCATTGGGGTAAGGCACAAGAGGAGTCCTTTAATACTTTGAAGAACAAGCTTACACACGCGCCTTTGCTGCAACTTCCAAACTTCGGTAAGACTTTTGAGCTAGAATGTGATGCTAGTGGAGTTGGCATTGGTGGTGTTTTGATGCAAGAAGGTAAGCCCATTGCATACTTCAGCGAAAAATTACATGGCCCTGTTTGCAATTACTCTACGTATGATAAGGAATTGTATGCTCTTGTACGTTCTTTAGAGACGTGGCGTCATTATTTGTGGCCTAAAGAATTTGTTATACATTCAGATCATGAATCGCTTAAGTATCTTCATTCACAAAATAATTTGAATCGTAGACATGCTAAGTGGGTTGAGTTTATTGAATCTTTTCCTTATATTATCAAACACAAGAAAGGGAAGGATAATGTAATTGCTGATGCTTTGTCTAGACGATATAGTTTGCTGTCCCAACTTGATTATAGAATTTTTGGACTTGAATCAATAAAAGAACAATATGTGCTTGATCCTGATTTTAATGATGTGTTGCTGAATTGTAAAGAGGGACGTACATGGAACAAGTGTGTGATCAATGATGGATTTGTGTTTAGAGCTAACCGTCTATGCATTCCAGTTGGATCGGTTCGTCTTTTGTTATTGCAGGAAGCACATGGAGGAGGATTGATGGGGCATTTTGGTGCTAAGAAGACGTTGGATATGTTGGCCACACATTTCTTTTGGCCAAAGATGAGGAGAGATGTTGAGAGGTCCGTGGCATGTTGTACCACATGTCAAAAGGCTAAGTCATGCTTGAATCCACATGGTTTGTATATGCCTCTTCCTGTTCCTTCTATTCCTTGGGCAGATATTTCGATGGACTTTGTTTTGGGATTGCCTAGGACTAAGAGGGGGAGGGATAGCATTTTTGTTGTTGTTGATCGTTTTTCTAAGATGGCACATTTTATACCTTGTCATAAAAGTGATGATGCTGTATATATTGCTGACCTCTTTTTCAAAGAGATTGTTCGCTTGCATGGTATGCCTTCTACTATTGTTTCAGATCGCGATGCTAAATTTTTGAGTCACTTTTGGCGCACTCTATGGAATAAGTTGGGTACAAAATTATTGTTTTCCACTACTTGTCACCCACAAACTGATGGTCAAACAGAGGTAGTGAACCGCACTTTGGGTACCATGTTGAGAGCTATTTTGAAGAAAAACTTGAAGATGTGGGAAGAATGTTTGCCTCATGTGGAGTTTGCTTATAATCGGGCCACACATTCTACCACCAAGGTAAGTCCTTTTCAGGTAGTGTATGGTTTTAACCCCCAAGCTCCTATTGATCTTTTGCCTCTACCTACCACTGAAAGAACACATGGTGATGCTAGTGCACGTGCTGATTTTATTCGTAAGTTGCATGAAACAACTAAATCAAATATCGAAAGGATGAATGAAAAGTATAGAATTGCTGGTAGTGAAGGTAGGAAAGAAGTTAAACTTGAACCGGGAGATTTAGTGTGGTTACATTTGAGAAAAGATAGATTTCCAGATCTGCGTAAGTCTAAATTAATGCCAAGAGCTGCTGGTCCTTATAAGATAATTGAGAAAATAAATGATAATGCATACAAACTTGAGTTGCCACCCGATTTCGCGGTTAGTCCTACTTTTAACATTGCAGATTTGAAGCCTTACTTGGGAGAAAATACTGAGCTTGAGTCGAGGACGACTCCAATTCAAGAGGGGGAGGATGATGAGGACATCACTCCTTTGGATACACACAACGATCCTCCGCTGAGTTATCATGGTCCAATGACACGAGCTCGCGCGCGTCAACTAAATTTAGAGGTGAATTCGTTCCTATGTAACACTTTAAATGTTTTTGAAAATAGATTGCTACCTAATAATTATGTGTTGATTAGGAACCATGGAGAGGACCCAGAGATGCATAGAGGAAGGTTTGGAGGCGTGGAAGACCAGCAAGGGCGCCTGATGCAAGTTGGAGACCAAGACGAAGTTGACTTTGAGTAAGTTTCGGAGTCTAGGAGCAGTCAGCACTAAACTGGTCACCCCGGTTGCGTACGGACTCCGTTTTTGACGAACCAGATATCGTTGGAAAGCTATTTCGATAAGCTAACCAATGGTTTTGGTCTCATATCAAAATTCATCTTGAGTCAACGGGAATCGTCGAAACAATTCAGCGCACAGAATCTGTCCCGGTGCTGCGTCGCCGTTTTTGGTCCGTTGGGCCGTGTATCCTCTGTGAGCCCATTAGAGGGGCGCGTCCAGGGGGGTGACGACCCTTAGGGACTATAAACAGTAGCCGTCACTCTCGTTAGGGTTTTGGGTTTTGCTTAGATTATTCTGTTCATAACAGTTTCGCCGTTTCATCGGTTTGTGAGACCCCAACTCGTGAGATTAATCATACATCTGCAATTTGGTTGCATTCTTCCTTGTTCTTGCTCGTGTTCTTCGATTCGCAGGCAAGGGCTTTAGCCTTCCTGGCGAGGTCAACCGTGCAACGCCGGTTGATAACCAGAGGAGACGTGGTGCTGCGATTGCGGGGTTTCGGATCGTGTTGTTCGGAAACCGGATCGACTTGTGTCTCGTTTCCACCAAATCGAGAGTTACCAGAACCTTTCGAAAGATCAGGCACCCTTGTTCACATCAGATGTGGTCATAAAAACAAAGGATCCGACTACCCTCATATCAGACCTGGAAGAAACCTTCAACTGGCTGCGCGCATACCAATGGAGACTCAATCCCACAAAGTGCATTTTCGGAGTACCCTCAGGACAGTTACTCGGCTTCCTTGTTAGCCATCGGGGCATCGAGGCTAGCCAAAAACAGATCACAACTATCATCAATATGAAGCCACCTACCTCAGTCAGGGACGTCCAGAAACTCACCGGGTGCATGGCTGCGTGTAACACCTATGGTGATTAATATGTAATTAACCTGACATGTCATCATCTTTAGTCATTAATCATCCTTGCCATGCTTTATGTTTGCCTAATACTTGTTTTGCATTTACCTTTTCTGAGGTGACTTGTGTAGTGATCTCTTTTTCAAAAACCCTAAAAGCCCAAATCTTCCTTTGAGGGCAAAATGATAGTTTCATCTCTGTGTCTAGCCTTGTGTGAATCTTGTTCATTTGAGTGTCTTGATGTTTTGTTGTGTTGAGCAAAGTTCAAAATCAGAAATAGAATTTAAATTCCTTTTGAAAAACCCTAAATTTCCAAACTCTAGTTTTACCCCTCTTTTTCTAATTCAAAAACTATTCAAAATTTGAAGTTGGCTCAATAATTAAAGTTGTAGATCTTGCCTTAAGGAACAACTTTGGTGTTTACAGATTTTCAAGTTTCAATACAAAATCAGAAGTAATTTCAAATTCTTTCAAACTTCAATTTTGTCCCCATTTCAGTTTTCAAAATTATCTCAAAAACTTTTGAGTTTAAGAAAAAGTTTATATTGGCAAAGTTGTAGATCTCAAAATTCTAAGCAACTTTGGTGTTTTGAGTTTTCTTTGTGTAGTTCAAGTTTTGGGAGTAATTTAAAAATTTCAGAAAGGGGGTAGATTTGGGAATGGGTAACGTCTCTGTGCGAGCTTGAAAGCAAGGGGGCCCCGGCCGACGGCGGCGCAGCCTCAGCCTCGCCGAGCCCGGCTGACCCGCGTCCGTGTCGCCCGAGGCCAGCGCTAAGCGCTCGACCTCTCCGGTCCCCTACCTACCGCCGCCTCGCCATCCCCTACCCTACCCTCCTCCTTCCCCTACGGCCGCGGACAGCGCGCAGATGCCGGCCGCCGGCAAGCCGCCGCGCCGCGCGCGAGCTCCCACCCACGCCGAGCCGCCCTACCCTGCTCCCTACCTCCTTTAGTGCCGCACGAATGCTCCTCACCCCTCGCCCGGACCCCCCCCCCCCCCCGCTCCATCCCGCGGCTATAAGAAGCCGCCGAGCTCCGCCATTGCCGCCACCACGGCACCCCGAGCCACCAGACCACCCCAGCGCCCGCCGAGCCCTCCACCGCCTTCGCCTTGAGCTGCTCCACCTTCCCGAGCAACCAATTTCACCCCTCCGCCCTCCTCTCGCCGGTGCAGGAGCTTCGTCCCCGACTCCGGCAAACGGCCGCGTTTCGGCTAAGCGAGAAATTCGCCGCCGTGAGTGCTTCTCTCTTCCCTCCGACCCCTGCTTCATCTTCTTTGCCTCCTTGCGCTCCTATCCGCACATCGGTAACCCCCTCTTGGTGGACAGAGCCGCCGGAACGCCGCTCGCCGCCGAGAAGTTCCGCCGAGGCGCCGCCACCGTCGAGCTCCCTCCTCCGACCCTGCACCGCCTCGCCGAGCCTCCCTCCCGACTCACGGTGAGCTCGCGAATCTTCTTCCACCCTCGGCTTTCCCAGCGCGAGCCCCGAGCGGCCGGTTCGCCGTCCGCCTCGCCTGCGATTCGCCCGAGCCCTGCGAGGAAGGAGCACAGTGCTCTTTTTCCTTTTTGGAAAGATGTGAATAGTGTTCCTTTTTCATCTTTTTGTGTGATTTTCTGTGTTGCTCCAAAAATTCTGAAAAATTGATGGTAGACTCTTTATACCTTGTAGTATTTTAGAAAAATATGAAACTTGAATTTTGTGCAAAAATTTGAAAATGAAAAATCTCCATTTTAATTAAGAAATGAATAGTTTTAGATTTTTAGAAAATCATGTATAGCTCCAAAAATCATGAGATAAATTTTTATGTGCTAGTTATGACATTTTTAGTCTCTGGTGAAATTTTGAGGCCATTTAGAGCAAGTTGATTTTTGGGCTTTTATTTTAAATGTTGAATAGTGCCTTTTGTTAATTAAATGTTTGATTTTTGTTAAGCACCTTAATGATCTCCAAAAATTATGAAATTTGTTTTGCCATCTATTTATACCTTAATGAACCCATGGGATTAATTTGGTAAATTTTGGAGCAACTGCATAAAATGACCTTTTTAAATAATTAGGAAAAATAGAAAAGCAATTAGGGTTCATGTTGTATGTCATGTGATGTGACTTTTGGGATTGTTTGCTGTTCATAGACCCCCACCCATTTGGTCTATGATGTTTGTGATGCCATGCATGATTTGTGTTTAGGTCGGATAAATGATGCTTAATAGGTTGATTAATTTTGCTTAGGGATAAAGATAAGTAACTTTATGTCCACACTAAGAAGTTACTTACGCGATGGAAAGTGTACTCTAGAATCAGTAGGTTTTGTCCTGCGTTTTAGCAAGCCTTTTGTTCATGTCAGCATCCTCATAAGCATACATCATTGCATCCGTATAGTGACCGAAGGAGAAAACGTCAAAGTCGAAGCAGCCGCTGACGGACCTACCCCTGAGGCGACCCCGAGCTCCGACACCTGCACTGTCGACCCCGAGCCTGTCCTCTTTGCTCTTCAAGGCAAGCCCCGGTGCATTTTAACCCTTCCTTGTTTTTACAAAAGTTTACTTAAAATGCCTTTGAGTTAAACTACTGCATTAGGTTATAGGAGTTGTGTGATGACCTATTACCTGCACTGTTTACCTCCACCAACAAATCCACCTGCCCTGTTTAAAAACTATTTGCAAAATGCTTAGTAACGCTATTCAATAGATTTGCAATAAAATGCCAATTTCAAAAGTGTGATCACTTAAAGAATTTTTATGGGAATTTGGCTTTACTCCCTGACCGTTGGCTAAATATCTGATCCATACCTAGTCAATAGTGAGGAGAGGTTGTCCAAGCGTACGGTGCCGTCATGTTGAAGTTCGGGACTCAACAGTTGACACCGACCGGGACAGGGTTGAAAAACTGAAAGGACTATTACGCTTGGGTGAGATATAACAGAGGTATAGTTCTGGCAGAAAAATTAGGGACCATCCGTATGGGGGCCTGCTGGTCAAGACTTGCAACTATTCACATACTTCGGAAAGCTCTGGCTCCGAGGACTCCTTAATTGGGACCGACAACCGCGCACTGGGAGTGGCGAGATGGCGGAAGTAGCTTGTACCCACGTGGCCGTCATGCCTGGATATGAGTGGTGTACTGTACTTCCGGGTGGCGTAGGACCGGTCCAATCTTGGAGGAATCGTGGAAGACGAGTTGGCATATGCAAGCTTGGGTGCTACATATGCAGTGTGGATAGGGATCCTCAGCTGAGTATTATTTATCCGAATTAACGTTGCTCCTCGGTTATGGAGACTTGGTCACTGACTGTCAACGGAGAGTGGTTCTCAACTAGGGATGTTTTGGAAGGTAAAATGAATCATAAACAATGAAGGATTGAGAAATACTTGAATCTTTCCAAAAACAGCACGAGGTTTACAAAATGCTTTTCTGCAAAATACTTGGTCTTGCTTAAGCCTTACCTTGACTACCCTAAGCCTCTCATCCCTGAGTCTTCTTCCTTTTCTTTAGTCGGGTAAGTCTTGTTGAGTACCCCAGTACTCAGGGTTTTGTTACCCATGCTGCAGGTATGACTGAGTCCCCGATGTGTCTTGCGCCCTGCTGCATGACCATCGCCCAGGAAGAGGCTGATGAGGCCGAAGAGTAAAGTGTACACCCTCGGGCTGGGTGATCATGAGTATCTTATTTTGTTGTACTCCGCTGCGTTGCCTATTTCTATTACCCGAACATGGTTTGTAATAACTGCACCTTTAATTTTAATTGGAACCTCGGTTTGTAAAACTAATGTTATTTAAGTCTTCCGCTCTGTATTCCGGTGTTATTTGTAAAAGTATCCAGTGCTGTGACCGAATTGTGAGATGATCCTGCGGACAATGGGCACTGATGCAGCCTAGTGACGAACAGTCTTAATCGCGTGGAACATAGGTTCGGCTGTCAGAGGCTGACGGGGACCTGTGGGCCATGGGATTAGGGTCGTTCCGCCACAGAGTGGTATCGGAGCATCTCACTATAACGTTGCAGTGTTCTTGCGAAAACTTCAAAAGATCTTTGAGTCCAAACAAACTAAACTTGACTATTTTGAGTCCAAATTGCTTCTCTTATCTTGTCTTGTGTGTGGCAACACTAGATAGCGAGACAACATGTTTTAAGCCCTATGTACCTTATTAAATTACATTGCCTTGTTCCGTAGAAACGATTCATGCATCATGTCATAATCACTTAAGTTAATTTAATAACTTCCTCTCTAAGTTCGTTGGGTTAGTATGCCTTTACCTTTTCTTGCTAGCCTTTTCACTCCTCATCCAACTTATCTTATCCAGACATGGCTCGTATCAAGCTGACTGCTCGCAAGTCGACTGGACCCAATGGTGTGCCACGCCACCAACTGGCACCACGCACTGGAGAAGAGACTGGCGAAGCCCCCAACGGTCGTCTCTTTCCCCGTCGCACCCGCAAACACCTAAAGGAGGAGATCAAGAATCTGAAGGCTGAGCTGGAGAACTTGGAGCATGACTTCTACCACTCACGTCTGGAGTTCTATGAGGCCCGAGCCTCCCTGGAGCAGGCCAACCGGAACGTGATTCGCGCCATCCAGCAGCGCGATGCCACTTGGATTCGCGAGGACGTCACCAGAGCCGAGCTTCACGGACTGCGGCAGTATACAACTCAGATTGAACAGTTCAATGATATGCTTCATGAGGAGGTACACCAACTGCACAACCAACTCCACCCCGTGGTTCCCCCGATTGTTGAGGACCCTGAGGACGGAATAGTGGAAGAGCCGGACGTGGAGCAGGAGCCAGGCATGGACGAGGAGATTGAACCTGCCGTGAACATCCACGCCGAAGACATGGACGAGGAGGTTGAGCCTGAGCTCATCCTCGAGGAAGACGACGACGAGGACATGATCATCATCGACGAAGACTAGACTCGTTGTTAGAGGATGGAGATCCCGTGTGTCTGTACCACCTGCTTACCAAAACCCTTAGTCTAGGGTTGGGGGCGCTAGTCTGTCTTTTGTTAAGTCGGGTCTGTATCTTTCTTTTCGTATCTTTTTCCCCTTATCAGTCTGTTGTTATCTGTCAGTCATCAGTATCAATCATCTACCTGTGTATCAGTGGAGTTTTTCAGTCAGTTGTTTTCAGAACTTAATCATGGATGCTAAGTTCCAAGTTTCTTAACAGATGCCTGTGAACACTCGCACTGGAGCTAGAAGTTCTCAGGAGGCTGACCTTCCAAACCCTCCACCTGTACCTGCTACGCTAGCAGATGCCATCGCAGCCTCGGCAGCCGCTGCTAGCCGGATGGCTCAAAACCAAGGGCAACAGAACAATGGCCACCGTGGTCGCCACAACATCAACCATGAGACCACACATGTGGATTTCACCGAAACCCGTCCACCGGTCTTTACGAAGGCCGATGAACCCCTTCAAGCTGATGATTGGCTCCGCACCATAGAGCAGAAGTTTGGTCTTCTCCACTGCACCGACACCCAGAAGCCCAGGTTCGCTTCTCAGCAGCTTCGTGGTCCAGCAAGCGCTTGGTATGCCAACCTGTTGGCTGCCCAGCCAGAGGGCCATCAGCTGACCTAGGAGGAGTTCCGCACAGCTTTCCGTGCACATCACATCCCTTCTGGAGTAATGAAGATGAAGCTTGATCAGTTCCTGGCACTACAGCAGAAGGACTCCACAGTGATGCAGTACGTGGGTCAGTTCAATCACCTTAGCCAGTATGCCTCGGAGTACGTCAACACGGACGAGAAGAAGAGGGACTGTTTCCTTAGGGGACTGCACCCCAAGATCCGCAGGAGTATGTCCAATAACCTGACCGGCTCATACCATGATGCCGTTGACCGGGCTGTTGCTTTTGAGGAGAGCAATCGCCAGTACCAAGAGGAAAAGAAGAAGAAGAAAGCAAGATCTAGCAGTTTCTCTGGCAGTCACAAGCGCCAGAGGGTCATTTATCATCCTAGCCACCACCAAAATCGCCCACCTTACCCCCACCAGCAAGTGGTCGTCCGCACTGTGGCCACCACCCACAACGCCAACCAACAAAGTGCCACGCAGCCGAACGCCCCAGGTGTTCGTATCACCACCCCACAAACCGCTTACAACCATCCCTGCTACAACTGCGGCCAGACTGGCCACTGGGCTCGTGAGTGCCCAAAGCGCAAGAGGTATGCTCAGAACGCTCAAAAGGGTCCTAGAGGACCTCAGCAGCAGCAGTACCGTGTCCAGCAGCAGCATGCTCAGAAGGGCAAGGTTGTCAAGAAGCACGGGCAAGTCTACTACACCACTGTCAGCGACATCCCAGAAGGGGAGCCCGTCATGATCGGTAGGTTTCCCGTTGCCAATCATCCTGTAGTCGTGTTGTTTGATTCCGGTGCATCGCATTCCTTCTTCAGTCGTACATTTGTCTCTAAGCATGGGATATCAATTGGGGAATTGAAAGAAAATTTCTGCATATTTTCGCCTGGAGGGCGTATAAGTACTAAGGAGGTAATTCATAATATACCAGTGATGTTGGGGGAACATGTATTTCCTACCACCATGATAGTGCTTCGTGATCAGGAAATAGATGTCATTTTAGGCATGAATTGGATGTGCCAGTATAAAGCCATGATGGACATCCTGAATAGGGTTGTGAGAGTGGACATTCCTAACAGTACCTCCAAGCTCTTTCTCCAACTCCCTATGCCTCCGAAACCAGCAGCCACGCAATTGAATACCACCTATGTTCAGGAGACCAGAGACATCCCCGTGGTCTGTGAATTCCCTGATGTTTTTCCAGAGGACTTACCTGGTTTGCCTCCTGACCGTGATATTGAGTTTGCCATAGAGCTTAAGCCCGGGACTGCTCCTATATCCCACAGAGCTTACCGAATGCCTCCCAGAGAGTTGGCAGAGCTAAAAATCCAGTTGCAAGAATTGCTGGATAAAGGCTTCATTCGCCCAAGTTCATCTCCTTGGGGCTGTCCTGCAATCTTTGTGAAGAAGAAAGACAAGAGTCTCAGATTATGCATTGATTATCGCCCACTCAATGAAGTCACCATCAAAAATAAATATCCCTTGCCTCGTATCGACCTTCTTTTTGACCAGCTAGCTGGAGCCAGAGTATTCTCCAAGATTGACCTCAGATCTGGCTACCACCAAATAAAAATACGTCCCGAGGACATTCCTAAAACCGCTTTCACTACTAGGTACGGCCTATATGAGTACCTGGTCATGTCCTTCGATTTGACCAATGCCCCTGCCCACTTCATGTATCTCATGAACTCCGTATTCATGCCGGAGCTCGATAAATTTGTGGTCGTGTTCATTGACGACATCCTTGTCTACTCAAAGACCCCTGAAGAGCATGCCGAGCATCTTCGTATCGTTCTATCCCGCCTCAGAGATCATCAGCTTTATGCCAAGTTCAGTAAATGTTAGTTCTGGTTAGATCAGATACAGTTCCTTGGTCATGTCCTATCCGCTGAAGGAGTGTCAGTCGATCCCGGAAAGGTGGCGGACATTCTGGATTGGGAGCCACCTACCACTGTTTGCGGAGTCCGCAGCTTCATGGGAATGGCTGGATATTATCGCCGTTTCATCCCGGATTTCTCCAGAATCGCCAAGCCTATCACTGAGTTATTAAAGAATTCTGTGAAGTTTGTCTGGTCACCAGCTTGTGAGCAGGCCTTTCAAACGTTGAAGAAACTGTTAACCACATCACCAGTGCTAGCCCAGCCAAACATCGAAAGGCCCTTTGATGTCTACTGTGATGCATCTGGTACTGGTTTGGGCTGTGTTTTGATGCAAGAAGGTCGAGTGATCGCTTATGCCTCACGGCAGCTTAAGCGACATGAAGAGAATTATCCAACCCATGATCTTGAGTTAGCAGCAGTGGTGCACGCCTTAAAGATCTGGCGCCATTATTTGTTAGGCAGTACCTGCAATGTGTACACTGATCACAAGAGCCTGAAGTATATCTTTACTCAAGAAGAACTGAATATGAGACAGAGAAGATGGCTTGAGTTAATTAAAGATTATGATCTCGAAGTACATTACCATCCGGGTAAAGCAAATGTAGTCGCCGATGCGCTCAGTCGCAAGTCGTACTACAACTGTCAGATGATGAGGCCCTGTAATTCTTCCCTGTGTTATGAACTAGAAAAGCTGGGTATTGAGATGGTTCCACAAGGACTATTACGCTTGGGTGAGGTATAACCGAGGTATAGTTCTGGCAGAAAAATTAGGGACCATCCGTATGGGGGCCTGCTGGTCAAGACTTGCAACTATTCACATACTTCGGAAAGCTCTGGCTCCGAGGACTCCTTAATTGGGACCGACAACCGCGCACTGGGAGTGGCGAGATGGCGGAAGTAGCTTGTACCCACGTGGCCGTCGTGCCTGGATATGAGTGGTGTACTGTACTTCCGGGTGGCGTAGGACCGGTCCAATCTTGGAGGAATCGTGGAAGACGAGTTGGCATATGCAAGCTTGGGTGCTACATATGCAGTGTGGATAGGGATCCTCAGCTGAGTATTATTTATTCGGATTAACGTTGCTCCTCGGTTATGGAGACTTGGTCACTGACTGTCAACGGAGAGTGGTTCTCAACTAGGGATGTTTTGGAAGGTAAAATGAATCATGAACAATGAAGGATTGAGAAATACTTGAATCTTTCCAAAAACAGCACGAGGTTTACAAAATGCTTTTCTGCAAAATACTTGGTCTTGCTTAAGCCTTACCTTGACTACCCTAAGCCTCTCATCCCTGAGTCTTCTTCCTTTTCTTTAGTCGGGTAAGTCTTGTTGAGTACCCCAGTACTCAGGGTTTTGTTACCCATGCTGCAGGTATGACTGAGTCCCCGATGTGTCTTGCGCCCTACTGCATGACCATCGCCCAGGAAGAGGCCGATGAGGCCGAAGAGTAAAGTGTACACCCTCGGGCTGGGTGATCATGAGTATCTTATTTTGTTGTACTCCGCTGCGTTGCCTATTTCTATTACCCGAACATGGTTTGTAATAACTGCACCTTTAATTTTAATTGGAACCTCGGTTTGTAAAACTAATGTTATTTAAGTCTTCCGCTCTGTATTCCGGTGTTATTTGTAAAAGTATCCAGTGCTGTGACCGAATTGTGAGATGATCCTGCGGACAATGGGCACTGATGCAGCCCAGTGACGAACAGTCTTAATCGCGTGGAACATAGGTTCGGCTGTCAGAGGCTGACGGGGACCTGTGGGCCATGGGATTAGGGTCGTTCCGCCACACTGCGCTAAACCGATTTATCTCACGGCTAGGAGAAAAGGGACTCCCTTTCTTCAAATTACTCAAGGCCGGCGATAAATTTCAGTGGACGGAAGAAGCAGACAGGGCCTTTGAATAGCTCAAGGGATATCTTACCAATCCACCTATACTGACGCCGTCAGAACCCAGGGAACCGATGATGCTTTATATTTCAGCTACTACACACGTTGTAAGCACAACAATTGTGGTCGAGCGAAATGATGACAAGCACATCTACCATACCCAGCGACCAGTATACTACATCAGCGAGGTACTCTCCGACTCAAAGGTTAGGTACCTGCAAGTACAGAAATTACTCTACGCTCTACTTGTTGACGCTCACTAAGTGTCATATTCTTAGCATCAACAAGGTCATATAACACAACACAAGGGCCTAAAATCAACCAAAAACCTTTTATAAACTAACGATTTCCACTTGTCCTCGAGTTTTATTTGAATGTAGGAAATTGTAGGGTTTTTGAGCAAAATGACCAAGAGGACCCACCAGGAGGCGAGCACACTCACCTGGGCTCACTTTGGGCCAAGGTGGGGTGGCGCCCGCCACCCATCACTGGCGACCGCCAGGGGAGTGAGGCCCAAACTCCTCCCCTGCCACGTCACTGATCCAGGGGAGGCATGCCACACTCATTTGCAGCCATTGATCACTTAGGTCATTGCATCCAAGGGCCAAGAAGGGATGTCACATGGATCATGACCCAATTGCCCATGTGACGGTTATTTGGACATGCAACTGACCTTGGAGCCGCCTCTCTGGAGCTCCTGGATGCTGTTGAAGCAAAGGCGGTGGATCCAACAGCCAGGGGGGTGGCGTCCGCCACCTAGGGCTGGCGCCCGCCACCACACTCACCCCCCTGACCTAACCCTAGGTCCATAATTACCCCCCTAGGTCCCTTAGGCTATAAATAGGACCCCCCGAGCTCATTTGTACTTAGACCTCACCTCACTAGTCCCACTCTCTTGTAAGAGAAGCTCTGGTGAAGGAACACTCTAGTTGAGAGACTTAGAGTGAGAGCGAGAGTGAAGAATAGAAGAGCTGGAGTTGTAATAAAGGATCTTCCAAGTATCTGGTATAACTCCAAGTCTTTCTTCATTTATCTTAGTGTTCTTCTACTTTCAGCATTTACTTTAAGTTCTTTATTTATTGTTCTTGTTGAGTGGTTTCGATCATAGATAACTTAGTATTTAGTTTGTATCTAGTTTGGGTTCTTCGTTGAGTAATCAGTGCTCTAGTTTTGGACGCAAGATTAGAGTAGTATATATTAGTGTAAGCGCGGTGCTTAGACTAATTATACCTTAGTTTGTGGCTAGCCCCCCGGATAGCTGTAGTAGCAAACAGGTGGTGACAGCCCTGGGAGCCTTGAATTCCACCACATAGATGGGTTAGTTCTTAAATCATAAACCTCGTTGTGCACGTCTGAGGTAAATAGTCCAGAGGGTGTGTACGGTTCGAAAAACTAGATAAAACCTTTATTGCTAAGTTAGTTGTGTTCGTAAGTGTGTAGGAAAACATTAATCTGTTCATCGGCTAGACCCCGCCGATTTAGTAGTAGTTAGTCTTTCTTTCTTTTCTTTTAGTAGTAGTAGGAACCAACCCCCATTCACACTTTTCGATCAACCTTGCTAGAATCACTAGTTGTTCATAGCGGTCCTAGCGTTAGTTCTACCATAGTAGCTTCCCTGTGGAAATAAATACGATACTCGATTACTCCCGGGTGAAGTGCTACAATAGACTTATTCTGTGCGCTTGCGGAACCTACCAATAGTCATACGAATAGTTAGTTATACTTCTTACATTAAGAAGTACCAACAAACCTTTCTGGCGCCGTTGCCGGGGGTAGATTCATAGTCTACTCCTAGTGACGACGTTAGCAAGAGTCAACAAGCATTTCTGGCGCCGTTGCCGTGGAAGCAATTGGCTAGAATTAATTCTTTGTGATTTCTATTGAATTAACCCCCGTAGTTCTAGCGGGTATATATATTGTTCGTTGTTTGTGATCGTTCAAGTAGTCGTGGCCGGATTCAATCTTCCGAGCGACTATCAAGAAGATCCTGAGGCCATTCTTAGGAGAGCGAGAGCTAATCTCACTCCTCCGAGGAAGAACCTGGAGCTTCGTGAGAGGAGTTCGTCGAGACAAGAATCCCAGTCAAAAGTGACTGACGAACAAAGCTGCTCCAACGATCAATCAACATCGACGTCGACCAAAACACTCTGTGAGTATTCCATGCCTACTCTTGCTCACATTCCAGTGTTACCTTCTACTAGTAATGTAGATTTTGAGCTTAAACCTCACCTAATACGTATGGCTCAAGCTATTGCATTTAATGGCAAACCTTCCGAGGATGCCAATGCTCACCTCCGGAATTTTCTGGAGATATATGTAGTACAATTTCTGTGCAGGGAGTTTCGCAGGATGCCATTAGACTTCTTCTTTTTCCATTTTCATTAGTGGAAAAAGCGAAGCAGTGGTTCCTCTTCAACTCGGGACACCTGCTGACATGGGTGAGATGCGCGGATCAATTCCTCAACAAGTTCTGCCCGATAAGTCAGACTATTCTTTTCCGTAGCAAGATTTCCAACTTTGGACAGGGAGACGAAGAAACAATCACTGAAGCTTGGGAGAGACTACAAGAGTATGTTGAATACTGTCCTCACCATGGTATGCAAGACTGGTACTTGATCCAGAGCTTCTACAATGGACTCCAGCAAGAATCTCGACAACACATTGATGCTGCCGCCAGAGGTGCATATCTCTCTCTCACTGTAGAGAAGGCAACTAAACTGATCGAGACAATGGTGACAAATCAAGGATGGACAGAAAAACGTGCTAGAGGTATGTCTGAAATTAAGCAAGTTGATTCTGTTACCCTGCAAACTTTGGTAAACTTGCTAGAGCAAAGAATAAATGAGAAGAGAGATCGTGCTGCAAAGGAGTACTACGCCAAGCAAAGAGCCGCTTCGTCAAGTGAAGGTCAAGCAAAAATTAAGAAAGAGGATGACAAATCCCTTCTTAATAATGGTGGCTATGGAGAACCTCCAATTCCAATGATCCAACAATGGAATAATAAAGGTAAGCCTCAAACCTCCGTATTTAATTCTCCTATTGGAAAATTAGTTTCTAATCAAGGTAGAATTAATGATAGCATAAATAATAAATTAATTGAACATGAAAAAATGTTAGAAGGAATTTATGCTAAACTGAAAGATTTTTCTGAAGCATTTAAGGAACAAATTAATTTTAATAAGAGATTAGAGCAAAAAGTAGATAACATTAAATCTCAAATTAAATACTATGAGGAATTAAAAGCTGTAACCACGAGAGGTGGTAAATCCACTCGTGATCCACCTCATCCTAATTTAGTTCCTAGTAGTAATACTGCTGCAAAGAAAAATATTGTTAATGTTGAAGAAGACGAAAAAGAGGAGACGCCAACTGAACCTTCATCCAAGGTACGAACTGCTCCTCATGAATTCTATGATACACATGTATTACCTTTTCCAGATCTAAACAGAAATCCGACGGAAGACGACCAATTCAAGAAATTTGTCGAGGTAATTCAAAAATTATATATACATGTGCCATTTATTGACGCTATGCAGGTTCCAACTTATGCAAAATATTTGAGAGACATGCTCAATAAGAAGAAACCAATTCCAAGTAGGGATGTGGTTAAATTGACCGAAGATTGCAGTGCGGTCATTTTAAACCAACTCCCAGAAAAGAAGGACCTAGGAAACCCAACGATCGCATGTTCAATTGGAGAGCAGCACTTCGAGCATGCACTCTGTGATCTGGGAGCAAGCGTCAGCGTCATGCCCAAGGTAATATATGATAAATTAAATCATCATACCTTGTCCCCTACTTCTATGTGTCTGCAACTAGCCGAGCAATCGCTCCGATATCCCGCGGGAATAGCAGAGAATATTCTGGTGAAAATCCAGAATCTCTTTGTCCCGGTGGATTTCGTGGTTCTGGATATTAATCCCGACCACCGGACGCCATTGATCTTGGGACGGCCATTTCTGAGCACTGCAAAAGCCACCATTGATGTAGGAGCTGGAGAAATTCAGCTCCACATCAGTGGAAAGGAGGAGAAATTCGAGTTCACACCGCGACCGGAAAAACACCCGTCATCAAGGTTCGTCGGTGCCTACATTCATCCACAACCACCGTGAAGGCGACACTAATCGGGAATCCAAAGCGGCTAACCAAGGTAAGTTAGGCTAAGGTAAGTCTTTACCCCCCATTTAAATTTTCGTTTTTACTTAAGCAAATTAATTTCCCTGCAAAATAGATGTTTACTAGAGTGATTAGGTGGCTCCTAGGGGGCTTAGGGCAGCCATAGGGGTGGCGCCCGCCACCCCAAGCTGGCGCCCGCCACCCTAGGGTGCACTAGGGAGCACTAGCCAATCTCTAGACTATTACACCTACCTCCTAGACCCAAATAACACCAAGGGAGACCCATGGCTTTGCTCATTTCAATGCAATCACTCACTCCCATGTCTCCCCATGTCTCCCCCTCTTCACTCCACCTTTTGGACACATCTCCACCCAAAAATTCTGGTGCACATGTGATGGAGAGTAACAAGGAGAGCACTAGGTGAAAGGAGGGGTGAGTTGGAGTGAAATTCAGCCAAGAAGGGTGGCGCCCGCCACTTATTGGTGGCACCTGCCAGGAGGGAGGAGCTCACATCCTTCCCCCTTCCATCCTCAGCCTATAAATACTACCCACACCCCATGCAAGTTCTTACACCTCACTCAAAACACAAAAACACCAGCCACCTTGAGCACTAGCAAGGAAGTCATGGGCCCTCTCAAAAACTTCTTCACCGGCAAGAAGAAGAAGAGTAAGGGTGAGGGAAGTTCGTCGAGAGCAAACACCCACATTCGCTTTGCTGGGAGTGATGAGGAGAGCGTCGGGTGGGGTACTCCATCCACCAACGAAATGTCGGTGGATCGGGACTCTCCGCCCACACACCAGGCTGGACCGACCATCCGCATCCTGAACTCCATCAATGATATCATCTGGCAGAGTGATCAGGAACGGCAGGCCCGAAACATCCTCAGTGAGAGGGAGTTCGTTCACACCCGTCACATCGACGCCGACTTGCTAAGTCGCACTGGTATGGATAGTGAGTTTCTCTATATTGCTCGAACCTTGGGATGGGAAGATGCATGGAAGGTTAATGAGGAGGGAATCATGCCCCTCACAATGGAATTTCTGGCCACAAGCCGCTCGCCATTCGTCCTTTCATCAGGACGAGTGGATGCGCGATATGGGATATCTTCAGCACCAAATGAATGGACTCACCATGGATACTACCGAAATCCGTCAGGACTTGAACGACTTGAACCAAAATTTCCAGGAATTCTGCCAGGAAACTGGTGGAGAACTGGGTAATATTTCTTCTCTCCTACAGCAGAACCAGCAGAACTGGGACGACATGTACCGTCGTCAGGGATGGATGTAACCCAACCACGCCAAAAGCCAGCTTGGGGGAGGACCCCCGTCAACGAGGTAAGTATCACTGCCATCTTTATTTCTGTCAGTTTTATTTTTATTTCAGTAATTTAAATTTGAGTTTTATCTTAGTTAATTTCCAGCTTAATTAAGTTTAAAAAAATAAATATAATAATAATAAATAAATAGTAATAAATGAAACGCTCTCATCATGAGTCTTTTTAATGAATAAAAGTAATGTATGCCATGCATTAGAGTTATCATGGGAGAACGTATGCTAGAACTAAACTTGAGACATGAGCATTAGACTAAGTAAAGGGAAGTAAGTTTCTACTTTGACTGGAGCAAGTCAAGTTTGTGGAGTAGTTATTTTGAAAAAAAAGTTAAAAACTTGCTCTAAGTACTTCTGCGGCAAAGAAAGTCCTACCAAAGCCAAATAATTTTTACTCTTAGAGTAGGAGCTTCCACTTGCTGCATGTTAGTGTTGAGCTAGTTAGACTTTTGTTGATAGTCATGGTAGAGAAACTTATCATATTTTTAGACCAAATAATTCACTTGCACCCACCTATATAGTGCTATTCTTACACTGAGAATACGCACACAATATGCCTTTATTTCCATTCATTGTTAGGAATACTCCATGGCAAAATATCATGGTCCATAATGAAATCTCAGGGACATGGCTATAGTATTTAAAAAAAAAGAGAGAGCAAGTGCTCTAGAAAAAAAAAAGAATATTCAAAAGAGCAAGTGCTCTAGAAAGAAAATTCAAAAGAGCAAGTGCTCTAGAAAGAAGAGAAAATCCAAAAGAGCAAATGCTCTCATTCATAGCCATGATCCCACAAATGAGATAAAAACGAGAAGTGCCATGAAAGTAGTAGCCACAATAAATACCACACACTTGCACATTCCTGGTCTGAACCTATGACTTGTTGCTCCTTTGCTCCATTTGTCTAACTTAGCAAAATTATGCTAGCATTGCATGCTCACTTTTATCCTACCCATTAAACCCCACATAAAATCTTAGTGAGAGGATAATTCTTCCATTTCCACATACAAATATGAGTGATCGAGTGAGCCACAGAAGTTGCTAAGCATGCTTTCTTTTGAACAAAACTTGCAAAAACTCCACATATCTTGATTAGCAAAATAGGCAAGGGAAAGACAAACCTTCTTTCTTGCTGGTCTTTTGTTCTAATCTTGAGTGCAGGGAAGGCTACCAATTCCATGGTGATGAAAATAATATGGGCATACACAACAAAAACACAGAGTTTCCAAGATTATTTCAAGTCCATGCTTGCTCGAGGACGAGCAAGAGGTAAGCTTGGGGGAGCTTGTTGACGCTCACTAAGTGTCATATTCTTAGCATCAACAAGGTCATATAACACAACACAAGGGCCTAAAATCAACCAAAAACCTTTTATAAACTAACGATTTCCACTTGTCCTTGAGTTTTATTTGAATGTAGGAAATTGCGGGGTTTTTGAGAAAAATGACCAAGAGGACCCACCAGGAGGTGAGCACACTCACCTGGGCTCACTTTGGGTCAAGGTGGGGTGGCGCCCGCCACCCATCACTGGCAGCCGCCAGGGGAGTGAGGCCCAAACTCCTCCCCTGCCACGTCACTGATCCAGGGGAGGCATGCCACACTCATTTGCAGCCATTGATCACTTAGGTCATTGCATCCAAGGGCCAAGAAGGGATGTCACATGGATCATGACCCAATTGCCCATGTGACGGTTATTTGGACATGCAACCGACCTTGGAACCGCCTCTCTGGTGCTCCTGGATGTCGTCGAAGCAAAGGCGGTGGATCCAACGGCTAGGGGGTGGCGGCCGCCACCTAGGGCTGGCGCCCGCCACCACACTCACCCCCCTGACCTAACCCTAGGTCCATAAGTACCCCCCTAGGTCCCTTAGGCTATAAATAGGACCCCCCGAGCTCATTTGTACTTAGACCTCACCTCACTAGTCCCACTCTCTTGTAAGCGAAGCTCTGGTGAAGGAACACTCTAGTTGAGAGACTTAGAGTGAGAGCGAGAGTGAAGAAGAGAAGAGCTGGAGTTGTAATAGAGGATCTTCCAAGTCTCTGGTATAATTCCAAGTCTTTCTTCATTTATCTTAGTGTTCTTCTACTTTCCGCATTTACTTTAAGTTCTTTACTTATTGTTCTTGTTGAGTGCTTTCGATCATAGATAACTTAGTATTTAGTTTGTATCTAGTTTGGGTTCTTCGCTGAGTAATCAGTGCTCTAGTTTTGGACGCAAGATTAGAGTAGTATATATTAGTGTAAGCGCGGTGCTTAGACTAATTATACCTTAGTTTGTGGCTAGCCCCCCGGATAGCTGTGGTAGCAAACAGGTGGTGACAGCCTTGGGAGCCTTGAATTCCACCATGTAGTTGGGTTAGTTCTTAAATCATAAACCTCGTTGTGCACATCTGAGGTAAATAGTCCAGAGGGTGTGTACGGTTCGAAGAACTAGATAAAACCTTTATTGCTAAGTTAGTTGTGTTCGTAAGTGTGTAGGAAAACATTAATCTGTTCATCGGCCAGACCCCGCCGATTTAGTAGTAGTTAGTCTTTCTTTCTTTTCTTTTAGTAGTAGTAGGAACCAACCCCCATTCACACTTTTCGATCAACCTTGCTAGAATCACTAGTTGTTCATAGCGGTCCTAGCGTTAGTTCTGCCATAGTAGCTTCCCTGTGGAAATAAATACGATACTCGGTTACTCCAGGGTGAAGTGCTACAATAGACTTATTCTGTGCGCTTCTGGAACCTACCAATAGTCATACGAATAGTTAGTTATACTTCTTACATTAAGAAGTACCAACAAACCTTTCTGGCGCCGTTGCCGGGGGTAGATTCATAGTCTACTCCTAGTGACGATGTTAGCAAGAGTCAACACTACTCATATCTTCAAGAAAACTGCGACACTACTTTGAAGCTCATGAGATCACAGTTGTTACGGATTTCCCATTGGGAGAAATTCTCCACAATCGTGATGCTACAGGAAGAATCTCAAAGTGGGCAGTCAAGTTGGGGGCACTTAACATCAAGTTCACTTCAAGGAAAGCAATCAAGTCACAGACACTAGCCGATTTTGTCGCCGAGTGGACAGAAATACAGCAGGCCCAGAACAACGCTATTCCTGAGCATTGGAAGATGTACTTCGACGGATCCTTAAAACTCGGGGGAGTGTTGGTAGTTCTTAACTTCACTAAAGATAGAGCTAGACAACTATCCCCGGTAACGGCCCAGAAATGCTTGTTGACACTTGCTAACGTCGTTACTAGGAGTAGACTATGGAATCTATCCCTGGCAACAGCGCCAGAAATGCTTGTAGCAAGTCCAGTCACTATACCTAAAGGAGTGAAGCTAAAGCAGCTATCTACTAATGTCAAATGGGGTTGTCAATCCCGACACTAGTAGGAGCTAGCTAGAGAGATTGCAATCTACCTAGAGGAGATTCTGCAAGTGCACAGAACTATCGTAGTAGCACTTCGCCTGGGAGTACCAGGTGTCGATTTATTTGATCCCAAAGGAAGGCTAGGGTGGTGTATCAGTCGAGTCAAGGAGGGGATGAGAGTCGAAGAATAAGAAAGGGAAAAGGAGAGAAGAGAAGAGAGGAGATGAAAGGCTAGAAAGAGTTTATGAGTGGATAGATAAGGATGAGATGAATGGTTAAGGTAAGGTGGATGGATAGATAGATAGGGGAAAAGATAACTAAAGATAACTAATATAACTAACTAATAACTAATAACTACTCCTAGATAACTACGAAGCAAGATAGGCAAATGGCAAATAAGCAACCAAGTTACGTATAGTTTTATTCCTATCTTGTCAAGTACCGAGGCGTACTAGCCTTTACCACTGACTTAGGTTGAACGCTAGCACAACGAGCCTTACTGTTAAACTAGACCAACTACGTGGTGGAATTCAAGGCGCATAGGGCTGTTACCACCTGCTTGCTACCACGCCTAATTATATTCTAACTATCTCTATCCTGGCCTAGAATAGAGACACCCTTGCGGACGTCAGAGCAAATACTTGACTTAATAAGATAAACACTAAACTAACTAAGCAACCTATTTGCAAAGATCAAACACTAAGCACACTAGAGATTAACTACTATGGCTAAGTGAATTGAATTGTAGAATAGCTAGGTACTCAAGCAATCAATCAAGTATACTACTCAATACTGGTAAGTAGAATAAAGTAATACTTGAAATGATGAACTAGAATATAGTACAGTGCTTGAGTAACAAGAGCAAAACCTGAACTAGAGATGAAGGAAGACTCTTCCCAACTCCAGGACCGATCACTCGCACGCTTCTACTCTTGAGCTAAGCCTTGAGCAGCGCTTCCGCGAGGGCAATGAGGCAAGGATGCCTTGCTCTACTAGCTACCTACTTGCCTAAGCTTGGCTAAATCCTAAGCTATTAGCTCTCTAGCTCTAGCTCTAGCCTTGCTTTCTTTGCTTCCTTTCCTTCCTTGCTTGAAATGAAGTGCCGCCTCCAGGGGGTATTTATAGCCCAAGTGAGTGAGGGGGGTACTTATAGGGGGCAGCCAACCGACCTAGGGCAAACCCTAGTGGCGGGCGCCAGCCCTAGGTGGTGGCCGCCACCCCCTGGCCCTTGGATGCACCGTCATTGATCCTACGGTCTCTAGGGACTCCTCCAAGGCGGTTTCAAGGTCGGTTGCATGTCCAGATAACCGTCATTATGTCATGATCCACGTGACATCTCTTCTCAGCCCTCCGATGCCACTGACCTAGTGACCAAGGGCTAAGATTTGGCCCTGGGGTGGTCACACGGATCAGTGACGTGGCAGGGGGGAGTTTGGGCCTCTCCTTGGTGGCGGGCACCACCTAGGGGTGGCGGGCGCCACGCCACTAGGGCCCAAATGGGTCCTGGTGAGTGGGCTCGGCCCCTGGTGGGTCCATTTTCCAAATTTGGTCCAAATCCTGCATTCAAATAAAAATCTATGGACATGTGAAATTTGGTTAGTTTGAAACCTATTTGACTACTTTTCATGCCTGTTTGTTGAATTTTTGGGTAAAATGTTGATGGTAAAATAAGTGTTTAAGGACCATCAACAAGCTCCCCCAAGCTAACCTGTTGCTCGTCCTCGAGCAACAATGCAGTTTAAGCATTGAGCATGAAATAGATAGCAACTTAAGATGTATACAAGTGCATATTGTATAGTGAGAAATAACTTAGTGTATATCATTAATCATAGCAATGTGGGGCTTATAGCTTTTCACTTCAAACATGCAAGAGTGAAATAAAGCAGTAGATAGGAAACTTTTATCTTGCTCATGTTTGACTAGGATTCTGTCTGGAGGTTTTTTAAGGTTTTCAAAAGATAAAAAACTTACTTAAGTCCTCCAGGATTCACTCAATCACTCAATGGTGTTTAAATCCTCACTTAGGCCAAAATGTAGCCTCTCCTATTTCTAAAGAATGATATGTGGAGTTATAGGTAGGCTAAGAATCATGAGCAAATTGCATAATGTTTATTGCTAAGCTAGACACTCAGATCATAAGGAGCAGCAAATCATAAAAATTGATCAAGATGTGCATGTGTGGTTATGTGGAAGTGTATAGAGAGATATTTCATAATCCTTCCTAGTTAATTTCTGGGGTCTAGAGCTAATGATAACTCTCTCTTTTTTCGATACATAGTGAGTAGACAAAAATGTGTCCTCACATTTTCTTAGGACATAGTCCTCTCTTGAGCTACTTTGCTCACTTTTTTTTTCATATCTCTCTTTTTTTAGCTCTAGATTTCCCCAGATTGTCTATAGGAAAGGATTTTAGAAATGAAAAGGGGGAAGAGAGAGAAATGCTTATTCCCAGTGTAGGAATAGCATAAGGCTAGCAATGGAACGTTTGGCAAGGTATTGCATATCTCCAGTGTAGAGAATGAGCAATTTATTTGGTGGTTGCAAACTTCCAATGTGGAGAGTAAGCAATTTATGGTGGGTGTGTGTATCTTGATCAAAAGATATGATAAGCTTCTCTACTAAGATCTATGAGGTCTAACAAAGCTCAACACAAACAAAGCTCTTTGTGGTTTTAACTAACAAATATTTGGCTAGTGGTGGGATGAGATAAAATCAAGGAGGAACTTTTAGCAAGATTTTCATGATTTTTAAAAGAAATCATCCAGATTAGGTCCTAATTTCACCTTAGCAAGTTTAAAGAATTACTCCATTTCTATCTAACTTTATTCACTAAGCATAATTTTAGTTAAAACATGTGCAACCCACAAAAGCTACAACTTAGATAAAACTAGTTATTCTAACTATAACAATAGCATTTGCATGGCATATTTTATTTCTTATTCAGGTTCCAACATTTTTAAGCAGATTTTATCATTTTACTCATGGGATAATTACTTAGGCAATTATATAACATTCAAAAATTTTCAAAAGATATAGAATTTAAGAACCGAACATAAAGAGTAGGGTTGAAACATACCTTATTGGCGCGAGGATCTCCCCCAAGCTGGCTTCTTGCTTGGTGAAGGGTCTTCATCTTTCTCGGTCGGAGCTCTTGTTCTTATTTTATTAAAAAGGAAACTATCTAATGTTGTGAAAAAGGGAAACTATCCTATTATGATATTTTATTATTCTAGCTAAGTTAACATATACTTATGCATATAACTAATGATAACTGATTTTTTTAGTAACATGCATGACATATGTTATTTATTTGAAAAAGGGAAATTTGAAGGGAAATTTAAAAGTAAATCCATACCTTAAATCCATGGAATTTCATCCTTATTGGGTGGATCTTCTTCCTTGGGTGCTTCTTCTTTAAGTACTTCATCGGGTTCTTCTTCTTTTGACACCTCTCCTTTGTTATGTGAATTACACAACTCAGGAGAAGGTGGTTCTTTCTTTCTGTTCCACCATGTTCTTAGGCGCCTCTTTTTGGTACGAACGGGTTTTGCTTCCTGCATGTTAGCGGCATATGCGGGACCACGGGAAAAGGAGAATATTTCCTTCCTCCCTCCTAATGTCATTTGCATTTTACCACTCCCCACATATATGCAAGCATCAACAGTGTTCAAGAAAGGTCTACCTAAGATTAGAGGCACATATTTCCTATTTCCCATATCTAGTATTATGAAATCAGCAGGAACATATGAACCTCTAATATGAATAGGTAAATCAGTGACTATTCCTTCTACATAGCATGTTGATTGATCAGCTAGCATGACATAGGCAGATGTGGATGACATGGGTGGAAAGAACGAGTTTTCATAGAAATCCTTAGATAAAATGTTCACACTCGATCCTAAATCACACATGGCATTTTTAAAGACTTCACAAAAGATTGAGCATCTAATTATGGGACTACCAGGATCACTCTTTTTAATAATCATGGTTTGATCTTCATAATAGTTAAAATATTTTATTTCAACCATATTTGCAGTTTCCATGTTAGGTTTAACCAAAATTTTGCCAGTTTCAAAAGATGGTATGATCACAGCAAGTTGAGCTAATTAGGTTTCTAACATATTATTAAAGCTAAGTTGATTTTTCAGAGCAGATGAGAAATCTTCCAATTTAGCATTTATGTTCTCAAGCATTTTATCATTTGACATTAATTTCTTATTCAAAAATTCAGTAGTTCTACCTTGAGAGTAGACTAGATTCTTTAAGAACGAGAAATTATCAGTACTTTGGAAATTAGAGCGAGGGAATGAATTATTACATTGAGAGTTGGGGTGCTGATTCCATCCTTGATTTTGTTGACGGAAACCGTTGTTGTTGTTGTTGTTGTTGTTGATGAAGTTCAAATCTTCATGTAACTCGGGGCAGTGGTTCCCAGAATGTCCGGTTTCTCCACAGACTTCACAAGTCATGTAGGATCCCAGAGATTGGACACTCTCTTGTTGGTTCATCTTCTCACAGTTGTCCAGCTTCTTAGCCAGCAGGTCCATCTTGGCCACGATCATGTCGGCCTCCTTAAGGGAATGCATACCTCGCTTACGGGGCTGCAGTCTCTCGTCATTCCATCCTTGGTTCGACACCATCTTCTCTATGAGAGCCTTAGCATCTGCAACATTCAGAGAAAAGAATGCACCGCCGGCGGCGACATCCAAATGGCTTCTAGAGAGTGGGGTTAGGCCATGGTAGAAGTTCTGGATCAACAGCGAGTCCTCCATACCATGGTGTGGACAAGCAGTGACGTACTCTTGCATTCTCTCCCAAGCCTCGAGAATAGATTCCTCGGCTTGTTGCGTAAAGCTGGAGATTTTGTTGCGAAGAGCGTTCGTCTTGCCCATCGGAAAGAATTTGGCGAGAAAAGCATTGGAACACTTGTCCCATGTGTCTACAGCATTGCGATTGGTATAGAACCATTGCTTCGCTTTTCCTAGGAGAGAAAAGGGAAAGAGACGAAGACGGATGGCATCTTGGGTTATCCCTTTAATGGTGAAGGTGCCGCAAATCTCCAAAAATTGTTGGAGGTGAGCATTGGCATCTTCATGAGCTTTGCCACAGAACGGGCTAGCTTGGACCATCGTGATCAGAGACGGTTTCAACTCGAAATTGAGGTTGGCATCGATCACGGCTGGTCCTGTCGCTACATTGGCGGCAGAAGGAGCAGAAAACTCACGAATGGTCTTGTTGGCCATCGTGAAGATAGAACGAGATAAGAAAGAAAGAAGTTGAAGAAGATGAAGGAAAAAGATAAGAAGAACTAAGGAAAGAAAGAATGGGAAAAGATGGGATTCGCTAAGCGGGAGCTTAAGCGAAGATAAATTCGACAAGGACTCGAAGGATACACCGATTGCCTTCCCTGGCAACGGCGTCAGAAATGCTTGTTGGTAGTTCTTAGCTTCACTAAAGATAGAGCTAGGCAACTATCCCCGGTAATGGCTCAGAAATGCTTGTTGACACTTGCTAACGTCGTTACTAGGAGTAGACTATGGAATCTATCCCTGGCAACGGCGCCAGAAATGCTTGTAGCAAGTCCAGTCACTATACCTAAAGGAGTGAAGCTAAAGCAGCTATCTACTAATGTCAAATGGGGTTGTCAATCCCGACACTAGTAGGAGCTAGCTAGAGAGATTGCAATCTACCTAGAGGAGATTCTGCAAGCGCACAGAACTATCGTAGTAGCACTTCGCCTGGGAGTACCAGGTGTCGATTTATTTGATCCCAAAGGAAGGCTAGGGTGGTGTATCAGTCGAGTCAAGGAGGGGATGAGAGTCGAAGAATAAGAAAGGGAAAAGGAGAGAAGAGAAGAGAGGAGATGAAAGGCTAGATAGAGTATATGAGTGGATAGGTAAGGATGAGATGAATGGTTAAGGTAAGGTGGATGGATAGATAGATAGGAGGAAAAGGTAACTAAGGATAACTAATATAACTAACTAATAACTAATAACTACTCCTAGATAACTACGAAGCAAGATAGGCAAATGCCAAATAAGCAACCAAGTTAAGTATAGTTTTATTCCTATCTTGTCAAGTACCGAGGCGTACTAGCCTTTACCATTGACTTAGGTTGAACGCTAGCACAACGAGCCTTACTGTTAAACTAGACTAACTACGTGGTGGAATACAAGGCGCCCAGGGCTGTCACCACCTGCTTGCTACCACAGCTATCTGGGGGTCTAGCCTTATCTGAAGGTAAGTCTATAACTAAGCACCACGCCTAATTATATTCTAACTATCTCTATCCTGGCCTAGAATAGAGACACCCTTGCGGACGTCAGAGCAAATACTTGACTTCATAAGATAAACACTAAACTAACTAATCAACCTATTTGCAAAGATCAAACACTAAGCAACTAGAGATTAACTACAATGGCTAAGTGAATTGAAATGTAGGATAGCTAGGTACTCAAGCAATCAATCCAGTATACTACTCAATACTGGTAAGTAGAATAAAGTAATACTTGAAATGATGAACTAGAATATAGCAAAGTGCTTGAGTAACAAGAGCAAAACCTGAACTGGAGATGAAGGAAGACTCTTCCCAACTCCAGGACCGATCACTCGCACGCTTCTACTCTTGAGCTAAGCCTTGAGCAGCGCTTCCGCGAGGGCAATGAGGCAAGGATGCCTTGCTCTACTAGCTACCTACTTGCCTAAGCTTGGCTAAATCCTAAGCTATTAGCTCTCTAGCTCTAGCCTTGCTTTCTTTGCTTCCTTTTCTTCCTTGCTTGAAATGAAGTGCCGCCTCCAGGGGGTATTTATAGCCCAAGTGAGTGAGGGGGGTACTTATAGGGGGCAGCCAACCGACCTAGGGCAAACCCTAGTGGCGGGCGCCAGCCCTAGGTGGCGGCCGCCACCCCCTGGCCCTTGGATGCACCGTCATTGATCCTACGGTCTCCAGGAACTCCTCCAAGGCGGTTTCAAGGTCGGTTGCATGTCCAGATAACCGTCATTAGGTCATGATCCACGTGACATCTCTTCTCAGCCCTCCGATGCCACTGACCTAGTGACCAAGGGCTAAGATTTGGCCCTGGGGTGGTCACACGGATCAGTGACGTGGCAGGGGGGAGTTTGGGCCTCTCCTTGGTGGCGGGCGCCACCTAGGGGTGGCGGGCGCCACCCCACTAGGGCCCAAATGGGTCCTGGTGAGTGGGCTCGGCCCCTGGTGGGTCCATTCTCCAAATTTGGTCCAAATCCTGCATTCAAATAAAAATCTATGGACATGTGGAATTTGGTTAGTTTGAAACCTATTTGACTACTTTTCATGCCTGTTTGTTGAATTTTTGGGTAAAATGTTGATGGTAAAATAAGTGTTTAAGGACCATCAACAGGGAGCAGGAGCCGGGGTACTACTTGTATCACCCGCTGGAGAGCAACTCAAGTACGTTAAGCAGATATTGTGGCCCGCTACCAACAATGAGGCAAAATATGAAGCACTACTACGCGGACTCAAGCTAGCAGTCACATTGGGCATCAAGCGACTCCTAGTCTATGGTGACTCTTCCATGGTAATTCACCAAGTCAACAAGGATTGGGACTGTACCAAGGAAACAATGAACGCCTATTGCGTTGAAGTCCACTGAAGGACCGAAAGTGCTACCAGAAAGCGACCAGAGGGGGGTGAATGGGAGCTTCAAATTCTCCTTTCGGAAACTTGTTCCCACTGTCCCAAAATCAACCCCGAAGTGCAAACCCTAGAACTTGCAAGTGTCCACGACCCTAAAGATAGGGTGGATGCTTCCAAGAAGCACAGCGAGACACTTTACAACTCTAGAAACCCAACGCAAAAGACGGAAACCAAAACCGACAACGGACAAACGAACGACGGACGAAACAGTGCACAACCAGGTGCATCGGACGCTGGCCAGCGTCCGATGGCACAGCACCGGACGCGTCCGATGCAAACAGGGCACTTCTGGAACCTTACTGGACTGGCATCGGATGCTGCTACAGTGAAACCCTAGCGTTCGATGCTAGACCCCCGGCGCGTCCGATGGCAACGGACGCTCCGATGGTCAGCGTCGATGCTCCTTCAAAAACGCTGTCAGACGACACGTGGCACCGGACGCGTCCGATGGGATGAACCAGCGTCTGATGCTCAAGAACAGAGCGTTCGATGGTCCCAATTCTGTACCGTTCTTCCGCGAAGCTCAACCGATCTCCTCCGAATCAAAAGCACTAAGGCTTAGACTTAGTATGAGGAGTTCCTAGGAGGTTAGTGAGCTATCCCAAAGACATCATGGCTCGAACCTAACTCCAAATCGGTGAATTGAAAGAATTCGGGACAAAAGAAGCAAACTCGATCCAAAACGAAAATCGACCGATCTACTAGCTCGTGAGGTTAGAGATGATTTCCTTCGGTGAAAAGAAGTGCCTCACGATCTAGAACAACTCAGTTCAAACAGATTTGCAAAAGATGCTTCGAGTAGAGAGATCGATCAACGGGGAAAACGTGGAGAAAAGCAACCCGCGAAGAACATGAACAAAACGCGAATCACAACCACGAATTTGCAACCGTGTGGCTACCACACGCTACAACAGTGAGATTACGGTCTCACTTCCTCAAAATCTCACGGGCACAGAGGTATTGTTCTCTTCTCTGTGGATCTCAGTTCGCTACAGCCGGGAATGGGAGAGCAGGAAACCCTAGAAGCAAAAGAGCAAATGACTGAGATAGGAAGGGAGGAGGGTGTCTCCCTCTACTTATCCTAATTCTAATTTCTACTCTACCCCTCTCTAATTACAGAGCGAACCAGCTAAACCCTAGGGTTATTCTGGACCAACTCGAAGATGCTAGTAATCCGACGGCCACGCCCACACAACTGGTAGCGTTGCCTCGACGCAACCTCACCGATTGCCGCCACGTGCCGCCACCGCTCTGCGTCCTCTTCACGGACTCCGCCCCCGATTTTGTGGCCGAAACCGGGAAACCAGGCCTTCACGTCCACCCCCGATTTTGAGGCCCAAACCAGGAAACCAGCCTCCAAGTCCATCCCCTGGTTTTGAGGCCGAAACCAGGAAACCCGCCAGCGCCCAGGTTTTGAGGCCCAAACCTGGAAACCGTCCTCAGCCCGAGTTTTGTGGCCCAAACTCGGCAAACCTGCAGCACCCAGGTTTTGAGGCCCAAACCTGGAAACCGTCCACCCGATGGTTTTTCTCTGGCTCTACCACCAAACCGAAGCTGTAGAGGGGATGCACCGCCCGTGCACCCCATCCACCAACACGTGTCCCCAGGTCCTCGACCCGAGCAACACCATGCCCCGCAAGTCTTCGCTCGTTGCTGTCCCAGGCTGCTAGCCACCACAGCTGATCCTCTGGCCACCGGTCCCTCAGTCCAAGCCTCACGTCCGCCCTTCACCTCTCCCGGTCCGTCGGCACGGCACGTCTCTACTTGACCTTCACCTTGCCCTCGACCACTGTCTCCGTGCTCGACACCTGCACAACACAAGCCAAAGAACCTGCGATCAAACCCGTTGACAATCACTCATCACTCGAGACTCGGCATACACCCTTGTATCCGCAATCTCCCCCTTGATGAGTGCATTGTCAACTACACACACAAATCATAATGGAAAAAGAAGGAGGAAGAAGGAGAAGTGAGAACTCAACCAAATGACCCAAAAGCATAGCAAAGCCGAAGAAGGTCAAGTGGAAAGAGCAAGACAACTTGGTTCCCAAAGACATGGGCAACGGCTCGATGCAACCAAGCAAAGCAAAACTAGCCCTCAAGAAGAGGTAGAATAGGCTCAACATCGCTAGCAGATACCAATTGAAAAATCAAAGCAAAATGCTAGTCCCTCAAGACAGAGGCACAGAGGCTCAACACAACTAGCAGAAAGCTCGACATCAACTGAAAAGCTCGATACCAACTGAAGCCAACTGAAGCAACTGCTAGTCCCTCAAGATAGAGGCAAGGGCTCAACACAACTAGCAAAGCGCTCCGAACCAATTGGAAATTTCAAAAATTTATCATGAGCAAAACTCCCCTTGCATGGTGCACACAACCGATTCCTCTCCCCTTAGTTGAACATGTGAGGCATGATTTGTCCAAATTCTCCCCCTTAGTTGAAAATGCACCATCAAGCAAAAAGGAACCGAAAGCAATTTTCTCCCCCTCAGAAAATGCACCATCAAAAGTGCCAACAAGAGAAGTTCTCCCCCTTCCAAAATGCATATGAGTCACAATGCAAGTTAGCAGCTTCAGGAATACAGTCAAGAAAATGCAAAGAGGCTCTAAGCAGTATAGCTCCAACGACTCACTAGAAAGCATACAAGCTAGCGAAGGCTCAAACTGATCACCAAATATGAAATATGAACATATGAGCAAAGTGAGCAGTTTTTAGCCAAAAAGGTATTCACCATCAAAATAGCACTACACATGTATAGACAGGAAATCAGACAAGTGCTAACCATGTATACAAGGTGAACTACCCTAGCTAAGTTCAATCATCATGCTAAAGCATGAAACATAGACTTGTGTATCCAAATTTTATCGGAGTTGCAGCGGTTAAGATTACACAAGTTCAAATTTCAGCATGTGATTGCGAGAGGTTGAAAACTTGTCATTGCCTAACTTTCCAACTGTGCGAAGCCTATGCAGAAGCAATCAGAAGCTTAAAGCAACAGTTTCGGTCATACACTACACAGTTCAAGTTTAACTCAAAGTGCAATGAGAAACAGTCTCGAAACTGTGATGTGTTGACAAGCAATCCCATCACGATCTTTTCAATTCACTTAAAACTTGGTTCAGATTTTATTGACAGAATATGAACAGACCAAGCAAGTGACAGACTCAGAACTAGAGACATAGTAACCTAGCATATATGAAAAGCACGAGTGAATTCAACACATCCTACACATGCTAGTTGCATATCTCAATGGTGAACATTTTCAAGTTTTATGTTTGTTAGACAGATTCACCATTCAAAAATAGCTCAGCTCACAACATGTATTAGTGATCAGAAAGAGCATAAGCTACTAGCATCAACATATAGCATCGGAGCATACTAAACAGAGCATAATTACATTTTAAAGATTATATACATGAAGCTCAGAATGTAAAAGCGTTTGCTGAATTGCAAAAGAAAGACAAAGCAAACGAGAAAATAGTCAGACTATGATACAAGATCAAAAATGTTTCCCCCATCTAAAAGGGGAAACACACACCAAGCTCACCCCTCAACCGATTAAAGGTTGATTCGTCCAAAGGCTTGGTGAAAATATCAGCCAACTGATGATGAGTATCGACATGGCGAAGGTCGATATCACCCTTCTCATAGTGGTCTCGCAAAAAGTGAAAGCGCACATCAATGTGTTTGGTCTTTGAGTGAAGCACGGGGTTCTTAGCTACGCTAATCGCACTCGTGATGTCACAAAGCAAAGGAACACGAGAAAAGCTCAGACCAAAGTCACGCAAAGTGGCCATCATCCAAAGCAACTGGGAACAGCAGCTAGCCGCAGCAACATACTCAGCCTCCGTGGTAGACTGGGCGACACTAGACAGCTTGCGAGAAGACCACGATACAAGAGAAGAACCAATAAACTGGCAAGTCCCAGAAGTGGACTTGCGTTCAATGCGACAACCAGCAAAATCGGCATCGGAATAACCGCAAAGGGAGAGGGTGGAGGAAGCTGAATACCAAATCCCGAACTCAGGTGTGAAACGAAGGTACCTGAAAATACGCTTGACCGCCTGACGGTGAGAAGTGCACGGCGACGCCTGAAAGCGCGCGCACAGGCACACCGCGAACTGGATGTCCGGGCGTGTCGCCGTCAGGTAGAGAAGCGACCCGATCATGCTTCGGTACTCCTTCTGGTCCACAGCTTCTCCATCTTTGTCCGCATCCAGGGCCGTCGTGGTCGACATAGGTGTTGGAAGAGGCTTGACCTCACCCATATCGAACCTCTTCAGCAAGTCCTTGGTATACTTGCCCTGGTGCACAAACGTCCCTTCTCGGGATTGCTTAATTTGCAATCTGAGAAAGAAAGTCAGCTTGCCCATCATACTCATCTCGAACTCCCTGCTCATAGTATCTGCAAACTTGGCAACCAAAGCGTGAGAAGAACCACCGAAAATGATATCATCCACGTAAATCTGGACCAAGAGAGTGTCTTTGGCTTGCTTGAGGAGAAAGAGCGTTTTATCCACACATCCCATTTTAAAACCCTTAGCAAGCAAAAAGGTTTTCCACCTATCATACCAGGCTCTAGGGGCTTGTTTCAAACCATATAAAGCTTTGTGGAGTTTGAAAACATGGTTTGGAAACTTGGGATTTTCAAAACCGGGGGGTTGTTCAACATAAACCTCTTCTTCTATGTAGCCGTTAAGAAGGCACTCTTGACATCCATTTGAAAAAGTTTGAAACCTTTGGATGCAGCAAAAGCCAAGAGTATCCTAATAGCCTCCAAACGAGCTATAGGAGCGAAAGTCTCCTCATAATCTATCCCCTCCTTCTGACTATAGCCCTTCGCTACAAGCCTGGCCTTGTTTCTAACAACATGGCCATCATCTCCTTGCTTGTTTTTGAAAACCCATTTTGTCCCAATAGGCTTACAGTCTGGAGGAGGTGGAACCAAAACCCAAACTCGATTTCGCTCAAAGTTCTCTAACTCCTCATGCATGGCATTGACCAAATCCGGATCCGTCAAGGCGTGTCCAACATCTCGGGGCTCAAAATCAGCAACAAAAGCAGAATGAGCAAAGTGAGAGATTTGTGACCTGGACCGAGTGACACGTTCGTCGATGTTGCCGATCATCTGCTGAGGGGGGTGTTGGCGCTGGATGTGTCGTGGCGCCTCCCGTGCAGAAGTGATCTCCCCCTCAACAGCAGCTGGTGCCTCCCCGGGTACAAAAGGTACCGCTCGAGGTGGCGGATCCCATGGCCCCCAGGAAGAAGAAGTGTGAGGGCCGTGAGTCGTAGTAGAAGCCGCTCCTTGTGGCACAGCAGGTGGAGGGGGTGCTGGATCATCCATACCTTCAGCACCTTCGTCCTCGTCATCAAAGAGAGGCTCACCTATCTCATGATCACCTGCACGCTCAAAATGAGAAGAAGGACAAACCATGGTCTCGTCGAAGGTGACATCGGATGTCTCCATGACTCGGTTAGTGTCAAGGTTAAGTACACGATAAGCACGAGTATGAGTGCCATAACCCAAAAACACACCATCAGAAGAACGAGACTCAAACTTGTCCTAGTTGCCCTTTTTGAGTATAAAACAATGGCAACCAAAAACTCTAAAATAACTCACCTTGGGCAGTTTTCCAAAACGCAACTCATAAGAAGTCTTTTTCAAGAAAGCTCGGAGAAAAATGCGATTGGAAATATAGCATGCAGTGTTCATAGCTTCGGCCCAATATCGCCTAGGAGTCCTATGCTCATCGAGCATCGTCCTGGCCATCTCTACAAGGGTCCGATTCTTCCTCTCTACAACACCATTTTGTGGCGGTGTGTAGGGAGAAGAAAACTGATGCTCCAAGCCCAAAGAGTTACAAAACTTCTCAAAATCCGAATTCTTGAATTCGGAACCATTATCACTTCAAATAGCTTGCATCGAGTTCAAAGGGAACTCGTTCTGAAGACGCAAAATTAGATTGCGAGCAAAAGAGAAAGTCTCGGTCTTCTCAGACAAAAAGAAGACCCATGAATACCTCGAAAAGTCGTCAACAACTACAAGCACATACCACTTCCCCCAACCGAGCTCACCCGAGCCGGACCAACAAGGTCCATGTGTAAAAGCTCTCCAGGGCGCTTAGTCATGACCTGAGTCACTGGATGGTGGGGAGCGACAACCATCTTCCCATGTCTACAAGAATGGCAAACAAGATCCTTCTCCATCGACAACTTGGGCAATCCTCGGATTAGGCCAAGTGAGCTAAGTCTTGCAAGAAAGTCGAAGCTCAAATGTCCCAGTCTTCTATGCCACTTCCAAAGATCAGAGGAGGAAGGACCAGCCACAAGACAACGAGAAACTCCAAACGACTCCGAGAAATCAGCACGAAAGACTTTCCCAAAGGGCGAAATCACACAAACAAGATTGCCCTGAGGATCCAAAATACGACTGAGATTCGGCTTAAAACAAATCTCATAGTCGTCATCAAAGAGTTGCGAAACAGAAAGAAGGTTAAAATGCAAGTTAGAAACAAGAGCAACATCACGCAACACAAAGTGCTCATTAACTCGCACCGACCCACGAGACAACACTTTACCTTTGCTATTGTCGCCGATGGTGATAAACTCCTTTCCGGCGACAGGGCTAAGACTGGAGAACCACTTGGCGTTTCCGTTCATGTGCCTCGAGCAACCGGAATCCACCAACCAAACGTCCTCCAATCATTTTACCTACATCAATAAAAAGACATAGGGTGAGCATACGGTCCAACACTGGGGTTAGTGAAGTAGGTAGAGTACCAGGGTTGGGCCGGCTGCTCAAAAGAACGGTTAGTAGAAAAACCATTCCTAGCACGCCTACGGGGGAAGCGATCACCACGTTGAGGAAAACTTGGTCCGCTAAGGGAAGAGCGTCCATCGCGATACTCAAAACGCGGTGGTGGAAAACGCTCTATAACAAAGCCACCGCCATGGGGTCCATAGCCTACAACTGCAGGCTCTTGCCGAGCACGTCCTCTCCGCTGCCTAGGCCTGGGAACTTGAGGTTCTGGACCTCTGGGCCTAGCAGCACGCCTCTGAACATTCGGCGCATGTACATCATGGAAAGGATGGTACATGTCCGCGTTGTTCATCTCCCTAGCACGGCGCGCCTCTCTCTTGCGCCGAAAGCAGAACTCACTCAAGTGTCCATCTCTCCCACAGTGCTCACAATGGTACCTCACCACTCTCAAAGGGGGTTGTTGGTACACACGGTTGTGGGTGTGGATCACTTTGCCCTTCTGTGGCATAAGCTCCTCCTGGATGGGTGGCATTGTGTCCAGCTTGTTTTTCAGGTGGTTTGATTTGGGAGCCCATTGCTGGTTCTTGGGTGGAGCCCGTGGAGGTTCTTCAAACACCCCATCCTTGGTGTTAGGCTTGAGAGGCTCTTTGGGTGGAAGCTTGGTAAGTTTGGGAGTAGTGGTGGAGTTGGGCTTCTCACATGGGTTTAGAGCACTCGACTCTCCAATCTTCCCAAAAGTAGAAAGATCAACACCCGGAGCAAAGCCTACACCAGGACCTCCAGCAGCTCGCTTAAATTGGGAGATCATCATCCCGAGTTGTGGCTCACCACTCGACACCCATGACAAGATGGTCCGAAGGTATGTGTTTTCTTCCTCGGTTTGCATCTTGTCATGCTTCACATTTGCAATCTCCATCTCTAAACCTTCACACAGGAGACACCTAGCCACACATGTGCTACCTGAGCTGGCCTCTTCAAGAGACACAATCTTGGCATTCTTCTCTGCCAACTCAGATTGCAAGCCCGCACAGGACTTGCACGCACCCAACAACAAGGACCTAGCCTTCAGCTCATCCACCTCTCCAACCAAAGCAGCATACTTACCTCTCAAGGTGAGAAGGTCAGTCATGTGCTTGGTGCACATCTCACACTCACCCTCCTCAGACACGACCACGGTGGACTTAGCAAACTCAAGCTCCCTCACCGTGTCCTCCCACTTCTGCCTAAACTCCTTGCGCTCTCTAGCAGCACGTCTAAGCAACTTATCTTGACTAAGCAAGGCGGCAGTAAGCTTCTCGACCTCAGCAGAAAGCTCGTCGTGGGTGAGAGATTCCTGAGAGGTGTTGTTGTCGTCGTTCCGAGGAGTGTCCTCCAGCTTGCCATCGACCTCATCACCAAGAGCCATGGTGCAGAGACCATCGTCGTCGGCGAAGAAGCAGAGGCCGTTCAGCTTGTCCTCGATCCTCTTCTTCTTCTTGGACTCATCATCGCTCGAGCAAGCGGAGTCATCATCCGAGCCGTCGACGTCGCTGAGCGTGGCGAAGAACGCATGCTACTCAGCCTGGGCCTTCTCCAAGTACTTCTTTTTGATGTACTCCTTGTCGAAGCCGCCCCTCCGCTTGTGCCTCGCGGGGACGTACTTCTCCTTGCGCTTGTCGGAGTCGTACTTGTGCCCATGATCGCCCTTCCCAGATGTGTTCTTCTTCTTGGGGCAGTTGGCGATGAAGTGGTCGGGGTCGCCGCACTCAAAGCATCCTGAGCGTCCTACTCCGCGGCGACGGTTCATGCGGTTGTTGTGGAACCGCGAGAACCGGTTGGCAAGCAAGGCCAACTCGTCATCCCCCAAAGACTCCAGCTGGTCCTCTGTGACATAAAAGAGTGAAGAAAGTGCAAATCCTCTAGAGGGGTTAGCAGAAGAACCAGAAACCAAAGCCATAGTCGGGCCAGAGGGATTCTCATAAGAAGCCCTCGACATGGCGTCAATCTCACTAGACTTGGCTTACTAAAGAGCTCGTCGCAAGTGAGGGTCTCATAGTTAGACGATTCGATGATCGCCTGGACCTTTGAGTCCCACACCGACCGATCGAGAGTATGCAAAAGCTTCAAAGCCCTCTCATGATCGTCGAAAGGTAACAGCTCCTTATTCGCTCTCATCTTGTTGACAATGACCTGAAAGCGAGCGAATAAACTCTCTATGCTCTCGCCAGGCATGTGTCGAAGGTTCTCATACTCCCGCTTGTGCGACTCGTAGAGACGGGATTTGACTTGAGTGGTTCCCTCATGGAAGCGCATGAGGGTCGCCCAAATCTCACGAGCCGTGGGGAGGTGAGAAACGCGATCAAACTCGAACATGCTCAAACAGGAGAAAAGAGCGTTACGCGCTCGGCTATTGGCATCGTGCTCATCCATCTGAAGCTGAGTAACACGAGCAGCCAAGACAACGTAATCGGCCTTGTTGCAAATCTCCCAAACAGAAGAGCCCATGCTCTGGAGATAGGCCGACATGCGTATCTTCCAATACGCATAGTTCGTCCCATCCAAAAACGGCGGTTTGCCTACGCCGCAATCCATGTCGCCTTCTGTGGATCTGGAACCGGCTAAGGTGGAAGATCCTTAACCCGCTCCGATACCAATTGAAGGATCGAAAGTGCTACCAGAAAGCGACCAGAGGGGGGGGGGGTGAATGGGAGCTTCAAATTCTCCTTTCAGAAACTTGTTGCCACTGTCCCAAAATCAACCCCGAAGTGCAAACCCTAGAACTTGCAAGTGTCCACGACCCTAAAGATAGGGTGGATGCTTCCAAGAAGCACAGCGAGACACTTTACAACTCTAGAAACCCAACGCAAAAGACGGAAACCAAAACCGACAACGGACAAACGAACGACGGACGAAACAGTGCACAACCAGGTGCATCGGACGCTGGCCAGCGTCTGATGGCAAAGCACCGGACGCGTCCGATGCAAACACGGCACTTCTGGAACCTTACTGGACTGGCATTGGACGCTGCTACAGTGAAACCCTAGCGTCCGATGCTAGACCCCCGACGCGTCCGATGGCAACGGACGCTCCGATGGTCAGCGTCCGATGCTCCTTCAAAAACGCTGTCAGACGTCACGTGGCACCAGACGCGTCCGATGGTATGAAACAGCGTCCGATGCTCAAGAACAGAGCATCCGATGGTCCCGATTCTGTACCGTTCTTCCGCGAAACTCAATCGATCTCCTCCGAATCAAAAGCAATAAGGCTTCGACTTAGTATGAGGAGTTCCTACGAGGTTAGTGAGCTATCCCAAAGAGATCATGGCTCGAACCTAACTCCAAATCGGTGAATTGAAAGAATTCGGGACAAAAGAAGCAAACTCGATCCAAAACGAAAATCGACCGATCTACTAGCTCATGAGGTTAGAGATGATTTCCTTCGGTGAAAAGAAGTGCCTCACGATCTAGAACAACTCAGTTCAAATGGATTTGCAAAAGATGCTCCGAGTAGAGAGATCGATCAACGGGGAAAACGTGGAGAAAAGCAACCCGCGAAGATCACGAACAAAACGCGAATCACAACCACGAATTTGCAACCGTGTGGCTACCACACGCTACAACAGTGAGATTACGGTCTCACTGCCTCAAAATCTCATGGGCACAGAGGTATTGTTCTCTTCTCTGTGGATCTTAGTTCGCTACAGCAGGGAATGGGAGAGCAGGAAACCCTAGAAGCAAAAGAGCAAATGACTGAGATAGGAAGGGAGGAGGGTGTCTCCCTCTACTTATCCTAATTCTAATTCCTACTCTGCCCCTCTCTAATTACAGAGCGAACCAGCTAAACCCTAGGGTTATTCTGGACCAACTCGAAGATGCTAGTAATCCGACGGCCACGCCCGCACAACTGGTAGCGTTGCCTCGACGCAACCTCACCGATTGCCGCCACGTGCCGCCACCGCTATACATCCTCTTCACGGACTCCGCCCCCGGTTTTGTGGCCGAAACCGGAAAACCAGGCCTTTACGTCCACCCCCGGTTTTGAGTCCCAAACCTGGAAACCAGCCTCCAAGTCCATCCCCTGGTTTTGAGGCCGAAACCAGGAATCCCGCCAGCGCCCAGGTTTTGAGGCCCAAACCTGGAAACCGTCCTCAGCCCGAGTTTTGTGGCCCAAACTCGGCAAACCCGCAGCACCCAGGTTTTGAGGCCCAAACCTAGAAACCGTCCACCCGATGGTTTTTCTCTGGCTCTACCACCAAACCGAAGCTGTAGAGGGGATGCACCGCCCGTGCACCCCATCCACCGACACGTGTCCCCAGGTCCTCGACCCGAGCAACACCATGCCCCGCAAGTCTTCGCTCGTCGCTGTCCCAGGCTGCCAGCCACCACAGCTGATCCTCAGGCGACCGGTCCCTCAGTCCAAGCCTCACGTCCGCCCTTCACCGCTCCCGGTCCGTCGGCACGACACGTCTCTACTTGACCTTCACCTTGCCCTCGATCACTGTCTCCGTGCTCGACACCTGCACAACACAAGCCAAAGAACCTGCGATCAAACCCGTTGACAATCACTCATCACTCGAGACTCGGCATACACCCATGTATCCGCATCCACAAGCTAGAAAAACACTTTTCAGGGCTAGAACTCATTCATATTACTTGGGATCTTAATGTCGCGGCAGATATCCTAGCAAAATTAGGATCCGACAGAGCTATGGTCCCCAGCGGCACCTTCGTACATGAGCTATCTAAGCCTTCAATTCAAGAGAAGGAAGAGGTCGACCCCGCACCCTCCACTCAGATTCTAACTCTAACACCCGACTGGACTCACGTTTTCATCGACTACTTCAAAGAGGATAAACTACCCAGTGATAAAACTGTCGCAGAGCAGGTCACCAGACATAGCAAAAACTATGTTCTAGTCGGAGACAGGCTATATTGACGCGGTGCTTCATTCGGAGTTCTCCTCAAATGCATCTCACTAGAAGAAGGTAGAGAAATCCTTAACGAGGTTCACTCCGGGTGCTGTGGCAATCATGCAGCATCAAGGACACTAGTCGGAAAAATCTTCAGATCAGGGTACTACTGGCCCTCAGCCTTGAAAGATGCGGAAGACTTAGTCCGCCGCTGTCAATCATGCCAATTCTTTGCCAAACAGCAGCATGTACCTGCACATGAATTGATCTGTATTCCTTCGTCATGGCCTTTCTCATGTTGGGGACTCAATATGGTCGGTCCTCTTAAGCGTGCTCCAGGCGGATTCGAGTACATCTACGTCGCAATCGACAAGTTCACCAAGTGGATTGAGTACATGCCGTTGGTCAAGTTCAATGCATCCAAGTCAGTACAATTCATGCAAAGCATCTTCCATCATTTTGGGATGCCACATAAAATTATAACCGACCTTGTATCCCCTTTCACGGCTATTGAGTTCAAGTCATGGGCCTGCAACTGTGGAATCAAGATAGACTACGCGTTAGTGGCTCATCCACAATCAAACGGTCAAGTTGAACGTGCGAACGCCCTTATCCTTGCCGGATTAAAACCAAGGCTATTCGACCTTCTAAAAGATCACGGCGGGAAATGGGTCGAAGAACTGCCTAAAGTAGTCTGGGGGCTACGGACACAGCGAAGTCGGGCAACGGGCCAGACTCCCTTCTTCTTGGTGTATGGCACCGAAGCAATCCTCCCGGCAGACTTAATCTGGAATTCCCCGCGAACAGAGCAGTACAATGAAGGCGAAGCTGATGATACAAGGCGACTAGAAGTCGACAGCCTTGAAGAAGCCCGGCTAGCCGCACTCTTCCAGTCAGCAAGATACCTTCAAGGGATGAGGCGCTACTACGACAAGAACATCCATCACCGTACCTTCCAAGTAGGCGACATGGTCCTGAAGAAGATTCAGAATACAGCAGGGCGCCACAAGCTTATGAGTCCATGGGAGGGACCCTATATAGTATCTAAAGTAACAAGACCCGGGTCATTTGAGCTAGTCACTGAGGATGGTTCTCCGTTGCCAAATTCATGGAATATTGAGCATCCGAAGAAATTTCACACCTAAGGACTATGCTACAAATCTGACTCGGGCAAATGTACTCATTACTCGGATATTAATAAAGTTCGACGTTCTTCAGAAACAAGAGCTTTATGATTTATTCTTCTATCATACTTCGTCCCGACTATTTAGTCAGATGAAATCCATCAATAATACAATAAGCTTTAGCTATTGTATCCCACCGACTAATATATAATATTACTCGGATAAATTGGTTCAGCGGCAACCATACTCGAGTTACGAGCTCCGAGCTCAATACAACTCAAAAGATAGTACGGTATAATACCCAACTATCAGCCTATAGCGAATATGGTGCCTACAAAAGTAGATACTAGTTCCTATAAGGCATAACAAGGGGAGTAATACTCACCCTGTTATATACTAATCGGACAGAGGTCCGCTCACTTTCGCACTCAAGCTGCGACTACCAAGAGGATATGATTCACCCAACAGGAACCATCGTTCGGTCCTTTAGAGGTGCTTGATCAAAGTTATCCCTTGGACAAGAGTACTAAGAGTAGTACTCGGGCAGACTAAGTTCTCTATAAGGTCAATAAAGACTATTAGAGAAACAAAGTCATATGACCCAAAACTTAAGTGCTAGAGAGCACTCGAATAGACCCGTCTAATAAGACGCCTGGTCACGCATCCACAAAATGACCCATTGTCAAGACATTCCTTGCAATGCTGAGTCGATCATACATGAAATTTGCAAGTCTCAAAAGTAACTAATACTTTGATTCTTTATATTTAATAATAATTGTTTACAGCCAATACAAGACATGGTCAAAGGATCAAGGAGGATAGACTACTCTACAAGATCAAGAATCTGAGAGTACTCCTCCACCAAGGGCTTAACCTCCTCCTGCATCGCTGCAAGGTCCTCATCACTTTTGCCTTCGGGGAGCGTCATGACGGACGATAGGTCGAAGGTTGGCAGATGCAGCCGCAGCGTCGCCAGTAGACCCTGCACCACAGAAGTCGCCATATCCTTGATGTATTGAGCCAGTCGCCCGGGTGCAGCCTTGGCTCGATCAATCAAGAATTCGTCCGCTCCTTCAGGGCGTGGGATCATATCCAGCACGGGCTCAACAGCAAGCTCCAGCGCCTTCAGTTGTGCTTCAACCGCTTCAAGAGCCTCCCGCGACTCCTTCATCGATTTTAATGCCTGCAGGAGGTCCCGGTCAGCACCCTCACGCATCAATTTGGCTTCTTGTAGAGTATTTTGTGTGTTAGCATATACCTCTTCAAGCTTTGCCTCCTTCCGGTTGAAAGCACTTTGCCACCCGAAAGCCAGTGTGTTTGCATCTGAAGATACATCAGTCGGATAACGTGTCATCAGTTGGCAAAGATAATAAGGACTCGGGGCAGTATTTTCAACTTACCAGCCAGCTGCTTCTTGGAAGTTTTCTTCAGCTCCTTTATCTTCTGCTCCAAGGCGGCATCCTTGGCTATAAGTGCAATCTCCCGGTTGTTGGCAGCATCGCGCTCAGCCACAACAGTCTCGAGACTACCTTGCAACTCGTTGATGCGATTGTGCAGGAGTTGGGTGGCCACCTTCTGGCTAATTTGGTCCTGGGCGATGTAGTCTCGGAGCTCATGATTCTCACGAGACATCTCCTGTCGAATCCGAGTGATCTGATCCTTGACCTTCACATCAAAGCCCTGTGCAGAAACAATACTGTAAGTACTCAGATGAGATTACAACAAATAAAGAGGACTTCAGGGGAATTACCTCAACAAAACTGCAAAGCGCTTCGACAGGTGCCGCCACTTGCTCACTCAACTCCTTCAGCCGGGTGAGGTCCTGGTTGTACCCCATAACATCAAGTGTCGCTCCTTGACGTGAGGACTCGGGGGTACCTGAGGATCCTCCCTGCGGGTGAGTGGAAGCTCCAGCGTGGACATTAGACAAGACCATCTCCAGAGTTGGCTCGTCCAACTGTCGAGTGCGGAAAAACCACTCATTGATTACTCGGTCAAATTCCAACTGAGCAGGAGAACGAAAGATTGAGTATGGCACACCAACCTGAGGCAAAGGGAGAATATCCACCTCAGGCGCTGTATCGACCTGAGGACCCGACGGAGAGGAGCCGGGCAGAGCATCTACCTGGCTAAAGACAGGAGGGGCGCTGGATTCTTCCTTGTCCAGCGTCTCCAACTCCTCTACCGCCCGGGTCTCGGGGACAACATCTGAAGGTGCTGCAGCCGGCTTCGTTTTCCTATAACAGACGAGTATCTATGTTAGTACCAGAAACATGCGGGCACTCTAAAAGTAAAGTTCTATAACTTACTTTATGAGCTTCAACGGTCGCGGCAACTTCAAGAGAGGTTTCTTAAACAGCGGGTCTAGAGCCGGAGCTTCTTCAGGGACCGCACCGCTTGAAGTCCCTTGGGGTGTTTCAATATCTGGTACAAAAATAGATATAAGACAAGGGTTTATTAAAATCCAAATACAAAAGGAGTACAAGGTACTCGGGTTTCCCCTTACCAGGAGCACCCATATTACAGTGCTTTTCAGCCAATTCTGGTGACAAAAGTACTTTTTGACAAGCACGGTGCCTACCAGTGCGAGCCTTCTTTGGGACAGATTCCCCGGCTTCTTGAAGTGGAGTCGGCGACCTCTTCTGGCTACTCTCAGCTTCCAGGTCTATGAGCATGACATCAGAGTCAGTTGATTCTGTGTCAAGCCAATCAAGGTCATCAGGAGAGCTTGGGTTGTTCGGAAGGTCCTCACTTCGGATAGGACCTCCTAGAATTATGCCTCCGCCTTCTTTAGTCGCCGGAGGCAGGGGCAGACAATCATTGTTATCCCTCCCCTGGCCCTATAAAAGAAGAAAACTCAGTCAAGTCAGAACAATATCTACTAAGAATCTTAAAGACAAGACAGGACAACTATTCACCTGAGGAGGCGGGTTGATGGCGGAGAATGTCGTCATCACCGGAACAAGGTGTTCACGGCTCTTGAGCAGTCGGTTCACCCTCCTCAGGATCTCATGATCAGGCAGCTGTTCGGCGTCATGACGACCCGGGTCCTTCATACCCAGGTACTCAAAGCGAAAGTTGGCTCGCTGTTGAAGAGGATGGATGCGGCACGCGACGAAGTCTTGGACAACGGTGTACCCGTTCAATCCGCCAAGCTTCAATCCATCTATCATATCAATGAAAGGTTGGACAGCCTCTACCTCAACGGCGGTAATCTTGTCCTTCCATTCCCGGCACTTTCGTGGAGGCCATCCATCATGGCGGCGAAGAGCTGGCGGAGGGTTGGCCATATAAAACCACCCGGCAGCCCAATCTCGGACAGAATCTGACAGCTCTATAGTAATATACTGCGTGTCCACCTCTAGCCTAAGCTGGATGCTAGCCCCTCCAACTACCTCAACGCTAGCGTCAGTAGGTTGACACTTCACCCAGAAGAAATAGCGGAAGAGAGTAAAGGATGGGCAGATACCCAGAAAAGCTTCACACAGATGGGTAAAGATAGCAATATGGAAGCAGGCATTGGGAGTGATATGGTTGAGAGTCAAACCATAGTAATGGAGCAACCCTCGCACAAAGTCAGATGCTGGAAGCCCCAATCCTCGCTCCACAAAGGACTTGAACATGACTATCTCTGTCGTATTGGGCGCGAGAGCGCGATGGTCAGTAGGAACGCTCCACCCATCCAATGGCTGTGCTCGGAGCAGTCCTTGTTGCGCCAAGTAAGCAAGCTCTGTTAGCCTGGTATCCGGCATCTTCCATGCCAAGACATCAGTGGGCGGGCAAGGATGGCGCGACATCCCAGTAGTGGTGATCCTGGCCTTCTTCTTCTCCGCAGCGGCTTGCTTCTTAGGACCCATGTTGGTGACAAGGGTTTTTCTATGCATCAACTGAGGATTTGCTATAGGATTTCTAACTCCGAAGGCAATGGCTTGATGAAAGCATGAGGAAATCATAGGCCCGGTGGCGGCTTATTATAGATCTGTTTCGTCAACCGTTCGTCTTTTCCAAACGGCATCATGAAACCGTTCAAAACCCTAACGGTTGGGGCGATGTTTCAGACGACGTCAGAGGTAGTGAACAGGTACACCGTAAGCAGACAACGTTACTTCTTGCACACGACATAATTAGTACTCGGAGAAAAAGACAAAGGACTCGAAAAATATTCCAAGTACCCGGATCTTATTTATTATTACTCGGAATTACAACGGAGATATGTGGATACATCTTGAGATACAGCAACTACCAGCACAAGTACAATCAGGATGTAAAACGCTACTCTAGTGTAATCAAGGTACAGAGTCTTGATGCTTACCGCACCAAGGACCGGGTTCAGTGAGATGCAGTAAAGCAGACACAGAACCTTGGGTAGACACTATCTTTTCAGTGCATCCCAAGGTGGATCTAAGGCACCGCCCCAGTGCTCAAGGAACTCGGGGGAAGACCATAACCCTCGCTACCTTTTGACAACTTGTGACTCCGAGGTTTTCTACGAGTGGTAGTCACAAGAGTTCTTCTAGGCGCACCTCTGTATCCCTCTGCTCGCGACCACTTGGAAACCACCCCGGTGGATGGTCCCTTCACAAGAGTTCTTCTAGACACCTCATCTATTTTACAAAAGGAGGACACCCGGGGGCTCGGCCATCTCCGCTACAATACTCATGGGACTAAAGGAAGTTATACGCTCCCGAGGATATGAGTTCTTTGTTTCCCAGGCAGGGTATTTATAGGCAGTTCATCTTGGTCTATGGACATATTTCACGGACAAAAGTGGTTGAAGGGTACAATAATCCAACCGATGCATTGTTGCACATGTGATGCCTGGCACCAGTGAATGGGTTGATTCCCATGCGTACTTCAAGAAGAAGGCGACAAAGTTTGTAGTTGCAGAACACGACAAAACCATTAATACGTACAATTGGAACAGTCACTGGTTAATTATTGCTGACTTCACAGTAATTTCTATTCAGTGGGGGGTGAAAAGGGATGTTTGATGAAAACATTACCCACCTGAAGCTGGATTCTTATTACCCGACTGAAGTTAGTAACAAGCCAGTGACATGTTTCAAACTCTTCAAGACCTTTATGCATTACCTAGTCATATTTTTGGAAGACCCCAAGAACCGACTACTAAGTACTCGAAACTCAGGCTCGGGGGCTGCAGGGTATATACCATAAAGGAAATGTTTTTTCTTACCCAAGGATTACTCGGAAAAGGCTCAAAAGATCCTCAAAGTTATTATAAATAACAAGAGGCTCGGGGGCTACACCCTGTGGGTGCACTTTTTCATGAAAAAGTGCACACCATGGAAGTTCTTTACCTACAGAGCACTTCAAGATTTCTCAAATCATTACTTGGACATTCCCAAAGAGAAGCCAGAAGATAACGTTTTGAGGAAATGATGAAGAGCTCGGGGGCTTGACGGACCAGGATGTCAGAGATATCATCAGAAGATGATTACTCCGACTAATCCCGGACGGCATGGGAGATCCGAAGACTAGATACGAAGTGTACTTGGATTAGGACTCTCACTATAACTTCGTTGAGTTTCTTAAAGGAAGTCTTGTAATTAGAATAGAACTCCTTTGATGTAACCGACTAGGACTCGGTCTGTGCTATGCTTTGTTGACGGTCCTTAAACACCTGTTTTACCATCAACATTTGACCCTAAAGTCCACCAAAAAGGCATGAAATGTACTCAAATAGGTTTCAAACTAACCAAATTCCACATGTCCATAGAATTTTATTTGAATGCAGGATTTGAACCAAATTTGGACATATGGACCCACCAGAGGCCAAGCCCACTCAGCAGGGCCCAAATGGGCCTAATGGGGGTGGCGCCCGCCACCTCTCTGTGGCGTGTAACACCCCAGGTGTTTGACGCCAGTCGAGCAGACAGTTTAACACAGACATGTTCTATCAGGCGATGATTGAGAAATAATTTCTAGTATTATCAATGACGACAGAGGTTTTGGAATCAACCTCGGAAACAAAGCCTCAGTTCGAATTATCCAGGAAATAACTAATGGAGCCAGTTAATAACGACCGCTAATTGGTGAATATTCAGGATTAGTTCTAAATATGGATTTTTCATGTGACCCACCTCCACTCCTGTCTATAGTAACTGGTGAAAAAGTTTTGTGAATTTTGGAATCAAAAAGTCACATGAAATGACGAGTCACAGCTTTGCCTATAATGGCTTATTAAGCGAAGGAGATCTTTTGAGTTCAATCAAGTCTTGCAATTATGCCCAATCAACTCTATATGAACTCACGAACAAAAGTTATGAAAGGTTCGTGTTGAGCAAATGTCAAGACAATGCCTCAATCGGCCTAAAACTCTAAATTAAGGTCATATCAACTTGCTGCTTTGACCAACATGAAAGTACAGCTTCTATTCATATTCTGAGATTTGACCTTTGAGCAAAGTTATAGATCATGACGTGTACAACAAACTTTGTTAAAGGACCCAACCTTGAATCCCAAGCTAAACGTGTCAAACAGAGCACCCAAGTTCGAATCTCCTGCAGTTTTCCAGCCACAAAATATTCAAAGTCTGGAAATCAGCAAGGTTGACGTTGGCAAGCCGCGTTCTCCAAATTTTGTTAGGCAACATCCTTTGGTCCAAAAATAAGAGTTGTAGGTAATCCTTTGGAGAAGAGCATACAAAAAGTTGCACTCGATTTGACGAAGTTTGGACTATGATTTTTGGGTTTAATCGCAGCAAGGTCGTCCGTCGTTAAGTCGCTGACACTGTCAAATTTGGGGCTAATTAACCGCTGCTTGGTAACTCTAATGGCCGAGTGTGCTTAAGAAAAGTTGGAGATCAGCACGAGACCTACAACTTTGCTTACAAGCATCGGACCCGAATATGCTCGGAAGATGCTGTTTGCGGCCGTCCAATGTTGCAAGTCATCGCATGCCACGTGCTCGACGTTTTGCCCCAAAGGGGACGCGTGCCCGTCATGCGAGATCAGCACGAGACCTACAACTTTGCTTACAAGCATCGGACCCGAATATGCTCGGAAGATGCTGTTTGCGGCCGTCCAATGTTGCAAGTCATCGCATGCCACGTGCTCGACGTTTTGCCCCAAAGGGGACACGTGCCCGTCATGCGCAGCTCAAGCTCCACCATAGCTACCACCTGCCTTCTCGCCCCTGCCCTTATCCCAGAGGTGGTCGCCGAGCCCAGCAGCGCCCTCCACTCGCTCGCTGCTCTTGCTCCCTCTTCCGACGCTCGCTTCGCCCTCCCTCGCGTCGCGCGGACGCTCGCCGCCATGGCCGGTGGAGCTCCAAGCTGCCATCACCGTTCCTCCTCAACCACTCCTTCCCGTCCGCAATCAAGCGCGTCGTCTCCTTCCCGTCGTTCCGTCGGTCCGGTGGATGCTCCTTCCCGGCTTCAACCGCGGCCGGAAGTCGCCGTCGCCATGGCCGCCCTCCTCCTTGCCGACGGCGAGCGTGGCCAGGACGCCTCGCGTCGTCCCAGGCCAAGCCACGACCGTTGGTGGATGCGCCGGGTGCTCGTGATGCTCCCCTGCCTTTTTTCCCCCACCGGAAAGCGCCCCCGTCGCCGGAACCGACGAGCTCCAGTGCCTCCTCTGCTCCAAATTCGCATCAAGGACTTCGCGCAGCAATACGACCAAGCTCAGGGGGTTTTCTGCGAAGTCATAGACTCAGATGAATAGTGCCAACAGTGTTTTTCTTTTTCTTTTTTTTTCTTTTATGTGGCTGAAACTTTGGAAAATCATAACTAATTGTAGAAAAATCGTAAAATAGCAAATGAGGACTTTTTGGAAAGCTTTTGAGTAGATCTACATGCTGGTGCATTAATATGATAGCTTCCAGTAAAAATTTTTTGCGTGAAAAATAGATCTTTGCTATCTAGGGTTTAATATGTTGCCACTGTTTGGTTGCTTCATTTGATGTGAAATTTTTATGGTAGCTTCCTGACATGATGTAGATACTCTGTGATTAATTTGGTAATTTTTGGTACACCGGTTTTAGAGTTATTAAGTAATCTTGCTCTCAACCGATTAAATAGGTTTAATTATTAAATATGTCATGCATGTGTGTAAAAATGGAAAATATGGTTCCATGACCTTGCTAATATGTTTTAGTAACCATTGCATGTCTAATATGGTCATGTGTTCATATAAAATCTGAAGTTTCTTATTTAACTTACTCTCACATGGTTAATTATAAATAGAAACTAGTTTAACATATAGTTGGCAAACTATGGCTTGCATGCATGTAACTTTCCGAGCTTTGCTCACATACTAATACTATGATTCATCTCTAAAAGTTGGAGCTATTATTCATGTATGCTTGTCATCTCCTAAATATATATATATATAGGCTATATATATACTAGCAAAGGATAAATAGTGTTAATATGATCATGCATGTGCAGTTTGTGTTGTGTACATGTTTTCATTAAGATAATAATGTTTGCTGTGAAAGTGTTGTATATGAAAGTTGTAGATAACTTCTTAATCTTGCTTGTCACCGAATTTCTTCGCCATAGGCTTAATAGTTTATGAGATATGGCTATTGCAAGTTGGCTGTTAAGGTTTGCCTACATTCTGTCCAGATCTGAATGATGGGCTTGTTTCACCTAGTTAACTTGTGATTCATGCTTAGGTGATTATAAAAGAGTTGTAGTACTTTTTATAAGATTTCTAAATTATCTTAGATCATGTTTGTTGGAGTTCTATAACTTGAGTTATAGCTGTTTTAGTGTAGATGGGTAAATCTGTCCAAGTCTGGACAGAGGTGCCTAACTATACTAATTAGACCTTGTTAATTTGTGGATCATCTTAAGATGATTATAGATGATTTGTATACAACTTAATAACCTTTCTAAAAAGTCTAGGGGCAAGTTCCCAGGTGCTATAGATCTTTAGTTATGGTTGTTTCAAGTTGCTGTTGTCGATGTGTGGCTAGTTCTGTCCAAGTGTGGACAAAGCTGCACTAATCATGCTGTTTGACTTTGTTAATGATTGATTCACCTTGAGATAATAATAATAAAGATTTAGATAACCCTGTAAGCTTTCTATAATGTCTAATTTCATGCTCATGTGATGTTTGTATATTGAGTTATGCTTCTCTGAAGCTCTGTCAGTCCTGCTGTCCAACAGTTGGACAGAGCTGCATAGTTATTTATTTTTGAGTTAGATAACCTCTGAATTAGCTCTTATGGTAAATAACAAAGATGTAGCTAATCTTGTTAGCTTTCCAGAATGTCTTAGTGCACCTTGTTTGGAGATCTGTAGCATGAGTTATGATTAAAAGAGTGGACTGCTGTCCTATCATTCAGAATTTGTGTTGTGTTCTATTACTTGTTTGTGTAATATGATTAGAGGTGTGCTAAGTTATCCCGATTGCTTATGTGAAACCATGATGAATACTTGATAATATTTAGTTTGTGCATTTCATGTTAATAAATTAATCGACCTGATGTATAGTATAAATATGTTAAATAATGATGGTTAACTTGCTTAACTAATATAAAAGTTGTATGCAGATACATGTGTTCCATTTGTGTGATGTGTGATGTAGTCTTGATTGGTTGTTATAGTTAGCCTCTCTGAGTGCCTAATGAACCGTGTCACATTTTTCTTTAATATTAACCTGCTGAAATGATCATGCCATGTTGTGAGTTAGAGTTATGCATTCTTTTCGTAGTTATCCTGATTGCTTATGTAAAGTAATTCGATGCTTGTATTATGCGCCTTACATTTGCTTCATAAACGTTTTCCTTGCATTCATACACTTGCATTGCACATCTCATTTAGGTAATGGTAGATACATCGTGAAGGACGTGATGATGAGGCTAAACCCGAAGACGGTGTTTGGTGGATTATCCCGAAGATGCGGAGTTAAGCAAGTGCTACAGCGGAGATGCTCGCCAAGCGAGTATCACCTAACAAACACTAACCTAGTGTTGGTTCCCAGGCAAGCCCCGGAGCATCCTTAAGTCTCCCAGTTTTTATAATTAATTTACTTGAGTATTTTATATTATGATGCATTAGGTATAGGAGTTGATTGAATCCTACCTGCTGCATTACCCTTCCTTGAATATTGTTTATACCTGCCTTGTTATCCTGTTCCTTATTTATAATGTAGAATTGCTTAGTCTGCTTAATAAAAGTAGTAGTTAAGGATGTTCCCGTAATACCCCTGGTGGGTATTTACCGGATCACGGTTGGCTATATTTGCTATCGTGGAAAAGAACCTGAGTAGTAATGAAATACGGTCAACTGGAAGGCAAGGCACAAGTTCGGAAACTTGGGGCAGTCCGTCCGTTGGATCGTGTAGGTTTGTATCGATGTTGGCCCTCGTTCATTTTTGAACGCGCCCTTTTACTTAGGGATATGTCGGTGCGGTAATCATCGACCCCAAAGCCGCTTAGAAGCTGTTCGGGCCGGTTTCGACCCGTGTTGCGCCCTCTAGTATGGAAATGCGATCTGCCGCGAGAGGCCATCGCCAGGTTCCAATTGGGCGGTCCGTGCTTGAACCACGACGATTACCACCACGAACAAGCATCGAGCGGTTGCCCAATGCATGGACCCGACGGGGAAAGTGTGGGCTGGTATTAAAGGTCTTTCACCAGCTGGTTTGGAATTCGATTCGAGTCGCCGTCTCCCCCAGTTAGTGGGAAACTATGGCGAGCTTCACCACGATACAACTCCATGTGACATTGATGGTTCAACTAAAATATTGACAAAGCAAACCTGATATGGTATTATATTATTGTTTGCTAGATTCAAGTGAGTGCTCTAGTGCAGGTGCAAAACCTAGAATTTAAGGAATAGGATAAAAGATGACTGCTCATATAATTAAATGATGAACTCCTTCAACTTGAGCACCTTTTGCAAATAAAGTTAGCCAGCTCCACTGTTTATATCAGCCTTGCATACTCCTTGGTGTCACTTTATTTTTGGTTTTCGACGGGTAAGTCTAGCTGAGTACATTCGAGTACTCAGGGTTTTATCCCACCTTGTTGTAGGTGAAGGTTAGGTCTGCCGGAAGGTGATGACCAGTGCCGGTGGGCTCGGCAGTTCCCTACTTCTTCCCTTTATGCTGTTGTTGGAGGATGTCACTCAAAGCTAGCAAAGTATTTCAACTTATGTTGTGGTATTCATTTCAAAGCTATGTTGTTTCAAAGTAAATCAACTTGTATTATTATTTGTGAACCCTATTGTAATTTTATTTCCGCTGCAAAGCTCCGTGAACATGATTTGTATTTGCTTGACCATGCGATCTTGGCTAAGATGTTGGAAAAGGTTTGAAATCCCTCAGGATTTCACGGACTACCGGATTTATATGGGCTCAAGTGTGCTAATTCACTGCTCCGACAGATGTTTTCGCACTTGTGCTCTTATAAATTGGTCAGTTCTGTCACATGGCGCCCGCCACTTGGGTTGGCCCAAGCTTCACTCCCTGCCACGTCACCGATCCGTGTGACCTCCCCAGGGCCAAATCTTGGCCCTTGGTCACTAGGTCAGTGGCATCAGACGACTCAGGATAAAGTGGCGTGGATCAAGGCTGAATGGCGGTTGCTAGGACATGCAACCGACCTCCAAACCGCCTTGGACAACCACCTGGATGTCGTTGAAGCCAAGGTGGTGCATCCAACGGTAAGGGAGGTGGCGGCCGCCACCTAGGGCTGGCGCCCGCCACTAGGGTTAGCCCTAGGTCAGCTGGCTGCCCCCTATAAGTACCCCCCACACACACACTCATTTGGGCTATAAATACCCCCCTGGAGGCACCTCTTCATTCGGACCATCACACACAACATATCCCAGAGCAACACACAAGCAAGAGAAGCAAGTGAGAGTTAGGTTAGAAGCTCAGAGAGCTTAGGCAAGTAGGTAGCTAGTAGAGCAAGGCATCTTCGCCCTCGTGGTAGCGCTGCTCAAGGGTTAGCTCAAGAGTAGAGGCGTGCGAGTGATCGGTCCTGGAGCTAGAAAGAGTCTTCCTTCATCTCCAGTTCAGGTTTTGCTCTTGTTACTCAAGCACTTACTATATTCTAGTTCATCATTTCAAGTATTACTTTATTCTACTTATCAGTATTGAGTGGTATACTTGATTGATTGCTTGAGTGCCTAGCTATCCTACAGTTCCATTCACTTAGCCATAGTAGTTAATCTCTAGTGAGCTTAGTGTTTGATCTTTGCCAATAGGTTGCTTAGTTAGTTTAGTGTTTATCTTATTAAGTCAAGTGTTTGCTCTGACATCCGCAAGGGTGTCTCTATTCAAAGCTAGGATAGAGATAGTTAGAATATAGTTAAGCGTGGTGCTTAGTTATAGACTTACCTTCAGATACGGCTGGACCCCCGGATAGTTGTGGTAGCAAGCAGGTGGTGACAGCCCTGTGCGCCTTGAATTCCACCACGTAGTTGGCCCAGTTTAACAGTAAGGCTCGTTGTGCTAGCGTTCAACCTAAGTAAGTGGTAAAGGCTAGTACGCCTCGATACTTGACAAGATAGGAATAAAACTTTACTCAACTTAGTTTCTTTATTGTCTTTTGCCTGCCTTGCTTCGTAACTGTCTCGCTTCGTAGTTATCTTGCTTTGTAGTTATCTAGGAGTAGTTATTAATTAGTAGTTAGTTATCTTAGTTACCTTTAGTTACCCCTTAACTACCTATCCATCCACCTTACCTTAGCCATCCATTTCATCCTTACCTATCCACCCACATATTCTTTCTAGCCTCTCTTCTCCCCTTTTCCCTTTTCTTATTTCTTCGACTCTCATCCCCTCCTTGACTCGACTCATACACCACCCTAGCCTTCCCTTGGGATCAAATAAATCGACACCTGGTACTCCCAGGCAAAGTGCTACTACGATAGTTCTGTGCGCTTGCAGAATCTCCTCCTGGTAGATTGCATTCTCTCTAGCTAGCTCCTACTAGTGTCGGGATTGACAACCCCGCTTGGCATTAGTAGATAGCTGCTTTAGCTCCACTCCTTTAGGTATAGTGACCGGTCTTGCTTCAAGCATTTCTGACGCCGTTGACGGGGATAGACTCTATAGTCTACTCCTAGTAACAATGTTAGCAAGTGCCAACAAGCATTCCTGGGCCGTTACCGGGGATAGTTGCCTAGCACTATCTTTAGTGAAGCTAAGAACTACCAACAAGCATTTCTGGCGCCGTTGCCGGGGAAGGCAATCGGTGTATCGGTTGAGTCCGTGTCGAATTTATCTTCGCTCAAGCTCCCGCTTAGCGAATCCCATCTTACCTCATTCTTTCTTTCCTTAGTCCTTCTTATCTTTTTCCTTCATCTTCTTCAACTTCTTTTTCTTATCTCGTTCTATCTTCACGATGGCCAACAAGACCATTCGTGAATTTTCTGCTCCTTCTGCCGCTAATGTAGCGATAGGACCAGACGTGATCGATGCCAACCTCAATTTTGAGTTGAAACCGGCTCTGATCATGATGGTCCAAGCTAACCCGTTCTGTGGCAAAGCTCATGAGGATGCCAATGCTCACCTCCAACATTTTTTGGAGATTTGCGGCACCTTCACCATTAATGGGATAACCCAAGAAGCCATCCGTCTTCGTCTCTTTCCTTTCTCTTTGCTAGGAAAAGCGAAGCAATGGTTCTATACCGAACGCAACGCTGTAGACACATGGTGCGGATACATGGGTGTATGCCAGGTCTCTAAGTGATGAGTGATTGTCAACTAGGATGATGCGCATGTTCTTCGGCTTGTGTTGTGCAGGTGTCGAGCACGGATGCAGTGATCGAAGGCGAGGTGAAGGTCAAGTAGAGACATGCCATGCCGATGGACCGAGAGTGGCGAACGGCGGACGTGAGGCTTGGACTGAGGGACCAGAGGCCCGAGGATCAGCTGTGGTGGCTGGCAGCCTGTGGCAGCTACAAGCGAAGACTTGCGGTCATGTGTTGCCTGAGTCGTGGACTCGGGGACACGTGTCGGTGGACGGGGTGCACGGGAGGTGCATCCCCTCTTCGACGTCGGTTTGGTGGTAGAGCCAGGGAAAAACCATCGGGTGGACGGTTTCCAGGTTTGGGCCTCAAAACCTGGGTGCGGATGGTTTCCGAGTTTGGCCACAAAACTCGGGCTGAGGACGGTTTCCAGGTTTGGGCCTCAAAACCTGGGCGCTGAGGGTTTGCTGAGTTTGGCCTCAAAACTCAGAAGCTGGTGGGCTGGTTTCCCGGTTTGGGCCTCAAAACCGGGGGTTGGCTGGAAAAGGCTGGTTTCCCGGTTTGGGCCACAAAACCGGGGGTGCAGAGCGAGGGCGGCACGTGGCGGCGATCCGGAGGTTGCGTCGAGGCAACGCTTCGGTTTGTGCGGGCGTGGCCGTCGGATACACCTACCACCGAGTTGGTCCAGAATAACCCTAGGGTTTAGCTGGTTCGCTCTGTAATTAGAATAGAGAGAGGTAGAGTAGGAAATAGACTTAGGCTAGTAGTAGGATAAGTAGTCGGGAGACACCCTCCTCCCATCTATCTCAGTCATTTGCTCTTTCGCACTTAGGGTTTCCTGCTCTCCCACTCCCCTGCTATAGCGAACCTGAGATCCACAGAGAAGAGAACAATACCTCTGTGTTCATGAGATTTTGAGGAAGTGAGACCGTAATCTCACTATTGTAGCGTGTGGTAGCCACACGGTTGCAAATTCGTGGTTGTGATTTGCGTTTTGTTCGTGTTCTTCGCGGATTGCTTTTTGCCATGATTTTCCCGTCGATCGATCTCTTTGCTCAGTGCGTCTTTTGGAAATCCATTTGAACCAAGTTGTTCTAGATCGTGAGGCACTTCTTTCCACCGACGGAATTCACCTCTAACCTCACGGTCTAGGAGATCGAGCGATTTTAGTCTTGGATCGGTTTTTGCTCCTTAGTCCCAAATTCTTCCAATTCACTGATTTGGAGTTAGGTTCGAGCCATGATTCCGTTGGGATAGCTCACTAACATCCTTGGAACTCCTCATACCAAGTCTAGGCCTTAGTGCTTTTGATTTGGAGGAGATCGAGTGAATTTTGCGGAAGAACAATGCTGTTTCGGGACCATCAGACGCTGAACCTGGGAGCATCGGACGCTGAGTTCGTCATACCGGAGCGTCCGTTGCCACGTGTCAGCTGACAGTGATTTTAAAGGAGCATCGGACGCTGACCATCGGAGCGTCCGTTGCCATCGGACGCGCCGGAGGTCGAGCATCGGACGCTACTATTTCACTGTAGCAGCGTCCGATGCCTATGCAGTAAGGTTCCAGATTCGCCCTGTTTGCATCGGACGCGTCCGTTGGTTGGTCATCGGACGCTGCCAGCGTCCGATGCTGCTGAGTCCGCGCAGTTTCGTCCGCAGTTTGTTCGTCCGACTTTCGATTTGAGATCCGCTTGTTGCGTTGGATTCCTAACTCTGTGCTCTACAGAAATAGGACTTCACGCTTTGTGAAAACGCCTGAATCCCCCTCGCGTTGCTCGGGGGAGGTTGAGGTTACCCAAAGCCCATCCTGTCACTAGTTGACTTGCGTGAACTTGGGTGAGGAAATTTTTGTGGTGTCCCGCTGTGTTCCTAGGGAACATCCACCCATTCTCTTGGGTCGTGGACATCACGCACGTCGGTTCTGCTCTTGGGGTTGATTTTCTAGGACAGAGGCTATTAATTTCTGAAAAGCAATTTAAGCTCCCATTCACCCCCCCTCTGGTCGCTTTCTGGTAGCACTTTCGGTCCTTCACATGGGACAAGTGTTCCAATGCTTTTCTCGCCAAATTCTTTCCTATGGGCAAGACGAATGCTCTGCGCAACAAAATTTCTAGCTTTACACAACAAGCCGAGGAATCTATTCCCGAGGCTTAGGAGAGGTTGCAAGAGTATGTCACTGCTTGTCCGCACCATGGTATGGAGGACTGGCTATTGATCCAGAACTTCTACCATGGCCTAACCCCTCTCTCTAGAAGCCATTTGGATGCCGCTGCCGGCGGTGCATTCTTTTCTCTGAATGTTGCAGATGCTAAGGCTCTCATAGAGAAGATGGTGGCAAACCAAGGATGGAATGATGAAAGACTACAGCCTCGTAAGCGAGGTATGCATTCCCTTAAGGAGGCCGACATGATCGTGGCCAAGATGGACCTGCTGGCAAAGAAGCTGGACAGCTGTGAGAAGATGAACCAACAAGAGAGTGTCCAATCTCTGGAATCCTACATGACTTGTGAAGTCTGTGGAGAAACCGGACATTCTGGGAACCACTGCCCCGAGCTACATGAGGATTTGAACTTCATCAACAACAATAACGGTTTCCATCAACAGAATCAAGGATGGAATCAGCCTGCAAACTCTCAAGGTAACAATTCATTCCCCCGCTCTAATTTTCATAATCCTGATAATTTCTCATTCTTGAAGAATTTAGTTTACACACAAGGTAGAACTACTGATTTCTTGAAAGAGAGATTAATGGCGAATGATAAAATTCTTGAGAATATAAATGCTAAATTGGAAGATTTCTCATCTGCTCTGAAAAATCAACTTAGCTTTAATAAGATGTTAGAAACCCAATTAGCTCAACTTGCTGCTATCATACCATATTTTGAAACTGGCAAAATTCCTGCTAAACCTGACATGGAAACTGCTAATATGGTTGAAATAAAACATTTTAACTATTATGAAGATCAAACCATGACTGTTAAAATGGGTGATCCTGGTAGTCCCATAATTAGATGCTCAAGCTTTGGTGAAGTCTTTAAAAATGCCATGTGTGATTTAGGATCGAGTGTGAACATTTTATCTAAAGATTTCTATGAAAACTCGTTCTTTCCACCCATGTCATCCACATCTGCCTATGTTGTGCTAGCTGATCAATCCACTTGCTATGTACAAGGAATAGTTAATGATTTACCTGTTCATATTAGAGGCTCCTATGTTCCTGCTGATTTCATAATACTTGATATGGGAAATAGGAAAGATGTGCCTCTAATCTTAGGTAGACCTTTCTTGAATACTGTTAATGCTTGCATATATGTGGGGAATGGTAAAATACAAATGACATTAGGAGGGAGGAAGGAAATATTCTCCTTTTCCCGAGGCCCCGCATATGCCGCTAACATGCAGGAAGCAAAGCCCGTTCGTACCAAGAAGAGGCGCCCAAGAACAAGGTGGAGCAGAAAGAAAGAACCACCTCCTCCTGAGTTGTGTAATTCACATAACAAAGGAGAGGTGCCAAAAGAAGAAGAACCAGATGGAGTACTAAGAGAAGAAGTACCCAAGGAAGAAGATCCACCCGGTAAGGATGAAATTCCATGGACCTAAGGTATGGTTTTATTTTTAATCTTTCCCTTCAATTTTCCTTTTTTTCGAATAAATAACATATGTCATGCATGAAACTAAAAAAAATCAGTTATCATTAGTTATATGCATAGGTATATGTTAACTTAGTTAGAATAATAAAATATCATAATAGGATAGTTTCCCTTTTTTCACAACATTAGATAGTTTCCCTTTTAATAAAATGAGAACAAGAGCTCCGACTTAGACGAAGAAGATCCTTCACCAAGCAAGAAGCCAGCTTGGGGGAGACTCCCGCTCCGATAAGGTATGTCTCAAGCCTACACTTTACATTTAGTTCTTAAATTCTATATCTTTTGAATGTCACATGCTTGCCTAAATAACCACTCGATGAATAAAACTGATAATATCTGCTTAAACAAGTTGAAACCTGAATAAGATTTGAAATATGTCATGCAAATGCTATTGTTATGGTTTGAATAACTGGTCTTATCTAAGTTGTAGCTTTTGTGGGTTGCACATGCTTAAACTGAAATCATGCTTAGTGAGTAAAGTTAGTAAGAAATGGAGTAATTCTTTAAACTTGCTAAGGTGGAATTAGGACCTAATCTGGAGGATTTCTTTTAAAAATTATGAAAACCTTGCTAAAAGTTCCTCCTAGATTTTTATCCCATCCCACCACCAGCCAAATATTTGTTAGTCATTAGTCAAAACCATAAAGAGCTTTGTTTGTGTTGAGCTTTGTTAGACCTCATAGATCTTAGTAGAGAAGCTTATCATATCTTTTGAATCAAGATTCACGTACACCCACCATAATTTGCCTACTTTCCACTTTGGAAGTTTGCAACCACCAAATAAATTGCTTATTCTCTACACCGGAGATATGCAATATCCTGCCAAACATCCCATTGCTAGCCTTATGCTTATCCCTACACTGGGAATAAGCATTTCTCCCTCTTCCCCTTTTTCATTTCAAAAATCCTTTCCTATAGATGTCTGGGGAAATCTAGAGCTAAAAGAGAGAGAGAAAAAAAATGAGCAAAGTAGCTCAAGAAAGGACTGTCCTGAAAAAAAAAGTGAGCAAAGTAGCTCAAGAGAGGACTATGTCCTAAGAAAATGTGAGGACACATCTTTTGTCTACTCACTATGTATCCAAAAAAAAAGAGAGAAAATTATCATTAGCTCTAGACCCCAGAAATTAACTAGGAAGGATTATGAAATGCCTCTCTATACACTTCCACATAACCACACATGCACATCTTGATCAATTTTTATGATTTGCTGCTCCTTATGATCTGAGTGTGCGGATACATGGGTGTATGCCGAGTCTCTGAGTGATGAGTGATTGTCAACTGGGATGATGCGCATGTTCTTTGGCTTGTGTTGTGCAGGTGTCGAGCATGGATACAGTGATCAGAGGCTAGGTGAAGGTCAAGTAGAGACGTGCCGTGCCGATGGACCGAGAGTGGCGAAGGGCGGACGTGAGGCTTGGACTGAGGGACCGGTGGCCCAAGGATTAGCTGTGGTGGCTGCCAGCCTGGGACAGCGACGAGCAAAGACTTGCGGTCATGTGTTGCCTGAGTCGTGGACTTGGGGACACGTGTCGGTGGACGGGGTGCACGGTTGGTGCATCCCCTCTACAGCTTCGGTTTGGTGGTAGAGCCAGAGAAAAACCATCGGGTGGACGGTTTCCAGGTTTGGGCCTCAAAACCTGGGTGCTGAGGGTTTCCGAGTTTGGCCACAAAACTCGGGCTGAGGACGGTTTCCAGGTTTGGGCCTCAAAACCTGGGTGCTGCGGGTTTGCTGAGTTTGGGCCTCAAAACTCAGATGCCGGTGGGCTGGTTTCCCGGTTTGGGCCTCAAAACCGGGGGTTGGCTGGAAAGGCTGGTTTCCCAGTTTGGGCCACAAAACCGGGGGTGCAGAGCGGTGGAGGCACATGGCGGCAATCGGGAGGTTGCGTCGAGGCAACGCTACGAGTTGTGCGGGCGTGGCCGTCGGATCCACCTACCATCGAGTTGGTCCAGAATAACCTTAGGGTTTAGCTGGTTCGCTCTGTAAGTAGTTAGGGGTAGAGTGGGTATTAGGAATAGTTAGAATTAGGATAAGTAGGGGGAGACACCCACCTCCCCATCTATCTCAGTCATTTTGCTCTTTTGCTTCTAGGGTTTCCTGTTCTCCCATTCCCTGCTGTAGCGAACCTGAGATCCACAGAGAAGAGAACAATACCTCTGTGCCCATGAGATTTTGAGGAAGTGAGACCTTAATCTCACTGTTGTAGCGTGTGGTAGCCACACGGTTGCAAATTCATGGTTGAGATTCGTGTTTTGTTCGAGTTCTTCGCGGATTGCTTTTCTCCACGTTCTTCCCGTCGTCCGATCTCTTTGTTCGTTGCGACTCTTGCAATTCCGTTTGAACAGAGATGTTTTAGATCGTGAGGCACTTCTTTCCACTGAAGGAATTCACCTCTAACCTCACGGTCTAGGAGATCGATCGATTTTTGTTTCGGGTCAAGCTTTTCTCCTTTCCCCCGAAATTCTTCGATTCATCGATTTGGAGATAGGTTCGAGCCATGATCTCTTAGAGATAGCTCACTATCCTCCTTGTGACTCATCTCTCCAAGTTTAAACCCTAGAGGTTTCGTTTTGGGAGAGATTGAATCGATTCGGTGGATGAACAGTGAGATTTCGAGGTGACCGGACGCTTGGGTCGGGCTGACCGGACGCACCCCCGGAGTTCAGTCGTTGAATGTCTTTCCTGTGATTCTCGCGACTTGACCGGAAGCTCGAGACCGGCCGCTGGTTCCCGTGAACGATCGGACGCGACTCTTCTACTGTTCACCGCTCGACTATTTCTGACCGGACGCTCTCTGTTTGTGAGTCCGGTCACAAACAGTAAGGTTCCAGAACTGTTTTCGCTCGACCGGACGCGTCCGGTGCCTACTGACGGGACGCACCAGTGAGTCCGGTCATAGCTGTTTCACGCGGTTTCATTCGCGGTTCGTTCGTTCGTTGTCGGTTTTGGTTTCCGACTTTTGCGTTGGATTTCTAGAGTCGTAGAGTGTCTCGCTGTGCTTCGTGGAAGCATCCACCCTACATCTAGGGTCGAGGACACTTACGAGCTCTAGGGTTTGCTCTTGGGGTCGAGTTTCGGGACAGTGGCGACAAGTTTTCGAAAAGAAAATTTGAAGCTCCCTTTCACCCCCCCTCTGGTCGCCTCGCTAGTGCTTTCTCGGTCCTTCAATTGGTATCGGAGCGGGTTAAGGATCTTCTACCTTAGCCGGTTCCAGATCCACAGAAGGCGACATGGATCGCGGCGTGGGAAAACCGCCGTTCTTTGATGGGACGAATTATGCGTATTGGAAGATACGCATGTCGGCCTATCTCCAGAGCATGGGCTCTTCTGTCTGGGAGATTTGCAACAAGGCCGATTACGTTGTTCTGGCTGCTCGTGTCTCTCAGCTTCAGATCGATGAGCACGAAGCCAATAGCCGGGCGCGTAATGCCTTGTTCTCCTGTTTGAGCATGTCTGAGTTTGATCGCGTTTCTCACCTCCCCACGGCTCGTGAGATTTGGGCGACCCTCAGGCGCTTCCATGAGGGAACCACTCAAGTCAAATCCCGTCTCTACGAGTCGCACAAGCGGGAGTATGAGAACTTTCGACACATGCCTGGCGAGAGCATAGAGAGTTTATTCGCTCGCTTTCAGGTCATTGTCAACAAGATGCGAGCTAACAAGGACCTATTGCCTTTCGACGATCATGAGAGGGCTTTGAAGCTTTTGCATACTCTCGATCGGTCGGTGTGAGACTCAAAGGTACAGGCGATCATCGAATCGTCTAACTATGAGACCCTCACATGCGACGAGCTCTATAGTAAGCTCAAGTCTAGTGAGATTGACGCCATGTCGAGGGCTTCTTATGAGAATCCTTCTGGCCCGACTATGGCTTTGGTTTCTGGCTCTTCTGCTAACCCCTCTGGAGGATTTGCACTCTCTTCACTCTTTTCTGTCATAGAGGACCAGCTGGAGTCTTTGGGGGATGATGAGTTGGCAATGCTCGCCAACCGGTTCTCGCGGTTCCACAACAACCGCATGAACCGTCGCCGCGGAGGAGGATGCTCAGGATGCTTTGAGTGCGGCGACCCCGACCACTTCATCGCCAACTGTCCCAAGAAGAAGCACACATCTGGGAAGGGCGATCATGGGCACAAGTACGACTCCGGCAAGCGCAAGGAGAAGTACGTCCCCGCGAGGCACAAGCGGAGGGGCGGCTTCGACAAGGAGTACATCAAGAAGAAGTACTTGGAGAAGGCCCAGGCTGAGCAGCATGTGTTCTTCGCCACGCTCAGCGATGTCGATGGCTCGGATGATGACTCCGCTTGCTCAAGCGATGACGAGTCCGAGAAGAAGAAGAAGATCGAGGACAAGCTGAACGGTCTCTGCTTCTTCGCCGACGACGACGGCTTCTGCACCATGGCCCTTGGTGATGAGGTCAACGGCAAGCTGGAGCACACTCCTCGGGACGACGACGACGACACCTCTCAGGTAAAACGATTGGAGAACGTTTGGTTGGTGGATTCCGGATGTTCGAGGCACATGACCGGAAACGCCAAGTGGTTCTCCAGTCTTAGTCCGATCGCCAGAAAGGAGTTTATCACCTTCGGCGACAATAGCAAAGGTAAGGTATTGTCTCGTGGGTCTGTGCGAGTTAATGAGCACTTTGTGTTGCGCGATGTTGCTTTTGTTTCTAACTTGCATTTTAACCTTCTTTCTGTTTCGCAACTTTTTGATGATGACTATGAGATTCGTTTTAAACCGAATCTCAGTCGCATTTTGGATCCTCAGGGCAATCTTGTTTGTGTGATTTCGCCCTTTGGAAAAGTCTTTTGTGCGGATTTCTTGGAGTCTTTTGGCATTTCTCGTTGTCTTGTGGCTGGACCTTCTTCTTCTGATCTTTGGAAGTGGCATAGGAGACTAGGACATTTGAACTTCGACTTGCTTGCAAGACTCAGTTCACTTGGCCTAATCCGAGGATTGCCCAAGTTATCCATGGAGAAGGATCTTGTTTGCCATTCTTGTAGACATGGGAAGATGGTTGCCGCTCCCCACCATCCAGTGACTCAGGTCATGACTAAGCGCCCTAGAGAGCTTTTGCACATGGACCTTGTTGGTCCGGCTCGGGTGAGCTCGGTTGGGGGGAAGTGGTATGTGCTTGTTGTTGTTGACGACTTTTCGAGATATTAGTGGGTCTTCTTTTTAGCTGAGAAGACCAAGACTTTCTCCCTTGCTGGCAATCTGATTTTGCGTCTTCAGAACGAGTTCCCTTTGAACTTGATGCGAGCTATTAGGAGTGATAACGGTTCTGAATTCAAGAATTCGGATTTTGAGAAATTTTGTAACTCTTTGGGCTTGGAGCATCTGTTTTCTTCTCCCTATACACCGCCACAAAATGGTGTTGTAGAGAGGAAGAATCGGACCCTTGTAGAGATGGCCAGGACTCCTAGGCGATATTGGGCCGAAGCTATGAGCACTGCATGCTATATTTCCAATCGCATTTTTCTTTGAGCTTTCTTGAAAAAGACCTCTTATGAGTTGCATTTTGGAAAACTCCCCAAGGTGAGTTATTTTAGAGTTTTTGGTTGCCATTGTTTTATACTCAAAAAGGGCAACCTGGACAAGTTTGAGTCTCGTTCTTCTGACGGTGTGTTTTTGGGTTATGGCACTCACACTCGAGCTTATCGTGTATTTAAACTTGACACTAACCGAGTCATGGAGACATCCGATGTCACCTTCGACGAGACCATGGTTTGTCCTTCTTCTCGTTTTGAGCGTGCAGGTGATCATGAGGTTGGTGAGCCTCTTTTTGATGACGAGGACGAGGGTGCTGAAGGTATGGATGATCCAGCACCCCCTCCACCTGCTGTGCCGCAAGGAGCGGCTTCTACGATGACTCACGGCCCCGATACTTCTTCTTCCTGGGGGCCGTGGGATCCGCCACCCCGAGCGGTACCTTTTGTACCCGGGGAGGCACCAGCTGCTGTTGAGGGGGAGGCCACTTCGGCAAGGGAGGCGCCACGACACATTCAGCGCCAGCACCCGCCTCAGCAGATGATCGGCAGCATCGACGAACGCGTCACCCGGTCAAGCCAAATCTCTCACTTTGCTCATTCTGCATTTGTTGCTGATTTTGATCCCCGAGATGTTGTACACGCTTTGACGGATCCGGATTGGGTCAATGCCATGCATGAGGAGCTTGAGAACTTTGAGAGAAATCGGGTTTGGGTTCTAGTGTCTCCACCTTCTGAGTGTCATCCAATTGGGACAAAATGGGTTTTCAAAAACAAACAGGGAGAAGATGGCCATGTTGTGAGAAACAAGGCCAGACTCGTAGCCCAGGGTTATAGTCAGAAGGAGGGGATAGACTATGAGGAGACTTTTGCTCCTGTAGCACGTTTGGAGGCTATTAGGATACTCTTGGCTTTTGCTGCATCCAAAGGTTTCAAACTTTTTCAAATGGATGTCAAGAGTGCCTTCTTAAACGGAAGAGGAGGTGTATGTTAGACAACCCCCCGGTTTCGAAAATCCCAAGTTTCCAAACCATGTTTTTACACTCCACAAAGCTTTGTATGGTTTGAAACAAGCCCCTAGAGCCTGGTATGATAGATTGAAAACCTTTTTGCTAGCTAAGGGTATTAAAATGGGATGTGTGGATAAAACGCTCTTTCTCCTCAGGCAAGGCAAAGACACTCTCTTGGTCCAGATTTACGTGGATGATATCATTTTCGGTGGTTCTTCTCACGCTTTGGTTGCCAAGTTTGCAGATACTATGAGCAGGGAGTTCGAGATGAGCATGATGGGCGAGCTGACTTTATTTCTCAGATTGCAAATTAAGCAATCCCGAGAAGGGACGTTTGTGCACCAGGGCAAGTATACCAAGGACTTGCTGAAGAGGTTCGATATGGGTGAGGCCAAGCCTCTTCCAACACCCATGTCGACCACGATGGCCCTGGATGCGGAAAAGGATGGAGAAGCTGTGGACCAGAAGGAGTACCGAAGCATGATCGGATCGCTGCTCTACCTGACGGCGACACGCCCGGACATCCAGTTCGCAGTGTGTCTGTGCGCGCGCTTTCAGGCGTCGCCGCGCACTTCTCACCGTCAGGCGGTGAAGCGCGTTTTCAGGTACCTTCGTTTTACACCTGAGTTCGGGATTTGGTATTCAGCTTCCTCCACCCTCTCCCTTTGCGGTTATTCCGATGCCGATTTTGCTGGTTACCGTGTCGAGCGCAAGTCCACTTCTGGGACTTGCCAGTTTATTGGATCTTCTCTTGTATCGTGGTCTTCTCGCAAGCAGTCTAGTGTTGCCCAGTCTACCATGGAGGATGAATACGTTGCTGCGGCTAGCTGCTGTTCTCAATTGCTTTGGATGATGGCCACTTTGCGTGATTTTGGTCTGAGCTTTTCTCGCGTGCCTTTGCTTTGTGACAGCACGAGTGCTATTAGCGTTGCTAAGAACCCCGTGCTTCACTCGAAGACCAAACACATTGATGTGCGCTTTCACTTTCTGCGAGACCACTATGAGAAGGGTGATATCGACCTTCGCCATGTCGATACTCATCATCAGCTGGCTGATATTTTCACCAAGCCTTTAGACGAATCAACCTTTAATCGGTTGAGGGGTGAGCTTGGTGTGTGTTTCCCCTTTTAGATGGGGGAAACATTTTGGTTCTTGTATTATAGACTGACTCTTTTTCGTTTGTCTTTATTTTCTTTTGCATTTTAGCATACGCATTTACGTTCTGAGCTTCATATATATAATCATTAGAATGTAACTATGCTCTATGTAGTATGCTCCGATGCTTTATGATGATGCTGTAGCCTGTGCTCTTTCTGATCACTGATACATGTTGTGAGCTGAGCTATTTTTGAATGGTGAACCTGCTTAACATACATAAAAATGAAAATGTTCACCATTGAGATATGCAACTAGCATGTGTAGGATGTGTTAAGTTCACTCGTGCTTTTCATATATGCTCGGTTGCTATGTCTCTAGTTCTGAGTCTCTCACTTGCCTGGTTTGTTCATATCCTGTCAATAAAATTGAACCAAGTTTTAGTGAACTAAAAAGATCGAGATGGGACTGCTTGTCAACACATCACGGTATCGAGACTGTTTCTCATTGCACATTTGAGTTAAACTCGAGCCGTGTAGTGTATGACTGAAACCGACGCTTTAAGCTTCTGACTGCATTTTGCAAAGGCTTCGCTCGGTTGAAAAGTTAGGCAATGACAAGCTTTCAACCTCTCGCAAACATCTGCTAAATATCTGAACTTGTGTTATTTCACCGCTGCAACTCCGATTTAAAACTGAAATCACAAGTGTATGCTTCATTCTATAGCATGATGTTTGAACTTTGCTAGGGGTAGTTCACCTAGTATACATGCTTAGCACTTGTTCGGATTCCTGTCTATACATGTGTAGTGCTATTTTGATGGTGACTATCTTTCTGGCTAAAAACTGCTCACTATGCTTTCATGTTCATATTTCGTATATGGTGATCAGTCTGAGCCTTTGCTAGCATTTTGTGGATGATGTTGAGTCATTGAAGTCATACTGTGCAGAGCATCTTTACATTGTATTGACTATATTCCTGAAGCTGCTAACTTGCATTTTGACTCATATGCATGTTCGAAGGGGGAGAACCTCTCTTGTTGGCACTTTTGATGATGCATTTTCTGAGGGGGAGAAAATTGCTTTTGATTCCTTTTTCTTGATGGTGCATTTTCAACTAAGGGGGAGAATTTGGACAAATCATGCCTCCCATGTTCTAAAGGGAGAAGAATCGGTTGTGTGCACCATGCAAGGGGGAGTTTGCTCGTGCTGAATTTTTGAATTTTCCAATTGGTTCGGAGCGCTTTGCTAGTTGTGTTGAGCCTTTGCCTCTTTCTTGAGGGACTAGTAGTCGCATCTTTTCTTCAGTTGGGTCCAATTGGTATCGAGCTTTTCAGTTGATGTCGAGCTTTTTTGCTAGTCGTGTTGAGCCTCTGTGCCTCTGTCTTGAGGGACTAGCATTTTGCCTTGATTTTTCAACTGGTATCTGCTAGCGGTGTTGAGCCTGTTCTACCTCTTCTTGAGGGCTAGCTTTGCTTTGCTTGGTTGCGTCGAGCCGTTGCCCGTGTCTTTGGGAACTAAGTTGTTTTGCTCTTTCCACTTGACCTTCTTCGGCTTTGCTATGCTTTTGGGTCATTTGGTTGAGTTCTTTCTTCTCCTTCTTCCTCCTTCTATTTCTATTATGATTTGTGTTTGTAGTTGACAATGCACTCATCAAGGGGGAGATTGCGGATACATGGGTGTATGCCGAGTCTCTGAGTGATGAGTGATTGTCAACTGGGATGATGCGCATGTTCTTTGGCTTGTGTTGTGCAGGTGTCGAGCACGGATACAGTGATCAGAGGCTAGGTGAAGGTCAAGTAGAGACGTGCCGTGCCGATGGACCGAGAGTGGCGAAGGGCGGACGTGAGGCTTGGACTGAGGGATCGGTGGCCTGAGGATCAGCTGTGGTGGCTGACAGCCTGGGACAGCGACGAGGGAAGACTTGCGGTCATGTGTTGCCTGAGTCGTGGACTTGGGGACACGTGTCGGTGGACGGGGTGCACGGTTGGTGCATCCCCTCTACAGCTTCGGTTTGGTGGTAGAGCCAGAGAAAAACCATCGGGTGGACGGTTTCCAGGTTTAGGCCTCAAAACCTGGGTGCTGAGGGTTTCCAAGTTTGGCCACAAAACTCGGGTTGAGGACGATTTCCAGGTTTGGGCCTCAAAACCTGGGTGCTGCGGGTTTGCTGAGTTTGGGCCTCAAAACTCAGATGCTGGTGGGCTGGTTTCCCGGTTTGGGCCTCAATACTGGGGTTTGGCTGGAAAGGCTGGTTTCCCGGTTTGGGCCACAAAACCGGGGGTGCAGAGCGGTGGCGGCACGTGGCGGCAATCGGGAGGTTGCGTCGAAGCAACGCTACGAGTTGTGCGGGTGTGGCCGTCGGATCCACCTACCATCGAGTTGGTCCAGAATAACCTTAGGGTTTAGCTGGTTCGCTCTGTAAGTAGTTAGGGGTAGAGTGGGAATTAGGAATAGTTAGAATTAGGATAAGTTGGGGGAGACACCCACCTCCCCATCTATCTCAGTCATTTTGCTCTTTTGCTTCTTGGGTTTCCTGTTCTCCCATTCCCTGCTGTAGCGAACCTGAGATCCACAGAGAAGAGAACAATACCTCTGTGCCCGTGAGATTTTGAGGAAGTGAGACCTTAATCTCACTGTTGTAGCGTGTGGTAGCCACACGGTTGCAAATTCGTGGTTGTGATTCGCGTTTTGTTCGAGTTCTTCACGGATTGCTTTTCTCCACGTTCTTCCCGTTGTCCGACCTCTTTGTTCGTTGCGACTCTTGCAATTTCGTTTGAACAGAGATGTTCTAGATCGTGAGGCACTTCTTTCCACCGAAGGAATTCACCTCTAACCTCACGGTCTAGGAGATCGATCGATTTTTGTTTCGGGTCAAACTTTTCTCCCTTCCCCCGAAATTCTTTGATTCATCGATTTGGAGATAGGTTCAAGCCATGATCTCTTAGAGATAGCTCACTATCCTCCTTGTGACTCATCTCTCCAAGTTTAAACCCTAGAGGTTTCATTTTGGGAGAGATTGAATCGATTCGGTGGATGAACATTGAGATTTCGGGGTGACCGGACGCTTGGGTCTGGCTGACCGGACGCACCCCCGGAGTCCGGTCGTTGAATGTCTTTCCTGTGATTGTCGCGACTTGACCGGACGCTCGAGACCGGACGCTGGTTCCCGTGAACGACCGGACGCGACTCTTCTACTGTTCACCGCTCCACTGTTTCTGACCGGACGCTCTGCTCAGGACCGGACGCTCTCTGTTTGTGAGTCCGGTCACAAACAGTAAGGTTCCAGAACTATTTTCGCTCGACCGGACGCGTCCGGTGCCTACTGACCGGACGCACCAGTGAGTCCGGTCATAGTTGTTTCGCGCGGTTTCATTCGCGGTTCGTTCGTTCGTTGTCGGTTTTGGTTTCCGACTTTTGCGTTGGATTTCTAGAGTCGTAGAGTGTCTCGCTGTGCTTCGTGGAAGCATCCACCCTACATCTAGGGTCGAGGACACTTACGAGCTCTAGGGTTTGCTCTTGGGGTCGAGTTTCGGGACAGTGGCGACAAGTTTTCGAAAAGAAAATTTGAAGCTCAAATTCACCCCCCCTCTGGTCGCCTTGCTAGTGCTTTCTCGGTCCTTCAGAGTGTCTAGCTTAGCAATAAACATCAGGCAATTTGCTCATGGTTCTTAGCCCACCTATAACTCCACATATCATTCTTTAGAAATAGGAGAGGCTACATTTTGGCCTAAGTGAGGATTTAAACACCATTGACTTTTTGAGTGAATCTTGGAGGACTTAAGCAAGTTGTTATCTTTTGAAAACCTTGAAAAAACCTCCAGACAGAATCCTAGTCAAACCTAAGCAAGATAAAAGTTTCCTATCTACTGCTTTATTTCACTCTTGCATGTTTGAAGTGAAAAACTATAAGCCCCACATTGCTATGATTTATGATACATGCTAAGTTATTTCTCACTATACAATATGCACTTGCAGACATCTTAAGTTGCTATCCATTTCATGCTCAATGCTTAAACCGCATTGTTGCTCGAGGACGAGCAACAGGTTAGCTTGGGGGAGCTTGTTGACGGTCCATAAACACCTGTTTTACCATCAACATTTGACCCTAAAGTCCACCAAAAAGGCATGAAATGTAGTCAAATAGGTTTCAAACTAACCAAATTCCACATGTCCATAGAATTTTATTTGAATGCAGGATTTGAACCAAATTTGGACATATGGACCCAACAGAGGCCAAGCCCACTCAGCAGGGCCCAAATGGGCCTAAGGGGGGTGGCGCCCGCCACCACTAGGTGGCGCCCGCCACTTGGGTTGGCCCAAGCTTCACTCCCTGCCACGTCACCGATCCGTGTGACCTCCCCAGGGCCAAATCTTGGCCCTTGGTCACTAGGTCAGTGGCATCAGACGGCTCAGGATGAAGTGGCGTGGATCAAGGCTGAATGGCGGTTGCTAGGACATGCAACCGACCTCCAAACCGCCTTGGACAACCACCTGGATGCCGTTGAAGCCAAGGCGGTGCATCCTACGGTGAGGGAGGTGGCGGCCGCCACCTAGGGCTGGCGCCCGCCACTAGGGTTAGCCCTAGGTCGGCTGGCTGCCCCCTATAAGTACCCCCCTCACTCATTTGGGCTATAAATACCCCCCCTGGAGGCACCTTTTCATTCGGACCATCACACACAACATATCCTAGAGCAACACACAAGCAAGAGAAGCAAGTGAGAGTTAGGTTAGAAGCTCAGAGAGCTTAGGCAAGTAGGTAGCTAGTAGAGCAAGGCATCTTCGCCCTCGCGGTAGCGCTGCTCAAGGGCTAGCTCAAGAGTAGAGGCGTGCGAGTGATCGGTCCTGGAGCTGGGAAGAGTCTTCCTTCATCTCCAGTTCAGGTTTTGCTCTTGTTACTCAAGCACTTACTATATTCTAGTTCGTCATTTCAAGTATTACTTTATTCTACTTATCAGTATTGAGTGGTATACTTGATTGATTGCTTGAGTGCCTAGCTATCCTACAGTACAATTCACTTAGCCATAGTAGTTAATCTCTAGTGAGCTTAGTGTTTGATCTTTGCCAATAGGCTGCTTAGTTAGTTTAGTGTTTATCTTATTAAGTCAAGTGTTTGCTCTGACATCCGCAAGGGTGTCTCTATTCAAAGCTAGGATAGAGATAGTTAGAATATAGTTAAGAGTGGTGCTTAGTTATAGACTTACCTTCAGATACGGCTGGACCCCCGGATAGCTGTGGTAGCAAGCAGGTGGTGACAGCCCTGTGCGCCTTGAATTCCACCACGTAGTTGGCCCAGTTTAACAGTAAGGCTCGTTGTGCTAGCGTTCAACCTAAGTAAGTGGTAAAGGCTAGTACGCCTCGATACTTGACAAGATAGGAATAAAACTTTACTCAACTTAGTTGCTTTATTGTCTTTTGCCTGCCTTGCTTCGTAACTCTCTCGCTTCGTAGTTATCTTGCTTTGTAGTTATCTAGGAGTAGTTATTAATTAGTAGTTAGTTATCTTAGTTACCTTTAGTTACCCCTTAACAACCTATCCATCCACCTTACCTTAGCCATCCATTTCATCCTTACCTATCCACCCACATATTCTTTCTAGCCTCTCTTCTCCCCTTTTCCCTTTTCTTATTTCTTCGACTCTCATCCCCTCCATGGTGGTGTTGCCGCTCCCCACCATCCAGTGACTTAGGTCATGACTAAGCGCCTTGGAGAGCTTTTACACATGGACCTTGTTGGTCCGGCTCGGGTGAGCTCAGTTGGGGGGAAGTGGTATGTGTTGGTTGTTGTTGACGATTTTTCGAAATATTCGTGGGTCTTCTTTTTGACTAAGAAGACTAAGCTTTCTCTTTTGCTCGCAATCTGATTTTGCGTCTTCAGAACGAGTTCCGTAAGAACTCGATGCGAGCTATCCGTAGTGATAATGGTTCCGAGTTCAAAAACTCGGATTTTGAGAAGTTTTGTGACTCTTTGGGTTTAGAGCATCAGTTTTCTTCTCCCTACACACCGCCATAGAATGTTGTTGTAGAAAGGAAGAATCAGACCCTTGTAGAGATGGCCAGGACGATGCTCGATGAGCATAGTGTTGACGGTCCTTAAACACCTGTTTTACCATCAACATTTGACCCTAAAGTTCACCAAAAAGGCATGAAATGTAGTCAAATAGGTTTCAAACTAACCAAATTCCACATGTCCATAGAATTCTATTTGAATGCAGGATTTGAACCAAATTTGGACATATGGACCCACCAGAGGCCAAGCCCACTCAGCAGGGCCCAAATGGGCCTAAGGGGGGTGGCGCCCGCCACCTCTAAGTAGCGCCCGCCACTTGGGTTGGCCCAAGTGTCACCCCCTGCCACGTCACCGATCCATGTGACCTCCCCAAGGCCAAATCCTGGCCCTTGGTCACTAGGTCAGTGGCATCGGACGGCTCAGGGAGGAGTGGCGTGGATCAAGGCTGAATGTCAGTTGCTAGGACATGCAACCGACCTCCAAACCGCCTTGGACAACCACCTGGATGTCGTTGAAGCAGAGGCGGTTCATCCAACGGCTAGGGAGCTGGCGGCCGCCAATAGGGGGTGGCGCCCGCCACCTGACCTAACCCTAGGTCGGTTGGCTGCCCACTATAAGAACCCCCCTCACTCATTTGGGCTATAAATACCCCCCTGGAGGCACCTCTTCACCAGTACCAGTACCAGTACCATCACACACCAAGTACCATCCCAAGCAAAGCAAGAGAAGCAAGTGAGAGTTAGGTTAGAAGCTTAGAGAGCTTAGGCAAGTAGGTAGCTAGTAGAGCAAGGCATCTTCGCCCTCGCGGTAGCGCTGCTCAAGGCTTAGCTCAAGAGTAGAGGCGTGCGAGTGATCGGTTCTGGAGCTGGGAAGAGTCTTCCTTCATCTCCAGTTCAGGTTTTGCTCTTGTTACTCAAGCATTTACTATATTCTAGTTCACCATTTCAAGTATTACTTTATTCTACTTATCAGTATTGAGTGGTATACTTGATTGATTGCTTGAGTGCCTAGCTATCCTACAGATCAATTCACTTAGCCATAGTAGTTAATCTCTAGTGAGCTTAGTGTTTGATCTTTGCCAATAGGTTGCTTAGTTAGTTTAGTGTTTATCTTATTAAGTCAAGTATTTGCTCTGACGTCCGCAAGGGTGTATCTATTCAAAGCTAGGGTAGAGATAGTTAGAATATAGTTAAGCGTGGTGCTTAGTTATAGACTTACCTTCAGATACGGCTGGACCCCCGGATAGCTGTGGTAGCAAGTAGGTGGTGACAGCCCTGTGCGCCTTGAAATCCACCACGTAGTTGGCCCAGTTTAACAGTAAGGCTCGTTGTGCTAGCATTCAACCTAAGTAAGTGGTAAAGGCTAGTACGCCTCGATACTTGACAAGATAGGAATAAAACTATAAGCAACTTAGTTGCTTTATTGTCTTTTGCCTGCCCTGCTTCGTAACTGTCTCGCTTCGTAGTTATCTTGCTTGGTAGTTATCTAGGATTAGTTATCAGTAGTTATTAGTTAGTTACCCTTAGTTACCCTCTATCTACCTATCCATCCACCTTACCTTAGCCATCCATTTCATCCTTACCTAGCCATCCATATATTCTTTCTAGCCTTCCATCCCTTCTCTTCCCTTTTTCCCTTTTCTCTTTTCTTAATTCTTCGACTCTCATCCCCTCCTTGACTCGAATCATACACCACCCTAGCCTTCCCTTGGGATCAAATAAATCGACACCTGGTACTCCCAAGCGAAGTGCTACTACGATAGTTCTGTGCGCTTGCAGAATCTCCTCCTGGTAGATTGCATTCTCGCTAGCTAGCTCCTACTAGTGTCGGGACTGACAACCCCGCTTGGCATTAGTAGATAGCTACTTTAGTTACCCTATCCTAGGTGTAGCTAAGAACTACCAACAAGCATTTCTAGCGTTGGGTTTCTAGGGTTGTGTAGTGTCCCGCTGTGCTTCTCGGAAGCATCCACCCTACATCTAGGGTCGTGGACACTTGCAAGCTCTAGGTTTGCTCTTGGGGTTGATTCTCGGGACAGTGGCAATAAGTTTCCGAAAGGAAAATTTGAAGCTCTCATTCACCCCCCCTCTGGTCGCTTTCTGGTAGCACTTTCGGTCCTTCAATTGGTATCAGAGCAGGTTAAGGATCTTCCACCTTAGCCGGTTCCAGATCCATAGAAGGCGACATGGATCGCGGCGTGGGCAAACCGCCGTTCTTTGATGGGACGAAATATGCGTATTGGAAGATACGCATGTCGGCCTATCTTCAGAGCATGGGCTCTTCTGTTTGGGAGATTTGCAACAAGGCCGATTACGTTGTCTTGGCCGCTCGTGTCTCTCAGCTTTAGATCGATGAGCACGATGCCAATAGCCGAGCACGTAATGCTCTTTTCTCCTATTTGAGCATGTCCGAGTTTGATCGCGTTTCTCACCTCCCCACGGCTCGTGAGATTTGGGCGACCCTCATGCGCTTCCATGAGGAAACCACTCAAGTCAAATCCCGTCTCTACGAGTCGCATAAGCGGGAGTATGAGAACTTTCGACATATGCCTGGCGAGAGCATAGAGAGTTTATTCGCTCGCTTTCAGGTCATTGTCAACAAGATGAGAGCGAACAAGGAGCTGTTGCCTTTCGACGATCATGAGAGGGCTTTGAAGCTTTTACATACTCTTGATCGATCGGTGTGGGATTCCACGGTTCAGGCGATCATCGAATCGTCTAACTATGAAACCCTCACTTGCGACGAGCTCTTTAGCAAGCTCAAGTCTAGTGAGATTGACATCATGTCGAGGGCTTCTTATGAAAATCCTTCTGGCCCGACTATGGCTTTGCTTTCTGGCTCTTCTGCTAACCCCTCTGGAGGCTTTGCTTTGCACTCTCTTCTTTCTGTCACAGAGGAGCAGTTGGAGTCTCTGGGGGATGACGAGTTGGCGATGCTCGCCAACCAGTTCTCGCGGTTCCACAACAACCGCATGAACCGTCGCCGCGGAGGAGGACGCTCAGGATGCTTTGAGTGCGGCGACCCTGACCACTTCATCGCCAACTGTCCCAAGAAGAAGCACACATTTGGGAAGGGCGATAATGGGCACAAGTACGACTCCGGCAAGTGCAAGGAGAAGTACGTCCCCGCGCGGCACAAGCGGAGGGGCAGCTTCAACAAGGAGTACATCAAGACAAAGTACTTGGAGAAGGCCCAGGCTGAGCAGCGTGCTTTCTTCGCCACGCTCAGCGACGTCAATGACTCGGACGACGACTCCGCTTCCTCAAGAGACGACGAGTCTGAGAAGAAGAAGAAGATCGAGGACAAGCTGAACGGTCTCTGCTTCTTCGCCGATGACGACAGCTTCTGCACCATGGCCCTCGGCAAGGAGGTCGACGGCGAGCTGGAGGAGACTCCCCGGAACGACGACGACGACGACACCTCTCAGGTAATACGATTGGAGAACGTTTGGTTGGTGGATTCCGGGTGTTCAAGGCACATGACCGGAAACGCCAAGTGGTTCTCCAGTCTTAGTCCAGTCGCCGAAAAGGAGTTTATCACCTTCGGCGACAATAGCAAAGATAAAGTGTTGTCTCATGGGTCGGTGCGAGTTAATGAGCACTTTGTGTTGCGCGATGTTGCTCTTGTTTCTAACTTGCATTTTAAGCTTCTTTCTGTTTCGCAACTCTTTGATGATGACTATGAGATTCGTTTTAAACCGAATCTCAGTCGTATTTTGGACCTGAGGGCAATCTTGTTTGTGTGATTTCGCCCTTTGGGAAAGTCTTTCGTGCGGATTTCTCGGAGTCATTTGGCATTTCCCGCTGTCTTGTGGCTGGACCTTCCTCCTCTGATCTTTGGAAGTGGCATAGGAGACTAGGACATTTGAGCTTCGACTTGCTTGCAAGACTTAGCTCACTTGGCCTAATCCGAGGATTGCCCAAGTTATCCATGGAGAAGGATCTTGTTTGCCATTCTTGTAGACATGGGATATGGTTGCCGCTCCCCACCATCCAGTGACTCAGGTCATGACCAAGCGCCCTGGAGAGCTTTTGCACATGGACCTTGTTGGTCCGGCTCGGGTGAGCTCGGTTGGGGGGAAGTGGTATGTGCTTGTTGTTGTTGATGACTTTTCGAGATATTCGTGGGTCTTCTTTTTAGCTGAGAAGACCGAGACTTTCTCCCTTGCTCGCAATCTGATTTTACGTCTTCAGAACGAGTTCCCTTTGAACTCGATGCGAGCTATTAGGAGTGATAATGGTTCCGAAATCAAGAATTCGGATTTTGAGAAGTTTTGTAACTCTTTGGGTTTGGAGCATCAGTTTTCTTCCCCCTACACACCGCCCCAAAATGGTGTTGTAGAGAGGAAAAATCGGACCCTTGTAGAGATGGCCAGGACGATGCTCGATGAGCATAGGACTCCTAGGCGATATTGGGCCGAAGCTATGAGCACTGCATGCTACATTTCAAATCGCATTTTTCTCCGAGCTTTCTTGAAAAAGACTTCTTATGAGTTGCGTTTTGGAAAACTGCCCAAGGTGAGTTATTTCTGAGTTTTTGGCTGCCATTGTTTTATACTCAAAAAGGGCAACTTGGACAAGTTTGAGTCTCGTTCTTCTGATGGTGTGTTTTTGGGTTATGGCACTCACACTCGAGCTTATCATGTACTTAACCTTGACACTAACCGAGTCATGGAGACATCTGATGTCACCTTCGACGAGACCATGGTTTGTCCTTCTTCTCGTTTTGAGCGTGCAGATGATCATGAGGTTGGTGAGCCTCTTTTTGATGACGAGGACGAGGGAGCTGAAGGTATGGATGATCCAGCACCCCCTCCACCTGCTTTGCCGCGAGGAGCGGCTTCTACGACGACTCACGGCCCCGACACTTCTTCTTCCTGGGGGCCGTGGGATCCGCCACCCCGAGCGGTACCTTTTGTACCCGGGGAGGCACCAGCTGCTGTTGAGGGGGAGGCCACTTCGACAAGGGAGGCGCCACGACACATTCAGCGCCAGCACCCACCTCGGCAGATGATCGGCAGCATCGACGAACGCGTCACCCGGTCAGGGCAAATCTCTCACTTTGCTCATTCTGCATTTGCTGCTGATTTTGAACCCCGGGATGTTGGACACGCTTTGACGGATCCGGATTGGGTTAATTCCATGCATGAGGAGCTTGAGAACTTTGAGAGAAATCGGGTTTGGGTTCTAGTGTCTCCACCTTCTGAGTGTCACCCAATTGGGACAAAATGGGTTTTCAAAAACAAACAGGGAGAAGATGGCCATGTTGTGAGAAACAAGGCCAGGCTCGTAGCCCAGGGATATAGTCAGAAGGAGGGGATAGACTATGAGGAGACGTTTGCTCCTGTAGCTCGTTTGGAGGCAATTAGGATACTCTTGGCTTTTGCTGCATCCAAAGGTTTCAAACTTTTTCAAATGGATGTCAAGAGTGCCTTCTTAAACGACTACATATAAGAGGAGGTGTATGTTAGACAACCTCCCGGTTTTGAAAATCCCAAGTTTCCAAACCATGTCTTTAAACTCCACAAAGCTTTGTATGGTTTGAAACAAGCCCCTATAGCCTGGTATGATAGATTGAAAACCTTTTTGCTTGCTAAGGGTTTTAAAATGGGATGTGTAGATAAAACGCTCTTTCTCCTCAAGCAAGGCACTGATACTCTCTTGGTCCAAATTTACGTGGATGATATCATTTTCGGTGGTTCGTCTCATGCTTTGGTTGCCAAGTTTGCAGATACTATGAGCAGGGAATTTGAGATGAGCATGATGGGCGAGTTGACGTTTTTCCTCGGGTTGCAAATCAAGCAATCCCGGGAAGGGACGTTTGTGCACCAGGGCAAGTATACCAAGGACATTCTGAAGAAATTCGATATGGGTGAGGCCAAGCCTCTTCCAACACCCATGTCGACCACGACGGCCCTGGATGCGGACAAGGAGGGAGAAGCAGTGGACCAGAAGGAGTACCGAAGTATGATCGGGTCGTTGTTGTACCTGACGGCGACACGCCCGGACATTCAGTTCGCAGTGTGTCTTTGCGCGCGATTTCAGTCTTCGCCGCGCACCTCTCACCGCCAGGCAGTCAAGCGCATTATGAGGTACTTATGCTTCACTCCTGAGTTTGGGATTTGGTATTCTGCTTCCTCCACCCTTTCCCTTTGTGGTTATTCCAATGCCGATTTTGCTGGTTGTCGCATTGAGCGCAAGTCCACTTCTGGGACTTGCCAGTTTATTGGTTCTTCTCTTGTGTTGTGGTCTTCTCGCAAGCAGTCTAGTGTCGCCCAGTCTACCACGGAGGCTGAGTATGTTGCTGCGGCTAGCTGCTGTTCCCAATTACTTTGGATGATGGCCACTTTGCGTGATTTTGGTCTGAGCTTTTCTCGCGTTCCTTTGCTTTGTGACAACACGAGTGCTATTAGTGTTGCTAAGAACCCCGTGCTTCACTCGAAGACCAAACACATTGATGTGCGCTTTCATTTTCTGCGAGACCATTATGAGAAGGGTGATATCGACCTTCGCCATGTCGATACTCATCATCAGTTGGCTGATATTTTCACCAAGCCGTTGGACCAATCAACCTTTAATCGGTTGAGAGGTGAGCTTGGTGTGTGTTTCCCCTTTTAGATGGGGAAAACATTTTGGTTCTTGTACGATAGACTGACTCTTTTTCGTTTGTCTTTGTTTTCTTTTGCATTTCAGCATACGTTATTACATTCTGAGCTTCATGTATATACTCTTTAGAATGTGATTATGCTCTGTTTAGTATGCTCCGATGCTTATGTTGATGCTATGTAGCTTATGCTCTTTCTGATCACTGATACATGTTGTGAGCTAAGCTATTTTTAATGGTGAACCTGCTTAATGAACTTAAAATCTTAAACTGTTCACCATTGAGATATGCAACTAGCATGTGTAGGATGTGTTGAGTTCACTCATGCTTTTCATATATGCTAGGTTGCTATGTCTCTAGTTCTGAATCTGTCACTTGCTTGGTATGTTCATATTCTGTTTAAAATCTGAACTAAGATTTAAGTGAACTGAAAAGATCGAGATGGGATTGCTTGTCAACATATCACAGTTTCGAGACTGTTTCTCATTGCACTTTGAGTTAAACTTGAGCTGTGTAGTGTATGACCGAAACTGTTGCTTTAAGCTTCTGATTGCTTCTGCATAGGCTTCGCACAATTGAAAAGTTAGGCAATGATAAGCTTTCAACCTCTCGCAGTCACATGCTGAATTCTGAACTTGTGTTATTTCACCGCTGCAACTCCGATTAAAATTTGAAACCACAAGTCTATGTTTCATTCTGCAGCATGATGATTGAACTTTGCTAGGGGTAGTTCACCTTGTATACATGTTTAGCACTTGTTCGAGTTCCTGTCTATACATGTGTTCAGTGCTGTTTTGATGGTGAATACTTTTGGCTAAAAACTGCTCACTTTTGCTCATATGTTCATATTTCATATTTGGTGATCAGTTTGAGCCTTTGCTAGCTAGTATGCTTTCCAGTGAGTCGTTGGAGCTATACTGTTTAGATCATCTTTGCATTTTCTTGATTATATTCCTAAAGCTGCTAACTTGCATTATGACTCATATGCATTTTGGAAGGGGGAGACTTTCTCTTGATTGGCACTTTGGATGGTGCATTTTCTAAGGGGGAGAAAATTGCTTTCGGTTCCTTTTGCTTGTTGGTGCATTTTCAACTAAGGGGGAGAATTAGGACAAATCATACCTCCTATGTTCAAAGGGGAGAGGAATCGGTTGTGTGCACCATGCTAGGGGGAGCTTGCTCATGTTGAGTTGTTGAAATTTCCAATTGATTCGGAGCGTTTTTGCTAGTTGTGTTGAGCCTTTGCCTCTTTCTTGAGGGACTAGCATTCGCCTTTTGGATTTTCAATTGGCGTCGAGCCTTCTTGCTAGTTGTGTTGAGCCTCTGTGCCTCTATCTTGAGGGACTAGCATTTTGCTTCGATTTTTGGTTTTCAATTGGTATCGAACCTTTTTCTTGCTAGCGGTGTTGAGCCTGTTTTACCTCTTCTTGAGGGCTAGTTCTACTTTGCTTGGTTGCGTCGAGCCGTTGCCCATGTCTTCGGGGACCAAGTTGTCTTGCTCTTTCCACTTGACCTTCTTCGGCTTTGCTATGCTTTTGGGTCATTTGGTCGAGTTCTCTCTTCTCCTTCTTCCTTCTTCTATTTCTATTATGATTTGTGTTGGTAGTTGACAATGCACTCATCAAGGGGGAGATTGCGGATACATGGGTGTATGCCGAGTCTCTGAGTGATGAGTGATTGTCAACTGGGATGATGTGCATGTTCTTTGGCTTGTGTTGTGCAGGTGTCGAGCACGGATGCAGTGATCAGAGGCAAGGTGAAGGTCAAATAGAGACGTGCCGTGCCGATGGACCGAGAGTGGCGAAGGGCGGACGTGAGGCTTGGACTGAGGGACCGGTGGCCGAGGATCAGCTATGGTGGCTGACAGCCTGGGACAGCGACGAGCGAAGACTTGCGGTCATGTGTTGCCTGAGTCGTGGACTTGGGGACACGTGTCGGTGGACGGGGTGCACGGGCGGTGCATCCCCTCTACAGCTCCGGTTTGGTGGTTGAGCCAGAGAAAAACCACCGGTGGACGGTTTCCAGGTTTGGGCCTCAAAACCTGGGCGCAGATGGTTTCTGAGTTTGGCTACAAAACTCGGGCTGAGGACGGGTTCCAGGTATGGGCCTCAAAACCTGGGTGTTGCGGGTTTGCTGAGTTTGGGCCACAAAACTCAGGCGCTGGTGGGCTGGTTTCCCGGTTTGGGCCTCAAAACCGGGGGTTGATCGTGAAGGCTGGTTTCCCGGTTTGGGCCACAAAACCGGGGGTGCGACGTCCAGGAAAAGGACGCAGAGCGGTGGCGGCACGTGGCGGCAATCGGGAGGTTGGGTCGAGGCAACGCTACGAGTTGTGCGGGCGTGGCCGTCGGATCCACCTACCATCGAGTTGGTCCAGAATAACCTTAGGGTTTAGCCGGTTCGCTCTATAAGTAGTTAGGGGTAGAGTGGGAATTAGGAATAGTTAGAATGAGGATAAGTAGGGGGAGACACCCACCTCCCCATCTATCTCAGTCATTTTGCTCTTTTGCTTCTAGGGTTTCCTGCTCTCCCACTCCCCTGCTGTAGCAAACTGAGATCCACAGAGAAGAGAACCATACCTCTGTGCCCGTGACATTTTGAGGAAGTGAGACCGTAATCTCACTATTGTAGCATGTGGTACCCACACGGTTGCAAATTCGTGGTTGTGATTTGTGTTTTGTTCGTGTTCTTCGTGGATTACTTTTCTCCATGATTTTCCCATCGTTCGATCTCTCTGTTCGTTGCATCGTTTGCGATTCCGTTTGAACAGAGATGTTCTAGATCGTGAGGCACTTCTTTTCACCGAAGGAATTCTCCACTAACCTCATGACCTAGTAGATCGATCGATTTTCGTTTCGGACCAAGTTTTTCTCTCTTCCCCCGAATTTCTTCGATTCATCGATTCGGAGATAGGTTCGAGCCATGATCTCCTAGAGATAGCTCACTATCCTCCTTGTGACTCAACTCACCAAGTTTGATCCCGAGAGGATTCGTTTTGGGTGAGATCGAGTCGAATCGGTGGACGAACAGTTCACTGTCGGGGTGACCGGACGCTTGACTCGTACTGACCGGACGCTAGGCCAGTGAGTCCGGTCGTTGAATGTGATTACTGTATTCTTTCTGCTTTCGACCGGACGCACAGCTTCTTTGCGACCGGACGCGTCTCATGCACTGTTCATCCGTTTTTCTTTGACTGACCGGACGCTCTGCACAAATTACCGGACGCTCCCTTCAGTGAGTCCGGTCAGGAACAGAGAGGTTCGAAACCGGATTTTGATCGACCGGACGCGTCCGGTGCCTGTTGACCGGATGCTCTAGTGAGTCCGGTCAGGGCTGTTTCACGTTGTTTCGTTCGCTGTTCGTTCGATCGTTGACGGATTTGGTTTTCGTCTTTTGCGTTGGGTTTCTAGGGTTGTGTAGTGTCCCGCTGTGCTTCTCGGAAGCATCCACCCTACATCTAGGGTCGTGGACACTTGCAAGCTCTAGGTTTGCTCTTGGGGTTGATTCTCGGGACAGTGGCAACAAGTTTCCGAAAGGAAAATTTGAAGCTCTCATTCACCCCCCCTCTGGTCGCTTTCTGGTAGCACTTTCGGTCCTTCAGCGGTAGCGCTGCTCAAGGCTTAGCTCAAGAGTAGAGGCGTGCGAGTGATCGGTTCTGGAGCTGGGAAGAGTCTTCCTTCATCTCCAGTTCAGGTTTTGCTTTTGTTACTCAAGCATTTACTATATTCTAGTTCATCATTTCAAGTATTACTTTATTCTACTTATCAGTATTGAGTGGTATACTTGATTGATTGCTTGAGTGCCTAGCTATCCTACAGATCAATTCACTTAGCCATAGTAGTTAACCTCTAGTGAGCTTAGTGTTTGATCTTTGCCAATAGGTTGCTTAGTTAGTTTAGTGTTTATCTTATTAAGTCAAGTGTTTGCTCTGACGTCCGCAAGGGTGTCTCTATTCAAAGCTAGGGTAGAGATAGTTAGAATATAGTTAAGCGTGGTGCTTAGTTATAGACTTACCTTCAGATACGGCTGGACCCCCGGATAGCTGTGGTAGCAAGCAGGTGGTGACAGCCCTGTGCGCCTTGAATTCCACCACGTAGTTGGCCCAGTTTAACAGTAAGGCTCGTTGTGCTAGCGTTCAACCTAAGTAAGTGGTAAAGGCTAGTACGCCTCGATACTTGACAAGATAGGAATAAAACTTTACTTAACTTAGTTGCTTTATTGTCTTTTGCCTGCCTTGCTTCGTAACTATCTCGCTTCGTAGTTATCTTGCTTTGTAGTTATCTAGGAATAGTTATTAGTAGTTAGTTAGTTATCCTTAGTTACCCTCTATCTACCTATCCATTCCACCTTACCTTAGCCATCCAGTTCATCCTTACCTAGCTATCCATATATTCTTTCTAGCCTCTCTTCTCCCCTTTTTCCCTTTTCTCTTTTCTTCGACTCTCATCCCCTCCTTGACTCAACTCATACACCACCCTAGCCTTCCCTTGGGATCAAATAAATCGACACCTGGTACTCCCAGGCGAAGTGCTACTATGATAGTTCTGTGCGCTTGCAGAATCTCCTCCTGGTAGATTGCATTCTCGCTAGCTAGCTCCTACTAGTGTCGGGACTGATAACCCCTCTTGGCATTAGTATATAGCTACTTTAGTTACCCTATCCTAGGTGTAGCTAAGAACTACCAACAAGCATTTCTGGCGCCGTTGTCGGGGATAGATTCCATAGTCTACTCCTAGTGACGACGTTAGCAAGTGTTAACAAGCATTTCTGGCGCCGTTGCCGGGGAAGGCAATCGGTGTATCGGTTGAGTCCGTGTCGAATTTATCTTCGCTCAAGCTCCCGCTTAGCGAATCCCATCTTACCCCATTCTTTCTTTCTTTAGTTCTACTTATCTTTTTCCTTCATCTTCTTCAACTTCTTTCTTTCTTATCTCGTTCTATCTTCACGATGGCCAACAAAGCCATTCGTGAATTTTCTGCTCCTTCTGCCGCTAATATAGCGATAGGACCAGACGTGATCGATGCCAACCTCAATTTTGAGTTGAAACCGGCTCTGATCACGATGGTCCAAGCTAGCCCGTTCTGTGGCAAAGCTCATGAGGATGCCAATGCTCACCTCCAACAATTCTTGGAGATTTGCGGCACCTTCACCATTAAGGGGATAACCCAAGAAGCCATCCGTCTTCGTCTCTTTCCTTTCTCTTTGATAGGAAAAGCGAAGCAATGGTTCTATACTGATCGCAACGCTGTAGACACATGGGACAAGTGTTCTAATGCTTTTCTCGCTAAATTCTTTCCGATGGGCAAGACGAACGCTCTTCGCAACAAAATCTCCAGCTTTACGCAACAAGCCGAGGAATCTATTCCCGAAGCTTGGGAGAGGTTGCAAGAGTACGTCGCTGCTTGTCCGCACCATGGTATGGAGGACTAGCTATTGATCCAGAACTTCTACCATAGCCTAACCCCACTCTCTAGAAGCCATTTGGATGCCGCCTCCGGCGGTGCATTCTTTTCTCTGAATGTTGCAGATGCTAAGGCTCTCATAGAGAAGATGGTGTCGAACCAAGGATGGAATGACGAAAGACTACAGCCCCGTAAGCGAGGTATGCATTCCCTTAAGGAAGCCGACACGATCGTGGCCAAGATGGACATGCTGGCAAAGGAGCTGGACAGCTATGAGAAGATGAACCAACGAGAGAGTGTCAAATCTCTGGAATCCTACATGACTTGTGAAGTCTGTGGAGAAACCGGACATTCTGGGAGCCACTGCCCCGAGCTACATGAAGATTTTAACTTCATCAACAACAGTAATGGTTTTCGTCAACAGAATCAAGGATGGAATCAGCACTCCAATTCTCAAGGTAACAATTCATTCCCCCGCTCTAATAATTCTGATGATTTCTCGTTCTTAAAGAATTTAGTTTACTCTCAAGGTAGAACTACTGAATTTTTGAATAAGAAATTAATATCGAATGATAAAGCCCTTGAGAATATAAATGCTAAATTGGAAGATTTCTCATCTGCTCTGAAAAATCAACTTAGCTTTAATAAGATGTTAGAAACCCAATTAGCTCAACTTGCTGCTATCATACCATCTTTTCAATCTGGCAAAATTCCTGCTAAACCTGACATGGAAACTGCTAATATGGTTGAAATAAAATATTTTAACTATTATGAAGATCAAACCATGACTGTTAAAAAGGGTGATCCTGGTAGTCCCATAATTAGATGCTCAATCTTTGGTGAAGTCTTTAAAAATGCCATGTGTGATTTAGGATCGAGTGCGAACATTTTATCTAAAGATTTTTATGAAAACTCATTCTTTCCACCCATGTCATCCACATTTGCCTATGTTGTGCTAGCTGATCAATCCACTTGCTATGTAGAAGGAATAGTTAATGATTTACCTGTTCATATTAGAGGCTCCTATGTTCCTATTGATTTCATAATACTAGATATGGGAAATAGGAAAGATATGCCTTTAATTTTGGGTAGACCCTTCTTGAACACTGTTGATGCCTGCATATATGTGGGAAGTGGTAAAATTCAAATGACATTAGGAGGGAGGAAGGAAATATTCTCCTTCTCCCGTGGTCCGGCATATGCCGCTAACATGCAGGTAGCAAAACCCGTTCGTACCAAGAAGAGGCGCCCAAGAACAAGGTGGAACAGAAAGAAAGAACCACCTCCTGAGTTGTGTGATTCACATAACAAAGGAGAGGTGCCAAAAGAAGAAGAACCCGATGGAGTACTAAGAGAAGAAGTGCCCAAGGAAGAAGATCCACCCGATAAGGATGAAACTCCATGGACCTAAGGTATGGTTTTTACTTTTAATTTTTATTTCCCTTCAAATTTCCCTTTTTCAATAAATAACATATGTCATGCATGTAACTAAAAAAAAAATTCACCAGTTATCATTAGTTATATGCATAGGTATATGTTAACTTAGCTAGAATAATAAAATATCAAAATAGGATAGTTTCCCTTTTTACAACATTAGATAGTTTCCCTTTTAATAAAATGAGAACAAGAGCTCCGACTGAGAAGAAGAAGATCTTTCACCAAGCAAGAAGCCAGCTTGGGGGAGACTCCCGCTCCAATAAGGTATGTCTCAAAGCCTACACCTTACATTCAGTTCTTAAATTCTATATCTTTTGAATGTCACATGCTTACCTAAATAACCACTCCATGAATAAAATTGATAAAATTTGCTTAAACAAGTTGAAACCTGAATAAGATTTGAAATATGTCATACAAATGCTATTGTTATGGTTTGAATGACTAGTCTTATCTAAGTTGTAGCTTTTGTGGGTTGCACATGCTTTAACTGAAATCATGCTTAGTGAGTAAAGTTAGTAAGAAATGGAGTAATTCTTTAAACTTGTTAAGGTGAAATTAGGACCTAATCTGGAGGATTTCTTTTAAAAAAAATTATGAAAACCTTGCTAAAAGTTCCTCCTAGATTTTATCCCATCCCACCACCAGCCAAATATTTGTTAGTCATTAGTCAAAACCACAAAGAGCTTTGATTGAGTTGAGCTTTGTTAGACCTCATAGATCTTAGTAGAGAAGCTTATCATATCTTTTGAATCAAGATTCACGTACACCCACCATAATTTTCCTACTTTCCACTTTGGAAGTTTGCAACCACCAAATAAATTGCTTATTCTCTACACCGGAGATATGCAATAGCCTGCCAAACATCCCATTGCTAGCCTTATGCTATTCCTACACTGGGAATAAGCATTTCTCTCCCTTTCCCTTTTCATTTCAAAAATCCTTTCCTATAGATGTCTGGGGAAATCTAGAGCTAAAAGAGAGAGAGAGAGAAAAATGAGCAAAGTAGCTCAAGAAAGGATTATGTCCTGTGAAAAAAAAAGTGAGCAAAGTAGCACAAGAGAGGACTATGTCCTAAGAAAATGTGAGGACACATCTTTTGTCTACTCACTATGTATCCAAAAAAAAGAGAGAGAATTATCATTAGCTCTAGACCCCAGAAATTAACTAGGAAGGATTATGAAATACCTCTCTATACACTTCCACATAAACCACACATGCACTTCTTGATCAATTTTTATGATTTGCTGCTCCTTATGATCTGAGTGTCTAGCTTAGCAATAAACATCAGGCAATTTGCTCATGGTTCTTAGCCTACCTATAACTCCACATATCATTCTTTAGAAATAGGAGAGGCTACATTTTGGCCTAAGTGAGGATTTAACACCATTGAGTGATTGAGTGAATCTTGGAGGACTTAAGCAAGTTGTTATCTTTTGAAAACCTTGAAAAACCTCCAGACAGAATCCTAGTCAAACCTGAGCAAGATAAAAGTTTCCTATCTACTGCTTTATTTCACTCTTGCATGTTTGAAGTGAAAAGCTATAAGCCCCACATTGCTATGATTAATGATATATGCTAAGTTATTTCTCACTATACAATATGCACTTGCAGACATCTTAAGTTGCTATCCATTTCATGCTCAATGCTTAAACCGCATTGTTGCTCGAGGACGAGCAACAGGTTAGCTTGGGGGAGCTTGTTGACGGTCCTTAAACACCTGTTTTACCATGAACATTTGACCCTAAAGTTCACCAAAAAGGCATGAAATGTAGTCAAATAGGTTTCAAACTAACCAAATTCCACATGTCCATAGAATTCTATTTGAATGCAGGATTTGAACCAAATTTGGACATATGGACCCACCAGAGGCCAAGCCCACTCAGCAGGGCCCAAATGGGCCTAAGGGGGGTGGCGCCCGCCACCCCTAGTTGGCGCCCGCCGCCTCTAAGTGGCGCCCGCCACTTGGGTTGGCCCAAGTGTCACCCCCTGCCACGTCACCGATCCGTGTGACCTCCCCAAGGCCAAATCCTGGCCCTTGGTCACTAGGTCAGTGGCATCGGACAGCTCAGGGAGGAGTGGCGTGGATCAAGGCTGAATGTCGGTTGCTAGGACATGCAACCGACCTCCAAACCGCCTTGGACAACCACCTAGATGCCGTTGAAGCAGAGGCGGTTCATCCAACGGCCAGGGAGCTGGCGGCCGCCAGTAGGGGGGTGGTGCCCGCCACCTGACCTAACCCTAGGTCGGTTGGCTGCCCACTATAAGAACCCCCCTCACTCATTTGGGCTATAAATACCCCCCTGGAGGCACCTCTTCATTCGTACCAGTACCAGTACCAGTACCAGTACCATCACACACCAAGTACCATCCCAAGCAAAGCAAGAGAAGCAAGTGAGAGTTAGGTTAGAAGCTTAGAGAGCTTAGGCAAGTAGGTAGCTAGTAGAGCAAGGCATCTTCGCCCTCGCGGTAGCGCTGCTCAAGGCTTAGCTCAAGAGTAGAGGCGTGCGAGTGATCGGTTCTGGAGCTGGGAAGAGTCTTCCTTCATCTCCAATTCAGGTTTTGCTCTTGTTACTCAAGCATTTACTATATTCTAGTTCATCATTTCAAGTATTACTTTATTCTACTTATCAGTATTGAGTGGTATACTTGATTGATTGCTTGAGTGCCTAGCTATCCTACAGATCAATTCACTTAGCCATAGTAGTTAACCTCTAGTGAGCTTAGTGTTTGATCTTTGCCAATAGGTTGCTTAGTTAGTTTAGTGTTTATCTTATTAAGTCAAGTGTTTGCTCTGACGTCCGCAAGGGTGTCTCTATTCAAAGCTAGGGTAGAGATAGTTAGAATATAGTTAAGCGTGGTGCTTAGTTATAGACTTACCTTCAGATACGGCTGGACCCCCGGATAGCTGTGGTAGCAAGCAGGTGGTGACAGCCCTGTGCGCCTTGAATTCCACCACGTAGTTGGCCCAGTTTAACAGTAAGACTCGTTGTGCTAGCGTTCAACCTAAGTAAGTGGTAAAGGCTAGTACGCCTCGATACTTGACAAGATAGGAATAAAACTTTACTTAACTTAGTTGCTTTATTGTCTTTTGCCTGCCTTGCTTCGTAACTATCTCGCTTCGTAGTTATCTTGCTTTGTAGTTATCTAGGAATAGTTATTAGTAGTTAGTTAGTTATCCTTAGTTACCCTCTATCTACCTATCCATTCCACCTTACCTTAGCCATCCAGTTCATCCTTACCTAGCCATCCATATATTCTTTCTAGCCTCTCTTCTCCCCTTTTTCCCTTTTCTCTTTTCTTCGACTCTCATCCCCTCCTTGACTCAACTCATACACCACCCTAGCCTTCCCTTGGGATCAAATAAATTGACACCTGGTACTCCCAGGCGAAGTGCTACTACGATAGTTCTGTGCGCTTGCAGAATCTTCTCATGGTAGATTGCATTCTCGCTAGCTAGCTCCTACTAGTGTCGGGACTGACAACCCCGCTTGGCATTAGTAGATAGCTACTTTAGTTACCCTATCCTAGGTGTAGCTAAGAACTACCAACAAGCATTTCTGGCGCCGTTGCCGGGGATAGATTCCATAGTCTACTCCTAGTGGTGACATTAGCAAGTGTCGACAAGGACGAGGGTGCTGAAGGGATGGATGACCCAACACCACCTCCACCTGCTGTGCCGCAAAGAGCGGCCTCTACTACCACTCATGGCCCCGTCCCTTCTTCTTCGACTACTTGGGGGCCGTGGGATCCGCCACATCGGGATGTACCTTTTGTACGCGAGGAGGCACCATCTGCTGTTGAGGGGGAGATTTCTTCTGCTCAGGAGGCGCCACGACACATCCAGCGCCAACACCCACCTCAACAGATGATCGGCAGCATCGGCGAACATGTCACTCGGTCAAGGTCACAACAAATGTCTCACTTTGCTCATTCTGCATTTGTTGCTGATTTTGAACCCCGAGATGTTGGACACGCTTTATCTGATCCTGATTGGGTCAATGCCATGCATGAGGAGTTAGAAAATTTTGAAAGAAATCGGGTTTGGGTTTTGGTTCCACCTCCTCCTGAGTGTCACCCTATTGGTACAAAATGGGTTTTCAAAAAAAAACAAGGAGAGGATGGCCGTGTTGTGAGAAACAAGGCCAGACTGGTAGCCCAGGGGTATAGTCAGAAGGAGGGGATAGACTATGAGGAGACGTTTGCTCCTGTAGCTCGTTTGCAGGCGATTAGGATACTCTTGGCTTTTGCTGCATCCAGAGGGTTTAAACTTTTTCAAATGGATGTCAAGAGTGCCTTCTTAAACGGCTACATAGAAGAAGAGGTGTATGTGAAACAACCTCCCGGTTTTGAAAATCCCAAGTTTCCAAACCATCTTTTTAAACTTCACAAAGCTTTATATGGTTTGAAACAAGCCCCTAGAGCCTGGTATGATAGGTTGAAAACCTTTTTGCTTGCTAAGGGTTTTAAAATGGGATGTGTGGATAAAACGCTTTTTCTCCTCAAGCAAGGCAATGACACTCTCTTGGTCTAGATTTACGTGGATGATATCATTTTCGGTGGTTCTTCTCACGCTTTGGTTTCCAAGTTTGCAAACACTATGAGCAGGGAGTTCGAGTTGAGCATGATGGGCAAGTTGACGTTTTTCCTTGGGTTGCAAATCAAGCAATATCGAGAGGGAACGTTTGTGCACCAGGGTAAGTATACCAAGGATATCCTGAAGAAATTCGATATGGGTGAGGCCAAGCCTCTTCCAACACCCATGTCGACCACGACAGCCCTAGATGCAGACAAGGATGGAAAGCTGTGGACCAGAAGGAGTACCGGAGTATGATCGGGTCGCTGCTGTACCTGACGGCGACACGCCCGGACATCCAGTTCGCGGTGTGTCTTTGCGCGCGATTTCAGTCGTCGCCGCGCACCTCTCACTGTCACGCGGTCAAGCGCATTATGAGGTACTTATGCTTCACTTCAGAGTTTGGGATTTGGTATTCTGCTTCCTGCACCTTCTCCCTTTGCGGTTATTCTGATGACAATTTTGCTGGTTGCCGACTTGAGCGCAAGTCCACTTCTGGGACTTGTCAGTTTATTGGTTCTTCTCTTGTATCCTGGTCTTCTCGCAAGCAGTCTAGTGTCGCCCAGTCTACCACAGAGGCTGAGTATGTTGCTGCGGCTAGCTGCTGTTCTCAATTGCTTTGGATGATGGCCACTTTGCGTGATTTTGGTCTGAACTTTTCTCGCGTTCCTTTACTTTGTGACAGGACGAGTGCGATTAGCGTTGCTAAGAACCCCGTGCTGCATTCAAAGACCAAACACATTGATGTGCGCTTTCATTTTCTGCGAGACCATTATGAGAAGGGTGATATCGACCTTCACCATGTCGATACTCATCATCAGTTGGCAGATATTTTCACCAAGCCTTTGGACCAATCAACTTTTGCTAGGTTGAGAGGTGAGCTTGGTGTGTGTTTCCCCTTTTAGTTGGGGAAAACATTATGGCTCTTGTGTATCATAGACTGACTCTTCCCTTTTAGCTTGTGCCATCATGCATCTTTACTTTCTGAGCTTCATGTATATAATCCTTAGAATGTGATTATGCTTTATCTAGTTTTGCTCCGATGCTATATAATAATGCTTGTAGCTTATGCTCTTTCTGATCACTGATACATGTTGTGAGCTGAGCTATTTTATGAATGGTGAATTTGCTTAATGAACATAAAACTTGAAAATGTTCACCATTGAGATATGCAACTAGCATGTGCAGAATATGTTGAAATCACTTGTGTTATTCATATATGCTAGGTTGCTATGTCTCTAGTTCTGAGTCATTCATTCGCTAGGTATGTTCATATTCTGCTTTAAATTTGAACCAAGTTAAGTGAATTGGAAAGATCGAGATGGGATTCCTTGTCAGCACATCACAGTATCGAGACTGTTTCTCATTGCACTTTGAGTTAAACTTGTGCTGTGTAGTGTATGACCGAAACTGTTGCTTTAAGCTTCTGATTGCTTCTGCATAGGCTTCACACAGTTGAAAAGTTAGGCAATGACAAGCTTTCAACCTCTCGCAATCACATGCTGAAATTTGAATTTGTGTATTTTAACCGCTGCAACTCCGATAAAATTTGAATACACAAGTCTATGTTTCATTCTATAGCTTGATGATTGAACCTTGCTAGGGGTAGTTCACTTTGTATACATGTTTAGCACTTGTTTGACTTCCTGTCTATACATGTTTAGTGCTATTTTGATGGTGAATACCTTTTTTGCTAAAAACTGCTCACTTTGCTCAAATATTCATATTTCGTATTTATTGATCAGTTTGAGCCTTTGGTAGCATTTTGTGCTTATTATTGAGTCATCAGAAAAGCACTTTGTCGAGCATCTTCATATTCTATCGACTATATTCCTGAAGCTGCTAACTTGCATTTTGGAGGGGAGATACTTGATAGTGCATTTTCAACTAAGGGGGAGAAATTCTTGCCAAATCATAAGGGGGAGAAATCATAAAATCATATCTTGGTTGTGTGCACTATTGGAGGGGGAGTTTGAGCTGGGCTCGGATTTTTCGGATTTTGGATTTTCCAATTGGTTTGGAGCTTTTCTGCTAGTTGTGTTGAGCCTCTGTGCCTCTGTCTTGAGGGACTAGCAGTTTTGTCTTTCGATGAGTGTTCAGCTGATTGTGCTATTCAGTTGATTTTGCCTCATTTGATATCGAGCTCTCTTGCAGTTCAGCTGTCACCATTCCAGTTGGATTTTAGTGATTTCAGTTGGTATCGAGCTTTCTCGCTAGCGGTGTTGAGCCTGTTCTACCTCTTCTTGAGGGCTAGCTTTGCTTTGCTTGGTTGCGTCGAGCCGTTGCCCATGTCTTTGGGGACCAAGTTGTTTTTCTCTTTCACTTGACCTTCTTCTGGCTTTGATATGCTTTTGGGTCATTTGGACGAGTTCTCTACTTCTCCTTCTTCCTCCTTCTATTCCATTATGATTTGTGTTTGTAGTTGACAATGCACTCATCAAGGGGGAGATTGCGGATACATGGGTGTATGCCGAGTCTCGAGTGATGAGTGATTGTCAACTGGGATAATGCGCATGTTCTTTAGCTTGTGTTGTGCAGGTGTCGAGCACGGATAAAGTGATCGAAGGCAAGGTGAAGGTCAAGTAGAGACGTGCCGTGTCGATGGACCGGGAGCAGTGAAGGCCGGACGTGAGGCTTGGACTGAGGGACCGGTGGCCTGAGGATCAGCTGTGGTGGCTGACAGCCTGGGACAGCGACGAGCAGAGACTTGCGTGGCATAGTGTTGCTCCGGTCGAGGACCTGGGGACATGTGTCGGTGGATGGGGTGCACGGGTAGTGCATCCCTTCTATAGCGTTGGTTTAGTGGTTGAGCCACAGAAAAACCACCGGTGGACGGTTTCTAGGTTTGTGCCACAAAACTTGGGCTGAGGACGGTTTCTAGGTTTGGGCCTCAAAACCTGGGCGCTGGCAGGTTTCTGAGTTTGGGCCACAAAACTCAAGCGATGGACTGCTGGTTTCCCGGTTTGGGCCTCAAAACCGGGGGTTGGTCGTGAAGGCTGGTTTCCCGGTTTGGGCCACAAAACCGGGGGCGAGGTCCGTGAAAAGGACGAGCAGAGCGATGGCAGCACGTGGCGGCAATCGGTGAGGTTGCGTCGAGGCAACGCTACCAGTTGTGCGGGCGTGGCCGTCGGATCACCACCTACCATCAGTTGGTCCAGAATAACCTTAGGGTTTAGCTGGCTCGCTCTGTAATTAGTTAGGGGTAGAGTGGGAACTAGAATTAGAATAAGTAGAGGGAGACACCCACCTCCCATCCTATCTCAGTTATTTGCTCTTTGCCTTCTAGGTTTTCCTGCTCTCCCAATCCCCTGCTATAGCAACTGAGATCCGCAGAGAACCATACCTCTGTGTACTGGAGATTTTGAGGAAGTGAGACCGTAATCTCACTGTTGTAGCGTGTGGTAGCCACACGGTTGCAGATCGATGTGTTGATTCGCGTTTTGTTCGTGTTCTTCGCGTTCTTCGTTTCTCCGCGTTTTTCCCGTCACTCGATCTCCCTCTCTACTGCGTCTTTTTGAAATCTGTTTGAATCAACTTGTTCTTTATAGTGAGGAGATCATTTCCACCGAAGGAATTCATCTTACTTCTCACGAACAAGTAGATCGGGTTGATTTTGTTTTCGTGGCGTTTTTTCGTTCATACTTCTTCCCTTTCGAATTCTCGTTGATTGGATTGTTTTGAGCTGATGATTTCTTGGGGATAGTCTCCTAACTACCTCGTGATCATCTTCTCCAAGTTTGAGAACTAGGGATTTTGAATTGAATTGGATTTGGGGAGATTTGAGTTGAGGGCGACCAAAATCGCCCTCACTGGGCACTCGCGGACAGTCCGCCGTTGGGGGCACGGACAGTCCGCGCGTCGGGCTCCGACCGAGGCAGTGGTCGCGCGGCTTGGCTGTGTTGACTCGGATTGACCGGCGGACAGTCCGCAGTAGGAATCCGCGGACAGTCCGGGAAGTGTCCAGGGGACTTCAGCAGCAGTGCTGTTTCGGTGATTTTGCCGGCGGACAGTCCCCATCCCCTCGCGGACAGTCCACGGTTGAGCCGGACAGTCCGGAGCAGGAACGCCGGACAGTCCGGGATCCTGCTGAAGCTTGAGTTTTAGTGCGCTTGTGATGAGGACATGCCAGCTGTGCACACTACTTCAAGTCCAAATACTACCAATCAGGGTCCACTTACAAGAAGTCGTGCTAAGAAACTACAAGAGCAGGTGAATTCTTTCCTTACTAATTGTAATCTTTATACTTCTGAGAATGATATACTACCTAATAGCTCTACTTTGGTTGTACTTAGGAGTATACATGAAGAGAAGGAAGAATTGGACCACAAGAGTCGGACCAGCACAGAGAAGACGGACCAGTAAGAACGGATCATTGAGATGGCAAAGACGGACCAGTCCAATGGCAAAAACGGACCAGTCCAATGGCAAAAAACGGACCAGTGCGATGGCAAAAATGGACCAGTACAAAGAATTGTCATAACTTTTGATTCACTGAAGCTTTTGAGGCCCATGAGGACATTTTGGAGAGCTTGTCGAGTCTACTTTCAAACCCATGTGGTTTCATCTCATTTGGACTCCGCATCGTTGAGTTATGACCGAATAAGTGATAACTGGACAGAAGTTCAACAGTCTGCATGATGTTCAAGTTCCCATACAAAACTGTACCATTCTATGATGTTTCGTGGTGCATGCTGCACATGTGTGAAAGCTTATCAAGTTAACTTTCCAACCCAACAAACGGATCATCATTTGGAGTTCCCAATAAAGAGTTATGGTCAGTTTAGTAGAAACTGCTCTGGAGGCCAACAGTCACGCGAGTCCACTTCGGGAAGCCATCTCCAGGAGACCTTTCACATTGCTTATCTTCAGAAACTCTATTTCGTTTTCATACCTATCTAGGAGGGTTGTTCCTAGTATAAATATCCCCTACCTCTAAGCTATTTGGAACCTTTTGATAAATTGATAAACCACCCCTGCTGTTGCAGCGTGTTCTTGAGTGATCTTACTCAAACCTTTGTTCTTGCGAGTTCTTCTTGGGCTTGTGAGAGATCTCTCTGAGGTCCCCTACTTCGTGCTCTACGGCTTCCGTTCAGCTGCGCCGTATTGTGTGGATTAGTTCCGAATTGTGGTTCTGCGGTCGTTTGGAGATCGAGTCGAAGTCTTCACGGTTTCGGTGCCTCTCTCCCCGTCGCTTGGTCGCATCCAACCTTTGTCACGTATAAAGCTAGTTATCCCGCTGTTCGCAGCAAGTTATCCTTTGTTCGCAAACCTACTGTCATGAAGATCGGGCCATTTCCTTTCCGATCCTAATCGGAACGTATCATGTGGTAATCAAAGCTATTGTTGTCACGGTAGGTTTTGTTATCACCTATTTATCTATCATTTCGTTTACCATCTATTACTGCTTTTTCATCCATCACATATATTTGTGTTTTGTTCCTGTCCTACAGTCCACTAAAAAGCCACACAAAAAATCCTATAGCCATTTTGTGGTACTGTTACTTTGTGTTTGTTTCGTTCATCTTGTTGCTAGTCACCATCATTGTTCTTCCGCCATACTTGTTAAGTTTTATCCGCACCCCTCATATGTTATCTTGTGTTTGCTGAAAAAAAAATCTGAAAAAAAGAAGTGAAAAGAAAGAGTTAAAAAGAAAGAAAAAAAAAGAAGTGAAGTGAAAGGGGTTGTGTTGCAGATTGTTTTATCTCCAAGCATTAATTTTTTTAATCTCAAGTTTGTGGTGCACCGAACAGCAACATTTACATTTTGTTTGAACGATTTAAGTAACATTGTTTCAGTACCATAGCCCCCCTTGAACAGCCACCTATAGCTCCACAAAATCTAAAACCGGGACGTTCGATTCGTAATCCTTGCGACCTCTCGATCACATTCGTTGATCTGCCGCACTAAGCACACTTACAGCCCTTGAGAACGAGTAAGAACATTGGTAAGTAAGATGTGAGATTTTGTGATTCCACAAATTTTTATTCTCTTCCTCTTTTTCTTGCAAGCTCTCTAACATGGCAGAATCTAATTCGAGTATTCATGGTGGTCGTCACAGAGAAGAAGAACCCCCTGTGTCACGGGCTGAGTTGCGTGATATGGGAAATTCACTATTGGAGGCCATGGAGAGGATGTTCAATGAGCGCATGCCTAGAGATGGACGAAGGGCTCCTCAACATCAATATGATGAATCTGGAGGTGAAAATTCAGATGCGGAACATGGCTTTCATGATCGTTCCAGAGGTGGTCGTGGTGGTGGTAGGCGAGCTGGTCATCGCGGCCAGCATGGAGGACGACATGGACATGGTCGTCGTGTCCATTTTGATGATCAAGAATTTGATGGCTTTGATCATGAAGAAGGATTTGATGATAATGAAAATCCATTTGCTAATGGTGGATTATTTGAGCGGCGACGAGATCATCGTCGGCGTGCTGATCATGAAGATAGAGAGCATCATCGTGGTCGTCATAACAGAGATGACCCAGACAGTATTGCTCGTGTCAAGTTGAGTGTCCCAAAATTTACAGGAAGAGAAGATGCTAATGCATATCTTGAGTGCGCTGAGCAGTGTGATCAAATTTTTAGAGTGCATAATGTCTCCGATCAGAGGCGTGTGAATCTTGCTTCAGTTGAGTTCTCTGGTTATGCTCTCACTTGGTGGAATCAAATCCAAGAAAATCAGCTTATGTTGGGACGTGATCATATTAATACTTGGGATGAGATGAAAAGAGTGATGAGGAGACGGTTTGTACCATCTAGCTATCAGCGTGACCTTCGCAATAGGTTGCAAATGTTGAAGCAAGGAAAGAGATCGGTTGATGAATATTATAAGGAGATGGAGTTGTTATTAGTGCGGACTGGAATTAGAGAGGATGCTGAGTCAAAAATGGCAAGATTTTTCGGAGGTCTCAATGACAATATTTCTGGTTTTGTTGAGATGTTTCCATACCATAATTTGCAAGACCTTGTTGATCAAGCTATGCGCACCGAGAGAAAAATTCAGCAAGAAGCACGTGGGAAATCTTATGCAAGTAATTCTATTGCAACCCCATGGCACAAACAGCAGGCTGGTACTTCTTTTGGTGGAGGTCGATCCCAAGGTGCTGCAGCTAGGTCCTCTCCATCCATTGCTGCATCAAAAATGGCAGTTTCTACAGCATCCTCACCTGCAAATCAGCAACGATCTGCTGCAAATGCAGCAGCCCCAACCATTGCTTCAGCTGCTACCTCCTCCACACGAAGCAGAGAAATTGTGTGTCATAAGTGCCATGGTCGTGGACATGTTGCTGCACAATGTCCAAGTAGAAGGACCATGATTATAAATGAGCATGGTGATTGGGAATCTGAAAGTGATCCAGAAGAAGATGCTCCACGATATGATGAAGAACTTCCAAATGATGAGAGTGAGATCCAACCCGATGAAGGTGATAATAATTGCTTTATTTCTCTTCGAGTGCTTAGTGTTACTGCCGCAAAAGAACAGAACGAACAGCAACACAATCTATTCCATACTCGAGGCATGATCCAAGATAAGTTGTGCAGAATTATTGTTGATAATGGCAGCTGCAATAATATTGCGAGTCAAGAATTAGTTGAGAGAATGGGATTAAAATAGCGACGCCATCCTTCTCCATACAAGATGCAATGGCTCAATGATTGTGGGGCGCTGCGTGTGAATCATGTTGTGAATGTTCCATTCTCCATTGGAAGATACAATGATCAAGTGGAGTGTGATGTGGTGCCAATGCAAGCATGCCAACTGCTGTTGGGAAGGCCTTAGTTATATGACCGTGATGTTCAGATTTTTGGTAGAACCAACAAGTTGTCTTTCATGTTCAAAGGAGAGCGAATTTCTTTGCTTCCTTTGACACCGGAGGATATTTTAAAGGATGATCTAAAAAGAAAACAGCGAGAGAGCGAGAAACAATTGCGAGTGACTCACACATATAGTGAGGGAGTGTCTCCAAAGCCAAATAAAACTCCACAGCCACAAAGAACCAAGCCAATGGGAAAAGAGGGATTAGTTATGATGGCTAGGAAAGGGGACTTAAAAGAATTGAGTGAACCCAACGCCAAGTTCTTTGTACTCCTGTACAAGGAAAATTTTCTTTCTACTAATGACTTAACCTCTACTTTGCCCAGCGATGTTTTTGATGTGTTACAGGAATATGAAGATGTGTTTCCAGAGGAAGTACCACCAAGGCTGCCACCAAAGAGAGGGATCGAACATCAAATTGACCTTGTTCCTGGTGCTCCACTTCCTAACCGAGCACCATACCGAACCAACCCTGAGGAAACAAAAGAAATTCAGCGCCAAGTACAAGAGCTCATCAACAAAGGTTATGTAAAGGAAAGTCTCTCACCTTGTGCAGTTCCTGTTCTTTTAGTACCAAAGAATGATGGCTCATGGAGAATGTGTGTTGATTGTCGAGCCATTAATAACATTACTATAAGATATAGGCATCCCATACCTAGACTTGATGATATGCTTGATGAACTTAGTGGTGCTATAATTTTCACAAAAATTGATTTGAGAAGTGGTTATCATCAAATTCGCATGAGAGAAGGAGATGAGTGGAAAACAGCCTTCAAAACAAAATTTGGGCTGTACGAATGGTTGGTTATGCCTTTTGGTTTGACCAATGCACCTAGCACCTTCATGAGATTAATGAATCATGTGCTTAGAAGTTTCATTGGAAAATTTGTTGTAGTTTATTTTGATGATATCTTGATTTACAGCAAGTCTTTTGATGAGCATATTGAACATATAAAATGTGTGCTTACTGTTTTGAGGAAGGAATGCTTGTATGCTAACCTTGCCAAGTGCACCTTTTGCACCGACAAGGTTGTCTTTCTTGGTTTTGTTGTTTCAGCTCATGGTGTGGAGGTGGATGAGGAAAAGATCAAAGCTGTTCGCGAATGGCTGCCCCCACAAAATGTGAGCCAAGTGCGAAGCTTCCTTGGCCTTGCTGGTTTCTATAGGCGATTTGTGAAAGACTTCAGCACCATTGCTGCTCCAATCAATGAATTGACAAAGAAAGAAGTTCCTTTTAAATGGGGTGAAGCACAAGACCGGGCGTTTGAAGAATTGAAAAATAAATTGACAACAGCCCCACTCCTTGCACTTCCAGATTTTGGTAAGACATTTGAAATTGAATGTGATGCAAGTGGTGTAGGGATTGGAGGTGTGCTTATGCAAGAAGGAAGGCCTATTGCATACTTCAGTGAAAAGCTAAGTGGTCCAACTCTGAATTATTCTGTTTATGATAAAGAATTATATGCTCTTGTGAGGAGTTTAGAAACTTGGCAACACTACCTTTTGGCAAAAGAATTTGTGATACATTCAGATCATGAATCTTTGAAACATCTTAAAGGACAATTAAAACTTAACCGAAGACATGCAAAATGGAGTGAATTCATTGAGTCTTTTCCTTACATTGTCAAGTACAAGAAAGGGAAGGATAATGTTGTAGCTGATGCGTTATCTCGACGTCATACTTTGCTTTCACAACTTGATGCTAAAATTCTTGGTTTGGAAAGTATAAAAGATTTATATGCCACTGATTCATATTTTGCTGAACCATATTCCAATTGTTGTGGTGGCAAGGGATGGGAAAAATTCCATTTGCATGATGGATTTTTGTTTCGCGCTAATAAACTTTGCATCCCAGACTGTTCTGTCCGTATTTTACTTATGCAGGAGGCTCATGCTGGTGGACTTATGGGCCATTTTGGTGTCAAGAAAACAGAGCAAGTCCTCGTTGATCACTTCTTCTGGCCAAAGATGAGGCGAGATGTGGAACGACATGTTCTTCGCTGCAAAACCTGCCACAAAGCTAAGTCACGTTTGAACCCTCATGGTTTATACACTCCTCTACCTATTCCTAGTGTACCATGGGAGGATATTTCTATGGACTTTGTTCTTGGTTTACCTCGAACAAAGAGGGGGAGGGATTCAATCTTTGTTGTGGTTGATCGTTTTAGCAAAATGGCACACTTTATTCCCTGTCATAAGAGCGACGATGCTTCACATATTGCTGAATTGTTTTTCAGGGAAATTGTGCGTCAACATGGAGTGCCACGTACCATTGTGTCTGATCGTGACACCAAGTTTTTGAGCTACTTTTGGAAGACCTTGTGGGGTAAACTTGGAACGAGGCTGCTATTCTCCACTACGTGTCATCCTCAAACCGATGGGCAAACTGAAGTTGTGAACTGCACACTGTCAACATTGTTGCGAGCTGTCCTGAAGAAGAATCTAAAATTGTGGGAAGAAAGCTTGCCTCATGTGGAATTTGCATACAACAGGGCCGTACATTCCACTACCAAATTTTGTCCATTTGAAATTGTTTATGGTTTCAAACCTACTGCTCCCATCGATCTTTTGCCTTTGCCTATGCAGGAACGTGTGGACTTTGATGCAAGCAAACGAGCTGAATTTGTCAAGAACCTCCATGATCAAGCAAGAGCAAACATAGAAAAGATGACCAAGCTATATGAGTAGCGTGCAAACAAAGGGCGTAACAAGATGTTGTTTGAACCGGGAGACTTGGTCTAGATTCATCTTCGCAAGGACCGTTTTCCTGAACAACGCAAAAGCAAGTTGCAGCCCCGAGCCGATGGTCCATTCAAAGTGCTTCGCAAGATAAATGACAATGCATATGAAATTGATCTTCCAAGTATATATGGTGTGAGTACAAGTTTCAACGTTGCCGATCTGTCTCCTTTCTTTGGATTGGACGAGTCGAGGATGACTCCTTTTCAAGAGGGGGAGGATGATGAGGACATGCCAGCTGTGCACACTACTTCAAGTCCAAATACTACCAATCAGGGTCCACTTACAAGAAGTCGTGCTAAGAAACTACAAGAGCAGGTGAATTCTTTCCTTACTAATTGTAATCTTTATACTTCTGAGAATGATATACTACCTAATAGCTCTACTTTGGTTGTACTTAGGAGTATACATGAAGAGAAGGAAGAATCGGACCAGAAGAGTCAGACCAGCACAGAGAAGACGGACCAGCAAGAACAGATCAGTGAGATGGCAAAGACGGAGCAGTCCAATGGCAAAAACGGACCAGTGCGATGGCAAAAACGGACCAGTACAAAGAATTGTCATAACTTTTGATTCACTGAAGATTTTGAGGCCCATGAGGACATTTTGGAGAGCTTGTCGAGTCTACTTTCAAACCCAAGTGGTTTCATCTCATTTGGACTCAGCATCGTTGAGTTATGACCGAATAAGTGATAACTGGTCAGAAGTTCAATAGTCTGCATGATGTTCAAGTTGCCATACAAAACTGTACCATTCTATGATGTTTCGTGGTGCATGCTGCACATGGTGTGAAAGCTTATCAAGTTAACTTTCCAACCCAACAAACGGATCATCATTTGGAGTTCCCAATAAAGAGTTATGGTCAGTTTAGTAGAAACTGCTCTGGAGGCCAACAATCACGCGAGTCCACTTCGGGAAGCCATCTCCAGGAGACCTTTCACATTGCTTATCTTCAGAAACTCTATTTCATTTTCATACCTATCTAGGAGGGTTGTTCCTAGTATAAATATCCCCTACCTCTAAGCTATTTGGAACCTTTTCATAAATTGATAAACCACCCCTGCTGTTGCAGCGTGTTCTTGAGTGATCTTACTCAAACCTTTGTTCTTGCGAGTTCTTCTTGGGCTTGTGAGAGATCTCTCTGAGGTCCCCTACTTCGTGCTCTACGGCTTCCATTCGGCTGCGCCGTATTGTGTGGATTAGTTCCGGATTGTGGTTCTGCGGTCGTTTGGAGATCGAGTCGAAGTCTTCGCGGTTTCGGTGCCTCTCTCCCCGTCGCTTGGTCGCATCCAACCTTTGTCAGGTATAAAGCTAGTTATCCCGTTGTTCGCAGCAAGTTGTCCTTTGTTCGCAAACCTACTATCGTGAAGATCGGGCCATTTCCGTTCCGATCCTAATCGGAACGTATCAGCTTGCTCTCCCAGCTTCTTCGCTTGGTTTCCGGACTTCTCGATTGACCCTTTTGTTCACCTAGGAACCTCTCTAGGTATCTTTGCTACTTCTTAGCATCGGTATTTAGGGATTTCTCGACGTAGGCTTCAATCTACGTTCGGGACTAGGTTTTAGAGGTCAAACTTGTGCCGGTGCTTTTGGCGTTTGGTTTGCTATCGCTTGGTGGTGCCTCGCTGTGATCCTAGGGATCATCCACCCACTTCCAAGGGTCGTGGGCATCACGGTTTTGATCGAAGCTTTTGGGGGTTGATTTTGGGGACAAAAGCCAAAGTTTCGAAAGAAATTTTTGAGCTCCCATTCACCCCCCTCTGGTCGCCATGCTTTTGCATTCTCGGTCCTTCAGCACCCCGTCCACCCACATGTCTTCACTTGTCGCTGTCCTAGGCTGTCAGCCACCACAGCTGATCCTCAGGCCACCGATCCGTCAGTCCAAGCCTCACGTCCGCCCTTCACCGCTCCGGGTCCATCGGCATGACACGTCTCTACTTAACCTTCACCCTGCCTTCGATCACCGTCTCTGAGCTCGACACCTGCACAACACAAGCCAAAGAACATGCGCACCATACCAGTTGACAATCACTCATCATCTCAAGATCTAGCATACACCCATGTATCCGCAATCTCCCCCTTGATGAGTGCATTGTCAACTACCAACACAAATCATATGGAATAGAAGAAAAAGAAGAAAGAAGAAGTGAACTCAACCAAATGACCAGAAGCGAAGCAAAGTCAAAAGAAGTCGAATGGAGTGAGCAAGACAACTTGGTTCCCAAAGACATGGGAAACAACTCGACGCAACCAAGTAAAGCAAAGCCAACCCTCAAGAAGAGGCAGAACAGGCTAACACCGCTAGAGAGAAGTTTAGAGCAAAGAAGCCAAAACTGAGTAAGCCAGCTAGTCCCTCCAGAAAGAGGCAAAGGCTCAACACAACTAGGTGAGAAACTGCTCCAAACCAATCACCAAAGACTTCTCAAGAAACCAACTCGTCACAGCAAAATGAGCAAGGCTCCCCCTAGACATAAACTCCCCCTTCAATAATGCACACAACTAGGACATGATTTGTCAAATTTCTCCCCCTTATTTGATAATGCACAAAACAAGGTTAAACAAGGAAGCCTGAAGGGAAAGAGCAAATGCATATGAGTCACAAATGCAGGTTAGCAGCTTCAGGTATATAGTCAATAGAATAAATAGATGCTCTAAAGAGTGCTGATCCGACTACTCAACAACAAGTATAAACGCCAGCAAAGGCTCAAATTGATCACATAATACGAAATATGAACATATGAGCGTAGTGAGCAGTTTTTAAGCCATTCATAAAGGGTTTCACCATCAAAATAGCACCAAACATGTATAGACAGGAAGTTAAAAAATGCTAAACATGTATACAAGGTGAACTACCCATAGCAAAGTTCAATTATCATGCTATAGAAGGAAACATAGACTTGTGTTATCAAATTTTATCGGAGTTGCAGCGGTGATTATACACAAGTTTGAATTTTCAGCATGTGATTGTGAGAGGTTGAAAACTTGACATTGCCTAACTTTTCAACCGAGCTAAGCCTATGCATAAGCAATCAGAAGCTTGAAGCAACGGTTTTGGTCTTACACTACACGGCTCAAGTTTAACTCAATGTGCAATGAGAAACAGTCTCGATACCCTGATGTACTGTCAAGTAATCCCATCTCGATCTTTTCAATTCACTTAGACTTGGTTCAATTTTAGCAGAATATGAACATACTAAGCAAGTGATAAACTCAGAACTAGAGACATAGCAACCTAGCATATAGGAGTAGCACAAGTAACTTCAACACATTCTACACATGCTAGTTGCCAAACTCAATGGTGAACAAGTTTCAAATTTTCTGTTTGATTAGGCATATTCATAGTTCAGAAAAATAGCTCATCTCACAACATGTATCAGTGATCAAGGAGAGCCTAAGCTACAAGCATCATCATATATCATCAGAGCATACACTAATCATAGCATAGATTCATTCTAAAGATTATAGACATGAAGCTCGAACAATGTAAAGATGCAAACATGATGAAATGCAAAGACTCAACAAGAACAAAACAAAAGAAGTCAGTCTATGATACAATAACCAAAATGTTTCCCCCAACTAAAAGGGGAAACACACACCAAGCTCACCTCTCAACCGAGCAAAGGTTGATTGGTCCAAAGTCTTGGTAAAAATATCTGCCAACTGATGATGAGTATCGACATGGCGAAGGTCGATATCACCCTTCTCAGACCAAAATCATGCAAAGTGGCCATCATCCACAACAATTGGGAACAACAGCTAGCTGCAACAACAGATTCAGCCTCTGTGGTAGATTGGGCGACACTAGACTGCTTGCGAGAAGACCAAGAAACAAGAGAAGAACCCAAAAACTGACAAGTCCCAGAAGTGGACTTGCGGTCAAGTCGACAACCAGCAAAATCAGCGTCAGAGTAACCGCAAAGAGAGAGAGGGTAGAAGAAGCAGAATATAAAGCCCGAACTCAGGAGTGAAACGAAGGTACCTCATAATGCGCTTGACTGCCTGACGGTGAGAGGTGTGTGGCGACGACTGAAATCGTGCGCAAAGACACACCGCGAACTAAATGTCTGGGCGTGTCGCCGTTAGGTACAGCAGCGACCCGATCATACTTCGGTACTCCTTCTGATCCACGGCTTCTCCCTCCTCATCCGCATCCAGGGCCATCGTGGTCGACATGGGTGTTGGAAGAGGCTTGGCCTCACCCATATCAAACTTCTTCACTATGTCCTTGGTGTACTTGCCCTGGTGCACAAGCGTCCCTTCTCGGGATTGCTTGATTTGCAACCTGAGAAAGAATGTCAACTCGCCCATCATGCTCATCTCAAACTCCCTGCTCATTGTATCTGCAAACTTGGCAACCAAAGCATAAGAAGAACCACCGAAAATGATATCATCCACGTAAATCTGAACCAAAAGAGTGTCATTGCCTTGCTTGAGGAGAAAAAGAGTTTTATCCACACATCCTATTTTAAAACCCTTAGCAAGCAAAAAAGTTTTCAACCTATCATACCAGGCTGTAGGGGCTTGTTTGAAACCATATAAAGCTTTTTAAGTTTAAAAACATGGTTTGGAAACTTGGGAATTTCGAAACCGGGGGGTTGTCTCACATATACCTCTTCTTCTATGTAGCCGTTTAGGAAGGCACTCTTGACATCCATTTGAAAAAGTTTGAAACCCTTGGATGCAGCAAAAGCCAATAGGATACTAATTGCCTCCAACCGAGCTACAAAAGCAAAAGTCTCCTCATAGTCTATCCCCTCCTTCTGACTATACCCCAGGGCTACAAGTCTGGCCTTGTTTCTCACAACATGGCCATCCTCTCCTTGTTTGTTTTTGAAAACCCATTTTTCCCCAATAGGGTGACACTTAGGAGGAGGTGGAACAAGAACCCAAACCCAATTTCTCTCAAAATTTTCTAGCTCCTCATGCATGGCATTGACCCAATCCAGATCCGATAAAGCGTGTCCAACATCTCGGGGATCAAAATCAGCAACAAATGCAGAATGAGCAAAGTGAGAGATTTGTTGTGACCTTGATCAAGCGATGCATTCATGGATGTTGCCGATCATCTGTTGAGGAGGGTGTTGGCGCTCGATGTGTCATGGCGCCTCCCTAGCTGAAGTGACCTCCCCCTCAATAGTAGCTGGTGCCTCATCGGGTATCACTGGCAAACCCCGAGGTGGTGGATCGACCAGCCCCCATGTAGTGGAAGAAGATGGGTCGGGGCTACGAGCAGTCGTGGTCAAAGTTGATCCCAAAGGAACAGCAGGTGGAGGAAGATCTAGGTCATCCATCTGTTCAGCTCCATTTTCCTCATCATCAAAAAGAGGCTCATCGACCTCGTGATCACCTGCACGTTCAAATCTCGAAGAAGGACAATGCCTGGTCTCGTCGAAGGTGACATCAGATGTCTCCATGACTTGGTTAGTATCAAGGTTAAGTACATGATATGCACGAGTATGATTACCATAACCCAAAAATACATCGTCAGAAGAGCGAGACTCAAACTTGTCCAAGTTGCCTTTCTTGAGTATAAAACAGTGGCAACAAAAAACTCTAAAATAACTCACTTTGGGTTGCTTCCCAAATCGCCACTCATAAGAAGTTTTCTTCAAGAAAGCACCGAGAAAAATGCTATTGGAAATATAGCATGCAGTGTTAATAGCCTCGGCCCAATATCGCCTAGGAGTCCTATGCTCATCGAGCATCGTCCTAGCCATCTCAACGAGGGTCCAATTTTTCATCTCTACAACACCATTTTGTGGCGGTGTGGAGGGAGAAGAAAATTGATGCTCTAAACCCAAAGAGTTACAAAACTTTTCAAAGTCCAAGTTCTTAAACTCGGAACCATTATCGCTACGAATAGCTCTCATCGAGTTACATCAAGGAGAAGTACTTGGAGAAGGCCCAGGCCAAGCAGCGTACTTTGTTCGCCACTCTCAGCGACGTCGACGACTCGGATGACGACTCCGCTGCATCAAGCGATGACGAGTCCGAGAAGAAGAAGAAGTTCGAGGACAAGCTGAACGGTCTCTGTTTCTTCGCCGACAATGAGGGCTTCTGCACCATGGCCCTCGGCGATGAAGTCAACGGTGAGCTGGAGGAGATCCCTCAGAACGACGACAACGACGACACCTCCCAGGCCTCTCAAACTCCTGACGAACTCTCTGCTGAGGTTGACAAGCTTACTGCTGCTCTCCTTAGTCAAGATAAACTCCTTAGGCTCGCTGCTAGAGAGAGAAAGGAGTTTAGGAGGAAGTGGGAGGATGCGGTGAAGGAACTTGAATCTGTCAAGTCCACCATTGTCGTTTCTGAGGAGGATGAGTGTGAGATGTGCTCCAAGCACATGACTGACCTTCTCACTTTGAGGGGGAAGTATGTTGCGTTGGTTGGAGAGATGGATGAGCTGAAGGCTAGACTAGGGTTGCTGGGTGCGTGCAAGTCTTGTGCAGGCTTGCAATTTGAGTTGGCAGAGAAGAATGCCAAGATTGTGTCTCTTGAGAAGGCCAGCTCGGGTAGCACTTGTGTGTCTAGGTGTGCTTTGTGTGAAGGTTTGGAGATGGAGATTGCAAATGTGAAGCATGACAAGATGCAAACCGAGGAAGAAAACACATACCTTCGGACCATCTTGTCATGGGTGTCTTGTGGTGAGCCGCAGCTTGGGATGATGATAGCCCAATTCAAACGTGCTGTTGGAGGTCCTGGTGTTGGTTTTGTTCAGGGTGTTGAGTGTGCTACAGCTTTCGGGAAGGTTGGAGAGTTTAGTGCTCTTAAGCCGAGTGAGAAGCCTAACTCCACCACTACTCCCAAACTGACCAAGATTCCACCCAAAGAGCCTCTCAATCCTAACACCAAGGATGGAGTGTTTGTGGAACCTCCAAAAGCTCCACCCAAGAAACAGACATGGGCTCCAAAACCAAACCACCTCAGGAACAAGCTAGACACTATGCCACCAATCCATGAGGAGCTCATGCCACAAAAGAGTCAAGTGATCCACACCCACTACCGTGAGTACCAACAACCCCCTATGAGAGCGGTGAGGTATCATTGTGAGCACTGTGGGAGAGATGGACACTTGAGGGAGTTTTGCTTTCGGCGCAAGAGAGAGGAGCGCCGTGCAAAAGAGATGAACAACTCGGACATGTACCATCCCTTCCATGATGTACATGTGCCGAAGGTTCAGAGGAGAGCTGCTAGGCCTAGAGGTCCAATACCTCAAGGTCCTAGGCCGTAAGGAGGTCGTGCCCGGTGGGAGCCTGCTTTTGTAGGTTTTGGTCCCCGTGGCGGTGGCTTTGCTGTTGAGCGTTACTCCCCACCGCGTTTTGAGTATCGCGATGGACACTCTTCCTTTAGCGGACCACATTTTCCTATACGTGGTGATCGGTTTCCCCGTAGGCGTGCTAGGAATGGTTTTGCTACTAACCGTTCTTTTGAGCAGCCGGCCCAACACTGGTACACTTCCCATTTTACTCACCCTAGTGTTGGACCATATGCTCACCCTATGTCTTTTTATTGATGTAGGTAAGACAATTGGAGAACCTTTGGTTGGTGGATTCTGGGTGCTCAAGGCATATGACCGGAAACGCCAAGTGGTTCTCTAGTCTTAGTCCAGTTGCCGGAAAGGAGTTTATCACCTCCGGCGACAATAGCAAAGGTAAAGTGTTGTCTCGTGGGTCTGTGCGAGTTAATGAGCACTTTGTGTTGCGTGATGTTGCTCTTGTTTCTAACTTGCATTTTAATCTTCTTTCTGTTTTGCAACTCTTTGATGATGACTATGAGATTCGTTTTAAGCCGAATCTCAGTCGTATTTTGGATCCTCAGGGCAATCTTGTGTGTTTGATTTCGCCCTTTGGGAAAGTATTTCGTGCAAATTTCTCGGAGTCGTTTGGAATTTCTCGTTGTCTTTTGGCTGGACCTTCCTCCTCTGATCTTTGGAAGTGGCATAAGAGACTAGGTCATCTGAGCTTCGACTTGCTTGCAAGGCTTAGTTCACTTGGCTTAATCCGAGGATTGCCCAAGTTGTGCATGGAGAAGGATCTTGTTTGCCATTCTTGTAGACATGGGAAAATGATAGCCGCTCCCCACCATCCGGTGAATCAGGTTATGACTAAGCGCCCTGAAGAGCTTTTGCATATGGACCGTGTCGGTCCGGCTCGGGTGAGCTCGGTTGGGGGGAAGTGGTATGTGCTTGTTGTTGTTGATGACTTTTCGAGATATTCGTGGGTTTTCTTTTTAGTGGAGAAAACTGAGACTTTCGCTTTTGTTCGCAATTTGATCTTGCGACTTTAGAACGAGTTCCCTAAGAACTCGATGAGAGCTATTGTTGACGCTCACTAAGTGTCTTATTCTTAGCATCAACAAGGTCCTATAACGCAACACAAGGACCTAAAATCAAGCAAAAACCTTTTATAAACTAACGATTTCCACTTGTCCTTGAGTTTTATTTGAATGTAGGAAATTGCAAGGTTTTTGAGCAAAATGACCAAGAGGACCCACCAGGAGGCGAGCACACTCACCTGGGCTCACTTTGGGCCAAGGTGGGGTGGCGCCCGCCACCCATCACTGGCGGCCGCCAGGGGAGTGAGGCCCAAACTCCTCCCCTGCCACGTCACTGATCCAAGGGAGGCATGCCACACTCACTTGCAGCCATTGATCACTTAGGTCATTGCATCCAAGGGCCAAGAAGGGATGTCACATGGATCATGACCCAATTGCCCATGTGACGGTTATTTGGACATGCAACCGACCTTGGAACCGCCTCTCTGGAGCTCCTGGATGCCGTTGAAGCAAAGGCGGTGGATCCAATGGCCAGGGGGGTGGCGGCCGCCACCTAGGGCTGGCGCCCGCCACCACACTCACCCCCCTGACCTAACCCTAGGTCCATAAGTACCCCCCTAGGTCCCTTAGGCTATAAATAGGACCCCCCGAGCTCATTTTTACTCAGACCTCACCTCATTAGTCCCACTCTCTTGTAAGCGAAGCTATGGTGAAGGAACACTCTAGTTGAGAGACTTAGAGTGAGAGCGAGAGTGAAGAAGAGAAGAGTTGGAGTTGTAATAGAGGATCTTCCAAGTCTCTGGTATAATTCCAAGTCTTTCTTCATTTATCTTAGTGTTCTTCTACTTTCCGCATTTACTTTAAGTTCATTACTTATTGTTCTTGTTGAGTGCTTTCGATCATAGATAACTTAGTATTTAGTTTGTATCTAGTTTGGGTTCTTCGCTGAGTAATCAGTGCTCTAGTTTTGGACGCAAGATTAGAGTAGTATATATTAGTGTAAGCGCGGTGCTTAGACTAATTATACCTTAGTTTGTGGCTAGCCCCCCGGATAGCTGTGGTAGCAAACAGGTGGTGACAGCCTTGGGAGCCTTGAATTCCACCATGTAGTTGGGTTAGTTCTTAAATCATAAACCTCGTTGTGCACGTCTGAGGTAAATAGTCCAGAGGGTGTGTACGGTTCGAAGAACTAGATAAAACCTTTATTGCTAAGTTAGTTGTGTTCGTATGTGTGTAGGAAAACATTAATCTGTTCATCGGCCAGACCCCGCCGATTTATTAGTAGTTAGTCTTTCTTTCTTTTCTTTTAGTAGTAGTAGGAACCAACCCCCATTCACACTTTTTCATCAACCTTGCTAGAATCACTAGTTGTTCATAGCGGTCCTAGCGTTAGTTCTGCCATAATAGCTTCCCTGTGGAAATAAATACGATACTCGGTTACTCCCGGGTGAAGTGCTACAATAGACTTATTCTGTGCGCTTGCGGAACCTACCAATAGTCATACGAATAGTTAGTTATACTTCTTACATTAAGAAGTACCAACAAACCTTTCTGGCGCCGTTGCCGGGGATAGATTCCATAGTCTACTCCTAGTGACGACGTTAGCAAGAGTCAACAACTATTCGTAGCGATAATGGTTCTGAGTTTAAGAACTCGGATTTTGAGAAGTTTTGTAACTCTTTGGGTTTAGAGCATCAGTTTTCTTCCCCCTACACACCGCCACAAAATGGTGTTGTAGAGAGGAAAAATCGGACCCTTGTAGAGATGGCGAGGACGATGCTCGATGAGCATAGGACTCCTAGGTGGTATTGGGCCGAGGCTATAAACACTGCATGGTATATTTCCAATCACATTTTTCTCCGTGCTTTTTTGAAGAAAACTTCTTATGAGTTGCGATTTGGGAAACAACCCAAAGTGAGTTATTTTAGAGTTTTTGGTTGCCACTATTTTATACTCAAGAAAGGCAACTTGGACAAGTTTGAGTCTCGTTCTTCTGACGGTGTATTTTTGGGTTATGGTAATCATACTCGTGCATATCGTGTACTTAACCTTGATACTAACCGAGTCATGGAGACATCCGATGTCACCTTCGATGAGACCATGCATTGTCCATCGTCTAGATTTGAGCGTGCAGGTGATCATGAGGTTGGAGAACCTCTTTTTGATGATGAGGAAGAAGGTGTTGAAGGGATTGATGATCCAGCACTTCCTCCACCTGCTGTGCCAATTGGGTCAACTTCGACCACCACTGCACGCGGCCCCGACCCTTCTTCCTCTACTACATGGGGGCCGTGTGATCCACCACCTCGGGCTGTACCACTTGTACCCGAGGAGGCACCAGCTACTGTTGAGGGGGAGGTTACTTCAACAAGGGAGGCGCCACGACACATTCAGCGCCAACACCCTCCTCAATAGATGATCAGCGACATCCACGAATGTGTCACTCGGTCTAGGTCACAACAAATCTCTCACTTTGCTCATTCTGCATTTGTTGCTGATTTTGAACCCCGAGATGTTGGACACGCTTTATCTGATCCGGATTGGGTCAATGCCATGCATGAGGAGCTTGAAAATTTTGAGAGAAATCGGGTTTCGGTTCTTCTTCCTCTTCCTCCTGAGTGTCACCCTATTGGGACAAAATGGGTTTTCAAAAACAAACAAGGAGAGGATGGCCATGTTTTGAGAAACAAGGCCAGACTTGTAGCCCAGGGGTATAGTCAGAAGGAGGGGATAGATTATGAGGAGACTTTTGCTCCTCTTGCTCGTTTGGAGGCAATTACGATCCTCTTGGCTTTTGCTGCATCCAAAGGTTTGAAACTTTTTAAAATGGATGTCAAGAGTGCCTTTCTAAACGGCTACATAGAGGAAGAGGTGTATGTGAAACAACCTCCCGGTTTTGAAAATCCCAAGTTTGCAAACCATGTTTTTAAACTTCACAAAACTTTGTATGATTTGAAACAAGCCCCTAGAGCCTAGTATGATAGGTTGAAAACCTTTTTGCTTGCTAAGGGTTTTAAAATGGGATGTGTGGATAAAACTCTTTTTCTCCTCAAGCAAGGCAATGACACTTTGTTGGTTCAGATTTACGTGGATGATATAATTTTTGGTGGTTCTTCTCATGCTTTGGTTGCCAAGTTTGCAGATACTACGAGCAGGGAATTTAAGATGAGCATGATGGGCGAGTTGACTGTTGATGGTCCTTAAACACCTGTTTTACCATCAACAATTTACCCAAAAATTCACCAAAAAGGCATGAAAAGTAGTCAAATAGGTTTCAAACTAACCAAATTCCACATGTCCATAGATTTTTATTTGAATGCAGGATTTGGACCAAATTTGGAGAATGGACCCACCAGGGGCCGAGCCCACTCACTAGGGCCCATTTGGGCCCTAGTGGGGTGGCGCCCGCCACCAGGGAGAGGCCCAAACTACTCCTGCCACGTCACTGATCCGTGTGACCACCCCAGGGCCAAATCTTGGCCCTTGGTCACTAGGTCAGTGGCATCGGACGGCTCAGGAGGGGAGTGGCGTGGATCATGACCTAATGACGGTTATCTGGACATGCAACCGACATGCAACCGCCTTGGAGGAGTCCCTGGAGACCATAGGATCAATGACGGTGCATCCAACGGCCAGGGGGGTGGCGGCCGCTACCTAGGGCTGGCGCCCGCCACTAGTGTTTGCCCTAGGTCGGTTGGCTGCCCCCTATAAGTATCCCCCTCACTCACTTGGGCTATAAATACCCCCCTGGAGGCGTCACTTCATTTCAAGCAAGGAAATCAAGAAAGAAAGGAAGAAAGCAAGGCTAGAGCCAGAGAGCTAATAGCTTAGGATTTAGCCAAGCTTAGGCAAGTAGGTAGCTCGTAGAGCAAGGCATCCTTGCCTCATTGCCCTCGCGGAAGCACTGCTCAAGGCTTAGCTCAAGAGTAGAAGCGTGCGAGTGATCGGTTCTGGAGCTGGGAAGAGTCTTCCTTCATCTCCAGTTCAGGTTTTGCTCTTGTTACTCAAGCACTTTACTATATTCTAGTTCATCATTTGAAGTATTACTTTATTCTACTTACCAGTATTGAGTAGTATACTTGATTGATTGCTTGAGTGCCTAGCTATCCTACTGTTCAATTCACTTAGCCATAGTAGTTAATCTCTAGTGAGCTTAGTGTTTGATCTTTGCGAATAGGTTGCTTAGTTAGTTTAGTGTTTATCTTATTAAGTCAAGTATTTGCTCTGACGTTCGCAAGGGTGTCTCTGTTCTAGGCCAGGATAGAGATAGTTAGAATATAATTAGGCGTGGTGCTTAGTTATAGAGTTACCTTCAAATACGGCTAGACCCCCGGATAGCTGTGGTAGCAAGCAGGTGGTGACAGCCCCGTGCGCCTTGAATTCCACCACGTAGTTGGTCTAGTTTAACAGCAAGGCTCGTTGTGCTAGTGTTCAACCTAAGTCAGTGGTAAAGGCTAGTACGCCTCGGTACTTGACATGATAGGAATAAAAAGTATACTTAACTTGGTTGCTTATTTGGCATTTGCCTATCTTGCTTCGTAGTTATCTAGGAGTAGTTATTAGTTATTAGTTAGTTATATTAGTTATCCTTATTAGTTATCTATTCCCCTTATCTACCTATCCATCCACCTTACCTTAACCACTCATTTCATCCTTACCTATCCACTCATAATTCTTTCTAGCCTTTCATCTCCTCTCTTCTCTTCTCTCCTTTTCCCTTTCTTATTCTTCGACTCTCATCCCCTCCTTGACTCGACTCATACACCACCCTAGCCTTCCTCTGGGATCAAATAAATCGACACCTGGTACTCCCAGGCGAAGTGCTACTACGATAGTTCTGTGTGCTTGCAGAATCTCCTCTAGGTAGGTTGCAATCTCTCTAGCTAGCTCCTACTAGTGTCGGGATTGACAACCCCATTTGACATTAGTAGATAGCTGCTTTAGCTTCACTGCTTTAGGTATAGTGACTGGACTTGCTACAAGCATTTCTGACGCCGTTGCCAGGAATAGATTCCATAGTCTACTCCTAGTAACGACGTAGCAAGTGTCAACAAGCATTTCTGGGCCATTACCGGGGATAGTTGCCTAGCTCTATCTTTAGTGAAGTTAAGAACTACCAACAAGCATTTATGGTGCCGTTGCCTGGGAAGGCAATCGGTGTATCCTTTGAGTCCTTGTCAAATTTATATTCGCTTAAGCTCCCGCTTAGCGAATCCCATCTTTCCCCATTCTTTCTTTCCTTAGTCCTTCTTATCTTTTTCCTTCATCTTCTTCAACTTTTTTCTTTCTTATCTCGTTCTACCTTCACGATGGCCAACAAGGCCATTCGTGAGTTTTCTGCTCCTTCTGCCGCCAATGTAGCGACAGGACCAGCCGTGATCGATGTCAACCTCAATTTCGAGTTGAAACTGGCTCTGATCACGATGGTCCAGGCTAGCCCGTTCTGTGGCAAAGCTCATGAGGATGCCAATGCTCACCTCCAACAATTTTTTGGAGATTTGCGGAACCTTCACCATTAAGGGGATAACCCAAGAAGCCATCTGTCTTCGTCTCTTTCCCTTTTCTCTCCAAGGAAAAGCGAAGCAATGGTTCTATACCAATCGCAACGCTGTAGACACATGGGACAAGTGTTCCAATGCTTTTCTCGCCAAATTCTTTCCGATGGGCAAGACGAACGCTCTTCGCAATAAAATCTCCAGCTTTACGCAACAAGCCGAGGAATCTATTCCCGAGGCTTGGGAGAGAATGCAAGAGTACGTCACTGCTTGTCCACACCATGGTATGAAGGACTGGCTGTTGATCCAGAACTTCTACCATGGCCTAATCCCACTCTCTAGAAGCCATTTGGATGCCGCCGCCGGCGGTGCATTCTTTTCTCTGAAAGTTGCAGATGCTAAGGCTCTCATAGAGAAGATGGTGTCGATCCAAGGATGTAATGACGAGAGACTGCAGCCCCGTAAGCGAGGTATGCATTCCCTTAAGGAGTCCGACATGATCGTGGCCAAGATGGACTTGCTGGCAAAAAAGCTGGACAACTGTGAGAAGATGAACCAACAAGAGAGTGTCCAATCTCTGGAATCCTACATAACTTGTGAAGTCTGTGGAGAAACCGGACATTCTGGGAACCACTGCCCCGAGTTACATGAAGACTTGAACTTCATCAACAACAACAACAACGGTTTCTGCCAACAAAATCAAGGATGGAATCAGCACTCCAACTCTCAAGGTAATAATTCATTCCCTCGCTCTAATTTCCAAAGTACTAATAATTTCTCGTTCTTAAAGAATCTAGTCTACTCTCAAGGTAGAACTACTGAATTTTTGAATAAGAAATTAATGTCAAATGATAAAATGCTTGAGAACATAAATGCTAAATTGGAAGATTTCTCATCTGCTCTGAAAAATCAACTTAGCTTTAATAAGATGTTAGAAACCCAATTAGCTCAACTTGCTGCTATCATACCATCTTTTGAAACTGGCAAAATTCCGGCTAAACCTAACATGGAAACTGCAAATATGGTTGAAATAAAATATTTTAACTATTATGAAGATCAAACCATGACTGTTAAAAAGGGTGATCCTGGTAGTCCCATAATTAGATGCTCAATCTTTGGTGAAATCTTTAAAAATGCCATGTGTGATTTAGGATCGATTGTGAACATTTTATCTAAGGATTTCTATGAAAACTCGTTCTTTCCACCCATGTCATCCACATCTGCCTATGTCGTGCTAGCTGATCAATCAACACGCTATGTAGAAGGAATAGTCACTGATTTACCTGTTCATATTAGAGGTTCATATGTTCCTGCTGATTTCATAATACTAGATATGGGAAATAGGAAAGATGTGCCTCTAATCTTAGGTAGACCTTTCTTGAACACTGTTGATGCTTGCATATATGTGGGGAGTGGTAAAATGCAAATAACATTAGGAGGGAGGAAGAAAATATTCTCTTTTTCTCGTGGTCCCGCATATGCCGCTAACATGCAGGAAGCAAAACCCGTTCGTACCAAGAAGAGGCGCCTAAGAACAAGGTGGAACAGAAAGAAAGAACCACTTTCTCCTGAGTTGTGTAATTCACATGACAAAGGAGAGGTGCCGAAAGAAGAAGAACCTGATGAAGTACTTAAAGAAGAAGCACCCAAGGAAGAAGATCTACCCAATAAGGATGAAATTCCATGGATCTAAGGTATGGATTTACTTTTAAATTTCCCTTCAAATTTCCCTTTCTTTTTCAAATAAATAACATATGTCATGCATGTAACTAAAAAAAAATCAGTTATCATTAGTTACATGCATAAGTATATGTTAACTTATCTAGAATAATAAAATATCATAATAGGATAGTTTCCCTTTTTCACAACCTTAGATAGTTTACTTTTTAATAAAATAAGAACAAGAGCTCCGACCGAGAAAGATGAAGACCCTTCAACAAGCAAGAAGCCAGCTTGGGGGAGATCCTCGCGCCAATAAGGTATGTTTCAACCTTACTCTTTATGTTCGGTTCTTAAATTCTATATCTTTTGAATGTTATATGCTTGCCTAAGTAATTATCCCATGAATAAAATGATAAAATCTGCTTAACAATGTTGGAACCTGAATAAGAAATAAAATATGCCATGCAAATGCTATTGTTATAGTTAGAATAACTAGTTTTATCTAAGTTGCAGCTTTTGTGGGTTGCACATGTTTTAACTAAAATCATGCTTAGTGAATAAAGTTAGTTGGAAATGGAGTAATTCTTTAAACTTGCTAAGGTGAAATTAGGACCTAATCTGGAGGATTTTTTTAAAAAATCATGAAAACTGAAGGACCGAAAATGCTAAAGCAAGGCGACCAGAGGGGGGGGGTGAATGGGAGCCTAAAAATTTCTTTCGAAATTACAGCCTCTGTCCCAACAAAATCAACCCCAAAAGCTTCGGACTCAAACGTGATGCCCATGACCCTAGGAAAGAGGGTGGATGATCCCTAGGATCACAGTGAGGCACCACACAAGAGAGCAAACCAAAACTCTCAAAACCCCGAGTCAAGTTCGTGCCTAAAAGACCCACTCCCAAACGTAGATAGAGGGCTACATCGGGATTCCTCCAAATACCGATGCTAACGCATAGCAAAGATATGTAGAGAGGTTCCTAGGTGAACTCTAGGAGCAAACGAGAAGTCCGGAAACAAAGCGGAAAAGCCGGGAGGGCCAACGCACTAAAACTGCACAAGCTGCAGAATCCCGGACAGTCCGCCGTCAGGCTCCCGGACTGTCCGGTGAAGGCCGGACTGTCCGCCACACGGGGGCCGGACTGTCCGCCGGCCAAAGGACAAAAACAGCAAAGCTGCTGGACACCCCTGCGCGACTCGCGGACTGTCCGCGCCTGTCACTGGCGGACTGTCCGCCGGTCACCTGAGGGGAAAAGCGCTGAGGCAAACAGCCACTGATCCGGCTGAAACCCCGACTCGCGGACTGTCCGCGGCTGGGGGGCGGACAGTCCGCCACTGCCTAGAACGCCTAAAAACGTCACGGGACAAAACCAAAATCGATTGGATCCTCACCAAATCGAATGGGGCTGCAACCTAACTCCTCCCAAGTGTTCTTCTATGTGTTGGGAAGCTAATCCTAGGATATCATCACTTCAAACCAACTAATCCATGAGAAATCCGAAGAACACTAGAAAAGGGAAAGAAACGAAGAACAAACGTGATTTCGACCCGACCTATGTGCTCGTGAGGTTAGAGGGGAAAACCTTCGGTGGAAAGAAGGAGCTCACGACAACAAACAATCGGATTCAAATGGAATCGCAAATCGTTGCTCGGAGAGGGAGAACGAGGCAAATCTCCGTGATGGGAAAAATGAAAACGCAAAGAACAAAAACGCGATTCGACCCAAATTGTAGCCAACAAAGAGAAAGGCGAAATTGATCCTTGGATTGCTACTAGATGATGAATTGTGTAGCACTCTGTGTCGGGTTACAAGCCACTCCACGTAGTACAAAACGCGGATGACGAAAAGCTCAAGAACAAGAGCCAGTCTCTCCTCTCACCCTAGCCTCCTCTCACCTAAACAAAATGAGAGTGACACCTCCCAAGGATGGGCTGCCCTAACCAGCCTCCTTGATATATATAGGCGCACGTCCGAAGACCAAAACGCCCTCTCATGAAGTACTCAACCCAAATACCCCCTAGGGGTAAAACCGTCCAACTCTGGCAGTTTCCATCCGACGGCCACGCGCCTTCTCATCCTTCGCTTCGCCTCGACGCAAGCTCCAGGATGCCGCCACATGCCGTCACCGTCGACCGCCGCGCCTTCTCACCGATAGCTTCGCCGCAACGCAAGCCTCTCGGTGCCGCCACGCGTCGACTGTCCTTTTGGACCTTCCCCCGGTTTTGAGGCCCAAACCGGGAAACCTGCCAGCCCAGGTTTTGAGGCCCAAACCTGGAAACTGTCCACCCCGAGTTTTGAGGCCCAAACTCGGAAACCCACGAGCCCAGGTTTTGAGGCCCAAACCTGGAAACCATCCATCCCGAGTTTTGAGGCCCAAACTCGGAAACCGGCCACCCGAGTTTTGAGGCCCAAACTCGGAAACCGTCGATTGTAGCTTTTTGAGGCTCAGCTACCGAACCCGCACCGTAGACGGAATGTGGTTCGCACACCCCAACCACCGGCACCGATGCCGATGCATGTCCAGCCTCCACGCTGGGCACAACGCCTTCGCCTTCCTTCTTGATTTGGCCGACGACACTTGCGCCGCACGCAAGCCCGTGTCCAACCTCCCGCCAAGTGCCACGACGCCATCGTCTTCGTCCCGACTCGGCCGATGCACCGCACATCCCCATGTGCTCTCGCTCTATGATGGCACGTGCCAGCTACCACAGCTGGTCCTCTGGCCTCTTGGTCCGTCGGTCCAAGCCTCACGTCCGCCCTTCACCGCTCTGGGTACATCGGCATGGCACGTCCACCGCACGGCACGCCCATCCTTCACCGCTCCCGGTCCGTCGGCACGGCACGTCTCTACTTGAGCTTCACCTCGCCATCGACCATTGTATCCGAGCTCAACACCCGCACATCAACACAGCCAAGAGACACATGTTGCACACGCACACCAACACAGAAACACCACAACTCAACGCCACCGGTTAGTCATAAACATTAAGCGCATAGTGAATAATGACTCAACCGGGAAAAGCCTCAAACCTTCCTCATCTAAGTCAATCATTCATCATATATGTTCTCAAAAACCATGCTAAAAGTTCCTCCTGGATTTTATCCCATCCCACCACTAGCCAAATATTTGTTAGTCAAAACCACAAAGAGCTTTGTTAGACCTCATAGATCTTAGTAGAGAAGCTTATCATATCTTTTGATCAAGATTCACACACCCACCATAAATTGCTTACTCTCCACTTTGGAAGTTTGCAACCACCAAATAAATTGCTCATTCTCTACACTGGAGATATGCAATACCTTGCCAAACATTCCATTGCTAGCCTTATGCTATTCCTACACTGGGAATAAGCATTTCTCTCTCTTCCACCTTTTCATTTCTAAAATTCTTTCCTATAGATATCTGGGGAAATCTAGAGCTAAAAAAGAGATATATATATAAAAAAAACTGAGCAAAGTAGCTCTAGAGAGGACTATGCCCTAAGAAAATGTGAGGACACATTTTTGTCTCCTCACTATGTATCGGAAAAAAAGGAGAGTTATCATTAGCTCTAGACCCCAGAAATTAACTAGGAAGGATTATGAAACATCTCTCTATACACTTCCACATAACCACACATGCACATCTTGATCAATATTTATGATTTGCTGCTCCTTATGATCTGAGTGTCTAGCTTAGCAATAAACATTATGCAATTTGCTCATGATTCTTAGCCTACCTATAACTCCACATATCATTCTTTAGAAATAGGAGAGGCTACATTTTGGCCTAAGTGAGGATTCAAACACCATTGAGTGATTGAGTGAATCTTGGAGGACTTAAGCAAGTTTTTATCTTTTGAAAACCTTAAAAAACCTCCAGACAGAATCCTAGTCAAACCTAAGCAAGATAAAAGTTTCCTATCTACTGCTTTATTTCACTCTTGCATGTTTGAAGTGAAAAGCTATAAGCCCCACATTGCTATGATTAATGATATATACTAAGTTATTTCTCACTATACAATATGCACTTGTATACATCTTAAGTTGCTATCTATTTCATGCTCAATGCTTAAACCGCATTGTTGCTCGAGGACGAGCAACGGGTTAGCTTGGGGTAGCTTGTTGATGGTCCTTAAACACCTGTTTTACCATCAACACTTTACTCAAAAATTCACCAAAAAGGCATGAAAAGTAGTCAAATAGGTTTCAAACTAACCAAATTCCACATGTCCATAGATTTTTATTTGAATGCAGGATTTGGACAAAATTTGGAGAATGGACCCACCAGGGGCCGAGCCCACTCACCAGGGCCCATTTGGGCCCTAGTGGGGTGGCGCCCGCCACCCCTAGGTGGCGCCCGCCACCAGGGAGAGGCCCAAACTCCCCCTGCCACATCACTGTTCCGTGTGACCACCCCAGGGCCAAATCTTGGCCCTTGGTCACTAGGTCAGTGGCATCGGAGGGCTCAGAAGGGGAGTGGCGTGGTTCATGACCTAATGACGGTTATCTGGACATGCAACCGACATGCAACCGCCTTGGAGGAGTCCCTGGAGACCGTAGGATCAATGACGGTGCATCCAACGGCCAGGGGGGTGGCGGCCGCCACCTAGGGCTGGCGCCCGCCACTAGGGTTTGCCCTAGGTCGGTTGGCTGCCCCCTATAAGTACCCCCCTCACTCACTTGGGCTATTGAAAGGTCCTAAATGGCTAGAGGGGGGGTGAATAGCCTAATAAAATTTCTACAAAACACTTAGAGAGACTTGTTAGACAATTACAAAGCGAAGCTTTTTGCTCTAGCTCTACTAAGTGTTGCAAGCCACCTATCCAAACAATTCTAGTAAACTATAGTCACTATGGCACACAAAAGCTATGTCACTACTTTCTAAACTAGTGAGCTAGCAAGAGATAATTACTTCTAATTAGAGAGCTCCTTCTAGCAACAATTTTCTCTACACAAAAAATAAAGAATGTAATGCAAAGATAGAGAGATATACCGACACCGGCAAGAGATGATCAACCACAATATGAATACCAATGAAGTCCGGGAGATAGCCAAATAGACAAGGGACACAAAGATTTTCTCCCGAGGTTCACGTGCTTGCCGGCACGCTACTCCCCGTTGTGTCGACCAACCACTTGGTGGTTCGGTGGCTAACAGGTGTTCACAAACCTAGCTCAACACTTGAGCGCCACAAGAACCGACCCACAAATGGAGGTAACTCAATGACACGCGCAATTTACTAGAGTTACCTTTTAGCTCTTCGCCGGGGAAAGCACAATACCCCTCACAAATCACGGGAGATGGCCACGAACAATCACCAACTCGTGCCAATGCTCCTCCGCTGCTCCAAGCCGTCTAGGTGGCGGCAACCACCAAGAGTAAAGCGAATACCGCAGCAACAACGATCCCCAAGTGCCACTAGATGCAATCACACAAGCAAATGCACTTGGAATCACTCAATCTCACTTTGATTCGCGCTATCAAGCAAGGAGATGAGTGGGAGGGAGTATGTTTAGCTCAAAGGGATGTTCAATGTGTTAGAGTGCCAAGAGAGACCTCCCAAAGCCGGCCAACTCATATTTATATACCCCCTCAAACAAATAGAGCCGTTACCCCTTCGAATGGGTTGTTTACGGGACGACCGGACGCGTCCGGTCATTGTTTCAGTAGCGTCAGGTCGTTGTTTCAGTAGTGACCGGACTCTTGTTTCACTAGCGTCCGGTCATTGTTTCACTCAGCGTTCGGTCACGAACAGGGAGGTTCCAGAGAGGTTTTTCATCGATCGGACACGTCCGGTCACTAGTGACCGGATTCACTTAGCGTCCGATCATTCTAATGCAAACGTTGCCTCTCATGAACAGTGCTACAGACGCGTCCGGTCAGTTGTTTCAATAGCGTCCGATCGCTGTTTCAGTAGTGACCAGACGCACGTTTCAATAGCGTCCGGTCGTTGTTCAGCGTCCGGTCACGCCTGAAAAACATGTTTTCAACTCCAGTTTCTTCTCCTTTGCAAATGTGCCAAGACCACCAAGTGTACATCACCTTGTGCATGTGTGTTAGCATTTTCCAAACATTTTTCAAAGGATTAGAGGTTAGCACACTAGGTCCTAATGCATATGCATGTATGAATTCACCTAGTGGCACTTGATAACCACAACCACCAAATAAATTGCTCATTCTCTACATTGGAGATATGCAATACCTTGCCAAACGTTCCATTGCTAGCCTTATGCTATTCCTACACTGGGAATAAGCATTTCTCTCTCTTCCTCCTTTTCATTTCTAAAATCCTTTCCTATAGATATCTGGGGGAATCTAGAGCTAACAAAAAGAGAGATATATATAAAAAAGTGAGCAAAGTAGCTCAAGAGAGGACTATGTCCTAAGAAAATGTGAGGACACATTTTTGTCTACTCACTATGTATCGGAAAAAAAGAGAGAGAGTTATCATTAGCTCTAGACCCCAGAAATTAACTAGGAAGGATTATGAAACATCTCTCTATACACTTCCACATAACCACACATGCACATCTTGATCAATATTTATGATTTGCTGCTCCTTATGATCTGAGTGTCTAGCTTAGCAATAAACATTATGCAATTTGCTCATGATTCTTAGCCTACCTATAACTCCACATATCATTCTTTAGAAATAGGAGAGGCTACATTTTGGCCTAAGTGAGGATTCAAACACCATTGAGTGATTGAGTGAATCTTGGAGGACTTAAGCAAGTTTTTATCTTTTGAAAACCTTAAAAAACCTCCAGACAGAATCCTAGTCAAACCTAAGCAAGATAAAAGTTTCCTATCTACTGCTTTATTTCACTCTTGCATGTTTGAAGTGAAAAGCTATAAGCCCCACATTGCTATGATTAATGATATATACTATGTTATTTCTCACTATACAATATGCACTTGTATACATCTTAAGTTGCTATCTATTTCATGCTCAATGCTTAAACCGCATTGTTGCTCAAGGACGAGCAACGGGTTAGCTTGGGGGAGCTTGTTGATGGTCCTTAAACATCTGTTTTACCATCAACACTTTACCCAAAAATTCACCAAAAAGACATGAAAAGTAGTCAAATAGGTTTCAAACTAACCAAATTCCACATGTCCATAGATTTTTATTTGAATGCAGGATTTGGACAAAATTTGGAGAATGGACCCACCAGGGGCCGAGCCCACTCACCAGGGCCCATTTGGGCCCTAGTGGGCTGGCGCCCGCCACCCCTAGGTGGCGCCCGCCACCCCTTGGTGGCGCCCGCCACCAGGGAGAGGCCCAAACTCCCCCTGCCACGTCACTGATCCGTGTGACCACCCCAGGGCCAAATCTTGGCCCTTGGTCACTAGGTCAGTGGCATCGGAGGGCTCAGGAGGGGAGTGGCGTGGATCATGACCTAATGACGGTTATCTGGACATGCAACCGACATGCAACCGCCTTGGAGGAGTCCCTGGAGACCGTAGGATCAATGACGGTGCATCCAACGGCCAGGGGGGTGGCGGCCGCCACCTAGGGCTGGCGCCCGCCACTAGGGTTTGCCCTAGGTCGGTTGGCTGCCCCCTATAAGTACCCCCTCACTCACTTGGGCTATTGAAAGGTCCTAAATGGCTAGAGGGGGGGGGGGTGAATAGCCTAATAAAATTTCTACAAAACACTTAGAGAGACTTGTTAGACAATTACAAAGCGAATTTTTGCTCTAGCTCTACTAAGTGTTGCAAGCCACCTATCCAAACAATTCTAGTAAACTATAGTCACTATGGCACACAAAAGCTATGTCACTACTTTCTAAACTAGTTAGCTAGCTAGAGATAATTAGTTCTAATTAGAGAGCTACTTCTAGCAACAATTATCTCTACACAAGAAATAAAGAATGTAATGCAAAGATAGAGAGATATACCGACACTGGCAAGAGATGATCAACCACAATATGAATACCAAAGAAGTCCGGGAGATAGCCAAATAGACAAGGGACACAAAGATTTTCTCCCGAGGTTCACGTGCTTGCCGGCACGCTACTCCCCATTGTGTCGACCAACCACTTGGTGGTTCGGTGGCTAATAGGTGTTCACAAACCTAGCCCAACACTTGAGCGCCACAAGAACCGACCCACAAATGGAGGTAACTCAATGACACGCGCAATTTACTAGAGTTACCTTTTGGCTCTTCGCCGGGGAAGGCACAATACCCCTCACAAATCACTGGGAGATGGCCACGAACAATCACCAACTCGTGCCAATGCTCCTCCGCTGGTCCAAGCCGTCTAGGTGGCGGCAACCACCAAGAGTAAAGAGAATACCGCAGCAACAACGATCCCCAAGTGCCACTAGATGCAATCACACAAGCAAATGCACTTGGAATCACTCAATCTCACTTTGATTCGCGCTATCAAGCAAGGAGATTAGTGGGAGGGAGTATGTTTAGCTCAAAGGGATGTCCAATGTGTTAGAGTGCCAAGAGAGACCTCTGTTGGTAGTTCTTAGCTACACCTAGGATAGGGTAACTAAAGTAGCTATCTACTAATGCCAAGCGGGGTTGTCAGTCCCGACACTAGTAGGAGCTAGCTAGCGAGAATGCAATCTACCAGGAGGAGATTCTGCAAGCGCACAGAACTATCGTAGTAGCACTTCGCCTGGGAGTACCAGGTGTCGATTTATTTGATCCCAAGGGAAGGCTAGGGTGGTGTATGAGTTGAGTCAAGGAAGGGATGAGAGTCGAATAAAAGAGAAAAGGGAAAAGGGGAGAAGAGAGGCTAGAAAGAATATATGGATGGCTAGGTAAGGATGAACTGGATGGCTAAGGTAAGGTGAAATGGATAGGTAGATAGAGGGTAACTAAGGATAACTAACTAACTACTAACTACTAACTACTCCTAGATAACTACAAAGCAAGATAACTACGAAGCGAGATAGTTACGAAGCAAGGCAGGCAAAAGACAATAAAGCAACTAAGTTAAGTAAAGTTTTATTCCTATCTTGTCAAGTATCGAGGCGTACTAGCCTTTACCACTTACTCAGGTTGAACGCTAGCACAACGAGCCTTACTGTTAAACTGGGCCAACTACGTGGTGGAATTCAAGGCGCACAGGGCTGTCACCACCTGCTTGCTACCACAGCTATCCGGGGGTCTAGCCGTATCTGAAGGTAAGTCTATAACTAAGCACCACGCTTAACTATATTCTAACTATCTCTACCCTAGCTTTGAATAGAGACACCCTTGCGGACGTCAGAGCAAACACTTGACTTAATAAGATAAACACTAAACTAACTAAGCAACCTATTGGCAAAGATCAAACACTAAGCTCACTAGAGATTAACTACTATGGCTAAGTGAATTGATCTGTAGGATAGCTAGGCACTCAAGCAATCAATCAAGTATACCACTCAATACTGATAAGTAGAATAAAGTAATACTTGAAATGATGAACTAGAATATAGTAAATGCTTGAGTAACAAGAGCAAAACCTGAACTGGAGATGAAGGAAGACTCTTCCCAGCTCACGAACCGATCACTCGCACGCCTCTACTCTTGAGCTAACCCTTGAGCAGCGCTACCGCGAGGGCGAAGATGCCTTGCTCTACTAGCTACCTACTTGCCTAAGCTCTCTGAGCTTCTAACCTAACTCTCACTTGCTTCTCTTGCTTGTGTGTTGCTCTGGGATGGTAATGTGTGATGGTACTGGTACTGGTACTGGTACGAATGAAGAGGTGCCTCCAGGGGGGTATTTATAGCCCAAATGAGTGAGGGGGTTTCTTATAGTGGGCAGCCAACCGACCTAGGGTTAGGTCAGGTGGCGGGCGCCACCCCCTACTGGCGGGCGCCAGCTCCCTGGCCGTTGGATGAACCGCCTCTGCTTCAACGGCATCCAGGTGGTTGTCCAAGGCGGTTTGGAGGTCGGTTGCATGTCCTAGCAACCGACATTCAGCCTTGATCCACGGCACTCCTCCCTGAGCCGTCCGATGCCACTGACCTAGTGACCAAGGGCCAGGATTTGGCCTTGGGGAGGTCACACGGATCGGTGACGTGGCAGGGGGTGACACTTGGGCCAATCCAAGTGGCGGGCGCCACTTAGAGGTGGCGGGCGCCACCTAGGGGTGGCGGGCGCTGTAACACCTCAGGTGTTTACATGAATAAAATATTGTCATGCCATCATAAGCATTTCATAACATCATGTGCTAGCTCACCTTGAGATGCATTCACTAAAAAGAGTTTAATTCCTAATGTGTGAGCATTTTGTTTATGCTTGTGATGTAGCTCAAAACCCTAATTTGGAATGTCATTATGAAATAACTTGTGTTCATTCCTATTTGACTAAAGTCATGTAAAGGCATGAAACCAAGTTCAACAATTCAAAAGAATACAAAATTCATCTAGCTTAAATATGGGAAAATCATTTAATTTTCTATATAAGTTAATTAGCCCTTTCTAGTTAACTCAAAATCTGTGCATATTTAGGGGCTGACCCTAAAAGCTTTTTGGTAGATCTTGAGGAGAAGTACAACTTTGGTATTCAAAGTTTTTAAAGTTTCTGTACAAAATTTAAAGTAATTTTGAATCTACTCAAACCCTGAAAATGGTCCCTTTTTGACTTTAAACTTGCATTTCAAAAACTAATTGGGATCTGAGTTTGAGATCTACATCAAAGTTGTAGAGAATTTCAAAAGAAACATTTCATACATTGACCATTTTTCAAGTGTCAATGTAAAATCAAAAGTAATTTTACTTCTACTGCAAAACCCTAGTTCTGTCCCCTTTTCAAATTTCCAATTTGAAATGGATTTGAACAGTTTTGATCCAATTGACCTATTTCCAATTGAAATCAGCCATAGGGTGTTAAAGCAAAGTTGTACAACTTTTCAAACTCTACCTTTCATATTTTGACAAAACTTGAAGTATAGTTCAAATTTCAAAAGTAATTTTGAAAATTCAGAAGAGGGGAGATGAGCAATGAACAGTGCCAAGGGAAGAAGCGTCCAGAGCTCGCCAGCGAGCTGCTTCGCCAGCGCCGCGCTCGCGCTGGGGAGCATGCCCTGCGCTAGCGAGCTGCTTGCTAGCTTCGCGCGCGAGTTCAACATGTCGCCGTCCTTTTCTTCATCGTTATCGCCCTGCAGTCGCGCCGTGCTTCACCTTTCTTTCCCTCTCGCTTGCCACCGCCGCCGTCCCTCTGCTCAGCTACGCCGGCCGCATGAGAGCTCGTCCGCCCCGTTAAACCGCGTCACTGTGTTCGCCTCATCGTTGCGGAGCTGTAGAGCTAGGTAGTATCCTCGCTTGCCCCCGCAGCCGCCCGGCGTGGCCGTCTTCTTCATCTCCGGTTCCAAGCACCACCATCGACGCCGCCACCGTGGTCAGCAAGCTCGGGGCCCTATCATCCTCACCTGAGCCTCGTTCTCTCTTTCTTATCTGTTCTCGATGCTCTAACACCCGGTCTTTGACCTTATCTCCCTCTGTCTCAGCCGGAACAGGTCGTCGCCGTCGAGCCGCACCGCTGGAACCCGCCATCGTCGTCGTCATCACCGTTCGGAGCCGCGTCAGCCTCGGAGATCTAGCCCGCTAGAGTCGTGGTGAGCCTCTGATGCTGATGCGCACGTTTGCGAGGTCGGTAGAGTTACCAGTTGGCCAGCGTGCCGCTGCCGTGCCGTCGCGTCCGCCGCTGTTGTCGTCGGAGTGGAGAGAGAGGTCGAGGGAGGGAGTTTGAGGGTTCAACGGAGACGTGAGAGCAAGGGGAAGGCGTTGAGCCGGTTGGTTTGGCCGGAGAAGGTCGTGTTGCTCCGGCGTGCGCGAGCCGAAGCTCGCCGCTGTCGGCCATGGAGTCGGGGACGTGTCGCCGAGAATTCGATTAAACCCGAGGGCCAATATGCAAAGTCCCAGACTTAGTTGAATAGTGCCTAACAGTGACGAGGACTTAGTTGTAGTTTGGTTAAAGCCGGAGGGCTTTTCTGCAAAGTTGGTTGTGCCAGCGCGGGCAGGCCCGAGTTGGGCCGGCTTGCGCGCGGGTTGGGCCGAGTGGGCCCGTTTCGGCCTAGTGAGGTTTTTCTTTATTTAAACGTTTTAATCTATTTTCTGTTATGTGCATACTAATGCTGGTTTTGTTATTTTTGTATGAATTAATCTGTTGATCCAAAAATCATGAAAAATTTTGTACATGTTCTAAGAAATGTGTAGTTTTTATGAAAAATATAATATGTGCATATTTCTGTATTTTGTTTTGCAGTAAAAATTATGCCTCTTAATTCTTGAATAAGGATTCAATGATTTTTATAAAATCAAGTTTAACTCCAAAAATGCTGAAATTTATTTTGTGCACTGTTTGGATCATAACCAATCTGTGTACCAAGTTTGAACTAATTTGAGCATAGTTTGCTTCGCAACTTAATTTCTGGCTAATTAAATTGCTTTCTTTATGATTAAATAATGTTATAAAACATGAAAATCTAAGTTCTTTTATGGTAGATTTAACGGTTAAGATAAGTGAATTATCTTGATTTTCTGCTTGATGCAGGAAAGTGTCATTCATGTAAACCATGTATGTTTATACAAATTGGCTTTGTTGGTTTGCAACGGTACCGATGGGAAGCTGTTGCAAAATAAATGTTTATAGCTTAGAAAATTTCTATCTTTACCATGATCATGACATGAGCATCTCATCAAGCATACACTCTGTTATCGTGTAGCTTCCGAAGTGGTCAATTGTCCGGACGAGGTTGGTCCAGGGAGTTCGGAGTGTCCTGTTGATCCAGAATATCAGGAGTTTCTGACTTTTTCGATCAACGAAGGCAAGCCCCGGTTCATTTAACCATTTCCTTGGATTTACAATTACACTTACTTTCGATAACCTGATGCATTAAATGTTTATCAAATAAATGCTTTCAACCTATTGATGCATGATCAACCTTGTTATCGAGACATTATTCCTTGATACCTGCTTTATGCAACTGATAGAAATGCTTAGCCCTGCTTTATGAAGCTTTTGATAAATGTTTTCGATACTTATCGTTTTGGAATGATAATGAGAAAGAAAGATGGTTAAGACCAGACGGGCACATGCATTGAACCTTGGTTGGTGTAGGGTGACCCGGATGTGTCGGATTAGGGTTAACCGTTGTTGGCCTGCTAGATTGAGAAACTGTGAAGTACCGATCATATGCTACGGTAAGCCCTACCTTGGTGGTTCTTAAATGAGAATGGCTAATCGCGCACTGGGAGTGGAGAGATGGCGGGCGTACTAGCTACCCTCGTGGGTTAAAGTCCCGGATTGGAGGTGTACAAGTACTCTCGGGTGGCGCGGACCTGGTCTTGTTTGGAGGATCCGAGGTTGGGGTTGGTATATGTGTGATCACGGGTCTACATATATCGTATGATCGTGGAAAACTCCCAGATCTGGTTGAATCGGTTCGAATCGTCGTGCTCCTCGGTTAAGGAGACTCAATCTTTCGACCCACATCGTAGAATAAAAAGGAACTTGCTAAAGAAAGAAGGATAATGATATTTCATTAATATTCATTTTCAGTTCTTACCAAGTACTTAAATGATTAAGTAAAAATTTGGATCTAGAACTACTTTAGTAAGCTTTTATGCAAATGAAAAATACTGTTGAGCCTACCCAAGCCCGCATATCTGTTCCTTCTCTTCTCTTGTAGGGTAAGCCTTGTTGAGTACCTTTGTACTCAGGGTTTGTTAATCCCCTATTGCAGGTGATGTTCACGAGCAGCCCTGCTTTGAGGCCTGTTGCGTGACCATCATTGAGGAGGACGTGTCCGGAGAGGAGTAATGCAACCCTTAGGCGGGGTTGTTGGTGTGAAATACTGTTTTATTAATGTTGTCTCCACTACCTAGGATAAAGTTTGAAACTATGGTTTGTAATAACGACGCAAGTTTGAACAACTGGTTTGTAAAACGTATGGTGTAATACTTCCGCACTTTATCTCCGATGTATATTATTTGTGAAATGTTGTAATACTGCAATGACTCTTGCAATGATCCTGGGAATGTAAGGAAACGTGGATGAGTCGGGTTACCCGATGACACGTGGTGGGTCTTTTGGGTTATTGGGCACCGTGTATGGCTGTCCGAGGTCTGTAGGACAAGAACAGGTACACGTGGGCCTTATTAATTCAGGAGGTTCCGTCACAGCTGGTATCAGAGCGATCATTGCAGCAGTCTTGTAGTATTGTTGCAAAACTTCAAAATGATTTGAGTCAAAACTATTTAAAATTTTAGTTTGGTCCAAAATGCTTTTGACTTACCTTGTTCATGCTATTCGATCTATGTTCTGTCTTAAGTAGTGGATCGTAGATTGTTAGGTGGAGCAGCATGTTAAGTTAAGCCTTAACTTGAAATTGTTGTTAAATTTCTACTCCTATATAAGGGAGTATAATTTAAATTTTATATGCCTTATGCGTAAGTACGCTTCATGCATCATGCTTAATCAACTTGTGGTATATGGTATAGTGGGGTAAGGGTTAGAATCCAATCCTTTCTTGCTATCCAAAAAGTATTTTCCTTTATCTGCCTAATTCAAAATCTTATCTCACTAGGATGCCGCGCGGTAAGGAAACACCTCGCAAGAGTACAGGTCCTCATGGTGTACCCATGCACCAACTCGCATCCCGCAAGGAGGAAGAGTCCAGCAGGAGTCAGGAGATCATTGAGGACTTACGGGCAGAGGTTCGTGAGTTGAAATCTCAGTTGGCCACCACCTCTCGGGAGAAGAGTTTAGCACTTGCCAAAGCTGGAGGCATGAAACTCAAGCTAGAGGGGGCCAACAGAAGCGTGGTCAATGCAGAAAAACTCATGACTAAAATGCTTGGAGAACGGAACACCGCCTAGCAGCGAGAAGATGTCGCTTTAGCCCGTCTGCATGAGTTGGAGGCGTATGTGACGGATATAGAAGCATTCAATGACCAGTTACATGAGGAAGTCCATGTGTTGTATGATCAACTCCATCCACCTCCACCTCAAGATGCAGCTGAAGATGAGATGGGTACAATCATTGATGATGGAGAGGTAGAGGGGCAGAGTGAGGAAGATCCTGATGTGGTTGAGTCTGCTGATGACAGCGACAGTGAGAGTGAGGGTGACGAGTGAGTCGTCTCCCACTAGAGTGTCAGGCGTGGATCTTAAACCCTAGGGGGTAAGGGTTGTGTAATAGTTTAGCTGAACATGATCTTAAGCTAGTTGAATCATGTATCAGTTCTGTTATGCATGAATAATGTAACATGAGTGTGTAAACAGTTACTGTTTTTGTATCATAACCCAGAGATCAATAAAGTTTGGTTTGTTTATGAGCAGATGCCTCGTACCCGTGCTGCTGATGGGACTGGTTCGTCTCATAATTGGGAGGGTGTTCCCAACGCACCCCCAGTTCCACCAACTCTGGCAGAAGCTATTGCGGCACTCATGCGTGCCACAACAGACAATGCACGTCTGCTACAGGGCCTAGTTCAGGATGCACCATATGGGCAGCGTGGCCGACATCATCATCAGGTCCAGGAATGTACTTATCAAGATTTCACAGAGACCAGGCCGCCGGTATTCACTAAGGCTGAGGAGCCTCTAGAAGCTGCAGATTGGCTCCGTACTATGAATCAGAAGTTTGAGCTAATCCACTGCACTGAAACTCAGAAGCCAGTCTTCGCAGCCCAGCAGTTGAGGGGAGCTGCGGGAACTTGGTGGGCAAACTTTGAAGCTGCACAAGCTCCAGAACACCGCATTACCTGGGATGAGTTCTCGAGAGCTTTCAAAGCTCACTACATTCCAGCGGGTGTGATGCGGATGAAGGCCGAAGAGTTCTTAGCCCTCAGAAAAGGGGATCAGCCAGTACAGCAGTATATTGGCAAGTTTAATCATCTGTCTCAGTATGCTTTGGATCATGTGAACACCGATGACAAGAAGCGCAGTTGCTTCATGAGGGGGCTGAATACGAAGATGCAGAAGATGCTGGCAATGTGTGACGATAATATCTCCTTCAATGATGCGGTGAATAAAGCTATATCTGCAGAAGATAAGCATTTCAAGCATCTCGAAGCTAAAAAGAGGAAGGGTGGGAGTTCGACTGGATCGTTTGGTGGCAATAGGAAGCGCTAGCATATCATATACCACCCAGTCCAGCACAACCGTCCACAGTACCGTCCACCCCAGCAACAACAAGCCAGCTCACAGCAGTCATCTGCTAAAACTGTTGTGAACTCTAATTATCCACGACAGCCGAATGCCCCTGGCATTCGAACCCAAACTCCCCAGAACCACAACTATCCATGCTACAACTGTGGGAAGCCGGGCCATTTCTCCCGTAATTGCCCGTATCCCAGGAAGAGTATCCCAAATACTCCACAGGGGCAAAGTGGTCAGAATTCCCAGCAGCGGCCACAACAACAACCACAGCAGAATCAAGACCACAATAACAATCAGAAGAATAAGACCGTCCAGAAGACTGGCCGGGTGTATTATGCACAAGCGACAGATATTCCTGAAGGGGAACCCGTCATGATGGGTATGTTTTCAGTTGCTCACCATCCTGCCGTATTACTATTTGATTCTGGTGCATCGCATACCTTTATCAGTAAGAGTTTTGTTGAAAAGCATTATATACCTACTGGGGAAGCACAAGAAAATTTCCTTATACACACACCGGGAGGTCGTTTATATACAAAGGAAGTGGCGCATCAGGTGCCCGTAGAATTTGCCGGGCATGCTTATCCCACTAATATGATAGTAATCAAGGATCAGGATATAGATGTGATCCTAGGGATGAACTGGATGTACCAGCAGAAGGCAGTATTAGATGCCTTGCATAGAACAGTCAGGTTGATCATACCTAATAGTACTTCTGAACTCTTTATCCAACTTCCAATTCCCAAGAAAACTGTTGACCAGATGTGCGGCAGCGTCTGTGCAACAACAGTTAAAGAGATTCAGGATATTCCAGTAGTCTGCGAGTTTCCGGATGTGTTTCCTGAGGACTTGCCGGGGTTACCACCAGACCGTGATGTGGAGTTCAGCATAGAGCTAAAACCAGGAACAGCACCAATATCTCGACGAGCCTATAGAATGCCACCTAAAGAACTGGCAGAATTAAAAATTCAGTTGCAAGAACTGCTTGATAAAGGTTATGTCAGACCTAGTTCATCACCATGGGGCTGTCCTGCTTTGTTTGTCAAAAAGAAAGACCAAACATTGAGGCTATGTGTAGACTATCGTCCGCTCAATGAAGTGACAGTGAAGAATAAGTACCCATTGCCGCGGATTGATCTTCTGTTTGATCAACTCGCGGGCGCCAAGGTATTTTCCAAGATAGATCTTAGATCTGGGTATCACCAGATAAAGATAAGGCCTGAAGATATTGCTAAAACTACTTTCACCACCAGATATGGCCTATATGAGTACTTGGTCATGTCCTTTGGGTTGACCAATGCTCCCGCTCACTTCATGTACCTGATGAACTCCGTATTCATGCCTGAGCTAGACAAGTTTGTAGTGGTGTTCATTGACGATATTTTGATATATTCCAAGAATCCACAAGAACATGCTGAACACCTCAGAGTAGTGTTGGGTCGTCTGAGAGACCATCAGCTTTATGCAAAGTTCAGTAAATGTGAGTTCTGGTTAGACAAAGTTCCATTTTTGGGTCATGTGTTATCGGCTGAAGGTGTAGCTGTGGATCCAGGCAAGGTACAAGAAATCCTTGAATGGGAAACCCCAGAACTGTCCATCAAGTTCGCAGTTTTCTGGGTATGGCAGGTTATTACCGCAGGTTTATTCCGGACTTCTCCAAAGTTGCCAAACCTATAACTCAGTTGTTAAAGAATGAAGTCAAGTTTGTTTGGTCGGATAAGTGTGAAAAAGCTTTTCAGAAGCTAAAAGAATTCTTAACTACAGCTCCAGTCTTAGCCCAACCCAATATTGAGAAGCCGTTTGATGTGTATTGTGATGCTTCTGGTATCGGGATTGGTTGTGTTTTGATGCAAGAGGGCAGAGTGATAGCTTATGCATCTAGACAGTTGAAACGTCATGAAGAACACTATCCAACTCATGACTTAGAGTTAGCAGCAGTTGTTCACGCCTTAAAGATTTGGCGTCATTACCTCTTGGGCAACACATGTCACATATACACCGACCACAAGAGTCTGAAATATATATTCACTCAGTCAGAGTTGAATATGCGACAACGGAGGTGGTTAGAGCTAATCAAGGATTATGATCTTGAAGTGCATTACCATCCCGGAAAGGCAAATGTTGTAGTCGATGCTCTTAGTAGGAAGGTTCGTTGCAACTGTATCACTGTTAGACCAGGAGATCTTACTCTTTGTTCTGAGTTAGCAAAACTGGGTATTCAGATGATCACTCAGGGCAGTTTGATTAATATATCAGTTCGGTCATCTATCAAAGATCAGATTGTAGCTGCTCAGAAAGAAAACAAGGGTATTGTTCACCTCAAAGAGAAGGCCAAGGCAGACAAAGCTTCTTGCTTCCGAGTCGATGAAGCAGGAGTGGTCTGGTTCAAAGATAGACTGGTCGTTCCGAAGAATCCTGAGTTGAGGAAGCAGATTCTGGATGAAGCTCATCTTACCCCGTTTGCGATTCATCCGGGAAGTACAAAAATGTACCAGGATCTTAGGCAAAGATTCTGGTGGACTAAGATGAAAATCGAAATTGCAAAGTATGTAGCCAGATGTGATACTTGTCAGAAAGTCAAAGCTATTCATCTTAAGTCAGCGGGTGAACTGCAGCCATTGCCAATTCCTGCTTGGAAATGGGAGGACATCAATATGGACTTTATTGTTGGTTTACCAAGAACATCCAAGGGCTACGACTCTATTTGGGTTATAGTAGATCGTCTAACCAAGGTTTCGCATTTTATACCAGTCAAGACCATCTACTCGACATCCACATATGCCAAGCTATACTTTCAGAGGATTATGAGTTTGCATGGAGTTCCGAAGACTATTGTCTCAGATAGGGGTACTCAGTTTGTTTCAAAATTCTGGGAAAGTCTACATGAGTCTCTGCGCACTAAACTCTTACACAGTACAGCTTACCATCCACAAACAGGGGGTCAGACTGAAAGAGTAAATCAGATATTAGAAGATATGCTCAGGGCGTGTGCTCTTAACTTTCCATTTAAGTGGGATGAATGCTTACCATTAGCAGAGTTCTCATACAACAATAGCTATCAAGAGAGTATCCGTATGGCACCATTTGAAGCTTTATATGGCAGAAGGTGTCAGACTCCTTTACATTGGTCCGAGCCTGGTGAAAGATGGTTCTTTGGTGTCAATCTAGTTCAAGAGACCGAACAGAAGATCAAACTCATACAAAGAAATATGAAAATAGCACAATCTCGACAGAAAAGCTATGCAAACAAAAGGCGTAGACCTTTGACGTTTGCCAAAGGAGATTTTGTGTATTTAAAGGTGTCACCCACCAAGGGTGTTTATCGTTTCGGGGTCAAAGGAAAACTTGCTCCCCGTTACATTGGACCATTTCAAATCCTGGCCAAGTGTGGCAAAGTGGCATACCGCATTCAACTACCAGCTCATTTGTCAGAGGTTCATAATGTGTTTCACATCTCTCAGCTGAAGAAGTGTCTACGAGTTCCAGACCAAGTGATTGATGTTGAAGGGGTACAACTTGAGCCTGATATGACATACTCAGAGTATCCCGTCAAAATTCTCGATCAACGAGATAGAGTAACTCGACGACACACTCACAGGTTCTATAAAGTTCAATGGATTCAGCATTCTGAGGAGGAAGCAACTTGGGAAACCGAAGAATTCCTAATAGAGCAGTTTCCTGAATTCTATGCAACCATACAGTCAGGGCAGTGAAAGAGGTTGACAAATAAAACGTGTTCCTAGTTTTTGTAAAAAGTTTGTAATCTTTATCCCCGTATCCCACAACTTTAGTAGTTGCTTTGGTTTGTGGTTAAATCTCGGGTCGAGATTCCTTTTAGGGGGAAAGGATGTAACACCTCAGGTGTTTACATGAATAAAATATTGTCATGCCATCATAAGCATTTCATAGCATCATGTGCTAGCTCACCTTGAGATGCATTCACTAAAAAGAGTTTAATTCCTAATGTGTGAGCATTTTGTTTATGCTTGTGATGTAGCTCAAAACCCTAATTTGGAATGTCATTATGAAATAACTTGTGTTCATTCCTATTTGACTAAAGTCATGTAAAGGCATGAAACCAAGTTCAACAATTCAAAAGAATACAAAATTCATCTAGCTTAAATATGGGAAAATCATTTAATTTTCTATATAAGTTAATTAGCCCTTTCTAGTTAACTCAAAATCTGTGCATATTTAGGGGCTGACCCTAAAAGCTTTTTGGTAGATCTTGAGAAGAAGTACAACTTTGGTATTCAAAGTTTTCAAAGTTTCTGTACAAAATTTAAAGTAATTTTGAATCTACTCAAACCCTGAAAATGGTCCCTTTTTGACTTTAAACTTGCATTTCAAAAACTAATTGGGATCTGAGTTTGAGATCTACATCAAAGTTGTAGAGAATTTCAAAAGGAACATTTCATACATTGACCATTTTTCAAGTGTCAATGTAAAATCAAAAGTAATTTTACTTCTACTGCAAAACCCTAGTTCTGTCCCCTTTTCAAATTTGTAATTTGAAATGGATTTGAACTTTTTTGATCCAATTGACCTATTTCCATTTGAAATCAGCCATAGAGTGTTAAAGCAAAGTTGTACAACTTTTCAAACTCTACCTTTCATATTTTGGCAAAACTTGAAGTATAGTTCAAATTTCAAAAGTAATTTTGAAAATTCAGAAGACGGGAGATGAGCAATGAACAGTGCCAAGGGGGGAAGCGTCCAGAGCTCGCCAGCGAGCTGCTTCGCCAGCGCCGCGCTCGCGCTGGGGAGCATGCCCTGCGCCAGCGAGCTGCTTGCTAGCTTCGCGCGCGAGTTCAACACGTCGTCGTCCTATTCTTCATCGTTATCGCCCTGCAGTCGCGCCGTGCTTCACCTTTCTTTCCCACTCGCTCGCCGCCGCCGCCGTCCCTCTGCTCAGCTACGCCGGCCGCGTGAGAGCTCGTCCGCCCCGTTAAACCGCGTCACTGTGTTCGCCTCATCGTTGCATAGCTGTAGAGCTAGGTAGTATCCTCGCTCGCCCCCGCAGCCGCCCGGCGTGGCCGTCTTCTTCATCTCTGGTTCCAGGCACCACCATCGACGCCGCCACCGTGGTCAGCAAGCTCGGGGCCCTATCATCCTCACCTGAGCCTCGTTCTCTCTTTCTTATCTGTTCTCGATGCTCTAACACCCGGTCTTTGACCTTATCTCCCTCTGTCTCAGCCGGAACAGGTCGTCGCCGTCGAGCCGCACCGCTGGAACCTGCCGTCGTCGTCGTCATCACCGTTCGGAGCCGCGTCAGCCTCGGAGATCTTGCCCGCTAGAGTCGTGGTGAGCCTCTGATGCTGATGCGCACGTTTGCGAGGTCGGTAGAGTTACTAGTTGGCCGGCGTGCCACCGCCGTGCCGTCGCGTCCGCCGCTGTTGTCATCGGAGTGGAGAGAGAGGTCGAGGGAGGGAGTTTGAGGGTTCAACGGAGACGTGAGAGCAAGGGGAAGGCGTTGAGCCGGTTGGTTTGGCCGGAGAAGGTCGCGTTGCTCCGGCGTGCGCGAGCCGAAGCTCGCCGCTGTCGGCCATGGAGTCGGGGACGTGTCGACGAGAATTCGATTAAACCCGAGGGCCAATATGCAAAGTCCCAGACTCAGTTGAATAGTGCCTAACAGTGACGAGGACTTAGTTGTAGTTTGGTTAAAGCCGGAGGGCTTTTCTACAAAGTTGGCTGTGCAAGCGCGGGCAGGCCCGAGTTGGGCCGGCTTGCGCGCGGGCAGGCCCGAGTTGGGCCGGCTTGCGCACGGGTTGGGCTGAGTGGGCCAGTTTCGGCCTAGTGAGGTTTTTCTTTATTTAAACGTTTTAATCTATTTTCTGTTATGTGCATACTAATGCTGGTTTTGTTATTTTTGTATGAATTAATCTGTTGATCCAAAAATCATGAAAAATTTTGTACATGTTTTATGAAATGTGTAGTTTTTATGAAAAATATAATATGTGCATGTTTCTTTATTTTGTTTTGCAGTAAAAATTATGCCTCTTAATTCTTGAATAAGGATTCAATGATTTTTATAAAATCAAGTTTAACTCCAAAAATGCTGAAATTTATTTTGTGCACTGTTTGGATCATAACCAATCTGTGTACCAAGTTTGAACTAATTTGAGCATAGTTTGCTTCACAACTTAATTTCTGGCTAATTAAATTGCTTTCTTTATGATTAAATAATGTTATAAAACATGAAAATCTAAGTTCTTTTATGGTAGATTTAACGGTTAAGATAAGTGAATTATCTTGATCTGCTGCTTGATGCAGGCAAGTGTCATTCATGTAAACCATGTATGTTTATACAAATTGGCTTTGTTGGTTTGCAACGGTACCGATGGGAAGCTGTTGCAAAATAAATGTTTATAGCTTAGAAAATTTCAATCTTTACCATGATCATGACATGAGCATCTCATCAAGCATACACTCTGTTATCGTGTAGCTTCCGAAGTGGTCAATTGTCCGGACGAGGTTGGTCCAGGGAGTTCGGAGTGTCCTGTTGATCCAGAATATCAGGAGTTTCCGACTTTTTCAATCAACGAAGGCAAGCCCCAGTTCATTTAACCATTTCCTTGGATTTACAATTACACTTACTTTCGATAACCTGATGCATTAAATGTTTATCAAATAAATGCTTTTAACCTGTTGATGCATGATCAACCTTGTTATCGATACATTATTCCTTGATACCTGCTTTATGCAACTGATAGAAATGCTTAGCCCTGCTTTACGAAGCTTTTGATAAATGTTTTCGATACTTATCGTTTTGGAATGATAATGAGAAAGAAAGATGGTTAAGACCAGACGGGCACATGCATCAAACCTTGGTTGGTGTAGGGTGACCAGGATGTGTCGGATTAGGGTTAACCGTTGTTGGCCTGCTAGATTGAGAAACTGTGAAGTACCGATCATATGCTACGGTAAGCCCTACCTTGGTGGTTCTTAAATGAGAACGGCTAATCGCGCACTGGGAGTGGAGAGATGGCGGGCGTACTAGCTACCCTCGTGGGTTAAAGTCCCGGATTGGAGGTGTACAAGTACTCTCGGGTGGCGCGGACCCGGTCTTGTTTGGAGGATCCGAGGTTGGGGTTGGTATATGTGTGATCACGGGTCTACATATATCGTATGATCGTGGAAAACTCCCAGATCTGGTTGAATCGGTTCGAATCGTCGTGCTCCTCGGTTAAGGAGACTCAATCTTTCGACCCACATCGTAGAATAAAAAGGAACTTGCTAAAGAAAGAAGGATAATGATATTTCATTAATATTCATTTTCAGTTCTTACCAAGTACTTAAATGGTTAAGTAAAAATTTGGATCTAGAACTACTTTAGTAAGCTTTTATGCAAATGAAAAATACTGTTGAGCCTACCCAAGCCCGCATATCTGTTCCTTCTCTTCTCTTGTCGGGTAAGCCTTGTTGAGTACCTTTGTACTCAGGGTTTGTTAATCCCCTGTTGCAGGTGACGTTCACGAGCAGCCCTGCTTTGAGGCCTGTTGCGTGACCGTCATTGAGGAGGACGTGTCCGGAGAGGAGTAATGCAACCCTTAGGCGGGGTTGTTTGTGTGAAATATTGTTTTATTAATGTTGTCTCCACTACCTAGGATAAAGTTTGAAACTATGGTTTGTAATAACGACGCAAGTTTGAACAACTGGTTTGTAAAACGTATGGTGTAATACTTCCGCACTTTATCTCCGATGTATATTATTTGTGAAATGTTGTAATACTGCAATGACTCTTGCAATGATCCTGGGAATGTAAGGAAACGTGGATGAGTCGGGTTACCCGATGACACGTGGTGGGTCTTTTGGGTTATTGGGCACCGTGTATGGCTGTCCGAGGTCTATAGGACAAGAACAGGTACACGTGGGCCTTATTAATTCAGGAGGTTCCGTCACAGGCGCCACCCCCCTTAGGCCCATTTGGGCCCTGCTGAGTGGGCTTGGCCTCTGGTGGGTCCATATGTCCAAATTTGGTTCAAATCCTGCATTCAAATAGAACTCTATGGACATGTTGAATTTGGTTAGTTTGAAACCTATTTGACTACATTTCATGCCTTTTTGGTGAACTTTAGGGTCAAATGTTGATGGTAAAACAGGTGTTTAAGGACCGTCAACAAGCTCCCCCAAGCTAACCTGTTGCTCGTCCTCGAGCAACAATGCGGTTTAAGCATTGAGCATGAAATGGATAACAACTTAAGATGTCTGCAAGTGCATATTGTATAGTGAGAAATAACTTAGCATATATCATTAATCATAGCAATGTGGGGCTTATAGCTTTTCACTTCAAACAAGCAAGAGTGAAATAAAGCAGTAGATAGGAAACTTTTATCTTGCTTAGGTTTGACTAGGATTCTGTCTGGAGGTTTTTCAAGGTTTTCAAAAGATAACAACTTGCTTAAGTCCTCCACGATTCACTCAATCACTCAATGGTGTTTAAATCCTCACTTAGGCCAAAATGTAGCCTCTCCTATTTCTAAAGAATGATATGTGGAGTTATAGGTAGGCTAAGAACCATGAGCAAATTGCCTGATGTTTATTGCTAAGCTAGACACTCAGATCATAAGGAGCAACAGATCATAAAAATTGATCAAGAAGTGCATGTGTGGTTTATGTGGAAGTGTATAGAGAGGTATTTCATAATCCTTCCTAGTTAATTTCTGGGGTCTAGAGCTAATGATAATTCTCTCTTTTTTTGGATACATAGTGAGTAGACAAAAGATGTGTCCTCACATTTTCTTAGGACATAGTCCTCTCTTGAGCTACTTTGCTCACTTTTTTTTCACAGGACATAGTCCTTTCTTGAGCTACTTTGCTCATTTTTTTTCTCTCTCTCTCTTTTAGCTCTAGATTTCCCCAGACATCTATAGGAAAGGATTTTTGAAATGAAAAGGGAAAGGGAGAGAAATGCTTATTCCTAGTGTAGGAATAGCATAAGGCTAGCAATGGGATGTTTGGCAGGGTATTGCATATCTCCGGTGTAGAGAATAAGCAATTTATTTTGTGGTTGCAAACTTCCAAAGTGGAAAGTAGGCAAATTATGGTGGGTGTACGTGAATCTTGATTCAAAAGATATGATAAGCTTCTCTACTAAGATCTATGAGGTCTAACAAAGCTCAACTCAAACAAAGCTCTTTGTGGTTTTGACTAATGACTAACAAATATTTGGCTGGTGGTGGGATGGGATAAAATCTAGGAGGAACTTTTAGCAAGGTTTTCATAATTTTTTTTAAAAGAAATCCTCCAGATTAGGTCCTAATTTCACCTTAACAAGTTTAAAGAATTACTCCATTTCTTACTAACTTTACTCACTAAGCATGATTTCAGTTAAAGCATGTGCAACCCACAAAAGCTACAACTTAGATAAGACTAGTCATTCAAACCATAACAATAGCATTTGTATGACATATTTCAAATCTTATTCAGGTTTCAACTTGTTTATGCGGATTTTATCAATTTTATTCATGGAGTGGTTATTTAGGTAAGCATGTGACATTCAAAAGATATAGAATTTAAGAACTGAATGTAAGGTGTAGGCTTTGAGACATACCTTATTGGAGCGGGAGTCTCCCCCAAGCTGGCTTCTTGCTTGGTGAAAGATCTTCTTCTTCTCAGTCGGAGCTCTTGTTCTCATTTTATTAAAAGGGAAACTATCTAATGTTGTAAAAAGGGAAACTATCCTATTTTGATATTTTATTATTCTAGCTAAGTTAACATATACCTATGCATATAACTAATGATAACTGGTGAATTTTTTTTTTACATGCATGACATATGTTATTTATTGAAAAAGGGAAATTTGAAGGGAAATAAAAATTAAAAGTAAAAACCATACCTTAGGTCCATGGAGTTTCATCCTTATCGGGTGGATCTTCTTCCTTGGGCACTTCTTCTCTTAGTACTCCATCGGGTTCTTCTTCTTTTGGCACCTCTCCTTTGTTACGTGAATCACACAACTCAGGAGGTGGTTCTTTCTTTCTGTTCCACCTTGTTCTTGGGCGCCTCTTCTTGGTACAAACGGGTTTTGCTACCTGCATGTTAGTGGCATATGCGGGACCACGGGAGAAGAAGAATATTTCCTTCCTCCCTCCTAATGTCATTTGAATTTTACCACTTCCCACATATATGCAGGCATCAAAAGTGTTCAAGAAGGGTCTACCCAAAATTAAAGGCACATCTTTCCTATTTCCCATATCTAGTATTATGAAATCAGTAGGAACATAGGAGCCTCTAATATGAACAGGTAAATCATTAACTATTCCTTCTACATAGCAAGTGGATTGATCAGCTAGCACAAAATAGGCAGATGTGGATGACATGGGTGGAAAGAATGAGTTTTCATAAAAATCTTTAGATAAAATGTTCACACTCGATCCTAAATCACACATGGCATTTTTAAAGACTTCACCAAAGATTGAGCATCTAATTATGGGACTACCAGGATCACCCTTTTTAACAGTCATGGTTTGATCTTCATAATAGTTAAAATATTTTATTTCAACCATGTTTGCAGTTTCCATGTCAGGTTTAGCAGGAATTTTGCCAGTTTCAAAAGATGGTATGATAGCAGCAAGTTGAGCTAATTGGGTTTCTAACATCTTATTAAAGCTTAATTGATTTTTCAGAGCAGATGAGAAATCTTCCAATTTAGCATTTATATTCTCAAGGGCTTTATCATTCGACATTAATTTCTTATTCAAAAATTCAGTAGTTCTACCTTGTGAGTAAACTAAATTCTTTAAGAACGAGAAATCATCAGAATTATGAAAATTAGAGCGAGGGAATGAATTGTTACCTTGAGGATTGGAGTACTGATTCCATCCTTGATTCTGTTGACGGAAACCGTTACTGTTGTTGATGAAGTTCAAATCTTCATGTAGCTCGGGGCAGTGGCTCCCAGAATGTCCGGTTTCTCCACAGACTTCACAAGTCATGTAGGATTCCAGAGATTGGACACTCTCCTGTTGGTTCATCTTCTCACAGTTGTCCAGCTTCTTTGCCAGCAGGTCCATCTCGGCCACGATCATGTCAGCCTCCTTAAGGGAATGCATACCTCGCTTACGGGGCTGTAGTCTTTTGTCATTCCATCCTTGGTTCGACACCATCTTCTCTATGAGAGCCTTAGCATCTGCAACATTCAGAGAAAAGAATGCACCGCCGCCGGCGGCATCCAGATGGCTTCTAGAGAGAGGGGTTAGGCCATGGTAGAAGTTCTGGATCAATAGCCAGTCCTCCATACCGTGGTGTGGACAAGCAGCGACATACTCTTGCAACCTCTCCCAAGCCTCGGGAATGGATTCCTCGGCTTGTTGCGTAAAGCTGGAGATTTTATTGCGAAGAGCATTCGTCTTGCCCAAAGGAAAGAATTTGGCGAGAAAAGCATTGGAACACTTGTCCCATGTGTCTACAGCGTTGCGATCGGTATAGAACCATTACTTCGCTTTTCCTAGCAAAGAGAAAGGAAAGAGACGAAGATGGATGGCTTCTTGGGTTATCCCCTTAATGGTGAAGGTGCCGCAAATCTCCAAGAATTGTTGGAGGTGAGCATTGGCACCCTCATGAGCCTTGCCACAGAACGGGCTAGCTTGGACCATCGTGATCAGAGCCGGTTTCAACTCAAAATTGAGTTTGGCATCGATCACGTCTGGTCCTATCGCTACATTAGCGGCAGAAGGAGCAGAAAACTCACGAATGGTCTTGTTGGCCATCGTGAAGATAGAACGAGATAAGAAAGAAAGAAGTTGAAGAAGATGAAGGAAAAAGATAAGAAGAACTAAAGAAAGAAAGAATGGGGTAATATGGGATTCGCTAAGCGGGAGCTTGAGCAAAGATAAATTCGATACGGACTCAACCGATACACCGATTGCCTTCCCCGGCAACGGCACCAGAAATGCTTGTTGGTAGTTCTTAGCTACACCTAGGATAGGGTAACTAAAGTAGCTATCTACTAATGCCAAGCGGGGTTGTCAGTCCCGACACTAGTAGGAGCTAGCTAGCGAGAATGCAATCTACCAGGAGGAGATTCTGCAAGCGCACAGAACTATCGTAGTAGCACTTCGCCTGGGAGTACCATGTGTCGATTTATTTGATCCCAAGGGAAGGCTAGGGTGGTGTATGAGTTGAGTCAAGGAGGGGATGAGAGTCGAAGAAAAGAGAAAAGGGAAAAGGGGAGAAGAGAGGCTAGAAAGAATATATGGATGGCTAGGTAAGGATGAACTGGATGGCTAAGGTAAGGTGGAATGGATAGGTAGATAGAGGGTAACTAAGGATAACTAACTAACTACTAACTACTAACTACTCCTAGATAACTACAAAGCAAGATAACTACGAAGCGAGATAGTTACGAAGCAAGGCAGGCAAAAGACAATAAAGCAACTAAGTTGAGTAAAGTTTTATTCCTATCTTGTCAAGTATCGAGGCGTACTAGCCTTTACCACTTACTCAGGTTCAACGCTAGCACAACGAGCCTTACTGTTAAACTGGGCCAACTACGTGGTGGAATTCAAGGCGCACAGGGCTATCACCACCTGCTTGCTACCACAGCTATCTGGGGGTCCAGCCGTATCTGAAGGTAAGTCTATAACTAAGCACCACGCTTAACTATATTCTAACTATCTCTACCCTAGCTTTGAATAGAGACACCCTTGCGGACGTCAGAGCAAACACTTGACTTAATAAGATAAACACTAAACGAACTAAGCAACCTATTGGCAAAGATCAAACACTAAGCTCACTAGAGATTAACTACTATGGCTAAGTGAATTGATCTGTAGGATAGCTAGGCACTCAAGCAATCAATCAAGTATACCACTCAATACTGATAAGTAGAATAAAGTAATACTTGAAATGATGAACTAGAATATAGTAAATGCTTGAGTAACAAGAGGAAAACCTGAACTGGAGATGAAGGAAGACTCTTCCCAGCTCCAGAACCGATCACTCGCACGCCTCTACTCTTGAGCTAACCCTTGAGCAGCGCTACCGCGAGGGCGAAGATGCCTTGCTCTACTAGCTACCTACTTGCCTAAGCTCTCTGAGCTTCTAACCTAACTCTCACTTGCTTCTCTTGCTTGTGAGTTGCTCTGGGATGGTAATGTGTGATGGTACTGGTACTGGTACTGGTACGAATGAAGAGGTGCCTCCAGGGGGGTATTTATAGCCCAAATGAGTGAGGGGGTTTCTTATAGTGGGCAGCCAACCGACCTAGGGTTAGGTCAGGTGGCGGGCACCACCCCCTACTGGCGGGCGCCAGCTCCCTGGCCGTTGGATGAACCGCCTCTGCTTCAACGGCATGCAGGTGGTTGTCCAAGGCGGTTTGGAGGTCGGTTGCATGTCCTAGCAGCCGACATTCAGCCTTGATCCACGCCACTCCTTCCTGAGCCGTCCGATGCCACTGACCTAGTGACCAAGGGCCAGGATTTGGCCTTGGGGAGGTCACACGGATCTGTGACGTGGCAGGGGGTGACACTTGGGCCAACCCAAGTGGCGGGCGCCAATTAGAGGTGGCGGGCGCCACCTAGGGGTGGCGGGCGCCACCCCCCTTAGGCCCATTTGGGCCCTGCTGAGTGGGCTTGGCCTCTGGTGGGTCCATATGTCTAAATTTGGTTCAAATCCTGTATTCAAATAGAATTCTATGGACATGTGGAATTTGGTTAGTCTGAAACCTATTTGACTACATTTCATGCCTTTTTGGTGAACTTTAGGGTCAAATGTTGATGGTAAAACAGGTGTTTAAGGACCGTCAACAACCACCCAAAGTCGGCCAACTCATATTTATATACCCCCTCAAACAAATAGAGCCGTTACCCCTTCGAATGGGTTGTTTACGGGACGACCGGACGCGTCCGGTCATTGTTTCAGTAGTGACCGGACTCTTGTTTCACTAGCGTCCGGTCATTGTTTCACTCAGCGTCCGGTCACGAACAGAGAGGTTCCAGAGAGGTTTTTCATCGACCGGACGCGTCTGGTCACTAGTGACCGGACTCACTTAGCGTTCGATCATTCTAATGCACACGTTGCCTCTCATGAACAGTGCTACAGGCGCGTCCGGTCAGTTGTTTCAATAGCGTCCGATCGTTGTTTCAGTAGTGACCGGACGCACGTTTCAATAGCGTCTGGTCGTTGTTCCAGCGTCCAGTCACGCCTGAAAAACACGTTTTCAACTCCGGTTTCTTCTCCTTTGCAAATGTGCCAACACCACCAAGTGTACATCACCTTGTGCATGTGTGTTCGCATTTTCCAAACATTTTTCAAAGGATTAGAGGTTAGCACACTAGGTCCTAATGCATATGCATGTATGAATTCACCTAGTGGCACTTTGAAGGACCGAGAAGCAACCAGAAAGCGACCAGAGGGGGGGTGAATGGGAGCTTCAAAATTTCCTTTCAGAAACTAGTAGCCACTGTCCCGAGAATCACCCCGAAAGACAAACCTTAGAGCTTGCTAATGTCCACGACCCTAGATGTAGGGTGGATGCTTCCAAGAAGCACAGCGGGACACTACACAACTCTAGAAAGCCAACGCCAAAACCCAAAACCAAATCCGAGAGCGGATCAGCAAACGAAGGACGAATCAGTGCTGAATCAGCAGCATCGGAAGCTGGCTAGCGTCCGATGCCCTAGCACCTGCAGCGTTCGATGTGAATAGTGCCCCTCGGAAACCTTACTGGATACGCATTGGACGCTGCTACAGTGAAACAGTAGCGTCCGATGCTCGACCTCCGGCGCGTCCGATGGCAACGGACGCTCCGATGGTCAGCGTCCGATGCTCCTTTAAAATCACCGTCAGCTGACACGTGGCAACGGACGCTCCGGTGTGACGAACTCAGCGTCCGATGCTCCCAGGTTCAGCGTCCGATGGTCCCGAAACAGCACTGTTCTTCCGCAAAATTCACTCGATCTCCTCTGAATCAAAAGCACTAAGGCCTAGACTTGGTATGAGAAGTTCCAAGGATGTTAGTGAGCTATCCCAACGGAATCATGGCTCGAACCTAACTCCAAATCGGTGAATCGGAAGAATTCGGGATTAAGGAGCAAAAACCGATCCAAGACTAAAATCGCTCGATCTCCTAGACCATGAGGTTAGAGGAGAATTCCTTCGGTGGAAAGAAGTGCCTCACGATCAAGAACAGCTTGGTTCAAACGGATTTCCAAAAGACGCACTGAGCAAAGAGATCGATCGACGGGAAAATCGTGGCAAAAAGCAATCCGCGAAGAACATGAACAAAACGCAAATCACAGCCACGAATTTGCAACCGTGTGGCTACCACACGCTACAACAGTGAGGATACAGCCTCACTTCCTCAGAATCAACAGTACACAGAGGCAAGTCTCTCTGCGGATCTCAGCTAGCTACAGCAAGGGATGGGAGAGCAGGAAACCCTAAGTGCGAAAGAGCAAATGACCGAGATGGATGGGAGGAGGGTGTCTCCCGACTACTTATCCTACTACTAGCCTAAGTCTATTTCCTACTCTACCCCTCTCTATCCTAATTACAGAGCGAACCAGCTAAACCCTAGGGTTATTCTGGACCAACTCGGTGGTAGGTGTATCCGACGGCCACACCCGCACAAACCGAAGCGTTGCCTCGACGCAACCTCCGGATCGCCGCCACGTGCCGCCCTCGCTATGCACCCCCGGTTTTGTGGCCCAAACCGGGAAACCAGCCTTTTCCAGCCAACCCCCGGTTTTGAGGCCCAAACCGGGAAACCAGCCCACCAGCTTCTGAGTTTTGAGGCCAAACTCAGCAAACCCTCAGCGCCCAGGTTTTGAGGCCCAAACCTGGAAACCGTCCTCAGCCCGAGTTTTGTGGCCAAACTCGGAAACCCTCAGCCCGAGTTTTGTGGCCAAACTCGGAAACCGTCCATGCCCAGGTTTTGAGGCCCAAACCTGGAAACCGTCCATCCGATGGTTTTTCCCTGGCTCTACCACCAAACCGACGTCGTAGAGGGGATGCACCTCCCGTGCACCCCGTCCACCGACACGTGTCCCCGAGTCCACGACTCAGGCAACACCGTGCCCCGCAAGTCTTCGCTCGTCGCTGTCCCAGGCTGTCAGCCACCACAGCTGATCCTCAGGCACTCTGGTCCCTCAGTCCAAGCCTCACGTCCGCCCTTCACCGCTCGATCCATCGGCATGGCACGTCCGCCCTTCACCGCTCGATCCATCGGCATGGCACGTCCGCCGCACGGCACGCCCATCCTTCATCGCACCCGGTCCATCGGCACGACCCGTCTTAACTTGACCTTCACCTCGCCTTCGATCACTGCATCCGTGCTCGACACCTGCACAACACAAGCCGAAGAACATGCGCATCATCCTAGTTGACAATCACTCATCACTCAGAGACCCGGCATACACCTATGTATCCACACACTTGATAACCGCAATCACCGAGATAGTCCCCTCTTAATAGTACGACTATCGATCCTAAACACACTCACACCCTCTATGGTGTCTTGAGTGCCAGAAACAAAATCCCTATTTATACCTTTGCCTTGATCTCCATAGGGTTTTGCTTTTCTCTCCTTGTCTTTCCAAATGTGGAGCACTTGATCCATCTTTTGGTCATCACCACCAACACCATGGACATCATCTAGCTCCCACACTTGGTGTGTACCAACCTAGCTTATGAGCACTTCATGACAAAGGTTAGTACTCTAGGTGACATCAATTATCCAAAACCAAACAAGGACTTTCAATCTCGGTACTTGACAAGATAGGAATAAAAACTATACATAACTTGGTTGCTTATTTGGCATTTGCCTATCTTGCTTCGTAGTTATCTAGGAGTAGTTATTAGTTATTAGTTATTAGTTAGTTATATTAGTTATCCTTATTAGTTATCTATTCCCCTTATCTACCTATCCATCCACCTTACCTTAACCACTCATTTCATCCTTACCTATCCACTCATAATTCTTTCTAGCCTTTCATCTCCTCCCTTCTCTTCTCTCCTTTTCCCTTTCTTATTCTTCGACTCTCATCCCCTCCTTGACTTGACTCATACACCACCCTAGCCTTCCTCTGGGATCAAATAAATCGACACCTGGTACTCCCAGGCGAAGTGCTACTACGATAGTTCTGTGCGCTTGCAGAATCTCCTCTAGGTAGATTGTAATCTCTTTAGCTAGCTCCTACTAGTGTCGGGATTGACAACCCCATTTGACATTAGTAGATAGCTGCTTTAGCTTCACTCCTTTAGGTATAGTGACTGGACTTGCTACAAGCATTTCTGACGCCGTTGCCAGGAATAGATTCCATAGTCTACTCCTAGTAACGACGTTAGCAAGTGTCAACAAGAATTTCTAGGCCGTTACTGGGGATAGTTGCCTAGCTCTATCTTTAGTGAAGTTAAGAACTACCAACATTGACGTTTTTCCTCGGGATGCAAATCAAGCAATCTCGAGAGGGAACGTTTGTGCGCCAGGGCAAGTATACCAAGGACATATTGAAGAAGTTTGATATGGGTGAGGCCAAGCCTCTTTCAACACCCATGTCGACCATGACGGCCCTGGATGCGGACAAGGATGGAGAAGCTGTGGACCAGAAGGAGTACCGGAGTATGATCGGGTCGCTGCTGTACCTGACGGCGACACGGCCGAACATCCAGTTCGCGGTGTGTCTTTGCACGCGATTTCAGTCGTCGCCGCGCACCTCTCACCGTCAAGCGGTCAAGCGCATTATGAGGTATATCTGTTTCACACCTGAGTTCAGGATTTGGTATTCTGCTTCTTCCATCCTCTCTCTTTGTGGTTACTCGAATGCTGATTTTGCTGGTTGCCGACTTGAGCGCAAGTCCACTTCTGGGACTTGTCAGTTTTTGGGTTCTTCTCTTGTATCTTGGTCTTCTCGCAAGCAGTCTAGTGTCGCACAGTCTACCACAGAGGCTGAATATGTTGCTACGGCTAGCTGATGTTCCCAGTTGTTATGGATGATGGCCACTTTGCGTGATTTTGGTCTGAGTTTTTCTCGAGTTCCATTGCTTTGTGACAGCACGAGTGCGATTAGCGTTGCTAAGAACCCCGTGTTGCATTCTAAGACCAAACACATTGATGTACGCTTTCATTTCTTGCGAGACCACTATGAGAAGGGTGATATCGACCTTCACCATGTCGATACTCATCTTCAGTTGGCAGATATTTTCATCAAGCCTTTGGACCAATCAACCTTTGCCAAGTTGAGAGGTGAGCTTGGCGTGTGTTTTCCCTTTTAGTTGGGGGAAACATTTTGGTTATTGTATCATAGACTGACTTCTTTTATTTTGTTCTTGTTTTGACTCTTGCATTTTATCATATTTGCATCTTTATCTTTTCGAGCTTCATGTCTATAATCTGTAGAATGAAACTATGCTCTGATTAGTGTATGGTCTAATGATATATGATGATGCATGTAGCTTAGGCTCTTTTTTATCACTGATACATGTTGTGAGCTGAGCTACTTTTCAGAACTATGAATATGCATAATTCAACATAAAAATTGAAACATGTTCACCATTGAGTTTGGCAACTAGCATGTGTAGAAGGTGTTGAAGTCACTTGTGCTTTTCATATATGCTAGGTTGCTATGTCTCTAGTTCTGAGTCTTTCACTTGCTTGTTTTGTTCATATTCTGTTAAAATGTGAACCAAGTCTAAGTGAATTGAAAAGATCGAGAAGGGATTACTTGACAGCACATCACGGTATTGAGACTGTTTCTCATTGCACATTGAGTTAAACTTGAACCGTGTAGTGTAAGACCGAAACCGTTGTTTCAAGCTTCAAATTGCTTATGCATAGGCTTAGCTCGGTTGAAAAGTTAGGCAATGTCAAGTCTTCAACCTCTCGCAATCACATGCTCAAAATTTAAACTTGTGTAATCACCACTGCAACTCCGATAAAATTTTGAAAGCACAAGTCTATGTTTCATTCTACAACGTGATTGAACTTTGCTAGGGGTAGTTCACCTTGTATACATGTTTAGCACTTGTGTAACTTCCTGTCTATACATGTTTGGTGCTATTTTTATGGTGAAACCCTTTCTGAATGGCTTAACACTACTCAGTTTGCTCATGTGTTCATATTTCATATTCTGTGATCAGTTTGAGCCTTTGCTGGCATTTATGCTTGTTGTTGAATCATTGGATCAGCACTCTTTAGAGCATCTATTCACTCTATAGATTCTATACCTGAAGCTGCTAACCTGCATTTGTGACTCATATGCATTTTGCCTTGTTGTGTGCATTTTCAACTAAGGGGGAGAAATTTTGACAAATCATGTCCCTAGTTGTATGCACTATTGAAGGGGGAGTTCATGTTGGGGAGTTTGCTCGATTTTTGCTTTGACGAGCTGTTAAATTGGTTTGAAGCAACTTTCAGCCTATATGGTTTTTCAATTGGTTTGGAGCGGTTTTGCTAGTTGTGTTGAGCCTTTGCCTCTTTCTGGAGAAACTAGCTTGTCTTTGCTTTCTTTGCTCCGACTTTCTCGCTAGCAGTGTTGAGCCTATTCTACCTCTTCTTGAGGGCTAGCTTTGCTTTGCTTGGTTGCGTCGAGCCGTTGCCCATGTCTTTGGGAACCAAGTTGTCTCGCTCACTCCATTCGACTTCTTCAGGCTGTGCTTCGCTTTTCGGTCGATTAGTTGAGTTCGCTTACTTCTTTCTTCTTCTTTCTTCTACCTTCATATGATTTGTGTTGGTAGTTGACAATGCACTCATCAAGGGGGAGATTGCGGATACATGGGTGTATGCCGGATGTGTTGAGATGATGAGTGATTGTCAATTGGTATGATGCGCATGTTCTTTGGCTTGTGTTGTGCATGTGTTGAGCACGGATACGGTGATCAAAGGCAAGGTGAAGGTCAAGTAGAGACGTGCCGTGCCGATGGCCCCAGACCGGTGAAGCACAGACGTGAGGCTTGAACTGACAGACCGGTGGCTGTTGACGGTGCTTAAAGCATCATTTCACCATCAACATTTCACCCAAAACCAAGGTAAAACAACATAAAAAGTAGAAGATTTGGTTTATAACTAACCTATTTCCACATGTGCATAGTTTCTTGTCTTAATGCAGGAAATAATGGAATTTGGGCCAAACAAGAGCACCAGGAGCAAGGCCAAGCCACTCTGGCCCATTTGGGCCTGAGCAAGGTGGCGGCCGCCACCTATTACTGGCGGCCGCCAGGTCACTCGTGCCAAAAGTGGCCCAAGCCACGTCATCGATCCGTGGGAGTCACCTCAAGCTCAAATCCTGACCATTGCACACTAAGGCAGTTTGATCCAAGGGCTAAGAAGAGTATCACCTGGATAGTGGGCTTTGGACACGTGTCTAAACCCTAACCGGCCCTCAAACCGACTTGGGAGAGCAATTGAAGACCGTTGGATGAATGGCGGTTGCAACGGACGGCAGTAAGGTGGCGGGCGCCAGGATTTGGTGGCGGGCGCCACCCCCCTAAACCCTAACCGACCTCCCCTCACTCTATAAGTACCCCCCTAGCTCCCTAGCACTATAAATAGGCCCCTTGAGCTCTCATTCGGAGAGCCTCACACCATTCCCCACTAGTTGGTTAGAGTAGCACACTTGCTATGATAGAGAGATTAGAGAGAGTGTGAGTGCCTCACTAGAAGAGGAGCTGGAGAGGAGAAGAGTAGAAGTCTGGAGAGCTCCAGAGTTGTCGGAGACCCCTGCTTCTCTCTGCTCTACGCTTCAACTTTGGTAACTTAGTATCTTATTCTATCTTCCAGTATTTACTTTCAGTACTTGTGTGTTTGTTTCATTGCTTGATATTACTTTCAAGTGCTCTAGTTCTAGTACAGTGCTAGTAGTAGTAGTATATAGATTAAGTGTGGTACTTAGGCTATATATTGCAAGTGAATACGGCTAGGCCCCCGGATAGCTGTGGTAGCAAGCAGGTGGTGACAGCCCTGTGCGCCTTGAATTCCACCATGTAGTTGGTCTAGTTTAACAGTAGGGCTCATTGTGCTAGCGTTCAACCTAAGTCAGTGGTAAAGGCTAGTACGCCCACAATACACTAGTAAAGAACTTAAATCACTAGAAGTCTAATAGAACTAGGATCTATCCAAGTAGATAGTGCTCGTTCCCTTCATCTATCCTAGATATCCTTACCCCCCTAGTTTTCTCAAAATTACTTCGCGTTCCTCGTGGATTCGATACCCCGGAATACTCTGAGGTGAAAAGCTACAACTGACAGACGTGCGCTTGCGGTTTCTTCTGCGTGCCACGCCAGGTGTCAACAAGCTTTTCTGGCGTCGTTGCCGGGGAACGGTAGCTGATTTTTGAGACTAGAGTTAGGATCATATTTACCCTCTCCGCATGGAGAATCAATCTATCTTACAATTCGCGGCTCCTAAGAGTTCGCGATTAGAGCCATATTTATCATCACAACCTATATATGTCGATAGTTACGAATTGCGCCCTGACTTTATTAATAAAGTTCAGGAGAGCATGTTTACGGGATCAGAAAATCCCTACATACATCTACGTGAGTTTGAGCAAGTCTGTGCATGCTTGAACATTTCGGGCATTTCACCTGACACTGTCAAGTGGAAGCTGTTTTCGTTCACTTTGACGGGAGCAGCTAAAACATGGCATGCTCGAACTGTGGGAAGTGCCAGAGGAGACTGGGGAACTTTATGGACCAAGTTTATCTTGACGTATTTCCCTGTCCACCGAGTGGTACGACTACGAGTAGAAGTGTTGACCTTTAGACAAAATGATAAGGAGACATTAGGGGAGGCTTGGGACCGTTTTATTGGTTTAATCAATTCAGGACCCGATTTAGCCATACCCGATCCAGTGCTCCTTCAGCATTTTTATGTCGGTTTAGAGAAAGAGAGCGCTCTTCACCTTGATCATTCGTCAGGTGGAGCGTTTCTTCATCTTTCTCCACGAGGTGGAAAGGAGGTTCTTGATAGAATTCTCGAGAATACTCCTTATACTGGAGTTTCCGATGAGATCCCTGAGGAAGAAGTCGTAGAAACCCAAGTTTTGACCGTAGAACAACAAGAAGAGCCCGAGTCTAGCTCGCTGGACTTAGCGGAACCTATTCCGTCCACATCTAGGAGAGAAATTCTTCCGGAATTTTTGGGCGAGATAGAGGATGATGTGTTTGAGGATTACGGAAATGTTATGAACTACTCCATTCAAGCTCTCCCATCCGACAAACCACTTCCTGAGTCTTCTGATGGAATCTATAGCCGAGAGCGTCTTTTGGAACTTTCGGCTATCATGAGTCATGAATGGACAATGGAAGCCGAAGTATCAGAAAACATCCCTCGCATAGATAAAATACGTAGCGTAATAGATTGTCGAATTAGGGGAGAAAGAGCCTTTGCCTTTTACGACCCTGTCGTGGGAATTAATGTTCTTGCTAGTAACTACGTATCCAGAACATTCCCCGACCTTCAACGACATCCAACTAAACGGTGTTTAAGAGACCCAAATGGTGACATCTTGGAAAGTGAAGGAATCCTAAAGATGGTCCCCATCCAAGTAGATGGAGCGGACATGGTCTTAGATTTCTACATTTTCGATGTAGTCCTTTTTGACGACTTCTTAGGACAACCTTGGTCCATACTTGCTTTGCAAGGACCATGTCAAGAGCACTTTAATGCTCAGATCGGTGGAAAAGAGTACTCAGTACCTTTCGTTCGTGCATTAAATTCTATTGCCAAACAACCACCAGAACCAGATCTTCTCGATCAAGCTAGAACCTCTACTCTTTATGAGTTGGCTCAGCCTGATTTTGAAGAAGATTCTGAGTTCTTTGTCGAAGAAGAAGCCGAGATAGATGAACCGTTTCACTTAAACGAATCGGAAAAGCCATCTCGACCTTCCATAGAGCTAAAACCTCTGCCTGAAGGCCTGAGATACATCTTTCTAAACAAATACCCCGAGACTCCCGTGATTATTAGCAGTAAACTATCTGAAGAGGAAGTCCATAGGTTGGCCCTTGTCTTAGAAAAACACCAATCTGTCTTTGGCTATTCACTTCAAGATTTGAAGGGAATTAGTCCAAATCTCTGCACCCATCGTATCCCTCTCGATCCTGAGATACCCTCCTCAAGAGAGCCCCAAAGACGACTTAATAACGCTATGCGCGAAGTCGTGAAAAAGGAGGTTCTGAAACTCTTGCACGCGGGAATTATTTATCCAGTTCCTTATAGTGAATGGGTAAGTCCCGTGCAAGTAGTTCCAAAGAAAGGAGGTATGACAGTCGTTAAGAATGAGAAAAATGAGTTAATCCCTCAACGCACTGTCACTGGATGGAGGATGTGTATAGACTATAGGAAGCTGAATAAAGCCACAAAGAAAGACCATTTCCCGCTTCCTTTTATAGATGAGATGCTAGAGAGATTGGCAAACCATTCCTTCTTCTGCTTCCTGGATGGATATTCTGGTTATCACCAAATCCCAATCCACCCAGATGACCAAAGTAAGACCACTTTCACATGCCCGTATGGAACTTATGCCTATAGACGCATGTCCTTTGGACTTTGCAATACGCCAGCATCTTTCCAACGGTGTATGATGTCCATCTTTTCCGACATGATTGAACAAATCATGGAGGTATTCATGGATGACTTTTCGGTCTATGGGAAAACCTTTGACGATTGCCTAGCCAATTTAGACAAAGTCCTCCAACGCTGTGAAGAGAAGGACCTAGTTCTTAACTGGGAAAAGTGTCACTTCATGGTACGGGAAGGAATTGTCCTAGGCCATCGAATTTCAGAACGTGGGACAGAAGTGGATAAAGCCAAAATCGATGTAATTGAACAATTGCCACCACCCACTAATGTGAGAGAAATCCGAAGCTTCTTGGGCCATGCCGACTTTTATAGAAGGTTTATTAAGGATTTCTCACAAGTCGCTAGACCCTTAACGAGCCTGTTAGCAAAAGACGTCCCGTTCAAATTTGACGAGGATTGTCTACAAGCTTTCAATATTTTGAAAAAGGCTCTAACTTCGGCACCAATCATCCAACCCCCAGATTGGAATTTGCCGTTCGAAATCATGTGTGATGCTAGTGATTATGCTGTGGGGGCCGTCCTTGGTCAAACTAAAGATAAGAAGCATTATGTTATTTCTTATGCTAGTAAGACCATGACTGGCCCCCAGCTAAACTATGCAACCACAGAAAAGGAACTTTTGGCCGTAGTCTTTGCCATAGACAAGTTTAGATCTTACTTAGTGGGAGCTAAGGTGATTGTTTATACCGATCACTCTGCTCTAAAATATCTCTTCACTAAGAAAGATGCTAAGCCAAGGTTGATCCGCTAGATCTTACTCCTTCAAGAATTTGACCTGGAAATAAGAGACAAGAAAGGAGTAGAGAATTCAGTAGCTGATCACTTGTCTAGACTACAAGTCAATAATTCGGACAATCTCCCAATAAATGACTTTATTCACGATGATACCCTTTTAAAAGTCACATATACCAACCCTTGGTATGCAAACATCGTGAATTTTATAGTCACCGGCTATGTCCCGCCGGGGGAGAATAGAAAGAAACTGCTATATCAAAGCAGAACACACCTATGGGATGAACCATATCTCTATAAGGTCTGTGCAGATGGACTCTTGAGAAAATGTGTCCCCATAGAAGAAGCAACAAAAATCATAGATAGATGTCACTCCGCCGAATATGGAGGACACTATGGAGCTTTCCAGACACATGCTAAAATATGGCAAAGTGGTTTTTATTGGCCATCAATGTACGAGGACACAAAGAATTATGTGAGACGTTGTCCTCGTTGCCAAAAGCATGGTAACATTAATGCCCGAGATGCTATGCCTCTCGTGAACAATCTCCAAGTTGAGTTGTTCGATGTTTGGGGTATAGACTTCATGGGCCCCTTTCCTAAATCCTATGACACCGAGTACATTCTTGTGGCGGTGGATTATGTCTCGAAATGGGTAGAAGCCATACCCTGTCGAGCGGCCAATGCTAAACATTCGAAGAAAATGTTCATAGAAAACATCTTTCCTCGTTTTGGAGTTCCTAGACTAGTCATTAGTGACGGAGGCCCTCATTTCATAGATAAGAGCTTCCGACATTTCTTAGCTAGTCAAGGAATCCAACATAATATAGCCACTGCATACCACCCCCAAACAAGTGGACGGGCCAAAACGTCCAATAAACAAATAAAGAATATCTTGCAAAAGACGGTAGAAGAAATGGGAAAGGGATGGAAACATAAGTTACCCGAAGCTCTGTGGGCCTATCGGACCGCCTATAAGACCCCGATTGGAATGTCCCCATACCAACTAGTTTATGGAAAAACTTGTCATCTTCCTATTTAGCTTGAGTTCAAAGCTCATTGGGCCATTAAGAAATGGAACATGGACCTTGACCAAGCCGGCCAAAATAGGAAGATGCAAATTTCCGAACTAGAAGAATGGCGAGAGAAAGCCTATCATAGTGCCAAGCTCTATAAAGAGAAGACTAAGAGATGGCACGATAAACGGATCAAAAAGAAAGAGTTCGAAGTAGGAGACAAAGTTTTACTCTTTAACTCCCGTGTTCGACTTTTCGGACATGGTAAACTTCGAAGCAAATGGGAAGGACCCTTCAAGGTTGTCGCAACCTCTTCCCATGAAGCCGTCACATTAGAAAGTGACGATGGGCAAATCTTCAAAGTCAATGGACAAAGATTAAAAATATTCTATGACTTTGATAAAAATGAGCTAAACGAAATTGATATAATTAACTTTGAAGTAGCTCAAGCCCATGACAATTAATGGATGGACCCAATTTACCTCTTGTCCTTTTCATACACCTAGTCCATCCAAAACCCCGAGAAAGGCCTCTTTAGGCCCAACCAAGCCATTTCGACCTTGGAACTTTGAAATATAGGAGGCTTACCTTCTCCCGCTCGATGCCTGTTGAAGGAGGAGTGGCGGCCGCCACTCCCAACTGGCGGCCGCCACCAAACCCTGGCGCCCGCCACTCTAGATGGTGGTTTAGAAGCCCTTCTCCACGTGGTAGCTAATCCCGAGCTCGGTAGAGTTAAAGAAGGAGGAGATGAGGACGAGTTAGTTCATCTAAGGCTTATCCCTCCACTTCTCCTCCTTCTTAAAAGAAGAACTCTTTCTTCTCCCTCCATCTATTCACGAAGCCTAGCCAAGCCTCCTCCAAAACCATGTCATCTCCATGGAAATCCGAGTCCTATAACCCTCAAGGATCCATCTCGTCCTCCACACAAGCCATCATCCGATCTTTGATCGACGACGACATGGAGGTACTTGACGTCACTTATGTCAAGGGGACACCACCGGAGGGCGCAGGGTGTAACGTCCGGCCTCCACGAGGCCGGGCCCACTTACATCTGGCAGCTTTTCTAGGACATAGACTTCCCTCACAGACCAACACCAGTCTTTTCTGCGCACTTTGTCCTCACTCGTGCGCACCCGGGAAGAACTTCCCGGTCGGTCACCCATCCCTAAATTTCTCTAGGCCAAGCACGCTTAACTTTAGAGTTCTTTGGAGACGGGCTTCCGAAAAAGAAGTTGCAACTTGTTGGTATGAGTATCCTATTATTCCTATTAAGCCTTAGGCCGGGATGTTACATCCTCACCCCCTTAAGAGATCGACGTCCTCGTCGATCAATCCCAAGCCAGGAACGTCCTCTCTTGGCGACGTCCGTGTGTCCAGTGCCAGCACATGTGCCATGCTGTGTGACCACTCCGGGTCCACACCAGCCATGACCACCATGTCTGAGCAACTGCGACACACGCGCCCGTGAAACCCCGAGAGTCGGCTCCGATACCATTCTGTAACGTCCGGCCTCCACAAGGCCGGGCCCACTTACATCTGGCAGCTTTTCTAGGACATAGACTTCCCTCACAGACCAACACCAGTCTTTTCTGCGCACTTTGTCCTCACTCGTGCGCACCCGGGAAGAACTTCCCGGTCGGTCACCCATCCCTAAATTTCTCCAGGCCAAGCACGCTTAACTTTAGAGTTCTTTGGAGACGGGCTTCCGAAAAAGAAGTTGCAACTTGTTGGTATGAGTATCCTATTATTCCTATTAAGCCTTAGGCCGGGATGTTACACAGGGAAGGCACCAGCCACCACTCCAGTGGCAGGCGCCACCCCTGCTGGGCGGCCGCCAGGGGTGAAACGCCCCCTGGCCTCGTCTCCGCTCCGTCTTCATCCTCCTCCAGTGGCGCCACCCGAGAAGAAACTGAGGACGCCCACCAGGCCGACCACAGGGGAGATCACCCCGAGGAAGTCTCCGGCCGTCAAGGCCAGGGGTGATGAAACGCCCTCTCCATCAAGGGCAAAATCCCGGGTCAGCTTTGGCTCGGATAGCCACACCCGGAGCTACAGCTCCAATCCCAAGAGGGCTAAACTGGAGGTGTACGGCGTGAGAATGCTAGATGGACATTATGAGAAGAGGCTGCGTGAGCGTGAGGTGAGCACTCATGACTCCAATGGGTCCCTCTCCGAGCCATCCGTGCGCCGCCGTCTCAACCCATCGCCGACAGGAGTCCCGGCGAGATGGAGCACAACGGTGGTGAGGAGGGGTTAACCCTCGAAAAAACTCACCGCCGAGGTGAAGAAGCTGCGCAAGGAGAAGAGCGCCTTGGAGGAGCAAGTCGCAGAGATAGCCCTCTGGCGAATGGACATGGAGGATCGGTTCACCATCCTCCGCAAGGGCTGCACCTCGAAGATCAAGCGTCTCTTCAAAGAGACGGGCTTCGAGGATCTCTACGAGGCCCCTCCATTAGATTAGATTAGATTAGGGTGTCTAGTTAGATTTTTAGTTTGATTTAGTTTAAGTTTAATTTTGCTTGATTTAAATTTTAGATTGTTTAATTTTTGAATTAGAACTTTTGTTTAGGAAATTTTTTATATAATGAATAAAAAGACACCCTTACTTTTCCCTTCATCAAGTTTGTTCATTTAAAAAAATAAAAAGTACCAAAACTCCTAGTGTGGGGGAAATCCCCTCTCTAAACACCTCAGTAAAACGTGATAGAATGTTCAAAACTGTAACCTGAACTTAACAAGGTAACTACCACGCTGTTTGCAAGCCGCATGGGCCAAAGCCCATGGCGGCCGCCACTTATTACTGGCGGCCGCCAGGCCACTCTGCACCGAGACACCCCCGGTGAACCCCTAAACCTGTGTTTTAAATTCTGTATAATTTGAATCACTGGATGTCTCGGTTTGAACTAAAAATGCAGCTAGAAAAAAAAAATGCTGAGACAATTTCTTTTGAATTGAGTGTTTACACGACATGCTATTCTACCTTTTATTCATGTGTAGTAGCCTACTCATCTTGATAGGAAAGTCAACCTAGGTTGTTGTTTGATAAGATATAGAAGTAGTAATTGAAATTGCATTAGTACTCTGCTACAACCTTGGGAGTTTTTATTTTGAAAACCAAAATTACCATGGTTCATGATCTTTCTTTCCTATCCACCTACCAGAGCCAAAATATTAGAGTATAGGAGAACAGCCCATAAAGCCTTCTAAATCAATCTTTGAGCTTTGTCAAGAATAGTTGATCTAGGTAGAAGAGTTTAGTCATGCTCTAAAAGCCAAGGCAAACCATGCCTTTTTGAGACAACTCTCACACTGAGAGTATACTCATGTAGTTCTCCTCCAAAATTTTGTTCTAGAAGAATAGAATAAATTTCCTCATTCTTTCAAAGGACATGGCTATATAGCATCTAAAAAAAAGAAGAGCAAATGCTCTCAAAAGGACAAGTGTCCATGTATTCAAAAAAAAGAGCAAATGCTCTCAAAAGGACAAGTGTCCAAGTATTCAAGAAAAAAAGAGATGCATATAGCCATGATCCTTGGTAAGAGAAGAGTTTCAAAAAGAACAAAGGAGTTGAGTTAGTCCACCTTATACCTTGGCTAGTGCATGACTATACTCTCCCATGATCCTAAACTTGACTTAGCAATAAAAGAGAGATAGAAGTGCCTTACATTCCTTCCTTTCCCTATAAACTCCACATAAACCATAGGATAGACTCTGGCATTTCTTTTGCCATAAAGTGAGGATATACACCATGAGTGCCTTGAGATTTAAAGAGAGATTCAATGAACCATGATTTTCATTTTGAAAATATCCTGAAACCCCAAGGTATGTAAAAGAGGAAATTGTGTTTCTCTTGCTTGCAAGCTATTCTATCCTTAAACTGCCATAGGTATGATTTATTAGCCACTTGGAAAGGTTACTAACATGAGTATAGGTAGTTGAACATCTTGTGTGAATGCTTAGTTCAATAAAATTGTTTCATTTCTTAAAGTCCATGCTTGCTCGGGACGAGCAAGAGGTTAGTGTGGGGGAGCTTGTTGACAGTGCTTAAAGCATCATTTCACCATCAACATTTCACCCAAAACCATGGTAAAACAACATAAACAGTAGAAGATTTGGTTTATAACTAACCTATTTCCACATGTGCATAGTTTCTTATCTTAATGCAGGAAATAATGGAATTTGGGCCAAACAAGAGCACCAGGAGCAAGGCCAAGCCACTCTGGCCCATTTGGGCCTGAGCAAGGTGGCGGCCGCCAGGTCACTCGTGCCAAAAGTGGCCCAAGCCACGTCATCGATCCGTGGGAGTCACCTCAAGCTCAAATCCTAACCATTGCACACTAAGGCGGTTTGATCCAAGGGCTAAGAAGAGTATCACCTAGATAGTGGGCTTTGGACACGTGTCTAAACCCTAACCGGCCCTCAAACCGACTTGGGAGAGCAATTGAAGAGCGTTGGATGAATGGCGGTTGCAACGGACGACAATAATGTGGCGGGCGCCACCCCCCTAAACCCTAACCGACCTCCCCTCACTCTATAAGTACCACCCTAGCTCCCTAGCACTATAAATAGGCCCCTTGAGCTCTCATTCGGAGAGCCTCACACCATTCCCCACTAGTTGGTTAGAGTAGCACACTTGCTATGATAGAGAGATTAGAGAGAGTGTGAGTGCCTCACTAGAAGAGGAGCTGGAGAGGAGAAGAGTAGAAGTCTGGAGAGCTCCGGAGTTGTCGGAGACCCCTGCTTCTCTCTGCTCTGCGCTTCAACTTTCGTAACTTAGTATCTTATTCTATCTTCCAGTATTTACTTTCAGTACTTGTGTGTTTGTTTCATTGCTTGATATTACTTTCAAGTGCTCTAGTTCTAGTACAGGGCTAGTAGTAGTAGTATATAGATTAAGTGTGGTACTTATGCTATATATTGCCAGTGAATACGGCTAGGCCCCCGGATAGCTGTGGTAGCAAGCAGGTAGTGACAGCCCTGTGCGCCTTGAATTCCACCACGTAGTTGGTCTACTTTAACAGTAGGGCTCGTTGTGCTAGCGTTCAACCTATGTCAGTGGTAAAGGCTAGTACGCCCACAATACACTAGTAAAGAACTTAAATCACTAGAAGTCTAATAGAACTAGGATCTACCCAAGTAGATAGTGCCCGTTCCCTTCATCTATCCTAGATATCCTTACCCCCCTAGTTTTCTCAAAATCACATCGCGTTCCTCATGGATTCGATACCCCGGAATACTCTGAGGTGAAAAGCTACAACTGACAGCCGTGCGCTTGCGGTTTCTTCTGCGTGCCACCCCAGGTGTCAACAGTGGCCTGAGGATCGGCCGTGGTGGCTGACAGCCTGGGGCAGCGACAAGTGAAGACTTGCGGGTGGACGGGGTGCACGGGCGATGCATCCCTCTACGACATCGGTTTGGTGGTTGAGCCATAGAAAAACCACCGAGTGGACGGTTTCCAGGTTTGGGCCTCAAAACCTGGGTGCGGCCGGTTTCCGAGTTTGGGCCACAAAACTCGGGCTGAGGATGGTTTCCAGGTTTGGGCCTCAAAACCTGGGCGCTGGCGGGTTTCTGAATTTGGGCCACAAAACTCAGGCGATGGACGACAGGTTTCCCGGTTTCGGCCTCAAAACCGAGGGATGGCCCAGGTTTCCCGGTTTCGGCCTCAAAACCGGGGGGAGGTCCATGAAAAGGACGAGCGGCACAGTGGCGGCACGTGGCGACATCCGGTGAGGTCGCGTCGAGGCGAAGCTACCCGATGTGCGGGCGTGGCCGTCGAATCAACATAAACCTCGAGTTGGTCAGGAATACCCTTAAGGTTAGCCTGCTCGCTCATTATGTGTAAGGGTAGAAGGGGAATAATTGTATTAGGCTATATAAGGAGAGGCCACCCCTCCCTCCATACTATCTCAGCCATTGCTATTTTCATTCTAGGGTTTCCTGCTTCCCATTCCCTTTTGTAGCTACTGAGATCCGCAGAGACGGTGAATCATACCTCTGTGTATTTGGATTTTGCGGAAACGGGACCGGATTCCCGTTGTCTCCTCGTGGGGACGAATTTCGGCTGGCAATTCGTGGTCTTGATTCGCGTTTTGAACTTGTTCTTTGCGTTCTTCATTTCTCCACGATTTTACCGTCACTCAATCTCCCTCCACGCCGCGTCTTTTTTGAATCCACTTGAATCAACTTGTTCTTTGATGTGAGGAGAACATTTCCACCGAAGGAATTAAACTCTACCCTCACGAACAAGTAGATCGGGTCGATTCAAGTTTTGTGGCGCTCTTTCGGTTCATACACCTTCCCTTTCGATTTCCCGTTGATTTGAGCGTATCATTTCTAGGGGATAGTCTCCTAACCATCTTGTGATCATCTTCTCCAAGTTTGGGATCGTGGGATTTTGATTTGGATCGATTTTGGGAAGATTTAGGAGAAGGGCGACCAAAATCGCCCTCTCTGCAGGGTCGCGGACAGTCCGCCCCTGGTACCGCGGACAATCCGCGGGTCAGGGCTCAGCCGACTCAGTGGCTGCGCGTTTCGGTCGTGTAAGAGATTTTTGAACGGTGGATAGTCCGCCGTTGGGACTCGTGGACAGTCCGGGAGTCGAGCAGAATTGTTCAGCAACCTTGCTGTTTTGTCCATTTGGTCGGCGGACAGTCCGCCACAGGTTCGCGGACAGTACGCAGTAGGCGCAGACAGTCCGGGATAGGGACTCCGGACAGTCCGGGATTTGGCTGTAGGTTGTGTTTAAGTGCGTTTGCTCTCCTGGCTTTTCCGCTTGGTTTCGGACTTCTTGTTTGGCCCTAGAGTTCACCGAGGAACCTCTCTAAGTATCTTTGCTACTCGTTAGCATCGGTATTTGGAGATTTCCCGACGTAGCCGTCCATCTACGTTCGGGAGTCGGTTTTTGGGGTGAACTTGAACCGGAGCTTTTGGGGTTTGACTCGCTCTCGTTTGGTGGTGCCTCGCTGTGATCCTAGGGATCATCCACCCTCTTCCAAGGGTCGTGGGCATCACATTTCGATCGTTGCTTTTGGGGGTTGATTTATTGGGACAAAGGCCGAAGTTTCTGAAGAAATTTTTAGGCTCCCATTCACCCCCTCTGGTCGCTTTCTCGTAGAGTTCAGGTCCTTCACAAAATCAGATTGCGAGTAAAAGAGAAAGTCTCATTTTTCTCAGCTAGAAAGAAAACCCATGAATATCTCAAAAAGTCATCAACAACAACAAGCACATACCACTACCCACCAACTGAGCTCACCCGAGCTGGACCAACAAGGTCCATATGTAAAAGCTCTCCAGGGTGCTTGGTCATAACCTGATTCACAGGATGGTGGGGAGCAGCAACCATTTTCCCATGTCTACAAGAGTGGCAAACAAGATCCTTCTCCATGTGCAACTCAGGTAATCCTCAGATTAAGCCAAGTGAACTAAGCCTTGCAAACAAGTCGAAGCTCAAGTGACCAAGTCTCCTATGCCATTTCCAAAGATCGGCGGAGGATCCAGCCACAAGACAACGAGAAATGCCAAAAGACTCCGAGAAATTCGCATGAAAGACTTTCCCAAAGGGCGAAATCAAACATACACGATTGCCCTGAGGATCTAAAATACGACTGAGATTCGGCTTAAAATGAATCTCATAGTCATCCTCAAAAAGTTGAGAAACAAAAAGAAAGTTAAAATGCAAGTTCGATACAAGAGCAACATCACGTAAGACAAAATGCTCATTAACTCGCACAGAACCACGGGATAGCACCTTACCTTTGCTATTGTCACCGAACGTAATAAACTCCTTTCCGGTGACTGGACTAAGACTGGAGAACCACTTGGAGTTTCCGGTCATATGCCTTGAGCACCCGGAATCCACAAGACAAATGTTCTCCAATCTACTTACCTACATTAATAAAAAGACATAGGGTGAGCATACGGTCCAACACTGGGTGAGTAAAACAGGAAGAATACCAGTGTTGTCCCGGCGGCTCAAAAGAACGGTCAGTATAAAAACCATTCCTAGCATTCCTAAGGGGAAAGTGATCACCACGCACAGGAAAGCGTGGTCCTCTAGGAGGAGAGCGCTCACCACGATATCCAAAACACGGTGGGTGGTAATGCTCACCACAAAGCCACCGCCACGGGGTCCATAGCCTACAAAACTAGGATCCCACCGGGCAGAACCTCCTTGTGGCCTAGGACCTTGAGGCATTGGACCTCTAGACCTAGCACCCCTTCTTCGAACGTTCGACACATGTACATCATGGAAAGGATGGTACATGTCCGTGTTGTTCGTCTCCTTTGCACAACGCTCCTCTCTCTTGTGCCGAAAGAGAAACTCCCTCAAGTGTCCATCTCTCCCACAGTGCTCACAATGGTACCTCACCGCTCTCATAGGGGGTTGTTGGTACTCACGGTATTGGGTGTGGATCACTTGGTTCTTTTGTGGCATGAGCTCCTCTTGGATTGGTGGCATAGTATCAAGCTTGTTCCTTAGGTGATTGGGTTTTGGAGCCCATGTTTGTTTCTTGGGTGGAGCTCTCAGAGGTTCCACAAACACTCCATCTTTGATGTTAGGCTTGAGAGGCTCTTTGGGTGGAATCTTGGTTAGTTTGGGAGTAGTGGTGGAGTTGGGCTTCTCACTCGGCTTAAGACCACTAGACTCACCAATCTTCCCGAAAGAGGTAGCACTCCTCACACCCTGAGCAAAACCAACACCTGGACTGAATGATCGAAAGTGCTACCAGAAAGCGACCAGAGGGGGGGTGAATGGGAGCTTCAAATTTTCCTTTCGGAAACTTGTCGCCACTGTCCCGAGAAACACCCCAAGACCAAACCTAGAGCTCGTATGTGTCCACGACCCTAGAGATAGGGTGGATGCTTCCAAGAAGCACAGCGAGACACTATACGACTCTAGAAACCCAACGCAAAAATCAGAAATCAAAACCGACAATGAACGAACGAACTGTGAATGAAAACGCGCAAAGCAGCTCTGACCGGACTCACTGGTGCGTCCGGTCGGTAGGCACCGGACGCGTCCGGTCGAGCAAAACCCAAATCGGGAGCTCTCTGTTTGTGACCGGACTCACTGTCCTCGAGCGTCGGGTCACAACCTCAGAGTCCGAACAGTGTGAGCTGCGCGTCCGGTCTGTATCCAGGGGAGAGTCCGGTCAGCATGCAGAGAAGAACCGCGAAGAACGTTCAACGACCGGACGCGTCTGGTCTGCCCGAAGCGTGCGTCCGGTCATCCCGACTGCACACTATTCGTTCACCAATTCGACTCGATCTCACTTGAAACAAATCCTCTAGGGATCAAACTTGGTGAGAGGAGTCACAAGGAGGATAGTGAGCTATCTCTAAGAGATCATGGCTCGAACCTATCTCCAAATCGATGAATCGAAGAAATTCGGGGGAAGGGAGAAAAACTTGACCCGAAACTAAAATCGATCGATCTACTAGGTCGTGAGGTTAGAGATGAATTCCTTCGGTGGAAAGAAGTGCCTCACGATCTAGAACATCTCTGTTCAAACAGAATCGCAAAAGACGCAACGAACAAAGAGATCGATCAACGGGAAAAACGTGGAGAAAAAGCAATCCGCGAAGAACACAAACAAAACGCGATTCACAACCACAAATTTGCAACCGTGTGGCTACCACACGCTACAACAGTGAGATTATGGTCTCACTTCCTCAAAATCTCACGGACACAGAGGTATGGTTCTCTTCTCTGTGGATCTCAGGTTCGCTACAGCAGGGGAGAGGGAGAGCAGGAAAACCTAGAAGGCAAATTAGAAAATGACTGAGATATATGGCGAGGTGGGTGTCTCCCCCTACTTATCCTAATTCTAACTATTCCTAATTCCCACTCTACCCTTAACTACTAACAGAGCAAACCAGCTAAACCCTAAGGTTATTCTGGACCAACTCGATGGTAGGTGGATCCGACAGCCATGCCCGCACAACTCGTAGCGTTGCCTCGACGCAACCTCCCGATTGCCGCCACGTGCCGCCACCGCTCCGCGTCCTCTTCACGGGCTTCGCCCCCGGTTTTGTGGCCGAAACCGGGAAACCAGGCCTTCACGTCCACCCCCGGTTTTGAGGCCCAAACCGGGAAACCAGCCTCGAAGTCCATCCCCTGGTTTTGAGGCCTAAACCAGGAAACCCGCCAGCGCCCAGGTTTTGAGGCCCAAACCTGGAAACCGTCCTCAGCCCGAGTTTTGTGGCCCAAACTCGGCAAACCCGAAGCACCCAGGTTTTGTGGCCCAAACCTGGAAACCATCCACGCGATTGTTTTTCTCTGGCTCTACCACCAAACCGAAGCTGTAGAGGGGATGCACCGCCCGTGCACCCCGTCCACCGACACGTGTCCCCAAGTCCTCGACCCGAGCAACACCATGTCCCACAAGTCTTCATTCGTCGCTGTCCCAGGCTGTCTGCCACCACAGCTGATCCTCGGGCCACCGGTCCCTCAGTCCAAGCCTCACGTCCGCCCTTCGCCGCTCTCGGTCCATCAGCACGACACGTCTCTACTTGACCTTCACCTTGCCTCTGATCACTGTATCCGTGCTCGACACCTGCACAACACAAGCTAAAGAACATGCGCATTATCCCAGTTGACAATCACTCATCACTCAGAGACTCGGCATACACCCATGTATCCACAATCTCCCCCTTCATGAGTGCATTGTCAACTACCAACACAAATCATAATGAATAGAAGAAGGAAGAAGGAGAAGAGAGAACTCGACCAAATGACCCAAAAGCATAGCAAAGCCGAAGAAGGTCAAGTGGAAAGAGCAAGACAACTTGGTCCCCAAAGACATGGGCAACGGCTCGACGCGACCAAGCAAAGCACAGCTAGCCCTCAAGAAGAGGTAGAACAGGCTCAACACCGCTAGCAAATACCAATTGAAAAATCAAAGCAAAATGCTAGTCCCTCAAGACAGAGGCACAGAGGCTCAACACAACTAGCAGAAAACTCGACATCAACTGAAAAGCTCGATACCAGCTGAAACCAACTGAAGCAAAGATGCGACTGCTAGTCCCTCAAGATAGAGGTAAAAGCTCAACACAACTAGCAAAGCGCTCCGAACCAATTGGAAATTTCAAAAATTAGCACGAGCAAACTCCCCCTTGCATGGTGCACACAACGGATTCCTCTCCCCTTTGAACATGGGAGGCATGATTTGTCCAAATTCTCCCCCTTAGTTGAAAATGCACCAGCAAGCAAAAGGAACCAAAAGCAGTTTTCTCCCCTTCATAAAATGCACCATCAAAAGTGCCAACAAGAGAAGTTCTCCCATCACCCAAAATGCATAAGAGTCAGAATGGAAGTTAGCAGCTTCAGGAATATAGTCAAGAGAATGCAGAGATGCTCTACATAGTATAACTCCAATGATGCAACTAAAGCACACATGCTAGCAAAGGCTCAAACTGATCACCAAATATGACATATGAACATATGAGCAAAGTGAGCAGTTTTTAGCCAAAAAGGTATTCACCATCAAAATAACACAACAACATGTATAGACACGAAATCAGACAAGTGCTAAACATGTATACAAGGTGAAGTACCCCTAGCACAGTTCAATCATCACGCTATAGAATGAAACATAGACTTGTGTATTCAAAATTCTATCGGAGTTGCAGCGGTGAAATTACACAAGTTCAGAATTTAGCATGTGATTGCGAGAGGTTGAACGCTTGTCATCGCCTTACTTTCCAACTGTGCGAAGCCTATGCAGAAGCAATCAGAAGCTTAAAGCAACAGTTTCGGTCATACACTACACAACTCAAGTTTAACTCAAAGTGTAATGAGAAACAGTCTCGAAACTGTGATGTGTTGACAAGCAATCCCATCTCGATCTTTTCAAATTCACTTAAAACTTGGTTCAAATTTTATTGACAGAAAATGAACACACCAAGCAAGTGATAGACTCAGAACTAGAGACATAGCAACCTAGCATATATGAAAAGCACGAGTGAATTCAACACATCCTACACATGCTAGTTGCATATCTCAATGGTGAACATTTTCAAGTTCTATGTTTGTTAAGCAGATTCACCATTCAAAAATAGCTCAGCTCACAACATGTATTAGTGATCAGAAAGAGCATAAGCTACAAGCATCAACATACAGCATCGGAGCATACTAAACAGAGCATAATTACATTCTAAAGATTATATTTATGAAGCTCAGAATGTAAAAAGTGTATGCAAAAAGATGAAAACAAAAGAAAAGCAAGACAAACGAAAAAATGGTCAGTTTATGATCCAAGAACCAAAATGTTTCCCCCATCTAAAAGGGGAAACACACACCAAGCTCACCCCTCAACCGATTAAAGGTTGATTCGTCCAAAGGCTTGGTGAAAATATCAGCCAACTGATGATGAGTATCGACATGGCGAAGGTCGATATAACCCTTCTCATAGTGGTCTCGCAAAAAGTGAAAGCGCACATCAATGTGTTTGGTCTTCGAGTGAAGCACGGGGTTCTTAGCAACGCTAATCGCACTCGTGCTGTCACAAAGCAAAGGAACACGAGAAAAGCTCAGACCAAAATCACGCAAGGTGGCCATCATCCAAAGCAACTGGGAACAGCAGCTAGCCGCAGCAACATACTCAGCCTCTGTGGTAGACTGGGCGACACTAGACTGCTTGCGAGAAGACCACGATACAAGAGAAGAACTAATAAACTGGCAAGTCCTAGAAGTGGACTTGCGCTCGATGCGACAACCAGCAAAATCGGCATCGGAATAACCGCAAAGGGAGACGGTGGAGGAAGCTGAATACCAAATCCCGAACTCAGGTGTGAAACGAAGGTACCTGAAAATGCGCTTCACCGCCTGACGGTGAGAGGTGCGCGGCGACGCCTGAAAGCGCGCGCACAGGCACACCACGAACTGGATGTCCGGGCGTGTCGCCGTCAGGTAGAGTAGCGACCCGATCATGCTTCGGTACTCCTTCTGGTTCACAGCTTCTCCATCCTTGTCCACATCCAGGGCCATCGTGGTCGACATGGGTGTTGGAAGAGGCTTGGCCTCACCCATATCGAACCTCTTCAGCAAGTCCTTGGTATACTTGCCCTGGTGCACAAACGTCCCTTCTCGGGATTGCTTAATTTGCAATCCGAGAAAGAAAGTCAGCTCGCCCATCATACTCATCTCGAACTCCCTGCTCATAGTATCTGCAAACTTGGCAACCAAAGCATGAGAAGAACCACCGAAAATGATATCATCCACGTAAATCTGGACCAAGAGAGTGTCTTTGCCTTGCTTGAGGAGAAAGAGTGTTTTATCCACACATCCCATTTTAAAACCCTTAGCAATCAAAAAGGTTTTCAACCTATCATACCAGGCTCTAGGGGCTTGTTTCAAACCATATAAAGCTTTATGGAGTTTGAAAACATGGTTTGGAAACTTGGGATTTTCAAAACCGGGGGGTTGCTCAACATAAACCTCTTCTTCTATGTAGCCGTTTAAGAAGGCACTCTTGACATCCATTTGAAAAAGTTTGAAACCTTTGGATGTTGCAAAAGCCAAGAGTATCCTAATAGCCTCCAAACGAGCTACAGGAGCAAAAGTCTCCTCATAGTCTATCCCCTCCTTCTGACTATAGCCTTTTGCTACAAGCCTGGCCTTGTTTCTAACAACGTGGCCATCCTCTCCTTGCTTGTTTTTGAAAACCCATTTTGTCCCAATAGGCTTACAGTCTGGAGGAGGTGGAACTAAAACCCAAACCCGATTTCGCTCAAAGTTCTCTAACTCCTCATGCATGGCATTGACCCAATCCGGATCCGTCAAAGCGTGTCCAACATCTCGGGGCTCAAAATCAGCAACAAAAGCAGAATGAGCAAAGTGAGAGATTTGAGACCTGGACCGAGTGACCCGTTCGTCAATGTTGCCTATCATTTGCTGAGGGGGGTGTTGGCGCTGGATGTGTCGTGGCGCCTCCCGTGCAGACGTGATCTCCCCCTCAACAGCAGCTGGTGCCTCCTCGGGTACAAAAGGTACCGCTCGGGGTGGCGGATCCCACGGCCCCCAGGAAGAAGACGTGTCGGGGCCGTGAGTCGTCGTAGAAGCCGCTCCTTGCGACACAGCAGGTGGAGGGGGTGCTGGATCATCCATACCTTCAGCACCCTCATCCTCGTCATCAAAAAGAGGCTCACCAACCTCATGATCACCTGCACGCTCAAAACGAGAAGAAGGACAAACCATGGTCTCGTCGAAGGGAAGAACGATACTCAAACTTGTCCAAGTTGCCCTTTTTGAGTATAAAACAATGGCAACCAAAAACTCTAAAATAACTCACCTTGGGCAGTTTTCCAAAACGCAACTCATAAGAAGTCTTTTTCAAGAAAGCTCGGAGAAAAATGCGATTGGAGATGTAGCATGCAGTGCTCATAGCTTCGACCCAATATCGCCTAGGAGTCCTATGCTCATCGAGCATCGTCGTGGCCATCTCTACAAGGGTCCGATTCTTCCTCTCTACTACACCATTTTGGGGCGGTGTGTAGGGAGAAGAAAACTGATGCTCTAAACCCAAAGAGTTACAAAACTTCTCAAAATCCGAATTCTTGAATTCGGAACCATTATCACTCCTAATAGCTCGCATCGAGTTCAAAGGGAACTCGTTCTGAAGACGCAAAATCAGATTGCGAGCAAAGGAGAAGGTCTCGGTCTTCTCAGCTAAAAAGAAGACCCACGAATATCTCGAAAAGTCATCAACAACGACAAGCACATACCACTTCCCCCCAACCGAGCTCACCCGAGCCGGACCAACAAGGTCCATATGTAAAAGCTCTCCAGGGTGCTTGGTCATGACCTGAGTCACTGGATGGTGGGGAGCGGCAACCATTTTCCCATGTCTACAAGAATGGCAAACAAGATCCTTCTCCATGGATAACTTGGGCAATCCTCGGATTAGGCCAAGTGAACTAAGTCTTGCAAGCAAGTCGAAGCTCAAATGTCCAAGTCTCCTATGCACTTCCAAAGATCATAGGAGGAAGGTCCAGCCAAAAGACAACGAGAAACTCCAAACGACTCTGAGAAATTCGCACGAAAGACTTTTCCAAAGGGCGAAATCATACAAACAAGATTGCCCTGAGGATCCAAAATACGACTGAGATTCGGTTTAAAACGAATCTCATAGTCGTCATCAAAGAGTTGCGAAACAGAAAGAAGGTTAAAATGCAAGTTAGAAACAAGAGCAACATTGCGCAAAACAAAGTGCTCATTAACTCGCACCGACCCACGAGACAACACTTTACCTTTGCTATTGTCGCCGAAGGTGATAAACTCCTTTCCGGCGACTGGACTAAGACTGGAGAACCACTTGGCGTTTCTGGTCATGTGCCTTGAACACCCGGAATCCACCAACCAAACGTTCTCCAATCGTTTTACCTACATCAATAAAAAGACATAGGGTGAGCATACGGTCCAACACTGGGGTTAGTGAAATAGGGAGAATACCAGTGTTGGGCCGGCTGCTCAAAAGAACGGTTAGCAGTAAAACCATTCCTAGCACGTCTACGGGGAAAGCGATCACCACGCTGAGGAAAACGTGGTCCGCTGGGGAAAGAGCGCTCACCGCGATACTCAAAACACGGTGGAGGAAAACGCTCTACAACAAAGCCACCGCCACGGGGTCCATAGCCTACAACTGCAAGCTCCCGCCGGGCACGACCCCTCCGCTGCCTAGGCCTAGGAACTTGAGGTTTTGGACCTCTGGGCCTAGCAGCACGCCTCTGAACGTTCGACACATGTACATCATGGAAAGGATGGTACATGTCCGGATTGTTCATCTCCCTTGCACGGCACGCCTCTCTCTTGCGCCGAAAGCAAAACTCACTTAAGTGTTCGTCTCTCCCACAGTGCTCACAATGGTACCTCACCGCTCTCAAAGGGGGTTGTTGGTACTCACGGTAGTGGGTGTGGATCACTTTGCCGTTCTGTGGCATAAGCTCCTCCTGGATGGGTGGCATGGTGTCCAGCTTGTTTTTGAGGTGGTTTGGTTTGGGAGCCCATGATTGTTTCTTGGGTGGAGCTCTCGGAGGCTCAACAAAAACCCCATCCTTGGTGTTAGGCTTGAGTGGCTCTTTGGGTGGAATCTTGGTAAGCTTGGGAGTAGTGGTGGAGTTGGGCTTCTCACATGTGTTAAGACCACTCGACTCTCCAATCTTTCCAAAAGATGAAACATCAACACCCGGAGCAAAACCTACACCAGGACCTCTAGCACCTCGCTTGAATTGGGAGATCATCATCCCGAGCTGTGGCTCACCGCTAGACACCCATGACAAGATGGTCCGAAGGTATGTGTTTTCCTCCTCGGTTTGCATCTTGTCATGCTTCACATTAGCGATCTCCATCTCCAAACCCTCACAAAGAACACACCTAGCCACGCATGTGCTACCTGAGTTGGCCTCTTCAAGAGACACAATCTTGGCATTCTTCTCTGCCAACTCAGATTGCAAGACAGGACAAGTCTTGCACGCACCCAACAGCGAGGGTCTAGCCTTCAGCTCATCCACCTCTCCTACCAACGCAGCATACTTACTTCTCAAAGTGAGAAGGTCAGTCATGTGCTTGGTGCACATCTCACACTCAACCTCCTCAGAAACGACCACGGTGGACTTAGCAAACTCAAGCTCTCTCACCGTGTCCTCCCACTTCTGCCTAAACTCCTTGCGCTCTCTAGCAGCATGCCTAAGCAACTTGTCCTGACTAAGCAAGGCGGCAGTAAGCTTCTCAACCTCAGCAGAAAGCTCATCGTGGGTGAGAGATACCTGAGAGGTGTCGTCGTCGTCATTCCGAGGAGTCTCCTCCAGCTCGCCGTCGACTTCCTTGCCAAGGGCCATGGTGCAGAAGCCGTCGTCGTCGACGAAGAAGCAGAGGCCGTTCAGCTTGTCCTCGATCCTCTTCTTCTTCTCGGACTTGTCATCGCTTGAGCAAGCGGAGTCATCATCCGAGCCGTCGACGTCGCTGAGCGTGGCGAAGAACGCACGCTGCTCAGCCTGGGCCTTCTCCAAGTACTTCTTCTTGATGTACTCCTTGTCGAAGCCGCCCCTCCGCTTGTGCCTCGCGGGGACGTACTTCTCCTTGCGCTTGCCGGAGTCGTACTTGTGCCCATGATCGCCCTTCCCAGATGAGTTCTTCTTCTTGGGACAGTTGGCGATGAAGTGGTCGGGATCGCCGCACTCAAAGCATCCTGAGCGTCCTCCTCCGCGGCAACGGTTCATGCGGTTGTTATGGAACCGCGAGAACCGATTGGCGAGCATTGCCAACTCGTCATCCCCCAAAGACTCCAACTGGTCCTCTGTGACAGAAAAGAGAGAAGAAAGTGCAAATCCTCCAGAGGGGTTAGCAGAAGAGCCAGAAACCAAAGCCATAGTCGGGCCGGAAGGATTTTCATAAGAAGCCCTCGACATGGCGTCAATCTCACTAGACTTGAGCTTGCTAAAGAGCTCGTCGCAAGTGAGGGTCTCATAGTTAGACGATTCGATGATCGCCTGGACCTTTGAGTCCCACACCGACCGATCGAGAGTGTGCAAAAGCTTCAATGCTCTCTCATGATCGTCGAAAGGCAACAACTCCTTGTTCGCTCTCATCTTGTTGACAATGACCTGAAAGCGAGCGAATAAACTCTCTATGCTCTCGCCAGGCATGTGTCGAAAGTTCTCATACTCCCGTTTGTGCGACTCGTAGAGACGGGATTTTACTTGAGTGGTTCCCTCATGAAAGCGCATGAGGGTCCCCCAAATCTCCCGAGCCGTGGGGAGGTGAGAAACGCGATCAAACTCGGACATGCTCAAACAGGAGAAAAGAGCGTTACGAGCTCGGCTATTTGCTTCGTGCTCATCAATCTGAAGCTGAGTGACACGAGCAGCCAAGACAACGTAATCGGCCCTGTTGCAAATCTCCCAGACAGAAGAGCCCATGCTCTGGAGATAGGCCGACATGCGTATCTTCCAATACGCATAGTTCGTCCCATCAAAGAACGGCGGTTTGCCCACGCCGCGATCCATGTCGCCTTCTGCGGATCTGGAACTGGTTAAGGTGGAAGATCCTTAACCTGCTTTGATACCAATTGAAGGATCGAAAGTGCTACTAGAAAGCGACCAGAGGGGGGGGTGAATGGGAGCTTCAAATTTTCCTTTCGGAAACTTGTCGCCACTGTTCCGAGAAACACCCCAAGAGAAAACCTAGAGCTCGTATGTGTCCACGACCCTAGAGATAGGGTGGATGCTTCCAAGAAGCACAGCGAGACACTATACGACTCTAGAAACCCAACGCAAAAACCGGAAATCAAAACCGACAACGAACAAACGAACTGCGAATGAAAACGCGCAAAGCAGCTCTGACCAGACTCACTGGTGCGTCCGGTCGGTAGGCACCGGACGCGTCCGGTCGAGCAAAACCCAAATTGGGAGCTCTCTGTTTGTGACCGGACTCACTGTCCTCGAGCGTCCGGTCACAACCTCAGAGTCCGGTCAGATCAGACAAAAACGGGGAACAGTGTGAGCTGCGCGTACGGTCAGTATCCAGGGGAGAGTCCGGTCACCACGCAGAGAAGAACCGCGAAGAACGTTCAACGACCGGACGCATCCGGTCTGCCCGAAGCGTGCGTCTGGTCACCCCGACTGCACACTGTTCGTTCACCAATTCGACTCGATCTCACTTGAAACAAATCCTCTAGGGATCAAACTTGGTGAGAGGAGTCACAAGGAGGATAGTGAGCTATCTCTAAGAGATCATGGCTCGAACCTATCTCCAAATCGATGAATCGAAGAAATTCGGGGGAAGGGAGAAAAACTTGACCCGAAACTAAAATCGATCGATCTACTAGGTCGTGAGGTTAGAGATGAATTCCTTCGGTGGAAATAAGTGCCTCACGATCTAGAACATCTCTGTTCAAACGGAATCGCAAAAGACGCAACGAACAAAGAGATCGATCAACGGGAAAAACGTGGAGAAAAAGCAATCCGCGAAGAACACAAACAAAACGCGAATCACAACCACAAATTTGCAACCGTGTGGCTACCACACACTACAACAGTGAGATTACGGTCTCACTTCCTCAAAATCTCACAGACACAGAGGTATGGTTCTCTTCTCTGTGGATCTCAGGTTCGCTACAGCAGGGGAGAGGGAGAGCTAGAAAACCTAGAAGGCAAATTAGCAAATGACTGAGATATATGGGGAGGTGGGTGTCTCCCCCTACTTATCCTAATTCTAACTATTCCTAATTCCCACTCTACCCTTAACTACTTACAGAGCGAACCAGCTAAACCCTAAGGTTATTCTGGACCAACTCGATGGTAGGTGGATCCGACGGCCACGCCCGCACAACTCGTAGCGTTGCCTCGACGCAACCTCCCGATTGCCGCCACGTGCCGCCACCGCTCCGCGTCCTCTTCACGGACTCCGCCCCCGGTTTTATGGCCGAAACTGGGAAACCAGGCCTTCACGTCCACCCCCTTTTTTGAGGCCCAAACCGGAAAACCAGCCTCGAAGTCCATCCCCTGGTTTTGAGGCCTAAACCAGGAAACCCGCCAGCGCCCAGGTTTTGAGGCCCAAACCTGGAAACCGTCCTCAGCCCGAGTTTTGTGGACCAAACTCGGCAAACCCGAAGCACCCAGGTTTTGTTGCCCAAACCTGGAAACCGTCCACCCGATGGTTTTTCTCTGGCTCTACCACCAAACCGAAGCTGTAGAGGGGATGCACCGCTCGTGCACCCCGTCCACCGACACGTGTCCCCAAGTCCTCGACCCGAGCAACACCATGTCCCACAAGTCTTCGCTCGTCGCTGTCCCAGGCTGTCAGCCACCACAGCTGATCCTCGGGCCACCGGTCCCTCAGTCCAAGCCTCACGTCCGCCCGTCGCCGCTCTCGGTCCATTGGCGCGACACGTCTCTACTTGACCTTCACCTTGCCTCTGATCACTGTATCCGTGCTCGACACCTGCACAACACAAGCCAAAGAACATGCGCATTATCCCAGTTGACAATCACTCATCACTCAGAGACTCGGCATACACCCATGTATCCGCATGGACCTCCAGCAGCACGCTTGAATTGGGCAATCATCATGCCAAGCTGCGGCTCTCCACTAGAAACCCATGACAAGATGGACCGAAGGTATGTGTTTTCCTCCTCGCACTACACAACGCAGGGCTATAGTAACACCAACTTGTGTTACTATAGGATGGAAAACGTGTAACTAGCTCTCTTAGTAACACATTTTTTGTTTGCGTTCCAATTGGCCATGTTACTATAGAGTGGTTTATTGTAACACATTTACTTGTCTACAGGAACATTTTTTTGTGTTACAATGATTTTTGTTGTAACACTTTTTTTTGTTTTAGTAACACTTCACATTATGGTACAATACATGGTTTGTAATACATTTCTTTATCCATTGGATCACTTGCCAAGTGTTACAATGATTCTTTGATGTAACACTCTTATTAGTTCTAGTAACACTTCTACATAAAGGTAGAGCACAATATGGGACATAGGAACACATTTTGTCATGGAATATTCGGCAAAATTCGAACAAAAAAATTTAAAAAATTAGGGAAATTTTTTTATCACGAGAGGGGGCCCACCAACCAGCCACATACCCCATCTCTACTACCTCAATATTTTTTCATGATTTTTTCACACTTTGCATCAACCAAGATTCGAACCAGCGACCTCTCACACACGTTCGCATAACATCCACTACCAGTCCATCGATTTGTCACTTGTGTCTATATTCTATTTCAGTTACCCTCGTATTATACTAAACCGTGTGTAAAATGCTTGTTTAAGGCTCTAAACGAATTCAAATCAAAAAGTTGTTAACTACAAGGTTTCAAAACTTTTCGAGATCTACACTTTTCATTTAGGAAGTTTGTCCATCCAAGGTCATTTACAAAATTTGAATTTTAAATTTCAGAAATTTCAAATATAGTTTTCATTAACAAGATGATTTCAATTTAAAATGTTATCAACTACAAAGTTTCATAACTTTTTGAGGTCTACAACTTTTATTTAGGCTGTTTTTCCATCTGAGGTATTTTAAAAATTCGAATCTCAAAATTTTTAAATTCAAATGTAGTTTTGAATGATAATATGATTTCAAACTAAAAAGTTGTCAACTACAAAGTTTCATAAATTTTCAAGATCTACAAGTTTCATTTTGGTCATTTGTCCATCCGAGGTCTTTTGAAAACTTCAAATTTTAAATTTTTAAAATTCAGACGCAATTTTGCATGACAAGATGACTTCAAATTAAAAAGTTATCAACTATAAACTTTCTTTATGTCGACTAAAAAGAGAAAATTCTTGATGAACCCATATGGCGGTAGGTTGGTGTGTTCATACAACAAAGTAAAAAAATATCTATATTACTTCTATTTAATTTTATATTTTTATTTTGTTTTTTCTTCTCCATTATACTTGTTCTTCTTATGATATAGCTCTGTCTAGTGCGTCTCTTGATCTTTGCCTAATAAATTAACAACATACTCTAGCATTGAACTGACCTTTTGATGCGGCTACTCAATGCTAATGGTTCCCATGTAATGACCATGATGTGATTGCCTAACAACCTTGATGAGAGCTATATGTGATGTGTTGCCTATAAATAGGAAGGTCTACATGTATTTTCTTTTGTAACACTTGAACTAAAACATTATTTTGTGTTACTAGATGCATATATTTGTAACACATTTTATATATGTTCCATTTATGTGTTACAAAATAGTACAGTTTTGTAACATTTTTCTTGTAACATTAATTTTGTGTTAATATAATTATTGTTAGTAACACCTTTTTTTTAAAAAAGTATTTTGTGTTACAGCCGAAGTTTGTAACACACTATTTTGTGTTACTATGAAATTTTACTGGAACACATTAATGAATATGTTACATAAAAGTGTTACAATATCCCTGTTGTGTAGTAGTGTCGGTTTGCATATTGTCATGCTTCACATTTGCCATCTCCATCTCCAAACCCTCACACAAAGCACATCTAGACGCACTAGTGCTACCAAGGTTGGCATTCTCAAGAGACTCAATCTTGGCATCCTTCTCTGCCAACTCAGATCGCAAGCCTGCACAGGACTTGCACACACCAAGCAACATGGGTCTAGCTCTAAGCTCATCACCTCTCCAACCAAAGCAACATACTTCCCCCTCAAAGTGAGAAGGTCAGTCATGTGCTTGGAGCACATCTCACACTCATCCTCCTCGGTGACTACAACGGTGGACTTGACAGACTCAAGTTCCTTCACCGCATCCTCCTACTTCTGCCTAAACTCCTTCCTCTCTCTAGCAGCAAGTCTAAGCAACTTGTCTTGACTAAGAAGAGCAGTAGTAAGTTTCTCGACCTCAGCAGAGAGTTCATCGGGGGTCTGAGATACCTGGGAGGAGTCGTCGTCGTCGTCGTAACGAGGGATCTCCTCCAGCTCGTTGTTGACCTCATCGCCGAGGGCCATGGTGCAGAAGCCCTCGTTGTTGGCGAAGAAGCAGAGGCCGTTCAGCTTGTCCTTGATCTTCTTCTTCTCGGACTCATCATCGCTCGTTGTCCGAGTCGTCGACGTCGCTGAGCGTGGCGAAGAAAGGACGCTACTTGTGAAGGATCGAGAGTGTTACCAGAAAGCGACCAGAGGGGGGGTGAATGGGAGCTTCAAAATTTCTTTTCAGAAACTTGTTGCCACTGTCCCGAGAATCACCCCCAAAAGCAAACCTAGAGCTTAAATAGTGTCCACGACCCTAGATGTAGGGTGGATGCTTCCGAGAAGCACAGCGAGACACTACTCAACTCTAGAAACTGACGGACCGAGAATGCAATAGCAAGGCGACCAGAGGGGGGGTGAATGGGAGCTCAAAAATTTCTCTCGAAACTTTGGCCTTTTGTCCCCAAAATCAACCCCAAAAGCTTCGATCGAAACTGTGATGCCCACGACCCTTGGAAGAGGGTGGATGATCCCTAGGATCACAGCGAGGCACCACAAAGCGATAGCAATCCAAACGCCAAAAGCACCGTCACAAGTTTGACCCCTAAAAACCTAGTCCCAAACGTAGATTGGAGGCTACGCCGGGAAATCCCCAAATACCGATGCTAACAAGTAGCAAAGATACTTAGAGAGGTTCCTAGGTGAACTAAAGGGCCAACCGAGAAGTCCAGAAACCAAGGGAAGAAGCCGGGAGAACAAAAGAACTAAATCTCAACTCTCAGCCGATTGGCGGACTGTCCGGACTCCCAGTATTGGACTGTCCGCGCCAGGGGCGGACTGTCTGTGGTCCACTGGCGGACTGTCCGCCGGCAGAAAACCAGAAATAGCACTGATGCTGTAAGTCCCCTGGACGTTCCCGAACTGTCCGCGAACTCCAACGGCGGACTGTCCGCCGGTCACTCAAAACCAAATTGGCCAAAGAACACAGCCACTGATCCGGCTGATCCCTGACGCCCGGACTGTCTGCCGGTCAGATGGCGGACTGTCCACGGTCGACCAGAGAGGGCGATTTCGGTCGCCCTCAACTCAAATCCTCCCAAATTCGAATCAAACCAAAATCCCTTGTTCCCAAACTTGGAGAAGATGATCACGAGGTAGTTGGAAGACTATCCCCAAGAAATCATCCGCTCAAATCAACTTAAACACCGGGAATCCGAGAGGGAAGGAGTATGAACCGAAAAAGTGCCACGAAAACGAAATCAACCCGATCTACTTGTTCGTGAGGAGTTAGATGAATTCCTTCGGTAGAAATGATCTCCTCACTATAAAGAACAAGTTGATTCAAACGGATTTCGAAAAGACGCAGTAGAGAGGGAGATCGAGTGACAGGAAAATCACGGAGACACGAAGAACGCGAAGAACACGAACAAAACGCGAATCAACACATCGATCTGCAACCGTGTGGCTACCACACGCTACAACAGTGAGATTACGGTCTCACTTCCTCAATATCTCCAGTACACAGAGGTATGGTTCTCTGCGGATCTCAGTTGCTACAACAGGGGATTGGTAGAGCAGGAAAACCTAGAAGGCAAAGAGCAAATGACTGAGATAGGATGAGAGGTGGGTGTCTCCCTCTACTTATCCTAATTCTAATTCCCACTCTACCCCTATCTAATTACAGAGCGAACCAGCTAAACCCTAGGGTTATTATGGCGGAACGGTCTTAATCCCATGGCCCACAGGTCACTGTCAGCCTCTGACAGCCGAACCGATGTTCCGTGTGATTAAGACTGTTCGTCACCGGGCTGCATCGGCGCCCATCGTCCGCAGGATCATCTCACCATTCGGTTACAGCACTGGATACTTTTACAAATATCATCGGAATACAGAGCGGAAGACTTAAATAACATTAGTTTTACAAACCGAGGTTCCAAATAAGATTAAAGGTGCAGTTATTACAAACCAAGTTCGAGTAAAAGAAATAGGCAACGTAGCGGAGTACAACAAAATAAAGATACTCAAGATCACCCAGCCCGAGGGTGTACACTTATTCTTCGGCCTCATCGGCCTCCTCCTGGACGAAGGTCATGCAGCAGGGCGCAAGACACATCGGGGACTCAGTCATACCTGCAGCATGGGTAACAAAACCCTGAGTACTGGGGTACTCAACAAGACTTACCCGACTAAAGAAAAGGAAGAAGACTCAAGGATGAGAGGCTTAGGGTAGTCAAGGTAAGGCTTAAGCAAGACCAAGTATTTTGCAGAAAAGCATTTTGTAAACCTCGTGTTGTTTTTGGAAAGATTCAAGTATTTCTCAATCCTTCATTGTTCATGATTCATTTTACCTTCCAAAACATACCTAGTTGAGAACCACTCTCCGTTGACAGTCAGTGACCAAGTCTCCATAACCGAGGAGCAACGTTAATCCGGATAAATAATAGTCAGCTGAGGATTCCTATCCACACTGCATATGTAGCACCCAAGCTTGCATATGCCAACTCGTCTACCACGATTCCTCCAAGATTGGACCGGTCCTACGCCACCCGGAAGTACAGTACACCACTCATATCCAGGCACGACGGCCACGTGGGTACAAGCTACTTCCGCCATCTCGCCACTCCCAGTGCGTGGTTGTCGGTCCCAATTAAGGAGTCCTCGGAGCCAGAGCTTTCCGAAGTATGTGAATAGTTGCAAGTCTTGACCAGCAGGCCCCCATACGGATGGTCCCTAATTTTTCTGCCACAACTATACCTCGGTTATATCTGACCCAAGCGTAATAGTCCTGTCAGTTTTTCAACCCTGTCCCGGTCGGTGTCAACTGTTGAGTCCCGGACTTCAACATGACGGCACCGTACGCTTGGACAACCTCTCCTCACTATTGACTAGGTATGGATCAGATACTTAGCCAACGGTCGGGGAGTAAAGCCAAATTCCCATAAAAATTCTTTAAGTGATCACACTTTTGAAATTGGCATTTTATTGCAAATCTATTGAATAGCGTTACTAAGCATTTTGCAAATAGTTTTTAAACAGGGCAGGTGGATTTGCTGGTGGAGGTAAACAGTGCAGGTAATAGGTCATCACACAACTCCTATAACCTAATGCAGTAGTTTAACTCAAAGGCATTTTAAGTAAACTTTTGTAAAAACAAGGAAGAGTTAAAATACACCGGGGCTTGCCTTGAAGAGCAAAGAGGACAGGCTCGGGGTCGGCAGTGCAGGTGTCGGAGCTCGGGGTCGCCTCAGGGGTAGGTCCGTCAGCGGCTGCTTCGACTTTGACGTTTTCTCCTTCGGTCACTATATGGATGCAATGATGTATGCTTATGAGGATGCTGACATGAACAAAAGGCTTGCTAAAATGCAGGACAAAACCTACTGATTCTAGAGTACACTTTCCATCGCGTAAGTAACTTCTTAGTGTGGACATAAAGTTACTTATCTTTATCCCTAAGCAAAATTAATCAACCTATTAAGCATCATTTATCCGACCTAAACACAAATCATGCATGGCATCACAAACATCATAGACCAAATGGGTGGGGGTCTATGAACAGCAAACAATCCCAAAAGTCACATCACAGGACATACAACATGAACCCTAATTGCTTTTCTATTTTTCCTAATTATTTAAAAAGGTCATTTTATGCAGTTGCTCCAAAATTTACCAAATTAATCCCATGGGTTCACTAAGGTATAAATAGATGGCAAAAAAAATTTCATAATTTTTGGAGATCATTAAGGTGCTTAACAAAAATCAAACATTTAATTAACAAAAGGCACTATTCAACATTTAAAATAAATGCCCAAAAATCAACTAGCTCCAAATGGCCTCAAAATTTTACCAGAGACTAAACATGACATAACTAGCACATAAAAATTTAGCTCATGATTTTTGGAGCTACACATGATTTTCTAAAAATCTAAAACCATCCATTTCTTAATTAAAAGAAGGATTTTTCATTTTCCAATTTTTGCAGAAAAGTAGGGTTTATTATTTTTCTAAAATACTACATAGTGCAAGGAACATACCATAATTTTCTCAGAATTTATGGGACAACAGGTTAATTCTCACAAAAAAAGGAAAACCGAACACTATTCACATATCTTAAAAAGAAAGGAAAAAGGAAAAGAAACACTGTGCTTCTTCCCCGAGGGCTCGGGCGAATCGCAGGCGAGGCGCACGGCGGACCGGCCGCTCGGGCCTTGCGCTGGGAAAGCAGAGGGTGGGGGAAGCTTCGCGGGCTCACCGCGAGTCGGGAGCGAGGCTCGACGAGGCGGTGCAAGGGTCGGAGGAGGGAGTCCGACGGTGGTGGTGCTTCGGCGGATCTCTTCGGCGGCGATCGGCGTCCGGCGGCTCTGTCCACCAAAAGAGGTCACCGAGGGTGCGGTTAGGAGCGCGCTGAGGTGAGGAAGAGAGGGCAGGGGTCGGAGGGAAGAGAGAAGCACTCACGGCGGCGAATTTCTGGTTTAGCCGAAACGCGGCCGTTTGCCGGAGTCAGGGACGAAGCTCCTGCGCCGGCGAGAGGAGGGCGGAGGGGTGAAATTGGTTGCTCGGGAAGGTGGAGCAGCTCAAGGCGAAGGCGGTGGAGGGCTCGGCGGGCGCTGGGGTGGTCTGGTGGCTCGGGGTGCCGTGGTGGCGGCAATGGCGGAGCTCGGCGGCTTCTTATAGCCGCGGGATGGAGCGGGCGGGGGGGGGGGGGGGGGTCCGGGCGAGGGGTGAGGAGCATTCGCGCGGCACTAAAGGAGGTAGGGAGCAGGGTAGGGCGGCTCGGCGTGGGCGGGAGCTCGCGCGCGGCGCGGCGGCTTGCCGGCGGCCGGCATCTGCGCGCTGTCCGCGGCCGTAGGGGAAGGAGGAGGGTAGGGTAGGGGATGGCGAGGCGGCGGTAGGTAGGGGACCGGAGAGGTCGAGCGCTTAGCGCTGGCCTCGGGCGACACGGACGCGGGTCAGCCGGGCTCGGCGAGGCTGAGGCTGCGCCGCCGTCGGCCGGGGCCCCCTTGCTTTAAAGCTCGCACAGAGACGTTACCCATTCCCAAATCTACCCCCTTTCTGAAATTTTGAAATTACTCCCAAAACTTGAACTACACAAAGAAAACTCAAAACACCAAAGTTGCTTAGAATTTTGAGATCTACAACTTTGCCAATAAAAACTTTTTCTGAAACTCAAAAGTTTTTGAGATAATTTTGAAAACTGAAAAGGGGACAAAATTGAAGTTTGAAAGAATTTGAAATTACTTCTGATTTTGTATTGAAACTTGAAAATCTGTAAACACCAAAGTTGTTCCTTAAGGCAAGATCTACAACTTTTCTTATTGGGCCAACTTCAAATTTTGAATAGTTTTTGAATTAGAAAAAGAGGGGTAAAACTAGAGTTTGGAAATTTAGGGTTTTTCAAAAGGAATTTAAATTCTATTTCTGATTTTGAACTTTGATCAACACAACAAAACATCAAGACACTCAATTGAACAAGATTCACACAAGGGTAGACACAGAGATGAAAGTACCATTTTGCCCTTAAAGGAAGATTTGGGCTTTTAGGGTTTTTGAAAAAGAGATCACTACACAAGTCACCTCAGAAAAAGGTAAATGCAAAACAAGCATTAGGCAAACATAAAGCATGGCAAGGATGATTAATGACTAAAGATGATGACATGTCAGGTTAATTACATATTAATCACCATAGGTGTTACAGTTATTCTGGGCCAACTCGAAGATAGTTGTGATCCGACGGCCACGCCCGCACAACTGGTAGCGTTGCCTCGACGCAACCTCACCGATTGCCGCGACGTGCCGCCACCGCTCTGCTTGTCCTTTTCCCGGACTTCGCCCCCGGTTTTGTGGCCCAAACCGGGAAACCAGCCTTCATAGCCAACCCCCGATTTTGAGGCCCAAACCAGGAAACTAGCCGTCCATCGCCTGAGTTTTGTGGCCCAAACTCAGAAACCCGCAGCGCCCAGGTTTTGAGGCCCAAACCTGGAAACCGTCCTCAGCCCGAGTTTTGTGGCCCAAAATCGGAAACCATCAGCGCCCAGGTTTTGAGGCCCAAACCTGGATACCGTCCACTCGGTGGTTTTTCTGTGGCTCAACCACCAAGCCGAGCCGTAGAGGGGATGCACCGCCCGTGCACCCCGTCCACCAACACGTGTCCCCGGGTCCTCGACCAAAGCAACACCATGCCCACAAGTCTTCGCTCATCGCTGTCCCAGGCTGTCAGCAATCACAGCTGATCCTCAGGCCACCGGTCGCTCAGTCCAAGCCTCACGTCTGCCCTTCGCCACTCTCGGTCCATCGGCACGGCACGTCTCTACTTGACCTTCACCTTGCCTTCGATCACTGTATCCGTGCTCGACACCTGCACAACACAAGCCAAAGAACATGCGCATTATCCAAGTTGACAATCACTCATCACTCAGAGACTCGGCATACACCCATGTATCCGCAATCTCCCCCTTCATGAGTGCATTGTCAACTACCAACACAAATCATAACGAAATAGAGGAAGGAAGGAAGAAGGAGAGAGAACTCGACCAAATGACCCAAAAGCATAACAAAGCCAAAGAAGGTCAAGTGGAAAGAGCAAAAGAACTTGGTCCCCAAAGACATGGGCAACGGCTCGACGCAACCAAGCAAAGCAAAGCTAGCCCTCAAGAAGAGGTAGAACAGGCTCAACACCGCTAGCGAGAAAGCTCAATACCAATTGAAGAGTCAACTGAAATTCAAGCAAAACAGAGCTAGCCCTCAAGAAGAGGCAGAACGGGCTCAACACCGCTAGCGAGGAAAGTCGATACCAACTGAAGAAAGCTTGATACCAACTGAAGAGCACAAAAGCAAAGGTGCTAGTCCCTCAACAAAGAGGCAAAGGCTCAACACAACTAGCTACCAAAAATGCTTCGAACCAACTGTTACCAGCTCAGAAACTCAGCAACGAGCAAACTCCCCCTCAAATAGTGCACACAACCAGGAAATCTCCCCTTAAGTTCAACTTGGAAAGCAAAGATTTGAAGATATTTTCTCCCCCTTAGCCGAACACAGAGAGCACACATGATTTGTCAATATTTTCTCCCCCTTAGTTGAAAATGCACCATCAAGTATCTCCCCTCCAAATGCATATGAGTCAAAATGCAAGTTAGCAGCTTCAGGAATATAGTCCATAGAATGAGGAGATGCTCGACAGAGTGTTGATCCGATGACTCATAAAAGGCATAGAATGCTAGCAAAGGCTCAAACTGATCACCAAATACAAAATCTGAACATTGGAGCAAAAAGAGCAGTTTTCAGCCAAAAAGGTATTCACCATCAAAAATAGCACTAAACATGTATAGACAGGAAGTCAAATAAGTGCTAAACATGTATACAAGGTGAACTACCCCTAGAACAGTTCAATCATCATGCTATAGAATGAAACATAGACTTGTGTATCCAGATTTTATCGAAGTTGCAGCGGTTAAATTTCACAAGTTTAAATTTCAGCATGCGATTGCGAGAGGTTGAAAGCTTGTCATTGCCTAACTTTTCAACTGTGCGAAGCCTATGCAAAAGCAATCAGAAGCTTAAAGCAACAGTTTCGGTCATACACTACACAACTCAAGTTTAACTCAAAGTGCAATGAGAAACAGTCTCGAAACTGTGATGTGCTGACAAGCAATCCCATCTCGATCTTTCCAATTCACTTAACTTGGTTCAAAATTAAAACAGAATATGAACATACCAAGCAAGTGAATGACTCAGAACAAGAGACATATCGACCTAGCATATATGAAGAGCACAAGTGATTTCAACACATTATACACATGCTAGTTGCATATCTCAATGGTGAATATTTTCAAGTTTTATGTTTATTAAGCAAATTCACCATTCATGAAATAGCTCAGCTCACAACATGTATCAGTGATCAGAAAGAGCATAAACTACAACATCATCATAAAGCATCGGAGCAAATACTGTACAGAGCATAGTCACATTCTAAAGATTATATACTTGAAGCTCTGAATGTAAATATGCAAGATGAAATGCAGAAAGGATACCAAATGAAAAACACAAACTCAGTTTATGATACAAAAATCAAAATGTTTCCCCCATCTAAAAGGGGAAACACACACCAAGCTCACCTCTCAACCTAGCAAAAGTTGATTGGTCCAAAGGCTTGGTGAAAATATCATCCAACTGATGATGAGTATCGACATGGCGAAGGTCGATATCACCCTTCTCATAGTGGTCTCGCAGAAAATAAAAGCGCACATCAATGTGTTTGGTCTTAGAGTGCAGCATGGGGTTCTTAGCAATGCTAATAGCACTCGTGCTGTCATAAAGCAAAGGAACGCGAGAAAAGCTCAGACCAAAATCACGCAAAGTGGCCATCATCCAAAGCAATTGAGAACAGCAACTAGCCGCAGCAACATACTCAGCCTCTGTGGTAGACTGGGTGACACTAGACTGCTTGCGAGAGGACCACGATACAAGAGAAGAACCAATAAACTGACAAGTCCCAGAAGTGGACTTGCGCTCCAGACGGCAACCAGCAAAATCGGCATCAGAATAACCGCAAAGGGAGAGGGTAGAGGAAGCAGAATACCAAATCCCAAATTCTGGAGTGAAGCATAAGTACCTCATAATGCGCTTGACTGCCTAACGGTGAGAGGTGCGCGGCGACGACTGAAATCACGCGCAAAGACACACCGCGAACTGAATGTCCAGGCGTGTCGCCGTCAGGTACAGCAGCGACCCGATCATACTCTAGTACTCCTTCTGGTCCACAGCTTCTCCATCCTTGTCCGCATCCAGGGCCGTCGTGGTCGACATGGGTGTTGGAAAAGGCTTGGCCTCACCCATATCGAATTTCTTCAGGATATCCTTGGTATACTTACCCTGGTGCACAAACGTTCCCTCTCGAGATTGCTTGATTTGCAATCCGAGGAAAAACGTCAACTCGCCCATCATGCTCATCTCAAACTCCCTGCTCATAGTATCTGCAAACTTGGCAACCAAAGCGTGAGAAGAACCACCGAAAATGATATCATCCACGTAAATCTGGACCAAGAGAGTGTCACTGCCTTGCTTGAGGAGAAAGAGCGTTTTATCCACACATCCCATTTTAAAACCATTAGCCAGCAAAAAGGTTTTCAACCTATCATACCAGGCTCTAGGGGCTTGTTTCAAACCATACAAAGCTTTATGAAGTTTAAAAACATGGTTTGGAAACTTGGGATTTTCGAAACCGGGGGGTTGTTTCACATACACCTCCTCTTCTATGTAGCCGTTTAGGAAGGCACTCTTGACATCCATTTGAAAAAGTTTAAACCTTTTGGATGCAGCAAAAGCCAAGAGGATCCTAATTGCCTCCAAACGAGCTACAGGAGCAAAAGTCTCCTCATAGTCTATCCCCTCCTTCTGACTAGACCCCTAGGCTACAAGTCTGGCCTTCTTTCTCACAACATGGCCATCTTCTCCTTGTTTGTTTTTGAAAACCCATTTTGTCCCAATAGGGTGACACTCAGGAGGAAGAGGAACAAGAACCCAAACCTGATTTCTCTCAAAGTTTTCAAGCTTCTCATGCATGGCATTGACCCAATCCAAATCCATCAAAGCGTGTCCAACATCTCGGGGTTCAAAATCAGCAACAAATGCAGAATGAGCAAAGTGAGAGATTTGTTGTGACCTTGACTGAGTGACACGTCCGCCGATGTTGCCGATCATCTGTTGAGGCGGGTGTTGGCGCTGAATGTGTCGTGGTGCCTCCCGAACTGAAGTAGCCTCCCCCTCAACAGCAGTTGGTGCCTCCTCGGGTACAAAAGGTACCGCTCGAGGTGGCGGATCCCATGGCCCCCAAGTAGTCGAAGAAGAAGGGTCGGGGCCGTGAGTGGTAGTAGATGCCGCTCTTTGCGGCACAGCAGGTGGAGGTGGTGTTGGGTCATCCATCCCTTCAGCACCCTCTTCCTCATCATCAAAAAGAGGCTCGCTAACCTCATGATCACCTGCACGCTCAAAACGAGAAGAAGGACAAACCATGGTCTCGTTGAAGGTGACATCGGATGTCTTCATGACTCGGTTAGTATCAAGGTTAAGTACACGATAAGCTCGAGTGTGAGTGCCATAACCCAAAAATACACCGTCAGAAGAACGAGACTCAAACTTGTCCAAGTTGCCATTTTTGAGTATAAAACAGTGGCAACCGAAAACTCTAAAATAACTCACTTTGGGCTATTTTCCAAAACGCAACTCATAAGAAGTCTTTTTCAAGAAAGCTCGAAGAAAAATGCGATTGGAAATGTAGCATGCCGTGCTCATAGCTTCGGCCCAATATCGCCTAGGAGTCCTATGCTCATCGAGCATCGTCCTGGCCATCTCTACAAGGGTCTGATTCTTCCTTTCTACAGCACCATTCTGAGGTGGTGTGTAGGGAGAAGAAAACTAATGCTCTAAACCCAAAGAGTCACAAAATTTCTCAAAATCCAAGTTTTTGAACTCGGAACCATTATCACTTCTAATAGCTCGTATTGAGTTCAAAGGGAACTCATTCTGAAGACGCAAAATCAGATTGCGAGCAAAAGAAAAAGTCTCAGTTTTCTCAGCTAAAAAGAAAACCCGCGAATATCTCGAGAAGTCATCAACAACAACAAGCACATACCACTTCCCCCCAACTGAGCTCACCTAAGCGGGACCAACAAGGTCCATGTGCAAAAGCTCTCCAGGGCGCTTGGTCATGACCTGAGTCACTGGATGGTGGGGAGCGGCAACCATCTTCCCATGTCTACAAGAATGGCAAACAAGATCCTTCTCCATGCACAACTTGGGCAATCCTCGGATTAGGCCAAGTGAGCTAAGCCTTGCAAGCAAGTCAAAGCTCAAATGTCCTAGTCTCCTATGCCACTTTCAAAGATCAGAGGAGGAAGGTCCAGCCAAAAGACAACGAGAAACTCCAAATGACTCCGAGAAGTTCGCACGAAAGACTTTCCCAAAGGGCGAAATCACACAAACAAGATTTCCCTAAGGATCCAAAATGCGAGTGAGATTTGGCTTAAAACGAATCTCATAGTCATCATCGAAAAGTTGAGAAACAGAAAGAAGGTTAAAATGCAAGTTAGAAACAAGAGCAACATCGCGCAACACAAAGTGCTCATTAACTCGCACCGACCCACGAGACAACACTTTACCTTTACTATTATCGCCGAAGGTGATAAACTCCTTTCCGGCAACCGGACTAAGACTGGAGAACCACTTGGCATTTTCGGTCATGTGCCTCGAGCAACCAGAATCCACCAACCAAACGTTCTCCAATCGTTTTACCTACATCAATAAAAAGACATAGGGTGAGCATACGGTACAACACTGGGGTTAGTGAAGTAGGGAGAATACCAGTGTTGGGCCGGCTGCTCAAAAGAACGGTTAGCAGAAAAACCATTCCTAGCACGCCTACGGGAAGAGCGATCACCACGTAGAGGAAAACGTGGTCCGCTAAGGGAGGAGCGTCCATCGCGATACTCAAAACGCGATGGGGGAAAACGCTCAACTACAAAGCCACCGCCACGGGGTCCATAGCCCACAACTGTAGGCTCCCGCCGGGCACGTCCTCCTTGCGGCCTAGGCCTAGGAACTTGAGGTTTTGGACCTCTAGGCCTAGCAGCACGCCTCTGAACATTCGGCACATGTACATCATGGAAAGGACGGTACATGTCCGTGTTGTTCATCTCCTTTGCACGGCGCGCCTCTCTCTTGCGCCGAAAGCAAAACTCACTCAAGTGTCCGTCTCTCCCACAGTGCTCACAATGGTACCTCACCGCTCTCATAGGGGGTTGTTGGTACTCATGGTAGTGGGTGTGGATCACTTTGCCCTTCTATGGCATAAGCTCCTCTTGGATGGGTGGCATGGTGTCCATCTTGTTCTTGAGGTGGTTTGGTTTTGGAGCCCATGATTGTTTCTTGGGTGGAGCTCTCGGAGGTTCCACAAATACACCATCCTTGGTGTTAGGCTTTAGAGGCTCTTTGGGTGGAATCTTGGTAAGCTTGGGAGCAGTGGTGGAGTTGGGCTTCTCACACGGGTTTAGACCACTCGACTCTCCAATCTTCCCAAAAGATGAAGCGCACTCAACACCCTGAGCAAAACCTACACCTGGACCTCCAGTAGCACGCTTGAACTGGGAGATCATCATCCCAAGCTGCGGCTCACCACTCGACACCCACGACAAGATGGTCCGAAGGTATGTGTTTTCCTCCTCGGTTTGCATCTTGTCATGCTTCATGTTCGCAATCTCCATCTCCAAACCCTCACACAAAGCGCATCTAGACACACACGTGCTACCCGAGCTGGCCTTCTCAAGAGACACAATCTTGGCATTCTTCTCTGCCAACTCGGATTGCAAGCCCGCACAGGACTTGCACGCACCCAACAGCGAGGATCTAGCCTTCAGCTCATCCACCTCTCCTACCAACACAGCATACTTACTTCTCAAAGTGAGAAGGTCAGTCATGTGTGTGGAGCACATCTCACACTCCTCCTCCTCGGTGACAACAACGGTGGACTTGACAGATTCAAGTTCCTTCACCGTATCCTCCCACTTCTGCCTAAACTCCTTCCTCTCTCTAGCAGCGCGCCTAAGCAGCTTGTCTTGACTAAGGAGAGCAGTAGTAAGTTTCTCGACCTCAGCAGAAAGCTCATCGGGGGTCTGAGATACCTGGGAGGTGTTGTCGTCGTCGTTCCGAGGGATGTCCTCCAGTTCGCCGTCGACCTCCTTGCTGAGGGCCATGGTGCAGAAGCCCTCATCGTCGGCGAAGAAGCAGAGGCCGTTCAGCTTGTCCTCGATCCTCTTCCTCTTCTCGGACTCGTCGTCCCTTGAGGAAGCGGAGTCGTCATCCGAGTCGTCGACGTCGCTGAGCGTGGTGAAGAACGCACGCTGCTCAGCCTGGGCCTTCTCCAAGTACTTCATCTTGATGTACTCCTTGTTGAAGCCGCCCTTCCGCTTGTGCTTCGTGGGGACGTACTTCTCCTCGCGCTTGCCGGAGTTGTACTTGTGCCCATGATCCGCCTTGCCGAAGATCTGCTTGTTCTTCTTCGGGCAATTGGCGATGAAGTGGTTGGGGTCGCCGCACTCGAAACATCCCAAGCGTCCTCCTCCGTGGCGACAGTTCATGCGGTTGTTGTGAAACCGCGAGAACTGGTTGGCGAGCAAAGCCCACTCGTCATCCTCCATGAACTCCAGCTGCTCCTCTGTGACAGAAAGAAGAGAAGAAAGTGCAAAGCCTCCAGAGGGGTTAGCAGAAGAGCCAGAAAGCAAAGCCATCGATGGGCCAGAAGGATTTTCATAAGAAGCCCTCGCCATGGCGTCAATCTCACTGGACTTGAGCTTACTGAAGAGCTCGTCACATGTGAGGGTCTCATAGTTAGGTGATTCGATGATCGCCTGAACCTTTGAGTCCCACATAGATCGATCAAGAGTATGCAAAAGCTTCAAAGCTCTCTCATGATCGTCGAAAGGAAACAACTCCTTGTTAGCCCTCATCCTGTTGACAATCACCTGAAAGCGAGCGAATAAACTTTCTATGCTCTCACCAGGCATATGTCGAAAGTTCTCATACTCTCGCTTGAATGACTCGTAGAGACGGGTTTTGACTTGAGTGGTTCCCTCATGGAAACGCATGAGGGTAGCCCAAATCTCCCGAGCCGTAGCGAGGTGAGAAACGCGATCAAACTCGGACATGCTCAAACAAGAGAAAAGAGCATTACAGGCTCGGCTGTTGGCATCGTGCTCATCGATCTGATGCTAACTCACACGAGCAGCCAAGACCACGTAATCAGCAGAGTTGCAAATATCCCAAATGGAAGCACCAATACTCTGCAGATAGGCCGACATGCGTATCTTCCAATACGCATAGTTCGTCCCATCAAAAAACGGCGGTTTGCTCACGCCGCGATCCATGTCGCCTTTTGTGGATCTGGAACCGGCTAAGGTGGAAGATCCTTAACCCGCTCCGATACCAATTGAAGTACCGAGAATGCAATAGCAAGGCGACCAGAGGGGGGTGAATGGGAGCTCAAAAATTTCTCTCAAAACTTTGGCCTTTTGTCCCCAAAATCAACCCCAAACGCTTCGATCGAAACCGTGATGCCCACGACCCTTGGAAGAGGGTGGATGATCCCTAGGATCACAGCGAGGCGCCACAAAGCGATAGCAATCCAAACACCAAAAGCACCGTCACAAGTTCGACCCCTAAAAACCTAGTCCCAAACGTAGATTGGAGGCTACGCCGGGAAATCCCCAAATACCGATGCTAACAAGTAGCAAAGATACTTAGAGAGGTTCCTAGGTGAACTAAAGGGCCAACCGAGAAGTCCGGAAACCAAGCGAAGAAGCCGGGAGAACAAAAGAACTAAATCTCAACTCTCAGTCGATTCGCGGACTGTCCGGACTCCCAGTCCCGGACTGTCCGCGCCAGGGGCGGACTGTCTGCGGTCCACTGGCGGACTCTCCGCCGGCAGAAAACCAGAAACACCGCTAATGCTGTAAGTCCCCTGGACGTTCCCGGACTGTCCGTGAACTCCAACGGCGGACTGTCCGCCGGTCACTCAAAACCAAATTGGCCGAAGAACACAGCCACTGATCCGGTTGATCCCCGACGCCCGGACTATCCGCCGGTCAGATGGCGGACTGTCCGCGGTCGACCAGAGAGGGCGATTTCGGTCGCCCTCAACTCAAATCCTCCCAAATTTGAATCAAACCAAAATCCCTTGTTCCCAAACTTGGAGAAGATGATCACGAGGTAGTTGGAAGACTATCCCCAAGAAATCATCCGCTCAAATCAACTAAAACACCGGTAATCCGAGAGGGAATGAGTATGAACCGAAAAAGCGCCACGAAAACGAAATCAACCCGATCTACTTGTTCGTGAGGAGTTAGATGAATTCCTTCGGTAGAAATGATCTCCTCACTATAAAGAACAAGTTGATTCAAACGGATTTCGAAAAGACGCAGTAGAGAGGGAGATCGAGTGACGGGAAAATCGCGGAGACACGAAGAACGCGAAGAACATGAACAAAACACGAATCAACACATCGATCTGCATCCGTGTGGCTACCACACGCTACAACAGTGAGATTACGGTCTCACTTCCTCAAAATCTCCAGTACACAGAGGTATGGTTCTCTGTGGATCTCAGTTGCTACAGCAGGGGATTGGGAGAGCAGGAAAATCTAGAAGGCAAAGAGCAAATGACTGAGATAGGATGGGAGGTGGGTGTCTCCCTCTACTTATCCTAATTCTAATTCCCACTCTACCCCTAACTAATTACAGAGCGAACCAGCTAAACCATAGGGTTATCATGGACCAACTCGAAGATAGTTGTGATCCGACGGCCACGCCCGCACAACTGGTAGCGTTGCCTCGACGCAACCTCACCGATTGCCGCCACGTGCCGCCACCGCTCTGCTTGTCCTTTTCCCGGACTTCGCCCCCGGTTTTGTGGCCCAAACCGGGAAACCAGCCTTCACAGCCAACCCCCGGTTTTGAGGCCCAAACCGGGAAACCAGCCGTCCATCGCCTGAGTTTTGTGGCCCAAACTCAGAAACCCGCAGCGCCCAGGTTTTGAGGCCCAAACCTGGAAACCGTCCTCAGCCCGAGTTTTGTGGCCCAAACTCAGAAACCATCAGCGCCCAGGTTTTGAGGCCCAAACCTGGAAACCGTCCACTCGGTGGTTTTTCTGTGGCTCAACCACCAAACCGAGCCGTAGAGGGGATGCACCGCCCGTGCACCCCGTCCACCAACACGTGTCCCTAGGTCCTCGACCCAAGCAACACCGTGCCCGCAAGTCTTCGCTCGTCGCTGTCCCTGGCTGTCAGCCACCACAACTGATCCTCAGGCCACCGGTACCTCAGTCCAAGCCTCACGTCCGCCCTTCGCCACTCTCGGTCCATCGGCACGACACGTCTCTACTTGACCTTCAACTTGCCTTCGATCACTGTATCCGTGCTCGACACCTGCACAACACAAGCCAAAGAACATGCGCATTATCCCAGTTGACAATCACTCATCACTCAGAGACTCGGCATACACCCATGTATCCGCAGAAACCCAACGCAAAAGCCGGAAATCAAAACCGACAATGAACGAACGAACCATGGATGAAAGCGCGCAGAACACACCTGACCGGGCTCTGCCTGCGTCCGGTCAGAGACCACCGGACGCGTCCGGTCTGAGAAAAATGTTTCTGGACCCTTACTGTTTGTGACCGGACTCACTAGTTAAGAGCGTCCGGTCAGTGTGCCAAGCGTCAGGTCGCAGAGAAACACCCGATGAACAGTGGAAGTGTTGCGTTCGGTTGTTTACAAATTGAGCATCCGGTCAAATCGCAAGCGAAACACAGTGAACGTGTTCATCGACCGGACTCAGGGTCGAGCGTCCGGTCACCCTGAACCGAGCGTCCGGTCACCACGATTTTGTGTTGTTCGTCCACCGATTCGACTTGATCTCACCCAAAACAAATCCTCTACGGATCAAACTTGGTGAGAGGAGTCACAAGGAGGATAGTGAGCTACTCCTAAGAGATCATTGCTCCAACCTATCTCCCAATCGATGAATCGAAGAAATTCAGGAAAGAGAGGAGAAAAGTTGATCCAAAAACGAAAACCAACCGATCTACTTGTTCGTGAGGTTTGAGGTAAATTACTTCGGTGAAAGTGATCTCCTCACTGTAAAGAACAAGTTGATTCAAATGGTTTTGCAAACGGAGCAATGTAGAGAGAGAATGATCAACGGGAAAAACGTGGAGAAAATGAAGAACGCGAAGAACAAGATCAAAACGCGAATCACAAGCACGAATTTGCAACCATGTGGCTACCACACGCTACAACAGTGAGATTATGGTCTCACTTCCTCAAAATCTCATGAACACAGAGGTATGATTCTCTGTGGATCTCAGTAGCTACAGCAGGGGATTGGGAGAGCAGGAAAACCCTAAGTGGAGAATAGCAAATGACTGAGATGGTTTGAAGGACCTAGAATGCAAAAGCAAGGCGACCAGGGGGGGGGGGTGAATGGGAGCCTAAAAAATTTCTCTCGAAACTTCGGCCTTAGTCCCAAAAATCAACCCCCGAAAAGCTTCGGTCGAACCGTGATGCCCACGACCCTTGGAAGAGGGTGGATGATCCCTTGGATCACAGCGAGGCACCACAAAGCAAGAGCGAACCAAAACACCAAAAGCACCGTCTCGAGTTCGACCTCAAAAACCGACTCTCGAACATAGATAGAGAACTACGTCGAGAAATCTCCAAATACCTATGCTAACAAGTAGCAAAGATACCTAGAGAGGTTACTCGGTCAACTCTAGGGCCAAACGAGAAGTCCGGAAATCAAGCGAAGAAGCTGGGAGATCAAATGCACTAAAACTCAACACTCAGCCAACTCACGGACTGTCCGGGGTACAGACCGCAGACTGTCTGCCCAACGGCGGACTGTCCGGGCTCAGGTGGCGGACTGTCCGCCGGCCAAAAGAGCAAAACAGCAACGTTGCTGAACCAGCTCTGGACAGTCCCGGACTGTCCGCAGGTTGCAACGGCGGACTGTCCGCCGGTCAACCTAGAGACCAACAGCAGAGACTCGCGGCCACTGATCTGGCCAAGTCTCCGACGCGCGGACTGTCCGCGGGGTGAGTGGTGGACTGTCCGCGACCACCCAGTGAGGGCGATTTTGGTCGCCCTCAAACCAAAACTTCTCCAAATCGATCCAAATCAAAATCCCTTGATCCCAAACTTGGAGAGGATAATCACGAGGTAGTTAGGACACTATCCCCATGAAATCATTCGCTCAAATCAACTCAATCAACGGGAATCGAAGGGAAGGGAATATGAACCGAAAAAGCGCCACGAATTCGACCCGATCTACTTGTTTGTGAGGAGTTAGATGAATTCCTTCGGTGGAAATGATCTCCTCACTATAAAGAACAAGTTGATTCAAGTGGATTTCAAAAAGACGCAGTAGAGAGGGAGATCGAGCAACGGGAAAATTGCGGAGAAACGAAGAACGCGAAGAACAAAGTCAAAACACGAATTGAGACATCGATCTGCAACCATGTGGCTACCACACGCTACAACAGTGAGATTACGGTCTCACTTCCTCAAAATCTCAAGTACACAGAGGTATGGTTCTCTACGGATCTCAGTTGCTACAGCAGGGGATTGGGAGAGCAGGAAAACATAGAAGGCAAAGAGCAAATGACTGAGATGAGATGGGAGGTGGGTGTCTCCCTCTACTTATCTTAATTCTAGTTCTCACTCTACCCCTAACTAATTATAGAGCGAACCAGCTAAACCCTAAGGTTATTCTGAACCAACTCGTGGTAGGTGGTGATCCGACGGCCACGCCCGCACAACTGGTAGCGTTGCCTCGACGCAACCTCACCGATTGCCGCCACGTGGCGCCACCGCTCTGCTTGTCCTTTTCACGGACTCCGCCCCCAGTTTTGTGGCCCAAACCGGGAAACCAGCCTTCACGACCAACCCCCGATTTTAAGGCCCAAACCGGGAAACCAGCCGTCCATCGTCTGAGTTTTGTGGCCCAAACTCAGAAACCCGCGAGCGCCCAGGTTTTGAGGCCCAAACCTGGAAACCGTCCTCAGCCCGAGTTTTGTGGCCCAAACTCCGAAACCATCAGCGCCCATGTTTTGAGGCCCAAAGCTGAAAACCGTCCACTCGGTGTTTTTTCTGTGGCTCAACCACCAAACCGAGCCGTAGAGTGGATGCACCGCCCGTGCACCCCGTTCACCGACACGTGTCCCCAGGTCCTCGACCCGAGCAACACCATGTCCCGCAAGTCTCCGCTCGTCGCTGTCCCAGGCTGTCAGCCACCACAGCTGATCCTCAGGCCACCGGTCCCTCAGTCCAAGCCTCACGTCCGCCCTTCACCACTCCCGGTTCATCGGCACGGCACGTCTCTACTTGACCTTCACCTTGCCTTCGATCAATGTATCCATGCTCGACACCTGCACAACACAAGCCAAAGAACATGCGCATCATCCTAGTTGACAATCACTCATCACTCGAGATTCGGTATACACCCATGTATCCGCAATCTCCCCCTTGATGAGTGCATTGCCAACTACCAACACAAATCATAATAAAGTAGAAGATGGAAGAAGAAGGAGAAGTAGAGAGCTCATCCAAATGACCCAAAAGCATATCAAAGCCAAAAGAAGGTCAAGTGAAAGAGCAAAACAACTTGGTCCCCAAAGAAATGGGCAACGGCTCGATGCAACCAAGGAAAGCACAGCTAGCCCTCAAGAAGTGGTAGAACAGGCTCAACACCGCTAGCGAGAGAGCTTGATACCAACTGAAAAAACAACTGAAATGGTGCCCGCTGAGATGCAAGAGAGCTCAATATCAAATGAGGCTAAATCAACTGAATAGCACAATCAGTTGAACACTCATCGAAAAGCAACAACTGCTAGTCCCTCAAGACAGAGGCATAGAGGCTCAACAGAACTAGCAGAAAAGCTCCGAACCAATTTGAAAATTCAAAATCCTTAAAATCCGAGCCAACTCAAAACTCCACGTTCAATAGTGCACACAACTGAACAAGATTTGTCAAATTTCTCCCCCTTAGTTGATAATGCACTATCAAGAATCTCCCTTCCAAATGCATATGAGTCAAAAATGCAAGTTAGGAGCTTCAAGAATATACTCGATAGAATGAAAAGATGCTCTACAAAATGTTGATCCGATGACTCAACAACATACACATCATGCTAGCAAAGGCTCAAACTGATCACAAAATACGAAATATGAACATTGGAGCAAAGCGAGCATTTTTAGCCAAAAAGATATTCACCATCAAAGTAGCACTAAACATGTATAGACAGGAAGTCAAACAAGTGCTAAACATGTATACAAGGTGACTACCCCTGGCAAAGTTCAATCATCATGCTATAGAATGAAACATAGACTTGTGTATTCAAATTATATCGGAGTTGCAGCGGTTATGTTACACAAGTTCAAATGTTAGCATATGATTGCGAGAGGTTGAAAGCTTGTCGATGCCTAACTTTTCAACCGTGCGAAGCCTATGTAGAAGCAATCAGAAGCTTAAGGCAACAGTTTCGGTCTTACACTACACGGCTCAAGTTTAACTCAAAGTGCAATGAGAAACAGTCCCGAAACCGTGATGTGCTGACAAGCAATCCCATCTCGATCTTTCCAATTCACTTAGACTTGGTTCGAATTTATAACAGTTTATGAACATACCAAGCCAGTGAATGACTCAGAACTAGAGACATGGCAACCTAGCACATATGAAAAGAACAAGTGAATTCAACACATTCTACACATGCTAGTTCCATATCTCAATGGTGAACAATTCCAAGTTTTAAGTTCATTAAGCAGGTTCACCATTCATAAAATAGCTCGGCTCACAACATATATCAGTGATCAGAAAGAGCATAAGCTATAGGCATCGTCATATAGCATCGGAGCAAAACTAGATAGAGCATAATCACATTCTAAGGATTATATACATGAAGCTTGAAAATGCAAAGATGCATGATGAAATGCACAAACAAAAAGAGAAGAGTCAGTCTATGATACACAGGAATCAAAATGTTCCCCCCAACTAAAAGGGGAAACATACACCAAGCTCACCTCTCAACCTGGCAAAGGTTGATTGGTCCAAAGGCTTAGTGAAAATATCTGCCAACTGATGATGAGTATCGACATGATGAAGGTCGATATCACCTTTCTCATAATGATCTCTCAGAAAGTGAAAGCGCACATCAATGTGTTTGGTCTTTGAGTGCAGCACGGGGTTCTTAGCAACGCTAATCGCACTCGTGCTGTCACAAAGCAAAGGAACACGAGAAAAGCTCAGACCAAAATCACGCAAAGTGGCCATCATCCAAAGCAATTGGGAACAGCAGCTAGCCGCAGCAACATACTCAGCCTCTGTGGTAGACTGGGCGACACTAGACTGCTTGCGAGAAGACCAAGATACAAGAGAAGAACCAATAAACTGACAAGTCTCAGAAGTGGACTTGCGATCAAGTCGGCAACCAGCAAAATTGCCATCCGAATAACCACAAAGGGAGAGGGTGGAGTAAGCAGAATACCAAATCCCAAACTCTGGAGTGAAGCATAAGTACCTCATAATGCGCTTGACCGCCTGACGGTGAGAGGTGCGCGGCGACGACTGAAATCGCGCGCAAAGACACACCGCGAACTGGATGTCCGGGCGTGTCGCCGTCAGGTACAACAGCGACCCGATCATACTCCGATACTCCTTCTGATCCACAGCTTCTCCATCCTTGTCCGCATCCAGGGCCGTCGTGGTCGACATGGGTGTTGGAAGAGGCTTGGCCTCACCCATATCGAACTTCCTCAGGATGTCCTTGGTGTACTTGCCCTGGTGCACAAACGTTCCTTCTCGGGATTTGCTTGATTTGCAACCCGAGGAAGAATGTCAACTCACCCAGCATGCTCATCTCAAACTCCTTGCTCATAAGATCTGAAAACTTGGCAACCAAAGCGTGAGAAGAACCACCGAAAATGATATCATCCACGTAAATCTGGACCAAGAGAGTGTCATTGCCTTGCTTGAGGAGAAAAAGCGTTTTATCCACACATCCCATTTAAAACCCTTAGCAAGCAAAAAGGTTTTCAACCTATCATACCATGCTCTAGGGGCTTGCTTCAAACCATACAAAGCTTTGTAAAGTTTAAAAACATGGTTTGGAAACTTGGGATTTTCAAAACCGGGGGGTTGTTTCACATACACCTCTTCTTCTATGTAGCCGTTTAAGAAGGCACTCTTGACATCCATTTGAAAAAGTTTAAACCCTTTGGATGCAGCAAAAGCCAAGAGTATCCTAATTGCCTCCAAACGAGCTACAGGAGCAAACGTCTACTCATAGTCTATCCCCTCCTTCTGACTATACCCCTGGGCTACTGCGGATACATGGGTGTATGCCGAGTCTCTGAGTGATGAGTGATTGTCAACTGGGATGATGCGCATGTTCTTTGGCTTGTGTTGTGCAGGTGTCTAGCACGGATACAGTGATCAGAGGCAAGGTGAAGGTCAAGTAGAGACGTGCCATGCTGATGGACCGAGAGTGGCGAAGGGCGGACGTGAGGCTTGGACTGAGGGACCGGTGGCCCGAGGATCAGCTGTGGTGGCTGACAGCCTGGGACAGCGACGAGCGAAGACTTGCGGACATGGTGTTGCTCGGGTCGAGGACCTAGGGACACGTGTCGGTGAACAGGGTGCACGGGCGGTGCATCCCCTCTACAGCTTCGGTTTGGTGGTAGAGCCAGAGAAAAAACATCGGGTGAACGGTTTCCAGGTTTGGGCCTCAAAACCTGGGCGCGGATGGTTTCCGAGTTTGGCCACAAAACTCGGGCTGAGGACGGTTTCCAGGTTTGGGCCTCAAAACCTGGGTGCTGCGGGTTTGCTGAGTTTGGGCCACAAAACTCAAGCTATGGTGGGCTGGTTTCCCGTTTTGGGCCTCAAAACCGGGGGTTGGTCGTGAAGGCTGGTTTCCCGGTTTGGGCCACAAAACCAGGGGTGCGACGTCCGGGAAAAGGACAAGCAGAGCGGTGGCGGCACGTGGCGGCAATCGGGAGGTTGCGTCGAGGCAACGCTACGAGTTGTGCGGGCGTGGCCGTCGGATCACCACCTACCACGAGTTGGTCCAGAATAACCTTAGGGTTTAGCTGGTTCGCTCTGTAAGTAGTTAGGGGTAGAGTGGGAATTAGGAATAGTTAGAATTAGGATAAGTAGGGGGAGACACCCACCTCCCCATCTATCTCAGTCATTTTGCTCTTTGCTTCTAGGGTTTCCTGCTCTCCCACATCCCTGCTGTAGCAAACTGAGATCCACAGAGAAGAGAACAATACCTTTGTGCTCGTGAGATTTTTGAGGAAGTGAGACCGTAATCTCACTGTTGTAACGTGTGGTAGCCACACGGTTGCAAATTCGTGGTTGTGATTTGCGTCTTGTTCGTGTTCTTCACGGAATCCTTTTTGCCACGATTTTCCCGTCGATCGATCTCTTTGCTTGGTGCGTCTTTTGGAAATCCGTTTGAACCAAGTTGTTCTAGATCGTGAGGCACTTCTTTCCACCGAAGGAATTCAGCTCTAACCTCATGACCTAGTAGATCGGTTGATTTTCGTTTTGGATCGGTTTTGCTCCCTTAGTCCCGATTTCTTCCAATCCATCGATTCGGAGTCCCAATTTCAAGAGAGGACTATGTCCTAAGAAAATGTGAGGACACATCTTTTGTCTACTCACTGTGTATCCAAAAAAAAAGAGAGAGAAATATCATTAGCTCTAGACCCCAGAAATTAACTAGGAAGGATTATGAAATACCTCTCTATACACTTCCACATAAACCTCACATGCACTTCTTGATCAATTTTAATGATTTGCTGCTCCTTATGATCTGAGTGTCTAGCTTAGCAATAAACATCAGGCAATTTGCTCATGGTTCTTAGCCTACCTATAACTCCACATATCATTCTTTACAAATAGGAGAGGCTACATTTTGGCCTAAGTGAGGATTTAAACACCATTGAGTGATTGAGTGAATCTTGGAGGACTTAAGCAAGTTGTTATCTTTTGAAAACCTTGAAAAACCTCCAGACAGAATCCTAGTCAAACCTAAGCAAGATAAAAGTTTTCTATATACTGCTTTATTTCACTCTTGCATGTTTGAAGTGAAAAGCTATAAGCCCCACATTGCTATGATTAATGATATATGCTAAGTTATTTCTCACTATACAATATGCACTTGCAGACATCTTAAGTTGCTATCCATTTCATGCTCAATGCTTAAACCGCATTGTTGCTCGAGGACGAGCAACAGGTTAGCTTGGGGGAGCTTGTTGATGGTCCTTAAACACCTGTTTTACCATCAACATTTGACCCTAAAGTTCACCAAAAAGGCATGAAATGTAGTCAAATAGGTTTCAAACTAACCAAATTCCACATGTCCATAGAATTCTATTTGAATGCAGGATTTGAACCAAATTTGGACATATGGACCCACCAGAGGCCAAGCCCACTCAGCAAGGCCCAAATGGGCCTAAGGGGGGTGGCGCCCGCCACCCCTAGGTGGTGCCCGCCACCTCTAAGTGGCGCCCGCCACTTGGGTTGGCCCAAGTGTCACCCCCTGCCACGTCACTGATCCGTGTGACCTCCCCAAGGCCAAATCCTGGCCCTTGGTCACTAGGTCAGTGGCATCGGACGGCTCAGGGAGGAGTGGCGTGGATCAAGGCTGAATGTCGGTTGCTAGGACATGCAACCGACCTCCAAACCGCCTTGGACAACCACCTGGATGCCGTTGAAGCAGAGGCGGTTCATCCAACGGCCAGGGAGCTGGCAGCCGCCAGTAGGGGGTGGCGCCCGCCACCTGACCTAACCCTAGGTCGGTTGGCTGCCCACTATAAGAACCCCCCTCACTCATTTGGGCTATAAATACCCCCCTGGAGGCACCTCTTCATTCGTACCAGTACCATCACACACCAAGTACCATCCCAAGCAAAGCAAGAGAAGCAAGTGAGAGTTAGGTTAGAAGCTTAGAGAGCTTAGGCAAGTAGGTAGCTAGTAGAGCAAGGCATCTTCGCCCTCGCGGTAGCGCTGCTCAAGGCTTAGCTCAAGAGTAGAGGCGTGCGAGTGATCGGTTCTGGAGCTGGGAAGAGTCTTCCTTCATCTCCAGTTCAGGTTTTGCTCTTGTTACTCAAGCATTTACTATATTCTAGTTCATCATTTCAAGTATTACTTTATTCTACTTATCAGTATTGAGTGGTATACTTGATTGATTGCTTGAGTGCCTAGCTATCCTACAGATCAATTCACTTAGCCATAGTAGTTAATCTCTAGTGAGCTTAGTGTTTGATCTTTGCTAATAGGTTGCTTAGTTAGTTTAGTGTTTATCTTATTAAGTCAAGTGTTTGCTCTGACGTCCGCAAGGGTGTCTCTATTCAAAGCTAGGGTAGAGATAGTTAGAATATAGTTAAGCGTGGTGCTTAGTTATAGACTTACCTTCAGATACGGCTAGACCCCCGGATAGCTGTGGTAGCAAGCAGGTGGTGACAGCCCTATGCGCCTTGAATTCCACCACGTAGTTGGCCCAGTTTAACAGTAAGGCTCGTTGTGCTAGCGTTCAACCTAAGTAAGTGGTAAAGGCTAGTACGCCTCGATACTTGACAAGATAGGAATAAAACTTTACTCAACTTAGTTGCTTTATTGTCTTTTGCCTGCCTTGCTTCGTAACTATCTCGCTTCGTAGTTATCTTGCTTTGTAGTTATCTAAGAATAGTTATTAGTAGTTAGTTAGTTATCCTTAGTTACCCTCTATCTACCTATCCATTCCACCTTACCTTAGCCATCCAGTTCATCCTTACCTAGCCATCCATATATTATTTCTAGCCTCTCTTCACCCCTTTTTCCCTTTTCTCTTTTCTTCGACTCTCATCGCCTCCTTGACTCAACTCATACACCACCCTAGCCTTCCCTTGGGATCAAATAAATCGACACCTGGTACTCCCAGGCGAAGTGCTACTACGATAGTTCTGTGCGCTTGCAGAATCTCCTCCTGGTAGATTGCATTCTCGCTAGCTAGCTCCTACTAGTGTCGGGACTAACAACCCCACTTGGCATTAGTAGATAGCTACTTTAGTTACCCTATCCTAGGTGTAGCTAAGAACTACCAACAAGCATTTCTGGCGCCGTTGCCGAGGAAGGCAATCGATGTATCGGTTGAGTCTGTGTCGAATTTATCTTCGCTCAAGCTCCCGCTTAGCGAATCCCATCTTACCCCATTCTTTCTTTCTTTAGTTCTTCTTATCTTTTTCATTCATCTTCTTCAACTTCTTTCTTTCTTATCTCGTTCTATCTTCACGATGGCCAACAAAGCCATTCGTGAATTTTCTGCTGCTTCTGCCGCTAATATAGCGATAGGACCAGACGTGATCGATGCCAACCTCAATTTTGAGTTGAAACCGGCTCTGATCACGATGGTCCAAGCTAGCCCGTTCTGTGGCAAAGCTCATGAGGATGCCAATGCTCACCTCCAACAATTCTTGGAGATTTGCGGCACCTTCACCATTAAGGGGATAACCCAAGAAGCCATCCGTCTTCGTCTCTTTCCTTTCTCTTTGATAGGAAAAGTGAAGCAATGGTTCTATACCGATCGCAACGCTGTAGACACATGGGACAAGTGTTCCAATGCTTTTCTCGCTAAATTCTTTCCGATGGGCAAGACGAACGCTCTTCGCAACAAAATCTCCAGCTTTACGCAACAAGCCGAGGAATCTATTCCCGAAGCTTGGGAGAGGTTGCAAGAGTACGTCGTTGCTTGTCCGCACCATGGTATGGAGGACTGGCTATTGATCCAGAACTTCTACCATGGCCTAACCCCACTCTCTAGAAGCTATTTGGATGCCGCCTCCGGTGGTGCATTCTTTTCTCTGAATGTTGCAGATGCTAAGGCTCTCATAGAGAAGATGGTGTCGAACCAAGGATGGAATGACGAAAGACTACTGCCCCGTAAGCGAGGTATGCATTCCCTTAAGGAAGCCGACACGATCGTGGCCAAGATGGACCTGCTGGCAAAGAAGCTGGACAGCTGTGAGAAGATGAACCAACGAGAGAGTGTCAAATCTCTGGAATCTACATGACTTGTGAAGTCTGTGGAGAAACCGGACATTCTGGGAGCCACTGCCCCGAGCTACATGAAGATTTGAACTTCATCAACAATAGTAACGGTTTCCGTCAACAGAATCAAGGATGGAATCAGCACTCCAATTCTCAAGGTAACAATTCATTCCCTCGCTCTAATTTTCATAATTCTGATGATTTCTCATTCTTAAAGAATTTAGTTTACTCACAAGGTAGAACTACTGAATTTTTGAATAAGAAATTAATGTCGAATGATAAAGCCCTTGAGAATATAAATGCTAAATTGGAAGATTTCTCATCTGCTCTGAAAAATCAATTAAGCTTTAATAAGATGTTAGAAACCCAATTAGCTCAACTTGCTGCTATCATACCATCTTTTGAAACTGGCAAAATTCCTCCTAAACCTGACATGGAAACTGCAAACATGGTTGAAATAAAATATTTTAACTATTATGAAGATCAAACCATGACTGTTAAAAAGTGTGATCCTGGTAGTCCCATAATTAGATGCTCAATCTTTGGTGAAGTCTTCAAAAATGCCATGCGTGATTTAGGATCGAGTGTGAACATTTTATCTAAAGATTTTTATGAAAACTCATTCTTTCCACCCATGTCATCCACATCTGCCTATGTTGTGCTAGCTGATCAATCCACTTGCTATGTAGAAGGAATAGTTAATGATTTACGTGTTCATATTAGAGGCTCCTATGTTCCTACTGATTTCATAATACTAGATATGGGAAATAGGAAAGATGTGCCTTTAATTTTGGGTAGACCCTTCTTGAACACTGTTGATGCCTGCATATATGTGGGAAGTGGTAAAATTCAAATGACATTAGGAGGGAGGAAGGAAATATTCTCCTTCTCCCGTGGTCCCGCATATGCCGCTAACATGCAGGTAGCAAAACCCGTTCGTACCAAGAAGAGGCGCTCAAGAACAAGGTGGAACAGAAAGAAAGAACCACCTCCTGAGTTGTGTGATTCACATAACAAAGGAGAGGTGCCAAAAGAAGAAGAACGCGATGGAGTACTAAGAGAAGAAGTGCCCAAGGAAGAAGATCCACCCGATAAGGATGAAACTCCATGGACCTAAGGTATGGTTTTTACTTTTAATTTTTATTTCCCTTCAAATTTCCCTTTTTCAATAAATAACATATGTCATGCATGTAACTAAAAAAAATCACCAGTTATCATTAGTTATATGCATAGGTATATGTTAACTTAGCTAGAATAATAAAATATCAAAATAGGATAGTTTCCCTTTTTACAACATTAGATAGTTTCCCTTTTAATAAAATGAGAACAAGAGCTCCGACTGAGAAGAAGAAGATCTTTCACCAAGCAAGAAGCCAGCTTGGGGGAGACTCCCGCTCCAATATGGTATGTCTCAAAGCCTACACCATACATTCAGTTCTTAAATTCTATATCTTTTGAATGTCACATGCTTACCTAAATAACCACTCCATGAATAAAATTGATAAAATCTGCTTAAACAAGTTGAAACCTGAATAAGATTTGAAATATGTCATACAAATGCTATTGTTATGGTTTGAATGACTAGTCTTATCTAAGTTGTAGCTTTTGTGGGTTGCACATGCTTTAACTGAAATCATGCTTAGTGAGTAAAGTTAGTAAGAAATGGAGTAATTCTTTAAACTTGTTAAGGTGAAATTAGGACCTAATCTGGAGGATTTCTTTTAAAAAAAATTATGAAAACCTTGCTAAAAGTTCCTCGTAGATTTTTATCCCATCCCACCACCAGCCAAATATTTGTTAGTCATTAGTCAAAACCACAAAGAGCTTTGTTTGTGTTGAGCTTTGTTAGACCTCATAGATCTTAGTAGAGAAGCGTATCATATCTTTTGAATCAAGATTCACGTACACCCACCATAATTTGCCTACTTTCCACTTTGGAAGTTTGCAACCACCAAATAAATTGCTTATTCTCTACACCGGAGATATGCAATACCCTGCCAAACATCCCATTGCTAGCCTTATGCTATTCCTACACTGGGAATAAGCATTTCTCTCCCTTTCCCTTTTCATTTCAAAAATCCTTTCATATAGATGTCTGGGGAAATCTAGAGCTAAAAGAGAGAGAGAGAGAGAGAGAGAGAAATGAGCAAAGTAGCTCAAGAAAGGACTATGTCCTGTGAAAAAAAGTGAGCAAAGTAGCTCAAGAGAGGACTATGTCCTAAGAAAATGTGAGGACACATCTTTTGTCTACTCACTATGTATCCAAAAAAAAGAGAGAATTATCATTAGCTCTAGACCCCAGAAATTAACAAGGAAGGATTATGAAATACCTCTCTATACACTTCCACATAAACCTCACATGCACTTCTTGATCAATTTTTATGATTTGCTGCTCCTTATGATCTGAGTGTCTAGCTTACCAATAAACATCAGACAATTTGCTCATGGTTCTTAGCCTACCTATAACTCCACATATCATTCTTTAGAAATAGGAGAGGCTACATTTTGGCCTAAGTGAGGATTTAAACACCATTGAGTGATTGAGTGAATCTTGGAGGACTTAAGCAAGTTGTTATCTTTTGAAAACCTTGAAAAACCTCCAGATAGAATCCTAGTCAAACCTAAGCAAGATAAAAGTTTCCTATCTATAGCTTTATTTCACTCTTGCATGTTTGAAGTGAAAAGCTATAAGCCCCACATTGCTATGATTAATGATATATCCTAAGTTATTTCTCACTATACAATATGCACTTGCAGACATCTTAAGTTGCTATCCATTTCATGCTCAATACTTAAGCCGCATTGTTGCTCGAGGACGAGCAACAGGTTAGCTTGGGGGAGCTTGTTGACGGTCCTTAAACACCTGTTTTACCATCAACATTTGACCCTAAAGTTCACCAAAAAGGCATGAAATGTAGTCAAATAGGTTTCAAACTAACCAAATTCCACATGTCCATAGAATTCTATTTGAATGCAGGATTTGAACCAAATTTGGACATATGGACCCACCAGAGGCCAAGCCCAATCAGCAGGGCCCAAATGGGCCTAAGGGGGGTGGCGCCCGCCACCCCTAGGTGGCGCCCGCCACCTCTAAGTGGCGCCCGCCACTTGGGTTGGCTCAAGTTTCACCCCCTGCCACGTCACCGATCCGTGTGACCTCCCCAAGGCCAAATCCTGGCCCTTGGTCACTAGGTCAATGGCATCGGACGGCTCAGGGAGGAGTGGCGTGGATCAAGGCTGAATGTCGGTTGCTTGGACATGCAACCGACCTCCAAACCGCCTTGGACAACCACCTGGATGCCGTTGAAGCAGAGGCGGTTCATCCAGCGGCCAGGGAGCTGGCGGCCGCCAGTAGGGGGTGGCGCCCGCCACCTGACCTAACCCTAGGTCGGTTGGCTGCTCACTATAAGAACCCCCCTCACTCATTTGGGCTATAAATACCCCCCTGGAGGCACCTCTTCATTCGTACAAGTACCATCACACACCAAGTACCATCCCAAGCAAAGCAAGAGAAGCAAGTGAGAGTTAAGTTAGAAGCTTAGAGAGCTTAGGCAAGTAGGTAGCTAGTAGAGCAAGGCATCTTCGCCCTCGCGGTAGCGCTGCTCAAGGCTTAGCTCAAGAGTAGTGGCATGCGAGTGATCGGTTCTGGAGCTGGGAAGAGTCTTCCTTCATCTCCAGTTCAGGTTTTGCTTTTGTTACTCAAGCATTTACTATATTCTAGTTCATCATTTCAAGTATTACATTATTCTACTTATCAGTATTGAGTGGTATACTTGATTGATTGCTTGAGTGCCTAGCTATCCTACAGATCAATTCACTTAGCCATAGTAGTTAATCTCTAGTGAGCTTAGTGTTTGATCTTTGCTAATAGGTTGCTTAGTTAGTTTAGTGTTTATCTTATTAAGTCAAGTGTTTGCTCTGACGTCCGCAAGGGTGTCTCTATTCAAAGCTAGGGTAGAGATAGTTAGAATATAGTTAAGCGTGGTGCTTAGTTATAGACTTACCTTCAGATACGGCTGGACCCCCGGATAGCTGTGGTAGCAAGCAGGTGGTGATAGCCCTGTGCGCCTTGAATTCCACCATGTAGTTGGCCCAGTTTAACAGTAAGGCTCGTTGTGCTAGCGTTCAACCTAAGTAAGTGGTAAAGGCTAGTATGCCTCGATACTTGACAAGATAGGAATAAAACTTTACTCAACTTAGTTGCTTTATTGTCTTTTGCCTGCCTTGCTTCGTAACTATCTTGCTTCGTAGTTATCTTGCTTTGTAGTTATCTAGGAATAGTTATTAATAGTTAGTTAGTTATCCTTAGTTACCCTCTGTCTACCTATCCATTCCATCTTACCTTAGCCATCCAGTTCATCCTTACCTAGCCATCCATATATTCTTTCTAGCCTCTCTTCTCCCCTTTTTCCCTTTTCTCTTTTCTTTGACTCTCATCCCCTCTTTGACTCAACTCATACACCACCCTAGCCTTCCCTTGGGATCAAATAAATCGACACCTGGTACTCCCAGGCGAAGGGCTACTATGATAGTTCTGTGCGCTTGCAGAATCTCCTCCTAGTAGATTGCATTCTCGCTAGCTAGCTCCTACTAGTGTCGGGACTGACAACCCTGCTTGGCATTAGTAGATAGCTACTTTAGTTACCCTATCCAAGGTGTAGCTAAGAACTACCAACAGATGCGAGCCATGATTCCCATGGGATAGCTCAATAATCTCCTTGAGACTCCTCATACCAAGTCTAAGCCTTAGTGCTTTTGATTCGGACGAGATCGAGTGGATTTCGCGGAAGAACTGTACTGTTTCAGGACCATCGGACACTGAGTTCATGAGCATCGGACGCTGAGCTCAAACCATCAGAGCGTCCGGTGCCACGTGTCATCTGACAGTGCACTTTAAGGAGCATCGGACGCTGACCATCGGAGCGTCCGTTGCCATCGGACGCGCCGGGGGTCAAGCATCGGACGCTAGGGTTGCACTGTTCACAGCGTCCGATGGGTGTCCAGTAAGGTTCCAGAATCGCCCTGTTTGCATCGGATGCGTCCGTTGCTCTGACATCGGACGCTGCCAGCGTCCGATGCTGCTGAGTCTGCGCAGTTTCATCCGTGGTTCGTTCGTTCGTTGTCGGTTTTGATTTCCGGTTTTTGCGTTGGGTTTCTAGAGTCGTATAGTGTCTCGCTGTGCTTCTTGGAAGCATCCACCCTATCTCTAGGGTCGTGGACACATACAAGCTCTAGGTTTGCTCTTGGGGTGGTTCTCAGGACAGTGGCTGAAAGTTTCCGAAAGGAAAATTTGAAGCTCCCATTCACCCCCCCCCCTCTGGTCGCCTTGCTATTGCATTCTCGGTCCTTCAATTGGTATCGGAGCAGGTTAAGGATCTTCCACCTTAGCTGGTTCTAGATCCACAGAAGGCGACATAGATCGCGGCGTGGGCAAACCGCCGTTCTTTGATGGGACGAACTATACGTATTGGAAGATACGCATGTCGGCCTATCTCCAGAGCATGGGCTCTTCTGTCTGGGAGATTTGCAACATGGCCGATTTCTTTGTCTTGGCTGCTCGTGTCACTCAGCTTCAGATCGATGAGCACAAAGCAAATAGCCGAGCTCGTAACGCTCTTTTCTCCTGTTTGAGCATGTCCGAGTTTGATCGCGTTTCTCACCTCCCCACGGCTCGGGAGATTTGGGCGACCCTCATGCGCTTTCATGAGGGAACCACTCAAGTCAAATCCCGTCTCTACGAGTCGCACAAATGGGAGTATGAGAACTTTTGACACATGCCTGGCGAGACGATAGAAAGTTTATTCGCTCGCTTTCAGGTCATTGTCAACAAGATGAGAGCGAACAAGGAGCTGTTGCCTTTCGACGATCATGAGAGAGCTTTGAAGCTTTTGCACACTCTTGATCGGTCGGTGTGGGACTCAAAGGTCCAGGCGATCATCGAATCGTCTAACTATGAGACCCTCACTTGCGACGAGCTCTTCAGTAAGCTAAGGTCTAGTGAGATTGATGCCATGTCGAGGGCTTCTTATGAAAATCCTTCCGGCCCGACTATGGCTTTGGTTTCTGGCTCTTCTGCTAACCCCTTTGGAGGATTTGCACTTTCTTCACTCTTTTCTATCACAGAGGACCAGCTGGAGTCTTTGAAGGATGACAAGTTGGCGATGCTCGCCAACCGGTTCTTGCGGTTCCACAACAACCGCATGATCCGTCGCCGCGGAGGAGGACGCTCAGGATGTTTTGAGTGCGGCGACCCCGACCACTTCATCGCCAACTGTCCCAAGAAGAAGCACACATCTGGGAAGGGCAATCATGGGCACAAGTACGACTCCGGCAAGTGCAAGGAGAAGTACGTCCCCGCGAGGCACAAGCGGAGGGGAGGCTTCGACAAGGAGTACATCAAGAAGAAGTACTTGGAGAAGGCCCAGGCTGAGCAGCGTGCGTTCTTTGCCACGCTCAGCGACGTCGACGGCTCGGATGATGACTCCGCTTGCTCAAGCGATGACGACTCCAAGAAGAAGAAGAAGATCGAGGACAAGCTGAACGGTCCCTGCTTCTTCGCCGACGACGACGGCCTCTGCACCATGGCCCTTGGTGATGAGGTCGACGACAAGCTGGAGGACACCCCTCGGAACGACAACGATGACGACGACACCTCTAAGGTATCTCTCACCCACGACGAGCTTTCTGCTAAGGTCGAGAAGCTTACTGCCGCCTTGCTTAGTCAAGATAAGTTGCTCAGGCGTGCTGCTAGAGAGCGCGAGGAGTTTAGGCAGAAGTGGGAGGACACGGTGAGGGAGCTTGAGTTCGCTAAGTCCACCGTGGTCGTTGCTGAGGAGGCTGAGTGTGAGATGTGCACCAAGCACATGACTGACCTTCTCACCTTGAGAGGTAAGTATGCTGCTTTGGTTGGAGAGGTGGATGAGCTCTGGGCTAGACCCCTGTTGTTGGGTGCGTGCAAGTCTTGTCCAGTCTTGCAAACCGAGTTGGCAGAGAAGGATGCCAAGATTGAGTCTCTTGAGAAGGCCAGCTCGGGTAGCACTTGTGTGACAAGGTGCGCTTTGTGTGAGGGTTTGGAGATGGAGATCGCTAATGTGAAACATGACAAGATGCAAACCGAGGAGGAAAACACATACCTTCGGACCATCTTGTCATGGGTGTCTAGCGGTGAGCCGCAGCTCGGGATGATGCTCTCCCAATTCAAGCGAGCTTCTGGAGGTCCTGGTGTAGGTTTTGCTCCGGTTGTTGATGTTTCATCTTTTGGGAAGATTGGAGAGTCGAGTGGTCTGAACCCATGTGAGAAGCCCAACTCCACCACTACTCCCAAGCTTACAAAGATTCCACCTCAAGAACAAGCTTGACACCATGCCACCCATCCAAGAGGAGCTTATGCCACAGAAGGGCAAAGTGATCCACACCAACTACCGTGAGTACCAACAACCCCCTGTGAGAGCGGTGAGGTACCATTGTGAGCACTGTGGGAGAGATGGACACTTGAGTGAGTTTTGCTTTCGGCGCAAGAGAGAGGCGCGCCGTGCAAGGGAGATGAACAATGCGGACATGTACCATCCTTTCCATGATGTACATGTGCCGAACGTTCAGAGGCGTGCTGCTAGACCTAGAGGTCCAGAACCTCAAGTTCCTAGGCCTAGGCAGCGGAGAGGTTGTGCCCGGCAGGAGCCTGCAGTTGTAGGCTATGGACCCCATGGCGGTGGCTTTGTAGTTGAGCGTTTTCCACCACCGCATTTTGTGTATCGCGATGGACGCTCTTCCTTTAGCGGACCATGTTTTCCTCAACGTGGTGATCGCTTCCCCCGTAGGCGTGCTAGGAATGGTTTTTCTACTAACCGTTCTTTTGAGCAGCCGACCCAACACTGGTATTCTTCCTACTTCACTAACCCCAGTGTTGGACCGTATGTTCACCCTATGTCTTTTTATTGATGTAGGTAAAATGATTGGAGGACGTTTGGTTGGTGGATTCCGGTTGCTCGAGGCACATGACCGGAAACGCCAAGTGGTTCTCCAGTCTTAGTCCAGTCGCCGGAAAGGAGTTTATCACCTTCGGCGACAATAGCAAAGGTAAAGTGTTGTCTTGTGGGTCGGTGCGAGTTAATGAGCACTTTGTGTTGCGCGATGTTGCTCTTGTTTCTAACTTGCATTTTAACCTTCTTTCTGTTTCGCAACTCTTTGATGACGACTATGAGATTCGTTTTAAGCCGAATCTCAGTCGTATTTTGGATCCTCAGGGCAACCTTGTTTGTGTGATTTTGCCCTTTGGTAAAGTCTTTCGTGCGGATTTCTCGGAATCGTTTGGCATTTCTCGTTGTCTTTTGGCTGGACCTTCTTCCTCTGATCTTTGGAAGTGGCATAGGAGACTTGGTCACCTGAGCTTCGACTTGCTTGCAAGACTTAGTTCACATGGCCTAATCCGAGGATTGCCCAAGTTGTCCATGGAGAAGGATCTTGTTTGCCATTCTTGTAGACATGGGAAGATGGTTGCCGCTCCCCACCATCCAGTGACTCAGGTCATGACTAAGCGCCCTGGAGAGCTTTTGCACATGGACCTTGTTGGTCCGGCTCGGGTGAACTCAGTTGGGGGGAAGTGGTATGTGCTTGTTGTTGTTGACGATTTTTCGAGATATTCGTTGGTCTTCTTTTTAGCTGAGAAGACCGATACTTTCTCCTTTGCTCGCAATCTGATTTTGCGTCTTCAGAATGAGTTCCCTTTGAACTCGATGCGAGCTATTAGGAGTGATAATGGTTCCGAATTCAAGAATTCGGATTTTGAGAAGTTTTGTAACTCTTTGGGTTTAGAGCATCAGTTTTCTTCCCCCTACACACTGCCACAGAATGGTGTTGTAGAGAGGAAGAATCGGACCCTTGTAGAGATGGCCAGGACGATGCTCGATGAGCATAGGACTCCTAGGCGATATTGGGTTGAAGCTATGAGCACTGCATGCTATATTTCCAATCGCATTTTTCTCCGAACTTTCTTAAAAAAGACTTCTTATGAGTTGCGTTTTGGAAAAATGCCCAAGGTGAGTTACTTTCGAGTTTTTGGTTGCCATTGTTTTATACTCAAAAAGGGCAACTTGGACAAGTTTGAGTCTCGTTCTTCTGACGGTGTGTTTTTGGGTTATGGCACTCACACTCGAGCTTATCGTGTACTTAACCTTGACACTAACCGAGTCATGGAGACATCCGATGTCACCTTCGATGAGACCATGGTTTGTCCTCGTTTTGAGCGTGCAGGTGATCATGAGGTTGGAGAGCGTCTTTTTGATGACGAGGACGAGGGTGTTGAAGGTATGGATGACCCAGCACCCCCTCCACCTGCTCTGCTGCAAGGAGCGGCTTCTACGACGACTCACGACCCCGACACTTCTTCTTCCTGGGGGCCGTGGGATCCGCCACCCCGAGCGGTACCTTTTGTACCCGGGGAGGCACCAGCTGTTGTTGAGGGGGAGATCACTTCTGCACGGGAGGCGCCACGACACATCTAGCACCAACACCCCCCTCAGCAGATGATCGGCAACATTGACAAACGTGTCACTCGGTCCAGGTCTCAAATCTCTCACTTTGCTCATTCTGCTTTTGTTGCTGATTTTGAGCCCCGAGATGTTGGACACGTTTTGACGGATCCGGATTGGGTCAATGCCATGCATGAGGAGTTAGAGAATTTTGAGCGAAATCGGCTTTGGGTTTTAGTTCCACCTCCTCCAGACTGTAAGCCTATTGGGACAAAATGGGTTTTCAAAAACAAGCAAGGAGAGGATGGCCATGTTGTTAGAAACAAGGCCGGGCTTGTAGCGAAGGGCTATAGTCAGAAGGAGGGGATAGACTATGAGGAGACTTTTGCTCCTATAGCTCGTTTGGAGGCTATTAGGATACTCTTGGCTTTTGCTACATCCAAAGGTTTCAAACTTTTTCAAATGGATGTCAAGAGTGCCTTCTTAAACGGCTACATAGAAGAAGAGGTTTATGTTGAACAACCCCCCGGTTTTGAAAATCCCAAGTTTCCAAACCATGTTTTCAAACTCCACAAAGCTTTATATGGTTTGAAACAAGCCCCTAGAGCCTCGTATGATAGGTTGAGAACCTTTTTGCTAGCTAAGGGTTTTAAAATGGGATGTGTGGATAAAACGCTTTTTCTCCTCAAGCAAGGCAAAGACACTCTCTTGGTCCAGATTTACGTGGATGATATCATTTTCGGTGGTTCTTCTCACGCTTTGGTTGCCAAGTTTGCAGATACTATGAGCAGGGAGTTCGAGATGAGTATGATGGGCGAGCTGACTTTCTTTCTCGGATTGCAAATTAAGCAATCCCGAGAGGGGACGTTTGTGCACCAGGGCAAGTATACCAAGGACTTGCTGAAGAAGTTCGATATGGGTGAGGTCAAGCTTCTTCCCACACCCATGTCGACCACGATGGCCCTGGATGCGGACAAGGATGGAGAAGCTGTGGACCAGAAGGAGTACCGAAGCATGATCGGGTCGCTACTCTACCTGACGGCGACACGCCCGGACATCCAGTTCGCGGTGTGTCTGTGTGCGCGCTTTCAGGCGTCGCCGCGCACTTCTCACCGTCAGGCGGTGAAGCGCATTTTCAGGTACCTTCATTTCACACCAGAGTTCGGGATTTGGTATTCAGCTTCCTCTACCCTCTCCCTTTGCGGTTATTCCAATGCCGATTTTGCTGGTTGTCGCATCGAGCGCAAGTCCACTTCTGGGACTTGCTAGTTTATTGGTTCTTCTCTTGTATCATGGTCTTCTCGCAAGCAGTCTAGTGTCGCCCAGTCTACCACAGAGGCTGAGTATGTTGCTGCGGCTAGCTGCTGTTCCCAGTTGCTTTGGATGATGGCCACTTTGCGTGATTTTGGTCTGAGCTTTTCTCGTGTTCCTTTGCTTTGTGACAGAACAAGTGCGATTAGCGTTGCTAAGAACCCCGTGCTTCACTTGAAGACCAAACACATTGATGTGCGCTTTCATTTTCTGCGAGACCATTATGAGAAGGGTGATATCGACCTTCGCCATGTCGATACTCATCATCAGTTGGCTGATATTTTCACCAAGCCGTTGGACGAATCAACCTTTAATCGGTTGAGGGGTGAGCTTGGTGTGTGTTTCCCCTTTTAGATGGGGGAAACATTTTTGTTCCTGTTGACGCTCACTAAGTGTCATATTCTTAGCGTCAACAAGGTCATATAATGCAACACAAGGGCCTAAAATCAACCAAAAACCTTTTATAAACTAACGATTTCCACTTGTCCTTGAGTTTTATTTGAATGTTGGAAATTGCAGGGTTTTTGAGCAAAATGACCAAATGGACCCACCAGGAAGCAAGCCCACTTGCCTGGGCTCACTTTGGGCCAAGGAGGGGTGGCGCCCGCCACCCCTAGCTGGCGGCCGCCAGGGGGGAGAAGCCCAAACTCCCCCCCTGCCACGTCACTGATCCAGGGGAAGCATCCCACACTCATTGGCAGCCTTTGCTCACCTAAGTCAGTTCATCCAAGGGCTAAGAAGCAGTGTCACATGTGTCATGGCCTAATTGCCCATGTGACGGTTATTGGACAACCCTAACCGACCCCAAACCGACTTGGAGGACCTCCTGGATGCCGTTGGTGAAGAGGCGGTGGATCCAAGGGCCAGGGGAAAACATTAATCTGTTCATCGGCCAGACCCCGCCGATTTAGGTTAGTATTAGTTAGTCTTTCTTTTCTTTTTAGTAGTAGTAGAAACCAACCCCCATTCACACATTTCGATCAACCCTGCTAGAATCACTAGTTGTTCATAGCGGTCCTAGTGTTAGTTCTGCCATAGTAGCTTCCCTGTGGAAATAAATACGATACTCGGTTACTCCCGGGTGAAGTGCTACAATAGATTTATTCTGTGCGCTTGCGGAACCTACCAATAGTCATACGAATAGTTAGTTATACTTCTTACATTAAGAAGTACCAGCAAACCTTTCTGGTGCCGTTGCCGGGGATAGATTCCATAGTCTACTCCTAGTGACGACGTTAGCAAGAGTCAACAGTTCCTGTATCGTAGTCTGACTATTTTCTCGTTGTTTTGTTTTTCGTTTGCATTTCAGCATACGCTTTTACATTCTGAGCTTCATGTATATAATCTTTAAAATGTGATTATGCTCTGTTTAGTGTGCTCCAATGCTATATGTTGATGCTAGTAGCTTATGCTCTTTCCGATCACTAATACATGTTGTGAGCTGAGCTATTTTTGAATGGTGAATCTGCTTAACAAACATAAAACTTGAAAATGTTCACCATTGAGATATGCAACTATCATGTGTAGGATGTGTTGAATTCACTCGTGCTTTTCATATATGCTAGGTTGCTATGTCTCTAGTTCTGAGTCTGTCACTTGCTTGGTCTGTTCATATTCTGTCAATAAAATCTGAACCAAGTTTTAAGTGAATTGAAAAGATCAAGATGGGATTGCTTGTCAACACATCACAGTTTCGAGACCGTTTCTCATTGCACTTTGAGTTAAACTTGAGCTGTGTAGTGTATGACCGAAACTGTTGCTTTAAGCTTCTGATTGCTTCTGCATAGGCTTCGCACAGTTGAAAAGTTAGGCAATGACAAGCTTTCAACCTCTCGCAATCACATGCTAAATTCTGAACTTGTGTAATCTTTACAGCTGCAACTCCGATAAAATTTGGATACACAAGTCTTTGTTTCATTCGATAGCATGATGATTGAACTGTGCTAGGGGTAGTTCACCTTGTATACATGTTTAGCACTTGTCTGATTTCCTGTCTATACATGTTGTGTGCTATTTTGATGGTGAATACCTTTTTGGCTAAAACTGCTCACTGTGCTCTTATGTTCATAGTTCGTATTTGGTGATCAGTTTGAGCCTTCGCTAGCTTGTATGCTTTTCAGTGAGTCGTTGGAGCTATACTATTTAGAGCATCCTTGCATTTTCTTGACTATATTCCTGAAGCTGCTAACTTGCATCTTGACTCATATGCATTTTGGAAGGGGGAGAACTTCTCTTGTTGGCACTTTTGATGGTGCATTTTCTAAGGGGGAGAAAACTGCTTTCGGTTCCTTTTGCTTGATGGTGCATTTTCAACTAAGGGGGGGAATTTGGACAAATCTTGCCTCCCATAGGGGAGAGGAATCGGTTGTGTGCACCATGCAAGGGGGAGTTTGCTTGTGATAAATTTTCTGAAATTTCCAATTGGTTTGGAGCGCTTTGCTAGTTGTGTTGAGCTTTTACCTCTATCTTGAGGGACTAGCAGTCGCATCTTTGCTTCAGTTGGTATCGAGTTTTTCAGTTGATGTCGAGCTCTCTGCTAGTTGTGTTGAGCCTATGTGCCTCTGTCTTGAGGGACTAGCTTTTTGCTTTGATTTTTCAATTGGTGTTTGCTAGCGGTGTTGAGCTTGTTCTACCTCTTCTTGAGGGCTAGCTTTGCTTTGCTTGGTTGCGTCGAGCCGTTGCCCATGTCTTTGGGAACCAAGTTGTTTTGCTCTTTCCACTTGACCTTCTTCGGCTTTGCTATGCTTTTGGGTCATTTGGTCGAGTTCTCTCTCCTTCTTCCTTCCTTCCTCCTTTCAATTATGATTTGTGTTGGTAGTTGACAATGCACTCATCAAGGGGGAGATTGCGGATACATGGGTGTATGCTGAGTCTCTGGGTGATGAGTGATTGTCAACTGGGATGATGCGCATGTTCTTTGGCTTGTGTTGTGCAGGTGTCGAGCACGGATACAGTGATCAGAGGCAAGGTGAAGGTCAAGTAGAGACGTGTCATGCCGATGGACCGAGAGTGGCGAAGGGCGGACGTGAGGCTTGGACTGAGGGACCGGTGGCCCAAGGATCAGCTGTGGTGGCTGACAGCCTGGGACAACGATGAGCGAAGACTTGCAGACATGGAGTTGCTCGGGTCGAGGACCTGGGGACACGTGTCGGTGGATGGGGTGCACGGGCGGTGCATCCCCTCTACAGCTTCGGTTTGGTGGTAGAGCCAGATAAAAACCATCGGGTGAACGGTTTCCAGGTTTGGGCCTCAAAACCTGGGCGCGGATGGTTTCCGAGTTTGGCCACAAAACTCGGGCTGAGGACGGTTTCCAGGTTTGGGCCTCAAAACCTGGGTGGTGCGGGTTTGCTGAGTTTGGGCCTCAAAACTAAGGCTACGGTGGGCTGGTTTCCCGGTTTGGGCCTCAAAACCGGGGGTTGGTCGTGAGGGCTGGTTTCCCGGTTTGGGCCACAAAACCGAGGGTGCGACGTCCGGGAAAAGGACAAGCAGGGCGGTGGCAGCACGTGGCGGCAATCGGGAGGTTGCGTCGAGGCAACGCTACGAGTTGTGCGGGCGTGGCCGTCAGATCACCACCTACCACGAGTTGGTACAGAATAACCTTAGGGTTTAGCTGGTTCGCTCTGTAAGTAGTTAGGGGTAGAGTGGGAATTAGGAATAGTTAGAATTAGGATAAGTAGGGGGAGACACGCACCTCCCCATCTATCTCAGTCATTTTGCTCTTTGCTTCTAGGGTTTCCTGCTCTCCCACATCCCTGCTGTAGCAAACTGAGATCCACAGAGAAGAGAACAATACCTCTGTGCCCGTGAGATTTTTGAGGAAGTGAGACCGTAATCTCACTGTTGTAGCGTGTGGTAGCCACACGGTTGCAAATTCGTGGTTGTGATTTGCGTCTTGTTCGTGTTCTTCGCGGAATCCTTTTTGCCATGATTTTCCCGTCGATCGATCTCTTTGCTTGGTGCGTCTTTTGGAAATCCGTTTGAACCAAGTTATTCTAGATCGTGAGGCACTTCTTTCCACCGAAGGAATTCAGCTCTAACCTCACGACCTAGTAGATCGGTTGATTTTCGTTTTGGATCAGTTTTGCTCCCTTAGTCCCGATTCTTCCAATCCATCGATTCGGAGTTAGATGCGAGCCATGATTCCCATGGGATAGCTCACTAATCTCCTTGAGACTCCTCATACCAAGTCTAAGCCTTAGTGCTTTTGATTCGGAGGAGATCGAGTGGATTTCACGGAAGAACTGTACTGTTTCGGGACCATCGGACGCTGAGTTCGTGAGCATCGGACGCTGAGCTCAAACTATCGGAGCATCCGGTGCCACGTGTCATCTGACAGTGCACTTTAAGGAGCATCGGATGCTGACCATCGGAGCGTCCGTTGCCATCGGACGTGCCGGGGGTCAAGCATTGGATGCTAGGGTTGCACTGTTCACAGCGTCCGATGGGTGTCCAGTAAGGTTCCAGAATCGCCCTGTTTGCATCAGACGCGTCCGTTGCTCTGACATCGGACGCTGCCAGCGTCCGATGCTGCTGAGTCTGCGCAGTTTCATACGTGGTTCGTTCGTTCATTGTTGGTTTTGATTTCCGGTTTTTGCGTTGGGTTTCTAGAGTCGTATAGTGTCTCGCTGTGCTTCTTGGAAGAATCCACCCTATCTCTAGGGTCGTGGACACATACGAGCTCTAGGTTTGCTCTTGGGGTGGTTCTCGGGACAGTGGCTGAAAGTTTCTGAAAGGAAAATTTGAAGCTCCCATTCACCCCCCTCTGGTCGCCTTGCTATTGCATTCTCGGTCCTTCAGCTACAAGTCTGGCCTTGTTTCTCACAATGTGGCCATCCTCTCCTTGTTTGTTTTTGAAAACCCATTTTGTACCAATAGGGTGACACTCAGGAGGATGTGGAACCAAAACCATAACCCGATTCCTTTCAAAATTTTCTAACTCCTCATGCATGGCATTGACCCAATCAGGATCAGATAAAGCATGTCCAACATCTCGGGGTTCAAAATCAGCAACAAATGCAGAATGAGCAAAGTGAGAGATTTGTTGTGACCTTGACCGAGTGACACGTTCGCCGATGCTGCCGATCATCAGTTAAGGCGGGTGTTGGCGCTGGATGTGTCGTGGCGCCTCCCTAGCTGAAGAAACCTCCCCCTCAACAGCAGCTGGTGCCTCCCCAGGTACAAACGGTACAGCCCGAGGTGGCGGATCCCACGACCCCCAAGTAGTCGACGAAGATGGGTTGGGGTCGTGTGTCATCGTAGTCGAAGCCGATGCTTGCGGCACAGCAGGTGGAGGTGGTGTTGGATCATCCATCCCTTCAGCACCCTCGTCCTCGTCATCAAAAAGAGGCTCACCAACCTCATGATCACCTGCACGCTCAAAACGAGAAGAAGGACAAACCATGGTCTCGTCGAAGGTGACATCAGATGTCTCCATGACTTGGTTAGTATCAAGGTTAAGTACACGATATGCACGAGTATGAGTGCCATAACCCAAAAATACACCGTCAGAAGAACGAGACTCAAACTTGTCCAAGTTGCCCTTTTTGAGTATAAAACAATGGCAACCGAAAACTCTAAAATAACTCACTTTGGGCTGTTTTCCAAAACGCAACTCATAAGAAGTCTTTTTCAAGAAAGCTCAGAGAAAAATGCGATTGGAAATATAGCATGCAGTGTTCATAGCTTCGGCCCAATATCGCCTAGGAGTCCTATGCTCATCGAGCATCGTCCTGGCCATCTCTACAAGGGTCCGATTCTTCCTCTCTACTACACCATTCTGTGGCGGTGTGTAGAGGGAAGAAAACTGTTGCTCTAAACCCAAAGAGTTACAAAACTTCTCAAAATCTGAATTCTTAAACTCGGAACCATTATCACTTCTAATAGCTCGCATCGAGTTCATAGGGAACTTGTTCTGAAGACGCAAAATCAGATTGCGAGCAAAAGAGAAGGTCTCGGTTTTCTCAGCTAAAAAGAAAACCCACAAATATCTCAAAAAATCATCAACAACAACCAACACATACCACTTCCCCCCAACCGAGCTCACCCGAGCCGGACCAAAAAGGTCTATGTGTAAAAGCTCTCCAGGGCGCTTAGTCATGACCTGAGTCACTGGATGGTGGGGAGCGGCAACCATCTTCCCATGTCTACAAGAATGGCAAACAAGATCCTTCTCACTGCACAACTTGGGCAATCCTCGGATTAAGCCAAGTAAGCTAAGCCTTGCAAGCAAGTCGAAGCTCAGGTGACCAAATCTCCTATGCCACTTCCAAAGATCAGAGGTGGAAGGTCCAGCTAAAAGACAATGAGAAATCCCAAACGACTCCAAGAAATTCACACGAAAGACTTTCCCAAAGGGCGAAATCAAACATACAAGATTGCCCTGAGGATCTAAAAAACGACTGAGATTCGGCTTAAAACGAATCTCATAGTCATCATCGAAAAGTTGCGAAATAGAAAGAAGGTTAAAATGCAAGTTAGAAACTAGAGCAACATCACGCAACACAAAGTGCTCATTAACTCGCACGGACCCACGAGACAATACTTTACCTTTGCTATTGTCACCGAAGGTGATAAACTCCTTTCCCGCGACCGGACTAAGACTGGAGAACCACTTGGCGTTTCCGATCATGTGCCTCGAAAAACCGGAATCCACCAACCAAATGTCCTCCAATCGTTTTACCTACATCAATAAAAAGACATAGGGTGAGCATACGGTCCAACACTAGGGTTAGTGAAGTAGGAAGAATACCAGTGTTGGACCGGCTGCTCAAAAGAACGGTTAGCAGAAAAACCATTCCTAGCTCGCCTATGGGAGGAGCGATCACCACGTAGAGGAAAACGTGGTCCGCTAAAGGAAGAGCGTCCATCGCGATACTCGAAACGCGATGGGGGAAAACGCTCAGCTACAAAGCCACCGCCATGGGGTCCATAGCCCACAACTGCAGGCTCCCGCCGGGCACGTTCTCTTCGAGGCCTAGGCCTATGAACTTGAGGTTTTGGACCTCTAGGCCTAGCAGCACGCCTCTGAACATTCGGCACATGTACATCATGGAAAGGATGGTACATGTCCGTGTTGTTCATCTCCTTTGCACGGCGCATCTCTCTCTTGCGCCGAAAGCAAAACTCACTCCAGTGTCCATCTCTCCCACAGTGCTCACAATGGTACCTCACCGCTCTCATAGGGGGTTGTTGGTACTCACGGTAGTGGGTGTGGATCACTTTGCCCTTTTGTGGCATGAGCTCCTCTTGGATAGGTGGCATGATGTCTAGCTTGTTCTTGAGGTGGTTTGGTTTGGGAGCCCATGTTGGTTTCTTGGGTGGAGCTCTCGGAGGTTCAACAAACACCCCATCCTTTGTGTTAGGCTTGAGAGGCTCTTTGGGCGAAATCTTTGTAAGCTTGGGAGTAGTGGTGGAGTTGGGCTTCTCACACGGGTTCAGACTACTCGACTCTCCAATCTTGCCAAAAGATGAAGCGCACTCAATACCCTGAGCAAAGCCTACACCTGGACCTCCAGCAGCACATTTGAATTGGGCAATCATCAGCCCAAGCTGCGGCTCACCACAAGACACCCATGACAAGATGGTCCGAAGGTATGTGTTTTCTTCCTCGGTTTGCATCTTGTCATGGTGCACATTTGCAATCTCCATCTCCAAACCCTCACACAAAGCGCATCTAGACACGCAAGTGCTACCCGAGCTGGCCTTCTCAAGAGACACAATCTTGGCATTCTTCTCTGCCAACTTGGATTGCAAGCCTACACAGGACTTGCACGCACCGAACAGCGAGGATCTAGCCTTAAGCTCATCCACCTCTCCAACCAAAGCAACATACTTCCCCCTCAAAGTGAGGAGGTCAGTAATGTGCTTGGAGCACATCTCACACTCATCCTCCTCAGTCACGACAACAGTGGACTTGACAAACTCAAGTTCCTTCACCGTATCCTCCCACTTCTGCCTAAACTCCTTCCGCTCTCTAGCAGCGCGCCTAAGCAGCTTATCTTGACTAAGAAGGGCGGCAGTAAGTTTCTCGACCTCAGCAGAAAGCTCGTCAGGGGTCTGAGATACCTGGGAGGTGTCGTCGTCGTTCTGAGGAATCTCCTCCAGCTGGCTGTCGACCTCCTTGCCGAGGGCCATGGTGCAGAAACCCTCGTTGTCGGTGAAGAAGCAGAGGCCGTTCAGCTTGTCCTCGATCTTCTTCCTCTTCTCGGACTCGTCGTCGCTTGAGGAAGCGGAGTCGTCATCCAAGTCGTCTACGTCGCTGAGCGTGGCGAAGAAGGCACGCTGCTCAGCCTGGGCCTTCTCCATGTACTTCTTCTTGATGTACTCCTTGTTGAAGCCGCCCTTCCGCTTGTGCTTCGCGGGGACGTACTTCTCCTTGCGCTTGCCGGAGTCGTACTTGTGCCCATGATCGCCCTTCCCAAAAGTTTGCTTGTTCTTCTTGGGACAGTTGGCGATGAAGTGGTCGGGATCGCCGCACTCGAAACATCCAGAACGTCCTCCTCCGCGGCGACGGTTCTTGCGGTTGTTGTGAAACCGCGAGAACCGGTTGGCAAGCAGAGCCAACTCATCATCCCCCATGAACTGCAGCTGCTCCTCTGTGACTGAAAGAAGAGAGGAAAGTGCAAAGCCTCCAGAGGGGTTAGGAGAAGAGCTAGAAAGCAAAGCCATCGATGGGCCAGAAGGATTATCATAAGAAGCCCTCGCCATGGCATCAATCTCACTGGACTTGAGCTTACTGAAGAGCTCGTCGCATGTGAGGGTCTCATAGTTAGGTGATTTGATGATCGCCTCAACATTCGAGTCCCACACCGACCGATCGAGAGTATGCAAAAGCTTGAGAGCCCTCTCCTGATCGTCGAAAGGCAACAGCTCCTTGTTAGCCCGCATCCTATTGACAATCACCTGAAAGCGAGCGAATAAACTTTCTATGCTCTCGCCAGGCATATGTCTAAAGTTCTCATACTCTCGCTTGTGCGACTCGTAGAGACGGGTTTTGACTTGAGTGGTTCCCTCATGGAAACGCATGAGGGTAGCCCAAATCTCCCGAGCCGTAGCGAGGTGAGAAACGTGATCAAACTCCGTCATGCTCAAACATGAGAAAAGAGCATTACGGGCTCGGCTATTGGCATCGTGCTCATTGATCTGATGCTGAGTCACACGAGCAGCCAAGACCATGTAATCGGTAGATTTGCAAATATCCCAGATGGAAGCACCCAAACTCTGAAGATAGGCCGACATGCGTATCTTCCAATACGCATAGTTCGTCCCATCGAAAAACTGCGTTTTGCCCACGCCGCGATCCATGTCTCCTTCTGTGGATCTGGAACCGGCTAAGGTGGAAGATCCTTAATCCGCTCTGATACCAATTGAAGGACCGAGAGTTTTACCAGAAAGCGACCAGAGGGGGGGTGAATGAGAGCTTCAAAATTTCTTTTCAGAAACTTGTTGCCACTGTCCCGAGAATCACCCCAAAAGCAAACCTAGAGCTTAAATAGTGTCCATGACCCTAGATGTAGGGTGGATGCTTCCGAGAAGCACAGGGAGACACTACTCAACTCTAGAAACCCAACGCAAAAGCTGAAAATCAAAACCGACAATGAACGAACGAACCACGGACGAAAGCGCGCAGAACACACCTGACCGGACTCTGCCTGCGTCCAGTCAGAGACCACCGGACGCGTCCGGTCTGAGAAAAATGTTTCTGGACCCTTACTGTTTGTGACCGGACTCACTAGTCAAGAGCGTCCGGTCAGTGTGCCAAGCGTCAAGTCGCAGAGAAACACCCGATGAACAGTGGAAGTGTTGCGTCCGGTCAAATCGCAAGCGAAACACAGTGAACGTGTTCAGCGACCGGACTCAGGGTCGAGCGTCCGGTCACCCTGAACCGAGCGTCTGGTCACCCCGATTTTGTGTTGTTCGTCCTCCGATTCGACTTGATCTCACCCAAAACAAATCCTCTAGGGATCAAACTTGGTGAGAGGAGTCACAAGGAGGATAGTGAGCTACTCCTACGAGATCATTGCTCCAACCTATCTCCAAATCGATGAATCGAAGAAATTCAGGAAAGAGAGGAGAAAAGTTGATCCAAAAACTAAAACCAACCGATCTACTTGTTCGTGAGGTTTGAGGTAAATTCCTTCGATGAAAGTGATCTCCTCACTGTAAAGAACAAGTTGATTCAAATGGTTTTGCAAACAAAGCAACATAGAGAGAGAATGATCAACGGGAAAAACGTGGAGAAAATGAAGAACGCGAAGAACAAGTTCAAAACGCGAATCACAAGCACGAATTTGCAACCGTGTGGCTACCACACGCTACAACAGTGAGATTACGGTCTCACTTCCTCAAAATCTCATGAACACAGAGGTATGATTCTCTGTGGATCTCAGTAGCTAGAGCAGGGGATTGGGAGAGCAGGAAAACCCTAAGTGGAGAATAGCAAATGACTGAGATGATTTGGGAGGTGGGTGTCTCCCTCTATTTATCCTAATTCTAGTTCCCACTCTACCCCTAACTAATTACAGAGCGAACCAGCTAAACCCTAGGGTTATTCCAGACCAACTCGAAGTAGATGCTGATCCGACGGCCACGCCCGCACAACTGGTAGCGTTGCCTCGACGCAACCTCACCGATTGCCGCCATGTGCCGCCTCCGCTCTACTCGTCCTTTTCCTGGACCTCGCCCCCGGTTTTGTTGCCAAAACCGGGAAACCAGCCTTCACGACTAACCCCCGGTTTTGAGGCCCAAACCGGGAAACCAGCCGTCCATCGCCTGAGTTTTGTGGCCCAAACTCAGAAACCTGCCAGCGCCCAGGTTTTGAGGCCCAAACCTGGAAACTGTCCTCAGCCCAAGTTTTGTGGCCCAAACCTAGAAACCGTCCACCGGTGGTTTTTCTGTGGCTCAACCACTAAACCGACGCTGTAGAAGGGATGCACTACCCGTGCACCCCATCCACCGACACATGTCCCCAGGTCCTCGACCGGAGCAACACTATGCCACGCAAGTCTCTGCTCGTCGCTGTCCCAGGCTGTCAGCCACCACAGTTGATCCTCTGGCCACCGTTCCCTCAGTCCAAGCCTCACGTCCGCCCTTCGCCGCTCTCAGTCCATCGGCACGGCACATCTCTACTTGACCTTCACCTTGCCCTCGATCACTGTATCCGTGCTCGACACCTGCACAACACAAGCCAAAGAACATGCGCATCAAACCAGTTGACAATCACTCATCACTCAAGATCCGGCATACACCCATGTATCCGCAGCTTGGCCTGGGCTTTCTCCAAGTACTTCTCATTGATGTACTCCTTATTGAAGCTGCCCTTCCGCTTGTGCTTTGCGGGGACGTACTTCTCCTTGGGCTTGCCAGAGTCGTACTTGTAGCCACGATCGCCCTTGCCAAAAGCTTGCTTGTTCTTCTTCGGGCAGTTGGCGATGAAGTGGTCCGAGTCGCCGCACTTGTAGCATCCAGCTCGTCCTCCTCCACGGCGACGGTTCATGCGGTTGTTGTGGAACCGCGAGAACCGGTTGGCAAGCAGAGCTAACTCGTCGTCTCCCATGAACTCCAGCTGCTCCTCTGTAACAGACAAAAGAGAAGAGAGTGTAAAGCCTCCAGAGGGGTTAACAGAAGAGCCAGAAACCAAAGCCATTGACGGGCCAGAAGGATTTTCATAAGAAGCCCTCGCCATGGCATTAATGTCACTGGACTTGAGCTTACTGAAGAGCTCGTCGCAAGTGAGAGTCTCATAGTTAGACGATTCGATGATCGCCTAAACTTTGGAGTCCCAACCTGACCGATCAAGAGTAGGAAGGAGCTTGAGAGCTCTCTCATGATCGCCGTACGACAGAAGCTCTCTGTTAGCCCTCATCCTGTTGGCAATCACCTGAAAGCGAGCGAATAAACTTTCTATGCTCTCGTCAGGCATGTGTCGGAAGTTCTCATACTCACGCTTGTGCGACTCGTAGAGACGGGTTTTGACTTGAGTGGTTCCCTCATGAAAACTCCTGAGGGTCGCCCAAATCTCCCGAGCCGTGGTGAGGTGAGAGACACGATCAAACTCAGACATGCTCAAACAAGTGAAAAGAGCATTACGAGCTCGGCTATTGGCATCATGCTCATCGATCTGTTGTTGAGTCACAGGAGCAACCAAGACCACGTAATCAGCAGAGTTGCAAATATCCCAAACCGAAGCACTCATGCTCTGAAGATAGGTCGACATACGTATCTTCCAATACGCATAGTTCATCCCATCGAAAAACGGCGCTTTGCCCATGCCGCGATCCATGTCGCCTTCTGTGGATCTGGAACCGGCTAAGGTGGAAGATCCTTAACCTGCTCTGATACCAATTGAAGGACCGAGAATGCTACCAAAGGCGACCAGAGGGGGGTGAATGGGAGCCTAAAAATTTCTTTCAAAACTTCGGCCTTTGTCCCAACAAATCAACCCCAAAAGCTTCGGACACAAGCGTGATGCCCACGACCCTCAGAAAGAGGGTGGTCGATCCCTAGGATCATAGCGAGGCACCACAACAAAGAGCAACCCAAAACTCACAAGCACCGAGCCAAGTTCAAGCCCAAAAACCTACTCCCAAACGTAGATAGAGAGCTACGTTGGGATTCCTCCAAATACCTATGTTAACAAGTAGCAAAGATACCTAGAGAGGTTCCTTGGTGAACTCTAGGAGCAAACGAGAAGTCCGGAAATGAAGCGGAGAAGCCGGGAGAGCAAACACACTGAAAACCAACACACAGCAGGATCTTGGACTGTCCGGACTGCTGATCCCGGACTGTCCGGACTGCTGGTCCTGGACTGTCCGCATCAAGGGCGGACTGTCTGCGGTTCCTTGGCGGACTGTCCGCCGGCCAAAAAGCCAAAACAACAAAGCTGCTGGAACCTTCCTGCTCGGGCCTGGACTGTCCGCGCCTGTCAACGGCGGACTGTCCGCCGGTCACCCGAGGAGAAAAACATCGAGGCGAACAGCCACTGCTCCGGCTGGACCCCGATGCGCGGACTGTCCGCGACACCCACGGTGGACTGTCCGCGAGCACCCAGAGAGGGCGGTTTCAATCGCCCCTCTCCCAAATCTTCTCAAATTTGATCCAAATCAAAATCCCTTGACCCTAAACTTAGAGCAGATGATCACTAGGTAGTTGGAAGACTATCCCTAGGAAATCATCCGCTCAAATCAACTCAAACTCCGGGAAATCGAAGAGATTGGTGCAAGAACAAAATGTTACCACGAAACTCAAATCGACTCGATCTACTTGTTCATGAGGTTTGAGTTAAATTCCTTCGGTGGAAATGATCTCCTCACAACAAAGAACAAGTTGGTTCAAACGAGTTTGAGAAAGACGCAACGTAGAGGGAGATCGAGCGATGGGAAAATTGAGACAAAAAGCAAAACACGAAGAACAACTCAAGAACGCGAATCACAATCTCAATTGCTAGCCGAAAATCGTCCCCACGAGGAGACAACGGGAATCCGGTCCCGTTTCCGCAAAATCCAAATACACAGAGGTATGATTCACCGTCTCTGTGGATCTCAGTAGCTACAGCAGGGAATGAGAAGGAAGAAACCCTAGAGGAGAATAGCAAATGACTGAGATAGTTTGGAGGGAGGGGTTGCCTCTCCTAATATAGCTTAATACAATTATTCCCCTTCTACCCTTACTGCTAATGTCGATCCGACGGCCATGCCCTCACAACTGGTAGCTTCACCTCGACGTGACCTCATCGGATGCCGCCACGTGCCGCCACTCGCCCTCCGTCCATTTTCCTGGACCTCCCCCCGGTTTTGAGGCTGAAACTGGGAAACCAGTCCTCAGGCTGAGTTTTGTGGCCGAAACTTAGAAACCTGCCATCGCCCAGGTTTTGTGGCCCAAACCTAGAAACCGTCCTCAGCCCGAGTTTTAAGGCCCAAACTCAGAAACCGACCAACACCCAGGTTTTGAGGCCCAAACCTGGAAACCATCCACTCGGTGGTTTTTCTGGGGCTCTACCACCAAACCGAAGCCGTAGAGGGATGCACCGCCCGTGCACCCCGTCCACCCACATGTCTTCACTTGTCGTTGTCCCAGGCTGTCAGCCACCAAAGCTGATCCTCAGGCCACCGGTCTATCACTCCAAGCCTCACGTCCACCCTTCACCGCTCCGGGTCCATCGGCACGACATGTCTCTACTTGACCTTCACCTTGCCTTCGATCACCGTCTCCGAGCTCGACACCTGCACAACACAAGCCAAAGAACATGCGCATCATACCAGTTGACAATCACTCATCATCTCAAGATCCGGCATACACCCATGTATCCGCAAGGAGGTCGATTAGGGCACGCTCCAATAAGATGGGCCAGGGGGAGACCTGGCATAGGCCGGCCGGCATAGGGGTTGGGCCAGCCGACCTCACCTGGCAGCCGCCAGGCGCCGCCTTTGCCGAGTTGTCTTCTAGAAGCCTCCTGGTTGTCCTAGCGTGGTTTTCGATCTTGTTGTGCAATCCATCGTGTTGGAGAAGGATTCTATCTCTTTCCATCTACTGGAAAACACCCTGGAGAATAGTAATTCACCATAGCTGTTGGATATGTCAATTTAGCCCTTGAATTATGTTGCTTGGTGATAACTCCAAGTTGCTTCTAGAAGCTTCCAAGTTGTAACCAATGAGGACTCTCTCGTCGGGACTCCAAATGTAGCAAACCATATGTCTGTTTCGATCGTCTCGACGAGCTCTTCGCAATGGTGTAGTATGATTCATCACTTGAGATACTTTTATGTAGTTAAATGTTGATATTCCTGCAAAACAAGTGAGAACGACACAACTTGTGGAACTCGTTAGAATCAAACCTTTTTCTATGTTGATGGTCACTTATATTCCCTTTTAGGTAACTTATTGATGTTTTAAGATATGAGTTAGTGACCGTCAACAACTACTCTTCTTCAAAACTTGATCTCTACTCAATTTTAAAACTTCTCACACTTCTACTTTCTCTTCCCTACTAAACTCTTACTTCTCTCTTGGTTTCTACACTCTTGATCGAAGGATTAAGCTAGCAAACAGATTTTAAAATGAATTGTACTGAAAGGAGAGGAGTGTGAAAGGTCCAAATTGGCTAGATGGGGGTGAATAGCCTAATTAAAAATCTACAAAATCACTTAGGCAAACACTATTAGTATAACAAATGGTGAAGCTTTTTGTGCTAGCCTAATAGTGTGTTGCAAGCCACCTATCCAACAATTCTACCTAATATTTCTATGTCACACAAACAACTAGAGCTAATATCTAATGCGGAATAAAGCAATCTAGCTCTAGTACAAGTATGATATATGGAAATGTATATGAGACAAGTAATTGCAATAGATAAACTAAGCCAGCTAGTCACAACTAGCTACACAAGGTATATGACAAAAGATATACAACAAGAAATAGTATCTACACAAAAGTGATAGCTCAAAGTAAATACACAATGTAATCGAGCTAGATAGAAGTGGTTTCACCGAGCCTTCGGGATCGTCTAGTAGAGAACCAATCACTGGTGAAATCCACTTGTGATGCCAATCACCAAGAATGTGAATATGAAGACAAATCACCAAGATGTGGAATCAATCACAATAAGCACACGGGACACGAAGATTTATCCCGAGGTTCACGTGCTTGCCGGCACGCTACTCCCCGTTGTGTCGACCAACACTAGGTGACCCGGTGGCTAATCGACACAAAGCCAAGCTCACAAAGAGCGCCACAAGAATCTACCGCTAGTGAGGTAGCTCAATGACACGAGCAATCCACTAAGGATGCCTCTTGCCGCTCCGGCGAGGTGAGGCTCCAAAACCTCTCACAATCTCGATTGGTGGTGGCCAAGAACAATCTCCTTTTCTTGCCAACAATACCACAACGCCTCCAAGCCGTCTAGGCACCGACAAATGCCAAGAGTAACAAGAAAACTCAATGCTGATGCGAAGAACTAGTGCCACTAGAATGAACTCTTTCAATCTTAGCACTAATCACTCAATCTCACTTAGTTTGATCAAATCAACACTAGAGATGAGTTGGGAGGCTTGGCTATGCTCACAAGAATGCTTAGGGATCAAAATGTGCAAGAGAGAAACCAAGTGAGCCGGCCAAGCCCCTTAAATAGGCCACTCAAGTTGGCCTAGCCGTTGGGCCAGAGTCGGGGGCATCGGACGCGCCGATGCTTGACCATCGGACGCTACCCCAGCGTCCGATGCTCCAGATGGAGCCACGTGTCCCCCTGATATGAATCTGAGACGCCCGATCCCAACGGTCAAAACTCTTCGCGCCACAGTTAAAGTGACATCGGACGCGCCGATGCCAGGCATCGGACTCTTCGATGCCACTGCTCTTTTCAGCCATTTTCAACGCCACATCGGACGCTCCGACACCCTTACATCGGACGCTCAACCCCTGTGTCCGATGACCATGCAGAGAGGTTCCAGAAAGTCCCCAAACACATCGGACGCGACCGATGGTTTGGCATCGGACACAAGCCAGCGTCCGATGCTTCCTGCAAAGCTAGCTCGCATCACGTCATCTCCATCGGACTCTACAATAGTGCTTCCTCAGCGTCCGTTGCCACCATCCGATGCTTCTTCAGCATCTGACTTCAACTAGGGTTTGCCATCGGATGCTCGGCCAAGCGTCCAATGCTGCCGCCTCCAGCGTCCGATGCTGATAACTCAGCACCTTTCGCTTTCTATCTTCTACCCTTGCTCCCATGCGCCAACACCAAAGTGTTTCACCACTTGTGCATGTGTGTTAGCATTTTATAAAGCATTTTCCATGGGCTTAGTTAGACTCTCACTAGGTCTTAAGCATCAATATGTTAGAGATCACCTAGTGGCACTTGGACACCGCATAAGCCATGAATTAACTCTTCTTAATAGTACGGCTATGCATCCTAAATGTGATCATAGTCGCTAAGTGTCTCGATCACCAAAACAAAGAGCCCTATAGGTTATACCTTTGCCTTCGGGCCTCTTTGCTCATCTCCTCCCTTCTTCTCATGTTTCACCAATGGTAGAGCACTTAAACACTTAGATTCATGTAGCCATCACCATCCTCCATTGTTGCCAACTTGCTAGCTCCACCACTTGGCTTGGTCTCAATCCTTTCTTATAAGCTACACACATGCTTAGCAATAGGATTAGACCAAATACGTTTCATCAATTAACCAAAATCAAACTAGGGCTTTCAATCTCCCCCCTTTTTGGTAATTGATGACAACCTATACAAAGATATGTGATTTAAATTTGAGTAACCATATTGATAGTATTAGCTCCCCCTATATATGTGCTATAAAGTTTGGTTCTAAAATTGGCACATATGTAAGGATATGAAATGTGGGTGAGCAATATTATCAATGATGATGCTAAGGCATAAGAATGGACCTTTGAAGCGTGATACCAATCAGAGTGCACATATTATACCATCCATAGCACCATTTGTCACTAGACATACATCAAAACTCAAAAACCCCGTGAGATCAACATTATAAAAGAGCTCTTGAACCACTTGTCAAACACATATGTCTAGTTATTTCCTTATACATGCTAGTGGATCAATTCATCAATCATGTCCTATCACTAGCATTCACCATATAAGCATGGATATCAAATTAAAAAGGCTCATGCAATGCAATCCATCATATGAATATGCACATTTCAAATGCAACATACATGTTTATGAGCTTGCTCCCCCTATTTGTAAGCTCAAATTTTAGTTGTTTCCATGCTCCAAACCACTTGAAACTTACACTCTTTGTTATCCCCCCTTTTCATTAGCATATCTTTGTTGCATCATTTTCTCCCCCTTTGTCAACAATTATCATAAAGGTGGGGCAAGATTTAATGAAAGGAGACAACATTGTTCATGAGATTCGCATGAGGGGATCAAACTAAGTCAAGTTGTGGCTTAGTGAAGATATCAGCAAGTTGATCATCGGTGCCCACACTCTCAATAGATATGTCTTTCTTGGCTTGATGATCTCTAATGAAGTGATGTCTTATATTAATGTGCTTTGTCCTTGAATGTTGAACCGGGTTGGTGGCTATTTTGACGGCACTCTCATTATCACAAAGCAATGGGACTTGTCCAAACTTGACTCCATAATCTTGCAATGTTGCTTTCATCCATAGCAATTGTGCACAACAACTACCCGCGGATATGTATTCGGCTTCGGCGGTAGAGAGTGCAACACTATTTTGCTTCTTCGATGACCATGAGACAAGTGGTCTTCCAAGCAATTGACAAGTGCCCGATGTGCTCTTCCTATCCACCTTGCATCCCGCATAATCGGAATCCGAGTATCCAATCAATTCAAATTGAGAGCCTTTGGGATACCATAGTCCAACATTTGGAGTGTGGTTCAAATATCTCAATATTCTTTTGGTTGCCTTCAAATGACATTCTCTTGGTGAAGCTTGGAACCTTGCACACATGCACACACTAAACATGACATCTGGCCTTGATGCGGTCACATAGAGTAGACTTCCGATCATTGACTGATATAGCTTTTGATCCACCATGTCACCACTAGAATCACTATCCAAATGTCCATTTGTGCCCATTGGAGTGGTTATTGCTTTAGCTTCATCTAACCCGAACTTCTTGAGCATGTACTTGATGTACTTGCCTTGACTAACAAATGTGTCTTTCTTCATTTGCTTGATTTGTAGCCCAAGAAAGTAACTAAGCTCACCAATCATATACATATCAAACTTCTTAGCCATCATCTCTCCAAACTCTTTACAAAAGTCTTGATTGGTTGATCCAAATATGATGTCATCCACATAGATTTGCAACACAAACAAGTCACTTCCAATTTTCTTGGTGAAGAGAGTGGTGTCAACCTTCCCAATCTTGAACCCTTTAGCTAACAAGAAGTCCTTCAATCTTTCATACCATGCTCTTGGAGCTTGCTTCAACCCATAAAGTGCCTTCTTGAGCTTGTACACATGGTTGGGCTTCTTCAAATCTTCAAACCCGGGAGGTTGCTCAACATACACTAGCTCATTGATGAATCCATTGAGAAAAGCACTTTTGACATCCATTTGATAGAGCTTGATGTTGTGAGAACAAGCATATGCATGTAATATTCATATGGCCTCCAATCTAGCAACTGGTGCATAGGTTTCTCCAAGGTCAATGCCTTCCAATTGAGTGTACCCTTGTGCAACTAGTCTTGCTTTGTTTCTAACAACAATGCCATCTTCATCTTGCTTGTTCCGGAAGACCCATCTTGTACCAATAACATTTGTGTTCTTTGGTCTTTTCACTAACTCCCAAACATCATTGCGCGTAAAGTTGTTCAACTCTTCATGCATTGCATTTACACAATCAACATCCATCAAAGCTTCATCAATCTTGGTTGGCTCAATAGATGACACAAATGAGTAGTGTTCACAAAATGAAGCCAATCTTGATCTTGTTTGCACACCTCTTCTTATGTCACCAACAATTTGATCTAAAGGATGATCTCTCGCAATGTGTGTTGGTTGTAGCACTTGTTGCGGTTGGGCACTTGCACTTGGGTGAGCCACTTGAGAGATACTAGCATCTTGTTGATCTTGAGAACCACTAGAGCTTGCAACATCATTGCCATGCATGGTTGGAGAACAGAGCACTTGATCTTTGTCATCTTCAATATCAATCACTTGCTTTGGCCTTATATCACCGATGTCCATGTTCTTCATAGCTTCCACCAATTGTGTTCCTCTCACATCATCTAGATTATCTTGTTCTTCATGTGAGCCATTGGTTTCATCAAACTCAACATCATGGACTTCTTCAACTATTCTTGTTGTGTTGTTCCACACTCTATATGCCTAGTGCTGACACTGGTTATCTATCAAAATTAAAGGATAAATAAATATGAAAAGGGCATGAATTCAATCACCAATAAAGGTTTAGGGTTTTAATTGACAATATTCCACGAGTTTTGGTGAATTGTGATTCTGCAGGGACTAAACAGGAAAACCAGCACTGATTACTTCTCCTAGAAGGAAACCGATGAAAGATTATGGAACCGGCACGTCAGTGTTGACGCTCACTAAGTGTCATATTCTTAGCATCAACAAGGTCATATAACGCAACACAAGGACCTAAAATCAACCAAAAACCTTGTATAAACTAATGATTTCCACTTGTCCTTGAGTTTTATTTGAATGTAGGAAATTGCAGGGTTTTTGAGCAAAATGACCAAATAGACCCACCAGAAAGCAAGCCCACTTGCCTGGGCTCACTTTGGGCCAAAGAGGGGTGGCGCCCGCCACCCCTAGCTGGCGGCCGCCAGGGGGGAGAAGCCCAAACTCCCCCCTGCCACGTCACTGATCCAGTGGAAGCACCCCACACTCATTTGCAGCCGTTGCACCTAAGTCGGTTCATCCAAGGGCTAAGAAGCAGTGTCACATGGATCATGGCCTAATTGCCCATGTGACGGTTATTGGACAACCCTAACCGACCCCAAACCGACTTGGAGGACCTCCTGCATGCCGTTGGTGAAGAGGCGGTGGATCCAAGGGCCAGGGGGGTGGCGACCGCCACCTAGGGCTGGCGCCCGCCACCACACTCACCCCCATGACCTAACCCTAGGTCCATAAGTACCCCCCCCTAGGTCCCTTAGGCTATAAATAGGACCCCCCGAGCTCATTTGTACTCAGACCTCACCTCATTAGTCCCACTCTCTTGTAAGCGAAGCTCTGGTGAAGGAACACTCTAGTGAGTGAGAGTGAAGAAGAGAAGAGCTGGAGTTGTAATAGAGGATCTTCCAAGTCTCTGGTATAATTCCAAGTCTCTCTTCATTTATCTTAGTGTTCTTCTACTTTCAGCATTTACTTTAAGTTCTTTACTTATTGTTCTTGTTGAGTGCTTTCGATCATAGATAACTTAGTATTTAGTTTGTATCTAGTTTGGGTTCTTCGCTGAGTAATCAGTGCTCTAGTTTTGGACGCAAGATTAGAGTAGTATATATTAGTGTAAGCGCGGTGCTTAGACTAGTTATACCTTAGTTTGTGGCTAGCCCCCCGGATAGCTATGGTAGCAAACAGGTGGTGACAGCCCTGGGAGCCTTGAATTCAACCACGTAGTTGGGTTAGTTCTTAAATCATAAACCTCGTTGTGCACGTCTGAGGTAAATAGTCCAGAGGGTGTGTACGGTTCGGAGAACTAGATAAACTCTTTATTGCTAAGTTAGTTGTGTTCGTAAGTGTGTAGGAAAACATTAATCTGTTCATCGGCCAGACCCCGCTGATTTAGTTTAGTAGTAGTTAGCTTTTTTTTTCTTTTTAGTAGTAGTATAAACTAACCCCCATTCATACTTTTCGATCAACCCTGCTAGAATCACTAGTTGTTCATAGCGGTCCTAGTGTTAGTTCTGCCATAGTAGCTTCCCTGTGGAAATAAATACGATACTCGGTTACTCCCGGGTGAAGTGCTACAATAGACTTATTTTGTGCGCTTGCGGAACCTACCAATAGTCATACGAATAGTTAGTTATACTTCTTACATTAAGAAGTATCAACAAACCTTTCTGGCGCCGTTGCCAGGGATAGATTCCATAGTCTACTCCTAGTGACGACGTTAGCAAGAGTCAACAAGCATTTCTAGCGCCGTTGCCGAGGAAGCAATTGGCTAGAATTAATTCTTTGTGATTTCTATTGAATTAACCCCCGTAGTTCTAGCGGGTATATATATTGTTCGTTGTTTGTGATCGTTCAAGTAGTCATTGCCGGATTCAATCTTCCGAGCGACTATCAAGAAGATCCTGAGGCCATTCTTAGGAGAGCGAGAGCTAATCTCACTCCTCCGAGGAAGAACCTGGAGCTTCGTGAGAGGAGTTCGTCGAGACAAGAATCCCAGTCAAAAATGACTGACGAACCAAGCTGCTCCAACGATCAATCAACATCGACGTCGACCAAAACACTCTGTGAGTATTCCATGCCTACTCTTGCTCACATTCCAGTGTTACCTTCTACTAGTAATGTAGATTTTGAGCTTAAACCTCACTTAATACGTATGGCTCAAGCTATTGCATTTAATGGCAAACCTTCCGAGGATGCCAATGCTCACCTCCGGAATTTTCTGGAGATATGTAGTACAATTTCTGTGCAGGGAGTTTTGCAGGATGCCATCAGACTTCGTCTTTTTCCATTTTCATTAGTGGAAAAAGCGAAGCAGTGGTTCCTCTTCAACTCTGGACACCTGCTGACTTGGGTGAGGTGCGTGGATCAATTCCTCAACAAGTTCTGCCAGATAAGTCGAACTATTCTTGTCCGTAGCAAGATTTCCAACTTTGGACAGGGAGACGAAGAAACAATCACTGAAGCTTGGGAGAGACTACAAGAGTATGTTGAATACTGTCCCCACCATGGTATGCAGGACTGGTGCTTGATCCAGAGCTTCTACCATGGACTCCAGCAAGAATCTCGACAACACATTGATGCTACCGCCGGAGGTGCATACCTCTCTCTCACTGTAGAGAAGGCAACCAAATTGACCGAGACAATGGTGGTGAATCAAGGATGGATGGAAAAACGTGCTAGAGGTATGTCTGAAATTAAGCAAGTTGATCCTGTTACCCTGCAAACTTTGGTAAAATTGCTAGAGCAAAGAATAAATGAGAAGAGAGATCGTGCTGCAAAAGAGTACTACTCCAAGCAAAGAGCCGCTTCGTCAAGTGAAGGCCAAGAAGAAACTAAGAAAGAGGATGCCAAATCCCTTCTTAATAATGGTGGCTACGGAGAACCTCCAATTCCAATGATCCAACAATGGAATAATAAAGGTATGCCTCAAACCTCCGTATTTAATTCTCCTATTGGAAAATTAGTTTCTAATCAAGGTAGAATTAATGATAGCATAAATAATAAATTAATTGAACATGACAAAATGTTAGAAGGAATTTATGCTAAACTAAAAGATTTTTCTGAAGCATTTAAGGAACAAATTAATTTTAATAAGAAATTAGAGCAAACAATAGATAACATTAAATCTCAAATTAAATGCTATGAGGAATTAAAAGCTGTAACCACGAGAGGTGGTAAATCCACTCGTGATCCACCTCATCCTAATTTAGTTCCTAGTAGTAATGCTGCTACAAAGAAAAATATTGTTAATGTTGAAGAAGACGAAGAAGAGGAGACCCCAGCTGAACCTTCATCCAAGGTATGAACCGCTCCTCATGAATTCTATGATACACATGTATTACCTTTTCCAGATCAAAACAGAAATCCGACGGAAGACGACCAATTCAAGAAATTCGTCGAGGTAATTCAAAAATTATATATACATGTGCCATTTATTGACGCTATGCAGGTTCCAACTTATGCAAAATATTTGAGAGACATGCTCAATAAGAAGAAACCAATTCCAAGTAGGGATGTGGTTAAACTGACCGAAGATTGCAGTGCGGTCATTTTAAACCAACTCCCAGAAAAGAAGAAGGACTCAGGAAACCCAACGATCGCATGTTCAATTGGAGAGCAGCACTTCGAGCATGCACTCTGTGATCTGGGAGCAAGCGTCAGCGTCATGCCTAAGGTAATATATGATAAATTAAATCATCATACCTTGTCCCCTACTTCTATGTATTTGCAGCTAGCCGATCAATCGCTCCGATATCCCGCGGGAATAGCAGAGAATATTCCAGTGAAAATCCGGAATCTCTTTGTCCCGGTGGATTTCGTGGTTCTGGATATTAATCCCGACCACCGCACGCCATTGATCTTGGGACGGCCATTTCTGAGCACTGCAAAAGCCACCATTGATGTAGGAGCTAGAGAAATTCAGCTCCACATCAGTGGAAAGGAGGAGAAATTCGAGTTCACACCGCGACCGGAAAAACACCCGACATCAAGGTTCATCGGTGCCTACATTCATCCACAACCATCGTGAACAGCCAGCTTGGGGGAGGACCCCCGTCAAAGATGTAAGTATCACTACCATCTTTATTTCTGTCGGTTTTATTTTTTTTAGTAATTTAAATTTGAGTTTTATCTTAGTTAATTTGCAGTTAAAATAAAATAAATAAATAATAAATAAATAGTAATAAATGAAACGCTCTCATCGTAAGTCTTTCTAAACAAAAATGTATGCCATGCATTAGAGTTATCATGGGGGAACGCATGCTAGAACTAAACTTGAGACATGAGCATTAGACTAAGTAAAGGGGAAGTAAGTTTCTACTTTGACTTGAGAAAGTCAAGTTTGTGGAGTAATTATTTTGAAAAAATTTAAACACTTGCTCTAAGTACTTCTGTGGCAAAGAAAGTCCTACCAAAGCCAAATAATTTTTACTCTTAGAGTAGGAGCTTCCACTTGCTGCATGTTAGTGTTGAGCTAGTTAGACTTTTGTTGATAGTCATGGTAGAGAAACTCGTCATATCTTTAGACCAAGGAATTCACTTGCACCCACCTATATAGTGCTATTCTTACACTGGGAATACGCACACAACATGCCTTTATTTCCATTCATTGTTAGGAATACTTCATGGCAAAATATCATGCTCCATAATGAAATCTCAGGGACATGGCTATAGTAGTTTAAAAAAAACAAAAAAAAGAGCAAGTGCTCTAGAAAGAAAGAAAAAAAACAAAATCAAAAGAGCAAGTGCTCTAGAAAGAAAGTTCAAAAGAGCAAGTGCTCTAGAAAGAAGAGAATATCCAAAAGAGCAAATGCTCTCATTCATAGCCATGGTCCCACAAATGAGATAGAAAGGAGAAGTGCCATGAAAGTATTAGCAACAATAAATACCACACACTTGCACATTCTTGGTGTGAACCTATGACTTGTTGCTCCTTTGCTCTATTTGTCTAACTTAGCAAAATTATGCTAGCATTGCATGCTCACTTTTATCCTACCCATTAAACCCCACATAAAGTCCTAGTGAGAGGATAATTTTTCCATTTCCACATACAAATATGAGTGATTGAGTGAGCCACAGAAGTTGCTAAGCATGCTTTCTTTTGAACAAAACTTGCAAAAACTCCACATATCTTGATTAGCAAAATAGGCAAGGGAAAGACAAACATTCTTTCTTGATGGTCTTTTGTTCTAATCTTGAGTGCAGGGAAGGCTACCAATTCCATGGTGATGAAAATAATATGGGCATACATGTTGGTAGTTCTTAGCTACACCTAGGATAGGGTAACTAAAGTAGCTATCTACTAATGCCAAGCGGGGTTGTCAGTCCCGACACTAGTAGGAGCTAGCTAGCAAGAATGCAATCTACCAGGAGGAGATTCTGCAAGCGCACAGAACTATCGTAGTAGCACTTCGCCTGGGAGTACTAGGTGTCAATTTATTTGATCCCAAGGGAAGGCTAGGGTGGTGTATGAGTTGAGTCAAGGAGGGGATGAGAGTCGAAGAAAAGAGAAAAGGGAAAAGGGGAGAAGAGAGGCTAGAAAGAATATATGGATGGCTAGGTAAGGATGAACTAGATGGCTAAGGTAAGGTGGAATGGATAGGTAGATAGAGGGTAACTAAGGATAACTAACTAACTACTAACTACTAACTACTCCTAGATAACTACAAAGCAAGATAACTACGAAGCGAGATAGTTACGAAGCAAGGCAGGCAAAAGACAATAAAGCAACTAAGTTAAGTAAAGTTTTATTCCTATCTTGTCCAGTATCGAGGTGTACTAGCCTTTACCACTTACTTAGGTTGAACGCTAGCACAACGAGCCTTACTGTTAAACTGGGCCAACTACGTGGTGGAATTCAAGGCGCACAGGGCTGTCACCACCTGCTTGCTACCACAGCTATCCGGGGGTCCAGCCGTATCTGAAGGTAAGTCTGTAACTAAGCACCACGCTTAACTATATTCTAACTATCTCTACCCTAGCTTTGAATAGAGACACCCTTGCGGACGTCAGAGCAAATACTTGACTTAATAAGATAAACACTAAACTAAGCAACCTAATGGAAAAGATCAAACACTAAGCTCACTAGAGATTAACTACTATGGCTAAGTGAATTGATCTGTAGGATAGCTAGGCACTCAAGCAATCAATCAAGTATACCACTCAATACTGATAAGTAGAATAAAGTAATACTTGAAATGATGAACTAGAATATAGTAAATGCTTGAGTAACAAGAGCAAAACCTGAACTGGAGATGAAGGAAGACTCTTCCCAGCTCCAGAACCGATCACTCGCACGCCTCTACTCTTGAGCTAAGCCTTGAGCAGCGCTACCGCAAGGGCGAAGATGCCTTGCTCTACTAGCTACCTACTTGCCTAAGCTCTCTAAGCTTCTAACCTAACTCTCTCTTGCTTCTCTTGCTTTGCTTCTCTTGGAAGTGTGGGATATGAGGGATATGAATGAAGTGATGCCGCAGGGGGGTATTTATAGCCCAAATGAGTGAGGGGGGTTCTTATAGTGGGCAGCCAACCGACCTAGGGTTAGGTCAGGTGGCGGGCGCCACCCCCTACTGGCGGCCGACAGCTCCCTGGCCGTTGGATGAACCACCTCTGCTTCAACGGCATCCAGGTGGTTGTCCAAGGCAGTTTGGAGGTCGGTTGCATGTCCTAGCAACCGACATTCAGCCTTGATCCACGCCACTCCTCCCTGAGCCGTCCGATGCCACTGACCTAGTGACCAAGGGCCAGGATTTGACCTTGGGGAGGTCACACGGATCGGTGACGTGGCAGGGGGTGACACTTGGGCCAACCCAAGTGGCGGGCGCCACTTAGAAGTGGCGGGCGCCACCCCCCTTAGGCCCATTTGGGCCCTGCTGAGTGGGCTTGGCTTCTGGTGCGTTCATATGTCCAAATTTGGTTCAAATCCTGCATTCAAATAAAAGTCTATGGACATGTGGAATTTGGTTAGTTTGAAACCTATTTGACTACATTTCATGCCTTTTTGGTGGACTTTAGGGTCAAATGTTGATGGTAAAACAGGTGTTTAAGGACCGTCAACAAGCTCCCCCAAGCTAACCTGTTGCTCGTCCTCGAGCAACAATGCGGTTTAAGCATTGAGCATGAAATGGATAGCAACTTAAGATGTTTGCAAGTGCATATTGTATAGTGAGAAATAACTTAGCATATATCATTAATCATAGCAATGTGGGGCTTATAGCTTTTCACTTCAAACATGCAAGAGTGAAATAAAGTAGTAGATAGGAAACTTTTATCTTGCTTAGGTTTGACTAGGATTCTGTCTGGAGGTTTTTCAAAGTTTTCAAAAGATAACAACTTGCTTATGTCCTCCAAGATCCACATAATCACTCAATGGTGTTTAAATCCTCACTTAGGCCAAAATGTAGCCTCTCCTATTTCTAAAGAATGATATGTGGAGTTATAGGTAGGCTAAGAACCATGAGCAAATTGCCTGATGTTTATTGCTAAGCTAGACACTCAGATCATAAGGAGCAGCAAATCATAAAAATTGATCAAGATGTGCATGTGTGGTTATGTGGAAGTGTATAGAGAGATATTTCATAATCCTTCCTAGTTAATTTCTGGGGTCTAGAGCTAATGATAATTCTCTCTCTCTCTTTTTTTTTGGATACATAGTGAGTAGACAAAAGTTGTGTCCTCACATTTTCTTAGGACATAGTCCTCTCTTGAGCTACTTTGCTCACTTTTTTTTTCACAGGACATAGTCCTTTCTTGAGCTACTTTGCTCATTTTTCTCTCTCTCTCTTTTAGCTCTAGATTTCCCCAGACATCTATAGGAAAGGATTTTTGAAATGAAAAGGGAAAGGGAGAGAAATGCTTATTCCCAGTGTAGGAATAGCATAAGGCTAGCAATGGGATGTTTGGCAGGGTATTGCATATCTCCGGTGTAGAGAATAAGCAATTTATTTGGTGGTTGCAAACTTCCAAAGTGGAAAGTAGGCAAATTATGGTGGGTGTACGTGAATCTTGATTCAAAAGATATGATAAGCTTCTCTACTAAGATCTATGAGGTCTAACAAAGCTCAACACAAACAAAGCTCTTTGTGGTTTTGACTAATGACTAACAAATATTTGGCTGGTGGTGGGATGGGATAAAAATCTAGGAGGAACTTTTAGCAAGGTTTTCATAATTTTTTTTAAAAGAAATCCTCCAGATTAGGTCCTAATTTCACCTTAACAAGTTTAAAGAATTACTCCATTTCTTACTAACTTTACTCACTAAGCATGATTTCAGTTAAAGCATGTGCAACCCACAAAAGCTACAACTTAGATAAGACTAGTCATTCAAACCATAACAATAGCATTTGTATGACATATTTCAAATCTTATTCAGGTTTCAACTTGTTTAAGCAGATTTTATCAATTTTATTCATGGAGTGGTTATTTAGGTAAGCATGTGACATTCAAAAGATATAGAATTTAAGAACTGAATGTAAGGTGTAGGCTTTGAGACATACCTTATTGGAGCGGGAGTCTCCCCCAAGCTGGCTTCTTGCTTGGTGAAAGATCTTCTTCTTCTCAGTCGGAGCTCTTGTTCTCATTTTATTAAAAGGGAAACTATCTAATGTTGTAAAAAGGGAAACTATCCTATTTTGATATTTTATTATTCTAGCTAAGTTAACATATACCTATGCATATAACTAATGATAACTGGTGAATTTTTTTTTACATGCATGACATATGTTATTTATTCGAAAAGGGAAAATTGAACGGAAAAATTAAAAGTAAAACCATACCTTAGGTCCATGGAGTTTCCTCCTTATCGGATGGATCTTCTTCCTTGGGCACTTCTTCTCTTAGTACTCCATCTGGTTCTTCTTCTTTTGGTACCTCTCCTTTGTTATGTGAATTACACAACTCAGGAGGAGGTGGTTCTTTCTTTCTGCTCCACCCTGTTCTTGGGCGCCTCTTCTTGGTACGAACGGGTTTTGCTTCCTGCATGTTAGCGGCATATGCGGGACCACGGGAAAAAGAGAATATTTCCTTTCTCCCTCCTAATGTCATTTGAATTTTACCACTTCCCACATATATGCAAGCATTAACAGTATTCAAGAAGGGTCTACCTAAGATTAGAGGCACATCCTTCCTATTTCCCATATCTAGTATTATGAAATCAGCAGGAACATAAGAGCCTCTAATATGAACACGTAAATCACTAACTATTCCTTCTACATAGCAAGTGGATTGATCAGCTAGCACAACATAGGCAGATGTGGATGACATGTGTGGAAAGCACGATTTTTCATAGAGATCTTTAGATAAAATGTTCACACTCGATCCTAAATCACACATGGCATTTTTAAAGACTTCACCAAAGATTGAGCATCTAATTATGGGACTACCAGGATCACCCTTTTTAACAGTCATGGTTTGATCTTCATAATAGTTAAAATATTTTATTTCAACCATATTAGCAGTTTCCATGTCAGGTTTAGCAGGAATTTTGCCGGATTCAAAAGATGGTATGATAGCAGCAAGTTGAGCTAATTGGGTTTCTAACATCTTATTAAAGCTTAATTGATTTTTCAGAGCAGATGAGAAATCTTCCAATTTAGTGTAACACCCTGGTGTTAAGCATTAATTAAAATCCTAATTAATATTTCTAGTATGCATAATCATCTGACATCATGGCATAAAAGCATTTCATGTTTTAAGTATAATTGTGATGCTTCACATGCTTTAATATAAGGGTTGCATGATCTTGTGTGATTTACATAGTATTGTATGTTGCATGAGAATGTAGTTAAGTGTCACATAAAAGGATAAGTAGAAAACCTTAAATTTTCTATGCTCCTTTTTATTCCCTTTTCTATAAGTCAAAAAGTATATCAAATTTCAAAGTAATTTCAAAAGCAAAGTTGTAGCTTTTGTTGAGATGTACAACTTTGGTATTCAAAATTTTCAAAGTTTCTGTACAAAAGTTTGAATAAATGTGAAATCTTTCAAACCCTGAATTTGACCCCTAAACTAGATTTCAAAAACTAAAAAGAATTAGACTTTGGTCCTTTAATAAAAGTTGTAGAGAAGTTTAAAATGAACAACTTTTATTAAGGTGGATTTTCCTGTTATTAAAGAAAATCCGAAGTAATTTGGAAAACAAGTTTGATTTGATTTCAAATTGAAAATCAATTCCCAAAATCAGTTTTATCCCCTTTTGTGTAGTTTCAAAATTAAGCACAATTTGGATATATGACCGAAAACAAAGTCGTAGATAATTTAATAAGGAACAACTTTTATATTGGTGAAATTTGAAGTTGTTCAGAAAATTCAAAAGTAATTTTGAAATTCAGTTTGGTCCAAATTTGAATTTGAACTCCATTTCAAAATCCAGGCAGAATTTGACTTTGGTTCTTAAAGCAAACTTGTAGAGCACAAAATTTGGAGCACCTTTTGTTTTTGGAGTTTTTGTCGTGCAGTACAAAAATCTGGAGAAATTAGAAAGGGGGAAATATCTACCCTGCTACAGTAGAATGGGAGAGGGGGGAAGAACGGAGCATGTGCTCTGCACCTCGCGTTGCCGCGACGCCGTTTACCCGCGCGCCACGACCATCTCCACGCAGCTGCTTGCTTGATGTGTTGTCCGCAACGTGGAGCTCAACCCAGCGCTTGCAACACCAGAGCCAGCCACGCAGTAGCCGCCGCTCTGCTCCTCGCTCTCGCCTGCTCTGTTTCCCGGCGAAGACCGAGTTGCCTCCGCCGGTTGAATTCGCCGTTGCCGCTGCATCCCTGTGTCCTCCATCTCCCAAATAGCTCCGCCTAAATCCCTTGCTTCTCCTGAGCTAGCTAACCCGAGCCCTAGAGCTTGCAACCGCCGTCGCCACGGTCTTCTTCCTCGCTGCCGGCAAGGAGCCGCCGCGGGTACCTTGGTCGTGGTCACGGTAAGCCGGAGTTCCTCCGGTCAAACCGACTAGTGTTTTAGCTTCGTGATGTGTTGTGGCTCACGTTCGGCTTGCTTTTGAGGTCTCTACCGCCCTGGCTTGAGCCGTCCGCGGAGGTTGCCGTCGGTGCAAGCTTTGTCATCGCCGCTGCCGTAGTCAACCTCGGTCCAGTGCTTCTCGAGTCAAGGTAAGGTGCGCATCGCAGTCGCGATGATTTCCTAAGCGTGTTGCGCTCCCTAGTTTGGTCTCGACCGGGTCATCTTGGTCGGTTCGCGTGGCTCGCCATCGGCGCAAGCGCCTCCATGGCCGCCATCGTAGACCATGTTGTTCGGAGTCATCTTCAAGTGAGTCCGAGTGCGCATCACAGTCGCAGAAAGTGCCTAAGTGCGGTGCCACTCTTGCTTAGGTCTCTACCGAGCGCTTATGGCCGGAACGTCGCGTCGCCGCCGTGCAAAGTCTGGCCGAGCCGCCATGGCCGCTGCCAGCTCGAGGTCGTGTAGGTGCTAGGGCTAGTGAGGGTTGGAATCGACGCACGAGGTCAAGACGGGGACGTTGAGGTCATCGCCGTCACCGGAGACCTCGCCGGTGCTAAGGTCGGAGGGTGGTCAGCGCGGCCGAGCAGCCGGTCAAGGCCGGCCGAGCTCTGGTCGGGACGTGAGGGGGAAGAGAAGGCGCTGACACCTGGGGCCCAGTCGTCAGCGACTGTGGGCCGAAGGTGGGCTGAGCCCAGTAGAGTTTGTAGAGTTTTTCTTTTTCTGAAAAAGAGGAATAGTGTTGTGTTTTGTCTTTTTGTTATGTTTTTGTAGGAAGCTCCAAAAATTGTGAAAATTTTTGTGTAGCATTCTCAAGCTGTCTAGTATTTATGAAAAATATGAAACTTGAGTTTTGAACAAATTTTTGAAAGTGATTTAAATAGGCCTTTTAATTAATAAATGGACTTTGATGATTTTTGTAGGCTTAGTTAAATGTCCAAAAATCATGAAACTATTTTTTTCACTATTTTTAGTTGAAAATGTATCTTCACAAAAATTTTGAGCTCTGTTGGAGAAAATAAATTTTATTCTTATTTCTATGCCTTATTTAATTAGTTAAATGTTTATAGTTTGATCTAATTCTGCCGGTTTATATGTTTGCTCAAAAATTGTGATATTTATTTTGCTACTGTTATTTTATATAATGAATCATCTCAAAAAGTTTGGGCTCAATTTGAAAAACTTTAGTTTAAGTCCTTTTCCTATGTTTAATTTATAAAGAAATGATTAATGGAGTTTTGTTTAAGTAATTAAGTAATCAAGTGTTCATAAGGAGTTAGGTTTAATCTTGGTATCTTCAGTAATCTTTTAGTTGATGGTTATGTTTCATGTATCTAGTTAATCATGATTAGTCATGTGATAGATCAAGTTATGCCTTTAAATTCTTATGCATATGTTGGTATAGTTTCTGAACCAGTCCTCTTTAATGGACTATTTTCATGATTAATTTTATGTTTTCTGTAAATAAGTTGTATACCAAAGTTGTAGTTAACTTTCATATCTAGCTTGTCCTAAAATTTCATGATTTTAGGCCAGTTAGATTAGGAGATATAGTTTTTCTAAGTCAGTAGAACAGATCTGACCTACCTTTTGGACAGATCTGAGTAGATGAACAGTATGAGTCCTTTAACTAGGAAATCACCTGTTAAGTATAATAGAAAAGTTTTAGAGTTTTTCATAAGCTTTCTAGATTGTCAAGGATCACCCTTTTTGGTGACCCAGAGCTCTAGTTATAGTTGGTTGAAGTTGGGTAAGCAAATCTGTCCTAGTTATGGACAGCAATGTTTATTCAAATTAGTTGACCAAGTTGCCTATAGAAACAACCCTAGGTGATGTTAGCAAGTTTGTAGAAAATTTGATAAGCTTTTCAAATTGTCTTGGATCACCCCTTTTGGATGATGGTAGCTCTGGTTATGGTTAATAAACCATTAAGTTTAAGTTTGCATCTTGTGTGACTTTTATTGTTTGAAGACCATGGGGTACCTCTCATTTTGTGCTCCTATGGCTTGAGTGATGTTTTAATGAACCTTAGTCATCTTTGGTTAACTCACCTAAAGGTGCTTGGTGGAAGTTGTACTTGTAGCTAAGAATCTTAGTTGGTAAATTGCAAGTTGGTTTTGTTGGTTTGCAACTTTACCGCGAAGGAAAGTTGTACTCGACTTTCCTTAAGTTTGTTTAATCTTATGTTATAATTGTCCTGCACCTTAGCATGCATTCCATGGCATCATACTAAGCATACATCATTTATCTACGTGTAGTATCCGAGAGTGTTGGAATCGTGTTGATCAAGCTTTGGTGATCACCCTTGTCGAACAAGCCTCGGAAGGAGATTCTTGTTGGACAAGTTTCATCGAGAAGACTTAACTTCTAGATGAAGAAACTAACCTTTGTGGATCATTCTTGGATCCTATCTTCCCTGCAACAAAGGCAAGCCCCGGTTCATTTAACCATTTCCTTGGATTTACAATTACACTTACTTTTGATAACCTGATGCATTAAATGTTTATCAAATAAATGCTTTAAACCTGTTGATGCATGATCAACCTTGTTATCGATATATCATTCCTTGATACCTGCTTTATGCAAATGATAGAAATGCTTAGTCTTGCTTTATGAAGCTTTTGATAAATGTTTTCGATACTTATCGTTTGGAATGATAATGAGAAAGAATGATGGTTAAGACCAGACGGGCACATACATTGAACCTTGTGTTGGTGTAGGGTGACCCAGATGCGTCGGTTTAGGGTTAACCGTTGTTGGCCTGCTAGATTGAGAAACTGTGAAGTACCGATCATATGCTACGGTAAGCCCTACCTTGGTGGTTCTTAAATGAGAACGGCTAATCGCGCACTGGGAGTGGAGAGATGACGGGAGTACTAGATACCCTCGTGGGTTAAAGTCCCGGATTGGAGGTGTACAAGTACTCTCGGGTGGCGCGGACCCGGTCTTGTTTGGAGGATCCGAGGTTGGGGTTGATATATGTGTGATCGAGGGTCTACATATGTCGTATGATCGTGGAAAACTCCCAGATCTGGTTGAATCGGTTCGAATCGTCGTGCTCCTCGGTTAAGGAGACTCAATCTTTCGACCCGCATTGTAGAATAAAATGGAACTTGGTTAAGAAAGAATGATAATGATATTTCACTAGTGTTCACTTTCAATTCTTACCATGTACTTAAGTGGTTAAGTAAAATTTGGATCTAGGGTTACTTTAGTAAGCTTTTATGCAAATGAAAAATACTGTTGAGCCTACCCAAACCAGCATGACCCTGAAGTCTTTTCTGTTGACGGATAAGTCTTGCTGAGTACCGACAGTACTCAGGGTTTGTTAATCCCCTGTTGCAGGTTTCTAATAGGTGGTGTTGATTATGATCATGTCAGTGGGCTTGACATGATCTGGTTGTTCTTCTTCTCCAACTTAGGTACTCCGCCTAAGTGTGGTTCTGTAATACTATTCTGCTTTCGCAATACCGGTTATATTTATGTAAAAAGTAACATCTTCATGTTTTGTAAAGTTTATCTATCTTGCTCCCGCACTCCGATGGTATTTTGTATCAACTGTTGTAATGTTGTGATTATTCCACCCTTCATGATGATGATCCTGTGGTTCGTGGATGATTCGGGGTTCTCTCAGGGACACCCGACAGATCTTTCCAGTAATGTGCTTCATTTGCACAGTCATTGGGCTCCTTATGACGATGACGTGTGCAGGTGGGCCACATTAATGGGAGGTTCTGCCACATTTAGCATTTATATTCTCAAGGGCTTTATCATTCGACATTAATTTCTTATTCAAAAATTCAGTAGTTCTACCTTGTGAGTAAACTAAATTCTTTAAGAACGAGAAATCATCAGAATTATGAAAATTAGAGCGAGGGAATGAATTGTTACCTTGAGGATTGGAGTACTGATTCCATCCTTGATTCTGTTGACGAAAACCGTTACTGTTGTTGATGAAGTTCAAATCTTCATGTAGCTCGGGGCAGTGGCTCCCAGAATGTCCGGTTTCTCCATAGACTTCACAAGTCATGTAGGATTCCAGAGATTGGACACTCTCTCGTTGGTTCATCTTCTCACAGCTGTCCAGCTTCTTTGCCAGCAGGTCCATCTTGGCCACGATCGTGTCGGCTTCCTTAAGGGAATGCATACCTCGCTTACGGGGCTGTAGTCTTTCGTCATTCCATCCTTGGTTCGACACCATATTCTCTATGAGAGCCTTAGCATCTGCAACATTCAGAGAAAAGAATGTACCACCGGAGGCGGCATCCAAATGGCTTCTAGAGAGTGGGGTTAGGCCATGGTAGAAGTTCTGGATCAATAGCCAGTCCTCCATACCATGGTGCGGATAAGCAGCGACGTACTCTTGCAACCTCTCCCAAGCCTCGGGAATAGATTCCTCGGCTTGTTGCGTAAAGCTGGAGATTTTGTTGCGAAGAGCGTTCGTCTTGCCCATCGGAAAGAATTTAGCGATAAAAGCATTGGAACACTTGTCCCATGTGTCTACAGCGTTGCGATCGGTATAGAACCATTGCTTCGCTTTTCCTATCAAAGAGAAAGGAAAGAGACGAAGACGGATGGGTTCTTGGGTTATCCCCTTAATGGTGAAGGTGCCGCAAATATCCAAGAATTGTTGGAGGTGAGCATTGGCATCCTCATGAGCTTTGCCATAGAACGGGCTAGCTTGGACCATCGTGATCAGAGCCGGTTTCAACTCAAAATTGCGGTTGACATCGATCACGTCTGGTCCTATCGCTACATTAGCGGCAGAAGGAGCAGAAAACTCACGAATGGTCTCGTTGGCCATCGTGAAGATAGAACGAGATAAGAAAGAAAGAAGTTGAAGAAGATGAAGGAAAAAGATAAGAAGAACTAAACAAAGAAAGAATGGGGTAAGATGGGATTCGCTAAGCGGGAGCTTGAGCGAAGATAAATTCGACACGGACTCAACCGATACACCGATTGCCTTCCCCGGCAACGGCGCCAGAAATGCTTGTTGGTAGTTCTTAGCTACACCTAGGATAGGGTAACTAAAGTAGCTATCTACTAATGCCAAGCGGGGTTGTCAGTCCCGACACTAGTAGGAGCTAGCTAGCGAGAATGCAATCTACCAGGAGGAGATTCTGCAAGCACACAGAACTATCGTAGTAGCACTTCGCCTGGGAGTACCAGGTGTCGATTTATTTGATCCCAAGGGAAGGCTAGGGTGGTGTATGAGTTGAGTCAAGGAGGGGATGAGAGTCGAAGAAAAGAGAAAAGGGAAAAGGGGAGAAGAGAGGCTAGAAAGAATATATGGATGGCTAGGTAAGGATGAACTGGATGGCTAAGGTAAGGTGGAATGGATAGGTAGATAGAGGGTAACTAAGGATAACTCACTAACTACTAACAACTAACTACTAACTACTCCTAGATAACTACAAAGCAAGATAACTACTAAGCGAGATAGTTACGAAGCAAGGCAGGAAAAGACAATAAAGGAACTAAGTTAAGTAAAGTTTTATTCCTATCTTGTCAAGTATCGAGGCGTACTAGCCTTTACCACTTACATAGGTTGAACGCTAGCACAACGAGCCTTACTGTTAAACTGGGCCAACTACGTGGTGGAATTCAAGGCGCACAGGGCTGTCACCACCTGCTTGCTACCACAGCTATCCGGGGGTCCAGCCGTATCTGAAGGTAAGTCTATAACTAAGCACCACGCTTAACTATATTCTAACTATCTCTACCCTAGCTTTGAATAGAGACACCCTTGCGGACGTCAGAGCAAATACTTGACTTAATAAGATAAACACTAAACTAACTAAGCAACCTATTGGCAAAGATCAAACACTAAGCTCACTAGAGATTAACTACTATGGCTAAGTGAATTGATCTGTAGGATAGCTAGGCACTCAAGCAATCAATCAAGTATACCACTCAATACTGATAAGTAGAATAAAGTAATACTTGAAATGATGAACTAGAATATAGTAAATGCTTGAGTAACAAGAGCAAAACCTGAACTGGAGATGAAGGAAGACTCTTCCCAGCTCCAGAACCGATCACTCGCACGCCTCTACTCTTGAGCTAAGCCTTGAGCAGCGCTACCGCGAGGGCGAAGATGCCTTGCTCTACTAGCTACCTACTTGCCTAAGCTCTCTAAGCTTCTAACCTAACTCTCACTTGCTTCTCTTGCTTTGCTTCTCTTGGAAGTGTGGGATATGAGGGATATGAATGAAGTGATGCCGCAGGGTGGTATTTATAGCCCAAATGAGTGAGGGGGGTTCTTATAGTGGGCAGCCAACCGACCTAGGGTTAGGTCAGGTGGCGGGCGCCACCCCCTACTGGCGGCCGCCAGCTCCCTGGCCGTTGGATGAACCGCCTCTGCTTCAACGGCATCCAGGTGGTTGTCCAAGGCGGTTTGGAGGTCGGTTGCATGTCCTAGCAACCGACATTCAGCCTTGATCCATGCCACTCCTCCCCGAGCCGTCCGATGCCACTGACCTAGTGACCAAGGGCCAGGATTTGGCCTTGGGGAGGTCACACGGATCGGTGACGTGGCAGGGGGTGACACTTGGGCCAACCCAAGTGGCAGGCGCCACTTAGAGGTGGCGGGCGCCACCTAGGGGTGGCGGGCGCCACCCCCCTAGGCCCATTTGGGCCCTGCTGAGTGGGCTTGGCCTCTGGTGGGTTCATATGTCCAAATTTGGTTCAAATCCTGCATTCAAATAGAATTCTATGGACATGTGGAATTTGGTTAGTTTGAAACCTATTTGACTACAATTCATGCCTTTTTGGTGGACTTTAGGGTCAAATGTTGATGGTAAAATAGGTGTTTAAGGTCCGTCAACAATACACAACAAAAACACAGAGTTTCCAAGACTATTTCAAGTCCATGCTTGCTCGAGGACGAGCAAGAGGTAAGCTTGGGGGAGCTTGTTGACGCTCACTAAGTGTCATATTCTTAGCATCAACAAGGTCATATAACGCAACACAAGGACCTAAAATCAACCAAAAACCTTGTATAAACTAACGATTTCCACTTGTCCTTGAGTTTATTTGAATGTAGGAAATTGCAGGGTTTTTGAGCAAAATGACCAAATAGACCCACCAGGAAGCAAGCCCACTTACCTGGGCTCACTTTGGGCCAAGGAGGGGTGGCGCCCGCCACGCCTAGCTGGCGGCCGCCAGGGGGGAGAAGCCCAAACTCCCCCCTGCCACGTCACTGATCCAGGGGAAGCACCCCACACTCATTTGCAGCCGTTGCTCACCTAAGTCGGTTCATCCAAGGGCTAAGAAGCAGCGTCACATGGATCATGGCCTAATTGCCCATGTGACGGTTATTGGACAACCCTAACCGACCCCAAACCGACTTGGAGGACCTCCTGGATGCCGTTGGTGAAGAGGCGGTGGATCCAAGGGCCAGGGGGGTGGCAGCCGCCACCTTGGGCTGGCGCCCGCCACCACACTCACCCCCCTGACCTAACCCTAGGTCCATAAGTACCCCCCCTAGGTCCCTTAGGCTATAAATAGGACCCTCCGAGCTCATTTGTACTCAGACCTCACCTCATTAGTCCCACTCTCTTGTAAGCGAAGCTCTGGTGAAGGAACACTCTAGTTGAGAGACTTAGAGTGAGAGCGAGAGTGAAGAAGAGAAGAGCTGGAGTTGTAATAGAGGATCTTCCAAGTCTCTAGTATAATTCCAAGTCTCTCTTCATTTATCTTAGTGTTCTTCTACTTTTAGCATTTACTTTAAGTTCTTTACTTATTGTTCTTGTTGAGTGCTTTCGATCATAGATAACTTAGTATTTAGTTTGTATCTAGTTTGGGTTCTTCGCTGAGTAATCAGTGCTCTAGTTTTGGACGCAAGATTAGAGTAGTATATATTAGTGTAAGCGTGGTGCTTAGACTAGTTATACCTTAGTTTGTGGCTAGCCCCCCGGATAGCTGTGGTAGCAAACAGGTGGTGACAGCCCTGGGAGCCTTGAATTCCACCACGTAGTTGGGTTAGTTCTTAAATCATAAACCTCGTTGTGCACGTCTGAGGTAAATAGTCCAGAGGGTGTGTACGGTTCGAAGAACTAGATAAACTCTTTATTGCTAAGTTAGTTGTGTTCGTAAGTGTGTAGGAAAACATTAATCTGTTCATCGGCCAGACCCCGCCGATTTAGTTTAGTAGTAGTTAGCTTTTCTTTTCTATTTAGTAGTAGTAGAAACTAGCCCCTATTCATACTTTTCGATCAACCCTGCTAGAATCACTAGTTGTTCATAGCGGTCCTAGTGTTAGTTCTGCCATAGTAGCTTCCCTGTGGAAATAAATACGATACTCGGTTACTCCCGGGTGAAGTGCTACAATAGACTTATTCTGTGCACTTGCGGAACCTACCAATAGTCATACGAATAGTTAGTTATACTTCTTACATTAAGAAGTATCAACAAACCTTTCTGGCGCCGTTGCCAGGGATAGATTCCATAGTCTACTCCTAGTGACGACGTTAGCAAGAGTCAACAGTCAGGAATATTCCAGAAGGACCTAGAGGACACCAGAGGACACCACGAGGCGGGACACCCCGAGAGGCCGCCAGGTGGGACCGACCGGTCCCACCCTAAGACCGGTCGGTCTCCCCCTAGGCCCGCTGGGCTCCATCTTCTGGAAGCTTCCTCCACCGCCTTTGAGGATCCATCTCAGCCCTACGTGAAGTCGGTTTGATCTAACGGTCGCGGTTGATCCCTCAGGGCTATATAAACAGGCCCCCAGGCCCCAGGGAAGAACAAGTCCCTCTTCAGAAAAGACTACGCCTCATTCAGAAACCCTAGAAGAGAGTTCAAGAGCCATCTTTCAAGTAGGAGACTAGTTACCCCTCTAGTTTAGGTTTAGAACCTAGTCTTATACTAGAACTAGAAGAGAGAGAGAGAGGAAGAGATCAAGAAGGAGCTCCGGCCTGTCGGATCAACTTCTTCATCTTTTACCTACGGTTTCAAGTTTATCTTCAACTTGCTTCAGCGATCGTTTCGGTAATCAACGTCTATATTTAAGTTTGAGCCATTGTTCTTGTTATTCTTAAGATTTATGACTCTCTTTTGAGTACTTTAATTCTAGTCATTCTAGAGTTAGAGTAGTTGGATAGTGTAAGCGTGGTGCTTAGACTTGATAGCTCATAAATGCCTCCTATAACGCCGGTAGTAGTGGTTGTTCGCAAGGGTGACTCTTATAGCTTTGTTGATTCTTCTATAGTCCACTTACCCGTGTGTAGGCTCGGTAGGATTATACATTTGCATAAAAGATTCATACTCTGTTTGTGACCTGTTATGGCAACTTCCCCACTAAGAATAATATAAACATATCACTCTTAAATTGGAATTAGAGAACCTTAGTGATCCCCTCTATACTTCTAGATTCTCTGTCCTTGTTAGATACTCTGGGGTTAGACTTTAAGACTTCACACTATTCGTTCCTTTGGGTTCGATATTAAAACTGGTTTACTCCGATGAAGTGCTACATCGGTAGATTTTATCTGTGCGCTTGCGGATAAAGTAGAGTGTGCGTTAATTTATACCAACACCTTGCTTGTAGTGGAATAACCAAGTAGGAACCCTTCATCACACTTCTTCTCAAACTTGCCAAGTGTTGTGTCCTTCTTCAATATGTAGCACTTGCACCCAAAGACCCAAAAATAAGCAATGTTGGGCTTTCTACCATTGAGTAGCTCATATGGTGTCTTCTTCAATAGAGGGTGACAATAGAGCCGGTTGCTATAATAGCATGTCGTGTTGATTGTTTCGGCCCAAAACGAATCACTCACATTGTATTCACTAAGCATGGATCTTGACATATCAATGAGTGTCCTATTCTTCCTTTCAACTATCCCATTGGATTGAGGTGTATACTTGGCCAAGAATTGATGTTTAATTCCAAACTCATCACAAAGCTCATCAACTCTTGTGTTTCTAAATTCACTTCCATTGTCACTTCTCATTTTCTTTATTCTTCTATCAAACTCATTTTGGCTTCTCTTGACAAAGGTTTTTGAGAACATATGTGATGAATGATTAACATTTGATGAGGAAGGTTTGAGGCTTTTCCCGGTTTAGTCCATATCTCGCTATGCGCTTAATGTTTATGACTAACCGGTGGAGTTGAGTTGTGGTGTTTCATGTGTTGGTGTGCGTGTGCAACATGTGTCTCTTGGCTGTGTTGATGTGCAGGTGTGGAGCTCGTATACAGTGGTCGATGGCAAGGTGAAGGTCAAGTAGAGACGTGTCATGCCGATGGACCGGGAGCGGTGAAGGATGGGCATGCCGTGCGGCGGACATGCCATGCCGATGTACCCAGAGCGGTGAAGGGCGGACGTGAGGCTTGGACCGACGGACCAGAGGGCCGGAGGACCAGCTGTGACAGCTGGCACGTGGCATCGGTGAGCAAGAGCACATGGGGATGTGCGATGCATCGGCCGAGTCGGGAGGAAGACGATGGCGTCGTGGCACTTGGCGGGAGGTCGGACACGGGCTTGCGTGCGGCGCAAGTGCCGTCGGCCGAGTCAAGAAGGAAGGCGAAGGCATAGTGCCCGACGTGGAGGCTGGACATGCATCGGCATCGGTGCTGGTGGTCGGGGTGTGTGAACCACATCTCGTCTACGGCGCGGGATCGGTAGCTGAGCCTCAAAAAGCTATCCTCGATGGTTTCCGAGTTTGGGCCACAAAACTGGGGGTGGCGAGTTTCCGAGTTTGGGCCTCAAAACTCGGCAAACACGGTTTCTAGGTTTGGGCCTCAAAACCTGGGCTGGCAGGTTTCCGAGTTTGGGCCTCAAAACTCGGGGTGGACGGTTTGCCAGGTTTGGGCCTCAAAACCTGGGCTGGCGGGTATACCGGTTTGGGCATCAAAACCGGGCGGAGGTTCCTATGCGGAACGGTCGACGCGTGGCGACACCGGGAGGCTTGAGTTGCGGCGAAGCTATCGATGAGGATGGCGCGGTGGTCGACGGTGACGGCACGTGGCGGCATCCTAGAGCTTGCGTCGAGGCGAAGCGAAGGATGAGAAGGCGCGTGGCCGTCGGATGGAAAATGACCGAGTTGGACGGTTTTACCCTCAAGGGGGTATTTGGGTCAGTGCTTCATGAGAGGCCGTTTTGGTCTTCGGACGTGCGCCTATATATATGAAGGGGGCTGGTTAGGGCAGCCCATCCTTGGAGGTGTCACTCTCATTTTGTTCATTTGAGAGGAGGCTAGGGTGAGAGAGAGGAGTGGCTCTTGTTCTTGAGCTTTTCGCCATCCACGCTTTGTTGTTGCGAGGAGTGGCTTGTAACCCGACACAGTGTGCTACACAATTCATCATCTCGTAGCAATCTAAGAATCAATTTCTTACTCCTCTTTGTTGGCTGAAATTTGGATCGATTCGCGTTTTTGTTCTTCGCGTTTTGGTTTTTCCCCTTCCGGAGATTTGCCTCGTTCTCCCTCTGCGAGCGACGATTTGAGATTCCGTTTGAATCAAATTGTTCTATGTCGTGAGCTCCTTCTTTCCACTGAAGGATTTCTTCTCTAACCTCACGAGCACATAGATCGGGTCAAAATCGCGTTCGTTCTTCATTCTTCCCCCTTTTCTTGTGTTCTTCCGATTTCTCATGGATTAGTTGGTTTGGAGCGATGATATCTTAGGATTAGCTTCCCAACACGTAGAAGAACACTTGGGAGAAGTTTGGTTGCAGCCCCGTTCGATTTGGTGAAGATCCAATCGATTTTGGTTTTGTCTCGAGCTGTTTTTGGGCTTTCTCGACAGTGGCGGACTGTCCGGGACTTATCCCTGGACTGTCCGAGGGTCGGGGCTGTCCACGGGCAGCGAGGTCGCTATTTTCATTTTTCAACGGCGGACTGTCCGGGACTCTTCCCGGACTGTCCGGGGTTCAATAGCGGACTGTCCGCGATTCACTAGCGGACAGTCCGCCACTGCACAGTTTTGCTGTTTTCGTCCGTATCTTTTGCGTACGAGCTCCGATTTGTGATCCGTTTGTTGTGTTGGTTTTCTAACTTATTAAGGATCATTCCAAAGTACGTTTGACACCATTGGTCAAAGTATTTTTGGTCGGACACTTCCTTTTTTCTCCATAGGAGTTAAGTGTTCCTCTTTCGGAGTTTCAACGGTTCTAGCGTCCGTATCTTTTGCGTTCGAGCTCCGATTTGAGATCTGTTTGTTGTGTTAGTTTCCTAACTTCATAAGGATCTTGCCAAGGTACTTTTTCCACCAGTTGGTCTGAGTATTTTTGGTCAAACACTTTCCTCTTCTCCATAGGAGTGGGGTGTTCCATTATCAGAGGTTCGATTGTTCTAGGAGCTTGCTTGTGCAGTTTTGCCCCGTTCCTTTGGCGCTTGGTTTTGGGGGTTCTTCGGTAGTTCCGCTGTACATCTAGGACATATCCTAGGGTATCCACCTATTCGTAGGTCGTGAACTCACCGGTTGTTTGAGTCTTCGCTTTTGGGGTGATTTTCTAGGACAAGGGCCATCATTTCTCGAGAAGAAATTTTAGGCTCCCATTCACCCCCCTCTGGTCGCCAATTCGGTCCTTTAATTGGTATCAGAGCCAGTTAAGGATCTCTCTACCTTAACCAGTTCCGGATCCGTGAAGGCGACATTTTGAGAGCGGATGCTTCTGACTTTGTTTGTCGAGGTGTTGAGCTTTTGTTTGGCTAACACTAACAGTACTTTTAGAAATGGCACCAGCTTCTTCTTCTAGCGTGTCTTTGTCCACAAGTTTGTTTGATGGACATGCAATTGACAAGGTGGAACACGAGGTGGATGCTTTGTTAGACTTCCTAAGGGATGATGAGCACTCAAACGAGGATGTTATACGCGAACTTGGCAAGGCCAAGAAAGGTACACTTGTCGCTAGCCTTGGGATTTTGTCCCAACGTTTTAATATTTGTGATGAGTATAATGATAGAATTGATGAACACTGTGATACCTTGCGTAATAAAATTGAGAAGTTGAATTGCTCCATCACTAGGCTAAAAAAATGGTCTTTTTCATTGGAAGTCTAGTGCATCTTCACTTTGCACCTCTTGTAGTGACATGGTTAGGAAGAATGATGAGCTATGCTTTTCTCTTGCTAGCTTAAGATCTGAAAATGAAATGTTGATATCCAATGCTTCTAAACCATGTTTAGTTTGCATTGACTTGCGCAAGGACCTTGATTGTGCTAAAACTGAAATAACCTTGCTTAAGTCAAATACTCTGTTACCATGTGTTTCTTGTGAGTCTTTACATGCTGAAATTAATAAATTAAAATTGACTCACACCACATGTGTAGATGAACTTGAGCATGCTAGGGCTGAAATTGATGAGATAAATGCTAGGCCTTGTAGCTCATGCTCTTTGAATAAAAATGCATGCCATGCTTCTAGTGATACTCATGTTTCTTTGCTTGATGTGAATGGTGATGTTTCTTCCACCGATTTCATGTGCACATCATGCATTGATTTGGAAAAAGAAGTTTTGGCTTTGAAAGTTTTGCGCGATGATATGAGCGCCAAGTTGGTTGAGTACAATGATATGAGTGCCAACCTTGAAAAAGAAAATGAACTCTTGCGTACCACATATGTCGAGTGCATTAGAGAGGAAATGGAAAATCTAAAAAACACTCCTTGTGGTACTTGTGATCGCCTCATGTTTGAGAATGAGGTTTTAGCCAAAAGATGCAAGAGTCTTTGTGCTAAGTCTTTTGAGTCACGCAATTTTTGCAACTCCGATGTTGGTCCTTCTAAAATTGCTTCTTTGCAACCGGAGTTGAGTTCTTATGTTGCGCGTGAGTCTTTTGACGATAGCACTTGTGTCAAGTTTTCAGATAGCTCTTTTATAGCTACTCCTAACCTTGTTGTTTCTTCGAGTGATGTCCAAGAGACTTCTCATGACAAGGGTGCTTCTCACATTTTTGGAAATCATGCTCTCAATCCGATATTCCATTGCACCTTTTGCAAGAAGGATGGACACTCATTCAATTTTTGTTTCCGCCGTGTCAAACATGAGTGACGTATTCGAGCTAAGGCTTTTAGGATGCCGCGCAACCTTTCCCATGGCACGTGTGCTCCTAGTGTTGGCACCAAGTTGAATGTTGATGCTTCTTGTTCTAAGCCCCAAGGGACTTCTCACTTGTCGGAGAATGGTGTGCCTTCCGATAGGCCTTTGTACCATTGCTCTTTTTGTGAGAAAGATGGGCATCAAGAAAGCTTTTGCTATCGGCGTGCCAAACGTTTGCGCAAAGGTTGCTCTTCTAGGAAGATGGTGGTTCATAGCCCTTCTCATGGCATGAACGCTTGTGCTCCTAGTAAGAAGCACCTCTTTGTTGATGGGTTTTATGACTCCTTTTCTAGTGGGTTAGGTCATGGCCGTGGACATGCTTCTAATGCTTCTAGTGTTGGTCCACGTTATGCTTCTCATGGTGCTTCTATTGGTTCTTCTCAAAAAACCTTGGAAGATGTTTGCCTCTTTGCCCATGGTACGACTCGCTCTTCTAGAGTTGTCCTTTTGAGGAATGCTTCCAAGGGTGTTTCAAAAGTGCATTTGATCCAACATTTGCATCATGCTAACCCACAAGATAAGTTGAGTTTTGTGACCAAGTCTTGGGTTCCCAAGTACATGCTTGCTAACCCTTCGGGATCCAAGACTCGAGTTATTTTGTCCTCTTGTGTGTAGATTTGAGGACGCGGGGTGGAGAACATGCGCCTGATGGAACTTGGTCTTTTAGATGTGATGAAGTTTTTGATGGTTCTCTGCATCCCGCTTAGATTTGCCTCCAAAGAGGCTTTTATAGCTTGGTGAGCTTTCATATACACTCATACCTTGTACATCCATGATCTATTTCTTGTGGTATGAGATGGTCTTTCATGTGCTCACTTGTATAGTTTTTGCATGTACATTTTCTTTTGTATCATGTTTTGTTTTAGTCTAGCATGTGCTATCTTGTATATCATGTCATGCTAGTCTTGTGTACAGTTTTGGTGGCTATTCCACTTTTCATGCTAGTTGGTGATCCTCATGAACATTATGCCATTCTTTACCATACTTCTCCATGAGCTTTACTTGTAGAGGTATGATTTTCATTAGGTATCACTTTTCGTGTGCTAGTTTTGGTTAGCTACATGTATCCTGTTGATACGTTTAGTTTGAGCACTAGCCTTTCCACAATTTTATAATGTTACATGCTTTTGGATGTATTGCTATCATTATCTTGCATTGTAGCATGTGTTGAGGTTTAGCCTGTGTTTGGCTTGATCATGTCTCTAGGCTACATTTTGCTCCATAGTGCTTTATCCTGTTGCATGGTAGTCTTGTCTAGTTTGGATTCAGATCTTCTTGCAGTATCATTCATAGGTAGACCTCTTTTTGTTAAGAGTTCACCTTATGCTTATTATGTGACTAACCGTTTTGTGGAGACCTTGAGGTCACACTGGACAAGACAATGCCTTGTGTTTCTTCTGCCTTTGAGCTTGCAGGAGAACAAGAGCTTAGAGAGGGCATTTTGGCTCACGAACCCGATCCCACTTCTTCCACGACTTGGGGTTCCGTTCGAGCAGCTCTCCAGCGAGCACTCGCTGCACCTGTGGGAGCGACAACATCAAGCGAGGGGGAGACGACTTCGGCAAGGCAGGCGCCCCGGAGACATCAATAGATTAAGGCGTCCCCTCGGGTATCACACAAGCAAGCGGTCAAGCGCTTCATGAGGTATCTCCGACACACTTCTGAGTTCGGGTTTTGGTACTCTCCTTCTTCGACCTATTTCTGCTGTGTGGTCTTTCCGATGTGGTTTTTGCTGGCTGTTCGCTTGAGCATTTCTTAGCTCTTTTCTTGTGGTTTTGGTGTGTGTTTCCCTTTTAGTTGGGGAAGCATTTTGCTTGTTGTTTCATAGTTTGACTTCTCCGATACCCTTTTGTTTTGGGTCTTTCCTTTTAGGCTAGCTTTTGCTTCGTTCCTTGTAGGTTAGCTTTTGCATGCATTTCATCATGTATATCTTGCATTTTAGAGCTTCATGTATATAGTAATGAGAATGAGACTATGCTCTTTTTGGTATGCCCTATTGATTCATGATGATGCTTGTAGCTTAGGCTCTTTTTGATCACTTGATACATGTTATGAGCTAAGCTATTTTTGCAAATGGTGAACTTGATTAATCAACTATGAAACCTTTAATTTGTTCACCATTGAGAGTGGCAACTAGCATGGGTAGGATGTGTTGAGATCAGTTGTGCTATCTTTTGTATGCTAGGTTGCTATGTCTCTTGCACTGAGTCATTCACTTGCTTGGTTTGTTCATGTTTACCTTGTGCTTAAAATTTGAATCAAGTCTAAGTGAAATGAAAAGATCGAGATGGGATTGCATGTGTCAGCACCTCACGGTATCGAGACTGTTTCTCATTGCACTTTTGAGTTAAACTTGAGCCGTGTAGTGTAAGACCGAAACTGGTGCTTTAAGCTTTCGATTGCTTTTCTTGCATAGGTTTAGCCCGGTTGAAAAGTTAGGCAATGACCATGCTTTCAACCTCTCGCAATCACATGCTTTTAATTTGAACTTGTGTTAATACCGCTGCAAATTCCAATAAAATTTGATAATGACACAAGTCTATGCTTCATTCTATGGCATGATGATTGAACTTTGCTAGGGGTAGTTCACCTTGTATACTTGAGTTAGCAATTGGTTGATTTCCTGTCTATTCATGCTAAGTGCTATTTTAGTGGTGAACTGCTTTTGAATGGCTTAAAACTGCTCATATGCTCTCTATTGTTCATATTTCATATTCATTTGATCAGTTTGAGCCTTTGCTAGCATTTGTGTTGGTTGCTACACTTTCAGGGCAGCACCCTTCTGCGCATCTTTTCATTCTGATTGCTATAAACTTGAAGTTGTTGCATTGCACATATCATGCATTTTAGGTTAGTGTTCATACCCCCAGCTCCGATACTCCTTGTGGTAACCCCCATATGCTTTTGGTTGATGACTTGTCTTGTGTTTGTGTCAACTTTGTGGAGAAATGTTAAAACCCCTCAGCATGTTCCCTTTTGACAAGGGGGAGAAGCTGTTTGCAAGGAAGAGTTTTTGTGTTGGCACAAAAGGGAGAGTCGTGCATTTTGGGGAGAGCTTTGAGCTAGGGGGAGTTTAGCTCTTTTATGTGCTTCAATTGGTATCCTTCATAGTGAGCTTTGTTGCATAGCATTTGTGTATAGGCTTGCTTTCAGGGGGAGTTGTTTTGTTTTTTGCAACTTCTCCGCGTGCTCCGAATGTTTGTGCTCCATTTGGTTTTGAGCTTCTTTTTGTGTTTTCTCAGTTGGTATCGAGCCTGCTAGTCGTGTTGAGCTGTTTTGCCTCTGTCTTGAGGGACTAGCAGTTTTTGCTTGGTATTTTCGATTGGTATGGAGCCTTCAGCTAGTTGTGTCGAGCCTCTGTGCCTCTGTCTTGAGGAACTAGCTGTTTTCACCAATTTTTGGCTGTTTGTGATTGGTATCGTGTTTTCTGCTAGTTGTGTTGAGCCTCTGTGCCTCTATCTTGAGGGACTAGCAGTTTTGCATTCTAATGCGTTGTTTCAGCTTCAATTGGTATCTGCCTCTTCTTGAGGACTAGTGTTGACGCTCACTAAGTGTCATATTCTTAGCATCAACAAGGTCATATAACACAACACAAGGGCCTAAAATCAACCAAAAACCTTTTATAAACTAACGATTTCCACTTGTCCTTGAGTTTTATTTGAATGTAGGAAATTGCAGGGTTTTTGAGCAAAATGACCAAATGGACCCACCAGGAAGCAAGCCCACTTGCCTGGGCTCACTTTGGGCCAAGGAGGGGTGGCGCCCGCCACCCCTAGCTGGCGGCCGCCAGGGGGGAGAAGCCCAAACTCCCCCCTGCCACGTCACTGATCCAGGGGAAGCACCCCACACTCATTGGCAGCCGTTGCTCACCTAAGTCGGTTCATCCAAGGGCTAAGAAGCAGCGTCACATGGATCATGGCCTAATTGCCCATGTGACGGTTATTGGACAACCCGAACCGACCCCAAACCGACTCGGAGGACCTCCTGGATGCCGTTGGTGAAGAGGCGGTGGATCCAAGGGCCAGGGGAGTGGCGCCTGCCACCCCTAGCTGGCGCCCGCCACCACACTCACCCCCCTGACCTAACCCTAGGTCCATAAGTACCCCCCTAGGTCCCTTAGGCTATAAATAGGACCCCCCGAGCTCATTTGTACTCAGACCTCACCTCATTAGTCCCACTCTCTTGTAAGCGAAGCTCTGGTGAAGGAACACTCTAGTTGAGAGACTTAGAGTGAGAGCGAGAGTGAAGAAGAGAAGAGCTGGAGTTGTAATAGAGGATCTTCCAAGTCTCTGGTATAATTCCAAGTCTTCCTTCATTTATCTTAGTGTTCTTCTACTTTCAGCATTTACTTTAAGTTCTTTACATATTGTTCTTGTTGAGTGCTTTCGATAATAGATAACTTAGTATTTAGTTTGTATCTAGTTTGGGTTCTTCGCTGAGTAATCAGTGCTCTAGTTTTGGACGCAAGATTAGAGTAGTATATATTAGTGTAAGCGCGGTGCTTAGACTAGTTATACCTTAGTTTGTGGCTAGCCCCACGGGTAGCTGTGGTAGCAAACAGGTGGTGACAGCCCTGGGAGCCTTGAATTCCACCACGTAGTTGGGTTAGTTCTGAAATCATAAACCTCGTTGTGCACGTCTGAGGTAAATAGTCCAGAGGGTGTGTACGGTTCGAAGAACTAGATAAAACCTTTATTGCTAAGTGAGTTGTGATCGTAAGTGTGAAGGAAAACATTAATCTGTTCATCGGCCAGACCCCGCCGATAAAGGTTAGTAATAGTTAGTCTTTCTTTTCTTTTTAGTAGTAGTAGAAACCAACCCCCATTCATACTTTTCAATCAACCCTGCTAGAATCACTAGTTGTTCATAGCGGTCCTAGTGTTAGTTCTGCCATAGTAGCTTCCCTGTGGAAATAAATACGATACTCGGTTACTCCCGGGTGAAGTGCTACAATAGACTTATTCTATGCGCTTGCGGAACCTACCAATAGTCATACAAATAGTTAGTTATACTTCTCACATCAAGAAGTACCAACAAACCTTTCTGGCGCCGTTGCCAGGGATAGATTCATAGTCTACTCCTAGTGACGACGTTAGCAAGAGTCAACAACTAGCTCATTTTTGACTTGGTTGCGTTGAGTCGTTGCCCATGTCTTTGGGGACCAAGCGTTGTTCATTTCAAATTGCCCTTTCTTTTGCTTTTCTTTGGTTTTTTGGGCATTTGGATGAGCAATCTTCTCATGTCGAGTGATTTTTGATCTTTGCCTTTCTATGGTTTTTGATCACTTGAATGAGATTTTCCGTTTTGGTATCTCAAACCATCTCTTGTGCCTAGTTTTTGTCAAATTCAATCATCAAGGGGGAGAAATTTTGAAACCCAAGTGGATAAGTACCTTGGTTTCTTTTGTGATGATTGTTTGATAATTTAATTGAGATTGGCTTTTGAGTGCCTTTTGGGATTCATGAAACTCTTGTTTCTCTTGACTCTTCGGTTTTGTTGAGGCTTTACCCGCTTTTCCCGTTACTTTCGGGACCGAAACTTTTTATTTGGAGTTTTCATGATCCTTCCTCATATCAAGTCACCTTGTATTTACTTTTGCTTGGCTTTTGGGCACTTGAATGAGGCTTGCCTTCAAACCCTTCCTTTGTGGTTTTATTTTTAGTCAATGCATTCATCAAGGGGGAGATTGAGAACATATATGATGAATGATTGACATTTGATGAGGAAGGTTTGAGGCTTTTCCCGTGAAGGACCGAGAATGCAAAAGCGAGGTGACCAGAGGGGGGGGGGTTGAATGGGAGCCTAAAAATTTCTCTCAGAACTTTGGCTTTTTGTCCCAAAAATCAACCCTCGAAGGCTACGACCAAAACATGATGCCCACGACCCTTGGAAGAGGGTGGATGATCCCTAGGATCACATCGAGGCACCACAAAGCAAGAGCGAACCAAACACCAAAAGCTTAGGCTTAAGTTTGACCCTCAAAAACCGACCCTCGAACGTAGATGGAAGGCTACGTCGAGAAATCTCCAAATACCTATGCTAACAAGTAGCAAACATACCTAGAGAGGTTCCTTGGTTAACTATAGGGCCAAACGAGATGTCCAAAAAGCAAGTGGAAAAGTCGGGAGACCAAATGCACTGAAAAGCATAAGTCTGCGAGTTCCCGGACTGTCCGCGGGTACAGTCCCGGACTGTCCGCGGTACTGCCGAACTGTCCGCGAGGAAGGGGCGGACTGTCCGCCGGTCAAATGACCAAAACAGCAAGGTTGCTGATCCTCCCTGGTCGACTCGCGGACTGTCCGCGATCGACTATGGCGGACTGTCCGCCGGTCAATGAAAGACCAAACAGTCGAAGGACACAGCCACAGACTCGGCTTGCCCCCGACGCGCGGACTGTCCGCGGGGTGGACGGCGGACTGTCCGCGACCACCCAGTGAGGGCGATTTCAGTCGCCCTCAACCCAAATCTCCCCAAATCCTATCCAAATCAAAATCCCTTGATCCCAAACTTGGAGAAGATGATCACGAGGTAGTTAGGAGACTATCCCCAAGAAATCATCCGCTCAAAACAACTCAATCAACGGGAATCGAAGAAGGAAGGAGTATGAACCGAAAAAGCGCCACGAAAATTGAATCAACCCGATCTACTTGTTCGTGAGGGTAGAGATGAATTCCTTCGGTGGAAATGTTCTCCTCACTATAAAGAACAAGTTGATTCAAGTGGATTTCAAAAAGACGAAGTAGAGAGGGAGATCGAGTGACGGGAAAATTGTGGAGAAATGAAGAACGCGAAGAACAAATTCAAAACGCGATTCAAACCACGAATTTGCAACCGTGTGGCTACCACACGCTACAACAGTGAGATTACGGTCTCACTTCCTCAAAATGTCATGAACACAGAGGTATGGTTCTCTGCGGATCTCAGTAGCTACAGCAGGGGATTGGGAGAGCAGGAAACCCTCAGTGGAGAATAGCAAATGACTGAGATAGGATGGGAGGTGGGTGTCTCCCTCTACTTATCCTAATTCTAGTTCCCGCTCTACCCCTAACTAATTACAGAGCGAACCAGCTAAGCCCTAGGGTTATTCTGGACCAACTCGATGTAGATGTTGATCCGACGGCCACGCCCGCACAACTGGTAGCATTGCCTCGACGCAACCTCACCGATTGCCGCCACGTGCTGCCACCGCTCTGCTCGTCCTTTTCCCGGACCTCGCCCCTGGTTTTGAGGCCGAAACCGGGAAACCTGTCTTCACGACCAACCCCCGGTTTTGAGGCCCAAACCGGGAAACCAGCCGTCCGTCGCCTGAGTTTTGTGGCCCAAACTCAGAAACCCGCCAGCGCCTAGGTTTTGAGGCCCAAACCTGGAAACCGTCCTCAGCCCAAGTTTTGTGGCCCAAACCTGGAAACCATCCACCGGTGGTTTTTCTGTGGCTCAACCACCAAACCGAGCCATAGAGGGGATGCACCGCCCGTGCACCCCGTCCACCGACACATGTCCCCAGGTCCTCGACCCGAGCAACACTGTGCCCCGCAAGTCTCCGCTCGTCGTTGTCCCAGACTGTCAGCCACCAGAGCATCAAACCCGTTGACAATCACTCATCACTCAAGATCCGACATACACCCATGTATCCACATCCCCGTTTAGTCCATATCTCGCTATGCGCTTAATGTCTCCGCTCGTCGCTATGCATCAAACCCCTTGATGAGTGCATTGTCAACTACCAACACAAATCATAATGAAGTAGAAGAAGGAAGAAGAAGGAGAAGTAGAGAACTCGTCTAAATGACCCAAAAGCATAGCAAAGCCAGAAGAAGGTCAAGTGAAAGAGCAAAACAACTTGGTCCCCAAAGACTTGGGCAATGGCTCGACGCAACCAAGGAAAGCAAATCTAGCCCTCAAGAAGAGGTAGAACAGGCTCAACACCACTAGCGAGAAAGGTCGACACCAATTGAAATACCAATTGCAATTCAAGAAAAGTTGAGCTAGCCCTGAAGAAGAGGCGGAACGGGCTCAACACCGCTAGCGAGAAAGCTCGATACCAACTGAAAGGCAAAAGAGCTCAAAACCAAGTGAAGAGCATATAGGTAAAATCGCTAGTCCCTCAAGAATGAGGCAAAGGCTCAACACAACTAGCTACCAAAAATGCTCCAAATCAATTGGAAAAATGCTCCAAACCAATTGAAAATTCATCAACCAAAGCGAGCAAACTCCCCCTCCAATAGTGCGCACAACTAGGATATGATTTTATGGTTTCTCCCCCTAATGATTTGACAATTTTCTCTCCCTTAGTTGATAATGCACTATCAGGCAAACTTCTCCCTTCCAAATGCATATGAGTCAAAAATGCAAGTTAGCAGCTTCAAGAATATAGTCAATAGAATGAAAAGATGCTCTACAAAGTACAACTCCAATGACTCAACAATAAGCATACATGCTAGCAAAGGCTCAAACTGATCACCAAATACGAATTATGAACATATGAGCAAAGTGAGCAGTTTTTAGCCAAAAAGCATTCACCATCAAAATAGCACTAAGCATGTATAGACAGGAAGTCAAACAAGTGCTAAGCATGTATACAAGGTGAACTACCTCTAGCAAAGTTCAATCATCATGCTACAGAATGAAACATACACTTGTGATTTCAAATTTTAATCGGAGTTGCAGCGGTGAAATTACACAAGTTCAAAATTCAGCATCTGATTGCGAGAGGTTGAAGGCTTGTCATTGCCTAACTTTTCAACAGAGCTAAGCCTATGCAGAAGCAATCAGAAGCTTAAAACGTCAGTTTTGGTCTTGCACTACACGGCTCAAGTTTAACTCAATGTGCAATGAGAAACAGTCTCGATACCGTGATGTGCTGACAAGCAATCCCATCTCGATCTTTTCAATTCACTTAAACTTGGTTCAATTTTAAAGCAGAATATGAACATACCAAGCAAGTGAATGACTCAGAACTAGAGACATAGCAACCTAGCATATATGAAAAGCACAAGTGAATTCAACACATTTACACATGCTAGTTGCCAATCTCAATGGTGAGCATTTACACATTTCAAATTTTATGTTCATTAAGCAAGTTCACCATTCATAAGATAGCTCAACTCATAACATGTATCAGTGATCAGAAGGAGCATAAGCTACAAGTACCATCATATAGCATTAGAGCATACTAGATAGAGCATAATCACATTCTAAAGATTATATACATGAAGCTCAGAAAGTAAAGATGCATGATGAAATGCAAAGACTAACCTACCAGAAATGTAAACAAAATGAAAGAAAAAAAGTTAGTCTATAATACAATAGACAAAATGTTTCCCCCATCTAAAAGGGGAAACACACACCAAGCTCACCTCTCAACCTAGCAAAGGTTGATTGGTCCAAAAGCTTGGTAAAAATATCTGCCAATTGATGATGAGTATCGACATGGTGAAGGTCGATATCACCCTTCTCATAGTGGTCTCGCAAGAAATGAAAGCGCACATCAATGTGTTTGGTCTTGGAATGCAGCACGGGGTTCTTAGCAACACTAATAGCACTCGTGCTGTCACAAAGCAAAGGAACACGAGAAAAGCTCAGACCAAAATCACGCAAATGGCCATCATCCAAAGCAACTGAGAACAGCAGCTAGCCGCAGCAACATACTCAGCCTCTGTGGTAGACTGGGCGACACTGGACTGCTTGTGAGAAGACCAAGATACAAGAGAAGAACCAATAAACTGACAAGTCAGCAACCAGCAAAATCGGCATCAGAATAACCGCAAAGGGAGAGGGTGGAGGAAGCTGAATACCAAATCCCAAACTCTGGAGTGAAGCATAAGTACCTCATAATGCGCTTGACTGCCTGACGGTGAGAGGTGCGCGGCGACGACTGAAATGGTGAGCAAAGACACACCGCGTACTGGATGTCCGGGCATGTCACCGTCAGGTACAGCAGCGACCCGATCATACTCCGGTACTCCTTCTGGTCCACAGCTTCTCCATCCTTGTCCGCATCTAGGGCCATCGTGGTCGATATGGGTGTTGGAAGAGGCTTGGCCTCACCCATATCGAACTTCTTCAGGATGTCCTTGGTATACTTGCCCTGGTGCACAAACGTCCCCTCTCGGGATTGCTTAATTTGCAACCCGAGAAAGAATGTCAACTCACCCATCATGCTCATCTCAAACTCCCTGCTCATGAGATCTGCAAACTTGGCAACCAAAGCATGAGAAGAACCACCGAAAATGATATCATCCACGTAAATCTGGACCAAGAAAGTGTCGTTGCCTTGCTTGAGGAGAAAAAGTGTTTTATCCACACATCCCATTTTAAAACCCTTAGCAAGCAAAAAGGTTTTCAACCTATCATACGAGGCTCTAGGGGCTTGTTTCAAACCATATAAAGCTTTGTGAAGTTTAAAAACATGGTTTGGAAACTTGGGATTTTTAAAACCGGGGGGCTGTTTCACATACACCTCTTAATCTATGTAGCCATTTAGGAAGGCTCTCTTGACATCCATTTGAAAAAGTTTAAACCCTTTGGATGCAGCAAAAGCCAAGAGTATCCTAATTGCCTCCAAACGAGCTACAAGAGCAAAAGTCTCCTCATAGTCTATCCCCTCCTTCTGACTATACCCCTGGGCTACAAGTCTGGCCTTGTTTCTCACAATGTGGCCATACTCTCCTTGTTTGTTTTTGAAAACCCATTTTGTACCAATAGGGTGACACTGAGGAGGAGGTGGAACCAAAACCCAAACCCAATTTCTTTCAAAATTTTCTAACTCCTCATGCATGGCATTAACCCAATCTGGATCAGATAAAAGCATGTCCAACATCTCGGGGTTCAAAATCAGCAACAAATGCAGAATGAGCAAAGTGAGAGATTTGTTCTGACCTTGACCAGGTGACACGTTCGCCGATGCCGCCGATCATCTATTGAGGCGGGTATTGGCGCTGGATGTATCGTGGCGCCTCCCGAGCTGAAGAAATCTCCCCCTCAACAGCAGCTGGTGCCTCCTCGGGTACAAAAGGTACAGCCCGAGGTGGTGGATCCCACGGCCCCCAAGTAGTCGACGAAGAGGGGTTGGTGTGTATGAAGAGGTTCCTCCAGGGGGGTATTTATAGCCCAAATGAGTGAGGGGGGTAATTATAGGGTGCAGCCAGCCGACCTATGGCTAACCCTAGTGGCGGGCGCCAGCCCTAGGTGGCGGCCGCCACCTCCCTCACCGTTGGATGCACCGCCTTGGCTTCAACGGCATCCAGGTGGTTGTCCAAGGCGGTTTGGAGGTCGGTTGCATGTCCTAGCAACCGCCATTCAGCCTTGATCCACGCCACTCCTCCCTGAGCCGTCCGAAGCCACTGACCTAGTGACCAAGGGCTAGGATTTGGCCTTGGGGAGGTCACACGGATCGATGACGTGGCAGGGAGTGGCACTTGGGCCAACCCAAGTGGCGGGCGCCACTTAGAGGTGGCGGGCGCCACCTAGGGGTGGCGGGCGCCACCCCCCTCAGGCCTATTTGGGCCCTGTTGAGTGGGCTTGGCCTCTGGTGGGTCCATATGTCCAAATTTGGTTCAAATACTGCATTCAAATAAAATTCTATGGACATGTGGAATTTGGTTAGTTTGAAACCTATTTGACTACATTTCATGCCTTTTTGGTGGACTTTAGGGTCAAATGTTGATGGTAAAACAGGTGTTTAAGGACCGTCAACAGAAGCTAGGGTCAAGAATCTGATAACTCACTATCATGCATCTACTAACTCAGAGTACTAATTAGACTAAAGCAGGAGTAAATGATATATGATATAATAATGAAAGCACGTCAAAGAGAATTCATGATAAATGTAAAGATAACTATAGTGGGAGGACAACGGGAGAGATCAAGGTTCCTATGCACTTCTCTATTACTTGGGTTCTTAGGTAACAAGGATGAAAAGATATAGCAGTTATAAACATTGGCACTTTGGAGCAACAGTACCTTTCCGATTCTCGAAAAAGACTGGGAGAAGGGTAATCGGGAGAAGGCTGCCAAAAAGCTCTACGAAAACAACAATCCTAACATGGTGGATTATAACAATCTACAAAACTGTCACCCCTGTAGCTACCACAACTATCCGGAGGATTGGGCGCAAACTCAGGTAAACACTAGCCTAGACACCGCGTCTACACTAATGATTACTACTCTAATTACCATGAATAACTAGAGCACTCAATACGAGCAAAGATCCCATGCCAAGATATAACAACTATACTAATCATATAATAAAGCATAAAGTAAATAGAGAAGATAAATATATTAAAGCATAAGTCTTACAAAGAAAAGATACAAAGACATACCAAAACTCTGAAGACTCCTCCGGAACCGGAGCGCAGCTCCGCTCTCCCTAACTCCCGACTAGAGCTAAGCTATTACATTGGAAAATCTAAACCTAATTCTCTAGGGAGGAGAGGTTGTCCTTCGAGGGACGCCTCTACAAAGACTCCCTGATGATGATCTTGCCTCAGGGGGGTCTGGGGTTTATTATATAGGGGCTCCTGGCCTCCCCTCCACCTTGGACAAGCGATGTGGGACTAAATTCTTCGCCATATGCACATAGGCCTTAATGGGCCAAAACGCGTCAAAGAGGTCGGTTGGAGTGCGTCACGCGAAGGGGGGCGAATTTGGGCCCAGTACCAGACCGGTCGGTCTAGGAGGGAGACCGGTCGGTCTGCCCCTATGACAGGTGGGCCCCGCCTTCCGTGGGTCGCCTTCTCGTTTCTTCTGGAATGTTCTAGAATCTTCCAAGTTGCATCCATCGAGGACTCTCTCGTCGGGACTCCAAATGTAGCAAACCATATGTCCGTTTCGATCATTTCGACGAGCTCTTCGCAATGGTGTACTCCAATTCATCACTTGAGATACTTTTATATGGTGAAATATTGATGTCCTACAAAACAAGTGAGAGCACCAAAACTCGTGGAACTTGTTAGTTTCAAACCCTACAACTATGCTTTGTAATTCATTTAGTGTCATTTCATGCAATAGTTGATGGTTAATTATGAGCATTAGTGAGCATCAACAGCGCTACAACTCAAGGGACAAAACCTCGAGTCCTTAGCAGATGAACAAGCGTCATCCCACCCAAGCCAGAGGCGACCTGTTCATGAGCAACTGGGCCGAGCACCAGTAAGGAGTCGTCTGGGCAACCGAGAACGTGATCAAGCTGAAGGGGAGCCGAATCATCATACCGAGGAGTCGCCATTGCAGCATCTGACGCAGTCGATCGCTTCCTGTAACAGAACCGACCAATTTGCACCAGATCAAGTACCGAGACCTCCGCTTATCGCAGAAATCATCAAGTACTTAAGCTCGTACAAACCCGGTAGTCCGGAAATCTCGAAGGATTTCAGATCATTTCAACAACAAGCCAAGATCGTACTAGTTCAGCGACATGCCCACAAGTTACATCACAGTTGCACATAGTTCGATTACACCGGAGTACGAAATAATATTACAAACCATAGTTTGAACAGTAGCGGAAGCAACATAGTTTTAAACATAAGTTCGGAAAGTTCTTAATAAAGTACCAATAGTCTGATCAGGTCCACAAAAGCATCAGATAAGATAGGTAGCGACCATTCCCTTGGTCTAGTCATCTCCCGTAATCGGGTACAGACAATTCTCACAGTAGCCAAAGAAACACTGGCCATCTGCAACAACAAGGGGATAAAACCCTGAGTACGAGAAGGTACTCAGCTAGACTTACCCGTCATAAACCAGAAATAATGAGACTCCAAGGATCATGTAGGCTATATGTGGGGTTGGCTGTACATACCCTTTTTGCATGAAAGCTTTTTGTAAGAAAACTTAACTTAGGGTGATAGCAGTCACTTTTAGTAATTAGTTCTACCTTACTAGGTTTGCTCCTGATCTAAAACAAGCACTTGACTAATTATTTAAGCAAAAGTGACTATCTCATCAATAGCCTTTCAGAGTCCATACCATAACCATATTTAGTTCCATAAGTTCTACGGGTGATGATCTACAGTCAATTACTCACTGTCCAGGAGCGATGGCGATTATAATCAATTCCTACCCAGCTGGGGATAAAATATCGCACAGTCGCTCGATCACACCTGCGCTCGGTAGCCGTTGGCTGCCACTCAGGAGATTCGAGAACACAACGCGTGGGACGGCCATGGGCCCTTCTACACCGGGGGTTATCTCAGGGCCAGGTCGCTCGAGCTATAGCTGCCCACGGTCATGTCAGGTCGATCAGGCCCTGCCTGCCCTCGGACCATGCCAGGTTCCTCAGAATAGTTGCCCACGGTACAACTGAGGCCCCGGGTGTTAGGCGTCAACATCTCCATCACCGGCTCGAATAACCTTACTCGGCTTCACGGGAGGTACTCCGACCTACTCCATTAAGTGATTGACACGTTCAATTTGACTGAAGGGACATTCCCGAATGGGTCCTATGCGACACAGACGGGAGACTACTAGCACATAGAACCCATGTCCTGCTGCTCTTACATCCCGCCCAGTCTCATATTAATTATCACTCAGTTATCTCCATGGTAGCACCAGGCTAGTCATGATCAGTATCCACCTAAATGCGGGAGACAGGAAATCACCCGACTTTTACCGATCTAAGCAGGGCTAAGCATAAAATCGAGCCTAGACCTAGCAGGGATATCAAGATAATAATTGCTGGTGGACAAGGATATAGTAATAATGCATCAACGGTAGCAATCAATTCCTATAACCTAATGCAACAGTCATTATCAGGTTAATCGTAAACCATTGCAAACCGTGGGAGTTAGAATGCTCCGGGGCTTGCCTATCTCGAAGTCCGACGGGCGGTGATCGCGGCACTCGGGCAGTTCCTCGGCGTCGGTGCCTTCGGTCTCCTCGGGCTGACTCTCCTCCTGGCTGGGCTCTTCCGGCTGCGGTGGATTCTGGGTCTCCTCTGCCGATCCTGTATGATGCATGATATGTATGAATAGGATGAATGCACAAGAATGCATACAGGATGCACAGAGCTAAAAACACTTCGGGAGATAAGCACATGTCATCTACTTCATTTTCTTCAACAAGGTAGTTAACATCATCTTAATGATTATAAAAGATCCCAACATCTAACAACCATTTAACTTTTCTAATTAACCAATTAAGACACATAATCATCACAGCATTACCTACTTAATTAAATTATTTTCATCTACTTACTTGCTTTAATAATCCTATTTAAACATGCTTATAACAGCAACCTATCCTAAACAGTTTCAGAAAAATCTACAAAACTACTTAGGGTTGGCAGCATGCAAGACAACTCACTGTTAAATTTTTAAGTTATTTGGATTTAAGCACTGTCCTCTATGAAAAAAGACAAATAACATGATGAAAAGGTGCTTTGAACTACTCATCATAATAGAAAGTGTCAAACAATAGTTTTAATATTTTTCTTCTGAACTTCTTAGCACAAGAGCAGTCCACAAAAATTATCAAGTTCATATTCATTATATTTTAATTACTACAAATTATACATGAAAACAGCATTTAACCATTTTAAATGCTACTATCAAAATATTTCACAGAGCATCTCCATATTATATTTTCCAAGAAACTACTCATCTACACAGACTTAACAAAATTGGAATCACATTTTTCCGAGCTACACAGAATTAGTTATGCATTTTCTAAGTTAACAACAAAACCTTAAATCAATTTAAACTGCATATAAAAAAATCACCAAAAATGAATTTTACATTTTTCACAGGTAGCCCTACTCATTCTTAACACACCAAAATTTGTTTCACAGCATTTGGACTTAAAATGAGCCTTGTATGAATTTTTGAAGCCTTAACACAAATTCTGCAAAACTGTTTTTAAAAGAAAATCCGACCTAAACTGCTACGGGTACCCCACTTCATACACCAGCAGACACAGGGCAAAACGCTAGATGCACCCGGCTATCCCGAGCGCTTGCGTACCCAGACTTCTCTCCTTTCCCCTTTTTCTCACTACCAGCGGGCCCCACTAGTCAGGTGACCCCACGCGACAGTGGCACTGTGCTCTCGCCGGCGGCGAGGTTTCTGGCGACACCAACCCTACCACTAGACTTGCCTTCGCGAGGCGGACACGGTCGGCTAGATCTTCACGCCAGAGACTCACCGGAGAAAGCTCGACGGCGACAATGGCGGAGCGGCGGCGCGACACTCGGCGTCGAGGCCTTGCCTGGCTATTCCGAGGCTCGGTGACGCGAGCATTAGCTCAAGCAAACCCTAAGCTACCTACCGAGGCTGCTAACGAGCTTTGCCGGCTTCGGCATTGCCCGGCGCCACGCACGACGGCGGTCCGCGGCGGACATGGCCATGGCATGGCCCTGTTTCGGTCGAAACATGGCGAGAGAAGAGTCTCCATCTAACCCTAAACAACTACGGAGGTAGAGGAGATGAGAACGAGGCTTGGTTGGGGATGGTTTGGCCGGAGATAGCCGGACCACGTGATGGTCATGGCGGCGGCCATGGCAAGAACCTGAGGATGGCGCTCGGCGTTCCGCCGGCTAGAGAGGAGGAGAGGGGAAACCAACCTGTGCTGGTGAGAGAGGAGGTTAGGGCGGAGGTGTTGGCGGAAGGAATCAAATGGCGGTGCGCTGTAGAGCGAGCAATCGCTCGCCGGAGTTCGGCGGGCGGCGGCGGCGCTGTGAACTAGGGAAGATGGAGTGGATGGAGGAGGCGAGAGAGCGAGCGAAAGAGCTCCTGGCTTGCAAGCGCAAAGCGGAGAGGAGGCAAAAGAGAGGGAGGGCGCGGGTGCATTGCACCTGGCCACTTCCCGTCGGGGCGGCGCTCCCGACCGGCGCAGCGGCGTCAGGCATCGGCGGCCATGCGGCAAGCAGGCAGAGGGCAACGGGGCAACGTGGCGACCTTGGCGCAAACCGCGGGCGACGAAGTCGGTGGTTTGGCCGGCCGACGAAGCGGTCTCGCGGCGTCGGGCGGTTTCTGCCGGAGCGGAGGTGAGCGGCGCGCGCGCGGGGGAGGAAGAAGAGGGTGACAGGTGGGTCCGCTAGGGTTTAAACTAATGAAGTTTTTGTTTATTTCTAAACTGCTCCACAACTCCCAAACTAAGCTGAATTAGGAAAAGGTCCTAAAAGCAAAGTTGCTTAGAATTTTGCAAGGAACAAATCATCTTTAAGGCTCAAGTCCAAATTCTGGTTAGAAAAAGAATTTTACTCCTAATCCATTTTTCTAATGCAAGAAATAACATTTAAAAGACCTTTTCTGAAAAAAGTGCTTTTAAGCAAAGTTGTTCCTTTCATGAAGACCTACAACTTTGTTTTAAGGCACTAAGTCAGAAACAGAAAGCAAAACATAGCTATACTAGATACTTAACAAGGACTTAAACATTAAACACACAAATGCACATAAAATGATAAGATGCTATGCTCATGCTATGTCAAGTTATGCATTTTAGGGTTGCTTAACACCTAGGGTGTTACAGCCCTCCCCTCCTTAAAGAAATCTTGTCCCGAGATTTTTAGTTACTAACCATTTTTTGTAAAAGTGTGGATACACCTCCTTTAGATAGTCGTTCGTCTCCCAAGTAGCATCCCGATCATCTTGCTCACTCCAAGATACTTTGTATTGCTTCACTATTCTTCCGCGGGTTGCCCTTTATTTTTCGTCAAGCACTCGGCATGGCTCTACTGAATAAGTGAGATCTGATTGCAACTTGATATTCGCGGGTTGCACTTCTTCTTCAGGAACTCGGAGACACTTTTTAAGTTGGGACACATGGAATACATGAAAAATAGCCTTCAAATGTTCTGGCAACTGCAGCTGATAAGCTACTTCTCCCCTCTTTTCCATGATTCTATAGGCCCCCACAAATCTTGGTGCTAACTTTCTTTTAACTCCAAAGCGCTTAACACCTTTCATGGGTGAAACTTTCAGATAGACATAGTCTCCGACGTTGAACTCCAGTGGTCTTCTACGTTGATCAGCGTAGCTTTTCTGCCGAGACTGTGCGGCGGCAATATGTTGCTGAATGATTCTAACTTGTTCTTCTGCTTCTCTGACAAAATCAATTCCATAGTATCGACGTTCCCCTGGTTCAACCCAATTTATTGGTGTTCTACATCTTCTACCATATAGAGCTTCAAAAGGTACCATCCGAATACTCTCTTGATAACTGTTGTTATATGCAAACTCTGCCAAAGGCAACCATTTCTCCCAAGAACCTTTTGCTGATATTACACAGGCTCTTAGCATATCTTCTAACACTTGGTTTACTCTTTCAGTTTGTCCTGACGTTTGCGGATGATAGGCTGAGCTTCGGATCAACTCCGTACCTAATTCTTTTTGCACTTTTTCCCAAAATGGTGCAGTGAATTGTGGTCCTCGATCCGAAACTATGATCTTTGGTACCCCATGGACTCGAACAATCTGACTCAAGTAAATCTTCGCATAATCTGGTGCCTTATAGTTGGTCTTGACTGGTATGAAATGGGCTGTTTTGGTAAGACGATCCACGATTACCCAAAACGAATCATTTCCCTTTTGGGTAGTAGGCAAATCGGTGATAAAATCCATGCTCACTTCTTCCCACTTCCACTCAGGTATAGCTAATGGCTGAAGCATTCCGGCTGGTTTCAAGTGAACGGCATTTACTCGACAGCAAGTGCCACATCTAGCCACATAAGCAGCGATTTCCTTCTTCATTTTGGTCCAACAAAATCTTGGACGCAAATCTTGATACATTTTAGCACTTCCAGGATGAATAGATAACCTAGACAAATGTGCTTCATCCATGATTCAGTTTGTGAGTTCCTTATCCTTAGGTACCACTAGGCGCTGGTCAAACCATAGAACTCCATTGCCATCAACTCGAAAATGCTTAACTGGTTCAGTCGCAGCTTTTATCCTTTCCTTGATATGGTAGATACCCATATCGGTTTTCTGTTTCTCTAAGATCTAATCAACCAACGTACTGCGTAACTCTATGTCATGTAGTACTGCAGAATGCATCAAACTGAATTCATCTTCTGGTAGCAACTTCATAGCATTACAATGTGATTTCCGACTCAAAGCATCGGCTACCACATTCGCCTTACCGGGATGGTAATGAATCTACAAATTGTAATCCTTAATCAATTCAAGCCATCTTCTCTGCCTCATGTTCAACTCTGGCTGAGTGGAGCTAAAGCAGCTATCTACTAATGCCAAGCGGGGTTGTCAATCCCGACACTAGTAGGAGCTAGCTAGAGAGAATGCAATCTACCAGGAGGAGATTCTGCAAGCGCACAGAACTATCGTAGTAGCACTTCGCCTGGGAGTACCAGGTGTCGATTTATTTGATCCCAAGGGAAGGCTAGGGTGGTGTATGAGTCGAGTCAAGGAGGGGATAAGAGTCGAATAAATAAGAAAAAGGAAAAGGGGAGAAGGGATGGAAGGCTAGAAAGAATATATGGATGGCTAGGTAAGGATGAACTGGATGGCTAAGGTAAGGTGGATAGATAGGTAGTTAAGGGGGGTAACTAAGGATAACTAACTACTAACTAATAACTACTGATAACTAATCCTAGATAACTACCAAGCAAGATTACTACGAAGCGAGACAGTTATGAAGCAAGGCAGGCAAAAGACAATAAAGCAACTAAGTTGAGTATAGTTTTATTCCTATCTTGTCAAGTATCGAGGCGTACTAGCCTTTACCACTTACTTAGGTTGAACGCTAGCACAATGAGTCTTACTGTTAAACTGGGCCAACTACGTGGTGGAATTCCAGGCGCACAGGGTTGTCACCACCTGCTTGCTACCACAGCTATCCGGGGGTCCAGCCGTATCTGAAGGTAAGTCTATAACTAAGCACCATGCTTAACTATATTCTAACTATCTCTACCCTAGCTTTAAATAGAGACACCCTTGCGGACGTTAGAGCAAATACTTGACTTAATAAGATAAACACTAAACTAACTAAGCAACCTATTGGCAAAGATCAAACACTAAGCTCACTAGAGATTAACTACTATGGCTAAGTGAATTGATCTGTAGGATAGCTAGGCACTCAAGCAATCAATCAAGTATACCACTCAATACTGATAAGTAGAATAATGTAATACTTGAAATGATGAACTAGAATATAGTAACTGCTTGAGTAACAAGAGCAAAACCTGAACTGGAGATGAAGGAAGACTCTTCCCAGCTCCAGAACCGATCACTCGCACGCCTCTACTCTTGAAATAACCCTTGAGCAGCGCTACCGCGAGGGCGAAGATGCCTTGCTCTACTAGCTACCTACTTGCCTAAGCTCTCTGAGCTTCTAACCTAACTCTGACTTGCTTCTCTTGCTTGTGTGTTGCTCTGGGATGGTAATGTGTGATGGTACTTGGTGTGAATGAAGAGGTGCCTCCAGGGGGTATTTATAGCCCAAATGAGTGAGGGGGGTACTTATAGGGGGCAGCCAGCCGACCTAGGGCTAACCCTAGTGGTGGCCGCCAGCCCTAGGTGGCGGCCGCCACCTCCCTCACCGTTGGATGCACCGCCTTGGCTTCAACGGCATCCAGGTGGTTGTCCAAGGCGGTTTGGAGGTCGGTTGCATGTCCTAGCAACCGCCATTCAGCCTTGATCCATGCCACTCCTCCCTGAGCCATCCGATGCCACTGACCTAGTGACCAAGGGCCAGGATTTGGCCTTGGGGAGGTCACACGGATCAGTGATGTGGCAGGGAGTGGCACTTGGGCCAACTCAAGTGGCGAGCGCCACTTAGAGGTGGCGGGCGCCACCCCCCTTAGGCCCATTTAGGCCCTGCTGAGTGGGCTTGGCCTCTGGTGGGTCCATATGTCCAAATTTGGTTCAAATCCTGCATTCAAATAAAATTCTATGGACATGTGGAATTCGGTTAGTTTGAAACCTATTTGACTACATTTCATGCCTTTTTGGTGAACTTTAGGGTCAAATGTTGATGGTAAAACAGGTGTTTAAGGACCGTCAACAAGCTCCCCCAAGCTAACCTGTTGCTCGTCCTCGAGCAACAATGCGGTTTAAGCATTGAGCATGAAATGGATAGCAACTTAAGATGTTTGCAAGTGCATATTGTATAGTGAGAAATAACTTAGCATATATCATTAATCATAGCAATGTGGGGCTTATAGATTTTCACTTCAAACATGCAAGAGTGAAATAAAGTAGTAGATATGAAACTTTTATCTTGCTTAGGTTTGACTAGGATTCTGTCTGGAGGTTTTTCAAAGTTTTCAAAAGATAACAACTTGCTTAAGTCCTCCAAGATTCACTCAATCACTCAATGGTGTTTAAATCCTCACTTAGGCCAAAATGTAGCCTCTCCTATTTCTAAAGAATGATATGTGGAGTTATAGGTAGGCTAAGAACCATGAGCAAATTGCCTGATGTTTATTGCTAAGCTAGACACTCAGATCATAAGGAGCAGCAAATCATAAAAATTGATCAAGATGTGCATGTGTGGTTATGTGGAAGTGTATAGAGAGATATTTCATAATCCTTCCTAGTTAATTTCTGGGGTCTAGAGCTAATGATAATTCTCTCTCTCTCTCTCTCTCTCTCTTTTGGATAAAAAGTGAGTAGACAAAAGATGTGTCTTCACATTTTCTTAGGACATAGTCCTCTCTTGAGCTACTTTGCTCACTTTTTTTTTTCTTTCCCAGGACATAGTCCTTTCTTGAGCTACTTTGCTAATTTTTTTTCTCTCTCTTTTAGCTCTAGATTTCCCCAGACATCTATAGGAAAGGATTTTTGAAATGAAAAAGGGGAAGAGGGAGAAATGCTTATTCCCAGTGTAGGAATAAGCATAAGGCTAGCAATGGGATGTTTGGTAGGGTATTGCATATCTCTGGTGTAGAGAATAAGCAACTTATTTGGTGGTTGCAAACTTCCAAAGTGGAAAGTGGGCAAATTATGGTGGATGTGCGTGAATCTTGATTCAAAAGATATGATAAGCTTCTCTACTAAGATCTATGAGGTCTAACAAAGCTCAACACAAACAAAGCTCTTTGTAGTTTTGACTAATGACTAACAAATATTTGGCTGGTGGTGGGATGGGATAAAATCTAGGAGGAACTTTTAGCAAGGTTTTCATAACTTTTAAAAGAAACCCTCCAGATTAGGTCCTAATTTCACCTTAGCAAGTTTAAAGAATTACTCCATTTCTTACTAACTTTAGTCACTAAGCATGATTTTAGTTAAAGCATGTGCAACCCACAAAAGCTACAACTTAGATAAGACCAGTTATTCAAACCATAACAATAGCATTTGCATGACATATTTCAAATCTTATTCAGGTTTCAAGTTGTTTAAGCAGATATTATTAGTTTTATTCATGGAGTGGTTATTTAGGCAAGCATGTGACATTCAAAAGATATAGAATTTAAGAACTAAATGTAAAGTGTAGGCTTGAGACATACCTCATCGGAGCGGGAGTCTCCCCCAAGCTGGCTTCTTGCTTGGTGAAGGATCTTCTTCATCTCAGTCGGAGCTCTTGTTCTCATTTTATTAAAAGGGAAACTATCTAATGTTGTAAAAAGGGAAACTATCCTATTTTGATATTTTATTATTCTAACTAAGTTAACATATACCTATGCATATAACTAATGATAAATGATTTTTTTTTAGTTACTTGCATGACATATGTTATTTATTCGAAAAGGGAAAAATTGAAGGAAAAAAGTAAAACCATACCTTAGGTCCATGAAGTTTCATCCTTATCGGGTGGATCTTCTTCCTTGGGCACTTCTTCTCTTAGTACTCCATCTGGTTCTTCTTCTTTTGGCACCTCTCCTTTGTCATGTGAATCACACAACTTAGGAGGAGGTGGTTCTCTCTTTCTACTCCACCCTGTTCTTGGGCGCCTCTTCTTGGTATGAACGGGTTTTGCTACCTGCATGTTAGCGGCATATGCGGGACCACGGGAGAAGGAGAATATTTCCTTCCTCCCTCCTAATGTCATTTGAATTTTAGCACTTCCCACATATATGCAGGCATCAACAGTGTACAAGAAGGGTCTACCTAAGATTAGAGGCACATCTTTCCTATTTCCCATATCTAGTATTATGAAATCAGCAGGAACATAGGAACTTCTAATATGAACAGGTAAATCATTAACTATTCCTTCTACATAGCAAGTGGATTGATCAGCTAGCACAACATAGGCAGATGTGGATGTCATGGGTGGAAAGAACGGGTTTTCATAAAAATCTTTAGATAGAATGTTCACACTCGATCCTAAATCACACATGGCATTTTTAAAGACTTCACCAAAGATTGAGCATCTAATTATGGGACTACCAGGATCACCCTTTTTAACAGTCATGGTTTGATCTTCATAATAGTTAAAATATTTTATTTCAACCATATTAGCAGTTTCCATGTCAGGTTTAGCAGGAATTTTGCCAGATTCAAAAGATGGTATGATAGCAGCAAGTTGAGCTAATTGGGTTTCTAACATCTTATTAAAGCTTAATTGATTTTTCAGAGCAGATGAGAAACCTTCCAATTTAGCATTTATTTTCTCAAGAATTTTATCATTCGCCATTAATCTCTCATTCAAGAAATTAGTAGTTTTACCTTGTGAGTAAACTAAATTCTTCAGGAATGAGAAATTATCAGAATTATGAAAATTAGAGCGAGGGAATGAATTGTTACCTTGAGAATTGTAGTGTTGATTCCATCCTTGATTCTGTTGACGGAAACTGTTATTGTTGTTGATGAAGTTAAAATCTTCATGTACCTCGGGGCAGTGGCTCCCAGAATGTCTGGTTTCTCCACAGACTTCACAAGTCATGTAGGATTCCAGAGATTGGACACTCTCTTGTTGGTTCATCTTCTCACAGCTGTCTAGCTTCTTTGCCAGCAGGTCCATCTTGGCCACGATCATGTTGGCCTCCTTAAGGGAATGCATACCTCGCTTACGGGGCTGTAGTTTTTCGTCATTCCATCATTGGTTTGACACCATCTTCTCTATGAGAGCTTTAGCATCTGCAACATTCAGAGAAAAGAATGCACCGCCGGCGGCGGCATCCAAATGACTTCTAGAGAGTGGGGTTAGGCCATGATAGAAGTTCTGGATCAATAGCCAGTCCTCCATACCATGGTGCGGACAAGCAGCGACATACTCTTGCAACCTATCCCAAGCCTCGGGGATAGATTCCTCGGCTTGTTGCGTAAAGCTAGAGATTTTGTTGCGAAGAGCATTCGTCTTGCCCATCGGAAAGAATTTGGCGAGAAAAGCATTGGAACACTTGTCCCATGTGTCTACAGTGTTGCGATCGGTATAGAACCATTGCTTCGCTTTTCCTAGCAAAGAGAAAGGAAAGAGACAAAGACGGATGGCTTCTTGGGTTATCCCCTTAATGGTGAAGGTGCCGCAAATGTCCAAGAATTGTTGGAGGTGAGCATTGGCATCCTCATGAGCTTTGCCACAGAACGGGCTAGCTTGGACCATCGTGATCAGAGCCGGTTTCAACTCAAAATTGAGGTTGGCATCGATCACGTCTGGTCCTATCGCTATATTAGCGGCAGAAGGAGCAGAAAATTCTCGAATGGCTTTGTTGGCCATTGTGAAGATAGAACGAGATAAGAAAGAAAGAAGTTGAAGAAGATGAAGGAAAAAGATAAGAAGAACTAAGGAAAGAAAGAATGGGGTAAGATGGGATTCGCTAAGCGGGAGCTTAGGCGAAGATAAATTCGACACGGACTCAACCGATACACCGATTGCCTTCCCCGGCAACGGCGCCAGAAATGCTTGTTGGTAGTTCTTAGCTTCACTAAAGATAGAGTTGGGCAACTATCCCCGGTAACGGCCCAGGAATGCTTGTTGGCACTTGCTAACGATGTTACTAGGAGTAGACTATGGAGTCTATCCCCGGCAACGGCGTCAGAAGTGCTTGAAGCAAGACCGGTCACTATACCTAAAGGAGTGGAGCTAAAGCAGCTATCTACTAATGCCAAGCGGGGTTGTCAATCCCGACACTAGTAGGAGCTAGCTAGAGAGAATGCAATCTACCAGGAGGAGATTCTGCAAGCGCACAGAACTATCGTAGTAGCACTTCGCCTGGGAGTACCAGGTGTCGATTTATTTGATCCCAAGGGAAGGCTAGGGTGGTGTATGAGTCGAGTCAAGGAGGGGATAAGAGTCGAAGAAATAAGAAAAAGGAAAAGGGGAGAAGGGAAGAGAAGGGTTGGAAGGCTAGAAAGAATATATGGATGGCTAGGTAAGGATGAACTGGATGGCTAAGGTAAGGTGGATAGATAGGTAGTTAAGGGGGGTAACTAAGGATAACTAACTACTAACTAATAAGTACTGATAACTAATCCTAGATAACTACCAAGCAAGATAACTACGAAGCGAGACAGTTACGAAGCAAGGCAGGCAAAAGACAATAAAGCAACTAATTTGAGTATAGTTTTATTCCTATCTTGTCAAGTATCGAGGCATACTAGCCTTTACCACTTAATTAGGTTGAACGCTAGCACAACGAGCCTTACTGTTAATCTGGGCCAACTACGTGGTGGAATTCAAGGCGCACAGGGCTGTCACCACCTGCATGCTACCACAACTATCCGGGGGTCCAGCCGTATCTGAAGGTAAGTCTGTAACTAAGCACCACGCTTAACTATATTCTAACTATCTCTACCCTAGCTTTGAATACAGACACCCTTGCGGACGTCATAGCAAATACTTGACTTAATAAGATAAACACTAAACTAACTAAGCAACCTATTGGCAAAGATCAAACACTAAGCTCACTAGAGATTAACTACTATGGCTAAGTGAATTGATCTGTAGGATAGCTAGGCACTCAAGCAATCAATCAAGTATACCACTCAATACTGATAAGTAGAGTAAAGTAATACTTGAAATGATGAACTAGAATATAGTAAGTGCTTGAGTAACAAGAGCAAAACCTGAACTGGAGATGAAGGAAGACTCTTCGCAGCTCCAGAACCGATCACTCGCACGCCTCTACTCTTGAGCTAACCCTTGAGCAGCGCTACCGCGAGGGCGAAGATGCCTTGCTCTACTAGCTACCTACTTGCCTAAGCTCTATGAGCTTCTAACCTAACTCTCACTTGCTTCTCTTGCTTGTGTGTTGCTCTGGGAAGGTAATGTGTGATGGTACTTGGTGTGAATGAAGAGGTGCCTCCAGGGGGGTATTTATAGCCCAAATGAGTGAGGGGGGTACTTATAGGGGGCAGCCAGCCAACCTAGGGCTAACCCTAGTGGCGGGCGCCAGCCCTAGGTGGCGGCTGCCACCTCCCTCACCGTTGGATGCACCGCCTTGGCTTCAACGCCATCCAGGTGGTTGTCCAAGGCGGTTTGGAGGTCGGTTGCATGTCCTAGCAACCGCCATTCAGCCTTGATCCACGCCACTCCTCCCTGAGCCGTTCGATGCCACTGACCTAGTGACCAAGGGCCCGGATTTGGCCTTGGGGAGGTCACACGGATCGGTGACGTGGCAGGGAGTGGCACTTGGGCCAACCCAAGTGGTGGGCGCCACCTAGAGGTGGCGGGCGCCACCAAGGGGTGGCGGGCGCCACCCCCCTTAGGCCCATTTGGGCCCTGCTGAGTGGGCTTGGCCTCTGGTGGGTCCATATGTCCAAATTTGGTTCAAATCCTGCATTCAAATAAAATTCTATGGACATGTGGAATTCGGTTAGTTTGAAACCTATTTGACTACATTTCATGCCTTTTTGGTGGACTTTAGGGTCAAATGCTGATGGTAAAACAGGTGTTTAAGGACCGTCAACACTAAGCCAACCTTTGATGCATCACAAAATACATCAAAGGGCTTCTCAATGTCTGGTTGAGCTAAAACAGGAGCAGTGGTCAACAATTTTCGCAAGGTACGGAAAGCAGTTTCGCACTCTTATGTCCATTCAAACTTTTGGTTCTTTTGTGACAAACTGGTCATAGGTTTGGCAATCTTGGAGAAATCCAGAATAAATCGGCGATAATATCCTGCCAAGCCTAAGAAACTCCGAATCTCACCCACTGATGTAGGAGCCTTCCACTCCATTACTTCTTGTACCTTACTGGGATCAACCGAGATTCCCTCTTCAGATAAAATATGACCAAGGAAGTTACTTTCTTCATCCAAAACTCACACTTACTAAACTTAGCATAGAGTTGATGCTCCCTAAGTCTGGTCAAAACAATCCTCAGATGCTCCGCATGGTCCTCTGCATTTTCTGAATAGACCAAAATATCATCAATAAATACTACCACAAACTTATCCAGCTCTGGCATGAACATTGAGTTCATCAAACTCATGAAGTATGCTGGAGCATTTGTCAATCCAAAGGACATGACAAGGTACTCATACAACCCATATCTAGTCGAAAAAGCCGTCTTTGGGATATCCTGTGGCCTGATTCTGATTTGATGATAACCTGACCTCAAGTCAATCTTGGAAAACACCTTGGCTCGAGATAACTGGTCAAAGAGAATATCTATCCGTGGTAACGGATACTTGTTCTTTACTATCACAGCGTTGAGCGGCCGATAATCCACACACATGCGTAGTGACTTATCTTTCTTTTTAATGAACAAAGCCGGGCAACCCCATTTCGACACACTAGGTTCAATGAACCCCTTTTCCAAGAGTTCCTTGATTTGGGCCTTGTGTTCTGCTAGTTCATTGGGTGGCATACGATACGGTCTCCTAGAGTTTAGTGCAGTCCCTGGTAACAACTCAATTACAAACTCCACGGCTCTCTTGGGTGGTAACCCACGTAACTCATCCGGGAAGACATCCGGAAAATCTCGGACAACGGGAATTTTGGAAAGGTCTTCTATAGCAAGAGTACAGGATAGGTCAACAAAATTGGCACCTCGGGGAAGAGATACGCGAGGTTTGTTACCCGTCCGACCATCGGATAAGGTAAGAGTTCTATTTGCAGTGTCTAACACCGCATTCCACATGGTCATCCAACTCATTCCCAAGACTACATCCATGCTTAGTCCAGGCAAAACCACTAAATTAGCTCCAAATTTGTGCCCTCCAATTTCGATGGTCGCATTACAAACCATCTGTCTAGATATCATGCTACTCCCAATGGAGCTCACACGAAACCCATAATCCATTTCAGACATTTCTTGGTTATGCTTTTGTGCAAATGCCTTGCTCATGAAAGAATGCGATGATCCAGTATCAAACAAAACAACTGCAGGATGATGGTTAACGAGACACATACCAGCAGTCACGGGTTCTCCTGCACGAGCTTCTTCGGTAGTCATGTTATGCAGACGTGCGGGGTAGTTGGTCTGCTGCTTCTTTGGATGCGGGCAATATCTCGCAAAATGCCCTTCTTGGTTGCAGTTGTAGCACGGCCCACAAACTCGAGACTTGCTTCCAGTTGAACTGCCTTGACCCCCTTGAATTTGATTTGCTGCTATCTTGTATGGCCGTTGACTACGTTGAGCTTGTTGCTGACCTTTCTTCTGAGGCGGTCTGAAACGAGCTCCTGGCGCTGGTGGTCGATATTGGAAACGCTGAGCTGGCGACCCTCTCGGCTGGGAAGGTCCAGATTCCAACGTCCTCTTTCGAGCCTTGCCCGCTGCATGCTTGTTGTTATGATTCTCTTGGATCAAACAATCACTGATGAAGTCATTGAAGACGGTACGAGACGAAGTACCCACTGATTTTCCCATCTTGGTATTTAACCCTCTCTTGAAACTAGCTATCTTCTTAGCATCAGTGTTCACAAAGTCCGGAGCGTACCGGGACAAAGAATTGAACACATGATGATACTCGGTAATAGATCGGGTCCCCTGCGTCAAGCTCATAAACTCTGCCACCTTCATCTGAGTTAAGCCTGGCGGAATATAATGCCCCCGAACACCTTGCGAAAACAGTCCCCAAGTGATCGGTGTTCGGGCAGGATAAGTGGTGCGATGATGTCCCCACCAGATTCCGGCCGGTCCTTGCAGCTAATGTGCAGCGTACTCTGCCTTGAGCTCCTCCGTGAGCCTGAGTAGCCGAAATTTTTTCTCTATAGTGTGCAGCCATTCTTCTGCTTCCAGAGGTTCAGTAGCTTCCTTGAATATTGGTGGCTTTGTATCCAGAAAATCCTTGAAAGAGCTGCACTGATTTGGCTTCGGGCAATGATTGCCATGCACCAAATTCTCTCGCAGAAGTGCTTCGATATTGCGCTGGCTTCCCAAAAATTGGCCGAAGAGTTGCTCGGGTGTGGCCGGTGGAGGAGGTGGTGGGTTGTGATTCTCTCTATTATCGTCGTTACCACCACTACCGCCAGCCCCACTGCGAGTCGTCGTCATCTGCATATATCGACAGCAATGATCATTAGGCGGCGTTGCCATTAGTGTAGAGAACAATAAACCATGCCAACGGAAATTATTCGGAAAATGAATTCGCCAAACAATTACAGAGGCATAATAAATTCCAATCCACATTGCAACATCACATAATAAAAGTGCTCATCACATATCATGCAAAAGCCAACATATCATCCATGGGTGCCCATACATATGGGACTTTTAAAGGTCTTGCGCCACGCGCACATAGGTTCCCAACACAACCGTACAACATCCCATGATAACCGCAAAAGACTAAGCGCGAAGGACGTGTGACAAAAGATCACCAAGCTCTAACAATAGCTAGCCTACTCTCTATTGGCACCATCATCATCATCATTGCTCGAGATATCTGAAGAACCACTAGAAGAAGCATGAGGATTCGGGTCCTCCTGAGGAAAGATGGGGTACGATGGATCTCCTCATGCAGGCGATCATTGTAGTCCTGGAGGTGATGAAGCTGTAGCTCCAAGTCTCCCACCTGAAGCCTGAGAAGCCGGTTCTGCTCAGTCGCACGTATGCCCTCAAGACACACACCTCGAAGTGACTCCTCAGTCTCTGCCATGATCATGGATAGGAAAGTCGTCATCCCCTGCTGATCAGCAAGCTGTTGTGCCGTATCCTGCTCCCTCTGACGAGCCTGATCCCTCTCGACAGTCATGTGAGCTAGCTCTGTGGTGAGACGGTCCATCTCTGCAGTATGCTCCTCTCGGCTCTGGTGGTGTGCGGCTATCTCCTCACTGAGAATATGGTCCAGGTGATCGTAGCTGCGCGACAAACACCCATAGGTAGGTATGAGTGCAGCCATAGCACTCCCAGCTGGTCCCGCACAATGCTCTCGCTCCAAGGAACTGGCCTCAAGTATAGTGGCACCTGGCTGACGCCACACCGACTGGTAAGGGTCTGCCATAGGGAAGATGCTAGCAGTGGCCTGCGCAACCACCACCGGGTGGTCCTCCATAATGTCCCGAAGAACAGTATAGGCAACCCTGTTAGCTCCATCCCACGGGGTCCTACCCTGCAGTGCGAACACCCGGCGGCACCATATAGGATCCTGAGCATCGCGGCTAGGCACGTCCACCTTAACTGTGTACATGTAGCGGTCCTTTGAAAACTGCAATCGATGCCAATCGTACTGCGGCTCCTGGCCCTCCTAGTATCCCACTAAGTGCAGCACTCTCCAAAGAATGGTAGGGATGCCGAACTCATCCAGAAAGTCTTCCGATCCCTCAGCAGTCCAGGGTCCCAGCATATAGTTAGGCCTCTTGCCTCCGGTCGACTTACGAGCGGTGCGCTTGGTACGGGCCATCTGAAAGAAGTTTATCCACATAGTTTTAATTAGTTGAGAACAACTTTTATTAGAAAATGGGACGGATATCATAAGGAAGGAAGTAAGATTAATGCAAGATTGTATGATCATGATGCATGTGCGTAACATACGTCCTCACTGTCTAACATTCTAACAGCTAGACGGTGGCATACAACGTTCTCTCATAGCGTTAACTAACGTACTAAACGTTCGCAAGTTAGCGTACCTGCAGAAAATCATTTCAGCCCTGCCCACAGTATGAATATTATGCATTGCTGAATTTAATCTAATACTAACTTAGGTGCACACCCAGTATACACGTAAGTAGTATATGCACCCATTGAATAGGATACTCCCACAATTAAATACTTTCATATATACCTGTGTGCAACAGGTATACATTCCAGTACCAGTCTAACACTCCCCTAGATTGGCGGTTGTCCAATCATGCTCTCACAACTCCTTCATTACCTTGGCGTAGAGGCAAATTGATCCATACATTACTATCCCGAAGGATAGCACCCATATAATTTCACCCTTGCCGTATGGACGACAGAAATCAACAGAATTTAAATATGATGCACGACCCCCAAGTTAGTACATAAATAGCCACCTAAGATCCTATTGGGCATAAGGACTTGATCATTGGCACACCTTAGTTTTTATTCTTAAGGTTTCGAAATCCTACTATAACTATAGGTTGGCAAATACGACTTTATTCTTGTGAAAAAACTGTTTTTCAAATATACACTTATGAACAGTACACTAAACTATGCTCTGATGCCAGCTGTAACAGAACCGACCAATTTGCACCAGATCAAGTACCGAGACCTCCGCTTATCGCAGAAATCATCAAGTACTTAAGCTCGTACAAACCCGGTAGTCCGGAAATCTCGAAGGATTTCAGATCATTTCAACAACAAGCCAAGATCGTACTAGTTCAGCGACATGCCCACAAGTTACATCACAGTAGCACATAGTTCGATTACACCGGAGTACGAAATAATATTACAAAACATAGTTTGAACAGTAGCGGAAGCAACATAGTTTTAAACATAAGTTCGGAAAGTTCTTAATACAGTGCCAACAGTCTGATCAGGTCCACAAAAGCATCAGATAAGATAGGTAGCGACCATGCCCTTGGTCTAGTCATCTCCCGTAACCGGGTACAGGCAGTTCTCACAGTAGCCAAAGAAACACTGACCATCTGCAACAACAAGGGGATAAAACCCTGAGTACGAGAAGGTACTCAACTAGACTTACCCGTCATAAACCAGAAATAATGAGACTCCAAGGATCATGTAGGCTATATGTGGGGTTGGCTGTACATACCCTTTTTGCATGAAAGCTTTTTGTAAGAAAACTTAACTTAGGGTGATAGCAGTCACTTTTAGTAATTAATTCTACCTTACTAGGTTTGCTCCTGATCTAAAACAAGCACTTGACTAATTATTCAGGCAAAAGTGACTATCTCATCAATAGCCTTTCAGAGTCCATACCATAACCATATTTAGTTTCATAAGTTCTGCGGGTGATGATCTACAGTCAATTACTCACTGTCCAGGAGCGATGGCGATTATAATCGATTCCTACCCAGCTGGGGATAAAATATCGCACACTCGCCCGATCACACCTGCGCTCGATAGCCGTTGGCTGCCACTCAGGAGATTCGAGAACACAACGCGTGGGACGGCCATGGGCCCTTCTACACCGGGGGTTATCTCAGGGCCAGGTCGCTCAAGCTATAGCTGCCCACGGTCATGCCAGGTCGATCAGGCCCTGCCTGCCCACGGACCATGCCAGGTTGCTCAGACTAGTTGCCCACGGTACAGCTGAGGCACCGGGTGTTAGGCGTCAACATCTCTATCACCGGCTCGAATAACCTTACTCGGCTTCACGGGAGGTACTCCGACCTACTCCGTTAAGAGATTGACACGTTCAATTTGACTGAAGGGACATCCCCGAATGGGTCCTATGCGACACAAATGGGAGACTACTAGCACATAGAACTCATGTCCTGCTGCTCTTACATCCCGCCCGGTCTCAGATTAATTATCACTCAGTTATCTCCATGGTAGCACCAGGCTAGTCATGATCAGTATCCACCTAAATGCGGGAGACAGGAAATCACCCGACTTTTACCGATCTAAGCAGAGCTAAGCATATAATCGAGCCTAGACCTAGCAGGGATATCAATATAATAATTGCTGGTGGACAAGGATATAGTAATAATGCATCAACGGTAGTAATCAATTCCTATAACCTAATGCAACAGTCATTATCAGGTTAATCATAAACTATTGCAAACCGTGGGAGTTAGAATGATCTGGGGCTTGCCTTTCTTGAAGTCCAACGGGCGGTGATCACGGCACTCGGGCAGTTCCTCGGCGTCGGTGCCTTCGGTCTCCTCGGGCTGACTCTCCTCCTGGCTAGGCTCTTCCGGCTGCGGTGGATTCTGGGTCTCCTCTGCCGATCCTGTATGATGCATGATATGTATGAATAGGATGAATGCACAATAATGCATATAGGATGCACAGAGCTAATAACACTTCGGGAGATAAGCACATGTCATCTACTTCAGTTTCTCCAACAAGGTAGTTAACATCATCTTAATGATTATAAAAGATCCCAACATCTAACAACCATTTAACTTTTCTAATTAACCAATTAAGACACATAATCATCACAACATTACCTACTTAATTAAATTATTTTCATCTACTTACTTGCTTTAATAATCCTATTTAAACATGCTTATAACAGCAACCTATCCTAAACAGTTTCAGAAAAATCTACAAAACTTACTTAGGGTTGGCAGCATGCAAAACAACTCACTGTTAAATTTTTAAGTTATTTGGATTTAAGCACTGTCCTCTATGAAAAAGGCAAATAACATGATGAAAAGGTGCTTTGAACTACTCATCATAATAGAAAGTGTCAAACAACAGTTTTAATATTTTTCTTCTGAACTTCTGAGCACAAGAGCAGTCCACAAAAATTATCAAGTTCATATTCATCGTATTTAATTACTACAAATTATACATGAAAACAGCATTTAACCATTTTAAATGCTACTGCCAAAATATTTCAGAGAGCATCTCCATATTATATTTTTCCTAGAAACTACTCATCTACACAGACTTAACAAAATTGGAATCACATTTTTCCGAGCTATACAGAATTACTTATGCATTTTCTAAGTTAACAGCAAAACCTTAAATCAATTTAAACTGCGTATAAAATTATCACCAAAAATGCATTTTACATTTTTCATAGGTAGCCCTACTCATTCTTAACACACCAAAATTTGTTTCACAACATTTGGACTTAAAATGAGCCTTGTATGAATTTTTGAAGCCTTAACACAAATTCTGCAAAACTGTTTTTAAAAGAAAATCCGACCTAAACTGCTACGGGTACCCCACTTCATACACCAGCAGACACAGGGCAAAAAGCTAGATGCACCCGTCTATCCCGAGCACTTGCGTACCCAGACTTCTCTCCTTCCCCTTTTTCTCACTGCCAGCGGGCCCCACTAGTCAGGTGACCCCACGCGTCAGTGGTCAACGGACCCACGCGACAGTGGCACTGTGCTCCAGCCGGCGCTGACCGGCGTTAGCTCGCCGACGGCGAGGTTTCTGGCGACACCAACTCTACCACTAGACTCGCCATCGCGAGGCGGACACGGTCGGCTAGATCTTCACGCCAGAGACTCACCGGAGCAAGCTCGACGGCGACAATGGCGGAGCGGCGGCGCGACACTCGGCGTCGAGGCCTTGCCTGGCTATTCCGAGGCTCGGTGACGCGAGCATTAGCTCAAGCAAACCGTAAGCTACCTACCGAGGCTGCTAACGAGCTTTGCCGGCTTCGGCATTGCCCGGCGCCACGCACGGCGGCGGTCCGCGACGGACATGGCCATGGCATGGCCCTGTTCCGGTCGAAACATGGCGAGAGAAGAGTCTCCATCTAACCCTAAGCAAATACGGAGGTAGAGGAGATGAGAACGAGGCTTGGTTGGGGATGGTTCGGCCAGAGATAGCCGGACCACGTGATGGTCATGGCGGCGGCCATGGCAAGAACCCGAGGATGGCGCTCGGCGTTCCGCCGGCTAGAGAGGAGGAGAGGGGAAACCAACCCGTGCTGGTGAGAGAGGAGGTTAGGGCGGAGGTGTTGGCGGAAGGAATCGAACGGCGGTGCGATGTAGAGCGAGCAATCGCTCGCCGGAGTTCGGCGGGCGGCGGCGGCGCTGTGAACTGGGGAAGATGGAGTGGATGGAGGAGGCGAGAGAGCGAGCGAAAGAGCTCCTGGCTTGCAAGCGCAAAGCGGAGAGGAGGCAAAAGAGAGGGAGGGCGCGGGTGCATTGCACCTGGCCACTTCCCGTCGGGGCGGCGCTCCCGACCGGCGCGGCGGCGTCAGGCATCGGCGGCCACGCGGCAAGCAGGCAGAGGGCAACGGGGCGACGTGGCGACCTTGGCGCAAACCGCGGGCGACGAAGTCGGTGGTTTGGCCGGCCGGCGAAGTGGTCTCGCGGTGTCGGGCGGTTTCTGCCGGCGCGGAGGTGAGCGGCGCGCGCGCGGGGGAGGAAGAAGAGGGTGACAGGTGGGTCTGCTAGGGTTTAAACTAATGAAGTTTTTGTTTATTTCTAAACTACTCCACAACTCCCAAACTAAGCTGAATTAGGAAAAGGTCCTAAAAGCAAAGTTGCTTAGAATTTTGCAAGGAACACATCATCTTTAAGGCTCAAGTCCAAATTCTGCTTAAAAAAAGAATTTTACTCCTAATCCATTTTTCTAATGCAAGAAATAACATTTAAAAGACCTTTTCTGAAAAAGTGCTTTTAAGCAAAGTTGTTCCTTTCATGAAGACCTACAACTTTGTTTTAAGGCACTAAGTCAGAAACAGAAAGCAAAACATAGCTATACTAGATACTTAACAAGGACTTAAACATTAAACACACAAATGCACATAAAATGATGAGATGCTATGCTCATGCTATGTCAAGTTATGCATTTTAGGGTTGCTTAACACCTAGGGTGTTACACTTCCTTGCTTTTCCCAAAGGCTCCGAACAGTCCCGTTCCCACGGAAATTCAAGCCCGGGAACTACTCAAAGTACGACGGGAAGACAGAACCTAAACGGTGGCTCAGGCTGTCTGCTCAAGCAGTCGAGTTAGCAGGGGGAAGCAACGACGTCAAAGCACTTTTTCTCCCCATGGCTCTAGAAACAATGCCACTTGCTTGGTTCGACAGGCTTAGGCCCGAGTCCATTGACTCCTGGGAACAACTCCATCGTATCTTCATAGAGAACTTTGCGGGTGTCCCCGAGAGATCAGATCACCGGACTAAGCTCAGGACTTGCAAGCAGAAAAAAACGAGACAATGCGAGAGTACTACAGATGCTTCTCAGAGATCCAGTCCACAGTCTCTGACATAACAGACAGAGAAGTAATTGACCTTTTTGGCAATGGAATTTGTGAAAGGTATAATTACAAAGACTTCATCAAGCATGACCCAACCACCGCCGACGAGTTTCATCGGGCAGTAAACTCCATGATGGCGACAGAAGAACGCACACAGGAACGTTTTCCCGAAAGGAACACGCAAGGTGATCGAGGCAACATCCAGAGAGGCAACCAGGCACCTCAGCAAAACACCCGCAAGAGAACAGGGGACAACACTGTTGTAGCTATGGAGCCTCAGAAAAAGGGAAACAAGCCATCCACCTTTGACGACTTACTCGACGGACCATGCCCTTTCCATCCAAAGGGAGGACATCAGGCTAGGCATTGTCGACAGCTCAAGGAGCGAGGCTTGAACTCTGACTTCAATAGAAACAAGAAAGATAAGGGGAAGAAAGTAGCTGAAGACCCTCAGCAAGACGCCGGCGGTTTCCAACACCCCAAAGGGACCATCAATGTCATATTTGGAGGAGTAACCACCAGCGACAACAAACGTCTCCAGAAACTTTCCCTACGGGAGATCATGTCTAAAGAGTCGGCTACCCCCAGATACCTTGATTGGTCCGAGTATCCAATCAATTTCTCTCGAGCAGACCAATGGACCAATGTCTCCAATGCAGGGCATTACCCGCTAGTCCTGGATCCTACGGTCGCTGGGTTTAAATTGGGAAGAGTACTCATCGACGGAGGAGCAGGACTCAACGTCATCTTTGCAAGCACCTTACGCAAGATGAACTTGGACCTCGCAACTCAGCTCACACCATCAAACGCCCCCTTCTACGGCATAGTACCCGAAAAGGCGGCTGTACCACTCGGAAGGATCATACTACCCGTCACTTTTGGAACTCAGACCAATTGCCGAACTGAGTACATCAAGTTTATGGCAGTACCTCACTACCCGTACCTTCTGCTGAAGATGTCGGGTCCTAAAGGCATTCTAACCTTCAGGGGTGACTTGAAGTGATCATTTGACTGCGACACAGAGGCTGTTTAAATCGCCAAAAAAGCTCAACTCGCCCTAGAAGTAGAAGAACTTGCTCAAATGGTACATAACACCAAGCCTGGAGATGCAGAAATCCCAACTAAGAAGGCGGGTACTATCCATTCATCAGCAGAAATCTCTACAAAAACCATTGACCTGGAAACCTGAGATCCCTCAAAGACAGCGGTTATCAGTGCTCACCTATCTGAAGAATAGGAACTCGCGCTCACCAAGTTCCTCAGAGGAAACAAAGACATATTTGCTTGGAAACCGGCTGATATGCCAGGAGTTCCTAGGAGCTTGGCTGAGCACAAATTGGAACTAAAAGAGAGCTCCAGACCCATCAAGCAAAGACTACGACGATTCTCACCAGAGAGGAAAGAGGCAATCAAGAAGGAGATAGCTAAACTACTCGCGTCGGGGTTTATTAGAGAAATTCTCCACCTCGAGTGGTTAGCCAATCCAGTACTAGTAAAGAAGAAGAACTCTGCCGAGTGGCGCATGTGTGTCGACTACACAGACCTCAACAAGCACTGTCCAAAGGATCCTTTCGGATTACCGAGGATAGACTAAATAGTTGATGCCACCGCAGGCTCTGCTCTATTATCCTTCCCGGAATGCTATTCCGGGTACCATCAGATTGCTCTCAAAGAAGAAGACCAACCTAAGACATCGTTTATAACTCCCTTCGGGGCTTACTGTTATAAAACCATGTCCTTTGGGTTGAAGAATGCGGGGGCTACTTACCAGCGTGCTATCCAAGATTGTTTGGGCAACCAAATTAGCTGCAACGCAGAAGCTTATGTCGATGATGTGGTCATAAAGACAAAGGATCCGACTACACTCGTATCAGACATGGAGGAAACCTTCACCCGACTACGCGCATACCAATGGAGGCTCAACCCCACGAAGTGTGTGTTCGGGGTACCCTCAGGCCAGTTACTCGGATTCCTTGTTAGTCATTGAGGTATCGAGGCTAGTCAAAAGCAGATCACAGCTATCATCAATATGAAGCCACCTACATTAGTCAGGGATGTTCAGAAACTCACCTGGTGTATGGCTGTGCTCAATCGATTTATCTCACGCCTGGGAGAAAAGGGACTACCTTTCTTCAAATTACTCAAGGATGGCGATAAATTTTAGTGGATGGAAGAAGTGGATAGGGCCTTTGAACAACTCAAAGGATACCTTACCAATTCACCTATACTAACGCCACCAGAACCCAGGGAACCGATGATGCTTTATATTGCAGCCACCACACATGTTGTGAGCACAGCAATTGTAGTGGAGCGCAAGGATGACAAGCACATCTACCACACCCAGCGACCAGTATACTACATCAGCGAGGTACTCTCTGACTCAAAGGTCAGGTACTCGCAAGTACAGAAGTTACTCTATGCTCTACTTATATCCTCAAGAAAGCTATGGCACTATTTCGAAACTCATGAGATCACAGTTGTTACGGATTTTCCATTCGGAGAAATTCTCCACAATCGTGATGCTACCGGAAGAATTTCCATGTGGGCAGTCGAGTTGGGGGCGCTCAACATCAAGTTCACTCCAAGGAAAGCAATCAAGTCACAGGCTCTAGCTGATTTCGTCGTCGAGTAGACACAAATACAGCAGATCCAACACAATGTTATTCCTAAACATTGGAAGATGTACTTTGATGGGTCTTTAAAACTCGGTGGAGCAGGGACTGGAGTACTACTTGTATCACCCGCTGGAGAGCAGCTCAAGTACGTTCTGCAGATTTTATGGCCTGCTACCAACAATGAAGCAGAATATGAAGCACTACTACACGGACTCAAGCTAGCAGTCGCATTGGGCATCAAGCGACTCCTAGTCTATGGCGATTCTTCCGTGGTAATTCACCAAGATAACAAGGATTGGGAATGCACCAAGGAAACAATGAACGCCTATTGCGCCGAAGTCCGCAAGCTAGAAAAGCACTTCTCAGGGTTGGAACTCATTCACATTACCCGAGATCTTAATGTGGCAGCAGATTGTTAACACCAGATTGTCGCACGCACGAGAAGATGACAAGAGGGCCCAGCCGGCAGTAAGAGGAGCATTCGGTAAACGACCGAGCGGTCGGCTAGTCTTCGGGATTTCAGCAAATGCCTATATAGTTGGCTATTTTGAGAAACGGTGACTCCATTCGGGAAGTAAAGATGGCTTGCACGAGAAAATACGTGATGATGGAGGACGCTGAGAGGGATAGGAATAGTATTTGTATCTTTCCAAAATTCGTTGTATAGGTCCTAATCGTTTAGGACTCATGTTTCGTCCAGGGTATAAATATAAACCCTCGACCATTGTAAAACTGTTCACAACCACATCAATACAAACCGGCCCCGTGCCACCTTCGAGTCCTTAGTCGTGTCGTCGAGTTCTTCGAGAGGAATCATCGATCCGTCGACCTCTGTAAGTACCGGCAACCTTGTTATCATGTCTAGTATCATGCAGTGGATTTAGATATGATGCAAGTAGTCTCGTATGTTAAGCTTAGTATCGTGCAGCGGATTTAAGCTTATGACGGGAGGTTTTTGCTTGTGCCTCGTATCGTGCGGCGGATTAAGTCACGGGTAAAAATAGTTATCGGCTCTATTAGATTTGGCAGATCTAGTAGATTCATTAAGTTATCATGTGTTATGTGTTTTATTTTATTTAATTCTTGTAACACTCTTTTGCCCAATCTAGATTGATCTTTGTTCGGCCTTGTTCCACAAGTTTGCTTGTGTTTTGCTAATCATAAGATCATGACGGCTGGATCAACTTTCAATCCAGATTGTTACATGTTGCGGGTTCATGCATGTTATTTACGATTAGACTTTGATAAAACTAGGTATCGTGCGCCAGATGCTGGTTTTAGATCAGTTTGATCGCGCTTGCTTGTTTGTTCCTTCTTCATGGACCCCAATTCGGCTGGTTTGCTGATTTTGGTTAGGCTTATACGACTAATGAGCTTTTATAGATCTGTTCAAATATATGCATGCTTTTAGCTTGTTATAATTAGATTGTATCATGCGGTGGATTAATCTAATTATAAGAAGTGGTGTAGACATATAGCAAGTGGTATCATGCGGTGGATTAGCTTCGCTTGAGTTTATGCTTGACGGGTTTATGAAGACTAAACGTGCGGCAGATTAGTTGGATTAGCCTATGCATGTGTTATTTGAATAGATCTATTTTTGCAAGTTACCTGTTTATAATATCCTCAATTTGTTCAAGCATGTCTTTCTTTACATATGCATTCGGAAGTTAATATGCTTTACATACTCTGTTCTCATACTTGCCGAATGACTTTATAAACATGCTTTGACAGACAGCTTCTATAGCTGTGTGCCGTCGTGATTGGCTTTCAAAGCCGTACATATGGAACTGTCTGGTCTCACCTGGCATGTTCCAGAGGTATTCTCATGTTTTTATCCCTTGTTGGTTTTCAAGTCAAACCGACTGGCACGTCTCCGGATTCAACATACTCCGGGCACCCGATTGAAGCTAGCTTTTCGGCTTGCTGTGTGCTTGGCGCGAGGTGTCACGTTTTGCGCCAACACACTTTTTGGCACGCCCGGTGGGACCGAAAAGTTCATCCAAGTGATTGATTCTCAAAGCAATTCTTGGATGGATAACCCAATTGATGGAAACGAAGGAAAATTGGGACAAGGCTTCATGTCGGCTAATAAGTTAGAAGAAGTAAATATCGGTAATGAAGCTGAAGCGAGACCGATATATGTGAGCACCAATTTGGATCCAGAATATAGATTGAAATTGATAAATCTTTTAAAGGAGTTCAAAGATTGTTTTGCATGGAATTACACAAAGATGCCTGGATTAGATCGCTCCATTGTTGAACATCGACTACCGATCAAACCTGGGTATCATCCTTATAAGCAGCCTCCTCGGAAGATTTTTAAGGAAGAAGTACTAGCCGATGTGAAAAAGGAAATTGAGAGATTATTGAAAGCGGATTTCATTCGACCATGTAGATATGCAGATTGAATTCCGAATATAGTTCCAGTGTATAAGAAGAATGGAAAGATGAGGGTCTGCATTGATTTTAGAGATCTCAATAAAGCTACTCCAATGGATAGTTACCCGATGCCGGTTGCCGAATTGCTTGTTGACGCAGTAGCTGGTTACGAGGTCATCAGCTTTATGGACGCTAACACTGGATACAACCAGATCTTTATGGCAATAGAAGACATTTCAAAGACAGCTTTTAGATGTCCTAGTCATATTGGTCTGTTTGAATGGGTTGTTATGACGTTCGGTTTGAAGAATGCCGGTGCAACTTATCAAAGAGCTATGAATTACATCTTCCATGAGTTGATCGGTAAAATTGTAGAAATTTATATTGATGATGTAGTCGTGAAGTCGAGAAATCATGTTGGACATTTAATTGATTTGAGGAGGACTCTAGAGTGCACAAGGAAGCATGGTTTAAGAATGAATCCAAACAAATGCGCTTTTGGAGTTTCGGCAGGAGAGTTTTTGGGGTTTCTGATCCATAGAGGAGGAATTGAAGTTGGAAAGAAAAGCATGGAGGCAATAGACAAAGTCGTCCCTCCAACCAACCTAACAGAGTTGCAATTGTTGCTTGGCAAGATCAATTTTGTAAGGAGGTTCATGTCTGGCTTATCGGAAAGAGTTTTGCCTTTTTCTCCATTGATGAAACTCAAGATGGATCAAAAATTCGTATGGGGTGACGTACAATAGAAAGCTTTTGATGAAATTAAAGAATATATGAAAGCGCCACCAGTATTAATACCTCCTCAGTTCGGTAAGCCTTTCAAATTGTACGTGGCAGCCGATGGACTGACAATAGGATCGGCTCTTATGCAAGAATTTGAAGGGAAAGAAAGAGTAATAGCCTACCTTAGCCGAAAATTGTTAGACCCAGAGACGAGGTATTCGGCTATGGAGAAGCTTTGTTTATGTGCGTATTACTCATGCACCAAGTTTAGGCATTACTTGTTAAATGCCGAATGCATAATAATTTCTGAATTTGACGTAATAAAACATATGCTGTCAATGCCTATTCTAAACGGAAGAATCGGCAAGTGGATTTTAGCATTGTCAGAGTTTGATTTAAGATACAAATCGGCAAAGGCAGTGAAAGGTCAAGTTATTGCCGATTTCGTTACTCATCATCGTGATTCTTCTGCTAATATGATAAATATTGCACCTTGGACATTGTTTTTCGATGGCTCATCTTGCAGCAAAGGTGGTGGTGTTGGTATTTTCTTGATTTCTCCACGAGGATTAACTTTCAAGTATGCTATCCCCATTGAGTTTTATGTTACCAACAACCAAGCAGAATATGAAGCCTTACTCAGAGGACTTCGGCTTCTTGTGGAAATAAAAGCTATTGCTGTCGAAATCTTTGGGGATTCTGAGTTAGTCATCAACCAGTTGATTGGTCAATATGAATGTAAAAATGACATACTGAGAGAATATTATGAAGAATGTCAGGAGCTTTTGAAATATTTCCAGATAGCAACTTTACATCATATCCCTAGGGGGCATAATGAAGAGGCAAATAAATTAGCTCAAGTTGCTTCAGGATATCGGGAAGATCAAGAAGTTCTTGCTTTGGATGAAGGTTATATGGTTGATGATTGGAGAAGAGAAATTACCGATTACTTGAGAAATCCATCACAAAAGGTTTCTCGGAAGCTCAGATATAAAGCCATTAAGTTTACGCTTCTTGACGGTCAGTTGTACTATAAATCCATAGATGGGGTGCTCTTGAAATGCCTAAGTCAAGAAGAAGCCAAGAAACTGATGTACGAAGTACATGAAGGGTTATGTGGCGCACATCAATCGGCCTACCGAATGAAGTGGATAATGAGAAGGACCGGTTATTTTTGGCCGACTATGCTCAAAGACTGTTTTGAATATTATAAAGGATGTCAAGATTGTCAAAGATTCGGGAATGTTCAAAGAGTTCCAGCATCGACTATGAATCCAATTATCAAGCCGTGGCCGTTTAGAGGATGGGCTATAGATTTGATTGGTCAAATTCACCCTCCTTCTAGTAAAGGACACAAATTCATACTATTGGCTACAGATTACTTTACCAAGTGGGTTGAGGCTCTACCTTTGAAGAATGTTACATCGGAGAACATGATCAATTTTGTCAAGGAGCATATAGTTCACAGATTCGGGATCCCTCAAACTATAACTACGGATCAAGGGACCCAGTTTACATCATCCGAATTTTGTGATTTTGCTGAAGAAATGGGGATCAAGCTGTGTAATTCTTCTCCTTATTATGCGCAAGCCAATGGTCAAGCCGAAGCATCAAATAAGATTATGATTAAGATTATCCAGAAGAAGATTGACGAGAAGCCGAAAAAATGGCATTCGGTTTTAAGTGAAGCATTATGGGCTTACCGAATGGCATGTCATGGGTCTACTCAAGTATCTTCCTACGAGTTGGTTTATGGACATTGTGCTGTGTTGCCTTGGGAGTTACAATCGAGTTCAAGATGAGTTACGTTGCAGAATGAATTAAAGAAAGAAGATTATGAGAGTTTAGTGATGAACGAACTAGAAGATCTGCACCAAATTCGTCTTAAGGCATTGGAGAATATAGAGAAGAACAAATTGCGTGTTGCCAGGTATTACAATAAAAAGGTCAAGGAAAAACACTTTGAAGAAGGGGATTTAGTTTGGAAGGTTGTATTGCCAATCGGAACGAAAGACAAAGCATTCGGTAAATGGTCTCCAAATTGGAAAGGTCCTTTTCGGATATTAAGACATGTGCCTGGCAACGCATATATTTTGAAGACGTTGCTAGGGGAAGAGTTTTCTAGAGCTATTAATGGGAGATTTCTTAAGAAGTTTCATCCCAGCATGGAGGTCGGTACATAAAAATCATATGCAATGAGTTAGCCGATGAGAAGCTTCGCCTTTAGCAGAAAAATGTTTGAACAGCCGACATGACATGTGTCGCCTTTAGAGCAAAAATGTCAGTCTAACCGAATAAAGATGATGTCATGCGAGGCTTTTGCTTTCGGTAATTCAGGAAACTGCAGATAAGTACTTCACAGAAACAGATGTTTCGCAAGAGAGAGCAGTTTATTTACAGGCATCCCTAGGTACAAACTACTCATCAAACAACCTATTCAAGACAGATTGAGCATCAGAAGCCTGGGCAAGCACGGTTGCATGATCTTCATAATTTTTCAGATGATCCTCGACATCCTCTGGAAGCTCCCCACCATGGAAGCCAGTCGGCATGGTGGAGAAGTCCTCGCGCGTCTGGGTGGACATCGCCGCCAGCCCCAAGGCAACACCATGGTGTACGCCGTGAATGGTAACTTGATCGACACGGCCGTCCGCATCATCAAGGCGCGCCTCCACAGTTTCCCCCTAGGCGTTGACCTTGTCGGCCACCCTGGTTCCCGCGATCTTTAGGCGCTCGACCTCTGCAGATAATGCTGGACAGAAAAGAGAATATGTCAGGCGAACGAGTCCGATTAGAAAAGGGGGAATCGGGCGAAGATTTCACTGACCTGAGATTGCATCGCAGAGTTGTTTCCGCTGATCCTCCCAGTCGAGCTGGTCAATGCCGTACTGCTTGGAGATTTCGCTCAGCTCCTCTCGAGCCTTGTCCCTTTCCTCCTTAAAACGGCAGGCGTCGCGGTGGCTCCACCAGTCGGAGTAGAAGGAATCCGAGGAAGAATCCGGGGAGTCAGAGGAGCTGGAAGATCCGGATGATGGAATTTCGGATCGGGGAAGAAGATGGCCTTGGCTGCTGGAGATGAATCTTATCCTAGAAAGTAAGAAGAGAATCGAAATCGAAACAATGGATGAACAGGGAAATAGAGATTGCAAGGGGGCAGGATGACCGATTCTTACCCATGGCGCCGGCGTTGCGGTGCTCGGCTGCCCTCCGCTTTTCCTTCAGCAGGTCGCTTACCATGGTCGTCGCCGTTTGCCATTGCTACAGGACTAGGGTTTTCTTCTGGGTTGAGCCGACAAGAGGAAGTGAAGAGACGGAGGCAAAAATGCGCAACTGCAAGTGCTAATCGAGGTTGTAGAGAGGGTTTATTTATAAGCCGGGAAAAGAGTCGTGGCGAAGTCTACGGAGTAATGGAGTAAGAATGCCAAGCGACAGAGTAGGGTTTTCCTTTCGGTTGGGCCATTTTTACTGGGCCAGGCTCGGCTAAGTCGAACGCCACTCGGTTATCTTCTTAAGTTCTTTGAGAAAAGTTCATTCGGCTATCAGAAAATTAAGACAATTGGCTATATCTTATCGCAGGAAAATTAAGGGAGAGAGGCCGATTGCATTCTCAGACGAATGGAAGCATGAAAGTATCAAAATAGTTTTGCAAAGACAAAGTATGCTACGCTTGGTTTGTTACAAGATCAATGTTTACTCATTCAAAAGCTGATTGATTGTCTTTATGGCCTCGGCTCTGATTCGGCTGACAGTATCAAGCGCTTTTTGATCTTCATCTTCAGATTTTTTGCATTTTGGATAATTTAGCTTTGATTTGTTGATCTTCTTTGAGAGCCGAAGTTATCTTCAACGAGGCTGCTTCTATGTCCTTCGGTAGATCGGCCATATGAGCCCTGTGAGATTGGATTTTAGTATTCAGATTGGCTAACTGGGCTTCTAACTTGCTCTTGTCTTCCTCCATGACTTTCAGTTCAGATTCCAAAGTTGCTAGGGAATTTTTTGCGATTTGAATATTGGAATGCAAATCTTTAAGTTCTAGCTTCTTTGAAGATCTGTCATTCTGCAAGGCAGCCTTGGATGATATGTTTTTAGTTGCTCTCCTTACCATTCCAAAAAAGTTGTCGAGGCAAGCTGCAGATTCCAAGTGGGTTAGAAGAGCGGAAGGAATAACTTTATCAAATAAGCTCAAGAATATCTCTTATCTGATCTGCATCTTGAACCAGATTGACGATGTCTTTGTTCAACAGAGTAATTACTTCCCTCAGCCGAGCCTAGTTTTATGTTGATAAAGTATGTTGGGAAGTATTTTCTTCACCTTTCTCAGTGATATAATCTTCAGCAGGGAAAGAATAACTCGCGGTCGGCTCTTTAGTATTTTTCTGAGGAAAGAGAAAAGCGTTAGTCGACTAAGTGTATTTGGTGAAAGCGATGTAATTCAGAGACAGAACTTTGCCTGCTGAGCTGATTGATCATCAGAGGACGCCGTGCCTTGGCTTGCTTGGGGACTTTGTTGAGTGTTCGGAGGAGGTGGGCTTGGAGTATGATCAGGAGATGGCTCTGCTTCCAGTTCTTTTAAAATTTCATCTATTTCAAGTAGTGGCATAAGCATGTGGCAACAGAGGGAAGGATAGCCGAACGTGTTACCTATGGTTTCGTCGGCCTCTTTATTTTTTGAACCTTCAGGAGTCTTTGGATCTTCAGTTTCATCTTGGATCCTTTTTGTAGAAGCTTCAGGAGATAGTTTGGCAGATGCTAAGGTACTGCCTGATTTCAAAACTTTGACTTGTGGCTGCAACGAGTGATGCAACATAGATTTGATCAGATTTATTGCCAAATAAAGTTGCTTAGCACAAGATGGGAGATTCATACCTTGGGAGATAGTTTAGCCCTTTTGGTCCTTGGTTTCTTGGACAAAAGGACATTCTCAAGTGCCTTTCTTTTGCTCTCCCCTCCTGGAGGCACAATAGTTGAAGTTGCAGGGATCTTCATGAAGGTGTTCAAGCTTGGCGCATTGAAACCGAGAGCAGGATTGGGTCCAGCCAGGTAATACTGGATCACTCTGACAGGAGGTGTAGGCTCAGGATCCTATGTATGGCCGAGTGTTAGAAAAAGATTGGATTCAAGAATGGAAAGTGATAAGTGTAATGGAATTACCTCACTGTCAGAAGCAAAGTCAGGTTGCAAGTTTTGACATAAGGGGTGAACTGGCACATTGAAGAGATGAGTGTGCCACTCTTCCCACCAGGAAGTGAAGAATGGATGAGTCATGTCTACTATCCCAAGTGGAGATGGTTCATATGTTGGCAGCTCCCATCCTAATTCAAATACTTTTTTAGCCATTATCCGCTCCGTAATTACTTCTCTGGGTCTTATTACTGTTGAGAAGAAGAGTCTAGGGGGCAATTCACCACATCCTAATTGTTTGGCCACCATGTTTGGATAATAGAACTCGTAGGTGGACTGCACTAATCTTCCATGGTGAAATTCGGCTAGCATAACACAGGGTTTGATGAAAGAGTTGAAGATGTCAATAGATGATTTGTCTGCACAGCCGGATTCGTAGTTGAACTTGCAGGGAAGAGTCAGATTTTCGTTCTCTCTGTAGGGAACCCAAAGTACATTGCCAAAGCCTTTGAAGAATAGCTTGAAGAGATGACCAATGTCCATATCAATGTTGATAGATGATGCTGCTTCTCCATAAGTCTGACAGGCTTTGACTCTTGCTGTTTTGCCTTCAGCGTAATTAATTGAAGGGAAACTCAAGTTGAGAAGGCTCACAGAAACTATCTAATGCATATATAGTTAGAGCCACATCTGGACCAACCACCAGGGACCATTCACACAAGAAATTTCTCTACCCGTGTGCATCTGGAGAGTGATCTGATGCATCATATGATAGACAGACCCCAAGAGGTATTTGCCTAGTGGGATTTGAGTGCCTGCAGATAAATCTTCAGCCATCACCATATGGTTCAGAGTGGGTTCATTGGATTTTCCATAGAAGATGAATCTACATAGCCACATATTCATAAAGGCTTTCAGTTCTTTGTCAGAGACAGTATTGGACGACTCCATATAAGTCTGAATGTATTTAGACCATCCGCATCCAGAGCTGACAGCTCTCTGATTACTTTTGTTCTTGTATTTGTAAGGATATACTGGTAATGTTACATTCAGACCAGTCATCATGAAGACGTCATCTAGAGTAATAGTCATCATACCATGGCCAAAGATGAAAGCATTGATGGCGTTGGACCAGAAATGGGAAGCTGCTATCAGGAGAGGGTCGTTTCTGGGTGTTTCTGATAAAGATAACTCCAGACAGTGGCCAATGTCTTGATTTTCCCAGTGGCTGCTGCTTTTTTCAAATATCCTCCGATACCAATTTCGCCATCCAACAATTGGGGGAAAAGGCCAGTTCTTGAAGGTGTTCGGCCAGTGATTCGGTGAAGTAACTCCTGATTTGAAGGGAATTCTTTGGGTTTCCTTCTCGATAATCTCCGTTGGGTCAAGATTTCCCATTGGATCAAGGAGATAGGAGTCAGGGTTGGCAGCATAAGGAATCAGGATTTGGTTCTTATATTCCTTCAAGAAATAGCGAATAGAGGGAGAAAGTGAACCGAAAGAAGAAGCTAGCAAGAGATTACTGAATATGTGAAGTTTACCTCTGGAATCTTGTCTTGGGTCGCCATCAAGGGTTCGAAGTGAAATCGATTGCGCAGGGATTTGAATTTCTTGAGCGGAGGCTACAGTGCCGAGAAGTGAAAATCTAGGAGAGGGAAGAAGCTTGCAGGCAATTTAGAAATAAAATTGACCTTTATCCCGAAATTGAGGGGGCATGTGTTAACACCAGATTTTCGCACGCACGAGTAGATGACAAGAGGGCCTAGCCAGCAGTAAGAGGAGCATTCGGTAAACGACCGAGCTGTCGGCTAGTCTTCGGGATTTCGGCAAATGCCTATATAGTTGGCTGTTTTGAGAAACGATGACTCCATTCGGGAAGTAAAGATGGCTTGCACGAGAAAATACGTGATGATGGAGGACGCTGAGAGGGATAGGAATAGTATTTGTATCTTTCCAAAATTCGTTGTATAGGTCGTAATCGTTTAGGACTCATGTTTCGTCCAGAGTATAAATATAAACCCTCGACCATTGTAAAACTGTTCACAACCACATCAATACAAACCGACCCCGTGCCACCTTCGAGTCCTTAGTCGTGTCGTCGAGTTCTTTGAGAGGAATCATCGATCCGTCGACCTCCGTAAGTACCGGCAACCTTGTTATCATGTCTAGTATCATGCAGTGGATTTAGATATGATGCAAGTAGTCTCGTATGTTAAGCTTAGTATAGTGCGGCGGATTTAAGCTTATGACGGGAGGTTTTTGCTTGTGCCTCGTATCGTGCGGCGGATTAAGTCACGGGTAAAAATAGTTATCGACTCTATTAGATTTGCCAGATCTAGTAGATTCATTAAGTTATCATGTGTTATGTGTTTTATTTTATTTAATTCTTGTAACACTCTTTTGCCCAATCTAGATTGATCTTTGTTCGGCCTTGTTCCACAAGTTTGCTTGTGTTTTGCTAATCATAAGATCATGACGGCCGGATCAACTTTCAATCCAGATTGTTACATGTTGCGGGTTCATGCATGTTATTTACGATTAGACTTTGATAAAACTAGGTATCGTGCGGCAGATGCAGGTTTTAGATCAGTTCGATCGCGCTTGCTTGTTTGTTCCTTCTTCATTGACCCCAATTCGGCTGGTTTGCCGATTTTGGTTAGGCTTATACGAGTAATGAGCTTTTATAGATCTGCTCAAATATATGCATGCTTTTAGCTTGTTATAATTAGATTGTATCATGCGGTGGATTAATCTAATTATAAGAAGTGGTGTAGACTTATAGCAAGTAGTATCATGCGCTGGATTAGCTTCGCTTGAGTTTATGCTTGACGGGTTTATGAAGACTAAACGTGCGGCAGATTAGTTGGATTAGCCTATGCATGTGTTATTTGAATAGATCTATTTTTGCAAGTTACCTGTTTATAATATCCTCAATTTGTTCAAGCATGTCTTTCTTTACATATGCATTCGGAAGTTAATATGCTTTACATACTCTGTTCTCATACTTGCCGAATGACTTTATAAACATGCTTTGACAGACAGCTTCTATAGCTGTGTGCCGTCGTGATTGGCTTTCAAAGCCGTACATATGGAACTGTCTGGTCTCACCCGGCATGTTCCAGAGGTATTCTCACGTTTTTATCCCTTGTTGGTTTTCAGGTCAAACCGACTGGCACGTCTCCGGATTCAACATACTCCGGGCACCCGATTGAAGCTAGCTTTTCGGCTTGCTGTGTGCTTGGCGCGAGGTGTCACGTTTTGCGCCAACACACTTTTTGGCACGCCCGGTGGGACCGAAAAGTTCATCCAAGTGATTGATTCTCAAAGCAATTCTTGGATGGATAACCCAATTGATGGAAACGAAGGAAAATTGGGACAAGGCTTCATGTCGGCTAATAAGTTAGAAGAAGTAAATATCGGTAATGAAGCTGAAGCGAGACCGATATATGTCAGCACTAATTTGGATCCAGAATATAGATTGAAATTGATAAATCTTTTAAAGGAGTTCAAAGATTGTTTTGCATGGGATTACACAGAGATGCCTGGATTAGATCGCTCCATTGTTGAACATCGACTACCGATCAAACCTGGGTATCGTCCTTATAAGCAGCCTCCTCGGAAGATTTTTAAGGAAGAAGTACTAGCCGATGTGAAAAAGGAAATTGAGAGATTATTGAAAGCAGATTTCATTCGACCATGTAGATATGCAGATTGCATTTCGAATATAGTTTCAGTGTATAAGAAGAATGGAAAGATGAGGGTCTGCATTGATTTTAGAGATCTCAATAAAGCTACACCAATGGATAGTTACCCGATGTCGGTTGCCGAATTGCTTGTTGACGCAGCAGCTGGTTACGAGGTCATCAGCTTTATGGACGGTAACGCTGTATACAACCAGATCTTTATGGCAATAGAAGACATTTCAAAGACAGCTTTTAGATGTCCTGGTCATATTGGTCTGTTTGAATGGGTTGTTATGACGTTCGGTTTGAAGAATGCCGGTGCAACTTATCAAAGAGCTATGAATTACATCTTCCATGAGTTGATCGGTAAAATTGTAGAAATTTATATTGATGATGTAGTCGTGAAGTCCAGAAATCATGTAGGACATTTAATTGATTTGAGGAGGACTCTAGAGTGCACAAGGAAGCATGGTTTAAGAATGAATCCAAACAAATGCGCTTTTGGAGTGTCGGCATGAGAGTTTTTGGGGTTTCTGCTCCATAGAGGAGGAATTGAAGTCGGAAAGAAAAGCATGGAGGCAATATACCTAGTCGTCCCTCCAACCAACCTCACAGAGTTGCAATCGTTGCTTGGCAAGATCAATTTTGTAAGGTGGTTCATATCTGGCTTATCGGAAAGAGTTTTGCCTTTTTCTCCGTTGATGAAACTCAAGAAAGATCAAAAATTCATATGGGGTGACGTACAACAGAAAGCTTTTGATGAAATTAAAGAGTATATGAAAGCGCCACCAGTATTAATACCTCCTCAGTTTGGTAAGCCTTTCAAATTGTACGTGGCAGCCGATGGACTGACAATAGGATCGGCTCTTATGCAAGAATTTGAAGGGAAAGAAAGAGTAATAGCCTACCTTAGCCGAAAATTGTTAGACCCAGAGACGAGGTATTCGACTACGGAGAAGCTTTGTTTATGTGTGTATTACTCATGCACCAAGTTTAGGCATTACTTGTTAAATGCCGAATGCATAATAATTTCTGAATTTGACGTAATAAAACATATGCTGTCAATGCCTATTCTAAACGAAAGAATCGGCAAGTGGATTTTAGCATTGTCAGAGTTTGATTTAAGATACGAATCGGCAAAGGCAGTGAAAGGTCAAGTTATTGCCGATTTCGTTACTCATCACTGTGATCCTTCTGCTAATATGATAAATATTGCACCTTGGACATTGTTTTTCGATGGCTCATCTTGCAGCAAAGGTGGTGGTGTTGGTATTTTCTTGATTTCTCCACGAGGATTAACTTTCAAGTATGCTATCCCCATGGAGTTTTATGTTACCAACAACCAAGCAGAATATGAAGCCTTACTCAGAGGACTTCGGCTTCTTGTGGAAATAAAAGCTATTGCTGTCGAAATCTTTGGGGATTCTGAGTTAGTCATCAACCAGTTGATTGGTCAATATGAATGTAAAAATGACATATTGAGAGAATATTATGAAGAATGTCAGGAGCTTTTGAAATGTTTCCAGATAGCAACTTTACATCATATCCCTAGGGGGCATAATGAAGAGGCAAATAAATTAGCTCAAGTTGCTTCAGGATATCGGGAAGATCAAGAAGTTCTTGCTTTGGATGAAGGTTATATGGTTGATGATTGGAGAAGAGAAATTACCGATTACTTGAGAAATCCATCACAAAAGGTTTCTCGGAAGCTCAGATATAAAGCCATTAAGTTTACACTTCTTGACGGTCAGTTGTACTATAAATCCATAGATGGGGTGCTCTTGAAATGCCTAAGTCAAGAAGAAGCCAAGAAACTGATGTACGAAGTACATGAAGGGTTATGTGGCGCACATCAATCGACCTACCGAATGAAGTGGATAATGAGAAGGACCGGTTATTTTTGGCCGACTATGCTCGAAGACTGTTTTGAATATTATAAAGGATGTCAAGATTGTCAAAGATTCGGGAATGTTCAAAGAGTTCCAGCATCGACTATGAATCCAATTATCAAGCCGTGGCCGTTTAGAGGATGGGCTATAGATTTGATTGGTCAAATTCACCCTCCTTCTAGTAAAGCACACAAATTCATACTATTGGCTACAGATTACTTTACCAAGTGGGTTGAGGCTGTACCTTTGAAGAATGTTACATCAGAGAACATGATCAATTTTGTCAAGGAGCATATAGTTCACAGATTCGGGATCCCTCAAACTATAACTACGGATCAAGGGACCCAGTTTACATCATCCAAATTTTGTGATTTTGCTGAAGAAATGGGGATCAAGCTGTGTAATTCTTCTCCTTATTATGCGCAAGCCAATGGTCAAGCCGAAGCATCAAATAAGATTATGATTAAGATTATCCAGAAGAAGATTGATGAGAAGCCGAAAAAATGGCATTCGGTTTTAAGTGAAGCATTATGGGCTTACCGAATGGCATGTCATGGGTCTTCTCAAGTATCTCCCTACGAGTTGGTTTATGGACATTGTGCTGTGTTGCCTTGGGAGTTACAATCGAGTTCAAGATGAGTTACGTTGCAGAATGAATTAAAGAGAGAAGATTATGAGAGTTTAGTGATGAACGAACTAGAAGATCTGCACCTAATTTGTCTTAAGGCATTGGAGAATATAGAGAAGAACAAATTGCGTGTTGCCAGGTATTACAATAAAAAGGTCAAGGAAAAACACTTTTAAGAAGGGGATTTAGTTTGGAAGGTTGTATTGCCAATCGGAACGAAAGACAAAGCATTCGGTAAATGGTCTCCAAATTGGAAAGGTCCTTTTCGGATAGTAAGACATGTGCCTGGCAACGCATATATTTTGAAGACCTTGCTAGGGGAAGAGTTTTCTAGAGCTATTAATGGGAGATTTCTTAAAAAGTTTCATCCCAGCATGGAGGTCAGTACATAAAAATCATATGCAATGAGTTAGCCGATGAGAAGCTTCGCCTTTAGCAGAAAAATGTTTGAATAGCCGACATGACATGTGTCGCCTTTAGAGCAAAAATGTCAGTCTAACCGAATAAAGATGATGTCAAGCGAGGCTTTTGCTTTTGGTAATTCAGGAAACTGTAGATAAGTACTTCACAGATAACAGATGTTTCGCAAGAGAGAGCAATTTATTTACAGGCATCCCTAGGTACAAACTACTCAACAAACAACCTGTTCAAGACAGATTGAGCATCAGAAGCCTGGGCAACCACGGTTGCATGATCTTCATAATTTTCCAGAGGATCCTCGACATCCTCTGGAAGCTCCCCACCATGGAAGCCAGTCGGCATGGTGAAGAAGTCCTCGCGCGTCTGGGTGGACATCGTCGCCAGCCCCAAGGCAACACCATGGTGTACGCCATGAATGGCAACTTGATCGACAACGGCCGTCCGCATCATCAAGGCGCGCCTCCACGGTTTCCCCCTGGGCGTTCACCTTGTCGGCCACCCTGGTTCCTGCGATCTTCAGGCGCTCGACCTCTGCAGATAATGCTGGACAGAAAAGAGAATATGTCAGGCGAACGAGTTCGATTAGAAAAGGGGGAATCGGGCGAAGATTTCACTGACCTGAGATTGCATCGCAGAGTTGTTTTCCGCTGATCCTCCCAGTCAAGCTGGTCAATGCCGTACTGCTTGGAGATTTCGCTCAGCTCCTCTCGAGCCTTGTCCCTTTCCTCCTTAAAACGGCAGGCGTCGTGGTGGCTCCACCAGTCGGAGTAGAAGGAATCCGAGGAAGAATCCGGGGAGTCAGAGGAGCTGGAAGATCCGGATGACGGAATTTCAGATCGGGGAAGAAGATGGCCTTGGCTGCTGGAGATGAATCTTATCCTAGAAAGTAAGAAGAGAATCGAAATCGAAACAATGGATGAACAGAGAAATAGAGATTGCAAGGGGGCAGGATGACCGATTCTTACCCATGGCGCCGGCGTTGCGGTGCTCGGCTGCCCTCCGCTTTTTCCTTCAGCAGGTCACTTACCGCGGTTGTCGCCGTTTGCCATTGCTACAGGACTAGGGTTTTCTTCTGGGTTGAGCTGACAAGAGGAAGTGAAGAGACGGAGGCAAAAATGCGCAACTGCAAGTGCTAATCGAGGTTGTAGAGAGGGTTTATTTATAAGCCGGGAAAAGAGTCGTGGCGAAGTCTACGGAGTAATGGAGTAAGAATGCCAAGCGACAGAGTAGGGTTTTCCTTTGGCTGGGCTGTTTTTACTGGGCCAGGCTTGGCTAAGTCGAACACCACTCGATTATCTTCTTAAGTTCTTTGAGAAAAGTTCATTCGGCTATCAGAAAATGAAGACAATCGGCTATATCTTATCGCAGGAAAATTAAGGGAGAGAGGCCGATTGCATTCTCAGATGAATGGAAGCATAAAAGTATCAAAATAGTTTTGCAAAGACAAAGTATGCTACGCTTGGTTTGTTACAAGATCAATGTTTACTCATTCGAAAGCTGATTGATTGTCTTTATGGCCTCGGCTCTGATTCGGCTGACAGTATCAAGCGCTTTTTGATCTTCATCTTCAGATTTTTGGATTTTGGATAATTTAGCTTTGATTTGTAGATCTTCTTTGAGAGCCGAAGTTATCTTCAACGAGGCTGCTTCTATGTCCTTCGGCAGATCGGTCATATGAGCCCTGTGAGATTGGATTTTAGTATTCAGATTGGCTAACTGGGCTTCTAACTTGCTCTTGTCTTCCTCCATGACTTTCAGTTCAGATTCCAAAGGTGCCAGGGAATTTTTTGCGATTTGAATATTGCAATGCAAATCTTTAAGTTCTAGCTTCTTTGAAGATCTGTCATTCAGCAAGGCAGCCTTGGATGATATGTTTTTAGTTGCTCTCCTTACCATTCCAAAAAAGTTGTCGAGGCAAGCTACAGATTCCAAGTGGGTCAGAAGAGCGGAAGGAATATCTTCATCAAATAAGCTGAAGAATATCTCTTATCTGATCTGCATCTTGAACCAGATTGACGACGTCTTTGTTCAACAGAGTAAATACTTCCCTCAGCCGAGCCTAGTTTTATGTTGATAAAGTATGTTGGGAAGTATTTTCTTCACCTTTCTTAGTGATATAATCTTTAGCAGGGAAAGAATAACTCGCGGTCGGCTCTTTAGTATTTTTCTGAGGAAAGAGAAAAGCGTTAGCCGACTAAGTGTATTTGGTGAAAGCGATGTAATTCAGGGACAGAACTTTGCCTGTTGAGCTGATTGATCATCAGAGGACGCCGCGCCTTGGCTTGCTCGGGGACTTTGTTGAGTGTTCGGAGGAGGTGGGCTTGGAGTATGATTAGGAGATGGCTCTGCTTCTAGTTCTTTTAAAATTTCATCTGTTTCAAGTAGTGGCATAAGCATGTGGCAACAGAGGGAAGGATAGCCGAACGCGTTACCTATGGTTTCGTCGGCCTCTATATTTTTTGAACCTTCAGGAGTCTTTGGATCTTCAGTTTCATCTTGGATCCTTTTTGTAGAAGCTTCAGGAGATAGTTTGGCAGTTGCTGAGGTACTGCCTGATTTCAAAACTTTGACTTGTGGCTGCAACGAGTGACGCAACATAGATTTGATCAGATTTATTGCCAAATAAAGTTGCTTAGCACAAAATGGGAGATTCATACCTTGGGAGATAGATTAGCCCTTTTGGTCCTTGGTTTCTTGGACAAAAGGACATTCTCAAGTGCCTTTCTTTGCTCTCTCCTCCTGGAGGCACAATAGTTGAAGTTGCAGGGATCTTCATGAAGGTGCTCAAGCATGGAGCGTTGAAACCGAGAGCAGGATTGGGTCTAGCCAGGTAATACTGGATCACTCTGACAGGAGGTGTAGGCTCAGGATCCTATATATGGCCGAGTGTTAGAAAAAGATTGGATTCAAGAATGGAAAGTGATAAGTGTAATGGAATTACCTCACTGTCAGAACCAAAGTCATCTCTCTCAACACGAGTGAACTTTCACCTTCTTAAAAAATGAACTCTGATCCTTTGTTTGTTCTCAGTTAATTCCATTACACTTATCACTTTCCATTCTTGAATCCAACTTTTTTCTAACACTCGGCCATATATAGGATCCTGAGCCTACACCTCCTGTCAGAGTGATCCAGTATTACCTGGCTAGACCCAATCCTGCTCTCGGTTTCAACCTCCATGCTTGAGCACCTTCATGAAGATCCCTGCAACTTCAACTATTGTGCCTCCAGGAGGAGAGCAAAAGAAAGGCACTTGAGAATGTCCTTTTGTCCAAGAAACCAAGGACCAAAAGGGCTAATCTATCTCCCAAGGTATGAATCTCCCATTTTGTGCTAAGCAACTTTATTGGCAATAAATCTGATCAAATCTATGTTGCGTCACTCGTTGCAGCCACAAGTCAAAGTTTTGAAATCAGGCAGTACCTCAGCAACTGCCAAACTATCTCCTGAAGCTTCTACAAAAGGATCCAAGATGAAACTGAAGATCCAAGACTCCTGAAGGTTCAAAAAATATAGAGGCCGACGAAACCATAGGTAACGCGTTCGGCTATCCTTCCCTCTGTTGCCACATGCTTATGCCACTACTTGAAACAGATGAAATTTTAAAAGAACTAGAAGCAGAGCCATCTCCTAATCATACTCCAAGCCCACCTCCTCCGAACACTCAACAAAGTCCCCGAGCAAGCCAAGGCGCGGCGTCCTCTGATGATCAATCAGCTCAACACAAAGTTCTGTCCCTGAATTACATCGCTTTCACCAAATACACTTAGTCGCTAACGCTTTTCTCTTTCCTCAGAAAAATACTAAAGAGCCGACCGCGAGTTATTCTTTCCCTGCTAAAGATTATATCACTAAGAAAGGTGAAGAAAATACTTCCCAACATACTTTATCAACATAAACTAGGCTCGGCTGAGGGAAGTATTTACTCTGTTGAACAAAGACGTCGTCAATCTGGTTCAAGATGCAGATCAGATAAGAGATATTCTTCAGCTTATTTGATGAAGATATCCCTTCCGCTCTTCTGACCCACTTGGAATCTGTAGCTTGCCTCGACAACTTTTTTGGAATGGTAAGGAGAGCAACTAAAAACATATCATCCAAGGCTGCCTTGCTGAATGACAGATCTTCAAAGAAGCTAGAACTTAAAGATTTGCATTGCAATATTCAAATCGCAAAAAATTCCCTGGCACCTTTGGAATCTGAACTGAAAGTCAGGAGGAAGACAAGAGCAAGTTAGAAGCCCAGTTAGCCAATCTGAATACTAAAATCCAATCTCACAGGGCTCATATGACCGATCTGCCGAAGGACATAGAAGCAGCCTCGTTGAAGATAACTTCGGCTCTCAAAGAAGATCTACAATCAAAGCTAAATTATCCAAAATCCAAAAATCTGAAGATGAAGATCAAAAAGCGCTTGATACTGTCAGCCGAATCAGAGCCGAGGCCATAAGACAATCAATCAGCTTTCGAATGAGTAAACATTGATCTTGTAACAAACCAAGCGTAGCATACTTTGTCTTTGCAAAACTATTTTGATACTTTATGCTTCCATTCATCTGAGAATGCAATCGGCCTCTCTCCCTTAATTTTCCTGCGATAAGTATAGCCGATTGTCTTCATTTTCTGATAGCCGAATGAACTTTTCTCAAAGAACTTAAGAAGATATCGAGTGGTGTTCGACTTAGCCAAGCCTGGCCCAGTAAAACAGCCCAGCCAAAGGAAAACCCTACTCTGTCGCTTGGCATTCTTACTCCATTACTCCGTAGACTTCGCCACGACTCTTTTCCCGGCTTATAATAAACCCTCTCTACAACCTCGATTAGCACTTGCAGTTGCGCATTTTTGCCTCCGTCTCTTCACTTCCTCTTGTCAGCTCAACCCAGAAGAAAACCCTATTCCTGTAGCAATGGCAAACGGCGACAACCGCGGTAAGTGACCGCTGCTGAAGGAAAACGGAGGGCAGCCGAGCACCGCAACGCCGGCGCCATGGGTAAGAATCGGTCATCCGGCCCCCTGGCAATCTCTATCTCTGTTCATCCATTGTTTCGATTTCGATTCTCTTCTTACTTCTAGGATAAATTCATCTCCAGCAGCCAAGGCCATCTTCTTCCCCGATCTGAAATTCCGTCATCCGGATCTTCCAGCCCTCTGACTCCCGATTCTTCCTCGGATTCCTTCTACTCCGACTGGTGGAGCCACACACGCCTGCCGTTTTAAGGAGGAAAGGGACAAGGCTCGAGAGGAGCTGAGCGAAATCTCCAAGCAGTACGGCATTGACCAGCTTGACTGGGAGGATCAGCGGAAACAACTCTGCGATGCAATCTCAGGTCAGTGAAATCTTCGCCCGATTCCCCCTTTTCTAATCGAACTCGTTCGCCTGACATATTCTCTTTTCTGTCCAGCATTATCTGCAGAGGTCGAGCGCCTAGATCGCAGGAACCAGGGTGGCCGACAAGGTGAACGCCAGGGGGAAACCGTGGAGGCGCGCCTTGATGATGCGGACGGCCGTGTCGATCAAGTTGCCATTCATGGCGTACACCATGGTGTTGCCTTGGGGCTGGCGACGATGTCCACCCAGCCGCGCGAGGACTTCTTCACCATGCCGACTGGCTTCCATGGTGGGGAGCTTCCAGAGGATGTCGAGGACCTCTGGAAAATTATGAAGATCATGCACCGTGGTTGCCCAGGCTTCTGATGCTCAATCTGTCTTGAACAGGTTGTTTGTTGAGTAGTTTGTACCTAGGGATGCCTGTAAATAAATTGCTCTCTCTTGCGAAACATCTGTTATCTGTGAAGTACTTATCTACAGTTTCCTGAATTACCAAAGCAAAAGCCTCGCTTGACATCATCTTTATTCGGTTAGACTGACATTTTTGCTCTAAAGGCGACACATGTCATGTCGGCTATTCAAACATTTTTCTGCTAAAGGCGAAGCTTCTCATCGGCTAACTCATTGCATATGATTTTTATGTACTGACCTCCATGCTGGGATGAAACTTTTTAAGAAATCTCCCATTAATAGCTCTAGAAAACTCTTCCCCTAGCACGTCTTCAAATATATGCGTTGCCAGGCACATGTCTTACTATCCGAAAAGGACTTTCCAATTTGAGACCATTTACCGAATGCTTTGTCTTTCGTTCCGATTGGCAATACACCTTCCAAACTAAATCCCCTTCTTAAAAGTGTTTTTCCTTGACCTTTTTATTGTAATACCTGGCAACACGCAATTTGTTCTTCTCTATATTCTCCAATGCCTTAACAAATTGGTGCGATCTTCTAGTTCGTTCATCACTAAACTCTCATAATCTTCTCTCTTTAATTCATTCTGCAACGTAACTCATCTTGACACTCGATTGTAACTCCCAAGGCAACACAGCACAATGTCCATAAACCAACTCGTAGGGAGATACTTGAAGAGACCCATGACATGCCATTCGGTAAGCCCATAATGCTTCACTTAAAACCGAATGCCATTTTTTCGGCTTCTCATCAATCTTCTTCTGGATAATCTTAATCATAACTTATTTGATGCTTCGGCTTGACCATTGGCTTGCGCATAATAGGAGAAGATTACACAGCTTGATCCCCATTTCTTCAGCAAAATCACAAAATTGGTGATGTAAACTGGGTCCCTTGATCCGTAGTTATAGTTTGAGGGATCCCGAATCTGTGAACTATATGCTCCTTGACAAAATTGATCATGTTCTCCGATGTAACATTCTTCAAAGGTAAGCCTCAACCCACTTGGTAAAGTAATCTGTAGCCAATAGTATGAATTTGTGTGCTTTACTAGAAGAGGTGAATTTGACCAATCAAATCTATAGCCCATCCTCTAAACGGCCACGGCTTGATAATTGGATTCATGTCGATGCTGGAACTCTTTGAACATTCCCGAATCTTTGACAATCTTGACATCCTTTATAATATTCAAAACAGTCTTTCGAGCATGTCGGCCAAAAATAACCGGTCCTTCTCATTATCCACTTCATTCGGTAGGTCGATTGATGTGCGCCCATAACCCTTCATGTACTTCGTACATCAGTTTCTTGGCTTCTTCTGACTTAGGCATTTCAAGAGCACCCAATCTATGGATTTATAGTACAACTGACCGTCAAGAAGGTAAACTTATGGCTTTATATCTGAGCTTCCGAGAAACCTTTTGTGATGGATTTCTCAAGTAATCGGTAATTTCTCTTCTCCAATCATCAACCATATAACCTTCATCCAAAGCAAGAACTTCTTGATCTTCCCGATATCCTGAAGCAACTTGAGCTAATTTATTTGCCTCTTCATTATGCCCCCTAGGGATATGATGTAAAGTTGCTATCTGGAAAATTTCAAAAGCTCCTGACATTCTTCATAATTTCTCTCATATGTCATTTTACATTCATATTGACCAATCAACTGGTTGATGACTAACTCAGAATCCCCAAAATTTCGACAGCAATAGCTTTTATTTCCACAAGAGCCGAAGTCCTCTGAGTAAGGCTTCATATTCTGCTTGGTTGTTGGTACATAAAACTCCATGGGGATAGCAACTTGAAAGTTAATCCTCGTGGAGAAATCAAGAAAATACCAACACCACCACCTTTGCTGCAAGATGAGCCATCGAAAAACAATGTCCAAGGTGCAATATTTATCATATTAGCGAAGGATCACAGGATGAGTAACGAAATCGGCAATAACTTGACCTTTCACTGCCTTTGCCGATTCGTATCTTAAATCAACTCTGACAATGCTAAAATCCACTTGCCGATTCTTCGTTTAGAATAGGCATTGACAGCATATGTTTTTTACGTCAAATTCAGAAATAATTATGCATTCGGCATTTAACAAGTAATGCCTAAACTGGTGCATAGTAATACAACATAAACAAAGCTTCTCCGTAGTCGAATACCTCGTCTCTGGGTCTAACAATTTTCGGCTAAGGTAGGCTATTACTCTTTCTTTCCCTTCAAATTCTTGCATAAGAGCCGATCCTATTGTCAGTCCATCGGCTGCCACGTACAATTTGAAAGGCTTACCAAACTGAGGAGGTATTAATCCTGGTGGCGCTTTCATATACTCTTTAATTTCATCAAAAGCTTTCTGTTGTACGTCACCCCATATAATTTTTGATCTTTCTTGAGTTTCATCAACGGAGAAAAGGCAAAACTCTTTTCCGATAAGCCAGATATGAACCACCTTACAAATTGATCTTGCCAAGCAACGATTGCAACTCTGTGAGGTTGGTTGGAGGGACGACTAGGTATATTGGCCTCACATGCTTTTCTTTCCGACTTCAATTCCTCCTCTATGGAGCAGAAACCCCAAAACTCTCATGCCGACACTCCAAAAGCGCATTTGTTTGGATTCATTCTTAAACCATGCTTCCTTGTGCACTCTAGAGTCCTCCTCAATCAATTAAATGTCCTACATGATTTCTGGACTTCACGACTACATCACAATATAAATTTCTACAATTTTACCGATCAACTCATGAAGATGTAATTCATAGCTCTTGATAAGTTGCACCGGCATTCTTCAAACCGAACGTCATAACAACCCATTCAAACAGACCAATATGACCAGAACATCTAAAAGCTGTCTTTGAAATGTCTTCTATTGCCATAAAGATCGGTTGTATACAGCGTTACCGTCCATAAAGCTGATGACCTCGTAACCAGCTGCTGCGTCAACAAGCAATTCGGCAACCGCATCGGGTAACTATCCATTGGTGTAGCTTTATTGAGATCTCTAAAATCAATGCAGACCCTCATCTTTCCATTCTTCTTATACCCTGAAACTATTTCGAAATGCAATCTGCATATCTACATGGTCGAATAAATCTGCTTTCAATAATCTCTCATTTCCTTTTTCACATCGGCTAGTACTTCTTCCTTAAAAATCTTCCGAGGAGGCTTATAAGGACGATACCCAGTTTTTGATCGGTAGTCGATGTTCAACAATGGAGCGATCTAATCCAGGCATCTCTGTGTAATCCATGCAAAACAATCTTTGAACTCCTTTAAAAGATTTATCAATTTCAATCTATATTCTGGATCCAAATTGTGCTGACATATATCGGTCTCGCTTCAGCTCATTACCGATATTTACTTCTTCTAACTTATTGCCGACATGAGCCTTGTCCCAATTTTCCTTCGTTTCCATCAATTGGGTTTCCATCCAAGAATTGCTTTGAGAATCAATCACTTGGTGACTTTTCGGTCCCACCGGGCGTGCCAAAAATGTGTTGGCGCAAAACGTGACACCTCGCCCAAGCACACAGCAAGCCGAAAAGCTAGCTTCAATCGGGTGCCCGGAGTATGTTGAATCCGGAGACGTGCCAGTCGTTTGACCTGAAAACCAACAAGGGATAAAAACGTGAGAATACCTCTGGAACATGCCGGTGAGACCAGACAGTTCCATATGTAAGGCTTTTGCCGCGTGAAGCACTTTTCGGCTTGCTGTGTGCTTGGCGCGAGGTGTCACGTTTTGCGCCAACACACTTTTTGGCACGCCCGGTGGGACCGAAAAGTTCATCCAAGTGATTGATTCTCAAAGCAATTCTTGGATGGATAACCCAATTGATGGAAACGAAGGAAAATTGGGACAAGGCTTCATGTCGGCTAATAAGTTAGAAGAAGTAAATATCGGTAATGAAGCTGAAGCGAGACCGATATATGTCAGCACTAATTTGGATCCAGAATATAGATTGAAATTGATAAATCTTTTAAAGGAGTTCAAAGATTGTTTTGCATGGGATTACACAGAGATGCCTGGATTAGATCGCTCCATTGTTGAACATCGACTACCGATCAAACCTGGGTATCGTCCTTATAAGCAGCCTCCTCGGAAGATTTTTAAGGAAGAAGTACTAGCCGATGTGAAAAAGGAAATTGAGAGATTATTGAAAGCAGATTTCATTCGACCATGTAGATATGCAGATTGCATTTCGAATATAGTTTCAGTGTATAAGAAGAATGGAAAGATGAGGGTCTGCATTGATTTTAGAGATCTCAATAAAGCTACACCAATGGATAGTTACCCGATGTCGGTGCCGAATTGCTTGTTGACGCAGCAGCTGGTTACGAGGTCATCAGCTTTATGGACGGTAACGCTGTATACAACCAGATCTTTATGGCAATAGAAGACATTTCAAAGACAGCTTTTAGATGTCCTGGTCATATTGGTCTGTTTGAATGGGTTGTTATGACGTTCGGTTTGAAGAATGCCGGTGCAACTTATCAAAGAGCTATGAATTACATCTTCCATGAGTTGATCGGTAAAATTGTAGAAATTTATATTGATGATGTAGTCGTGAAGTCCAGAAATCATGTAGGACATTTAATTGATTTGAGGAGGACTCTAGAGTGCACAAGGAAGCATGGTTTAAGAATGAATCCAAACAAATGCGCTTTTGGAGTGTCGGCATGAGAGTTTTTGGGGTTTCTGCTCCATAGAGGAGGAATTGAAGTCGGAAAGAAAAGCATGGAGGCAATATACCTAGTCGTCCCTCCAACCAACCTCACAGAGTTGCAATCGTTGCTTGGCAAGATCAATTTTGTAAGGTGGTTCATATCTGGCTTATCGGAAAGAGTTTTGCCTTTTTCTCCGTTGATGAAACTCAAGAAAGATCAAAAATTCATATGGGGTGACGTACAACAGAAAGCTTTTGATGAAATTAAAGAGTATATGAAAGCGCCACCAGTATTAATACCTCCTCAGTTTGGTAAGCCTTTCAAATTGTACGTGGCAGCCGATGGACTGACAATAGGATCGGCTCTTATGCAAGAATTTGAAGGGAAAGAAAGAGTAATAGCCTACCTTAGCCGAAAATTGTTAGACCCAGAGACGAGGTATTCGGCTACGGAGAAGCTTTGTTTATGTGTGTATTACTCATGCACCAAGTTTAGGCATTACTTGTTAAATGCCGAATGCATAATAATTTCTGAATTTGACGTAATAAAACATATGCTGTCAATGCCTATTCTAAACGAAAGAATCGGCAAGTGGATTTTAGCATTGTCAGAGTTTGATTTAAGATACGAATCGGCAAAGGCAGTGAAAGGTCAAGTTATTGCCGATTTCGTTACTCATCACTGTGATCCTTCTGCTAATATGATAAATATTGCACCTTGGACATTGTTTTTCGATGGCTCATCTTGCAGCAAAGGTGGTGGTGTTGGTATTTTCTTGATTTCTCCACGAGGATTAACTTTCAAGTATGCTATCCCCATGGAGTTTTATGTTACCAACAACCAAGCAGAATATGAAGCCTTACTCAGAGGACTTCGGCTTCTTGTGGAAATAAAAGCTATTGCTGTCGAAATCTTTGGGGATTCTGAGTTAGTCATCAACCAGTTGATTGGTCAATATGAATGTAAAAATGACATATTGAGAGAATATTATGAAGAATGTCAGGAGCTTTTGAAATGTTTCCAGATAGCAACTTTACATCATATCCCTAGGGGGCATAATGAAGAGGCAAATAAATTAGCTCAAGTTGCTTCAGGATATCGGGAAGATCAAGAAGTTCTTGCTTTGGATGAAGGTTATATGGTTGATGATTGGAGAAGAGAAATTACCGATTACTTGAGAAATCCATCACAAAAGGTTTCTCGGAAGCTCAGATATAAAGCCATTAAGTTTACACTTCTTGACGGTCAGTTGTACTATAAATCCATAGATGGGGTGCTCTTGAAATGCCTAAGTCAAGAAGAAGCCAAGAAACTGATGTACGAAGTACATGAAGGGTTATGTGGCGCACATCAATCGACCTACCGAATGAAGTGGATAATGAGAAGGACCGGTTATTTTTGGCCGACTATGCTCGAAGACTGTTTTGAATATTATAAAGGATGTCAAGATTGTCAAAGATTCGGGAATGTTCAAAGAGTTCCAGCATCGACTATGAATCCAATTATCAAGCCGTGGCCGTTTAGAGGATGGGCTATAGATTTGATTGGTCAAATTCACCCTCCTTCTAGTAAAGCACACAAATTCATACTATTGGCTACAGATTACTTTACCAAGTGGGTTGAGGCTGTACCTTTGAAGAATGTTACATCAGAGAACATGATCAATTTTGTCAAGGAGCATATAGTTCACAGATTCGGGATCCCTCAAACTATAACTACGGATCAAGGGACCCAGTTTACATCATCCAAATTTTGTGATTTTGCTGAAGAAATGGGGATCAAGCTGTGTAATTCTTCTCCTTATTATGCGCAAGCCAATGGTCAAGCCGAAGCATCAAATAAGATTATGATTAAGATTATCCAGAAGAAGATTGATGAGAAGCCGAAAAAATGGCATTCGGTTTTAAGTGAAGCATTATGGGCTTACCGAATGGCATGTCATGGGTCTTCTCAAGTATCTCCCTACGAGTTGGTTTATGGACATTGTGCTGTGTTGCCTTGGGAGTTACAATCGAGTTCAAGATGAGTTACGTTGCAGAATGAATTAAAGAGAGAAGATTATGAGAGTTTAGTGATGAACGAACTAGAAGATCTGCACCTAATTTGTCTTAAGGCATTGGAGAATATAGAGAAGAACAAATTGCGTGTTGCCAGGTATTACAATAAAAAGGTCAAGGAAAAACACTTTTAAGAAGGGGATTTAGTTTGGAAGGTTGTATTGCCAATCGGAACGAAAGACAAAGCATTCGGTAAATGGTCTCCAAATTGGAAAGGTCCTTTTCGGATAGTAAGACATGTGCCTGGCAACGCATATATTTTGAAGACCTTGCTAGGGGAAGAGTTTTCTAGAGCTATTAATGGGAGATTTCTTAAAAAGTTTCATCCCAGCATGGAGGTCAGTACATAAAAATCATATGCAATGAGTTAGCCGATGAGAAGCTTCGCCTTTAGCAGAAAAATGTTTGAATAGCCGACATGACATGTGTCGCCTTTAGAGCAAAAATGTCAGTCTAACCGAATAAAGATGATGTCAAGCGAGGCTTTTGCTTTTGGTAATTCAGGAAACTGTAGATAAGTACTTCACAGATAACAGATGTTTCGCAAGAGAGAGCAGTTTATTTACAGGCATCCCTAGGTACAAACTACTCAACAAACAACCTGTTCAAGACAGATTGAGCATCAGAAGCCTGGGCAACCACGGTTGCATGATCTTCATAATTTTCCAGAGGATCCTCGACATCCTCTGGAAGCTCCCCACCATGGAAGCCAGTCGGCATGGTGAAGAAGTCCTCGCGCGTCTGGGTGGACATCGTCGCCAGCCCCAAGGCAACACCATGGTGTACGCCATGAATGGCAACTTGATCGACACGGCCGTCCGCATCATCAAGGCGCGCCTCCACGGTTTCCCCCTGGGCGTTCACCTTGTCGGCCACCCTGGTTCCTGCGATCTTCAGGCGCTCGACCTCTGCAGATAATGCTGGACAGAAAAGAGAATATGTCAGGCGAACGAGTTCGATTAGAAAAGGGGGAATCGGGCGAAGATTTCACTGACCTGAGATTGCATCGCAGAGTTGTTTCCGCTGATCCTCCCAGTCAAGCTGGTCAATGCCGTACTGCTTGGAGATTTCGCTCAGCTCCTCTCGAGCCTTGTCCCTTTCCTCCTTAAAACGGCAGGCGTCGTGGTGGCTCCACCAGTCGGAGTAGAAGGAATCCGAGGAAGAATCCGGGGAGTCAGAGGAGCTGGAAGATCCGGATGACGGAATTTCAGATCGGGGAAGAAGATGGCCTTGGCTGCTGGAGATGAATCTTATCCTAGAAAGTAAGAAGAGAATCGAAATCGAAACAATGGATGAACAGAGAAATAGAGATTGCAAGGGGGCAGGATGACCGATTCTTACCCATGGCGCCGGCGTTGCGGTGCTCGGCTGCCCTCCGCTTTTCCTTCAGCAGGTCACTTACCGCGGTTGTCGCCGTTTGCCATTGCTACAGGACTAGGGTTTTCTTCTGGGTTGAGCTGACAAGAGGAAGTGAAGAGACGGAGGCAAAAATGCGCAACTGCAAGTGCTAATCGAGGTTGTAGAGAGGGTTTATTTATAAGCCGGGAAAAGAGTCGTGGCGAAGTCTACGGAGTAATGGAGTAAGAATGCCAAGCGACAGAGTAGGGTTTTCCTTTTGGCTGGGCTGTTTTTACTGGGCCAGGCTTGGCTAAGTCGAACACCACTCGATTATCTTCTTAAGTTCTTTGAGAAAAGTTCATTCGGCTATCAGAAAATGAAGACAATCGGCTATATCTTATCGCAGGAAAATTAAGGGAGAGAGGCCGATTGCATTCTCAGATGAATGGAAGCATAAAAGTATCAAAATAGTTTTGCAAAGACAAAGTATGCTACGCTTGGTTTGTTACAAGATCAATGTTTACTCATTCGAAAGCTGATTGATTGTCTTTATGGCCTCGGCTCTGATTCGGCTGACAGTATCAAGCGCTTTTTGATCTTCATCTTCAGATTTTTGGATTTTGGATAATTTAGCTTTGATTTGTAGATCTTCTTTGAGAGCCGAAGTTATCTTCAACGAGGCTGCTTCTATGTCCTTCGGCAGATCGGTCATATGAGCCCTGTGAGATTGGATTTTAGTATTCAGATTGGCTAACTGGGCTTCTAACTTGCTCTTGTCTTCCTCCATGACTTTCAGTTCAGATTCCAAAGGTGCCAGGGAATTTTTTGCGATTTGAATATTGCAATGCAAATCTTTAAGTTCTAGCTTCTTTGAAGATCTGTCATTCAGCAAGGCAGCCTTGGATGATATGTTTTTAGTTGCTCTCCTTACCATTCCAAAAAAGTTGTCGAGGCAAGCTACAGATTCCAAGTGGGTCAGAAGAGCGGAAGGAATATCTTCATCAAATAAGCTGAAGAATATCTCTTATCTGATCTGCATCTTGAACCAGATTGACGACGTCTTTGTTCAACAGAGTAAATACTTCCCTCAGCCGAGCCTAGTTTTATGTTGATAAAGTATGTTGGGAAGTATTTTCTTCACCTTTCTTAGTGATATAATCTTTAGCAGGGAAAGAATAACTCGCGGTCGGCTCTTTAGTATTTTTCTGAGGAAAGAGAAAAGCGTTAGCCGACTAAGTGTATTTGGTGAAAGCGATGTAATTCAGGGACAGAACTTTGCCTGTTGAGCTGATTGATCATCAGAGGACGCCGCGCCTTGGCTTGCTCGGGGACTTTGTTGAGTGTTCGGAGGAGGTGGGCTTGGAGTATGATTAGGAGATGGCTCTGCTTCTAGTTCTTTTAAAATTTCATCTGTTTCAAGTAGTGGCATAAGCATGTGGCAACAGAGGGAAGGATAGCCGAACGCGTTACCTATGGTTTCGTCGGCCTCTATATTTTTTGAACCTTCAGGAGTCTTTGGATCTTCAGTTTCATCTTGGATCCTTTTTGTAGAAGCTTCAGGAGATAGTTTGGCAGTTGCTGAGGTACTGCCTGATTTCAAAACTTTGACTTGTGGCTGCAACGAGTGACGCAACATAGATTTGATCAGATTTATTGCCAAATAAAGTTGCTTAGCACAAAATGGGAGATTCATACCTTGGGAGATAGATTAGCCCTTTTGGTCCTTGGTTTCTTGGACAAAAGGACATTCTCAAGTGCCTTTCTTTTGCTCTCTCCTCCTGGAGGCACAATAGTTGAAGTTGCAGGGATCTTCATGAAGGTGCTCAAGCATGGAGCGTTGAAACCGAGAGCAGGATTGGGTCTAGCCAGGTAATACTGGATCACTCTGACAGGAGGTGTAGGCTCAGGATCCTATATATGGCCGAGTGTTAGAAAAAGATTGGATTCAAGAATGGAAAGTGATAAGTGTAATGGAATTACCTCACTGTCAGAACCAAAGTCAGGTTGCAAGTTTTGACAGAAGGGGTGAACAGGCACATTGAAGAGATGAGCGTGCCACTCTTCCCACCATGAAGTGAAGAAAGGATGAGTGTTGTCTACTATCCCAAGTGGAGATGGTTCATATGTTGGCAGCTCCCATCCTAATTCAAAGACTTTTTTAGCCATTATCCCCTCCATAATTACTTTTCTGGGTCTTAATACTGTTGAGAAGAAGAGTCTAGGGGGCAATTGACCACATCCTAATTGTCTGGCCACCATGTTTGCATAATAGAACTCGTAGGTGGACTACACTAATCTTCCATGGTGAAATTCGGCTGGCAGAACACAGGGTTTGATGAAAGAGTTGAAGATGTCAATAGATGTTTTGTCTGCACAGCCGGATTCGTAGTTGAACTTGCAGGGAAGAGTCAGATTTTCGTTCTCTCTGTAGGGAACCCAAAGTACATTGCCAAAGCCTTTGAAGAATAGCTTGAAGAGATGACCAATGTCCATATCGATGTTGATAGATGATGCTGCTTCTCCATAAGTCTGACAGGCTTTGACTCTTGCTGTTTTGCCTTCAGCGTAATTAATTGAAGGGAAACTCAAGTTGAGAAGGCTCACAAAAACTATCTGATGCATATATAGTTGGAACCACATCTGGACCAACCACTAGGGACCATTCACACAAGAAATTTCTCTACCCGTGTGCATCTGGAGAGTGATCTGATGCATCATATGATAGACAGACCCCAAGAGGTATTTGCCTAGTGGGATTTGAGTGCCTGCAGATAAATCTTCAGCCATCACCATATGGTTCAGAGTGGGTTCATTGGATTTTCCACAGAAGATGAATCTACATAGCCACATATTCATAAAGGCTTTCAGTTCTTTGTCAGAGACAGTATTGGACGACTCCATATAAGTCTGAATGTATTTAGCCCATCCGCATGCAGAGCTGACAGCTCTTTGATTACTTTTGTTCTTGTATTTGTAAGGATATACTGGTAATGTTACATTCAGACCAGTCATCATGAAGACGTCAGCTAGAGTAATAGTCATCATACCATGGCCAAAGATGAAAGCATTGATGGCGTTAGACCAGAAATGGGAAGCTGCTATCAGGAGAGGGTCGTTTTTGGGTGTTTCTGATAAAGATAACTCCAGACAGTGGCCAATGTCTTGATTTTCCCAGTGGCTGCTACTTTTTTTAAACATCCTCTTATACCAATTTCGCCATCCAACAATTGGGGGAAAAGGCCAGTTCTTGAAGGTGTTCGACCAGTGATTCGGTGAAGTAACTCCAGATTTGAAGGGAATTCTTTGGGTTTCCTTCTCGATAATCTCCATTGGGTCGAGATTTCCCATTGGACCGAGGAGATAGGAGTCAGGGTTGGCAGCATAAGGAATCAGGATTTGGTTCTTATATTCCTTGAAGAAATAGCGAATAGAGGGAGAAAGTGAACTGAAGGAAGAAGGTAGCAAGAGATTACTGAATATGTGAAGTTTACCTCTGGAATCTTGTCTTGGGTCGCCATCAAGGGTTCGAAGTGAAATCGATTGCGCAGAGATTTGAATTTCTTGAGCGGCGGCTACAGTGCCGAGAAGTGAAAACATAGGAGAGGGAAGAAGCTTGCAGGCAATTTCGAAATAAAATTGACCTTTATCCCGAAATTGAGGGGGCATGTGTTAACACCAGATTTTCGCACGCACGAGAAGATGACAAGAGGGCCCAACCAGCAGTAACAGGAGCATTCGGTAAACGACCGAGCGGTCGGCTAGTCTTCGGGATTTCGACAAATGCCTATATAGTTGGCTGTTTTGAGAAACGGTGACTCCATTCGGGAAGTAAAGATGGCTTGCACGAGAAAATACGTGATGATGGAGGACGCTGAGAGGGATAGGAATAGTATTTGTATCTTTCCAAAATTTGTTGTATAGGTTGTAATCGTTTAGGACTCATGTTTCATCCAGGGTATAAATATAAACCCTCGACCATTGTAAAACTGTTCACAACCACATCAATACAAACCGGCCCCGTGCCACCTTCGAGTCCTTAGTCGTGTCGTCGAGTTCTTTGAGAGGAATCATCGATCCGTCAACCTCCGTAAGTACCGGCAACCTTGTTATCATGTCTAGTGTCATGCGGTGGATTTAGATATGATGCAAGTAGTCTCGTATGTTAAGCTTAGTATCGTGCGGCGGATTTAAGCTTATGACGGGAGGTTTTTGCTTGTGCCTCGTATCGTGCGACGGATTAAGTCACGGGGAAAAATAGTTATCGACTCTATTAGATTTGGCAGATCTAGTAGATTCATTAAGTTATCATGTGTTATGTGTTTTATTTTATTTAATTCTTGTAACACTCTTTTGCCCAATCTAGATTGATCTTTGTTCGGCCTTGTTCCACAAGTTTGCTTGTGTTTTGCTAATCATAAGATCATGATGGCCGGATCAACTTTCAATCCAGATTGTTACATGTTGCGGGTTCATGCATGTTATTTACGATTAGACTTTGATAAAACTAGGTATCGTGCGGCAGATGCAGGTTTTAGATCAGTTTGATCGCGCTTGCTTGTTTGTTCCTTGTTCATGGACCCCAATTCGGCTGGTTTGCCGATTTTGGTTAGGCTTATACGACTAATGAGCTTTTATAGATCTGTTCAAATATATGCATGCTTTTAGCTTGTTATAATTAGATTGTATCATGCGGTGGATTAATCTAATTATAAGAAGTGGTGTAGACTTATAGCAAGTGGTATCATGCGGTGGATTAGCTTCGCTTGAGTTTATGCTTGACGGGTTTATGAAGACTAAACGTGCGGCAGATTAGTTGGATTAGCCTATGCATGTGTTATTTGAATAGCTCTATTTTTGCAAGTTACCTGTTTATAATATCCTCAATTTGTTCAAGCATGTCTTTCTTTACATATGCATTCGGCAGTTAATATGCTTTACATACTCTGTTCTCATACTTGCCGAATGACTTTATAAACATGCTTTGACAGACAGCTTCTATAGCTGTGTGCCGTCGTGATTGGCTTTCAAAGCCGTATATATGGAACTGTCTGGTCTCACCCGGCATGTTCCAGAGGTATTCTCACGTTTTTATCCCTTGTTGGTTTTCACGTCAAACCGACTAGCACGTCTCTGGATTCAACATACTCCGGGCACCCGATTGAAGCTAGCTTTTCGGCTTGCTGTGTGCTTGGCGCGAGGTGTCACGTTTTGCGCCAACACAGATATCCTAGCAAAATTGGGTTCCGACAGAGCTCTGGTTCCCAGCGGTACCTTCGTACATGAGTTATCCAAGCCCTCAATCGAAGGGAAGGATCAGGTTGACCCCCCACCCTCCGCTTAGATTCTAACTCTACCACCCGACTGGACACAAGTTTTCATTGACTACTTCAAGGAGCATAAACTACATAGTGACAAAACTGCTGCAGAGTAGGTCACCAGACGTAGCAAAAACTATGTCCTAGTTGGAGACAGGCTATATCGACGCAGTGCTTCATCTGGAGTCCTCCTCAAGTGCATCTCACCAGAAGAAGGCAGAGAAATCCTAAATGAGGTTCACTCCGGGTGTTGCGGCAACCATGCAGCATCAAGGACACTAGTCGGAAAAATCTTCAGATCTGGGTACTATTGGCCCTCAGCCTTGAAAGATGCAGAAGACTTAGTCCACCGCTGTCAATCATGCCAGTTCTTTGCCAAACAGCAGCATATACTGGCACATGAGTTGATCTATATTCCTCCATCATGGCCTTTCTCATGTTGGGGACTCGACATGGTGGGTCCTCTTAAGCGTGCCCCAGGCGGATTCGAGTACATCTACGTCGCAATCGACAAATTCACTAAGTGGATTGAGTACGTGCCGTTGGTCAAGTTCAATGCATCCAAATCGGTACAATTCATGCAGAGTATCTTCCATCGCTTTGGGATGCCACACAGAATTATCACTGATCTTGGGTCCCCATTCACGGCTATTGAGTTCAAATCATGGGCCAGCGACTGTGGAGTTAAGATATACTACGCATCAGTGGCTCATCCACAATCAAACGGTCAAGTTGAACGAGCAAACGCCCTCATTCTTGCCGGATTAAAACCAAGGCTATTTGACCTTCTAAAAGATCATGGTGGGAAGTGGGTCGAAGAACAGCCTAAGGTAGTCTGGGGGCTACGGACACAGCGAAGTCATGCAACAGGCCAAACTCCTTTCTTCCTGGTATATGGCACGAAAGCAATCCTCCCGGCAGACCTAATCTGGAACTCCCCACGAACAGAGCAGTACAATGAAGGCGAGGCTGATGATACAAGGCGACTAGAAGTCGACAGTCTTGAAGAGGCCCGATTAGCCGCACTCTTTCAGTTAGCAAGATACCTTCAAGGGATGAGGCGCTATTACGACAAGAACGTCCATCACCGTACCTTCCAAGTAGGCGACATGGTCCTGAAGAATATTCAGAATACCACAGGGCGTCACAAGCTTATGAGCCCATGGGAAGGACCCTACATAGTATCTAAAGTAACAAGACCCGAGTCATTTGAACTAGTCACTGAGGATGGTTCTCCATTGCCAAGTTCATGGAATATTGAGCATCTGAAGAAATTCCATACCTAAGGATTATGCTACAAATTCAACTCAGGGCAAATGTAATTATTTCCCGGATATGAATAAAGTTTGAAGTTCATCAAAAACAAGAGCTTTATGACTTATCTTTTGTTACACTTCATCACGACTACTTAGTCGGATAAGGTCCTTCAATGATACAATAAGCTAGCTTATTGTATCCCACCGACTAATATATAATATTACTCGGATAAATTGGTTCAGGAACCATACTCGAGTTACGAGCTCCGAGCTCAATACAACTCAAAAGATAGTACGGTTTAATACCCGGCCATCAGCCTATAGCGAATATGGTACGTACAAAAGTAGATACTAGTTCCTATAAGGCATAACAAGGGGAGTAATACTCACCCTGTTATATACTAATTGGACAGAGGTCCGCTTACTTTCGCACTCAAGCTGCGACTACCAAGAGGATATGATTCACCCAACAGGATCCATCGTTCAGTCCTTTAGAGGTGCTTGATCAATGTTATCCCTTGGACAAGGGTACTAAGAGTAGTACTCGGGCAGACTAAGTTCTCTATAAGATTAGTAAAGACTACTAGAGAAACGAAGTCATATGACCCAAAACTTAAGTGCTAGAGAGCACTCGGATAGACCCGTCTAATAAGACGCCTGGTCACGCATCCACAAAACGACCCATTGACAAGACATTCCTGGCAATGCCGAGTCGATCATACACGAAATTTACAAGTCTCAAAAGTAACTAATGCTTTGATTCTTTATATTTAATAATCATTGTTTACAGGCCATACAAACCACGGTCGAAGAACCAGGGAGGCTAGACTACTCTACAAGATCAAGAATCTGCGAGTACTCCTGCGCCATGGGCTTGACCTCCTCCTACATCGCCACAAGGTCTTCATCGCTCTTGCCTTCAGGGAGCGTCATGACGGACGATAGGTCGAAGGACGGCATATGCAGCCGCAGCGTCGCCAGCAGACCTTGCACCACTAAAGTTGCCATGTCCTTGATATACTGAGTCAGCCACCCGGGCGCAGCTTTGGCCCGATCAATCAAGGACTCGTCGGCTCCTTCAGGGCGCGGAATCATATCCAACACGGGCTCAACAGCAAGCTCCAGCGCCTTCAGTTGTGCTTGAACCGCTTCAAGAGCTTCCTGCGACTCCTTTGTCGACTTCAATGCTTGCAGGAGGTCCCGGTCAGCACCCTCACGCATCAATTTGGCCTCTTGAAGAGTACTTTGTGCATTAGCATATACCTCTTCGAGCTCCGCCTCCTTCCGGTTGAAAGCACTCTGCCACCCAAAAACCAGCGTGTTTGCATCTGAAAACGCATCAGCCAGATAAATGTCATCAGTCTGCAAAAATAATAAGGACTCGGGACAGTACTTTCAACTTACTAGCCAGCTGCTTTTTGGAAGACTTCTTGAGCTCCTTTATTTTCTGCTCCAAGGCAGCATCCTTGGCTATCAGCGCAATCTCTCGGTTGTTGGCAGCGTCGCGCTCATCAACAGCAACCTTGAGACTATTCTGCAGCTCGTTGATGCAATTATTTAAAAGCTGGGTGGCCACCTTTTGGCTAATTTGATCTTGGGCAATGTAGTCTTTAAGCTCCTGATTCTCACGAGAAATCTCTTGGCGAATCTGAGTGATCTGTTCTTTAACCTTCACATCAAAGCCCTGTACAGAAATAATACTGTAAGTACTCGGATGAGACTACAACATCTGAAGAGGACTTCAAGAGAATTACCTCAACAAATTGTTGAAGCGCTTCGGCAGGTGCCATCACTTGCTCACTCAACTCCTTTAGCCGGGTGAGGTCCTGGTTGTACCCCATAACATCAAGCATCGCTCCTTGGCGCGAGGATTCGGGGGCATCCTCAGACCCTCCCTGCGGGCGAGTGGAAGCTTCAGCATGGACGTCGGCCAAGACCATCTCCAGAGTTGGTTCGTCTGGCTGTCAAGTGCGGAAAAACCACTCATTGATTACTCGGTCAAACTCCAACTGAGCAGGAGAACGGAAGATTGAAAATGGCACACCAACCTGAGGCAAAACATCCGCTTCAGGCACTGCATCGACCTGGGATCTGGACGGTGAGTGTTGATGGTCCTTAAACACTTGTTTTACCATCAATATTTTACCCAAAAATTCACCAAAAGGGCATGAAATGTAGTCAAATAGGTTTCAATCTAACCAAATTTCACATGTCCATAGATTTTTATTTGAATGCAGGATTTGGACCAAATTTGGAGAATGGACCCGCCAGGGGCCGAGCCCACTCACCAGGACCGATTTGGGCCCTAGTGGGGTGGCGCCCGCCACCCCTAGGTGGCGCCCGACACAAGGGAGGGGCCCAAACTTCCCCCCTGCCACGTCACTGATACGTGTGACCACCCCAGGGCCAAATCTTAGCCCTTGGTCACTAGGTCAGTGGCATCGGAGGGCTCAGGAGGGGAGTGGCATGGATAATGACCTAATGACGGTTATCTGGACATGCAATCGCCTTGGAGGAGTCCCTGGAGACCGTAGGATCAATGACGGTGCATCCAAGGGCCAGGGGGGTGGCGGCCGCCACCTAGGGCTGGCGCCCGCCACTAGGATTTGCCCTAGGTCGGTTGGCTGCCCCCTATAAGTACGCCCGTCACTCACTTGGGCTATAAATACCCCCTGGAGGCATCACTTCATTTCAAGCAAGGAAAGCAAGGAAAGCAAGGAAGGAAGAAAGCAAGGCTAATAGCTTAGGATTTAGCCAAGCTTAGGCAAGTAGGTAGCTAGTAGAGCAAGGCATCCTTGCCTCATTGCCCTCGCGGAAGCGCTGCTCAAGGCTTAGCTCAAGAGTAGAAGCGTGCGAGTGATCGGTCCTGGAGCTGGGAAGAGTCTTCCTTCATCTCCAGTTCAGGTTTTGCTCTTGTTACTCAAGCACTTTACTATATTCTAGTTCATCATTTCATGTATTACTTTATTCTACTTACCAGTATTGAGTAGTATACTTGATTGATTGCTTGAGTACCTAGCTATCCTACAGTTCAATTCACTTAGCGATAGTAGTTAATCTCTAGTGTGCTTAGTGTTTGATCTTTGCCAATAGGTTGCTTAGTTAGTTTAGTGTTTATCTTATTAAGTCAAGTATTTGCTCTGACGTCCGCAAGGGTGTCTCTATTCTAGGCCAGGATAGAGATAGTTAGAGTATAATTAGGTGTGGTGCTTAGTTATAGACTTACCTTCAGATACGGCTAGACTCCCGGATAGCTGTGGTAGCAAGCAGGTGGTGACAGCCCTGTGCCCCTCGAATTCCACCTCGTAGTTGGTCTAGTTTAACAGTAAGGCTCGTTGTGCTAGCGTTCAACCTAAGTCAGTGGTAAAGGCTAGTACGCCTCGGTACTTGACAAGATAGGAATAAAACTATACTTAACTTGGTTGCTTATTTTGCATTTGCCTATCTTGCTTCGTAGTTATCTAGGAGTAGTTATTAGTTATTAGTTAGTTATATTAGTTATCCTTAGTTATCTTTTCCTCCTATCTATTAATCCATCCACCTTACCTTAACCATTCATTTCACCCTTACCTATCCACTCATAAACTCTTTCTAGCCTTTCTGTTAAGGTAAGGTGGAAAAGGAGAGAAGAGAAGAGAGGAGATGAAAGGCTAGAAAGAGTTTATGAGTGGATAGGTAAGGATGAAATGAATGGTTAAGGTAAGGTGGATGGATAGATAGATAAGGGGAATAGATAACTAATAAGGATAACTAATATAACTAACTAATATCTAATAACTACTCCTAGATAACTACGAAGCAAGATAGCTATGAAGCAAGATAACTACAAAGCAAGATAGGCAAATGCCAAATAAGCAACCAAGTTAAGTATAGTTTTATTCCTATCTTGTCAAGTACCAAGGCGTACTAGCCTTTACCACTGACTTAGGTTGAACGCTAGCACAACGAGCCTTACTGTTAAACTAGACCAACTACGTGGTGGAATTCAAGGCGCACAGGGCTGTCACAACCTGCTTGCTACCACAGCTATCCGGGGGTCTAGCCGTATCTGAAGGTAAGTGTATAACTAAGGACCACGCCTAATTATATTCTAACTATCTCTATCCTGGCCTAGAATAGAGACACCCTTGCGGACGTCAGAGCAAATACTTGACTTAATAAGATAAACACTAAACTAACTAAGCAACCTATTGGCAAAGATCAAACACTAAGCTCACTAGAGATTAACTACTATGGCTAAGTGAATTGAACTGTAGGATAGCTAGGCACTCAAGCAATCAATCAAGTATACTACTCAATACTGGTAAGTAGAATAAAGTAATACTTGAAATGATGAACTAGAATATAGTAAAGTGCTTGACTAACAAGAGGAAAACCTGAACTGGAGATGAAGGAAGACTCTTCCCAGCTCCAGGACCAATCACTCGCACGCTTCTACTCTTGAGCTAAGCCTTGAGCAGCGCTTCCGCGAGGGCAATGAGGCAAGGATGCCTTGCTCTACTAGCTACCTACTTGCCTAAGCTTGGCTAAATCCTAAGCTATTAGCTCTCTAGCTCTAGCCTTACTTTCTTCCTTGCTTTCCTTGCTTCTTCTTTGGTTTCCTTGCTTCTTCCTTGCTTGAAGTGAAGTGACGCCTCCAGGGGGTATTTATAGCCCAAGTGAGTGAGGGTGGTACTTATAGGTGGCAGCCAACCGACCTAGGGCAAACCCTAGTGGCGGGCGCCAGCCCTAGGTGGCGGCCGCCACCCCCCTGGCCGTTGGATGCACCGTCATTGATCCTACGGTCTCCAGGGACTCCTCCAAGGCTGTTGCATGTTGGTTGCATGTGCAGATAACTGTCATTAGGTCATGATCCACGCCACTCCCCTCCTGAGCCCTCCGATGCCACTGACCTAGTGACCAAGGGCCAAGATTTGGCCCTGGGGTGGTCACACGGATCAGTGACGTGGCAGGGGGAGTTTGGGCCTATCCCTGGTGGTGGGCGCCACCCCACTAGGGCCCAAAATGGGCCCTGGTGAGTGGGCTCGGCCCCTGGTGAGTGGGCTCGGCCCCTGGTGGGTCCATTCTCCAAATTTTGTCCAAATCCTGCATTCAAATAAAACTCTATGGACATGTGGAATTTGGTTAGATTGAAACCTATTTGACAACATTTCATGCCTTTTTGTTAATTTTTGGGTAAAATGTTGATGGTAAAAAAAGTGTTTAAGGACCATCAACAAGCTCCCCCAAGCTAACCTGTTGCTCGTCCTCGAGCAACACTGCGGTTTAAGCATTGAGCATGAAATAGATAGCAACTTAAGATGTATACAAGTGCATATTGTATAGTGAGAAATAACTTAGTATATATCATTAATCATAGCAATGGGGGGCTTATAGCTTTTCACTTTAAACATGAAAGAGTGAAATAAAGCAGTAGATAGGAAACTTTTATCTTGCTTAGATTTGACTAGGATTCTGTCTGGAGGTTTTTTAAGGTTTTCAAAAGATAAAAACTTGCTTAAGTCCTCCAAGATTCACTCAATCACTCAATGGTGTTTAAATCCTCACTTAGGCCAAAATGTAGCCTCTCTTATTTCTAAAGAATGATATGTGGAGTTATAGGTAGGCTAAGAATCATGAGCAAATTGCCTAGTGTTTATTGCTAAGCTAGACACTCAGATCATAAGGAGCAGCAAATCATAAAAATTGATCAAGATGTGCATGTGTGGTTATGTGGAAGTGTATAGAGAGATATTTCATAATCCTTCCTAGTTAATTTCTGGGGTCTAGAGCTAATGATAACTCTCTCTCTTTTTTTTCGATACATAGTGAGTAGACAAAAATGTGTCCTCACATTTTCTTAGGACATAGTCCTCTCTTGAGCTACTTTGCTCACTTTTTTTCCATATCTCTCTTTTTTAGCTCTAGATTTCCCCAAATTATCTATAAGAAAGGATTTTAGAAATGAATAGGAGGAAGAGAGAGAAATGCTTATTCCCAGTGTAGGAATAGCATAAGGCTAGCAATGGAATGTTTGGCAAGGTATTGCATATCTCCAGTGTAGAGAATGAGCAATTTGGTGGTTGCAAACTTCCAAAGTGGAGAGTAAGCAATTTATGGTGGGTGTGTGAATCTTGATCAAAAGATATGATAAGCTTCTCTACTAAGATCTATGAGGTCTAACAAAGCTCAACACAAACAAAGCTCTTTGTGGTTTTGACTAACAAATATTTGGCTAGTGGTGGGATGGGATAAAATCCAGGATGAACTTTTAGCAAGGTTTGCATGATTTTTAAAAGAAATCCACCAGATTAGGTCCTAATTTCACCTTAGCAAGTTTAAAGAATTACTCCATTTCCAACTAACTTTATTCACTAAGCATGATTTTAGTTAAAACATGTGCAACCCACAAAAGCTACAACTTAGATAAAACTAGTTATTCTAACTATGACAATAGCATTTGCATGGCATATTTTATTTCTTATTCAGGTTCCAATATTTTTAAGCAGATTTTATCATTTGTATTCATGGGATAATTACTTAGGCAAGCATATAACATTCAAAAACTTTCAAAAGATATAGAATTTAAGAACCGAACATAAAGAGTAGGGTTGAAACATACCTTATTGGCGCGAGGATCTCCCCCAAGCTGGCTTCTTGCTTGGTGAAGGGTCTTCATCTTTCTCGGTCGGAGCTCTTGTTCTCATTTTATTAAAAAGGAAACTATCTAATGTTGTGAAAAAGGGAAACTATCCTATTATGATATTTTATTATTCTAGCTAAGTTAACATATACTTATGCATATAACTAATGATAACTGATTTTTTTAGTTACATGCATGACATATGTTATTTATTTGAAAAAGGGAAATTTGAAGGGAAATTTAAAAGTAAATCCATACCTTAAATCCATGGAATTTCATCCTTATTGGGTGGATCTTCTTCCTTGGGTGCTTCTTCTTTAAGTACTTCATCGGATTCTTCTTCTTTTGGCACCTCTCCTTTGTCATGTGAATTACACAACTCAGGAGAAGGTGGTTCTTTCTTTCTGTTCCACCTTGTTCTTGGGCGCCTCTTCTTGGTACGAACGGGTTTTGCTTCCTGCATGTTAGCGGCATATGTGGGACCACGGGAAAAGGAGAATATTTCCTTCCTCCCTCCTAATGTCATTTGCATTTTACCACTCCCCACATATATGCAAGCATCAACAGTGTTCAAGAAAGGTCTACATAAGATTAGAGGCACATCTTTCCTATTTCCCATATCTAGTATTATGAAATCAGCAGGAACATATGAACCTCTAATATGAACAGGTAAATCAGTGACTATTCCTTCTACATAGCATGTTGATTGATCAGCTAGCACGACATAGGTAGGTGTGGATGACATGGGTGGAAAGAACGAGTTTTCATAGAAATCCTTAGACAAAATGTTCACACTCAATCCTAAATCACACATGGCATTTTTAAAGACTTGACCAAAGATTGAGCATCTAATTATGGGACTACCAGGATCACCCTTTTTAACAGTCATGGTTTGATCTTCATAATAGTTAAAATATTTTATTTCAACCATATTTGCAGTTTCCATGTTAGGTTTAGCCGGAATTTTGCCAGTTTCAAAAGAGGGTATGATAGCAGCAAGTTGAGCTAATTGGGTTTCTAACATCTTATTAAAGCTAAGTTGATTTTTCAGAGCAGATGAGAAATCTTCCAATCTAGCATTTATGTTCTCAAGCATTTTATCATTTGACATTAATTTCTTATTCAAAAATTCAGTAGTTCTACCTTGAGAGTAGACTAGATTCTTTAAGAACGAGAAATTATCAGTACTTTGGAAATTAAAGCGAGGGAATGAATTATTACCTTGAGAGTTGGAGTGCTGATTCCATCCTTGATCTTGTTGACGGAAACCGTTATTGTTGTTGTTGTTGATGATGAAGTTCAAATCTTCATGTAACTCGGGGTAGTGGTTCCCAGAATGTCCGGTTTCTCCACAGACTTCACAAGTCATGTAGGATTCCAGAGATTGGACACTCTCTTGTTAGTTCATCTTCTCACAGCTGTCCAGCTTCTTTGCCAGCAGGTCCATCTTGGCCACGATCATGTCGGCCTCCTTAAGGGAATGCATACCTCGCTTACGGAGCTGCAGTCTCTCGTCATTCCATCCTTGGTTCGACACCATCTTCTTGTTAACACTGGATTTTGGTCAACATTGAGAAGATGACAGGTGGACCCAACGAGCAGTGAGAAGAGCATTCGGTAGACGGCCAAGGGTGTGACTCCATTCGGGAAATAGATATGGCAAGAGAAGCCGATCACGAGGATAATCGACCATGGTCGTGACAGATTAAACGAGTATTCAAGAATCAGAGGGGTCTGATCCCATTGGCCAGGAGTTAGATTTGGTGGCGTTGTGATGTGGCAAGCAAGCAAAGAAGGCAATTTAAATATAAATATATATAAAGCATGCACGTCTCGACGTCCAGTTCTATATTTAGCATAAATGGCTTCACGATGAAGGAAAGGACAGAAGACGTCGTGCATGTCCAGTGTGCGGAGATGGGCGTATGAGGCATTCAGCAAGTTTTCATGCGGTCGGCTAGTTTCCAAGGATTCGGCAACTGCTCATGCGGTCGGCTATTCTGGGAAAAAGGGAGTTTCCGTTGAAACGACGGAAGTAAGAGCCGATCGGGCAACAAAATTGCGACAATTAAGGCAATGAAGATTCCGAAGGGAGTTTTTGGCCAAAAAAAGTAGTTTTTTTCCTTTAACGTTTCATAGTATCGATCCGTCGACCTCCGTAAGTCCCGGCAACCTTGTTATCATGTCTAGTATCATGCGGTGGATTTAGATATGATGCAAGTAGTCTCGTTCGTTAAGCTTAGTATCGTGCGGTGGATTTAAGCTTATGATGGGAGCTTTTGCTTGTGCCTTGTATCGTGCGGCGGATTAAGTCATGAGTAAAAATAGTTATCGGCTCTATTAGATTTGGCAGATCTAATAGATTCATTAAGTTATCATGTGTTATATGTTTTATTATTTAATTCTTGTAACACTCTTTTGCCCAATCTAGATTGATCTTTGTTCGGCCTTGTTTCACAAGCTCGCTTGTGTTTTGTTAATCATAAGATCATGATGGCCGGATCAACTTTCAATCTAGATTGTCACATGTTGTGGGTTCATGCCTGTCAATCACGGTTAGGCCTTGATGGAATTGGGTATCCTGCGGCAGATACAGGTTTTAGATTGGTTTGATCATGCTTGTTTGTATGTTCCTTCTTCATGGACCCCAATTCGGCTAGTTTGCCGATCTTGGTTAAGCTTACCTGAGTAATGAGTATATATAGATCTGTTCAGATATATGCATGCTTTTAGCTTCTTATAATTAGATTGTATCATGCGGTGGATTAATCTAATTATAAGAAGTGGTGTAGATTTGTAGCAAGTGGTATCATGCGGTGGATTAGCTTCGCTCAAGTTTATGCTTGACGGGTTTATGAAGACTAGACGTGCGGCAGACTAGTTGGATTAGCCTATGCATCTTTTGTTTGAATAGATTTATATTTACAAGTTACCTGTTTCTTTTATTACACATGCGTTCGGCAATCAACATGTTTACATGCTTTCTTTTATACTTGCCGAATGACTTTATAAACCTGTTTTGACAGACAGCTTCTATAGTTGTGTGCCGTCATGATTGGCTTTCAAAGCCGTACATATGGAACTGTCTGGTCTCACCCGGCATGTTCTAGAGGTATTCTCACGTTTTTATCCCTTGTTGGTTTTCAGGTCAAACCGACTCGCACGTCTCTGGATTCAACATACTCCGGGCACCCGATTGAAGCAAGCTTTTTTCGGCTTGCTGTGTGTGAGGCGCGGTGAACCAGATTTTGCACCAACACTTCTCTATGAGCAGTACTAGAGAACAGGCCTTTGGACGATCTACCAATTGAGCTATAGTCTCGGCCAAAAATTGTGTCCGAGGCTAAAGACTTTTAGTCCCGATTGGTAATACCAACCGAGACTAAAGGTGAATCTTTAGCCCCGGTTGGTATTACCAACCCGGACTAAAGGTCCCCGCTTGGTAATACCAACCGAGGCTAAAGGGTGAACCTTTAGCCCCGGTTGGTGTTACCAACCGGGACTAAAGGTACTTTTAGTCCCGGTTGGTGTTACCAACCGGGGCTAAAGGTCCTTCCCGAGTGGATTCAAAAGGAAAACATCCAGAACTACATCACGTGGGTTGTGTAGCTCAGTTGGTAAGTGTGCCTGAAGCGAGAGGTGTTGAGTTCGAATCTCACAAACACACATTTATTTTTTATCGTGAGAGGCTTTAGCCCCGGTTGGAAGCACCCGGGACTAAAGCCTGGGGCCTTTAGTCACGGAGTGCTAGCTCCGGTTGGAAAACCGGGGCTAAAGCCCCTTCCCAACCGGGGCTAAAGGCCGATTCTGTAGTAGTGGAGAGCCTTAGCATCTGCAACATTCAGAGAAAAGAATGCACCATCGGCGGCGGCATTCAAATGGCTTCTAGAGAGTGGGGTTAGGCCATGATAGAAGTTCTGGATCAATAGCCAGTCCTCCATACCATGGTGTGGACAAGCAGTGACGTACTCTTGCATTCTCTCCCAAGCCTCGGGAATAGATTCCTTGGCTTGTTGAGTAAAGCTGGAGATTTTGTTGCGAAGAGCGTTCGTCTTGCCCATCGGAAAGAATTTGGCGAGAAAAGCATTGGAACACTTGTCCCATGTGTCTACAGCGTTGCGATTGGTATAGAACCATTGCTTCGCTTTTCCTAGGAGAGAAAAGGGAAAGAGACAAAGACGGATGGCTTCTTGGGTTATCCCCTTAATGGTGAAGGTGCCGCAAATCTCCAAAAATTGTTGGAGGTGAGCATTGGCATCCTCATGAGCTTTGCCACAGAACGGGCTAGCTGGGACCATCGTGATCAGAGCCGGTTTCAACTCGAAATTGAGGTTGGCATCGATCACGGCTGGTCCTGTCGCTACATTGGCGGCAGAAGGAGCAGAAAACTCACGAATGGTCTCATTGGCCATCATGAAGGTAGAACGAGGTAAGAAAGAAAGAAGTTGAAGAAGATGAAGGAAAAAGATAAGAAGGACTATGGAAAGAAAGAATGGGGAAAGATGGGATTCGCTAAGCGGGAGCTTAAGCGAAGATAAATTCGACAAGGACTCGAAGGATACACCGATTGCCTTCCCCGGCAACGGTGCCAGAAATGCTTGTTGGTAGTTCTTAACTTCACTAAAGATAGAGCTAGGCAACTATCCCCGGTAACGGCCCAGAAATGCTTGTTGACACTTGCTAACGTCGTTACTAGGAGTAGACTATGGAATCTATCCCTAGCAATGGCGTCAGAAATGCTTGTAGCAAGTCCAGTCACTATACCTAAAGGAGTGAAGCTAAAGCAGCTATCTACTAATGTCAAATGGGGTTGTCAATCCCGACACTAGTAGGAGCTAGCTAGAGAGATTGCAATCTACCTAGAGGAGATTCTGCAAGCGCACAGAACTATCGTAGTAGCACTTCGCCTGGGAGTACCAGGTGTCGATTTATTTGATCCCAAAGGAAGGCTAGGGTGGTGTATGAGTCGAGTCAAGGAGGGGATGAGAGTCGAAGAATAAGAAAGGGAAAAGGAGAGAAGAGAAGAGAGGAGATGAAAGGCTAGAAAGAGTTTATGAGTGGATAGGTAAGGATGAAATGAATGGTTAAGGTAAGGTGGATGGATAGATACATAAGGGGAATAGATAACTAATAAGGATAACTAATATAACTAACTAATATCTAATAACTACTCCTAGATAACTACGAAGCAAGATAGCTACGAAGCAAGATAACTACGAAGCAAGATAGGCAAATGCCAAATAAGCAACCAAGTGAAGTATAGTTTTATTCCTATCTTGTCAAGTACCGAGGCGTACTAGCCTTTACCACTGACTTAGGTTGAACGCTAGCACAATGAGCCTTACTGTTAAACTAGACCAACTACGTGGTGGAATTCAAGGCGCACAGGGCTGTCACCACCTGCTTGCTACCACAGCTATCCGGGGGTCTAGCCGTATCTGAAGGTAAGTCTATAACTAAGCACCACACCTAATTATATTCTAACTATCTCTATCCTGGCCTAGAACAGAGACACCCTTGCGGACGTCAGAGCAAATACTTGACTTAATAAGATAAACACTAAACTAACTAAGCAACCTATTGGCAAAGATCAAACACTAAACTCAATAGAGATTAACTACTATGGCTAAGTGAATTGAACTGTAGGATAGCTAGGCACTCAAGCAATCAATCAAGTATACTACTCAATACTGGTAAGTAGAATAAAGTAATACTTGAAATGATGAACTAGAATATAGTAAAGTGCTTGAGTAACAAGAGCAAAACCTGAACTGGAGATGAAGGAAGACTATTCCCAGCTCCAGGACCGATCACTCGCACGCTTCTACTCTTGAGCTAAGCCTTGAGCAGCGCTTCCGCGAGGGCAATGAGGCAAGGATGCATTGCTCTACTAGCTACCTACTTGCCTAAGCTTGGCTAAATCCTAAGCTATTAGCTCTGTAGCTCTAGCCTTGCTTTCTTCCTTGCTTTCCTTGCTTCTTCCTTGCTTGAAGTGAAGTGACGCCTCCAGGGGGGTATTTATAGCCCAAGTGAGTGAGGGGGGTACTTATAGGGGGCAGCCAACTGACCTAGGGCAAACCCTAGTGGCGGGCGCCAGCCCTACCTGGCGGCCGCCACCCCCTGGCCGTTGGATGCACCGTCATTGATCCTACGGTCGCCAGGGACTCCTCCAAGGCGGTTGCATGTCCAGATAACCGTCATTAGGTCATGATCCATGCCACTCCCCTCCTGAGCCCTCCGATGCCACTGACCTAGTGACCAAGGGCCAAGAATTGGCCCTGGGGTGGTCACACGGATCAGTGACATGGCAGGGGAAGTTTGGGCCTCTTCCGGGTGTCGAGCGCCACCTAGGGGTGGCGGGCGCCACCCCACTAGGGCCCAAAATGGGCCCTGGTGAGTGGGCTCGACCCCTGGTGGGTCCATTCTCCAAATTTGGTCCAAATCCTGCATTCAAATAAAAATCTATGGACATGTGGAATTTGGTTAGATTGAAACCTATTTGACTACATTTCATGCCTTTTTGCTGAATTTTTGGGTAAAATGTTGATGGTAAAACAAGTGTTTAAGGACCATCAACACATACCATCTTTTGAAACTAGCAAAATTCCGGCTAAACCTAACATGGAAACTGCAAATATGATTGAAATAAAATATTTTAACTATTATGAAGATCAAACCATGACTGTTAAAAAGGGTGATCCTGGTAGTCCCATAATTAGATGCTCAATCTTTGGTGAAGTCTTTAAAAATACCATGTGTGATTTAGGATCGAGTGTGAACATTTTATCTAAGGATTTCTATGAAAACTCGTTCTTTCCACCCATGTCATCCACATCTGCCTATGTCGTGCTAGCTTTTCAATTAACAAGCTATGTAGAAGGAATAGTGATTTACCTGTTCATATTAGAGGATCATATGTTCCTGCTAATTTCATAATACTAGATATGGGAAATAGGAAAGATGTGCCTCTAATCTTAGGTAGACCTTTCTTGAACACTGTTGATGCTTGCAAATATGTGGGGAGTGGTAAAATGCAAATGACATTAGGAGGGAGGAAGGAAATATTCTCCTTTCCCCGTGGTCCCGCATATGCCGCTAACATGCAGGAAGCAAAACCCGTTCATACCAAGAAGAGGCGCCTAAGAACAAGGTGGAACAGAAAGAAAGAACCACCTTCTCCTGAGTTGTGTAATTCACATAACAAAGGAGAGGTGCCAAAAGAAGAACCCGATGAAGTACTTAAAGAAGCACCCAAGGAAGAAGATCCACCCAATAAGGATGAAATTCCATGGATCTAAGGTATGGATTTACTTTTAAATTTCCCTTCAAATTTCCCTTTTTCAAATAAATAACATATGTCATGCATGTAACTAAAAAAAATCAGTTATCATTAGTTATATGCATAAGTATATGTTAACTTATCTAGAATAATAAAATATCATAATAGAATAGTTTCCCTTTTTCACAACATTAGATAGTTTCCTTTTTAATAAAATAAGAACAAGAGCTCCGACCGACAAAGATGAAGACCCTTCACCAAGCAAGAAGCCAGCTTGGGGGAGATCCTCGCACCAATAAGGTATGTTTCAACCTTACTCTTTATGTTCGGTTCTTAAATTCTATATCTTTTGAAAATTTTTGAATGTTATATACTTGCCTAAGTAATTATCCCATGAGTAAAAATGATAAAATCTGCTTAAAAATGTTGGAACCTGAATAAGAAATAAAATATGCCATGCAAATGCTATTGTTATAGTTAGAATAACTAGTTTTATCTAAGTTGTAGCTTTTGTGGGTTGCACATGTTTTAACTAAAATCATGCTTAGTGAATAAAGTTAGTTGGAAATGGAGTAATTCTTTAAACTTGCTAAGGTGAAATTAGGACCTAATCTGGAGGATTTCTTTTAAAAATCATGAAAACCTTGCTAAAAGTTCCTCCTGGATTTTATCCCATCCCACCACTAGCCAAATATTTGTTAGTCAAAACCACGAAGAGCTTTACTTGTGTTGAGCTTTGTTAGACCTCATAGATCTTAGTAGAGAAGCTTATCATTTCTTTTGATCAAGATACACACACCCACCATAAATTGCTTACTCTCCACTTTGGAAGTTTGCAACCACCAAATAAATTGCTCATTCTCTACACTGGAGATATGCAATACCTTGTCAAACGTTCCATTGCTATCCTTATGCTATTCCTACACTGGGAATAAGCATTTCTCTCTCTTCCCCCTTTTCATTTCTAAAATCCTTTCCTATAGACAATCTGCGGAAATCTAGAGCTAAAAAAGAGAGATATGAAAAAAAAGTGAGCAAAGTAGCTCAAGAGAGGACTATGTCCTAAGAAAATGTGAGGACACATTTTTGTCTACTCACTATGTATCGAGTAAAAAAAGAGAGAGAGAGTTATCATTAGCTCTAGACCCCAGAAATTAACTAGGAAGGATTATGAAATATCTCTCTATACACTTCCACATAACCACACATGCACATCTTGATCAATTTTTATGATTTGCTGCTCCTAATGATCTGAGTGTCTAGCTTAGCAATAAACATTATGCCATTTGCTCATGATTCTTAGCCTACCTATAACTCCATATATCATTCTTTAGAAATAGGAGAGGCTACATTTTGGCCTAAGTGAGGATTTAAACACCATTGAGTGATTGAGTGAATCTTGGAGGACTTAAGCAAGTTTTTATCTTTTGAAAACCTTAAAAAACCTCCAGACAGAATCCTGGTCAAACCTATGCAAGATAAAAGTTTCCTATCTACTGCTTTATTTCACTCTTGAATGTTTGAAGTGAAAAACTATAAGCCCCACATTGCTATGATTAATGATATACACTAAGTTATTTCTCACTATACAATATGCACTTGTATACATCTTAAGTTGCTATCTATTTCATGCTCAATGCTTAAACCGCATTGTTGCTCGAGGACGAGCAACAGGTTAGCTTGGGGGAGCTTGTTGATGGTCCTTAAACACTTGTTTTACCATCAACATTTTACCCAAAAATTCACCAAAAAGGCATGAAATGTAGTCAAATAGGTTTCAAACTAACCAAATTCCACATGTCCATAGATTTTTATTTGAATGCAGGATTTGGACCAAATTTGGAGAATGGACCCACCAGGGGCCGAGCCCACTCACCAGGACCCATTTGGGCCCTAGTGGGCTGGCGCCCGCCACCCCTAGGTGGCGCCCGCCACAAGGGAGAGGCCCAAACTTCCCCCCTGCCACGTCACTGATCCGTGTGACCACCCCAGGGCCAAATCTTAGCCCTTGGTCACTAGGTCAGTGGCATCGGAGGGCTCAGGAGGCGAGTGGCGTGGATCATGACCTAATGACGGTTATCTAGACATGCAACCGCCTTGGAGGAGTCCCTGGAGACCGTAGGATCAATGACGGTGCATCCAAGGGCCAGGGGGTGGCGGCCGCCACCTAGGGCTGGCGCCCGCCACTAGGGTTTTCCCTAGGTCGGTTGGCTGCCCCCTATAAGTACCCCCCTCACTCACTTGGGCTATAAATACCCCCTGGAGGCATCACTTCATTTCAAGCAAGGAAACCAAGGAAAGCAAGGCTAATAGCTTAGGATTTAGCCAAGCTTAGGCCAGTAGGTAGCTAGTAGAGCAAGGCATCCTTGCCTCATTGCCCTCGCGGAAGCGCTGCTCAAGGCTTAGCTCACGAGTAGAAGCGTGCGAGTGATCGGTCCTGGAGTTGGGAAGAGTCTTCCTTCATCTCCAGTTCAGGTTTTGCTCTTATTACTCAAGCACTTTACTATATTCTAGTTCATCATTTCAAGTATTACTTTATTCTACTTACCAGTATGGAGTAGTATACTTGATTGATTGCTTGAGTACCTAGCTATCCTACAGTTCAATTCACTGAGCCATAGTAGTTAATCTCTAGTGTGCTTAGTGTTTGATCTTTGCCAATAGGTTGCTTAGTTAGTTTAGTGTTTATCTTATTAAGTCAAGTATTTGCTCTGATGTCCGCAAGGGTGTCTCTATTATAGGCCAGGATAGAGATAGTTAGAATATAATTAGGCGTGGTGCATAGTTATAGACTTACCTTCAGATACGGCTAGACCCCCGGAAAGCTATGGTAGCAAGCAGGTGGTGACAGCCTTGTGCGCCTTGAATTCCACCACGTAGTTGGTCTAGTTTAACAGTAAGGCTCGTTGTGCTAGCATTCAACCTAAGTCAGTGGTAAAGGCTAGTACGCCTCGGTACTTGACAAGATAGGAATAAAACTATACTTAACTTGGTTGCTTATTTGGCATTGGCCTATCTTGCTTCGTAGTTATCTAGGAGTAGTTATTAGATATTAGTTAGTTATATTAGTTATCCTTTTTAGTTATCTATTCCCCTTATCTATCTATCCATCCACCTTACCTTAACCATTCATTTCATCCTTACATATCCACTCATAAACTCTTTCTAGCCTTTCATCTCCTCTCTTCTCTTCTCAACTTTTCCCTTTCTTATTCTTCGACTCTCATCCCCTCCTTGACTCGACTCATACACCACCCTAGCCTTCCTTTGGGATCAAATAAATCGACACCTGGTACTCCCAGGCGAAGTGCTACTACGATAGTTCTGTGCACTTGCAGAATCTCCTCTAGGTAGATTGCAATTTCTCTAGCTAGCTCCTACTAGTGTCGGGATTGACAACCCCATTTGACATTAGTAGATAGCTGCTTTAGCTTCACTCCTTTAGGTATAGTGACTGGACTTGCTACAAGCATTTCTAGCGCCGTTGCCAGGGATAGATTTCATAGTCTACTCCTAGTAACGACGTTAGCAAGTGTCAACAAGCATTTCTGGGCCGTTACCGGGGATAGTTGCCAAGCTCTATCTTTAGTGAAGTTAAGAACTACCAACAGAGAGGAGCCGGGCAGAGGATCTACCTGGCTAACGGTTGAAGGGACGCTGGATTCATCCTTGTCCAGCGTCTCCGACTCCCCTACCGCCCAGATCTCAAGGACAATACTTGAAAGTGCTGCAGCCGGCTTCATTTTCCTACAACAGACAAGCGTCCATGCTAGTACCAGGAACATACGAATACTCTAAAGTAAAGTCCTATAACTTACTTTATGAGCTTCAATGCTCGCGGCAGCTTCAAGAGCAGTTTCTTCAACTGCGGGTCGAAAGCCGGAGCTTCTTCAGAGACCGCACCGCTCGAAGTCCCCTGGGCTGTTTCAACATCTGGAACAAACAAAGATATAAGACAAGGATTTATTAAAATCCAAACACAGAAAGACTACAAAGTACTCGGGTTTTCCCTTACCCGGAGCACCCGTATTACAGTGCTTTTCAGCCAATTCTGTTGACAAAAGTATTTGTCGACAAGCACGGCGATTACCAATGCGAGCCTTCTTTGGGACAGGTTCCCCAACTTCTTGAAGTGGAGTCGGAGACCTCTTCCGGCTACTCTCGGCTTCCGGATCTATGAGTACGACATTAGAGTCAGTCGAATCTTAGTCAAGCCAGTCAAAGTCACTGGGAGAACTTGACTTGTTTGGGAGGTCCTCACTTCGGATGGGACCCCCGAGAGCTATGCCTCCGCCTTCTTGAGTCGCCATGGGCAAGGGTGGGCAATCATTGTTATCCCTCCCCTGGCCCTATAAAAAGGAGACAATTCTGTCAAGTCAGAAAGATATCTACTAAGAATCTCAAAGACTAATCAGCTCAACTACTCACATGTGGAGGCGGGTTGATCGCAGAGAAGGTGGTCTTCACTGGGACAAGATACTCACGGCTCTTCAACAACCGGTTCATCCTCCTCAGGATTTCGTGGTCAAATAGCTGCTCGGCATCATGACGACCCGGGTCCTTCACGCCTAGGTACTCGAAGCCAAAATTGGCTCGTTGTTGGAGTGGGTGAATTCGGCGCGTGATGAAGTCTTGGACGACGGTGTACCCGTTCAATCCGCAGATCTTCAACGCCTCTATCATGTCAATGAAAGGTTGGACAGCCTCTACCTCCTCGGCGGTAATCTTGCCTTTCCACTCCCGACACTTCTGCGGAGGCCATCCATCATGGCGATGAAGAGCTGGCGGGGTGTTGGCCATATAAAACCACCCGGCAGCCCAATCTCGGACAGAATCTGATAGCTCTACAGTAATATACTGCGTGGCTACCTCTAGCCTAAGCTGGATGCTAGCCCCTCCGACTACCTCTACGCTAGCGTCACTGGGTTGACACTTCAACCAGAAGAAGTAGCAGAACAGAGTAAAGGAAGGGCAGATCCCCAGAAAAGCTTCACACAGATGGGTGAAGATAGCAATGTGGAAGCTGGCATTGGGAGTGATATGGTTGAGAGTCAAACCATAGTAATGAAGCAACCCCCGCAGGAAGTCAGATGCTGGAAGCAACAATCCTCGCTCCACGAAGGACTTGAACATGACTATCTCCGTCGTATTGGGGGCAGGAGCGCGATGGTCAGTGGGTACCCTCCACCCATCAAGTGTCTGCGATCGGAGCAATCCTTGTTGCGCCAAGTAAGCAAGCTCCGTCTGCCTAGTATCTGGCATCTTCCACGCCAAGACATCAGTGGGCGGGCATGGATGGTGCGGCCTCCGGTGGTGGTGATCCTGGCCTTCTACTTCTCCGCAGCGGCTTGCTTCTTAGGACCCATGTTGGTGACAAGGGATTTTCTACGCATCAACTGAGGATTGGATATAACATTTCTAACTCCGGAGGCAATGGCTTGATGACAGCGTGAGGATAACATAGGCCCGGCGGCGGCTTATTATAGATCTGTTTCGGCAACCGTTCGTCTTTTCTAAACGGCGTTATGAAAACCATTCAAAACCCTAACGACTGGGGGACGTTTCAGACGGCGTCAAAGGCAGTGAATAGGCACAACGCAAGCAGACAACGTTACTTCTTTCACAAGACACAGTTAGTACTCGGGGAAAAAGACAAAGGACTCGGAAAATATTCCAAGTACCCGGATCTTATTTATTATTACTCAAAATTACAACAGAAATATGTGGATACATCTTGAGATACAGCAACTACCAGCACAAGTACAATCAGGATGTAAAGCGCTACTCCAGTGTAATCAAGGTACAAAGTCTTGATGCTTAGTGCACCAAGGACCGGGTTTAGTGACGCAGTAAAGCAGACACAGAACCTTGGGTTGACACTATCTTTTCAGTGCATCCCAAGGTGGGTTTAAGGCACCGCCCCAATACCCAAGGAACTCGGGGGAAGGCCCTAACCCTAGCGCCCTTTTGACAACCTGTGACTCCGAGGTTATCTACGAGTGGAGTCACAAGAGTTCTTATAGGCGCACCTCTGTATCCCTCTGCTCGCGACCACTTGGAAATCACCCTGGCGGATGATCCCTTCACAAGAGTTCTTCTGGACACATAAACTATCTTACTTAAGGAAGATACCAGGGGGCTCAGACATCTCTACTACAGATACTACAATACTCATGGGACTAAGAGCAGTCATATACTTGAGAGGATATGGTTTCCTTGCTTCCCAGGTAGGGTATTTATAGGCGCTTCATCTTGGTCTATGGACATTGTCCACGGATATAAGTGACCAGAGAATCAATAATTTACCCTATGTACTGTTGCACATGTGAAGCCTGGCATCAATGATAGGTTTGATTCCCATGCGCACTACAAGAGGAAGACGACAAAGTTTGCAGTTGTGGAAAACGACAAGAACTGTAACACCCAGTTTTAAGAACAAAACCAGGTATACACCATATGTGAGCCTAGGAAGTCAAATCTCACATATAGCCACAAATAAAGGGTAATATCGAAGGACAATGCTCATATATAATGTATAAACACAAAGAACATAACCTTAAGGAGCAGACAGCGGAAAGACACTCTGATCTTCAGATGGAGACACCAACTTCACAGGGAACAACTGACTGGTTGACCACAAGCCTAAGCTTAGGAAACTCATCTGAGTCATCACCACGCTTCCACTGCGCGACTCTGATGGAGACTGGGGTGTGGGGGAAAAGCAAGAGTGAGTCCATGTCGAACTCCACAAGTATAGCAACAAGTGATATAGATCCCAAGTTTCATGATCAATGTAACATAAATAATGAATAGCATAGAACGGTAAATAATGAACATGTTAACCCACAAAAGTCATAATCTTAATGTAAAAGTCTTCAAGGCCGCTCGTGTCCTTGAGCAAGGCTGATATATCAGTTTAATAAACTTTGCGCAAAGGTGTACACTTTCCCTGTGAGACGTGAATTGCCCTTTTGCCCGAGGTGATCAGCCTCTTAACTCACTTCCAAGGAAAGTCGGCAGGGTTCACGATGAAGCTTTTCAAAGGTTCGTCTAACGACTTAGGGCCGCTAGGTTTCATTAGTCAGTCTGGGTGATTCAACCAACCGCAGGGATCCCCATTCTGCTAACCCCCACTTGCGCCACAAGGGTAACCTCTAACAAGCTAGAAAAGGTCCTCATACTGAGCTAAAGCCAGAGCCATATAACCCTCATCAGTTGCACTGTAAAACCCGAAGGTGCTCATACAGATAATTTCTTAAGTTGCTAATAAGTCATTTTTATCATTCGATGCATACATTAATTAAGTAACATGATCATGATTGCAAAAAGAAAACCCGATTGCTATACTTGCCTTAACTTAAGATCCTTCTTCTGTTGACTTGTAGATTTCCAAAGGTTGACTCTTGATCACGATCTCTGGATCACAAACTTCTTCTTGATCACCAACGCATAACTCACCGACTAGACATACGATCACAGAACACCACACATGCATCCAAAAGCAATTCATGCAAAGCAAACATAGCCTATGATTAGAATAGTACATCAATCATAATAAAAAAATATAAAGAGTTTTGAAAACTGATCTACGTCTCACTACGAACACACAGACGCGAAGATCACGCTAAACAGAACTATAACGGAAAAGATATGAACTAAACAAGATTAAAGACACTAATTACTAGATTAGATTTAACTCAAATTTTAATTACAGGAAACAGTACTGAAAGTTATCTGGTTTGAAAGAACTTTTCGAAATGAATCTAACGCAAGTTGAACAAATCAAAATGGAGCTAAAACGTGGGTTTTATAAGCATTTTACTCAGTGGCAAACTTGTAAATAGACTGAAATGCATTTGGATTTAAAACTGATTTTAAACGAAATTTAAATCAATTTTAAATCTGATTTCAACTGGCTGAAGGACTGCGGGTTGATTCCTGAGTTTCCCGGGGTCTCTTTAGCAAATTTTCCCCGAAGGGGTATCAACCGACCGGAGCCATCGGATCAACAATGGAGGGCTGGGATTAGATCCCAGGGGGAAAGGGAGCCGGCGGCACCAGGCACGCGCACAGGCCGCGACGTCGCGGTGCCGCGCGACGTCGGGCACGCTCCCACCATGGCCGGTGCATGGGAGCTCGGCGGCTCGACCACCAGAGCCTCTGATGTACGCAGGAGGGGGTCGAGAGGGGACGGGGATATCTGGCGAAGCTCACCGCGGCACAACAAAGGGAAGACAGCGCAAGGGGACGGCGAGCCACGAAGGACGGTGGACGGCGGTGGTCCGTCGGACGACGGTGTCCCTGCGATTCCAAGCGGCGAGGTGAGTGGCGCTCCAGCCAAACTGAAGAGGAGGTTTTGACCCTCGGTGGCGTTACCTTGGCGCGGGGCTCGCCGGAGGGTGGTTTAGCCGCGACGCGATCGGATGACGATGCGAGCACGGCCGCGGCATCAATGGAGAGACGGGCGGCTCTGGTGTTGCGGTTCGGGAGAGAGCGAGGTCGGGGAGAAGTGGGGGAAAAAGGGAGCGGGAGTGCATGGGGGTGCGCTAAATAGACGACGGAGGAGGGAGCGGGGGCGGATGCATGACGTGCGTAGCAGAGGCGGGCGCACGGCGGTTGTGCTGGCGCCCGGCTGAGATGTGCGGGAGGTGGGGGAGAACCGCCTGACGCATGGGGCCACGACGTCAGTCGCAGAGAGGGAGGCAAGGGCTTTGCAGGCGGCCGGATGCACGCGAGCGGGCCGGCCTGCTGGGCTGGCATGGGCCACGCGAGAGAGAGGCGAGGGGGAGGAGCGCCGGCCCAGGGCGGGAGAAACAGAGGAGAGGAGGCGGGCCTGAGCGAGCTGGGCTTTGCAGCCGCGCGGGCCAAAAGTGAGGGAGGGAAGGAGGAAAAAATAAAAACCTTTTTCATTTTATTTTTAGCACAAATCAAAACATTTCAAAAGGATGTTTGGATTCAAACAAATTTGACGAAAACCACTCATCTCAAAAATTAAAATGCAGAGGCATGAATGCAACATTATGTTTCTAACTTGGTTTTAATTTTGTGAAAATTATTTAATCCTAGATTAAATGCACACCAAAATTCAATAAAGAAACATTTTCACCTATTTTTAAATTGGGCAAATTTTAGGGTGTCACAAATCTACCCCCCTTAAGAGAATCTCGTCCCGAGATTCGGGAGAGACTCAGAGCACAGGAGAGAAACGAGAAAAGATCTTGATAACACTTTCACTTCACACTTGTATACCAAGCTTATCAAACCACTGATGTTTCATGATCATAACTTGTGAACAAAGATTCCATGAAAAGATTATTACACTTGATTATCCCAAACTTATCTTGATCGCTAACTTGATTGGCTTACAACTCAAAAAGATGTGGAAACTTGGTCTGCAGTTGTTCCTCGGTTTTCCACATTGCTTCTTCTTCACTTAGGTTACTCCACTGAACCTTACACACTTTAAACATTCTTCCATTAAAAGTTCTCCAGGTTGTTTCTAGAATCTTGACCGGATATCCTGCATTTGCCAGATGGTCTGTTGTATCGACTTCCACTGAAGATGTTTGCCCATCTGTGTTCTTAGCTATATGCTCATCATTATCCACGATAACATCCTTAGTCTGCACTCCATTGTACAAGTCATCAGCTTTCTCAGATTGAAGTTGACAACCGTGATACTCAATTCTTTTCCCTGACGGTGCAGTTAGAAGCATTGCGCATTGAGTACAATGAATTACTCCTTTGTGTGCACACAACCATCCATTACCAAGAACCATAGGAATATTGAGTGACTCCAAAACAATGAAGGTTACGGTAAAGTTTTCCTTGTTTATGACAAGACTAACTTTCGGGCACATCTGATCTGCCTGTATTTCTCCAACTGGGGTATGAACTATCAAGGGCCTCTTTGTTGGACACTTCGCCATCTTGTTCGTCTCTAAACACTCGACGAAGATGAAAGAGTGCGAAGCACTAGGATCAAACAGAGCAAAAACTTGTGTGGAGCTCACTTGAATGTAACCACCAACCATTTTTGTAGCACCTTGAATGTTATCCATATCCATATTGCTCAACCTTCCATTGGTATAATTGCGTTGTGCTCCACTTGCTTCAGTAAGCTTCTTTTTGGCTTTCCTTTTTCGCTTTCGTTGTTGGGGATTCTGACTCGGATCATTCCCAACTTGAACTTCAACATTGTTCTTTTGATAGTGTTCTACTTCATTGTACTCGTGATCATCAGTGAGAGGTGGCATATAGGGATCCTGATTCATGGTGTGCCACATTTCCTGTCATCAGGTGACCAACAAAAGCAACATGAGCAAGGATAGATGATCATACCCATGAAGTACCATAAGAGACAACACACAACTTCACATCTGTTGATCAAAGCACTACCCCCCATAAGAAAGGACCAACTAGAGAACACAAAAGGGTAGCTTGCATATTATTTCCAGCATGTTGACAGCCATAACCAACTTCTGATATCCCAGAGAGACTCATATGTAAAGGTAAGAACAAGAATTCTGAAATTTTTCGCGAGTAGCAAAACAGCAGTGCAGTAAAACAGCCATAACTCGAGCTCTGTTTATCCAATGAAGTTGCAGTTTGCCTTTGTGGAAATCTTATGAAATCCTCTACAACTTTCATGTAGAACACTTTTCCAGATTCTGTAGTTAAGGTCGTCGAAAACAGCAAACAACAGAAACTATTCCAGATTCCAGACAGCACAGATGCATCAACTTGTGAATTTCATAACTCCAAAACCATAACAGCTATCAGGGTGGTTCTTGCGCTCAGAGAAAGATCATGAAGTCTGCTTGTGTCCAGAATTGTTCCATGATTTTTGAACATCCATAAACAGAGATATAAACTGACAAGGATAGACTGCTCCGGAAGGATAGGATAGAGGGAACAGAAGAAACAGAAACCCAACCTTCTATGCATGAACCTTAAGCCTATCAACTAAACTTAAATGAGATTGTGAGGAAACCCACAAAATCATTGCACTCATTACAAAGATCCAAAACAAACATTATCATAATGTCAACTCAACAGAGCAATAAAGGTTCACACTTCAAACAGTGACTCGACTTGCGCTACTATCGTCTTCTTCTTATAGAGGGCAAAGATTCTAAGCTCCACTTTTGACGAAGCAAGAAGGTGGTAAGAGAGGACTTTAAAAGAATATCAAGACAAGGAGTGTGGAAGGAAACAAGATTTTAAAATTAAGCAACAAGGAGGAGACAAATAACAAGGGTAGAAGCTACAATAGAGAAGAAAATATCAAGGTTGATAGAACAAGAGTTCTATAGCAATTTTCAAAAGCTTAAAACGACCAGTTTCTAACTAGGCTTGCGTCCTACAATCAGCATTGCTCTGATACCACTTTGTCACACCCGGTTTTAAGAACAAAACCAGGTATACACCATATGTGAGCTCAGGAAGTCAAATCTCACATATAGCCACAAATAAAGGGTAATATCGAAAGACAATGCTCATATATAACGTATAAACACAAAGAACATAACCTTAAGGAGCAGACAGCGGAAAGACACTCTGATCTTCAGATGGAGACACCAACTTCATAGGGAACAACTGACTGGTTGACCACAAGCCTAAGCTTAGGAAACTCATCTGAGTCATCACCACGCTTCCAATGCGCGACTCTGATGGAGACTGGGGTGTGGTGGAAAAGCAAGAGTGAGTCCATGTCGAACTCCACAAGTATAGCAACAAGTGATATAGATCCCAAGTTTCATGATCAATGTAACATAAATAATGAATAGCATAGAACGGTAAATAATGAACATGTTAACCCACAAAAGTCATAATCTTAATGTAAGAGTCTTCAAGGCCGCTCGTGTCCTTGAGCAAGGCTGATATATCAGTTTAATAAACTTTGCGCAAAGGTGTACACTTTCCCTATGAGATGTGAATTGCCCTTTTGCCCGAGGTGATCAGCCTCTTAACTCACTTCCAAGGAAAGTCGGCAGGGTTCACGATGAAGCTTTTCAAAGGTTCGTCTAACGAGTTAGGGCCGCTAGGTTTCATTAGTCAGTCTGGGTGATTCAACCAACCGCAGGAATCCCCAGTCTGCTAACCCCCACTTGCGCCACAAGGGTAACCTCTAACAAGCTAGAAAAGGTCCTCGTACTGAGCTAAAGCCAGAGCCATATAACCCCATCAGTTGCACTGTAAAACCCGAAGGTGCTCGTACAAATAATTTCTTAAGTTGCTAATAAGTCATTTTTATCATTCGATGCATACATTAATTAAGTAACATGATCATGATTGGGAAAAGAAAACCCGATTGCTATACTTGCCTTAACTCAAGATCCTTCTTCTGTTGACTTGTAGATTTCCAATGGTTGACTCTTGATCACGATCTCTGGATCACAAACTTCTTCTTGATCACCAACGCATAACTCACCGACTGGACATACGATCACAGAACACCACACATGCATCCAAAAGCAATTCATGCAAAGTAAACATAGCCTATGATTAGAACAGTACATCAATCATAATAAAACAATATAAATAGTTTTGAAAACTGATCTACGTCTCACTACGAACACACAGACGCGAAGATCACGCTAAACAGAACTATAACGGAAAAGATATGAACTAAACAAGATTAAAGACACTAATTACTAGATTAGATTTAACTCTAATTTTAATTACAAGAAACAGTACTGAAAGTCATTTGGTTTGAAAGAACTTTTCGAAACAAATCTAACGCAAGTTGAACGGATCAAAACGGAGCTAAAACGTGGGTTTTATAAGCATTCTAAGTCAGTGGCAAACTTGTAAATAGACTGAAATGCATTTGGATTTAAAACTGATTTTAAACAAAATTTAGATCAATTTTAAATCTGATTTCAACTGGCGGAAGGACTGCGGGTTGATTCCTGAGTTTCCCGGGGTCTCTTTAGCAAATTTTCCCCGAAGGGGTATCAACCGACCGGAGCCATCAGATCAACAATGGAGGGCTGGGATTAGATCCCAGGTGGGGAAAGGGAGGCGGCGGCACCAGGCACGCGCATAGGCCGTGACATCGCGGCTCCGTGCGACGCCGGGCACGCTCCCACCATGGCCGGTGCATGGGAGCTCAGCGGCTTGGCCACCAGAGCCTCTGACGTACGCAGGAGGGGGTCGGGAGGGGACGGGGATATCTGGCGAAGCTCACCGCGGCACAACAAAGGGAAGACGGTGCAAGGGGACGGCGAGCCACGAAGGACGGCAGACGGCGGAGGTCCGTCGGACGACGGCGTCCCTGCGATTCCAAGCGGCGAGGCGAGCGGCGCTCCAGCCAAACCGAAGAGGAGGTTTTGACCCTCGGTGGCGTTACCTTGGCGCGGGGCTCGCCGGAGGGTGGTTTAGCCGCGACGCGACCGGATGACGATGCGAGCACGGCCGCGGCATCAATGGAGAGTGTGACAGAACCGACCAATTTATACCAGATTAAGCACCGAATCGCTGCTTGCGCAGAGACTACAAGTACTTAAGCTCGTATAAACCCGGTAGTCCGGAAATCTCGAAGGATTTCAAGTCATTCAACTTTAACCAAGATCGTAATAGATTAGCGTACATGCCCACGATCCACATTCAGTTCGCATATAGTTCAAATACATCGGAGTTCAACAGTTATTACAAACCATAGTTTAAATTCAAAAGCGGAAGCAACATAGTTTTGAAACACAAGTCCGTAGTTCACAATACGGTGCCATATGCCTGATTAGTCCACAAAAGCATCAGGGAAGATAAGGATTGACCATGCCCATGGTCTAGTCGCTGCCCTCGACGGGATACAGACAGTTCTCGCAATAGCCGAAGAAGCATTGCCCATCTGCAACAACAAGGGATAAAACCCTGAGTACGAGAAGGTACTCAGCTAGACTTACCCGTCAGAAACCAGAAATAAACAACACCAAGGATTATGCAAGGCTGTATCTGGGGTTGGCCACACTTACCTTTTTGCATAAAAGCATTTTATTATTAAATAATCATCATTAGAGTATTAGCAGTCACTTTTATGTAATCAGCCTGATTATCTAGATTTGCACCTGATCTAGAGCAAACACTTGACTACTTATTCAAGCAAGAGTGACTATTTCATTAATAGCCTTTCAGATTCACCAACCATAACTATCATTAATTCCATATATTACTACGGTAACACATGCTCAGTCAAGTTACTCACTAACCAGGAGCGATGGCGATTATAATCGATTCCTACCAGCTGGGGACAAAATGTCGCACACTCGCCCGACACACCCTGCCAGGTGGCCGTTGGCGACCACTTCAGGAGGTTCGAGAACCCAAATCGCGGGACGGCCATGGACCCTTCTACACCGAGGGTTATCTCAATGCCAGGTCGCTCAAGCTATTAACTGCCCACGGTCATGCCAGGTCGATCAGGCCCTGCCTGCCCTCGGACCATGCCAGGTCGATCAGAATAGTTGCCCACGGTACATGTAAGGCCCTGGGTGTTAGGCGTCAACGTCTCCATCACCGGCTCGAAAAACCTTACTCGGCTTCACGGGAGGTACTCCGACCTACTCCGTTAAGTGATTGACGCGTTCAAAATGACTGAGGTGTGCCTTCGTCGGGTCCTAATCGACACAGACGGGAGACTACTAGCACACAGAACCCGTGTCCTGCTGCTCCTACATCCCGCCCGGTCTCAGATTAATTATCCCATGGTTATATTCCACGATAGCACGAGGCTAAACATGTTTAGTATCCACCTATATGCGGGAGACAGGAAATCACCCGACTTTTACCGGTCTAAGCAGGGCTAAGCATAAACGAGCCTAGACTTATCAGGGATAACAAGGTAATATTTGCAGGTGGACAAGGATAATTAATTAATGCAGCAACGGTATCACACAACTCCTATAACCTAATGCAACAATCATATCAGGTTAACTTGTAAACGGTAATTTGCAAACCGTAGGAGGAAATGCTCCGGGGCTTGCCTCGCTCGAAGTCAGCGGGGCGGTGATCACGGCACTCCGGCAGATCTTCCGCGTCTCCTTCCGGAATCCTCTCCTCGGGTGTCTCCTCCTGACGCTGCTCCTCCGGCGTCTCCTGGGCTTCCACTACCGATCCTGCATGATGCGGTACATGAATGAATAACATGAATGCACATGAGATGCATGGTGATGCAACATGGAGTAACAATTCAGGAGATAAGCATATGTCATCTACTGTTACTCACTTACTTAATTTAACATACTACTTACTAAGTCTTGTTGTCACCACATCAAAGTTGCTTAACGGGTTTATTACCCTCTACTTATTTGTAGAAGTAAATCTAGTTAAGTAGGCCTATAACAGTAACCTATTCTAGACAGCTTCACAAAAATCTATAAAAATTACTGGAGATTTACAACACTTAATCTAATCCTCTGTCCAAATTTCACCCCATTTGGACCTAGACTCTACCCCCTATGAAAAAGACAAATTCTATCATGAACAGGTGCTTTGAACTACACCCCCTTGCACAAAGTATCAAACAACAAATTTCATAATTTTCTTCTGAACTTCTTAGCACAAGAGCAGTCAGTAAAAATTACCAAGCTCATACTCTTCATATTTCAATTACTACAAAATAAACAAGAAAACAGCATTTAATCATTTTAATTACTACTGCCAAATTATTTCACAGAGCATCCTCATTTTACATTTTTCCCAGAAACTACTCCTCAACACAAACCTAACAAAACAAGAATCACATTTTTCTGAGATAAATACAATTTACTATGCATTTAATAAGATTTCAGCCTAAACATGAATTAAATATAACTACACAGAAAATCACCACAAACTGGACATATTATATTTTTCATGCATAGACCTCAACATAACAGACCTAACAAAACTTGTTTCACCTTCTTAGCATTTGTATTTAGCAAGATATGAATTAAACAAGCATTACAACAATTTCTGAAAACTATTTAACAAAACCTGAAAAACATTCAAACAGAAAACTGCTACGGGTACCCGAACTAGTGCACACAGACAACACCAGGCTCGCTGACACGCGGGTCCCCGAGTCAAACTGTCCCCACCTGTCATCCCCACCGAGACAGGGGAGGAGTTGACCACGGCGGAGCTCACCGACGGCGAACTCCCCGGCGAAACCAACCCCACCGGCGGACTCCCCTCAACCTTCCGCACCCGTCGGTACCCTCGGCTGGCCCAGCACACACGCGGATCGAGCTCGCCGACGGCGATGGCGGACACGGCGGCGCGGGCGAGCTACGCCGGCCGGCTCCGGCCACGACGGGCTCATCCGACCCTCGAGATCTACTCCGGCGACCTTCATAACCCTAGCCCAGGGCTCGGAAGCCAGGGCGCAAGCTCCGAGCACCCATGTCCACGGCGGTGCCACTCCGGCGACCTTGGCAAGCGGCGGACGACGGCGTACTCGCGCTTCCAGACCCTAATCGGCCTAACCGTCACCACCACTAGCTCCAGCATACCGAGGCGATTCAAGAACGCTAGCTAGGGCAGATGGTTGAGCTCGGGAAGAGGGTTGGCCACGGCGGACCGAGCGCGCCGGCCATGGCGGTCATGGCGGACGGCGGCGTTCCGCGGGCTCCTAACCCTAATCGACCAAACCAACACCCTCTACCCTCTCCTCGGACCTCACTAACCCTATACGGGCGCTAGGGTGACATGACAACCGCGGGAAGGTGGCCGGCCACGGCGAACCGAGTTCGGCGGTAATGGCGGCGACTCGTCCCGGGGCTTACCTAGGGCTTCCTAGGGAGCGCTAAGGACAGCACGGGGTGCGGGGGCTCACGGCGAGGCTTGGCAGCTGGTTGGGTGGACGGTGCGGCGGCGGGACGGCGGCGAACGGCGGCGGCGCTCGCAGCTTTTCCCCTTTCTCCCCGCTCGGGCTCCGGCGAGAGGAACAAGAGCGAGAGAGAGACAGAATGGAGGGAGGAGCGGCGCGGCTTCGGCAGCGGGGCGAGCGGCAGCTTATGCTTGCCACGCCGCGCGCGGACGCTGCGTCCCCGGCCGGAACGCGCCACGCGGCGAGCAAGCTCTGCGCGCGGTCGGCCACGACCGGCTGATTCAAACTGAATCGCCCGATTCAGTTAACGATGGCCGACTGACGGCCGAACTTTGAGCGCGAGTAACTCCTAATCCATTTGATGAAACGCTAAACCACTTGCTCCTTTACTTAGAGCTACATGTCAGCTACAACTTTGGTTACAGGATTGGTCTCTGGTTCGGCCTAGATTGCTCCCGAGAAAGCTCCAAAGATGACCTCGTGAAACTGTTTGGTCAGTTAGAGACTTAGAAAATTTTCTAAGTCTAAACTCCCTCAAATCTGCCTTGTGGGTCCCAAAACACCTTGCTAAACCCATTTTCATAGGTTGGGCCTTAAACAACTTTTGTTCTACACTAAAATCTACACACTTTTGGTTAAGGGCCCACAGCCATGCAAAGCTTCTATCAAGGAGGTCTTAGTTAGTCAAACAAAAGGACTCCTAGGGCTCTATCAAGGCAACTAGGGTTAGAGACTTGGTTAGCCAACATGACCAACATAAACCTAGCTTCATTTTGACTCCCCAACAAGGTTCAACTACTTAGAAGACTTAAGCACTCCACTAACAAGACAAACAAGCATTCCAACAAGCAGAGCATCATATGAGCACACATGAAATGACACTTAAAAAGAAAGAATGCAACATGAGAGGATGATGCTTTATGCTCATGAGATGTCAAGTTATGCATTTAGGGTTGCTTAACACCTAGGGTGTTACAGAGAGACGGGCGGCTCTGGTGTCGCGGTTCGGGAGAGAGCGAGGCCGGGGAGAAGTGGGGGAAAAAGGGAGCGGGAGTGCATGGGGGTGCGCTAAATAGACGAAGGAGGAGGGAGCGGGGGAGGATGCACGACGTGCGTAGCAGAGGCGGGCACGTGGCGGTTGTGCTGGCGCCCGGCTGAGATGTGCGGGAGGTGGGGGAGAACTGCCTGACGCGTGGGGCCACGGCGTCTGTCGCAGAGAGGGAGGCAAGGGCTTTGCAGGCGGCCGGATGCACGCGAGCGGGCCGGCCTGCTGGGCTGGCCTGGGCCGCGCGAGAGAGAGGCGAGGGGGAGGAGCGCCGGCCCAGGGCGGGAGAAACAGAGGAGAGGAGGCGGGCCTGAGCGAGCTGGGCCTTGCAGCCGCGCGGGCCAAAAGTGAGGGAGGGAAGGAGGAAGAAATAAAAACCTTTTTCATTTTATTTTTAGCACAAATCAAAACATTTCAAAAGGATGTTTGGATTCAAACAAATTTGACGAAAACCACTCATCTCAAAAATTAAAATGCAGAGGCATGAATGCAACATTATGTTTCTAACTTGGTTTTAATTTTGTGAAAATTATTTAATCCTAGATTAAATGCACACCAAAATTCAATAAAGAAACATTTTCACCTATTTTTAAATTGGGCAAATTTTAGGGTGTCACAAGAACTATAAATACGTCCAGCTGGAACAGTCATTGGTCAATTATTGCTGACTTCACAGTAATTTTTACTCAGTGGGGGGTGATAAGGGATGTTTGATGAAAATATTACCCACCTGAAGCTGGATATTTATTACTCGGATGATTTAAGCAACATATCAGTGTCATGTTTTGATTTCTCAAAATCTTTATGGATTACCCGGTAATATGTTTGGATGACCCAAAAAACTGACTACTAAGTACTCGGAACTCAGGCTCGGGGGCTGCAGGGTATATACCATAAAGGAAATGTTTTTTCTTACCCAAAGATTACTCGGAAAGGGCTCAAAAGATCCTCAAAGTTATTATAAATAATAAGAGGCTCGGAGGCTACACCCTATGGGTGCACTTTTCAGGAAAAAGTGCACACCATAGAAGTTCTTCACCTACGGAGCACTTCAAGATTTCTCAGGACATTACTCAAAGATTCTCAAGGAGAAACCAAAAGATAACGTTTTGAAGAAATGATGAAGAGCTCGGGGGCTTGACGGACCAGGATGTCAGAAATATCATCAAACAATGATTACTCCGACTAATTCTGGACGGCACGGGAGATCCGAAGACTTGATACAAAGTGTACTTGGATTAGGACTCTCGTTGTAACTTAGTCGAGTTCTTAAAGGAAGTCTTGTAATTAGAATAGGACTCCTTTGTTGTAACCGACTAGGACTCGGTCTGTGCTATGCTTCACCCGGATATATAAGGGGAAGCAGGCGCAGGCTCCAATCAATTGAATCTTGAATCATAACACAAGGCACACGCCGCACTGGACATAAGGTATTACGCTATTTAGCGGCCTGAACCAGTATAAATCGTTGTCCCTATGTACTCGCCGAGTTCTACGAACATCGATCCCCACCGAACAAATCGTCTGAGATCCCTCAAGACGAGTTGTCGGTTAACAAACACCGACAAGAGCAACTATTCATCATTTCCATGCAAAAGATTAGAGAGAGAGGGTTCTCTTTTAGTCATCAACTTCTTAAAACACACTATTTTATTTATTTAATCTAACACACTTTAAGATATAATATAAAAGCTAATAAAAATAGTAGTAGTAGTAGTAATAATAATAATAATAAAAATAAAAATAATAAAGACATACCTGAATCGCGAAGATAACAGGGGTGCATCTCCCTCAAGCTAGTTCCCTTAATAGCATTGAGCCTTCATGTGCCCATATATTTTTGTCTTTTTTTAATTAATGGTGAGCCTTCATGTGCCCACATATTTTTGTTCTTTACTTTTTAAGGGTGAGCCTTCATGTGCTCACATTGTTTTATTTTGAATTTGTTTATAGAATGAAAAACTTAAGAGGATAAAGATACTTACATGGATACATGGGGGTGCCTTCCCCCAAGCTGAATGATGACGTGATCGTTCGATCTTGCAATGTAGCAGACTGGCAGTGGATATGTCCTTCCTCTATTAGAGCTTTGATTGATGTTGATGTTTGTTGAGACAATGCTCCAATAGTGGATGGAGCATTCACTTGCTCGTCAGCTTTTCTTGGCCTTTCAAATCCTCTCAGGTGCGGACTTTTTCTTCCATACTTTCTTGGTCTGAGTCTTCACTTCCTGTGGTTCACTGTCTTGAGGTTTCTCTTCTTCTTTTCTGGGATAGTGTGGATAGCTTCTTCTTCATGATTGGCCTCTCTATTCTTGATAGTTTGTCTTCTTTGGTTTTGAGAGCGGCATCTTTCACTTCTATTCTTCTTGGGTTCTTCATTGGGCATGTAGTTGATGAAGTAGCATCGTACCTTTTTCTCCATGAAAGTGAAAATGGATTTCCTCTTGTACATGATTGCACTTGTAGCGTAGAGGAATGGTCTTCCTAGGATGAGGCGGACATCATCGTCTTCTCCCATGTCGAGGATCAACAAGTCTGTGGGGACTTCATGACCTCTAATTAGATCTACTAGCAGCATCTTGCTCAGTGTGCATGTTGTTGTAGATCTAGGACCTTCACTCTGTAGAGTTTGGAAGTGACAAACTTCTCCATATTTTGCTCAAGAGTGTGTCCTGCTCATAAAGACAAGGTAGAGATCAAGTACATGGGCTCTATTGGTGGACAAACACCAACAGAACCAAAAGTTTTGTTTATTCCCCTCTAACCTTAGGCACATTGCAGAAGACAAACTTGTTGTTTATGTGTCATATTCAATCTTAACATGAGTGATAGGATCATAGGATTAGCATGAAACACTACTAGAAAACAGGCCTTTGGACGATCGACAACTGAGCTTTAGTCTCGGCAAAAATTTGTGTCCGGGACTAAAGACTTTTAGTCCTGGTTGGTATTACCAACCGGGGCTAAAGATGAATCTTCAGTCCCGGTTGGTAATACCAACCGGAACTAAAGGTCCTGGACCTTTAGCCCCAGTTGGTAATACCAACTGGGACTAAAGGGTGACCCTTTCGCCCCGGTTGGTGGTACCAACCGGTGCTAAAGCTCCTTTTAGCCTTGGTTGGTGTTACCAACCGGGGCTAAAGGTCCTTCCCGAGTGGATTGAAAAGGAAAACGTCCAGAACTACATCACGTGAGTTGCGTAGCTCAGTTGGTAAGCGTGCCTGAGGCGAGAGGTGCTAAGTTGGAATCACACACAATACATATTTATTTTTCGTCCGTGGACCTTTAGCCCCGGTGGGAAGGACCCGGGACTAAAGGCCGGGACCTTTAGTCCCGGATTCCTAGTCCTGGTTGGGATACCCGGGACTAAAGCCTGATTCCACCGGGGCTAAAGGCCTCATCTGTAGTAGTGAAAGTAGCATTTTAAAATATTTAACAGATCAAATTACTTAACCCAAGGAAGGATAATCTATGCATAAAGTGTCGATCTTTTCATGATTGAGATATATCATCTTCCAAATGTTAGCTGCACAACATTTTAGCTCATTTAGTTAAGACAGTGAGATTCAAAAGAGTAAAGCTAAGATCAAAGGACTTAACATGTTAAGTTGATTAGGTTGGATCAAGTGAGGTGCAACTTAAACATGTTTTGTTCTTTATTTATGTTTATACTAGAATCAAGAAGAAGCTTTTAAAGTGATGGTCACTTACCTTGAAATGTTACTTTTTCATTGAAGAGTGATGTGTCGATCCACCTTGTGGAAGCTTCTCTTGTCTAGCTGGCTTGTCTTTTCTTGCTTGTCTCACAGTGTGCTTGAGAGGAAGAAGATCACGGTGGAATCATCTTTATAGGTATCGACCTTCCTTCTCTATGTGTCGACTTATCAGTGAAGGCGCATTGTTCCTCGAGTATGCTGACTAGGATCCTCTCTCTTTCTTGTATCAATTTTGTACTATGAGAATGTAGGGACAGCTCCGCATTCTTCTCTTGTCAACCTTTCTTGTTTTCCTTTAATCATTGGGTTGATAAGAGACTTGAAGTTAGAACTGTTACTCAAGTGCCTCCATGGTAGTCTTTGTCTTTTAGTGTCACAACTGAGACTTGTCCTCTCAACAGTGTCTAGGTGATGGAGATCTTATCGGCTGTTCTTCTTGATTTGCTAGCTTAGGTGTTATCTCTCCATCTTCTAGTTCTTATGGTGTAGTGGCTTCATCCTTCATAATGCCCTCCTCAATTCTTGGCAGTTGGTTCTCCCTTCGACGTCTTCTCTTAGTTCTCTTTGGCTGCTCATAAGTGATGTAGATGTTGAAGATGCAGCGAAAGATCCAAAAGTTGACTTCTCCAGGTCCGGCAAAGATGATAGCATTGATGGTGTTGAAGAACGATCTTCCAAGAATGAGTGGTGGATCATACTCCTCTTCTTGACTGGGGCAGCATCTAGTGGTTTGCACTAATCAAAGTGGTGAGTAAGAGATCAATATGTCTTGAAGTTAAGTTTCTCCTTCCTCCCTTTGATTGTGAAACACATCTAGACAACGGAACTCTCTCCCAGGCTGACTTGTGATGCAGATGGATTCCCAAACAACATGTTCATGTGTTGGACTCGTAGATCTTGCTATTGTTGTAGTGGTACCATCTTGTCTCCCAAGCTAGCTCTTGATTAGAAGAGAAGATAACTCCCCACTTCTTGTCTTGATGTCTTGGACAATGATGGTTGCAGGCATAGCTTGTCTCATACGAGGTAAGTTGCTTCCTGTTTGTCATCAGTGCCCAAGCAACACTCAAAGCTAGGGTATTGTGATCTGAGAGTAGGTTTGTGTGTATATGGTTTGAGTTTTGGATCTTCAATGTTCAGACCAAACCATGGATGGACAAAATCTCTCTCCTGTGTAATGTTAGTGGACATATACCCGAAGGATTGCAAGAATTTGAAGAATGGGTTATTATCCACAACTTATGTATTTTGCATCTATGCTAATAAAAAGATGTTTTAGGATTATTTTAGCATAGACTAGTATTTTATGTGTTGGCTGCACTTTAACATGATTCAAGGCAAAAGATAACTTGCAGTAGAAGACAAAATAAATAAACTTTGATACTCACAGTTCTTTCATCCATGATGAATGAGCTGAGTATTCATTGTGCAAGAGTTGTTGAAATTCACTGTACGCCTTGCTTCATCTCCAGTGTGAGTTCATCTCCTGGACTTTCCCAAAATGATATTGAAAGTTTCCCTGCAAGGGTTAGTCCAACAAAATATCCAACATCCACTATAGCATACTATCGGCTCAAAAATCAACCTAGACACCATGTCTAATTTGATCTAGGAAGGTATTTTAATTTAATTGCTTAAATTAAAAGCCTTTGAAAGCAAGATCACCACTCCTAAACTAGGCTCCATGCTTAATTTAAGAGATGTATGAAAGTACTCCAAACCTAAAGATATAATATAGTGAATGAGGGTAGCATGAAAGTATTATAGAGATTTATTCAGATGGTGATGAAAGAGCATGATTAGTATATGAGCATATCTTAAAGGTAGGGATAACCAACATAGCAACACGACAAGAGATGCTCTTAGAAAGTCTATTCCCCAAGCTTGGATTTTGCAAATCAAGATTGGATGAATGTAATTCAATGTTACATGGTGATTGGTTGGGCATACCTTGTGTTTGTTGTTCCTTCGTTCTTTTCTGCTCTAGACCTGGAAAGGTTAGTGACAAGAATACCCGAAGGAATAATTTCATAATTATATTTCTATGCTCATTATAGAAGGAAGTGCAGCGGAAAGTAGGCGTAGCTAATAACCAGATGTTATGATAAGGTGTAAGGATTCTACTGGTTATAGCTTGTGCTCATGGGGTAGTGATAGATAAGAGTGGAATTCAAAAACAACATTCATAAGAATGAACAGAAAAATAATGAAAAGACTGGGACAAAAAAGAAAAAGATAAAAGTATAATACAAGGTTAAACTAAGACTTAAGATGATCTACCGTTCCCCGGCAATGGCGCCAGAAATGCTTGTTGGTATAAATTAACGCACACTCTACTTTATCCGCAAGCGCACAGATAAAATCTACCGATGTAGCACTTCACCGGACTAACCCAGTTTTAATATCGAACCCAAAGGATCCCCAAAGGCGGTAGAGGAAGGTGCTCGACCTCTCGGTGTCCTCTGGTGTCCTCTAGGTCCTTCTGGAGTATTCCTGACGTGCCGGTTCCGTAATCTTCCGTCGGTTTCCTTCTAGGAGAAGTAATCAATGTTGGTTTTCCTGTTTAGTCCCTGCAGAATCACAGTTCACCAAAACTTGTGGAATTCATTAGTTTTAAACCCTATACTAAGGTGGAATTTATGTTTTTAACCATTTTCATGTTTAATTGACCTTTAATAATAAGAGTTAATTAATGTCAACAATATCTCTTAGATATCTTGCATAGGTGGGTACCTGTATAGCATCTAACAGAGGAATATTGATGTATAATTTTTGAATCACCTCAACAAACTTACTGAACTACTCATCCCCCATGGCTCTCCTCTTTCTATGTGGAAATGGTAGATGGTTGGTGTCGTGATAGTCCTGCATCATTTCTGGTAGTGGTAGATCTACTTCTTCAACTTCATTGTCCTTCTTTTCTTCTGTTACAGTCGGTGTCACTGGTGCTGTCTGGCCTCTTGCTCCTTTTGGATATGGGGGGTTATGAGGGACCTTCCCACCTCTAGTAGTTATAGCTTGTATCTGCTCAGGGTTAGTGGCAACAAGCAAAACAACAGCCAATTTGGCTAAATGTATCTCTATCTTTTTATTTAGATTAATTTGTTTTTTTTAGAGCAGAAGAAAACTCATCCATTTTTGCACTTATATCCTCTAAGGTTTTATCTTTGAAAACAAGCTTCCTAATAATGGTGTCATTTACTCTGACCTGCTCTAAGATTATATCTCTTAAAGGTGTTTGCTTAAAATGGAAAGAATTAAAATTGTCTGAGGACTTACCTTGATAAGTGGACTGTTGATTCCATCTTTGCTTTCGTAGTGTAGAAGAGTTGTTGATGATATTTGCATTTTCCTGGTTGTTATCTTCACATCTGGTTTGAGCATTGAATGCATCTTGAATGGCTTGACGATCTCTTTTGTATTTCTCGCGTTGGCCTAGCCACCCTAGTAACACATCCATCTTTGTTGTTAGTGCCTTCACTTCTTCTGGGACTTCCTCCATTTGGTGATAGCGTTGATTCTTGTCTTGTTTCCAGCTCTGATTCTCAGCTATCTTCTCCATGAGGACTTCAACTTTCCCAGTAGTTAGTGACATAAATGATCCTCCAGCAGTAGCATCTAGTTGCTCACGTGACTTCTAAGTGAGTCCATTATAGAATCCGTGCATGAGCAACCAATCTTCCATTCAATGGTGTGGGCATTCTAAAATGTAATCTTGAAAATGTTCCCAAGCTTCTGGAATGGTTTCTACTTTCTGCTGCTGAAAACTTCTAATATTTCCTCTTAAGGCATTGGTTTTGCCTATAGGGAAAAATCTTGATAGAAAAGCCTCTGAACATTTGTCCCATGTGTTGATGTCTTTCTTATTAGTTTAGAACCACTGCTTTGCTCTTCCCTCCAGTGAGAATGGGAATAACGGAAGAAGTATGATGTCTTGGGCAATGTCTTTGATTATGATGGTGCTTCCGATCTCAAAGAAATCCTGTAGATGGGAAGTGGCATCTTCTTCTGCTTTTCCACTAAATGTAGTAGTCTGGACTAGGTTGATAAGGCTTGGCTTGAGCTCAAACTCTAAGTTATCCATCTAGAGTGTAGGTCCAGTCTGAATATTTCCAATGTTGGGAGCAGAGAACTCTAGCAAAGTCTTGTTAGCCATCTGTTGACACGAAAATTTGGATGAAGCGCCAACACACTCGAACACGGTCCTCAGAGGGCGTACGGAGCAGAGTCTTGACCTCCTAGACCTTCAAAAGGTGGCAGTGCCGAATCTAGGTGAGAGCGACCTCGGACATGCCAATCAATTTGACCTATAATTGACAAGGAGAAGAAAAAAGTCGTCAAATTGTGGAATCTGCCGGTTTGGTGCCAGACAGTTCCAAATTATGCGGCTCTGATATAGTCATTGTTTATAGGACATTGACTACAAAGTCAACTCCCAAAAGATTGCGTGAAAAGCATTGATAAAGATATAAAGCAAAATGGCTATGGCATATGTAAAAAGACATTTAGGACAAGTAAACAACCGATAAGCTTAAACATATTAAAAGAATAAAGATCTATGTGCATGTTTAAATGGCATGAAACCAATGAATTGACTAATTGCATAGGCAGTTCTATCTGTTAATAGTGGAGTGTTTCCATGCAGCCATAATAACAAATAGATCGATAAAATAACTTGAACATCAACAGTGGGGTGTCTCCATACAGCCATAATGATGACCAAGTTAGATCGCGTCCAAAGCAACAAGCAGATCCATCGATCCCAGACCGTTTAAAAGTACCCATTATGAATAAAGCACAACTGGATCGGCTATTTTTAGCCGATACAGGGTCCATGAGGCACGAACGAGATCTATCTGTTAAAACCATGATCCGACTTAAGATCCAACAAATCTGATTTATCATGTATATCAGTGGGGTTCAGAAATACAGCCGTAATAAACATGCTAGATCAAATCTATCCTCTCTTAGGTCAAACTACGATTCTATTGGATATCTCAAACGCACAACATGTAACAATCAAGATTGACAAAATAGTCGACGAGAGGCTTAGATCGGCTATTTCCTTTGGTATAAGCGTGTAAGGCTTTTGGGTAGCCGGAACTAAACAACTTTTAAGCTTAAGCTACCTTGTCAATCTTGATTGGGCAAAGATGTGTCTAAATCTAAAGAAAAACATTAAAGCATAAACAACATCGATAACTTGATGAATCTATTAGCTTGCCAAAACCAATAGAGTCGATAACTAGTCAAGATCGACTAAAGCAAGAGATTGATCAAAGTCAAGATAGTCTTACAAAATACGAACTTAAATCGATAACTAGCCATGTCATAGCTTAACAAGAGTTTGGTCGATGCCAAATACAGCCTCATTGAACAAAGACACGAGCCATTGGTGAAACTTACAAGCAAACTGGAGGTCGGTCGAGCCGATGCAGCCCTGCCTGGTTGAAGGTTCCGTCGAGTCCTACCTTACTCCTACTCCTAGGGTTTTGGCCGACGGACGATGTGTTGATTGGATTGTTCTCTTACAAAAAATCAGGTTTCTAGCTATTTATAATCCGATTGACTCCTATTCTAATACGACTAGGATACATAAAGATAAAATAAAAACCGACCCAGACTCAAACTCTTCGATTGAACCGAACAAATCTTCAAAGTCTGTCACATCTGGTCCACATGTTCTCTTGGTCACGTCCGGGTCCAAAAAAGTCTCTTTTATTTTTCTGGCCGATTTCTTTATTAACAAATCAGACGTTTGTGCCTACAAAATAAAAATCCTTTCGGTCCAAAATCTGGTGTAAACACATGCCTCCCAATTTTGGGATGAAATTTATTTTATTCCAAAAATGTCATTTCTCTTTCCTTGAGGTCCGATCAACTAATTTCTCTTTAGTCGATCAACCGAGTCCTCTTCCCAACCGTTATTCCTTTCTTCCAGAGCCATACTCAAACCCTAGCTTTTGAAGAAGTCCGCCGCCACTCAATTCAAGTAAAATCTTTCGAGAATTCAAATTCAGTGCTCCCGTAGGTCAAATGGCGACTCAAGATTCCATCCCTGAGGTAAAAATTTGGGCCTCTAGCATCCCCCTCTCCTGATGATCTTTTACTTTGCACATCCCTCATATTTTAAATTTTCAGGCACTTCACGACCAAATCCTCATCCCGATCCATGACAGTCCAAATAACTTCTTTCTCGGCACAGTAGGCAATCTTGATCCTACTGAAGTTATCACGGCCAAGACTCAAAGAGTCCCCTTCAAGAACTCTAATTTTGCTTCAAAGCATTGGGAAAAACTCCTTTTAGGAACTGGCCATCAATTATTTAAGGCTGGAGGGATTGGTTGGTCAAGGTAGAAGCCAAGAAGAAACCAGACTGGATCCTTCGCAACTTGGATCAGTGTATCACTATGTCCCTAGCTGACATGAAGAGGAATGAGTCGATGCTGAAGGCTGCCTGTTATTTTTGGTTTGGGACCTTCAATGCTTTCATGTTCAAGCAAGGGCCCATGACACCGACTTTACCCGATGTGCACATGCTAACCGGCTTAAATATCACTAGGTCCATCAATCCTTACAGTCTTCAGATTAAGCCTTCAATCAAACTAGGAAACCTTAAATCTGGTGGTTGGTCCAGTTACATTGCCTCTTTCAACACCTCCCAGTCCAGTGTTTCAGAATGAGAGCACACAATTTTTCTAAATATGTGGCTAGAAAAATATTTTTTCTGTGCGCAGAGCTGTGGTCCAACTTCAAATTTCCTGGCATTAGCAGAAAAGCTGCCTGTGAACTCAGATATCCCTCTGGGAAAGTATCTTTTGGGCGCCTTATACAGCATGTTGAACAAAGTAGCTCAAAGTTTGATGGAGAACAAAGGCATCCCATCAATAACTGGACCTTGGTGGTTGCTCCAACTTTTGCTTAATCTCCACCTCCACAGGCTGACAACCCCAGATCTGAGGACTTTATCCTTCCCATTATTGTATCTAGATGGCCAAGAAAAGCTACTGGCTGATGATGCCAAGATGAGAAGATGCACTTCATTTGGAGAAGTTGCTGCTATGATATTTATTGATGAACCAGCTAGCTTCTTCTTCAAAATCTTTTATAGAGGATTCCCTGCAGTTATTTTCAGTTGGTTCCAATATCCAGACATTGCAGAACTTGAGAATCCATACACTTACAGATTTCAGAGAGAATGTGATGATGAAGGCTTGAAAATTCTATGTCAATTGATGAAGCCTTGTCTTCTGCCTACTGAAATCAGGCATGGTTGAGAAAAACTTCTCATGTCTTATGAATTTTATCATCCTGTCATGGCAGCTAGGAAAATAGGTTTTGGCCAAGTGCCCCCAGCTCTGTACTTTGCCGATAAGCTCAGACCAAGCGAAGCAGTAGACTCTTCTTTATAGTACAACAGAATTTTTCAACTAGAACAGTCTGTTTCCCTAAAGATGGTCAAAGAATGGAACTGTCGACCTTTCTCTTCATCTTCCTTCCAAAACTGGTGGCAGCAATGGAGCATTCACCTTTTCAATGAGGTTGTGGCCACTTACTGCCTCAAGTTAGACTCAGATTTTCAAGCAACTGATGAAGTATAATTTCCCCTCAATCTTTGTATACTTACTATCTGCTCTTTTCTGATATCATCTTGCAAATACTTGTAGGATTTGGTCACCTTGAATCCTCTAGAAATAAACTACAATGTATGGTGTCCAAATCCAAGAATTGGCTGTGATGCTCCTATAATAAAAACCTTGATGAAGAGGAAAATTTCTGATATCCCAGATGATCAGACCCTCAGCACCTTCATCAAAAAGCAAAAGATTGACAAGCCAATAACCAAAGTTATATCAAAGAAGAAGAAGAAAGACGCTTCTGACGGCAGACAATCCTTGATTGAAAATATCAATATAGAAGTAAGAAAAGCTGCCTCTTCTGCTCTCATTATCTAATCTGTAACTTCTCATCTTTTTTTAATCTTTAGGAGCAAGTTGACACTCAGAGTACTGAGTTTGAAATGCCTCCTCTCCCTGACATTGATCAAGATCTTCCTCAACCAAGTATAACTCTTAGCCGATTGATCTTATTTTTTAATAGGCGACCATAAAACCTAATAAAATTTTTTTTAGATGTTCTTCCCGAGTCTTCATCGGCTGCTCCTGAGCTTCAGATTATTCCATCTAAATAGGTGCTTCAAGTAACACTATCTCTTTTTAACAACCTTTCATTTGTGACCACTTACACACCTATCCTTTCAGGAACAAGGAGAGCCTTCTTCCCCTTTCACCCCCTTCAATTTGAAGGATTATATGGATGAAGAGGAAACCCCTACACCAAGATCTCCAAAAGAACTTCCTGAAGAAGTTAAGCTTCGGCTTCAACCCTTAATCCCCCTTCTGGAAATCAATATAGCCGATTTGGTGCAAGATGCAAAGGGAATCAGAGATATTCTGGATTTGGTCAAGAATGACATCCCAGAAGATCTAAAGGAAATCTTAACCTCCGTTGCCCACATAGAATTTCTTGGATCGAAGCTCTCCAAGGCCAAGGCTATGCTCAGGGCACGAGAAGCTCAAGTGCATCTGCCAGAACATGAAGAACGCTGTATCTCTGGCATGGTTACTGCAAAAGACACCATAGACCATCTTAATGCAGACTTCACTGTCCTCATTGGCAACCTGTCATCTCTAGAAGCTGAAAGGGATCAGTTGCTGAGCAGGCTCCAGGTCATCAATGAGCAGATCAAATCAGAGAAAGAGAACATGGAAAAGATCCCTGTTGCACTTTGCGAGCAGACGAAAAAGATAGCACTTCTCCATGGTGTGCTTCAGAGCATCAAGGCTAAGAAAAAGCCAATTCCAGGTTCAATCGAAGAAGACTAGAAGGAGATTGATTACATAGACGTCATCCATCTGAATGCGCTGAATGCACTGAAATCTGCACTGAACATATAACTCTGCCTGCCTGTAATCCTTGACCCTTGATCCTTTCTTGTAAACATTATATTTCTATCACTTAGTTAGTATTAAGATACTCTATCAGCTATTCCTCGGCTGACGTTATCCATTCGTTTCATCATTCACCGTTTTAGCCGATTAGTATCAAAACGGCTCTCGTGTCCATTTAGTCGATTCGCCTTAGAATCTGGATCTGAGGGTTCTCCTGAACCAACGCCTTTTCACCTTCTCCACTTTATTCATAAATACAAAACGTAGGCTTCCCGAACACACCACACATTCATCGCCATGCTCTTCGACTTTTACTTTCTTCAACCGCCGACTACTCTCCTTCCAACATTAACCAACGCTAATGGCGGATGACCTTGGCAAGCACCCCGCCGAGGAGTCGGAATCTGTCGACGGCCCTCCGGCGATCCGCCATTGTGTGCTCGGGTAACAATCTTTTCCTCGACGATCTTTTCTATGCTCCAAAATTTCTTATTTATCCGAGGAAAACCCTAATCTCTTTGAAGTCTGTCTCCTCTGGCGGACGGCCAAGGTCCTAGCCGACCTCCGATAGGTCACGGGTTGGCATTGGATGATGTCGCCTGGGCTTTTATCCGGGGCTACTCCAACACCCGGCGTCTCCTAGAGGAAGAGCGCCGCCGAGCCGCCCGTGCCGAGGAGGAGCGAGAAATCCTCCGCGCTCGCCTCAATAGTGCTCTGGAGCACTTAGAGGCATCTGACGCCAGGGTTGTTGGTATCACACCTTCAGATCCCTTGACTCATTATTTTCAATCACCTTTGAATAACTGTTCTAGTCGATCTTTGGTTTTGTTTGAATATTTAGCCGATTCGTTCTTTTGTTTGATTAAATCAGCTATCTTTTAACTTTAATCTTTTTTTTGGTTGAATGTAGAACTTCAACACCAGCTCGACTGGCTCCCAGGGCTGGCCACGGCAATCGCTGACTTCGTGGACCCCCGAGGAGCGACATTGAAGGCGCGCCTTGAGAACGTCGGGACGCGCATCAGGGAGTTGGCCCTCCACGCCATCTGTCACGGTGCTACCTTCGCCATGGCCGGAGCAGAGCTCAGCGGTGCTGAGATCTCTGGGAAGTCTCTCCCTCCTTCGTCGGCACCAGAACAAGGGAAGACTTCTGGGAGCTAGTGGAGGAGTTCCAACCTCTGGGGCTCGCCGTGACGGAGGTGTCGCACTTGGAGGACCTCCTGAATAAACTCCATCTAGACTAGTTATGCCTTAAATGTCATCTTGTAAAATTGTTTCCTTGCGCCGAACAATCTGAATATCTACAAGACTGTCCCTGCATCGTCAGGCTTAAGTCAAAAATGTTTATGCTTGATATTTGCTATGTTGTTATTGAGTTCTTAAAAACTCTTCCTTTGCTTCGTTTCTTCATTGAATGTTCTAAAGGCGATACTTCCTTAGTGTCGGCTATTATTTAGTCACCCAAAGATGATATGTATATATCGGCTATTTTTGTTCTGAAGGCGATACATCAATATCGGCTATAAAGTTGAAACAAAGTTAATCTTTGCTCAAACTTAAAAAAGGAATAATCTTTGATTACTTAAAAATACATCGGCCTTAACCACTCAGCCGATGCAAATGTTCTACTGATTGGTCAATCTAATGGATACATTTTTTGAAGCCGACTGCTTGGATCGGCTGTTGACTATCATCAGACGTTTTGAGAAAACCTTTATCATGAACTTTTCCAGAAAAGCATTCTATATTGTCGAAGTTCCAAACATCAGGGTCAGAGTATGCAATGCTAACAGTTGAATCGGCTGGTACCACCTCCACGGTGTCTCTGATCCACTGTATCACATTTTGATGCATGGTAGATGAAACACAGCAATTGGCGTGGATCCAATCTCTTCCGAGAAGCACACTGTATGATCCTTTTGCATCGACTACGAAGAAAGTAGTCGACAAACTTTTGCTGCCAACTGTCAACTCGACACATACAACACCTTTAGTAGTCGATACGTGGCCAACAAAGTCTGTCAACCTCATATCGGTTTGGGTTAAATCTTCTGCAGTCTTTCCAAGCTTTCTAAAGGTAGCGTAAGACATCAAATTAACAGCTGCACCTCCATGAACTAACATTCTGCTCAGAGGCCTTCCATCGACAAACCCTTTCCAATATAAAGCTTTTAGATGTGAATGCTTTTCGGGCTTCTGAAATGTGGCCCCTTCTGCCTGATAGATCCACTGAGCAATTGCTTCTTCATCATCAGAATCTTCTTCATGATCAGAGGACCGAAATTCAGCAGACAACATGAACAAAGCAGATACATTAGCCGATGATTCTCCCTTATCGGCTATTTGTCTCACCTTCCAGACTTTGGGTTTCTTTTTCTGAACCTCATCGTTCCTTAGTCTCTGAACCCGTTGTTTCTAGCTCTTAGTCAAGCCACCAGGACACCATTGTCCCTCTTGCCAAGGACGATCCTGATCGGCTAATCTTGCTCCAAGCCGATTATGGACATTTTCATTTTTTTTATGCATCGATCTGTTTTTTCAAATCTTAATCTTTCATATACAGATCGTCGGTTGTCTCTCGACTGCCTATACTTCCAATACTGTTCACTACATTCTGGGCAATTATGAAGAGTAGGATGTTTTAAACCTTCATTCCAACAATGCCTGAAGAGAGGGCAATCCCAATGATTCTTTTCTTCATCCCTGATACGCCTCCCTCCTTCATGAGACCTTCTGTATTCCTCCTCTTCAAGCCACTCTTGATATTCTTGTTCATCTCTCTCTCTCTTTGCATTTGATTTCTTTCCTTCTGATTTTGCCACTTGTTTAACAAGATCCTGATAGTTGAACATTTTCTTGCTTCACCAGCCCTTGAAGTCTTAGGATGATCATGTTGATCAGTATTCTTCTTTCCTTTCATCTCTTGGTACTCCCTGGCTGTTAGCAGCTTCTTTGGATCAACTGTCCCAGCTGCCTTGGCTTTGTCAGAAGTCAGTACTTTGATTTCACTTTGAGGTGTAGGAGCCACCATGTTCTGTGGAAAAGGATGGCCATTGATACTCATACCCTTGGCCTTTTCTAAGCCAATTCTTCCTTTGACAATAGCTCTCTGGATCATATCTCTGAAAACTCGGCAATTGTTAGTAGTATGAGTACCAGAGTTATGAAATTTGCAGTCCTGAAGGACCGAGAAATCACTAGCAAGGCGACCAGAGGGGGGGGTGAATGGGAGCTCAAAAATTTCTCTCGAAACTTTGGCCAAATGTCCCAAAAACAACCCCGAGAAACTGCGACCGAGACCGTGATGCCCATGACCCTTGGAAGAGGGTGGATGATCCCTAGGATCACAGCGAGGCACCACAAGAAGATAGCAAACCAAATGCCAAAAGCTCCGGCTCAAACTCAACACCAAAAACCAAGTCCCGAACGTAGATTGTCAGCTACGTCGAGAAACTCCTAAATACCTATGCTAACAAGTAGCAAAGATACCTAGAGAGGTTCCTTGGTCAACTACGAGGCCAAAGGAGAAGTGCGAAAACCAAGCGAACAAGTCGAGAGAGCAAACGCACTAAGCCGGAAGCTTCAGACGATTCCCGGACTGTCCGGCCCTGGGGTCCCGGACTGTCCGCCCCTACTGCGGACTGTCCGCGCTCTGGTGGCGGACTGTCCGCCGGTGACCCGAGCCAAAACCAACAGGGACTGGCCGCTGCTGGACTGAACCAGCCCCGACGCGCGGACTGTCCGCGCCCTGAGTGGCGGACTGTCCGCAGTCACTCAGGGAGGGCGACTTTGATCGCCCTTCACCCAAATCTTCCCCAAATCGATTCAAATCAAAATCCCACATTCCCAAACTTGGAGAGGATGATCACGGAGTAGTTAGGAGACTATCCCCAAGAATTCATCCGCTCAAATCGAGTCAATCACCGGGAAATCAAAAGCCGAGGAGGATGAACCGAAAAGCGCCACGAAAACGAAATCAACAAGATCTACTTGCTCATAGGGAGATAGATGAATTCCTTCGGTGGAAATGATCTCCTTTCAAATACGAACAAGTTGATTCAAATGGATTTCGCAAAGACGCACGGGAGAGAGAGATCGAGTGACGGAAAAATCGCAGAGAAACGAAGAACGTGAAGAACACGAACAAAAACGCGAATCAACACATCGATCTACAACCGTGTGGCTACCACACGCTACAACAGTGAGGTTACGACCTCACTTCCTCAAAATCTCCAGTACACAGAGGTATGGTTCTCTGCGGATCTCAGCTAGCTACAGCAGGGGATTGGGAGAGCAGGAAACCCTAGAAGCAAAGAGCAAATGACAGGAATGACTAACTGAGATAAATGGGGAGGTGGGTGTCTCCCCCTATTTATCCTAATTCTAACCTATTCCTAATTCCCACTCTACCCCTAACTACTTACAGAGCGAACCAGCTAAACCCTAAGGTTATTCTGGACCAACTCGGTGGTAGGTGTATCCGACGGCCACGCCCGCACAACTCGTAGCGTTGCCTCGACGCAACCTCCCGATTGCCGCCACGTGCCGCCCTCGCTCTGCACCCCCGGTTTTGTGGCCCAAACCGGGAAACCAGCCTTTTCTAGCCAACCCCCGGTTTTGAGGCCCAAACCAGGAAACCAGCCCACCAGCTTCTAAGTTTTGAGGCCAAACTCAGCAAACCCTCAGCGCCCATGTTTTGAGGCCCAAACCTGGAAACCGTCCTCTGCCCGAGTTTTGTGGCCAAACTCGGAAACCATCCGCACCCAGGTTTTGAGGCCCAAACCTGGAAACCGTCCACCCGATGGTTTTTCCCTGGCTCTACCACCAAACCGACGTCGTAGATGGGATGCACCTCCCCTGCACCCCGTCCACCGACACGTGTCCCCAAGTCCACGACTCAGGCAACACATGACCGCACTTCTTCACTTGTTATCGTCACAGGCTGCCAGCCACCACAGCTGATCCTCGGGCCTCTGGTCCCTCAGTCCAAGCCTCACGTCCGCCCTTCGCCACTCTCGGTCCATCGGCACGGCACGTCTCTACTTGACCTTCACCTCACCTTTGATCACTGCATCCGTGCTCGACACCTGCACAACACAAGCCAAAGAACATGCGCATCATCCCAGTTGACAATCACTCATCACTCAGAGACCCGGCATACACCCATGTATCCGCAATCTCCCCCTTGATGAGTGCATTGTCAACTACCAACACAAATCATAATAGAAAGAGAAGAAGGAAGAAGGAGAAGAGAAAACTCGACCAAATGACCCTAAAAGCATAGCAAAGCCGAAGAAGGTCAAGTGGAAAGAGCGAAAGAACTTGGTCCCCAAAGACATGGGCAACGGCTCGACGCAACCAACCAAAGCAAAGCTAGCCCTCAAGAAGAGGTAGAACAGGCTCAACACCGCTAGCAAATCCCAATCGAAAATATCGAAGCAAAATGCTAGTCCCTCAAGATAGAGGCACAGAGGCTCAACACAATTAGCAAAAAAAGCTTGATACCAACTGTTACCAAAAAGAGTTCGACACCAATTGAAAATCTGAAAACCAAATGCTAGTCCCTCAAGAAAGAGGCTAAGGCTCAACGCAACTAGCAAACCGCTCCAAAACAATTGAAAATGTCAAAGACTCAACTGGAAACAGAACTTCCCTTCGAATAGTGCAAACAACCAGGAAGGCTCCCCCTTAGCTGAAACAGAGGGTAATGATTTGCAAATTTCTCCCCCTTAGTTGAAAATGCACTTATCAAGACACACGGCTCCCCCTCAGAAAATGCACCAACAAAAAGTGGCAATAAGAGAGGTTCTCCCTCTTCCAAAATGCATATGCAAGTTAGGAGCTTCAGGAGTATACTCAAAAGAGTACAAAGATGCTCTAGAGAGTTCAAATCCGATGACTCAGAAAAATGCACAGAATGCTAGCAAAGGCTCAAGCTGATCACTAAGAATGAAATATGAACATGTGAGCAGTTTTAAGCTGAAAAAGGTATTCACCATCAAAATAGCACATACATGAATGGACAGGAAGTCAAATAAGTGCTAATCATGTATACCAAGTGAACCACCCCTAGCACAGTTCAATCATCATGCTGATACCAATTTAGGCATATACTTGTGATTTCAGTTTTTAATCGGAGTTGCAGCGGTGAAATTACACAAGTTCAGAAAACAGCATGTGACTGCGAGAGGTTGAATGCTTGTTATTGCCTAACTTTTCAACTGTGCGAAGCCTATGCATAGGCAATCAGAAGCTTAAAGCAACAGTTTCGGTCATACACTACACAGCTCAAGTTTTACTCAAAGTGCAATGAGAAACAGTCTCGAAACTGTGAGGTGCTAACAAGCAAACCCATCTCGATCTTTCCAATTCACTTAACTTGGTTCAGATTTTAAACAGAATATGACGTACCAAGCAAGTGAATGACTCAACACTAGAGACATAGCAACCTAGCATATATGAAAAGCACATGTGACTTCAACACATCCTACACATGCTAGTTGCATATCTCAATGGTGAATATTTTCAAGTTTTAAGTTCATTATCAAATTCACCATTCAAAAATAGCTCAACTCATAGTATGCACTAGTGATCAGAAAGAGCATAAGCTACAGTATCTACATAAAGCATCGGAGCAAAAACTACATAGAGCATAGTTACAATCTTCAGATTATACATATGAAGCTCAGAATGTAAAAGCGTATGGTAAAATGCAAAAGATGCACGAAAAAATCAAAAAGAAGTAAAAGCAACTGAAACCAAAAAGTCAGTGTATCATACAAGATCCAAAGTGTTTCCCCCATCTAAAAGGGGAAACACACACCAAGCTCACCTCTCAACTGATTAAAGGTTGATTGGTCCAAAGGCTTGGTAAAAATATCAGCAAGCTGATGATGAGTATCGACATAGCGAAGGTCGATATCACCCTTCTCATAGTGGTCTCGCAGAAAATGAAACCGCACATCAATGTGTTTGGTCTTTGAGTGAAGCACGGGGTTCTTAGCAACGTTAATCGCACTCGTGCTATCACAAAGCAATGGAACACGAGAAAAGCTCACACCAAAATCACGCAAAGTGGCCATCATCCAGAGTAACTGGGAACAACAGCTAGCCGCAGCAACATACTCAGCCTTCGTGGTAGACTGGGCGACGCTAGACTGCTTGCGAGAGGACCACGAAACGAGAGAAGAACCAATAAATTGGCAAGTCCCAGAAGTGGACTTGCGATCAATACGGCAACCAGCAAAATCAGCATCGGAATAACAGCAAAGGGAAAGGGTGGAGGAAGCAGAATACCAAATCCCTAATTCTGGAGAGAAGGATAAGTACCTCATAATGCGCTTGACCGCCTGACGGTGAGAAGTGCGCGGCGACGCCTGAAAGCGCGTGCAGAGGCACACCGCGAAATGGATGTCCGGGCGTGTCGCCGTCAGGTACAGCAGCGACCCGATCATACTCCGGTACTCCTTCTGGTCCACTTCTTCTCCCTCCTTTGTCTGCATCCAGGGCCGTCGTGGTCGCCATGGGTGTTGGAAGAGGCTTGGCCTCACCCATGTCGAACTTCTTCAGGATATCTCTGGTGTACTTGCCCTGGTGCACAAACGTTCCTTCCCGGGTTTGCTTGATTTGCAACCCGAGGAAAAACGTCAACTCGCCCATCATGCTCATCTCGAACTCCCTGCTCATAATGTCTGCAAACTTGGCAACCTAAGCGTGAGAAGAACCACCGAAAATGATATCATCCACGTAAATTTGGACCAAGAGAGTATCAGTGCCTTGCTTGAGGAGAAAGAGCGTTTTATCTACACATCCCATTTTAAAACCCTTAGCAAGCAAAAAGGTTTTCAACCTATCATACCAGGCTCTAGGGGCTTGTTTCAAACCATACAAAGCTTTGTGAAGTTTAAAGACATGGTTTGGAAACTTGGGATTTTCGAAACCGGGGGGTTGTCTAACATACACCTCCTCTTCTATGTAGCCGTTTAAGAAGGCACTCTTGACATCCATTTGAAAAAGTTTGAAACCTTTGGATGCAGCAAAAGCCAAGAGTATCCTAATTGCCTCCAAACGAGCTACAGGAGCAAACGTCTCCTCATAGTCTATCCCCTCCTTCTGACTATATCCCTGGGCTATGAGTCTGGCCTTGTTTCTAACAACATGGCCATCTTCTCCCTGTTTGTTTTTGAAAACCCATTTTGTCCCAATTGGATGACACTCAGAAGGAGGAGACACTAGAACCCAAACCCGATTTCTCTCAAAGTTCTCAAGCTCCTCATGCATGGCATTGACCCAATCAGGATCCGTCAAAGCGTGTCCAACATCTCGGGCTCAAAATCAGCAACAAATGCAGAATGAGCAAAGTGAGAGATTTGCCTTGACCGGGTTACGCGTTCGTCGATGCTGCCGATCATCTGCTGAGGCGGGTGCTGGCGTTGAATGTGTCGTGGCGCCTCCCTTGCCGAAGTGGCCTCCCCCTCAACAGCAGCTGGTGCCTCCCCGGGTACAAAGGGTACCGCTCGGGGTGGCGGATCCCACGGCCCCCAGGAAGAAGAGGTGTCGGGGCCGTGAGTCGTCGTAGAGGCCGTTCTTTGCGGCACAGCAGGTGGAGGAGGTGCTAGGTCATCTATCCCTTCAACACCTTCTTCTTCATCATCGAAAAGAGGTTCGCCAACCTCATGATCACCTGCACGCTCAAAACGAGAAGAAGGACAAACCATGGTCTCATCGAAGGTGACATCAGATGTCTCCATGACTCGATTAGTGTCAAGGTTAAGTACACGATAAGCTCGAGTGTGAGTGCCATAACCCAAAAACACACCGTCAGAATAACGAGACTCAAACTTGTCCAAGTTGCCCTTTTTGAGTATAAAACAATGGCAACCAAAAACTCGAAAATAACTCACCTTGGGTAGTTTTCCAAAACGCAACTCATAAGAGGTCTTTTTCAAGAATGCTCGAAGAAAAATGCGATTGGAAATATAGCATGCAGTGTTCATAGCTTTGGCCCAATATCGCCTAGGAGTCCTATGCTCATCGAGCATCGTCCTGGCCATCTCTACAAGGGTCCGATTCTTCCTCTCTACCACACCATTCTGAGGCGGTGTGTAGGGGGAAGAAAACTGATGCTCTAACCCAAAAGAGTCACAAAACTTCTCAAAATCCGAATTCTTGAATTCGGAACCATTATCACTCCGAATTGCTCGCATAGAGTTCAAAGGGAACTCATTCTGAAGACGCAAAATCAGATTGCGAGCAAAGAAGAAAGTCTCGGTTTTCTCAGCTAAAAAGAAAACCCACGAATATCTCGAAAAATCGTCGACAACAACAAGCACATACCACTTCCCCCCAACTGAGCTCACCCGAGCCGGACCAACAAGGTCCTTGTGTAAAAGCTCTCCAGGGCGCTTAGTCATGACCTGAGTCACTGGATGGTGGGGAGCGGCTACCATCTTCCCATGTCTACAAGAATGGCAAACAAGATCCTTCTCCATGGATAACTTGGGCAATCCTCGGATTAAGCCAAGTGAACTAAGTCTTGCAAGCAGGTCGAAGCTCAGGTGACCTAGTCTCCTATGCCACTATCAAAGATCAGAGGAGGAAGGTCCAGCCAAAAGACAATGAGAAATTCCGAACGACTCTGAGAAATCCGCACGAAAGACTTTTCCAAAGGGCGAAATCACACAAACAAGATTGCCCTGAGGATCCAAAATGCGACTGAGATTCGGTTTAAAACGAATCTCATAGTCATCATCAAAAAGTTGCGAAACAGAAAGAAGGTTAAAATGCAAGTTAGAAACAAGAGCAACATCGCGCAATACAAAGTGCTCATTAACTCGCACAGACCCACGAGACAGCACCTTACCTTTGCTGTTGTCGCCGAAGGTGATATACTCCTTTCCGGCGACCGGACTAAGACTGGAGAACCACTTGGCGTTTCCGGTCATGTGCCTCGAACACCCGGAATCCACCAACCAAACATTCTCCAATCGTTTTACCTACATCAATAAAAAGACATAGGGTGAGCAAACGGGCCAACACTGGGGTTAGTGAAGTAAGAGGAATACCAGTGTTGGGCCGGCTGCTCAAAAGAACGGTTAGCAGAAAAACCATTCCTAGCACGCCTACGAAAGGAGCGATCACCACATTGAGGAAAATGTGGTCCGCTAAGGGAGGAGCGTCCATCGCGATACTCAAAACGCGGTGGGGGAAAACGCTCAACTGCAAAGCCACCGCCACGGGGTCCATAGCCTACAACTGCAGTCTCCCGCCGGGCATGCTCTCTACGAGGTCTATGCCTAGGGACTTGAGGCTCAACACCTCTAGGCCTAGCGTCTCTCCTCGGAGCTCTCTGCTGCCTAGGCCTGGGAACTTGAGGTTCTGGACCTCTGGGCCTAGCAGCACGTCTCGGTGCTCTCCTCTGAACATTCAGCGCATGTACATCATGGAAAGGATGGTACATGTCCGGGTTGTTCATCTCCCTAGCACGGCGCGCCTCTCTCTTGCGCCTAAAGCAGAACTCGCTCAAGTGTCCATCTCTCCCACAGTGCTCACAGTGGTACCTCACCGCTCTCAAAGGGGGTTGTTGGTACACACGGTTGTGGGTGTGGATCACCTTGCCCTTCTGTGGCAACTCCTCCTGGATAGGTGGCATAGCATCAAGCTTGTTTTTCAGGTGGTTGGGTTTGGGATGCCACACTTGGTTCTTGGGTGGAGCTCTCGGGGGTTCCTCAAACACCCCATCCTTGGTGTTAGGCTTGAGAGGCTCTTTGGGTGGAAGCTTGGTTAGTTTGGGAGTAGTGGTGGAGTTGGGTTTCTCACTCGGATTCAGACCACTCGACTCTCCAATCTTCCCAAAAGCAGAAAGATCAACACCCTGAGCAAAACCTACAACGGGACCTCCAGCAGCTCGCTTGAATTGGGAAATCATCATCCCGAGCTGTGGCTCACCACAAGACACCCATGACAAGATGGTCCGAAGGTATGTGTTTTCCTCCTCGGTTTGCATCTTGTCATGCTTCACGTTAGCAATCTCCATCTCCAAACCCTCGCACAAAGCGCACCTGCGGATACATAGGTGTATGCCGGGTCTCTGAGTGATGAGTGATTGTCAACTAGGATGATGCGCATGTTCTTCGGCTTGTGTTGTGCAGGTGTCGAGCACGGATACCGTGATCGAAGGCGAGGTGAAGGTCAAGTTAAGACGGGCCATGCCGATGGATCGAGCGGTGAAGGGCGGACGTGAGGCTTGGACTGAGGGACCAGAGTGCCCGAGGATCAGCTGTGGTGGCTGGCAGCCTGTGGCAGCTACAAGCGAAGACTTGCGGTCATGTGTTGCCTGAGTCGTGGACTCGGGGACACGTGTCGGTGGACGGGGTGCACGGGAGGTGCATCCCCTCTACAACGTCGGTTTGGTGGTAGAGCCAGGGAAAAACCATCGGATGGACGGTTTCCAGGTTTGGGCCTCAAAACCTGGGCGTGGACGGTTTCTGAGTTTGGCCACAAAACTCGGGCTGAGGGTTTCCGAGTTTGGCCACAAAACTCGGGCTGAGGACGGTTTCCAGGTTTGGGCCTCAAAACCTGGGCGCTGAGGGTTTGCTGAGTTTGGCCTCAAAACTCAGAAGCTGGTGGGCTGGTTTCCCGGTTTGGGCCACAAAACCGGGGGTTGGCTGGAAAAGGCTGGTTTCCCGGTTTGGGCCACAAAACCGGGGGTGCAGAGCGAGGGCGGCACGTGGCAGCGATCCGGAGGTTGCGTCGAGGCAACGCTTCGGTTTGTGCGGGCATGGCCATCGGATACACCTACCACCGAGTTGGTCCAGAATAACCCTAGGGTTTAGCTGGTTCGCTCTGTAATTAGAATAGAGAGGGGTAGAGTAGGAAATAGACTTAGGCTAGTAGTAGGATAAGTAGTCAGGAGACACCCTCCTCCCATCCATCTCAGTCATTTGCTCTTTCGCACTTAGGGTTTCCTGCTCTCCCATCCCTTGCTGTAGCTAGCTGAGATCCGCAGAGAGACTTGCCTCTGTGTACTGTTGATTCTGAGGAAGTGAGGCCGTATCCTCACTGTTGTAGCGTGTGGTAGCCACACGGTTGCAAATTCGTGGCTGTGATTTGCGTTTTGTTCGTGTTCTTCGCGGATTGCTTTTTGCCACGATTTTCCCGTCGATCGATCTCTTTGCTCAGTGCGTCTTTTGGAAATCCGTTTGAACCAAGCTGTTCTAGATCGTGAGGCACTTCTTTCCACCGAAGGAATTCTCCTCTAACCTCACGGTCTAGGAGATCGAGCGATTTTAGTCTTGGATCGGTTTTTGCTCCTTAATCCCGAATTCTTCCGATTCACCGATTGGAGTTAGGTTCGAGCCATGATTCCGTTGGGATAGCTCACTAACATCCTTGGAACTTCTCATACCAAGTCTAGGCCTTAGTGCTTTTGATTCGGAGGAGATCGAGTGAATTTTGCGGAAGAACAGTGTTGTTTCGGGACCATCGGACGCTGGACCTGGGAGCATCGGACGCTGAGTTCGTCACACCGGAGCGTCCGTTGCCACGTGTCAGCTGACAGTGATTTTAAAGGAGCCTCGGACGCTGACCATCGGAGCGTCCGTTGCCATCGGACGTGCCGGAGGTCGAGCATCGGACGCTACTGTTTCACTGTAGCAGCGTCCGATGCGTATCCAGTAAGGTTTCCGAGGGGCACTATTCACATCGGACGCTGCAGGTGCTAGGGCATCGGACGCTAGCCAGCTTCCGATGCTGCTGATTCAGCACTGATTCGTCCTTCGTTTGCTCATCCGTTCTCGGATTTGGTTTTGGGTTTTTGCGTTGGCTTTCTAGAGTTGTGTAGTGTCCCGCTGTGCTTCTTGGAAGCATCCACCCTACATCTAGGGTCGTGGACATTAGCAAGCTCTAAGGTTTGTCTTTCGGGGTGATTCTCGGGACAGTGGCTACTAGTTTCTGAAAGGAAATTTTGAAGCTCCCATTCACCCCCCCTCTGGTCGCTTTCTGGTTGCTTCTCGGTCCTTCAATTGGTATCGGAGCAGGTTAAGGATCTTCCACCTTAGCCGGTTCCAGATCCACAGAAGGCGACATGGATCGCGGCGTGGGCAAACCGCCGTTCTTTGATGGGACGAACTATGCGTATTGGAAGATACGCATGTCGGTCTATCTCCAGAGCATGGGCTCTTCTGTTTGGGAGATTTGCAACAGGGATGATTACGTTGTCTTGGCTGCTCGTGTCTCTCAGCTTCAGATCGATGAGCACGAGGCCAATAGCCGGGCACGTAATGCTCTGTTCTCCTGTTTGAGCATGTCCGAGTTCGATCGTGTTTCTCACCTCCCCACGGCTCGCGAGATTTGGGCGACCCTCATGCGCTTCCATGAGGGAACCACTCAGGTCAAATCTCGCCTCTATGAGTCGCACAAGCGGGAGTATGAGAACTTTTGACATATACCTGGCGAGAGCATAGAGAGTTTATTCGCTCGCTTTCAGGTCATTGTCAACAAGATGAGAGCAAACAAGGAGCTGTTGCCTTTTGAAGATCATGAGAGGGCTTTGAAGCTTTTGCACACTCTTGATCGGTCGGTGTGGGACTCAAAGGTCCAGGCGATCATCGAATCGTCTAACTATGAGACCCTCACTTGCGATGAGCTCTTTAGTAAGCTCAAGTCTAGTGAGATTGACGCCATGTCGAGGGCTTCTTATGAGAATCCTTCTGGCCCGACTATGGCTTTGGTTTCTGGCTCTTCTAACCCCTCTGGAGGTTTTGCTCTTTCGTCTCTCTTTTCTGTCACAGAGGACCAGCTTGAGTCGTTAGGGGAAGACGAGCTGGCAATGCTCGCCAACCGGTTCACGCGGTTCCACAACAACCGCATGAACCGTCGCCGCGGTGGAGGACGCTCAGGATGCTATGAGTGCGGCGACCCCGACCACTTCATCACCAACTGCCCCAAGAAGAAGCATTCATCTGGGAAGGGCGATCATGGGCACAAGTACGACTCCGGCAAGCGCAAGGAGAAGTACGTCCCCGCGAGGCACAAGCGGAGGGGCGGCTTCGACAAGGAGTACATCAAGAAGAAGTACTTGGAGAAGGCCCAGGCTGAGCAGCGTGCGTTCTTCGCCACGCTCAGCGACGTCGACGGCTCGGATGACGACTCCGCTTGCTCAAGCGACGACGAGACCGAGAAGAAGAAGAGGATCGAGGACAAGCTGAACGGTCTCTGCTTCTTCGCCGACGACGACGGCTTCTGCACCATGGCACTTGGTGATGAGGTCGACGACAAGCTGGAGCACTCCCCTCGGGACGACGACGACGACGACACCTCCCAGGTATCTCTCACCCACGACGAGCTTTCTGCTGAGGTCAAAAAACTTACTGCCGCGCTCCTTAGTCAGGATAAGTTGCTTAGGCGTGCCGCTAGAGAGCGCAAGGAGTTTAGGCAGAAGTGGGAGGACACGGTGAGAGAGCTTGAGTTTGCCAAGTCCACCGTGGTCGTGTCGGAGGAGGTTGAGTGTGAGATGTGCACCACGCACATGACTGACCTTCTTACTTTGAGAGGTAAGTATGCTGCGTTGGTAGGAGAGGTGGATGAGCTGAAGGCTAGACCGTCTCTGTTGGGTGCGTGCAAGACTTGTCCTGTCTTGCAATCTGAGTTGGCAGAGAAGAATGCCAAGATTGTGTCTCTTGAGGAGGCCAACTCAGGTAGCACTTGTGTGTCCAAGTGTGCTTTGTGTGAGGGTTTGGAGATGGAGATTGCGAATGTCAAGCATGGCAAGATGCAAACCGAGGAGGAAAACACATACCTTCGGACCATCTTGTCATGGGTCTCTTGTAGTGAGGCACAGCTCGGGATGATGATCTCCCAATTCAAGCGAGCTGCTGGAGGTCCCGTTGTAGGTCTTGCTCAGGGTGTTGATCTTTCTGCTTTTGGGAAGATTGGAGAGTCGAGTGGTCTGAATCCTAGTGAGAAGCCCAACTCCACCACTACTCCCAAACCTACCAAGCTTCCACCCAAAGAGCCTCTCAAACCTAACACCAAGGATGGGGTATTTGAGGAACCTCCGAGAGCTCCACCCAAGAACCAAGTGTGGCATCCCAAACCCAACCACCTTAAGAACAAGCTGGATACAATGCCACCTATCCAGGAAGAGTTGCCACAGAAGGGCAAAGTAATCCACACCACAGCCATGAGTACCAACAACCCCCTTTGCGCGCGGTGAGGTATCATTGTGACTTCTGTGCGAGAGATGGACACTTGAGCGAGTTCTGCTTTAGGCGCAAGAGAGAGGCGCGTCGTGCTAGGGAGATGAACAATGCGGACATGTACCATCCCTTCCATGATGTACATGTGCCGAATGTTCAGAAGAGTGCTCCGAGGAGAGCAGCTAGGCCCAGAGGTCCAGAACCTCAAGTTTCCAGGCCTAGGCAGCAGAGAGCTCCGAGGAAAGATGCTAGGCCTAGAGGCGCAGTGCCTCAAGTTGCTAGGCCTAGGCCTCGTAGAGAGCGTGCCCGGCGGGAGCCTGCAGTTGTAGGCTATGGACCCCGTGGCGAAGGCTTTGTAGTTGAGCGTTTTTCCCCACCGCGTTTTGAGTATCGCGATGGACGCTCCTTCCTTAGCGGACCACGTTTTCCTCTACGTGGTGATCGCTCCTCTCGTAGACGTGCTAGGAATGGTTTTTTCTGCTAACCGTTCTTTTGAGCAGCCGGCCCAACACTGGTATTCCCCTTACTTCACTAACCCCAGTGTTGGACCGTATGCTCACCCTATGTCTTTTTATTGATGTAGGTAAAACGGTTGGAGGACATTTGGTTAGTGGATTCCGGTTGCTCGAGGCACATGACCGGAAACGCCAAGTGGTTCTCCAGCCTTAGCCCTGTTGCTGGGAAGGAGTACATAACCTTCGGCGACAATAGCAAAGGTAAGGTATTGTCTCGCGGGTCGGTGCGAGTAAATGAGCATTTTGTGTTGCGCGATGTTGCTCTTGTTTCTAACTTGCATTTTAACCTTCTTTCTGTTTCGCAACTTTTTGACGACGACTATGAGATTCGTTTTAAACCGAATCTCAGTCATATTTTGGATCCTCAGGGCAATCTTGTGTGTTTGATTTCGCCCTTTGGAAAAGTCTTTCGTGCGAATTTCTCGGAGTCTTTTGGCACTTCTCGTTGTCTTGTGGCTGGACCTTCCTCCTCTGATCTTTGGAAGTGGCATAGGAGACTTGGACATTTGAGCTTTGACTTGCTTGCAAGGCTTAGTTCGCTTGGCCTAATCCGAGGATTGCCCAAGTTGCATATGGAGAAAGATATTGTTTGCCACTCTTGTAGACACGGGAAGATGGTTGCCGCTCCCCACCATCCAGTGACTCAGGTCATGACCAAGCGCCCTGGAGAGCTTTTGCACATGGATCTGGTTGGTCCGGCTCGGGTGAGCTCGGTTGGGGGGAAGTGGTATGTGCTTGTGGTTGTTGATGACTTTTCGAGATATTCGTGGGTCTTCTTTTTAGCTGAGAAGACCGAGACTTTCTCCTTTGCTCGCAATCTGATTTTGCGTCTTCAGAATGAGTTCCCTTTGAACTCGATGCGAGCAATTCGGAGTGATAATGGTTCCGAATTTAAGAATTCGGATTTTGAGAAGTTTTGTAACTCTTTGGGTTTAGAGCATCAGTTTTCTTCCCCCTACACACCCCCTCAGAATGGTGTTGTAGAGAGGAAGAATCGGACCCTTGTTGAGATGGCCAGGACGATGCTCGATGAGCATAGGACTCCTAGGCGATATTGGGCCGAAGCTATGAGCACTGCATGCTACATTTCCAATCGCATTTTTCTCCGAGCTTTTCTGAAAAAGACTTCTTATGAGTTGCATTTTGAAAAACTGCCCAAGGTGAGTTATTTTCGAGTTTTTGGTTGCCATTGTTTTATACTCAAAAAGGGCAACGTGGACAAATTTGAGTCTCGTTCTTCTGACGGTGTATTTTTGGGTTATGGTACTCACACTCGCGCATATCGTGTACTTAACCTTGATACTAACCGAGTCATGGAGACATCAGATGTCACCTTCGACGAGACCATGGTTTGTCCCTCTTCTCGTTTTGAGCGTGCAGGTAATCATGAGGTTGGTGAGCCTCTTTTTGATGACGAGGACGAGGGTGCTGAAGGTATGGATGATCCAGCACCCCCTCCACCTGCTGTGCCACAAAGAGCGGCTTCTACGACGACTCACGGCCCCGACACATCTTCTTCCTGGGGGCCGTGGGATCCGCCACCCCGAGCGGTACCTTTTGTACCCGGGGAGGCACCAGCTGCTGTTGAGGGGGAGGCTACTTCAGCTCGGGAGGCGCCACGACACATCCAGCGCCAGCATCCGCCTCAGCAGATGATCGGCAGCATTGACGAACGGGTTACTCGGTCCAGGTCACAGCACATCTCTCACTTCGCTCATTCTGCTTTTGTTGCTAATTTTGAGCCCCGAAATGTTGGACACGCTTTGATGGATCCGGATTGGGTCAATGCCATGCATGAGGAGTTAAAAAATTTTGAGCGAAATCGGGTTTGGGTTCTAGTTCCACCTCCTCCTGAGTGTAAGCCTATTGGGACAAAATGGGTTTTCAAAAACAAGCAAGGAGAGGATGGCCACGTTGTTAGAAACAAGGCCAGGCTTGTAGCGAAGGGTTATAGTCAGAAGGAGGGGATAGACTATGAGGAGACGTTTGCTCCTGTAGCTCGTTTGGAGGCTATTAGGATACTCTTGGCTTTTGCTACATCCAAAGGTTTCAAACTTTTTCAAATGGATGTCAAAAGTGCCTTCTTAAATGGCTACATAGAAGAAGAGGTTTATGTTGAGCAACCCCCCGGTTTCGAAAATCCCAAGTTTCCAAACCATGTTTTTAAACTCCACAAAGCTTTATATGGTTTGAAACAAGCCCCTAGAGCCTGGTACGATAGGTTGAAAACCTTTTTGCTTGCTAAGGGTTTTAAAATGGGATGTGTGGATAAAACGCTCTTTCTCCTCAAGCAAGGCAAAGACACTCTCTTGGTCCAGATTTACGTGGATGATATCATTTTCGGTGGTTCTTCTCACGCTTTGGTTGCCAAGTTTGCAGATACTATGAGCAGGGAATTCGAGATGAGCATGATGGGCGAGCTGACGTTTTTCCTCGGGTTGCAAATCAAGCAATCCCGGGAAGGGACGTTCGTGCACCAGGGCAAGTACACCAAGGACTTGCTGAAGCGGTTCGATATGGGTGAGGCCAAGCCTCTTCCAACACCCATGTCGACGACGACTGCCCTGGATGCGGATGTGGATGGAGAAGCAGTGGACCAGAAGGAGTACCGCAGCATGATCGGGTCGCTCGTCTACCTGACGGCGACACGCCCGGATATCCAGTTCACGGTGTGTCTGTGCGCGCGCTTTCAGGCGTCGCCGCGCACTTCTCACCGTCAGGCAGTGAAGCGCATATTCAGGTACCTTCGTTTCACACCTGAGTTCGGGATTTGGTATTCTGCTTCCTCCACCCTCTCCCTTTGCGGCTATTCCGATGCCGATTTTGCTGGTTGCCGTATTGAGCGCAAGTCCACTTCTGGGACTTGCCAGTTTATTGGTTCTTCTCTTGTTTCGTGGTCTTCTCGCAAGCAGTCTAGTGTCGCCCAGTCTACCACGGAGGCTGAGTATGTTGCTGCGGCTAGCTGCTGTTCCCAGTTGCTTTGGATGATGGCCACTTTGCGTGATTTTGGTCTGAGTTTTACTCGTGTTCCTTTGCTTTGTGACAGCACGAGTGCTATTAGCGTTGCTAAGAACCCCGTGCTTCACTCGAAGACCAAACACATTGATGTGCGCTTTCATTTCTTGCGAGACCACCAGGAGAAGGGTGATATCGACCTTCGCCATGTCGATACTCATCATCAACTGGCTGATATTTTCACCAAGCCTTTAGACGAATCAACCTTTAATCGGTTGAGGGGTGAGCTTGGTGTGTGTTTCCCCTTTTAGTTGGGGGAAACGTTTTGGATCTTGTATATTTGACTGACTCTTTTGTCTTTCTTTTCTTTTGCACTTCAGCATACGCATTTACATTCTGAGCTTCATGTCTATAATCACTAGAATGTTACTATGCTCCATGTAGTATGCTCCGATGCTTATGTTGATGCTTGTAGCTTATGCTCCTTCTGATCACTAGGACATGTTGTGAGCTGAGCTATTTTGAAATGGTGAATTTACTTAATAACTTAAAATTTGAAAATGTTCACCATTGAGATATGCAACTAGCATGTGTAGGATGTGTTGAGTTCACTCGTGCTTTTCATATATGCTAGGTTGCTATGTCTCTAGTTCTGAGTCATTCACTTGCTTGGTATATACATATTATGTTTAAAATTTGAACCAAGTTTTAGTGAATTGAAAATATCGAGATGGGATTGCTTGTCAACACATCACGGTATCGAGACTGTTTCTCATTGCACTTTGAGTTAAACTTGAGCCGTGTAGTGTATGACCGAAACCGTAGCTTTAAGCTTCTGATTGCTTCGGCATAGGCTTCGCTCGGTTGAAAAGTTAGGCAATGACAAGCTTTCAACCTCTCGCAATCACATGCTAATTTTTGACCTTGTGTAATTTCACCGCTGCAACTCCGATCTAAAGTTGAATTCACAAGTGTATGTTTCATTCTTAAGCATGATGATTGAACTTTACTAGGGGTAGTTCACTTTGTATACATGTTTAGCACTTGTTCAGACTCCTGTCTATACTTTGCTAGTGCTATTTTGATGGTGAACACCTTTTGACTCAGAACTGCTCATTTTCTGCTCATATGTTCATATTTCATATCTGGTGATCAGTTTGAGCCTTTGCTGCGCTTGTATGCTATTGTTGAGTCATTGGAGTTATACTGTTTAGAGCATCTTTGTGTTCTCCTGAATATATGCCTGAAGCTGCTAACTTGCATTTTGACTCATATGCATGTTGGAAGGGGGAGAACCTCCCATGTTCGCACTTTTTGTTGGTACCTTTTCTGATGGGGAGAGTCTTTTACTTGATTAGTGCATTTTCAACTAAGGGGGAGAATTTGCAAATCATTCGTGCTTCCCGAGTGTTCATTTGAGGGGGAGTTCCCAGGGGGTGCATGTCTCCTGGATGTTCAACTAAGGGGGAGTTTGAGCTTTGCTGTCTCTTATTGGCCGAAAGGCATTGGTTTTGAGCTTTCGTTGCTAGTTGTGTTGAGCCTCTGTGCCTCTATCTTGAGGGACTACCATTTTGCTTCGAGTTTCATTCGGCCTCAATTGGTTTTGAGCTCTTTTCTCTGGAGTTTCCAATTGGTATCTGCTAGCGGTGTTGAGCCTGTTCTACCTCTTCTTGAGGGCTAGCTTTGCTTTGCTTGGTTGCGTCGAGCCGTTGCCCATGTCTTTGGGGACCAAGTTGTCTTGCTCTTTCCACTTGACCTTCTTCGGCTTTGCTATGCTTTTGGGTCATTTGGTCGAGTTCTCTCTTCTCCTTCTTCCTTCTTCTCTTTCTATTATGATTTGTTTTGGTAGTTGACAATGCACTCATCAAGGGGGAGATTGCGGATACATAGGTGTATGCCGGGTCTCTGAGTGATGAGTGATTGTCAACTAGGATGATGCGCATGTTCTTCGGCTTGTGTTGTGTAGGTGTCGAGCACGGATGCAGTGATCGAAGGCGAGGTGAAGGTCAAGTTAAGATGGGTCGTGCCGATGGACCGGGTGCGATGAAGGATGGGCGTGCCGTGTGGCGGACGTGCCATGCCGATGGATCGAGCGGTGAAGGGCGGACGTGAGGCTTGGACTGAGGGACCAGAGTGCCCGAGGATCAGCTGTGGTGGCTGGCAGCCTGTGGCAGCTACAAGCGAAGACTTGCGGTCATGTGTTGCCTGAGTCGTGGACTCGGGGACACGTGTCGGTGGACGGGGTGCACGGGAGGTGCATCCCCTCTACGACGTCGGTTTGGTGGTAGAGCCAGGGAAAATCCATCGGATGGACGGTTTCCAGGTTTGGGCCTCAAAACCTGGGCGTGGACGGTTTCCGAGTTTGGCCACAAAACTCGGGCTGAGGGTTTCCGAGTTTGGCCACAAAACTCGGGCTGAGGACGGTTTCCAGGTTTGGGCCTCAAAACCTGGGCGCTGAGGGTTTGCTGAGTTTGGCCTCAAAACTCAGAAGCTGGTGGGCTGGTTTCCCGGTTTGGTCCTCAAAACCGGGGGTTGGCTGGAAAAGGCTGGTTTCCCGGTTTGGGCCACAAAACCGGGGGTGCAGAGCGAGGGCGGCACGTGGCGGCGATCCGGAGGTTGCGTCGAGGCAACGCTTCGGTTTGTGCGGGCGTGGCCATCGGATACACCTACCACCGAGTTGGTCCAGAATAACCCTAGGGTTTAGCTGGTTCGCTCTGTAATTAGAATAGAGAGGGGTAGAGTAGGAAATAGACTTAGGCTAGTAGTAGGATAAGTAGTCAGGAGACACCCTCCTCCCATCCATCTCAGTCATTTGCTCTTTCGCACTTACGGTTTCCTGCTCTCCCATCCCTTGCTGTAGCTAGCTGAGATCCGCAGAGAGACTTGCCTCTGTGTACTGTTGATTCTGAGGAAGTGAGGCCGTATCCTCACTGTTGTAGCGTGTGGTAGCCACACGGTTGCAAATTCGTGGCTGTGATTTGCGTTTTGTTCGTGTTCTTCGCGGATTGCTTTTTGCCATGATTTTCCCGTCGATCGATCTCTTTGCTCAGTGCGTCTTTTGGAAATCCGTTTGAACCAAGCTGTTCTAGATCGTGAGGCACTTCTTTCCACCGAAGGAATTCTCCTCTAACCTCACGGTCTAGGAGATCGAGCGATTTTAGTCTTGGATCGGTTTTTGCTCCTTAATCCCGAATTCTTCCGATTCACCGATTTGGAGTTAGGTTCGAGCCATGATTCCGTTGGGATAGCTCACTAACATCCTTGGAACTTCTCATACCAAGTCTAGGCCTTAGTGCTTTTGATTCGGAGGAGATTGAGTGAATTTTGCGGAAGAACAGTGCTGTTTCGGGACCATCGGACGCTGGACCTGGGAGCATCGGACGCTGAGTTCGTCACACCGAAGCGTCCGTTGCCACGTGTCAGCTGACGGTGATTTTAAAGGAGCCTCGGACGCTGACCATCGGAGCGTCCGTTGCCATCGGACGCGCCGGAGGTCGAGCATCGGACGCTACTGTTTCACTGTAGCAGCGTCCGATGCGTATCCAGTAAGGTTTCCGAGGGGCACTATTCACATCGGACGCTGCAGGTGCTAGGGCATCGGACGCTAGCCAGCTTCCGATGCTGCTGATTCAGCACTGATTCGTCCTTCGTTTGCTCATCCGTTCTCGGATTTGGTTTTGGGTTTTTGCGTTGGCTTTCTAGAGTTGTGTAGTGTCCCGCTGTGCTTCTTGGAAGCATCCACCCTACATCTAGGGTCGTGGACATTAGCAAGCTCTAAGGTTTGTCTTTCGGGGTGATTCTCGGGACAGTGGCTACTAGTTTCTGAAAGGAAATTTTGAAGCTCCCATTCACCCCCCCTCTGGTCGCTTTCTGGTTGCTTCTCGGTCCTTCAGCACCTAGTCACACGAGTGCTACCCGAGCTGGCCTCCTCAAGAGACATAATCTTGGCATTCTTCTCTGCCAACTCGGACTGCAAGACAGGACAAGTCTTGCAAGCACCCAACAGCATGGGCCTAGCACGGAGCTCATCCACCTCTCCTACCAACGCAACATACTTTCTTCTCAAAGTGAGAAGATCAGTCATGTGCTTGGTGCACGCCTCGCACTCCTCCTCATCTGTGACAATTACGGTGGACTTGACAGAATCAAGTTCCTTCAACGTATCCTAGAGCGCGGCAGTAAGTTTCTCGACCTCAGCGGAAAGCTCATCGTGGGTCAGAGATACCTGGGAGGTGTCGTCGTCGTCGTTGTCGTTCCGAGGGGAGTTCACCAGCTCGCCGTCGACCTCCTTGCCGAGGGCCATGGTGCAGAGGCCGTCGTCGTCGGCGAAGAAGCAGAGACCGTTCAGCTTGTCCTCGATCCTCTTCTTCTTCTCGGACTCGTCGTCGCTTGAGCAAGCAAAGTCGTCATCCGAGCCGTCGACGTCGCTGAGCGTGGCGAAGAATGCACGCTGCTCCGCTTGGGCCTTCTCCAAGTACTTCTTCTTGATGTACTCCTTGTCGAAGCCGCCCCTCCGCTTGTGCCTCGCGGGGATGTAATTCTCCTTGCGCTTGCTGGAGTCGTACTTGTGCCCATGATCGCCCTTCCCAGATGAGTTCTTCTTCTTGGGACAGTTGGCGATGAAGTGATCGGGGTCGCCGCACTCGTAGCATCCCGAGCATCCTCCTCCGCGGCGACGGTTCATGCGGTTGTTGTGAAACCGCGAGAACCGGTTGGCGAGCATTGCCAACTCGTCATCCCCCAAAGACTCCAGCTGGTCCTCTGTGATAGAAACGAGTAGACGAAGCATTGCCAACTCGTCATCCCCCAAAGACTCCAGCTCGTCATCCCCCAAAGAAGAGCCAGAAACCAAAGCCATAGTCGGGCCAGAAGGGTTCTCATAAGAAGCCCTCGCCATGGCATCAATCTCACTGGACTTGAGCTTACTGAAGAGCTCGTCGCACGTGAGGGTCTCATAGTTAGGTGATTCGATGATCGCCTGAACTTTGGAATCCCACACCGACCGATCAAGGGTATGCAAAAGCTTCAGAGCCCACTCATGATCGTCGAAAGGAAACTGCTCCTTGTTAGCCCTCATCCTATTGACAATCACCTGAAAGCGAGCGAATAAACTTTCTATGCTCTCGCCAGGCATATGTCGAAAGTTCTCATACTCTCGCTTGAACGACTCGTAGAGTCGGGTTTTGACTTGAGAGGTTCCCTCATGGAAACGCATGAGGGTGGCCCAAATCTCCCGAGCCGTAGCGAGGTGAGAAACACGATCAAACTCACTCATGCTCAAGCATGAGAAAAGAGTATTACGTGCTCGGCTATTTGCATCGTGCTCATCGATCTGATGCTGAGTCACACGAGAAGCCAAGACAACGTAATCGGCAGAGTTGCAAATATCCCTGATGGAAGCGCCCAAACTCTGCAGATAGGCCGACATGCGTATCTTCCAATACGCATAGTTCGTCCCATCGAAAAACGGTGGTTTGCCCACGCCGCGATCCATGTCGCCTTCTGTGGATCTGGAACCAGCTAAGGTGGAAGATCCTTAACCCGCTCTGATACCAATTGAAGGACCGAGAAAGCACTAGCAAGGCGACCAGAAGGGGGGTGAATGGGAGCTCAAAAATTTCTCTCGAAACTTTGGCCAAATGTCCCAAAAACAACCCCGAGAAACTGCGACCGAGACCGTGATGCCCACGACCCTTGGAAGAGGGTGGATGATCCCTAGGATCACAGCGAGGCACCACAAGAAGATAGCAAACCAAATGCCAAAAGCTCCGGCTCGAACTCAACACCAAAAACCAAGTCCCGAACGTAGATTGTCAGCTACGTCGAGAAACTCCTAAATACCTATGCTAACAAGTAGCAAAGATACCTAGAGAGGTTCCTTGTTCAACTACGAGGCCAAACGAGAAGTCCGAAAACCAAGCGAACAAGTCGGGAGAGCAAACGCACTAAGCCGGAAGCTTCAGACGATTCCCAGACTGTCCGGCCCTAGGGTCCCAGACTGTCCGCCCCTATTGCGGACTGTCTGCGCTCTGGTGGCGGACTGTCCGCTGGTCAAGTCAGCAAAAACACACTGCTGCTGATGTCCCCCTGCTCGGTCCCGGACTGTCCGCGCTTTAGCACGGCGGACTGTCCACCGGTGCCCCGAGCTAAAACCAACAGGGACTGGCCGTGGCTGGACTAAACCAGCCCCGACGCGCGGACTGTACGCGCCCTGAGTGGCGGACTGTCCGCGGTCACTCAGGGAGGGCGACTTTGATCGCCCTTCACCCAAATCTTCCCCAAATTGATTCAAATCAAAATCCCACGTTCCCAAACTTGGAGAGGATGATCACGGAGTAGTTAGGAGACTATCCCCAAGAAATCATCCGCTCAAATCGAGTCAATCACCGGGAAATCAAAAGGGGAGGAGGATGAACCGAAAAGCGCCACAAAAATGAAATCAACCCGATCTACTTGCTCGTAGGGAGATAGATGAATTCCTTCGGTGGAAATGATCTCCTTTCAAATACGAACAAGTTGATTCAAACGGATTTTGCAAAGACGCACGGGAGAGAGAGATCGAGTGATGGGAAAATTGCGGAGAAACGAAGAACGTGAAGAACACGAACAAAAACGCGAATCAACACATCGATCTGCAACCGTGTGGCTACCACACGCTACAACAGTGAGGTTACGGCCTCACTTCCTCAAAATCTCCAGTACACAGAGGTATGGTTCTCTGCGGATCTCAGCTAGCTACAGCAGGGGATTGGGAGAGCAGGAAACCCTAGAAGCAAAGAGCAAATGACAGGAATGACTAACTGAGATAAATGGGGAGGTGGGTGTCTCCCCCTATTTATCCTAATTCTAACCTATTCCTAATTCCCACTCTACCCCTAACTACTTACAGAGCGAACCAGCTAAACCCTAAGGTTATTCTGGACCAACTCGGTGGTAGGTGTATCCGACGGCCACGCCCGCACAACTCGTAGCGTTGCCTCGACGCAACCTCCCGATTGCCGCCACGTGCCGCCCTCGCTCTGCACCCCCGGTTTTGTGGCCCAAACCGGGAAACCAGCCTTTTCCAGCCAACCCCCGGTTTTGAGGCCCAAACCGGGAAACCAGCCCACCAGCTTCTGAGTTTTGAGGCCAAACTCAGCAAACCCTCAGTGCCCAGGTTTTGAGGCCCAAACCTGGAAACCGTCCTCTGCCCGAGTTTTGTGGCCAAACTCGGAAACCATCCGCACCCAGGTTTTGAGGCCCAAACCTGGAAACCGTCCACCCGATGGTTTTTCCCTAGCTCTACCACCAAACCGACGTCGTAGATGGGATGCACCTCCCGTGCACCCCGTCCACCGACACGTGTCCCCAAGTCCACGAATCAGGCAACACATGACCGCACTTCTTCACTTGTTATCGTCACAGGCTGCCAGCCACCACAGCTGATCCTCGGGCCTCTGGTCCCTCAGTCCAAGCCTCACGTCCGCCCTTCGCCACTCTCGGTCCATCGGCACGGCACGTCTCTACTTGACCTTCACCTCGCCTTTGATCACTGCATCCGTGCTCGACACCTGCACAACACAAGCCAAAGAACATGCGCATCATCCCAGTTGACAATCACTCATCACTCAGAGACCCGGCATACACCCATGTATCTGCAGTACCTTTTATTTTTGAGTTCTTCAGCCGATGGGATATTGTGGTTCCCATTTAACTTGATTTGACCTTTCTCTAATAAGTAGTCAAATATTTTATCGGCCTAGGTGATGTCAAAGCTGTACTTTACATCTTTCTCGATACTCTTAGCCTTTGCCCAAGGCATGTACTCACTGTTTCTCCAGGCCCAATCAACAGCAGCGACTCCATCTTCATTTTCATCACTCGAATTATCTTCATCTTCTTGTAAGAAGAAGTGACTCTCTGCATTGTAGGCTTTCTTGGGCTTAAAGACTTGATTGTATCTATTCTGAGCATCAATATTCTCCACCTTCTTAGCCAAATTAGCCATATTGTTACAACTGAAGCCGATTTTTTCTCTGATGGCTGGTATTAACCCTCGAATCACAATGCTAACCACATCTGGATCTGACAATGACAAGGTATAGCATTCATTCTTCATTTCTCTAAACCTCTGAAGATACTGGCATCCAGTCTCATTATTTCCTTGCCTTGTATCGACTAAGTCCATAAGTCCTTTTTCCAATACTCCAGAGTCAAAGTATTTGTGGAACTTGTCTTCCAAATCCTCCCAGCTCTGAATGGAATTGGGTGGTAGAGATGAAAACCATGAGAAAGCCGAACCAGACAGAGATAAAGGAAACATTTTGACTTTAAGTGTTGGTTCGTCACCAACTTCTCCGAGCTGGACTAGAAATTGAGTTATATGTTCCATGGTTGTCACCGAGCCCGTTCCTGTGAATTTGGTAAAATCAGGGATTCTATATCTCAGAGGAAAAACAACCTGATCATACCACTCTGGATACGGCTTCTTCTAGCCAGCAATGTAGATTTTGGCGTTAAACCAAATTGTTTTTGAACCTTGTCGGTGACCCGACTCATCAACTGATCTATCTGATTCACCGGCCCTTGATAGCCAATGTTCTGCCCCTGAATGTATTGCCATGATAACCTGGATTTTCCTGAGCATCCAAGGTATAAAATTCTGAAACATAATGATATCCAGGAGGCCTATCACCAGGTACCATGTTCCCTTGATAAGGTGGTGCATTGAAATCTCTGGTAATCCTCCTTGCATGGGGAGCTATTTTTGTAGCCGATGAGTATATGTTATTACCCATATTCGGCTGTTGCATCGGCTACGGTGTCATGCCCCTAGGGCTAACAGTCATCTGGTTTCCATTGCCATTAGGACCATTCATCTGTGGTCCGCTAGACGTTCTAGCTCCTAGATTGCCTCTAACTGTATATGTTGGACCCCTTCGATCATTACCCAGGTTGAATGCTTCCTTAGTGGCATTCATGAGACTGTTGAGGAACACCTTGTTATGATTCATCAGGGTAGTAGACATTGCTTTGCCAAACACTTCTTGCATGCAATTGTGTTGTACTTGCATCATTGGATCGATATGTCCTTCTAGAACCACTCTTGGAAGATGAGACTTCTAGATAATTTTTCTATCCCTATTTCTACTGAAGCTTAACAAACACATGTAACGATATTGGTCAACAGTTTCTTCTATCATGCGTCGAAGTTCATCTGGAAGTTCCTCCATTGTCACGTTCAATACTTCATCATTACTGAATGTCATGGTCAGACGAATGTGTCCAACTGGGCGTGCCAAAAGAATGTGTTGACATGAAAATTTGGATGAAGCGCCAACACACTCGAAAACGGTCCTCAGAGGGCGTACGGAGCAGAGTCTTGACCTCCTGGACCTTCAAAAGGTGGCGGTGCCAAATCTAGGTGAGAGCGACCTCGGACGTGCCAGTCAATTTGACCTATAATTGACAAGGAGAAGAAAAAAGTCGTCAAATTGTGGAATCTGCCGGTTTGCTGCCAGACAGTTCCAAATTATGTGGCTCTGATATAACCATTGTTTATAGGACATTGACTACAAAGTCAACTCCCAAAAGATTGCGTGAAAAGCATTGATAAAGATATAAAGCAAAACGGCTATGTCATATGTAAAAAGACATTTAGGACAAGTAAACAACCGATAAGCTTAAACATATTAAAAGAATAAAGATCTACGTGCACGTTTAAATGGCATGAAACCAATGAATCGACTAATTGCATAGGCAGTTCTATCTGTTAACAATGGAGTGTTTCCATGCAGCCATAATAACAAATAGATCGAGAAAATAACTTGAACATCAACAGTGGGGTGTCTCCATACAGCCATAATGATGACCAAGTTAGATCACGTCCAAAGCAACAAGCAGATCCATCGATCCCAGACCGTTTAAAAGTACCCATTATGAATAAAGCATAACTGGATCGGCTATTTTTAGCCGATACAGGGTCCATGAGGCACGAACGAGATCTATCCGTTAAAACCACGATCCGACTTAAGATCGAACAAATCTGATTTATCATGTATATCAGTGGGGTTCGGAAATACAGCCGTAATAAACATGCTAGATCAAATCTATGCTCTCTTAGGTCAAACCATGATTCTATCGGATATCTCAAACGCACAACATGTAACAATCTAGATTGACAAAATAGTCGATGAGAGGCTTAGATCGGCTATTTCCTTTGGTATAAGCGTGTAAGGCTTTTGGGTAGTCGGAACTAAACAACTTTTAAGCTTAAGCTACCTTGTCAATCTTGATTGGGCAAAGATGTGTTTAAATCTAAAGAAAAACATTAAAGAATAAACAACATCGATAACTTGATGAATCTATTAGCTTGCCAAAACCAATAGAGCCGATAACTAGTCAAGATCGACTAAAGCAAGAGATTGATCAAAGTCAAGACAGTCTTACAAAAGACGAACTTAAACCGATAACTAGCCATGTCATAGCTTAACAAAAGTTTGGTCGATGCCAAATACAACCTCATTGAACAAAGACACGAGCCATTGGTGAAACTTACAAGCAAACCGGAGGTCGGTCGAGCCGATGCAGCCCTGCCTGGTTGAAGGTTCCGCCGAGTTCTACCTTACAAAAAATCGGGTTTCTAGCTATTTATAACCCGGTTGACTCCTGTTCTAATACGACTAGGATACATACAGATAAAATAAAAACCGACCCGGACTCAAACTCTTCGACTGAACCCAACAAATCTTCAAAGTCTGTCACGTCTGGTCCACATGTTCTCTTGGTCACGTCCGGGTCTAAACAAGTCTCTTTTATTTTTTTGGCCGATTTCTTTATTAACAAATGAAGGACCGAGAATGCACTAGCAAGGCGACCAGAGGGGGGGTGAATGAGAGCCAACAAAAATTCTTCCGAATCTTTGGCCAAATGTCCCAAAATCAACCCCGAAAAGCTTCAACCGAAATCGTGATGCCCACGACCCTTGGAAGAGGGTGGATGATCCCTAGGATCACAACTAGGCACCACAAAGCGATAGCGAACCAAACGCCAAAAGCGCCGGAGCAAGTTCGACCCTCAAAAACCAAGTCCCGAACGTAGATAGACAGCTACGTCGAGAAACTCCCAAATACCTAAGCTAACAAGTAGCAAAGATACCTAGAGAGGTTTCTTGATCAACTCTAGGGCCAAACGAGAAGTCCGGAAACCAAGCGAAGAAGTCGGGAGAGCAAACGCACAAAATCGGAGTATTCAGCCTATTCGCGGACTATCCGGCCCTGGGGTCCCGGACTGTCCGCGGTACAGCCGGACTGTCCGCGAGCAAGGGGCGGACTGTCCGCCGGTCAAATGACCAAAACAGCAAGGCTTCTGATGTCCCCTGCTCAAGTCCCGGACTGTCCGCAAAAACCAATGGCGGACTGTCTGCCGGTCACTGAACAGTAAAACAGCCGAAGAACACAGCCACTGATCTGGCCAGCCCCCGACGCGCGGACTGTCCGCGGCTGGGATGGCGGACTGTCCGCCAACTCCCAGTGAGGGCGATTTTGGTCGCCCTTCACTCAAATCTTCTCCAAATCGATTCAAACCAAAATCCTTTGATCCCAAACTTGGAGAGAATGATCACGAGGTAGTTAGGAGACTATCCCCAAGAAATCATCCGCTCAAATCAACTCAATCAATGGGAAATCGAAGGGGAAGGTGTATGAACGAAAAAGCATCACGAAAACGAAATCAACATGATCTACTTGTTCGTGAGGAGTTAGATGAATTCCTGTGGTGGAAATGATCTCCTCACTATAAAGAACAAGTTGATTCAAACGGATTTCGCAAAGACGCAACAGAGAGGGAGATCGAGTGACGGGAAAATCACGGAGAAACGAAGAACGCGAAGAACACGAACAAAACACGAATCAACACATCGATCTGCAACCGTGTGGCTACCACACGCTACAACAGTGAGGTTACGGCCTCACTTCCTCAAAATCTCCAGTACACAGAGGTATGGTTCTCTGCGGATCTCAGCTAGCTACAGCAGGGGATTGGGAGAGCAGGAAACCCTAGAAGCAAAGAGCAAATGACTGAGATAGGATGGGAGGAGGGTGTCTCCCTCTACTTATCCTAATTCTAATTCCTACTCTACCCCTCAACTAGTTACAGAGCGAACCAGCTAAACCCTAGGGTTATTCTGGACCAACTCATGGTAGGTGGTGATCTGACGGCCACGCCCGCACAATGGGTAGCGTTGCCTCGACGCAACCTCACCGATTGCCGCCACGTGCCGCCACCGCTCTGCTTGTCCTTTTCCCGGACGTCGCACCCCCGGTTTTGTGGCGCAAACTGGGAAACCAGCCTTCACAGCTATCCCCCGGTTTTGAGGCCCAAACCGGGAAACCAGCCATCCAAGGCCTGAGTTTTGTGGCCCAAACTCAGCAAACCCGCAGCACCCAGGTTTTGAGGCCCAAACCCGGAAACCGTCCTCATCCCGAGTTTTGTGGCCCAAACTCGAAAACCATCAGCACCTAGGTTTTGAGGCCCAAACCTGGAAACCGTCCACTCGGTGGTTTTTCTGTGGCTCAACCACCAAACCGAGCCGTAGAAGGGATGCACCGCCCGTGCACCCCGTCCACCGACACGTGTCCGCAGGTCCTCGACCCGAGCAACACATGATCGCAAGTCTTCGCTCGTCGTTGTCCCAGGCTGTCAGCCACCATAGCTGATCCTCGGGCCACCGGTCCCTCAGTCCAAGCCTCACGTCCGCCCTTCGCCACTCTCGGTCCCTGGGCATGGCACGTCTCTACTTGACCTTCACATTGCCTTTGATCACTGTATCCGTGCTCAACACCTGCACAACACAAGCCAAAGAACATGCGCATCATCCCAGTTGACAATCACTCATCACTCAGAGACTCGGCATACAGCCATGTATCCGCAATCTCCCCCTTGATGAGTGCATTGTCATCTACCAACACAAATCATAATGGAAGCAGAAGAAGGGAAGAAGAAAGTGAGAGAACTCGACCAAATGACCCAAAAGCATAGCAAAGCCAAAAAAGGTCAAGTGGAAAGAGCAAGACAACTTGGTCCCCAAAGACATGGGCAACGGCTCGACGCAACCAAGCAAAGCAAAACTAGCCCTCAAGAAGAGGTAGAACAGGCTCAACACCGCTAGCAAATACCAATCGATACTCAAGAACAGAGGAGCTCGACACCAATTGAAAAACTAAAAGGCAAATGCTAGTCCCTCAAGAAAGAGGCAAAGGCTCTACACAACTAGCAAAAATGCTTCGAACCAATTGGAAATTTCAAAGCTCTCAAAAACTCATCTCGAGCAAACTCCCCCTCAAATAGTGCACACAAACCAGGGAATACATGATTTGTCAGTATTTTCCCCCCCTTAGTTGAAAATGCACCAACAAGCAAATGTGCCTAAGCACGCAAATGTCTCCCCCTTGACAGAAAATCTCCCTCCAAAGATGCATATGAATGAAAATGCAAGTTAGCAGCTTCAGGAATATAATCAAGAGAGTGCAAAGATGCTCTACACAGTTCTGTTTTGATGACTCATAAAAAGCACATAATGCTAGGAAAGGCTCCAACTGATTACTAGATACGAAATATGAACATGAGAGCAGAAAGAGCAGTTTTCAGCCAAAAAGGTATTCACCATCCAAATAGCACGAGACATGTATAGACAGGATGTCCAACAAGTGCTAATCATGTATACAAGGTGAACTACCCCTAGCGCAGTTCAATCATCATGCTATAGAATGAAACATAGACTTGTGTATCCAAAATTTATCTGAGGTGCAGCGGTTAAATTACACAAGTTTCAATTTCAGCATGTGATTGCGAGAGGTTGAAAGCTTCTCATTGCCTAACTTTCCAACTGTGCGAAGCCTATGCAGAAGCAAATCAGAAGCTTAAAGCAACAGTTTCGGTCATACACTACACAGCTCAAGTTTAACTCAAAGTGCAAGGAGAAACAGTCTCGAAACTGTGATGTGCTGACAAGCAATCCCATCTCGATCTTTCCAATTCACTTAACTTGGTTCGAGATTAAAATAGCATATGAACATACCAAGCAAGTGAATGACTCAGAACTAGAGACATAGCAACCTAGCATATATGAAAAGCACAAGTGACTTCAACACATTCTACACATGCTAGTTGCATATCTCAATGGTGAACATTTTCAAGTTTTAAGTTTATTAAGCAAATTCACCATTCATAAAATAGCTCTGCTCACAACATGTATCAGTGATCAGAAAAAGCATAAGCTACAGCATCATCATAAAGCATCAGAGTCAAGACTACACAGAGCATAGTTACATTCTAAAGATTATACACATGAAGCTCAGAATGTAAGTATGCAAGATGAAATGCAAAGATGCATGAAGAACCAAACTGAAAACCACAAAGTCAGTTTATAGTACAAGAGTCAAAATGTTTCCCCCATCTAAAAGGGGAAACACACACCAAGCTCACCTCTCAATCGATTAAAATTTGATTGGTCCAAAGGCTTGGTGAAAATATCAGCCAACTGATGATGAGTATCGACATGGCGAAGGTCGATATCACCCTTCTCATAGTGGTCTCGCAGAAAATGAAAGCGCACATCAATGTGTTTGGTCTTCGAGTGCAGCACGGGGTTCTTAGCAACACTAATCGCACTCGTGCTGTCACAAAGCAAAGGAACACGAGAAAAGCTCAGACCAAAATCACGCAAAGTGGCCATCATCCAGAGTAACTGGGAACAGCAGCTAGCCGCAGCAACATACTCAGCCTCCATGGTAGACTGGGCGACACTAGACTGCTTGCGAGAAGACCACGAAACAAGAGAAGAACCAATAAACTGGCAAGTCCCAGAAGTGGACTTGCGCTCAATACGGCAACCAGCAAAATCGGCATCGGAATAACCGCAAAGGGAGAGGGTGGAGGAAGCAGAATACCAAATCCCAAACTCAGGAGTGAAGCATAAGTACCTCATGATGCGCTTGACTGCCTGACGGTGAGAGGTGCGCGGCGACGACTGAAATCGCGCGCAAAGACACACCGCGAACTGAATGTCCGAGCGTGTCGCCGTTAGGTACAGCAGCGACCCGATCATACTCCGGTACTCCTTCTGGTCCACTGCTTCTCCATCCTTGTCCGCATCCAGGGCCATCGTGGTCGACATGGGTGTTGGAAGAGGCTTGGCCTCACCCATATCGAATTTCTTCAAGATGTCCTTGGTATACTTACCCTGGTGCACGAACGTCCCCTTTCGAGATTGCTTGATTTGCAATCCGAGGAAAAACGTCAACTCGCCCATCATGCTCATCTCAAATTCCTTGCTCATAGTATCTGCAAACTTGGCAACCAAAGCGTGAGAAGAACCACCAAAAATGATATCATCCACGTAAATCTGGACCAAGAGAGTATCAGTGCCTTGCTTGAGGAGAAAGAGCGTTTTATCTACACATCCCATTTTAAAACCCTTAGCAAGAAAAAAGGTTTTCAACCTATCATACCAGGCTCTAGCGGCTTGTTTCAAACCATACAAAGCTTTGTGAAGTTTGAAAACATGGTTTGGAAACTTGGGATTTTCGAAACCGGGGGGTTGTCTCACATATACCTCCTCTTCTATGTAGCCGTTTAAGACGGCACTCTTGACATCCATTTGAAAAAGTTTGAAACCTTTGGATGCAGCAAAAGCCAAGAGTATCCTAATTGCCTCCAAACGAGCTACAGGAGCAAACGTCTCCTCATAGTCTATTCCCTCCTTCTGACTATACCCCTGGGCTACAAGTCTGGCCTTGTTTCTCACTACATGGCCATCCGCTCCTTGTTTGTTTTTGAAAACCCATTTTGTCCCAATTGGGTGACACTCAGAGGGAGGAGAAACTAGAACCCAAACCTGATTTCTTTCAAAATTTTCTAACTCCTCATGCATGGCATTGACCCAATCTGGATCCGTCAAAGCGTGTCCAACATCTCAGGGTTCAAAATCAGCAACAAATGCAGAATGATCAAAGTGAGAGATTTGTTGTGACCTTGACCGAGTGACGCGTTCGCCGATGCTGCCGATCATCTGTTGAGGCGGGTGTTGGCGTTGGATGTGTCGTGGCGCCTGCCGAGCTGAAGTAGCCTCCCCCTCAACAGCAGCTGGTGCCTCCTCGGGTACAAAAGGAACCGCTCGAGGTGGCAGATCCCTCGGCCCCCAAGTCGAAGAAGAGGGATCGGGGCCGCGTACAGTCGTGGTCGAAGTCGACCCACTCGGAGCAGCAGGTGGAGGAAGTGCTGGATCGTCCATACCTTCAGCACCCTCGTCCTCGTCATCAAAAAGAGGTTCACCAAACTCATGATCACCTGCACGCTCAAAATGAGAAGAAGGACAAACCATGGTCTCGTCGAAGGTGACATCGGATGTCTCCATGACTCGGTTAGTGTCAAGGTTAAGTACACGATAAGCACGAGTATGAGTGCCAGAACCCAAAAACACACCGTCAGAAGAACGAGACTCAAACTTGTCCAAGTTGCCTTTCTTGAGTATAAAACAATGGCAACCAAAAACTCTAAAATAACTCACCTTGGGGAGTTTTCCAAAACGCAACTCATACGAAGTCTTTTTCAAGAAAGCTCAGAGAAAAATGCGATTGGAAATATAGCATGCAGTGCTCATGGCTTCGGCCCAATATCGCCTAGGAGTCCTATGCTCATCGAGCATCGTCCTGGCCATCTCTACAAGGGTCCAATTCTTTCTCTCTACAACACCATTTTGTGGCGGTGTGTAGGGCGAAGAAAACTGATGCTCCAAGCCCAAAGAGTTACAAAACTTCTCAAAATCCAAATTCTTGAATTCGGAACCATTATCACTCCTAATAGCTCGCATTGAGTTCAAAGGGAACTCATTCTGAAGACGCAAAATCAGATTGCGAGCAAAGGAGAAAGTCTCGGTTTTCTCAGCTAAAAAGAAAACCCAAGAATATCTCGAAAAGTCGTCAACAACAACAAGCACATACCATTTCCCCCCAACCGAGCTCACCCGAGCCGGACCAACAAGGTCCATGTGCAAAAGCTCTCCAGGGCGCTTGGTCATGACCTGAGTCACTGGATGGTGGGGAGCGGCAACCATCTTCCCATGTCTACAAGAATGGCAAACAAGATCCTCCTCCATGGACAACTTGGGCAATCCTCGGATTAAGCCAAGTGAGCTAAGTCTTGCAAGCAAGTTGAAGCTCAGGTGACCGAGTCTCCTATGCCACTTCCAAAGATCAGAGGAGGAAGGTCCAGCCAAAAGACAACGAGAAACTCCAAATGACTCCGAGAAATCCACATGAAAGACTTTTCCAAAGGACAAAATCCCACAAACAAGGTTGCCCTGAGGATCCAAAATGCGACTGAGATTCGGCTTAAAACGAATCTCATAGTCGTCATCAAAAAGTTGCGAAACGGAAAGAAGGTTAAAATGCAAGTTAGAAACAAGAGCAACATCGCGCAACACAAAGTGCTCATTAACTCGGACCGACCCACGAGACAACACTTTACCTTTGCTATTGTCGCCGAAGGTGATAAACTCCTTTTCGGCGACCGGACTAAGACTGGAGAACCACTTGGCGTTTCCGGTCATGTGCCTCGAACACCTAGAATCCACCAACCAAACGTTCTCCAATCATTTAAACTACATCAATAAAAAGACATAGGGTGAGGATACGGTCCAACACTGGGGTTAGTGAAGTAGGAAGAATACCAGTGTTGGGCCGGCTGCTCAAAAGAACGGTTAGCAGAAAAACCATTCCTAGCACGGCTATGGGAAGAGCGATCACCACGTTGAGGAAAACATGGTCCGCTAAGGGAGGAGCGTCCATCGCGATACTCAAAACGCGGTGGGGGAAAACGCTCAACTACAAAGCCATCGCCACGGGGTCCATAGCCCACAACTGCAGGCTCCCGCCGGGCACGACCTCTTTGCTGCCTAGGCCTAGGAACTTGAGGATTTGGACCTCTGAACGTTTGGCACATGTACATCATGGAAAGGATGGTACATGTCTGGGTTGTTCATCTCCCTTGCACGGCGCGCCTCTCTCTTGCGCCGAAAGCAAAACTCACTCAAGTGTCCATCTCTCCCACAATGCTCACAATGGTACCTCACCGCTCTCATAGGGTGTTGTTGGTACTCACGGTAGTGGGTGTGGATCACTTTGCCCTTCTGTGGCATAAGTTCCTCCTGGATGGGTGGCATTGTGTCCAGCTTGTTCTTGAGGTGATTTGGTTTGAGAGCCCAAGATTGTTTCTTTGGTGGAGCTCTCGGAGGTTCAACAAAGACCCCATCCTTGGTGTTAGGCTTGAGAGGCTCTTTGGGTGGAATCTTGGTAAGCTTGGGAGTAGTGGTGGAGTTGGGCTTCTCACATGGGTTAAGACCACTCGACTCTCCAATCTTGCCAAAAGATGAAACATCAACACCCAGAGCAAATCCTACACCAGGACCTCCAGCAGCTCGCTTGAATTGGGAGATCATCATCCCGAGCTGTGGCTCACCACTAGACACCCATGACAAGATGGTCCGAAGGTATGTGTTTTCCTCCTCGGTTTGCATCTTGTCATGCTTCACATTGGCTATCTCCATTTCCAAACCTTCACAAAGAACACACCTAGCCACACATGTGCTACCTGAGTTGGCCTCTTCAAGAGACACAATCTTGGCATTCTTCTCTGCCAACTCAGATTGCAAGCCCGCACAGGACTTGCACGCACCCAACAGCGAGGATCTAGCCTTCAGCTCATCCACCTCTCCTACCAACACAGCATACTTGCTTCTCAAAGTGAGAAGGTCAGTCATGTGTGTGGTGCACATCTCACACTCCTCATCTGTGACAACTACGGTGGACTTGACAGATTCAAGTTCCTTCACCGTATCCTCCCACTTCTGCCTAAACTCCTTGCGCTCTCTAGCAGCACGCCTAAGCAGCTTATCCTGACTAAGGAGCGCGGCAGTAAGCTTCTCGACCTCAGCAGAAAGCTCGTCAGGGGTCTGAGATACCTGGGAGGTGTCGTCGTCGTCGTAGTCGTTCCGAGGAGTGTCCTCCAGCTCGCCATCGACCTCCTTGCCGAGGGCCATTGTGCAGAAGCCGTCGTCGTCGGTGAAGAAGCAGAGGCCGTTCAGCTTGTCCTCGATCCTCTTCTTCTTCTCGGACTCGTCGTCGCTTGAGGCAGTGGAGTCGTCATCCGAGTCGTCGACGTCGCTGAGCGTGGCGAAGAACGCACGCTGCTCAGCCTGGGCCTTCTCCAAGTACTTCGTCTTGATGTACTCCTTGTCGAAGCCGCCCTTCCGCTTGTGCTTCGCGGGGACGTACTTCTCCTTGCGCTTGCCGGAGTCGTACTTGTGCCCATGGTACGCCTTGCCGAAGACTTGCTTGTTCTTCTTCGGGCAATTGGCGATGAAGTGGTTGGGGTCGCCGCACTCGAAACATCCCGAGCGTCCTCCTCCGTGGCGAAGGTTCATGCGGTTGTTGTGGAACCGTGAGAACCGGTTGGCGAGCAAAGCCATCTCGTCATCCCCCATGAACTCCAGCTGCTCCTCTGTGACAGAAAGAAGTGAAGACAAAGCAAAGCCTCTAGAGGAGTTAGCAGAAGAGCCAGAAAGCAAAGCCATCGACGGGCCAGAAGGATTTTCATAAGAAGCCCTAGCCATGGCATCGATCTCACTGGACTTGAGCTTACTAAAGAGCTCGTCGCACGTGAGGGTCTCATAGTTGGGCGATTCGATGATCGCCTGAACCTTGGAATCCCACACCGACCGATCGAGAGTATGCAAAAGCTTCAAAGCTCTCTCATGATCATCGAAAGGCAACAACTCCTTGTTAGCCCTCATCCTGTTGACAATCACCTGAAAGCGAGCGAATAAACTCTCTATGCTCTCGCCAGGCATATGTCGAAAGTTCTCGTACTCTCGCTTGTGCGACTCGTAGAGACGGGTTTTGACTTGAGAGGTTCCCTCATGGAAACGCATGAGGGATGCCCAAATCTCCCGAGCCGTAGCGAGGTGAGAAACGCGATCAAACTCAGTCATGCTCAAGCATGAGAAAAGAGCATTACGGGCTCGGCTATTGGCATCGTGATCATCGATCTGACGCTGAGTCACACGAGCAGCCAAGACCACGTAATCGGCAGAGTTGCAAATATCCCAAATGGAAGCACCCATACTCTGCAGAAAGGCCGACATGCGTATCTTCCAATATGCATAGTTCGTCCCATAGAAAAACGGCGGTTTGCCCACGCCGCGATCCATGTCGCCTTCTGTGGATCTGAAACCGGCTAAGGTGGAAGATCCTTAACCCGCTCCGATACCACTTGAAGGACCGAGAATGCACTAGCAAGGCGACCAGAGGGGGGTGAATGGGAGCCAACAAAAATTCTTCTGAATCTTTGGCCAAATGTACCAAAATCAACCCCGAAAAGCTTCAACCGAAACCGTGATGCCCACGACCCTTGGAAGAGGGTGGATGATCCCTAGGATCACAGCTAGGCACCACAAAGCGATAGCGAACCAAACGCCAAAAGCGCCGGAGCAAGTTGGACCCTCAAAAACCAAGTCCCGAACATAGATAGACGGCTACGTCGAGAAACTCCCAAATACCTAAGCTAACAAGTAGCAAAGATACCTAGAGAGGTTTCTTGATCAACTCTAGGGCCAAACGAGAAGTTCGGAAACCAAGCGAAGAAGTCGGGAGAGCAAACGCACAAAACCGGAGTATTCAGCCGATTCGCGGACTGTCCGGCCCTGGGGTCCCGGACTGTCCGCGGTACAGCCGGACTGTCCGCGAGCAAGGGGCGGACTGTCCGCCGGTCAAATGACCAAAATAGCAAGGCTGCCGAAGTCCCCTGCTCATGTCCTGGACTGTCCGCAAAAACCAACGGCGGACTATCCGCCGGTCACTGAACAGTAAAACAGCCGAAGAACACAGCCACTGATCTGGCCAGCCCCCGACGCGCGGACTGTCCGCAGCTGGGATGGCGGACTGTCCGCCAACTCCCAGTGAGGGCGATTTTGGTCGCCCTTCACTCAAATCTTCTCCAAATCGATTCAAACCGAAATCCCTTGATCCCAAACTTGGAGAGAATGATCACGAGGTAGTTAGGAGACTATCCCCAAGAAATCATCCGCTCAAATCAACTCAATCAACGGGAAATCGAAGGGGAAGGTGTATGAACAAAAAAGCGCCAAGAAAACGAAATCAACCCGATCTACTTGTTCGTGAGGAGTTAGATGAATTCCTTCGGTGGAAATGATCTCCTCACTATAAAGAACAAGTTGATTCAAATGGATTTCGCAAACACGCAACAGAGAGGGAGATCGAGTGACGGGAAAATCGCGGAGAAATGAAGAACGCGAAGAACACGAACAAAACGCGAATCAACACATCGATCTGCAACCGTGTGGCTACCACACGCTACAACAGTGAGGTTACGGCTTCACTTCCTCAAAATCTCCAGTACACAGAGGTATGGTTCTCTGTGGATCTCAGCTAGCTACAGCAGGGGATTGGGAGAGCAGGAAACCCGAGAAGCAAAGAGCAAATGACTGAGATAGGATGGGAGGAGGGTGTCTCCCTCTACTTATCCTAATTCTAATTCCTACTCTACCCCTCAACTAGTTACAAAGCGAACCAGCTAAACCCTAGGGTTATTCTGGACCAACTCGTGGTAGGTGGTGATCTGACGGCCACGCCCGCACAACTGGTAGCGTTGCCTCGACGCAACCTCACCGATTGCCGCCACGTGCCGCCACCGCTCTGCTTGTCCTTTTCCCGGATGTCGCACGCCCGGTTTTGTGGCCCAAACCGGGAAACCAGCCTTCACAGCTATCCCCCGGTTTTGTGGCCCAAACCAGGAAACCAGCCATCCAAGGCCTGAGTTTTGTGGCCCAAACTCAGCAAACCCGCAACACCCAGGTTCTGAGGCCCAAACCCAGAAACCGTCCTCAGCCCGAGTTTTGTGGCCCAAACTCGGAAACCATCAGCACCCATGTTTTGAGGCCCAAACCTGGAAACCGTCCACTCGGTGGTTTTTCTGTTGCTCAACCACCAAACCGAGCCGTAGAGGGGATGCACCGCCCATGCACCCCGTCCACCGACACGTGTCCCTAGGTCCTCGACCCGAGCAACACTTGATCGCAAGTCTTCGCTCATCGCAGTCCCAGGCTGTCAGCCACCACAGCTGATCCTCGGGCCACCGGTCCCTCAGTCCAAGCCTCACGTCCGTCCTTCGCCACTCTTGGTCCCTCGGCACGGCACGTCTCTACTTGACCTTCTCCTTGCCTTTTGAAGGATCGAGAGTGCTACCAGAAAGCGACCAGAGGGGGGTGAATGGGAGCTTTAAAATTCCTTTCGGAAACTTATCCCCACTGTCCCTGAGAATCAACCCCAAAAGCAAATTGATGCGCGTGATGTCCAACGCCTGAGTTTTGTGGCCCAAACTCAGAAACCCGCCGCGCCCAGGTTTTGAGGCCCAAACCTGGAAACCATCCTCAGCCCGAGTTTTGTGGCCCAAACTCGGAAACCTGCAGCACGCCCAGGTTTTGTGGCCCAAACCTGGAAACCGTCCACCCGATGGTTTTTCTCTGGCTCTACCACCAAACCGAAGCTGTAGGAGGGATGCACCGCCCGTGCACCCCGTCCATCGACCCGAGCAACACCATGCCCTGCAAGTCTTCGCTCGTCGCTGTCCCAGGCTGCCAGCCACCACAGCTGATCCTCAGGCCACCGGTCCCTCAGTCCAAGCCTCACGTCCGCCCTTCACCGCTCCCAGTCTGTCGGCACGACACGTCTCTACTTGGCCTTCACCTTGCCCTCGATCACTGTCTCCGTGCTCGACACCTGCACAACACAAGCCAAAGAACCTGCGATCAAACCCGTTGACAATCACTCATCACTTGAGACTCGGCATACACCCATGTATCCGCAATCTCCCCCTTGATGAGTGCATTGTCAACTACACACACAAATCATAATGGAAATAGAAGGAGGAAGAAGGAGAAGGGAGAACTCAACCAAATGACCCAAAAGCATAGCAAAGCCGAAGAAGGTCAAGTGGAATGAGCAAGAAAACTTGGTTCCCAAAGACATGGGCAACGGCTCGACGCAACCAAGCAAAGCAAAGCTAGCCCTCAAGAAGAGGTAAAATAGGCTCAACACCGCTAGCAGATACCAATTGAAAAATCAAAGCAAAATGCTAGTCCCTCAAGACAGAGGAACAGAGGCTCAACACAACTAGCAGAAAGCTCGACATCAACTGAAAAGCTCGATACCAACTGAAGCCAACTGAAGCAATTGCTAGTCCCTCAAGATAGAGGCAAGGGCTCAACACAACTAGCAAAGCGCTCCGAACCAATTGGAAATTTAAAAAATTTAACACGAGCAAAACTCCCCTTGCATGGTGCACACAACCGATTCCTCTCCCCTTAGTTGAACATGGGAGGCATGATTTGTCCAAATTCTCCCCCTTAGTTGAAAATGCACTATCAAGCAAATGGAACCGAAAGCAATTTTCTCCCCCTCAGAAAATGCACCATCAAAACTGCCAACAAGAGAAGTTCTCCCCCTTCCAAAATGCATATGAGTCACAAAGCAAGTTAGCAGCTTCAGGAATACAGTCAAGAAAATGCAAAGATGCTCTAAACAGTATAGCTCCAACGACTCACTGGAAAGCATACAAGCTAGCGAAGGCTCAAACTGATCACCAAATATGAAATATGAACATATGAGCAAAGTGAGCAGTTTGTAGCCAAAAAGGTATTCACCATCAAAATAGCACTACACATGTATAGACAGGAAATCAGACAAGTCCTAACCATGTATACAAGGTGAACTACCCCTAGCAAAGTTCAATCATCATACTAAAGCATGAAACATAGACTTGTGTATCCAAATTTTATCGAAGTTGCAGCGGTTAAGATTACACAAGTTCAAAATTCAGCATGTAATTGCGAGAGGTTGAAAGCTTGTCATTGCCTAACTTTCCAACTGCGCGAAGCCTATGCAGAAGCAATCAGAAGCTTAAAGCAACAGTTTTGGTCATACACTACACAACTCAAGTTTAACTCAAGGTGCAATGAGAAACAGTCTCGAAACTATGATGTGTTGACAAGCAATCCCATCTCGATCTTTTCAATTCTCTTAAAAACTTGGTTCAGATTTTATTGACAGAATATGAACAGACCAAGTAAATGACAGACTCAGAACTAGAGACATAGAAACCTAGCATATATGAAAAGCACGAGTGAATTCAACACATCCTACACATGCTAGTTGCATATCTCAATGGTGAACATTTTCAAGTTTTATGTTTGTTAAGCAGATTCACCATTCAAAAATAGCTCAGCTCACAACATGTATTAGTGATCAGAAAGAGCATAAGCTACTAGCATCAACATATAGCATCGGAGCACACTAAATAGAGCATAATTACATTTTAAAGATTATATACATGAAGCTCAGAATGTAAAAGCGTATGCTGAAATGCAAACGAAAAACAAAACAAACGAGAAAATAGTCAGACTATGATACAAGATCAAAAATGTTTCCCCCATCTAAAAGGGGAAACACACACCAAGCTCACCCCTCAACCGATTAAAGGTTGATTCGTCCAACGGCTTGGTGAAAATATCAGCCAACTGATGATGAGTATCGACATGGCGAAGGTCGATATCACCCTTCTCATAGTGGTCTCGCAAGAAGTGAAAGCGCACATCAATGTGTTTGGTCTTTGAGTGAAGCACGGGGTTCTTAGCAACGCTAATCGCACTCGTGCTGTCAAAAAGTAAAGGTACGCGAGAAAAGCTCACACCAAAATCACGCAAAATGGCCATCATCCAAAGCAACTGAGAACAGCAGCTAGCCGCAGCAACATATTCAGCCTCTGTGGTAGACTGAGCGACACTAGACTGCTTGCGAGAGGACCACGATACAAGAGAAGAACCAATAAATTGGCAAGTCCCAGAAGTGGACTTGCGCTCAATGCGACAACCAGCAAAATCGGCATCGGAATAACCGCAAAGGGAGAGGGTGGAGGAAGCTGAATACCAAATCCCGAACTCAGGTGTGAAACGAAGGTACCTGAAAATGCGCTTGACCGCCTGACGGTGAGAAGTGCGCGGTGATGCCTGAAAGCGCACGCACACGCACACTGCGAACTGGATGTCCGGGCGTGTCACCGTCAGGTAGAGCAGCGACCCGATCATGCTTCGGTTCTCCTTCTGGTCCACAGCTTCTCCATCCTTGTCCGCATCCAGGGCCATCGTGGTCGACATGGGTGTTGGAAGAGGCTTGGCCTCACCCATATCGAACCTCTTCAGCAAGTCTTTGGTGTACTTGCCCTGGTGAACAAACGTCCCTTCTCGGGATTGCTTAATTTTCAATCCGAGAAAGAAAGTCAGCTCGCCCATCATACTCATCTCGAACTCCCTGCTCATAGTATCTACAAACTTGGCAACCAAAGCGTGAGAAGAACCACCGAAAATGATATCATCCACGTAAATCTGGACCAAGAGAGTTTCTTTGCCTTGCTTAAGGAGAAAGAGCGTTTTATCCACACATCCCATTTTAAAACCCTTAGCAAGCAAAAAGGTTTTCAATCTATCATACCAGGCTCTAGGGGCTTGTTTCAAACCATATAAAGCTTTGTGGAGTTTGAAAACATGGTTTGGAAACTTGGGATTTTTAAAACCGGGGGGTTGTTCAACATAAACCTCTTCTTCTATGAAGCCATTTAAGAAGGCACTCTTTACATCCATTTGAAAAAGTTTGAAACCTTTGGATGCTGCAAAAGCCAAGAGTATCCTAATAGCCTCCAAACGAGCTACAGGAGCAAAAGTCTCCTCATAGTCTATCCCCTCCTTCTGACTGTAGCCCTTCGCTACATGCCTGGCCTTGTTTCTAACAACGTGGCCATCCTCTCCTTGCTTGTTTTTGAAAACCCATTTTGTCCCAATAGGCTTACAGTCTAGAGGAGGTGGAACTAAAACCCAAACCCGATTTCGCTCAAAGTTCTCTAACTCCTCATGCATGGCATTTACCCAATCCGGATCCGTCAAAGCGTGTCCAACATCTCGGGGCTCAAAATCAGCAACAAAAGCAGAATGAGCAAAGTGAGAGATTTGTGACCTGGACCGAGTGACACGTTCATCAATGTTGCCGATCATCTGCTGAGGGGGGTGTTGGCGCTGGATGTGTCGTGGCGCCTCCCGTGCAGAAGTGATCTCCCCCTCAACAGCAGCTGGTGCCTCCCCGGGTACAAAAGGCACCGCTCGGGGTGGCGGATCCCACGGCCCCCAGGAAGAAGAAGTGTCGGGGCCGTGAGTTGTAGTAGAAGCCGCTCCTTGCGGCATAGCAGGTGGAGGGGGTGCTGGATCATCCATACCTTCAGCACCCTCGTCCTTGTCATCAAAAAGAGGCTCACTAACCTCATGATCACCTGCACGCTCAAAACGAGAAGAAGGACAAACCATGGTCTCGTCGAAGGTGACATCGGATGTCTCCATGACTCGGTTAGTATCAAGGTTAAGTACACGATAAGCTCTAGTGTGAGTGCCAAAACCCAAAAATACACCGTCAAAAGAACGAGACTCAAATTTGTCCAGGTTGCCTTTCTTCAATATAAAACAGTGGCAACCGAAGACTCTAAAATAACTCACCTTGGGCTGTCTCCCAAATCGCAACTCATAAGAAGTCTTTTTCAAGAAAGCTCGGAGAAAAATGCGATTGGAAATATAGCATGCAGTGTTCATAGCTTCGGCCCAATATCGCCTAGGAGTCCTATGCTCTTCGAGCATCGTCCTGGCCATCTCTACAAGGGTCCGATTCTTCCTCTCTACAACACCATTTTGGGGTGGTGTGTAGGGGGAAGAAAACTGATGCTCCAAACCCAAAGAGTTACAAAACTTCTCAAAATCCAAATTCTTGAATTCGGAACCATTATCACTTCTAATAGCTCGCATCGAGTTCAAAGGGAACTCGTTCTGAAGACGCAAAATCAGATTGCGAGCAAAAGAGAAAGTCTCGGTCATCTCAGTCAAAAAGAAGACCTAGGAATACCTCGAAAAGTCATCAACAACAACAAGCACATACCACTTCCCCCCAACCGAGCTCACCCGAGCCGGACCAACAAGGTCCATGTGTAAAAGCTCTCCAGGGCGCTTAGTCATGACCTGAGTCACTGGATGGTGGGGAGCACCAACCATCTTCCCATGTCTACAAGAATGGCAAACAAGATCCTTCTCCATCGACAACCTGGGCAATCCTCGGATTAGGCCAAGTGAGCTAAGTCTTGCAAGCAAGTCGAAGCTCAAATGTCCCAGTCTCCTATGCCACTTCCAAAGATCAGAGGAGGAAGGACCAGCCACAAGACAGCGAGAAACTCCAAACGACTTTGAGAAATCCGCACGAAAGACTTTCTCAAATGGCGAAATCACACAAACAAGATTGCCCTGAGGATCCAAAATACGACTGAGATTCGGCTTAAAACGAATCTCATAGTCGTCATCAAAGAGTTGCGAAACAGAAAGAAGGTTAAAATGTGTCGGGGGTCCGCAAAAGGGGTACCCCCAATCGACGCAAACAAATAGGTTAAACCTGGAACACCAATTAATAACCGACCTACCTAGTCTAGCCCCCTAAGAAACCTACCCTTCGAGGCCTACAACGCTGGCCCACCGAGCCGAGCCCTCCAAGCCCGCCCTCGAGCGGCGCACGATCGTTTTTCCGTCTCGCCCGAGCCCTCCACATCAGGTCTCGGGCAAGCGCTCCACCACGCCTCGAGACCCCACGCGGGGACCTCGAGCCCCTCCGGCACAGCGGCCTATTCCTCGAGACGCGTTATGCCTCCCTTGAGCGGCGCAGACATCGGATGCCAGCCCCATACCGCGCACTTAATTCGTCCACCTGCTCCAGTCACGTCCTCTGTAACACAACGTGTGCCACAGTGGACTGGGGCAGAGTCAAGCCTCGTTTTCACCATAAGTATGGGCGAAAAGGCACCAGTGAAGCACTGTTAACCCACGCCCTACACTGTGGCACGCCCAAGCTACGCCTCGAGGCCCGGATGCCTGCCGCTCAATCAATTTTCACGGGACTTGCCCATACCTGCGGGGACTCGAGCCCCCCGTAGGCGCCGCCTCGAGGCCGGCTCCGCGCCCCTCGAGCCCTAACTACTTTCATGCTATTGGAGGACAGGTACCCCAAGACCCGGAGGGACCACGCCGCGTCCTGTACGTTCCGGGATGAGTGCTGTACGGCTTCCACCTCGCCACGCCTCCACGTCCACGCCCAGGATGGAGGCCACGCTTCAAGGACGCTTCAACAGCAACGCCCACGTCGGCTACAATGTCTTCGACAAGACAGGGTTCCTACCCTCCTTCGTAAGGAATACAATACACCCCAACACATGCAATACCCTTGTGTAACCCTGGCCTCCCCTTACTCTATAAAAGGGGACACCAGGGCCCTCATTCGAGAGAGAGACACGTTAGAACACGCATACATCCACACGCTCAAGTCCGGACTTCGGTCCACACTCACAGAGCTTGTATTCGCCCCTGTACGAGCACTTAGGTGCAAGTAATACAAGAACCTCCTCCCCCACTGGACGTAGGGCCTTCTTTGCCCGAACCAGGATAAATCCTTGTGTCATCTTGCATCACCATCCAGGAAGAGAGCACGCGATCATATTACTCGTTGGTGTCATACCCCCGGGTACGAAACGCCGACAGTTGGCGCGCCAGGTAGGGGGTTCGCGTGTCGAGTCGGCTTCTCGCCGTTTCCTGGATGGCTGCTTCGACTCCTTCGTTTTATGCCGGTGCCGTCATCTGGTTCGGGAGCCTCGAGTTCCTGGCCACTGACAACCGCAACGAGCTGACCTTGCTCTCCATGGAGGGCTCGAGTGGATGGCGTGTCGCGCCGCCCCGCGCGAGGAGCATGGCACATCGTCCACACCATCACGCGTCGCCACCCCGTGAGCGGCGCCGTCGTCATCATCGTCGCCAGGCACAGGCGGTGCCGGCGGCATACGCCCACCTCCCCGCGCCCGGCGCGGAGTTCCCCAGGAGGAGCTTACCCGGCGCACGGCAGGAGACTTCCCGGGCGCGCCCGTGCCCGCCCAGCGACTTCGCGTTCATCATGCGCACGGACCCGGAGCCAGGCCAGAGGCCTCCGAGCCGCGCGCCGTCGACGCCGCCCAGCCTCCTCCCGCACGGGGTGTACCGCGCTCGACGCCGCCAGTACCCGTTCGGCCTCGACGGCTCGGCGGCAGCCTGCGCCCGCCAGCTCAACGAGAGCAGTCGGGGCCGACAGCCGGCGGAGCAGGAGGAACGCCCGGGCGTGCCGCTGCAGGCCATGGCCAACCTGGAGATTGTCCACCCCGCACGCGTCGACCGCGGCCTCTCACGAGCCGTCGGGCCACCTCGTCCAGCCACCTTCGGGGAGTGGTACCGCGAGCTGCAGCCCCGCCACGAGCCAAGGCGGCGCGGCATCACCAGCTCTGACTCCGACGAATACGACTACCACGACCCCGACCTCTGGGATCCCACCAGGGAGTGCTTCCAACTCGAGGGGGTCATATGCGACACCGAGGGCGAGGGCGACGATGGCAGGCCGGCGCTCAACCTCGAAGGGCCCGGAGACGTGGCTGCGGCAGGCGGGTCGCGTGTTCACGGGAGGAACGAACCCCCGACACCGGCTGCACCATCCCAGCACAGCGACGACCGAGTGGCGCAGCTCGCGCAGCTGCGGGAGGCCATCGCCAAGGCCGAGGAGGACAGACAACGCCTGCTGCAGCTCGAGAAAATCCTAGCACAGGAACCAGCCCAGCCTCGAGGTGCTGGCGCTCGTGGCCGAGCTCGAGAGGTCCACCGGCAGATCCTCGAGGACGGAGCGCCAGCACGCCCCGAGGTGCGTTTCCCGCGAGCGGGACAGAACATGGTGGCAGCGGCAATGCTGCTCCGCGATCTGCCCGCCGTCTCCAACCCTGACGCCAGGCGCATGCTTGGGGAAATGAAGAACCTCCTCGAGACAGCCTCTGTGCAGCAAGCCGAGAGCTCGGCGTCGCGCCGGCGCGGAGCAGCCTCGGGGAAGCCGGCGGACACGCCCCGCAACGAGCGCGAGGCATCCGTCCACCAATCAGACGCCTCTCGAGCTAAGCCAGTCCGCGAACGGATCATCGACAACCGGCCACCTCGAGACCCCAACGACGCCCGCAACGACATCAACCGCCGGCGCAAGGACAAGGGGGCCCAGGAGCGTGGCTATAGCGCCCATCGAGGGGGGCGCTACGACAGCGACGAGGACCGGCAAGCCCTCGAGCCCCCGGGCCCCAGAGTTTTCAGCCGGGCCATCCGAAGCTCAACCCTCCCCGACCGCTTCCGACCGCCGACCAACATCGTGAAGTACGACGGGGAGGTCGAGCCCAAGCTCTGGCTCTCGGACTTCCGCCGAGGCTGCCAACTGGGCGGAGCGAAGAACGACGACCGTGTGATCATACGCCAACTCCCACTTTACCTCTCGGACACCGCCCGCCGGTGGCTCGAGGGGCTCCCGCCGGATCGGATCGACGACTGGGCCGACCTAGTCAGGGTCTTCGACGGGAATTTCAAGGGGACTTGCGTGCGCCCAGGCAACCCCTGGGACCTACGGCGTTGCAGGCAGGCGGCGGAGGAGCCCCTCCGCGACTTTGCTCGGCGGTTCTCGAAGCAGCGCCTCGAGCTCCCCCACGTGCCTGATGAGGACGTCATCTCAGCGTTCCTCGCGGGCACGACATGCCAAGAGCTGGTTCATGAGCTAGGGCGCTACCGTCCCCGGACGGTCGAGGACCTGATGGATCCTGTCACCAGCTTTGCCTCAGGCGACGAAGCAGTGGGGGCCTTCTTTGGCCGCTCCGCGGACAAAGGCAAGGCGGTGACCGCGCCAGAGGGCTCGAACAAGGGCAACGACGCCAAAAACAACAACAACAACAATAACAAAAAGAAGAAGAACAAAAGCAAAAGTCAAAAGGCGAAGCGCGGCGCCGATGACGACGACGATGAAGAAGTGCTCGTGGGCGCCCTCGACCCTAAGAAGCCCCGAGGCCCCCCTGACGGGGCTGTTTTCGACCAGATGCTCGAGGACCCCTGCACTTATCACAGGGGCCTCGTAAATCACAAATTAAAGGACTGCCGACTGTTGAAAGGCTACTACTCCAAGCTCAGCGATAAGAAAGAAGACGCGCCTAAGGGCAAGGATAACAATCGGCACGGCGGTGGGGACGCGGACGGCGACTTCCCTCCGGTGCGCGATTGCTACATGATCTACGGGGGGCCCGCCGTCGGGCTCTCAGCTCGAGAAAGAAAGAAGGAGCGCCGGGAGATCTTTGCACTCTGCCACGACGCCCCCCGGTATCTTGACTGGTCTGATGCTCCGATCACGTTCGACCGTGACGACCATCCGGACCGTGTCGTAAACCCGGGAGCGTACCCCCTCGTCGTAGACCCCGTCATAGTCGACGTACGGTTCTCCAAGGTGTTGATGGATGGGGGCTCGAGCCTCAACATCATATACCTCGAGACCCTCGACCTCCTGGGGATTTCCGAGGGTCAGCTCTGACCCAGCATCGGGGGGTTCCACGGAGTAGTACCAGGGAAGAAAGCCCATCCCCTCGGGCGCATCGACCTGCCGGTTTGCTTTGGCACGCCGGCTAACTTCCGCCGGGAAACGCTCACCTTCGAGGTGGTCGGCTTCCAAGGGACCTACCACGCCATCATCGGCCGGCCAGGCTATGCCAAGTTCATGGCGGTTCCCAACTACACGTACTTGAAGCTCAAGATGCCGGGGCCAAAAGGGGTCATCACCGTCGACACCTCCTACGAGCACGCGTACCACTGCGACGTGGAGTGCGTCGAGCGTGGGGAGGCCAACGTCCACCTCGACTCGCTCGAGGCCTTGGCGGCCTTGGCCACCGAGGAGGCCCCAGAAGCAAAGCGCCACGCCGGCACCTTCGAGCCGGCTGAGCACACCAAGCAGGTACTCGTCGACCCGACCTCGACCAATGGCAAGACGTTGACCATCAGTGCCAACCTCGAGCCCAAATAGGAAGCAGTGCTCGTCGACTTTCTCCGCGCGAACATCGACATGTTTGCATGGAGCCCCTCGGACATGCCGGGCATACCGAGGGAAGTCGCCGAGCACGCCTTGGAGATCCAGGCCGGGTCCAGACCGGTGAAGCAACGCCTGCGCCGCTTCGACGAGGAAAAGCGCAGGATCATCGGCGAGGAGGTGCATAAGCTTTTGGCGGCCGGATTCATCAAGGAGGTATTTCACCCAGAGTGGCTAGCTAACCCTGTGCTAGTTAGGAAAAAGAATGGAAAAATGCGGATGTGTGTAGATTACACTGGTCTAAATAAAGCATGTCCAAAAGTTCCGTTTCCTTTGCCTAGAATTGATCAGATTGTCGATTCCACTGTGGGGTGTGAAGTACTTTCATTTCTCGATGCGTATTCCGGCTACTACCAGATTAGGATGAAAGAATCCGACGAGCTCGCCACTTCTTTCGTTACGCCTTTTGGTATGTATTGCTACGTTACAATGCCTTTCGGCCTTCGAAACGCCGGGGCAACGTACCAACGCTGCATGCAGCATATCTTTGGCGAACACATAGGCAAAACCGTCGAGGCCTACGTCGATGACATCGTGGTTAAAACCAGGAAAGTCGGGAGCCTCATCAGCGATCTCGAGACCACGTTCGGGTGCCTCCGGGCCAAGAATGTAAAGCTCAACCCCGAGAAATGTGTCTTTGGTGTGCCTCGGGGCATGCTACTTGGCTACATTGTCTCACAACGGGGGATCGAGGCTAACCCCGAAAAAATCTCAGCAGTCACCAGGATGGGCCCAATTCGAGACCTCAAGGGTGTACAGAAAGTGACAGGCTGCCTAGCCGCTCTCAGCAGATTCATCTCGAGGCTAGGTGATGAGGACATTAACACCAACGATACATCCTCTCCGACACAACCTATAGCTGGCCCTCTTACTCGTGCTCGTGCTCGTCAACTTAATCATCAAGTGAGTTCCATGATAAGCTCTTGTCCATCTTGTTTAGACAATGGAAACGCGTGCACTCTTGTTTTGATTAGGAACCGAGGAGAAGACCGAAAGGGAGAAGGACTCGCGGTAGCTGGATTCGGACTGCAGCAAAGCGCCAACTTGTGACCGCCACCACGGTTGCATACGGATTCGGATTCAGGCGCTTCAGGACTTGTTGGAAAGCTTATCAAGTTTACTTTCATATGAATCAAGTCCCACGTCAATATCTGTTCGGCAGCAGTGGCAATGATCCAATTACCGTCGACAGGTCTTGCTGTCCAGGGTGCTGCGTCACCTCATTTTGGGCTTATGGCCCATGTATCAAGTTGGGTCCATTAGGGACGCGTCCTAGGGTTGGAGGACGACCCCAACACTCTTTTGGTCATCAATCCATCTACTTATATCCCTCTATAGCCGCCATGGTCGGTTTGGGTTTTGTTTAGATCAAGTTTAGCCTTAGCTACTTGCTTGTAGGCGCGCGTGCAGGATCAGCCGCCCGTCTCCTTGTCTTCGGAACCCCATTGTAGATTAAGATTCAGTTTGAAACCTTCAATTTCATCTTGCAAATTCAGTGCTTGTTTCCTCGTTCTTGCTAGTTCTTCGATTGCTTGCAGGACGGGAGCCCTAGGGGCTGGTTGTCGCGCTCCACAAGATCGTGACGGCTATTGGACGTGGTGTATCGGTTGCTAAGGCGCGGTCTTGAGGGCTGTAGTCGGGCCGTGAACGTCATCTCCATCAACCAATCGAGTTATCCCCGTTTCTCATCGAAAGATCGGGCAAAAACCCTAGCGGGTTCGCATCACTAGGGGAAAAGGCACTACCACTCTACCGCCTGCTGAAGAAGACGGAACGCTTTGCGTGGACTCTCGAAGCCGAGGAAGCCTTAACCAAGTTGAAGGGGTTGCTGACTTCCGCGCCAATTCTCGTGCCACCACGACCAGCCCAGGGTGGCGATTCCCCCGAGCCTCTCCTCCTCTATGTGGCCGCAACCACTCAGGTGGTCAGCGCGGTCATAGCCGTTGAGAGGCACGAGGAGGATCATGTGTTGCCAGTCCAACGGCCGGTGTACTTCACCAGTGAGGTGCTCTCCGAGGCCAAGGTCTGGTACCCGCACATCCAGAAGCTGCTCTACGGCATCATCATCACGAGGCGCAAGCTCCAGCACTACTTCCTCGCTCATCCCGTAACGGTGGTGTCATCCTTCCCCCTCGGCGAGATCATCAACAATCGGGAGGCCACGGGGCGCATCGCCAAGTGGTCCTGCCGAGCTAATGGGGGAGGCCATCACCTACGCACCGCGAAAAGCCATCAAGTCGCAAGCGTTGGCGGACTTCGTTGCGGAATGGACCGACACCCAGCTCCCGCCGGCACAAATCCAAGCCGAGCTCTGGACCATGTACTTCGACGGATCCCTCATGAAGACGGGGGCAGGCGCAGGCCTGCTCTTCATCTCACCCATCGGAGTCCACATGCGCTACCTGCTACGATTGCACTTCCCCGCCTCCAACAACGTCGCTGAGTACGAGGCCTTGGTTAATGGGCTGCGCATCGCCCTCGAGCTCGGGGTCCGATGCCTCGACGTTCGAGGGGACTCGCAGCTCGTCGTCAACCAGGTTATGAAGGCTTCAAGCTGCATCGATCCCAAGATGGAGGCATACTGCGGGGAGGTGCGCAAGCTAGAAGGTAATTTCTACGGCCTCGAGCTCAACCACATAGCTCGAAAGTACAACGAGGCCGCGGATGAGCTGGCAAAGTTGGCGTCCACATGCGGCACGGTTCCACCAGATGTTTTCTCGAGGGACGTCTTCGAGCCATCCGTCAAAATCAGCCCGGGGGCTGGCACCTCGACGCCACCCCTCGAGCCAAACACGGGGACTGGCCCCTCGACGCCTCCCCTCGAGCCAGGCACGGAGGCTCGACCTTCAACGCCACCCCTCGGGAATGACCCCTCGACATCCGTTGAGGCGATGCAAATCGACGCGCCCACCACATCGTCATCACGACGCCTCGACTGGCGGACGCCGTTCCTCGACTACTTGACGCAAGGCGTGCTGCCGGAGGATAAGACAGAGGCCCGACGCATCGCTCGAAGGGCCAAGACCTACGTCATCTACGGCGACGAACGAGAGCTGTACCGACGAAGCCCATCAGGAATCCTTCAACGCTGCATCCCCCTCGAGGAAGGACGCAAGCTCCTCGACGACATGCATTCGGGGGCTTGCGGCCACCACGCAGCACCAAGGACCCTGGTGGGGAACGCCTTCCGTCAAGGCTTCTATTGGCCGACCGCCATTGGGGACGCGAAGCGCTTGGTCCCAGCATGCCATGGGTGTCAATTCTACGCCAAGCAAACGCACCAGCCCGCGCACGCCCTGCAGATGATCCCCATTACTTGGCCGTTTGCCGTCTGGGGGCTCGACCTCGTGGGTTCCCTCAAGATGACAACCGGAAAGTACACGCACGTGTTCGTGGCCATCGACAAATTCACCAAATGGATCGAGGCCAAGCCCATAGGTGACCCCACCTCCGAGAAAGCCGTCGAGTTCATCGCAGACATCATGTACCGGTTCGGGGTGCCTAACGTCATCATCACCGACAATGGCACCCAATTCACGGGCAAAAAGTTTACCAACTTCTGCGACGACAGCGGCATTCGCGTGACCTGGGCCTCGGTTGCGTACCCTCAATGCAACGGGCAGGTCGAGCGCGCCAATGGCATGATACTCCATGGGCTGAAGCCGAGGCTGTTCAAGACCCTCAAAAATTTCGGAAAGGGGTGGGCCGCAGAGCTCCCCTCGGTGCTGTGGGGCCTCAGGACTACGCCGAGTCGAGCCACTGGGTTCACTCCGTTTTTTCCTAACCTACGGCGCCGAGGCAGTCTTGCCTACGGATCTCGAGTACGGCTCCCCTCGACTTCGAGCCTACAACGAGCAAAACAACGACGAGAGGCTTGCCAACGCCAAGGACCAGCTCGAGGAGGTCCGAGACGTGGCGCTCATCAACTCCGCACGCTACCAGCAAACACTTCGACGCTACCACGACAAGCACGTGCGCAAAAGGGACCTAGCGGTGGGGGACCTCGTGCTTCGACGGCTGCAAGATAATCGAGGGCGCCATAAGCTCACCCCTCCGTGGGAAGGCCCATACACCGTAGCTGAAGTGCTCAAGCCAGGAACATACAAGCTTTACGATGGCCAAGGCAGGATCCTGGCGAACGCGTGGAACATATCTCAGCTACGTCGCTTCTACCCTTAAAGGCCTCGAGGCCTTGTTCATTTTGTTGCTTTGTACAAACATGTCAAACATGAATGAACAAACTCGCGCACTGTCATTCATTTTTACTTAGCAACTTAAGGTAGCCTCGACCCTGCCTTGCTCAGGGTCGAGCCTCCCTCGGGGGCTGACAGGGGGAACCCCCCCCCCCCAGACTCCGGAAAAAGCGCGTTTTCTTTTAAAAAATTCGACCCTCGTCTCGACTCGTGCCTCGAGTGAACTAGCGACGTCTAAATCCTAAAAAACCTCGAGCCTCCAAGGGTCGGGAGGCGTCGACGTAGACGGCCACCTACGCCCCCGGGCTACGGTACCCTACCTACGCCTCCCCTCGAGGAGCTCGCGATGTACCGAAGGAACACAGACTAAGCTAGCAGAAACTCGAGCTTGCAACAAAGAGAAGTGGTCAAACACATTTGAAAAGAAAACAACTCTTTTAATAGCAAGTCATATATATACATTCGGGTCTCGACGTACCCTCATTCATGTCATAAAATTCTTACAAGGGCCTCGACGCCCAAATTTGGCACGCAGGCCTCAGTCCTCGTCGGTCCGATACTCCTCCCCGAGGTCTTCCACGGCGGGCTCAGCCTCGACACCTGAGCTAGAGGGAGGAGGGCCCTCGACACCGCTGCTGGCGTCAGGAGGCAACACGTCCACCTCGAAGATCTTCGCGAGCGACGTCCCCGGCCTCTCCATCTTCTCCAAGATTTTGTCGACACGGCGGTTGTTCCACTCCTCGTCCTTCCCCTCGATCTCGATGAAGCCATTGGCGACAACGTGGACCGGGAAGCGGAAGCCGGAGCGGACAACCGCGAGCGTCTGCTTGACGCCATGATGGAGAGCTTGCCGGACACGGTCCCGCGCCGCTGCCTCGAAGAAGCACAAGGCGTCGACCAAGGCGTCACCTCGGGCCGCCGCACCCTCTGCCGCAGCCACTGGAAGAGCACCCCACGTGGAGCCGAGCCGGTCAAGGGAGGTGCGAGCCCGCTCCGCCACCATCGTCTCGTCTTGAAGTTGGTCCAAGAGAGCCTGATTCGTCCCGCGGAGCACCTCGACCGTCTCCTCGACCCCTGCGCAACGAACGAGGAGGAATGAGACTGTGGCGTAACAAAAAACTTCAAGACCCAACCAAGAACAAGGTGTAAGCCTCACCATCGCAATGTTGCCCCAGGGCGGCGAGATCGCTGGCAAGGCCCTCAGCGCGCTGCTCGAGCCTGCGCTTCTCGGCCAGCATGAGGAGCTTCTCGGCCCTAAGCTCCTCGATCAGCCTGCCCGCCTCCACGAGGGCCAGATCCTTTCGGATCACCTCCTGCCGCGCCGCCCCCTCGGCAGCTTGGGCGGTGACGACATCACTCTCGGCGTCTTCGGCCTCTTTTCTCGCCGCCTCCGCTGCGGTTCGGGCGGTGGCGGCCTCGCCACGGGCATCCGCGGCCTTCCTGCTTCGCCGCCCCAACTTCAGCCCGGGCGGAGGTGTCCTCGCTTCGGGCGTCCGCGGCCTCTTGCCTCGACGCCTCGAGAGCGGCGGCGGCCTCCTCCTTGAATCGAGCGGCCTCACCTCGAGCCGCCCGGACCTCCGCCTCCGCCTCGTTGAGCCGGCTCGCCATTTGGGCGTTCCGGCCCAGCTCAGCGCGGAGATCCTGAAGCTCCGCCTCAGCCCTCGCGAGGGCGGCCGACACCTGTGCGAACCGGCCCGCCTCCTCGGAGCAGGACCGCTCCGCCTCCGCCATAAGCCCGGCCACCTCCCGGAAGATGGACCGCACCTCGCGCGGGGCCCCCCGCTGGACCGGTTGCTCGACGGAGACCATGGCGAGGGACGGGCTCGGCGCATTGGGAAACGGCCATACTGGCCGGTCAAGCTCGATGTCGGGCAGATCCTTCTCCGCCCCGAGCTGCCCCGACTGCGACCCGCCGTCCGACGGCACGAGCCCCGGCTCTTCCCTGGCCGGGCCCTCCGGCGCCTTGTCGGCGCTAGCCGGCGCCTCGGGCGCCTCCACCATCATCGAGCCCGCGGCGAGGAGCGGCCCCTGCTCCAGCTCGTTCAGGAGGTCCTCCACCGTCGGCTCCTCCTCCGCCAACCCCTCTCCCCCCTTTCCCTCCGCCGCAGCCCGGCTCGTGTCGGTCGGGGCCTCGAGGGGCGCAGTCTCCTCAGCCCCAGACACCGGCAGGGCCGTGCTCGCCCCAGGCGCTTCCCCCGGAACAGCCGTCGTGGTGGGGGGAAGGGTGGCGCTCCCAGCTGGCACCATCGCGGGAGGAGGAGGAGGGGGAGGAGGCAGCGCTTCAGCGGATATGGTAGTGGCGGGCTCGATGCCATGAGCTGAGGCCCCTGCAATACGAGATGACGGTGATATCAGAACCAGGAAGAGTACCTCGACCCCTGCGGTCGATGGCGACGGCCTCACCAAAATTTGCGACGATCATCTGGCCTCCTCGAGCCACGGCAGCCCGAGCCTTCTCCAGCCAAGCGGCTTCTCTAGCGGAGGAAGGTGCCATACCTCGAGGTGCTTGTGCCTCGACGGGGCTCGAGGTCTTGGCCCGCTTGGACGAAGCGAGGTCCACCTCCTGGTAGGAGCGCTTCCCCCTGAGAAACAAGAGACGGCATGCGTCATCAAAAGTAAAGAGGTAAAGCCTCGCTGCCGACGAAGTCCAAGAAAATTACTCACCCAAAGCGGCGGCTGGGCTTCTTCCAGGAATCGCCGGACCCACTCAGGGGCTTCGAGCCCACCTCGCGGCTCGAGCCCTTCGCCTGGGCCGTCTCCACGGGGCTGGGATGGGGGGAGGGCTCCCGACGCCTCCCGTGGCTCGACCTCGAGGGGGATCCCTCCTTCCGCCCCGCATCGCGGGAGGGCGACCGCACCCCCCTCGTGCTGTCATCGCGGCGCCCGCCCCGGCGCGGGCTCCGGGACTTGCTCCGGCGCTCGCGCTGGCGGTCGCGCCCTCCCGCGTCCGTTTCTGTGTCCCGGCGGCGGTGCGGCGATGGACTCCGGGGGCGCTCCCGCCCCTGGGCACGAGGCGCCCGGGGGCTCCCTCCCCGACGCTCGTGGTGGCGCGGGCTCGACACCTCCTCCGGGCGCCCGCTCCTCCGCGGGCTCGACCCCGACCTCGATAGCTCGCGGCGGTCGGACCCGGGGCCCCTCCCGATGGGGTCACTGCCCCTCGAGGCTCGACCCCTCTCGAGACCTCCCGCCTGGGCAGACACGGGGGCGGCCTCCGTTGGTGCTGTGGCAGAGGCGCTCCGGGTTCGGGGCTTCCTCGCGACCGGGGGCACGGCCGGCGCAGAGCTCGACGGACCTTGGGCCCCCGACGAGGCGGGGATCGGCGCCGCCTTCCGCGGCTGCGTCCTGCGCAGTCCCTTCGCCGCGGGGACCTCCAGTATGCCCTCCTGCACAGAGGAGCGGTCAGCCCTGTCATCGACGACCCCCGCGCGCCTCAGGCGCGCATCCATCCCCTCGTCGTCGCTCTCCTCCTCATCATCGCTCTCCTCCTCCGAGCTCGAGGAGCTCAGCTCGGGGGACCCGTCTCCAGGCTGACGGTTGCGACGAGCCTTCGCCAGCCTCTGCTCCCGAGCCAAGCGACGCAGGTTTTTGTTTTTCTCTTTCTTCTTCCTAGCATCCTTGCTCTCCTTGTCTTTCTGAGCAGAAAGGCGCCTCACCTGATTATCCGTGGCGTCCTCCCTCACCGGGGGCCTCGACGCGCGACAAGTAAACGCCCCCTGAAAAAAAAAAGAAGCGTGACGAGACAAACCACAAGAAGAATGCAAAAGGTTCGAAGGAGGAAAAAGGGGGAGGGGGCTCGGAACAGCTCAGCCCGAAGGAGGCTCACCAGGTCGAGACACCCCTCGTCGGGTGCCATGGCGACCAGGTGGGTGTACTCGGGGATGAACGGCCCCTGAATCGTGATTGACACCCGGGAGACGCCCTCGTTCCGGGATAGCCTCTCCTCGGCCATCCTCGATCGATTAAGCGCCTCGAGCTCGACCTCCGGCCCCATCTCGTGCATAAGAAGAGGGCGGTCCGCCAGCGGGAGAACTCTTCGCTGGTGGAACGCCCAAATGACCGCTTGCACGGTCAACTTCTTCTCATCCACCAGCGTCTTCATCATCTTCATCAGCGGGGCCAGGTGGCGTTGCCTTTCCGCCGCGACGCCCCAGGTCCACTTCTCCGGGCGTTGAGCAAGGACCCTGCCGGTGTACTGCGGAAAGAGACCATCTTCATTCCGCAGATAGAACCAATGGTCGTCCCACCCGGCCTGGTTGGTGGAAAGCTTGTATCGCAGGTATTCACAAGGGACGTTGGCCGACGAGGTCCCAGCCCTCGCAGTGATGGCCAGGGAGCCCATGCGCACGAGCCGCCTCCCGCTGGGCTTTAGGGCCTTGATGAAGAGCTCGCCCCGGAAGAGATGGACGAACATCTCCCAGTGCGGCTCCATCTTCAGGTACCCCTCGCACACCGCGGCGAATATGGCGGCGTGCGAGATGGAGTTGGGGGAGAAGTGCTGCAACTCCACCTCGAAGTGGTGGGCCAGCCCCCGCATGAAGCGGCTCGGCGGGACGCCGAGCCCCATACGGTGGTAGCGCGTGAAGCTCACCACGTACCCCTCCGGCGGGTGCGGCTCCCGGTGCTCCGCCGACGGGATAACCCACCACGCGGAACCCTCCTCCGGGTTGGGGCGCAGAAGCCCCTGGGCCACCAACGAGTCCATCTCGCTCTGCATCACCTTCGACGGGCTCCAGTCTTCGGCCGGCAGCGCTTGTGTCTGGGCGGCCATGGCGGTGGCGTGGCGCGGGTCCAAGCGGCGGACGGACAGCCGAAAAATCCCCAATCGACTAGCTCGAAGGAGAGGGCGCGTGAAGGCTACGGCGGCGGTGAAGGCAAAGGCAAGGCAAAGAGTTCCTTTTCCCCTCTCTCAATATTTATAAGGGGAAACCCCGACGGACGGGGTCTCCCACGACGTAAAAAGGTAACCGCATAGCATTTAATGCGCCCACCTAACTACGTCTCGAGCCGGATGCAGGAAACACGCGGCGACTCTGTACTCGCTCCGCTCTACCGGGGCCCTCCGAGGCCGCCGCTCCAACTTCGCGCCCGTCGCCCCGGCGCCACGATCTCCACTCGCTGACGGTTTCCGCCTAAAAAGGCACGCCCAACGGGCGGAAGGATTCCAAGCGACGAAGGCTTCTTCCGGAAGTAAAAAAACGGGCCCCGGCCCTAAGTCTTGAAGCAGCGAAGGCTGGCCCTCGAAAAGGGTTCGACAGCCAGCTTCGGGCACCCAAAAACGGGCCCCGGCCCTAAGTCTCGAAGCAGCGAAGGCTGGCCCTCGACGAAAGAGGGTTCGACAGCCGGCTTCGAGCACCCGAGTCAGGGACACCAAGGGGCGCCACTCGCGGCATCACTCGAGGCCCAAGCCCTCGAGGCCCCTCACGTGTATCCAAGGCGGGGAGCTCGACGTGCAGTGAGATCCCCTCGGAGGGAGGCATCGAGCCACCGGGTCCTATCGAATGGACCTGGCACTCCTGCAGACTGAGCACCCATGCTTTATGAGATCGCCTCCGGGCTACAGTCGACCCCTATCGAACGGGGCACGAGGTCTCACTTGGATTCCCCGTTATCAGCTCACCGGGAACCTCGATACTCGCCCGCTCGTGGTAGTACGAGGCATCCCCCCTCGCATCCGACCGAAAGGACTCGCGGGATGACAAGCCAGGGTAACCGGCGAGCCGGACAGCTCGAAGAGCCGGCCGGTCGGTTCAGCCTGGCACCCCTCGACGAAAGAGGGTTAAAAATCACAACTAACACTCACGCTCGCAAAAAGCCCACGAGGGAGTTCTAACCACTCCCCCGTGGCCTCGGGGGCTACACCCGCGGGTGTCGCTCGCACGACACCCACGGAATCGAAACGACGAAACCCTCGAGACTAGTTAGCTAACCCTCGAGATCCCAGTCGGGAGCCCCTGCTCGAGTGCAAGCACTCGAACAAGGGCTCGGGGGCTACTGTCGGGGGTCCGCAAAAGGGGTACCCCCGATCGACGCAAACAAATAGGTTAAACCTGGAACACCAATTAATAACTGACCTACCTAGTCTAGCCCCCTAAGAAACCTACCCTTCGAGGCCTACAACGCTGGCCCACCGAGCCGAGCCCTCCAAGCCCGCCCTCGAGCGGCGCACGATCGTTTTTCCGTCTCGCCCGAGCCCTCCACGTCAGGTCTCGGGCAAGCGCTCCACCACGCCTCGAGACCCCACGCGGGGACCTCGAGCCCTTCCGGCACAGCGGCCTATTCCTCGAGACGCGTTATGCCTCCCTCGAGCGGCGCAGACATCGGATGCCAGCCCCATACCGCGCACTTAATTCGTCCACCTGCTCCAGTCACGTCCTCTGTAACACAACGTGTGCCACAGTGGACTGGGGCAGAGTCAAGCCTCGTTTTCACCATAAGTATGGGCGAAAAGGCACCAGTGAAGCACTGTTAACCCACGCCCTACACTGTGGCACGCCCAAGCTACGCCTCGAGGCCCGGATGCCTGCCGCTCAATCAATTTTCACGGGACTTGCCCATACCTGCGGGGACTCGAGCCCCCCGTAGGCGCCGCCTCGAGGCCGGCTCCGCGCCCCTCGAGCCCTAACTACTTTCATGCTATTGGAGGACAGGTACCCCAAGACCCGGAGGGACCACGCCGCGTCCTGTACGTTCCGTGATGAGTGCTGTACGGCTTCCACCTCGCCACGCCTCCACGTCCACGCCCAGGATGGAGGCCACGCTTCAAGGACGCTTCAACAGCAACGCCCACGTCGGCTACAATGTCTTCGACAAGACAGGGTTCCTACCCTCCTTCGTAAGGAATACAATACACCCCAACACATGCAATACCCTTGTGTAACCCTGGCCTCCCCTTACTCTATAAAAGGGGACACCAGGGCCCTCATTCGAGAGAGAGACACGTTAGAACACGCATACATCCACACGCTCAAGTCCGGACTTCGATCCACACTCACAGAGCTTGTATTCGCCCCTGTACGAGCACTTAGGTGCAAGTAATACAAGAACCTCCTCCCCTGCTGGACGTAGGGCCTTCTTTGCCCGAACCAGGATAAATCCTTGTGTCATCTTGCATCACCATCCAGGAAGAGAGCACGCGATCATATTACTCGTTGGTGTCATACCCCCGGGTACGAAACGCCGACAAAATGCAAGTTAGAAACAAGAGCAACATCGCGCAACACAAAGTGCTCATTAACTCGCACCGACCCACGAGACACCACTTTACCTTTGCTATTGTTCCCGAAGGTGATAAACTCTTTTCCGGCGACAGGACTAAGACTGGAGAACCACTTGGCGTTTCCGGTCATGTGCCTCGAGCAACCGGAATCCACCAACCAAACGTCCTCCAATCGTTTTACCTACATTAATAAAAAGACATAGGGTGAGCATACGGTCCAACACTGGGGTTAGTGAAGTAGGAAGAATACCATTGTTGGGCCGGCTGCTCAAAAGAACGGTTAGTAGAAAAACCACTCCTAGCACGCCTACGGGGGAAGCGATCACCACGTTGAGGAAAACGTGGTCCGCTAAGGGAAGAGCGTCCATCGCGATACTCAAAACGCGGTGGGGGAAAACGCTCTACAACAAAGCCACCGCCACGGGGTCAATAGCCTACAATTGCAGGCTCCTGCCGGGCACATCCTCTCCGCTGCCTAGGCCTAGGAACTTGAGGTTCTGGACCTCTGGGCCTAGCAGCACGCCTCTGAACATTCAGCGCTTGTACATCATGGAAAGGATGGTACATGTCCGCATTGTTCATCTCCCTAGCACGGCGCGCCTCTCTCTTGCGCCGAAAACAGAACTCACTCAAGTGTCGATCTCTCCCACAGTGCTCACAATGGTACCTCACCGCTCTCAAAGGGGGTTGTTGGTACACACGGTTGTGGGTGTGGATCACTTTGCCCTTCTGTGGCATAAGCTCCTCCTGGATGGGTGGCATTGTGTCCAGCTTGTTTTTCAGGTGGTTTGGTTTGGGAGCCCATTGCTGGTTCTTGGGTAGAGCCCGTGGAGGTTCTTCAAACACCCCATCCTTGGTGTTAGGCTTGAGAGGCTCTTTGGGTGGAAGCTTGGTAAGTTTGGGAGTAGTGATGGAGTTGGGCTTCTCACATGGGTTTAGACCACTCGACTCTCCAATCTTCCCAAAAGTAGAAAGATCAACACCCGGAGCAAAACCTACACCAGGACCTCCAGCAGCTCGCTTGAATTGGGAGATCATCATCCCGAGCTGTGGCTCACCGCTAGACACCCATGACATGATGGTCCGAAGGTATGTGTTTTCCTCCTCGGTTTGCATCTTGTCATGCTTCACATTAGCGATCTCCATCTCCAAACCCTCACACAAAGTGCACCTAGTCACACAAGTGCTACCCGAGCTGGCCTTCTCAAGAGACTCAATCTTGGCATCCTTCTCTGCCAACTCGGTTTGCAAGACTGGACAAGACTTGCACGCACCCAACAACAAGGGTCTTGCCCGGAGCTCATCCACCTCTCCAACCAAAGCAGCATACTTACCTCTCAAGGTGAGAAGGTCAGTCATGTGCTTGGTGCACATCTCACACTCACCCTCCTCAGACACGACCACGGTGGACTTAGCGAACTCAAGCTCCCTCACCGTGTCCTCCCGCTTCTGCCTAAACTCCTTGCGCTCTCTAGCAGCACGCCTAAGCAACTTATCTTGACTAAGGAAGGCGGCAGTAAGCTTCTCAACCTCAGCAGAAAGCTCGTCGTGGGTTAGAGATACCTGAGAGGTGTTGTCGTCGTCGTCGTTCCGAGGGGTGTCCTCCAGCTTGCCGTCGACCTCATCACCAAGAGTCATGGTGTAGAGGCCGTCGTCGTCGGCGAAGAAGCAGAGGCCGTTCAGCTTGTCCTCGATCCTCTTCTTCTTCTCGGACTCGTCATCGCTTGAGCAAGTGGAGTCGTCATCCGAGCCATCGACGTCGCTGAGCGTGACGAAGAACGCACGCTGCTCAGCCTGGGCCTTCTCCAAGTACTTCTTCTTGATGTACTCCTTGTCGAAGCCGCCCCTCCGCTTGTGCCTCGCGGGGACGTACTTCTCCTTGCGCTTGCCGGAGTCGTACTTGTGCCCATGATCGCCCTTCCCAGATGTGTTCTTCTTCTTGGGGCAGTTGGCGATGAAGTGGTCGGGGTCGCCGCACTCAAAGCATCCTAAGCGTCCTCCTCCGCGGCGACAGTTCATGCGGTTGTTGTGGAACCGTGAAGGACTGGATTAGCGACCAGAGGGGGGGGTGAATGGGAGCCTCAAATTCAACTCGTGAATTGTATAGCCCTTGTCCCAGAAAATCACCCCAAAAGCGAGGACTCAAAACGACCGGAGAGTTCACGACCTACAAGTAGGTGGATACCCTAGGAGATGTCCTAGTGGTACAGCGGAACCTCCGGAGAAACCCCAAAACCAACTGCCAAAGCCACGGAGCAAAACAGCACAAACTGCAGATTCGCGGACTGTCCGCGGTCAGAGTCCCAGACTGTCCGCCGTTAAGTCCCGGACTGTCCGCGACTAGCAGCCGGACTGTCCGCCGGCAAAAAGGCAGAAACCAAACAGTCCTGCAAGTCTGCTGGACAGGTCTCGGACTGTCCGCGGGTTTGTACCGCGGACTGTCCGCCGTTCACTGGACAGTGAACAGTCAGGGGTCTGCACCTGACTGAATCGTCCCAGCCCCGATCCCCGGACTGTCCGCCGCTGGAGGCGCGGACTGTCCGCGGATGAACAGAAAGCAAAATTCTGCTTGGGGTGAAAAGACAAATCGATCGGAACTTCACCAAATCAAAAGGGGGTTCGATCAAACTTCTCCCAGGTGTTCCTCAACGTATTGGGGTGCTAATCCTAAGAAATCATCGCACCAATCCAAGTCAATCGAGAGTAATCCGAGAATCACCAGAAAGGGAGAAAGAGGAAGAACGAACACGAAATCAACCCGATCTATGGACTCGTGAGGTTATAGGAGAAATCCTTCGGTGAAAAGATGGACCTCACGACCAAGAACAAACTGATTCAAGTGGAATCGAAAATCATCTCGTGGAGAGGGAGAATGAGGGAAATCTCCAAGAGATGAAAAACCAAAACGTGAAGAACACAGAACACGATTTGATTTCAGCCGAAATTCCTCCACACGAGGAGACAACGAGAATACGGTCTCGTTTCCTCAAAAGATCCAAATACACAGAGGTATGATTTCCGTCTCTGCGGATCGCTTGCAGCGAGGTATGATTAGAACCTAAGCGATGGCTAGAGAGAGAGAGCTCAGGAACAAATGATTGCAAGGATAGAGGGAGAGGAGGGGTGCCTCTCTTATTTATAGCCTAAAACAATAATCCCCTTACTACCCCTAGATACACGAGCGAAGCGGCCAACCCTAGGGGTATCCCGATCCAACTCTGCTGATAGTTGATCTGACGTCCACGCGCCTTCCTCATCCTTAGCTTCGCCTCGACGCAAGCCTCAGGATGCCGCCACGTGCCGCCCAGTCGACCGCCGCGCCTACCTCGTGGATAGCCTCGCCTCCGCGCCAGCCTCTCCACGCCGCCACGCGTCGACCGTCCTTTTTGCGGAACTCCCCCCGGTTTTGAGGCCGAAACCGGGAAACCTGGGCCTTCCCCCGGTTTTGAGGCCGAAACCGGGAAACCTGTCTTCAGGCTGAGTTTTGTGGCCCAAACTCAGAAACCCGCGTGCCCAGGTTTTGAGGCCCAAACCTGGAAACCGTCGATGCCGAGTTTTGAGGCCCAAACTCGGAAACCGTCCACGCCGAGTTTTGAGGCCCAAACTCGGAAACCGTCCACCCCGAGTTTTGAGGCCCAAACTCGGAAACCGTCGAGGGTAGCTTTTCGAGGCTCAGCTACCGAACCCGTGCCGTAGGCGGGATGTGGTTCGCACACCCCGAGTTGCAGCACCGATGCCGGAGCATGTTCAGCCTCCACGCCGGGCATCCTCCCGACTCGGCCGATGCATCGCACATCCCCATGTACTCTTGCTTGTCAACGCCACGTGCCAGCTACCACAGCTGATCCTCAGGTCTCCTGGTCCGTCGGTCCAAGCTCCACGTCCGCCCTTCACCGCTCCCAGTCCGTCGGCACGGCACGTCCCCACTTGACCTTCACCTCACCTTCGACCACTGCCCGAGCTCCGCACCTGCACATCAACACAGCCAAGAGACATGTTGCCCGTTGATCGATCACTCATCACTCAGGAAGGGAACCACAAGGGCACATATCAACTTTGTGTTCTCAATCTCCCCCTTGATGAGTGCATCGTCAACTCATAGTATCCGTAACCAGAATAGAAGAAAGCAGAATTAGATAGAAGGAGAAAAACTCACTCGAAATGTCCAAAAGCCAGAGAAAAGGCCAAAGAAGAACAATTCGAGATAAGCGAAGCTTGGTCCCCAAAGACATGGGCAACGGTTCGACACAACCAAGCAAAAGATCGGAGCAACAACTCATCAAGAAGCAAAACTCGATCAAAATTAGAGCACAAGACTTGGTTCCCAAAGACATGGGCAACGGCTCGACGCAACCAAGTCAGAAGCAAGCTAGTCCTCAAGAAGAGGCAGAAGGGGCTCAACACCACTAGCTGAAAGCTCGAACACCACATGAAGACTGCGTAAGAAGCAGCTACTGCTAGTCCCTCAAGATAGAGGCACAGAGGCTCAACACAACCAGTAGTAAGCCCGATACCAATCAAGAACCACTAAACCAAGATGAAAACAGCTAGTCCCTCAAGATAGAGGCACAGAAGCTCGACGTAACTAGCTGAAAGGATCGATATCAACCAAAACCAACTCGGAACAGGCAGAAATACTCCCCCTCACTTAAAGAACTCCCCCTCAACAAGTGAAGCATAAATTGCAAATTGTCACCACAACAAGACATTCTCCCCAATTCTCCCCCTTGGGGGCAATTTGCAATCAAACAGAGAAGGAAAAGAGCTCAAATAAGTCAAACAGAGCTAGGTCATGCCTATCGGAGTCAAGCACATGCACATGAGTCAAAAATGCATGTTAGTAGCTTTAGGTATATACTCGAAAGAGTGAAAGAATGCTCTAATGAGTGCTGATCCGACTACGTAGCAACATACACAAGTGCTAGCAAAGGCTCAAACTGATCACCGAAAACAAGGTATGAATGCATAAGCTTAGTGAGCAGTTTTAAGCCATTTAGAAAGGAGTTTCACCATCAAATTAGCACTAAGCATGTATAGACAGGAAGTCAAACAAGTGCTAAACATGTATGTAAGGTGAACTACCCCTAGCAAGGTTCAACCATCATGCTATAGAGTGAAACATAAACTTGTGCTTTTTGAATTTATCGGAGATATTTGCAGCGGTTTTTACACAAGTTCAGATTCAGCATGTGATTGCGAGAGGTTGAAAGCTTGTCATTGCCTAACTTTCCAACCGTGCTAAGCCTATGCATATGCAATCAGGAGCTTAAAGCATCGGTTTCAGTCTTACACTACACGGCTCAAGTTTAACTCAAAGTGCTATGAGAAACAGTCTCGATACCGTGATGTGTTGACAAAGCAATCCCATCTCGATCTTGTCAATTCACTAAAACTTGGTTCATTTTAAGCAGAATATGGACAATCCAAGCAAGTGAATGACTCAGAACTAGAGACATAGCAACCTAGCATATATGCACTAGCTCAAGGGACCTCAACACATCCTACACATGCTAGTTGCCAATCTCAATGGTGAACATGTATCAAGTTTTAAGTTCATTAGACATGTTCAGCGTTCTGGAAGAAACAGCTTAGCTCACAAAAAGTAACAGTGATCAAAGAGAGCCTAAGCTACAAGCATCATCAGATATCATCGAAGCATACACTAATCAGAGCATAAGTTCATTCTCAAGAATATAGACATGAAGCTTGAAAATGCAAGATGTATGCATGATGAAGACAAAATCGGAGCCAAAACAAAAACAGAAAGACTCAAGACCCAAAAACAAAAAGGATCAGAAAGTCAGTTTATTTTACAACAAGAAACATGCTTCCCCCATCTAAAAGGGGAAACACACACCAAGCTCACCTCTCAACCTAGCAAAAGTTGAGAGATCCAAAGGCTTGGTGAAAATATCTGCAACCTGGTTATGGGTGTCTACATGCCTAAGATCAATGTCGCCTTTCTCATAGTGGTCACGAAGAAAGTGAAAGCGAACATCGATGTGCTTGGTCTTGGAGTGAAGAACAGGGTTCTTTGCTACACTAATGGCAGAAGTGCTATCGCAAAGCAAAGGGACCCGACTGAAATCTAGAACAAAATCACGCAATGTAGCAACCATCCATAAAAGTTGCGAAGCACAAGAAGCAGCGGCAACATACTCGGCTTCAGTAGTAGACTGGGCTACGTTCGACTGCTTGCGAGAAGACCACGAAACCAAAGAAGAGCCAAGAAACTGACAAGTCCCAGAAGTAGACTTGCGCTCAAGCCGACAGCCGGCAAAATCCGCATCGGAATAACCACAGAGCGAAAGAGTCGAAGAAGAGGAGTACCAAAGTTCGAACTCAGGAGTGTAACGGAGGTACCTCATGATGCGCTTGACCGCTTGCTTGTGGGAAGTCCGAGGGGACGCCTGAAAACGAGCGCACAGACACACAGAAAACTATATATCTGGCCTCGTTGCCGTCAGGTACAGAAGCGAGCCAATCATGCTTCTGTACTCCTTCTGGTCAACCGGCTCTCCGTCCTGGTCCGCGTCCATCGCCGCAGTCGTCGGCATGGGCGTCGTAAGAGGCTTGGCCTCGCCCATGTCGAATTTCTTCAGGATATCCTTCGTGTATTTTCCTTGATGCACAAATGTCCCGTCTCGGGTTTGCTTAATTTGCAACCCGAGGAAGAAAGTCAACTCGCCCATCATACTCATCTCGAACTCCCTGCTCATAGTATCTGCAAACTTGGCAACAAGCGCATGAGAAGAGCCACCAAAGATGATGTCATCCACGTAAATCTGGACTAACAGGGTATCGTTGCCTTGCTTGAGAAGAAACAAAGTTCTATCGACCCGTCCCATTTTAAAACCCTTGGAGAGTAAAAAGGTTTTCAAACGATCGTACCACGCTCTCGGGGCTTGTTTCAAACCATACAAAGCTTTTGAAAGTTTATAAACATGGTTTGGAAACTTGGGATCCTCCAAGCCATGGGGTTGCCTAACATAAACCTCTTCCTCTATATACCCATTCAAGAAGGCACTCTTGACATCCATCTGGTAAAGCTTAAAACCCTTCGAAGCAGCAAAGGCTAGAAGGATTCTAATGGCTTCTAAACGGGCTACAGGGGCAAAGGTTTCCTCATAGTCTATACCCTCTTTTTGGCAAAAACCCTGAGCTACTAGTCTAGCCTTGTTCCTCACTACCATCCCATCCTCACCCTCTTTGTTCTTGAAAACCCACTTGGTACCTATAGGGTGGCATTGTGGTGGAGGTGGCACTAAGGTCCAAACTTGGTTTCCCTCAAAGTTTTCTAACTCCTCATGCATGGCATTGACCCAGTTAGAATCAGAAAGTGCGTGTCCAACATCTTTGGGCTCAAAAGAAGCAACGAATGCAGAATGAGCAAAGTGAGATATTTCATACGCTCGCGACCGCGTGACTCACTGCTCGATGTCGCCGATCATCTGTCGCGGGGGGTGAACTTGCTGAACGCTTCGGGGCGCTTGCCTCGCCGAAGTCGCCTCCCCCTCGCCAGATGCTGTCGCTCCCTCAGGTGCAGCGGGTGCTCGCTAGAGAGGTGGCTCAAGAGGACCCCAGGAAGAAGAAGTCGTGGGATCGGGTCCTCGAGCTGAAGTAGTCGTTGCAGGGTCGACGGGGGCAGCCAGTGGAGTTGGCTCGGGATCACCCCAATCGGCATTCTCCTGCTCCTCCTCCACAAAGATGGTCTCTCCCATCTCCTGTTCTCCTGCAACATCAAAAGCAGAAGAAACACAAGGCAAAGTTTCGTCGAATGTGACCTCGCAGGTCTCCACTATCCGGTTAGTTTCAAGGTTAAGAACTCGATAAGCACGTGAATAAGAAGCATAACCAAGAAACACCCCATCAGCAGAGCGAGATTCAAATTTGTCCAAATTGCCTTGCTTCAGGATAAAGCACTTACACCCAAACACCCGAAAATGAGATACCTTGGGTACCCGTCCAAAACGCAACTCATAAGAAGTCTTTTTCATCAAAGCACGAAGGAAGATGCGATTTGAAACATGGCAAGCGGTGTTGATCGCCTCGGCCCAAAAACGCCTAGGAGTCCTATGCTCATCGAGCATCATCCTGGTCATCTCAACAAGGGTCCGGTTCTTGCGCTCAACAACACCGTTCTGCTGAGGGACATAAGGAGAAGAAAACTGATGCTCGATTCCATTAGAAGAACAGAAGGAAGCAAACTGAGAGTTATCAAATTCAGTACCATTATCGCTACGAATAGCTCTAATGGTATCAGGTGGAAACTCAGTTTTCAACTTCAGAATAAGATCACGAGCAAACGGAAAAGCTTCATCCTTACCCTCCATAAAGAACACACAAGAGTACCTCGAAAAATCGTCAACGATCACTAGAACGTACCACTTCCCACCCGCTGAGCAAACCCGAGATGGACCAACTGTGTCCATGTGAAAAAGCTCGCCGGGTCGCTTTGTCATCACCTGATTAACAGGTGGGTGAGAAGCAGCGACCATCTTCCCATGACGACAAGGATGGCAAACGAGGTCCTTCTAAAACTTAAGCTTGGGCAATCCTTGGATTAGGCCAAGTGAGCTAAGCCTTGCAAGCAAGTCAAAACTCAAGTGACCGAGCCTCCTATGCCACTTCCACAAATCAGAATGAGGACCAGCCATCAAACACCTAGCAGAGCCGAAAGACTGAGAAAAGTCGGCTCTGAAAACACGGCCAAAAGGGACGATCCGACAAACAAGATCTCCCCGAGGGTCTAAAATGCGACTCAAACCCTTCTTAAAGCGCACTTCACAATCATCCTCAAGAAGTTGCGAAACAGAAAGCAAGTTGAAATGCAAATTAGAAACCAAGGCAACATTCTTCAGGACAAAGTTCTCATTGAGCCGGATAGCTCCCTGAGAAACAACCTTACCTCTACTATTATCCCCGAAAGTGATGTACTCCTTGTGCATCACGGGGCTAAGGCTGGAGAACCATTCCTTCTTTCCGGTCATGTGGCGCGAACACCCGGAATCCGTGAGCCACATGTTCCCCAACCGAAGTTCCTGCATCAATAGAAAGACAGGAAGTGAGCATATGGCACAACACTGGGGTTAGTATACTGAGAAGGATACCAGTGTTGTGTCATAGGCCCAGAAAAAGTGTTAGCAGCAACACCAAACTATCCTCGTCCCATGGGTGGATAGCGATCACCACCAACCTAAAAGGGTGGTCCGCTATGGAACGGAAAACCTCCAAACTGACCTACCTGTCCCATCTGAGCAAAGCGATCACCACCATACTGAAAAGGTGGTCCGCTATGGGACTGAGCAGCAAAACCTCTTACACTCGGCTCATGATCGTGCAGAGGACGACCGGAACCGCGATGGGCACGTCCACCACCCTGTGGTATAGCTGCCTGGGGCCTAGCAACCTGAGGGGGTGCTCCTCCAGGTCTAGCGCCCTGCCTCTGAACTCCCCGACCTTGCACACCATGGAGAGGGTGGTGCCTGGCCTGGTTGTTCAGCTCCAACTCCTTCCTAGCGTCTCTGTTCCTCCGAAAGCAGAACTCAGCTAGGTGACCCTCGCGGTGACAGTACTCGCACTCGAACCTCACCACTCTCTTGGGTTGTTGGTTCCTATTGTTGCGAGGGTTGTTCACTCTGGCTGACTGCTTGCCTCTCGGAAGGGGATCATTAGAGACGTCAGGAAGGGTGTCAAGTGTGTTCCTAAGATGGTTAGGTTTTGGAACCCACACTTGCTTGCGAGGTGGAGCCTTGGGAGGTTCATCAAGGATGCCATCCATGGTGATAGGCTTAGGAGGCTCAGGTGGGGTGATCTTGGTAAGCTTAGGGATAGCGGATGGTTTCTCACTCGGGTTCACTCCGCTAAACTCACCGATCTTACCAAAGGTACTAGCGCCCTTCCCACCTGAAGTAAAGCCTACTCCCGAGCAATCAGTTCCCCTCTTGAACTGACTGATCATCATGCCCAACTGTGGCTCACTGCATGACACCCAACTCAGGATGGACCGAAGGTATGTGTTTTCCTCCTCGGTTTGCATCCTGTCATGCCGACAGTTGGCAATCTCAAGCTCCATCCCCACGCATCGCTCACATGGAGCGGACAAGGTGCTAACTGAGCTGGCCTTCAAGGCTTCAGCAAGCTTGGCATTAACTCCTGCCAACTCAGTTCGCAAGCTAGGACAAAGCTTGCACGCACCCAGCAAAGAAGACCTAGCCTTCACTTCCTCCAGCTCTTCCTTCAGGGAGGGACACTCTTTGCAATCACCCACCAAGTCTAGCCTACTCTTCAGCTCATCATACACCTCAATCAAAGAGGCATACTTGGTTTGCATGGTGGCAAAGTTTGTCATATGCATCGTGCACTCCTCACACTCCTCCACATCGGCTACCTTCACCTCGGACCTAGCAAACACAAGCTCCTTACGCGCCTCTTTCAACTTAGCCTTAAACTCACCGCGCTCTTGGAAAACTTCCGTAAGCCTCTTCTCCAGAACTAGGACTAAATCCGCAAACCTATCCCGCTCCACAATGAGACGATCGACTTCAGAAGAGTTTGACACCTCAGAAGCGTTGTCGTCGTCGTTGTCGTCGTGGGCGTCATCATCGTCCTCTGCCTGGTGCTTGTTGTCCTCTTCATCCAAGGCCATGGTGCAAAAGCCATTGGAGGATTTGCCGAGGAAGCAGAGTCCGTTGAAGCGATCCTCCATCTTGTGCTCGGACTCGTCGTCGCTGGAGTCGCCGTCGGAGGTCTTCTCGCCATCACCGATAGTGGCGAGGAAGGCACGCTTGCCGGCGTCGAAAGCCTTCTCCATGTTCTCCTGGCGGTAGAAGCCGTTCTTCTTCTTCTTCCCGGCCTTGTTTTCGGCTTGCCCTTGCGCCTGATGTTGCGGTTCTTGCCGGGGAAGTTCTTGTCGTTCTTGGGGCAGTTCGCCATGAAGTGGTCTAGATCACCACACTTGTAGCAGCCCTCGTGTGCGCCACCACGCCGGCGATTCAGGCGGTTGTTGTGAAACCGCGAGAACCGGGTGATGGCGAGGGCGAGCTCGTCGTCTCCAAGCGCCTCCAACTGCTCCTCCGTGACTGTATGCAAAGAAGACAAAGCAACAAGAGGAGATGAAGCGTCAGCAGAGAAAGTCGATCCACCTGTGCCTGAGACCAAAGCCATGGTGTGTGAAGATGGGTTCTTCAGCTTGGCCTGAGTCAGGTGGTCGATCTCGGTGGACTTGAGCTTGCTGAACAGCTCGTCCACGGTGAGGGTGTCGTAAGCAGGAGACTCAATGATGGTCGACACCTTCACCTCCCATACCCTCCGATCCAGGGCGTATAGCAACTTGAGAGCCCTCTCATGATCGTCATAAGGTAGGTTAGCCCGATTGGCACGCATCTTGTTCACGATCATCTGGAAACGAGCGAACATAGCGTCAATCGTCTCTCCCTCCAACTGAACAAAGTTCTCGTACTCTCGCTTGTAGGTCTCGAAGAGTCTGGTCTTGACCTGAGCGGTCCCCTCGTGATACCTTTGAAGCTTCACCCAGATCTCTCGTGCCGTCTCAAGCTCTGAGATACGTTCGAACTCAGGAAGAGAGAGGCTAGCCAAAAGAGCATTACGAGCCTTGGAGTTGGCCTCGTGTTGGTCAATCTGGATCTGACCCACACGAGCCGCAAGGACTACGTACTCAGCGTTCTCACATATTTCCCAGACAAAAGATCCGATGTTGTTGAGATAAGCACGCATCCGAATCTTCCAATAGGGATAGTTCGTTCCATCGAACCAAGGAGCCTTGTTGTTCCCTCGTTCCATGTTGCCCTTAGGATCCGAAACCGATTAAGGTAGGAGAGATCCAAAACCGACTCCGATACCAATTGAAGGACCGGATTAGCGACCAGAGGGGGGTGAATGGGAGCCTCAAATTCAACTCGTGAATTGTATAGCCCTTGTCCCAGAAAATCACCCCAAAAGCGAGGACTCGAAACGACCGGAGAGTTCACGACCTACAAGTAGGTGGATACCCTAGGAGATGTCCTAGTGGTACAGCGGAACCTCCGGAGAAACCCTAAAACCAACTGCCAAAGCCACGGAGCAAAACAGCACAAACTGCAGATTCGCGGACTGTCCGCGGTCAGAGTCCCGGACTATCCGCGACTAGGAGTCGGACTGTCCGCCGGCAAAAACGCAGAAACCAAACAGTCCTGCAAGTCTGCTGGACAGGTCTCGGACTGTCCGCGGGTTTGTACCACAGACTGTCCGTCGTTCACTGGACAGTGAACAGTCAGGGGTCTGTACCTGACTGAATCGACCCAGCCCCGTTCCCCGGACTGTCCGCCGCTGGAGGCGCGGACTGTCCGCGGATGAACAGAAAGCACAATTCTGCTCGGGGTGAAAGGGCAAATCGATCGGAACTTCACCAAATCAAAAGGGGGTTCGATCAAACTTCTCCCAGGTGTTCCTCAACGTATTGGGGTGCTAATCCTAAGAAATCATCGCACCAATCCAAGTCAATCGAGAGTAATCCGAGAATCACCAGAAAGGGAGAAAGAGGAAGAACGAACACGAAATCAACCCGATCTATGGACTCGTGAGGTTATAGGAGAAATCCTTCGGTGAAAAGATGGACCTCACGACCAAGAACAAACTGATTCAAGTGGAATCAAAAATCATCTCGTGGAGAGGGAGAACGAGGCAAATCTCCAAGAGATGAAAAACCAAAACGTGAAGAACACAGAACACGATTCGATTTCAGCTGAAATTCCTCCACATGAGGAGACAACGAGAATACGGTCTCGTTTCCTCAAAAGATCCAAATACACAGAGGTATGATTTCCGTCTCTGCGGATTGCTTGCAGCGAGGTATGATTAGAACCTAAGCGAGGGCTAGAGAGAGAGAGAGCTCAGGAACAAATGACTGCAAGGATAGAGGGAGAGGAGGGGTGCCTCTCTTATTTATAGCCTAAAACAATAATCCCCTTACTACCCCTAGATACACGAGCGAAGCGGCCAACCCTAGGGGTATCCCGATCCAACTCTGTTGATAGTTGATCTGACGTCCACGCGCCTTCCTCATCCTTAGCTTCGCCTCGACGCAAGCCTCAGGATGCCGCCACGTGCCACCCAGTCGACCGCCGCGCCTACCTCGTGGATAGCCTCGCCTCCGCGCCAGCCTCTCCACGCCGCCACGCGTCGACCATCCTTTTTGCGGACCTCCCCCGGTTTTGAGGCCGAAACCGGGAAACCTGGGCCTTCCCCCGGTTTTGAGGCCGAAACCGGGAAACTTGTCCTCAGGCTGAGTTTTGTGGCCCAAACTAAGAAACCCGCGTGCCCAGGTTTTGAGGCCCAAACCTGGAAACCATCCACGCCGAGTTTTGAGGCCCAAACTCAGAAACCGTCCACCCCGAGTTTTGAGGCCCAAACTCGGAAACCGTCGAGGGTAGCTTTTCGAGGCTCAGCTACCGAACCCGTGCCGTAGGCGGGATGTGGTTCGCACACCCCGAGTTCCAGCACCGATGCCGGAGCATGTCCAGCCTCCACGCCGGGCATCCTCCCGACTCGGCCGATGCACCGCACATCCCCATGTACTCTTGCTTGTCAACGCCACGTGCCAGCTACCACAGCTGATCCTCAGGTCTCCTGGTCCGTCGGTCCAAGCTCCACGTCCGCCCTTCACCGCTCCCGGTCCGTCGGCACGGCACGTCCCCACTTGACCTTCACCTCACCTTCGACCACTGCCCGAGCTCCACACCTGCACATCAACACAGCCAAGAGACATGTTGCCCGTTGATCGATCACTCATCACTCAGGAAGGGAACCACAAGGGCACATATCAACCTTGTGTTCTCAAACCGCGAGAACCGGTTGGCGAGAAAAGCCAACTCGTCATCCCCCAAAGACTCCAGCTGGTCCTCTGTGACAGAAAAGAGTGAAGAAAGTGCAAATCCTCCAGAGGGGTTAGCAGAAGAGCCAGAAACCAAAGCCATAGTCGGGCCGGAAGGATTTTCATAAGAAGCCCTTGACATAGCGTCAATCTCACTAGACTTGAGCTTACTAAAGAGCTCGTCGCAAGTGAGGGTCTCATAGTTAGACGATTCGATGATCGCCTGGACCTTTGAGTCCCACACCGACCGATCAAGAGTAGGCAAAAGCTTCAAAGCCCTCTCATGATCGTTGAAAGGCAACAGCTCCTTGTTCGCTCTCATCTTGTTGACAATGACCTGAAAGCGAGCGAATAAACTCTCTATGCTCTCGCCAGGCATGTGTCGAAAGTTCTCGTACTCCCGCTTGTGCGACTCGTAGAGACGGGATTTTACTTGAGTGGTTCCCTCATGGAAGCGCATGAGGGTCGCCCAAATCTCATGAGCCGTGGGGAGGTGAGAAACGCGATCAAACTCGGACATGCTCAAACAGGAGAAAAGAGCGTTACACGCTCGGCTATTGGCATCGTGCTCATCCATCTGAAGCTGAGTAACACGAGCAGCCAAGACAACATAATCGGCCTTGTTGCAAATCTCTCAAACAGAAGAGCCCATGCTCTGGAGATAGGCCGACATGCGTATCTTCCAATACGCATAGTTCGTCCCATCGAAAAACGGCGGTTTGCCCACGCCGCGATCCATGTCGCCTTCTGTGGATCTAGAACCGGCTAAGGTGAAAGATCCTTAACCCGCTCCGATACCAATTGAAGGACCGAGAGTGCTACCAGAAAGCGACCAGAGGGGGGGTGAATTGGAGCTTTAAAATTCCTTTCGGAAACTTATCGCCACTGTCCCTGAGAATCAACCCCAAAAGCAAATCGATGTGCGTGATGTCCACGACCCAGGAGAATGGGTGGATGTTCCCTAGGAACACAGCGGGACACCACAAAAGATCCCTCGCCCAAGTTCACGCAGGTCAACTAGTGACAGGATGAACTTTGGGTAACCTCAACCTCCCCCGAGCAACGCGAGGGGGATTCAGGCTATTTTGTAAAGCGAGAAGCTCGATTTTTGAAGAGCACGAAGTCATGAATCCAATGCAACAAGCGGATCTCAAATCGAAAGTCAGACGAACAAACTGCGGACGAAAACGTGCAAAACAGCACTGACCGGACTCTGCCTGCGTCCGGTCAAGCACCATCGGACGCGTCCAGTCGTGCGAAAACTGATTTGGGACCTTACTGTTTCTGACCGGACTCTCAGAGGAGGTGCGTCCGGTCAGGCGTCCAGAGTCTGGTCGAAACAAACAAAAACCGGAAACAGTAACGCAGTCGAGTCCGGTCACTGAGCCAAGAGAGCGTCCGGTCAGTCACAGGAAAAATGCGCTGAGCATTCAACGACCGGACGCACGGGGTCAGCGTCCGGTCCGCCCGTGCCCAGCGTCCGGTCACTTCAACTCAGCACCGTTCGTCCACCGATTCGACTCAATATCACCCAAAACGAATCCTCTAGGGATCAAACTTGGTGAGGAGAGTCACAAGGAGGATAGTGAGCTACTCCTAGGAGATCATGGCTCGAACCTATCTCCAAATCGATGAATCGAAGAATTTCGGGGGAAAGGAGAAACACTTGACCCGAAACGAAAATCAACCGATCTACTAGCTCGTGAGGTTAGAGGTGAATTCCTTCGGTGGAAAGAAGTGCCTCACGATCTAGAGCATCTTGGTTCAAACGGATTTGCAAGAAGCGCACCGAACAAAGAGATCGATCGACGGGAAAAACGTGGAGAAAAGCAACCCGTGAAGAATTGAAACAAAACATGAATCACAACCACGAATTTGCAGCCGTGTGGCTACCACACGCTACAATAGTGACATTACGGTCTCACTTCCTCAAAAACTCCAGTACACAGAGGTATGATTCTCTGCGGATCTCAGTAGCTACAGCAGGGGATTGGGAGAGCAGGAAACCCTAGAAGCAAAGAGCAAATGACTGAGATAGAATGGGAGGAGGGTGTCTCCCTCTACTTATCCTAATTCTAATTCCTACTCTACCCCTCTCTAATTACAGAGCGAACCAGCTAAACCCTAGGGTTATTCTGGACCAACTCGAAGATGCTAGTAATCCGACGGCCACGCCCGCACAACTGGTAGCGTTGCCTCGACGCAACCTCACCGATTGCCGCCACGTGCCGCCACCGCTCCGCCTGTCCTTTTCACGGACTCCGCCCCCGGTTTTGTGGCCGAAACCGTGAAACCAGGCCTTCATGTCCACCCCCGGTTTTGAGGCTCAAACCGGGAAACCAGCCGTCCAACGCCTGAGTTTTGTGGCCCAAACTCAGAAACCCGCCGTGCCCAGGTTTTGAGGCCCAAACCTGGAAACCATCCTCAGCACGAGTTTTGTGGCCCAAACTCGGAAACCTGCAGCACGCCCAGGTTTTGTGGCCCAAACCTGGAAACCGTCCACCCGATGGTTTTTCTCTGACTCTACCACCAAACCGAAGCTGTAGGAGGGATGCACCGCCCGTGCACCCCGTCCATCGACACGTGTCTCCAGGTCCTCGACCCGAGCAACACCATGTCCCGCAAGTCTTCGCTCATCGCTGTCCCAGGCTGCCAGCCACCACAGCTGATCCTCAGGCCACCGGTCCCTCAGTCCAAGCCTCACGTCCGCACTTCACCGCTCCCGATCCGTCGGCACGGCACATCTCTACTTGACCTTCACCTTGCCCTCGACCACTGTCTCCGTGCTCGACACCTGCACAACACAAGCCAAAGAACCTGCGATCAAACCCGTTGACAATCACTCATCACTTGAGACTCGGCATACACCCATGTATCCGCACCTTTGATCACTGTATCCGTGCTCAACACCTGCACAACACAAGCCAAAGAACATGCGCATCATCCCAGTTGACAATCACTCATCACTCAGAGACTTGGCATACACCCATGTATCCGCAACAAATCAGCCATTTATGCCTACAAAATAAAAATCCTTTCAGTCCAAAATTTGGTGTAAACACCATCGTCTTCACTATTTGTATCGATCTTCTTCTAGGTTGAGTTGCTTTTTGATTGAACAGTGATTGATCACAACTGAACTTGTATTACCCTGTATAAGATATAAACAAAAATAGGGGTAATCCTGTAAAGACGGAGGTGATGATTCCTATCTATAAGTATATATGTTCGATGTGTTCTTCTGTAGCCATATAAAAGTTCCTGGAAGCTCCCCGGCAACGGCGCCAGAAATGCTTGTTGACACTTCTTAGCACAACTACCAAAAGATAGGTTAGAATCTACCCCCGGTACTATTGCCAGAAATATGGGTAGACATCTCATAGCATCACTCTAACGCTAGGCTATCACCACTAGCAGTAACACTAGAGATGTGATTGTATTTATTAAGTTTATTTCAAAAAGCAAATATTGTGCCACTGATATAAAACATTGTTTTGATAACTCACTCCTCATAGAAATATTGTGCCACTGATAGTCTTGATCCAACAAAAGCAGGAGGAGAGCTTTCAGACGACCTTGCCCGTGGTCTATTCCTCATCACCCTACACAGGGTAGAGGCAGTGCTTACAATAGCCATAGTAGACATGGCCATCTGCAATAATGGGATAAACCCTAAGTACAGAAATGTACTCAGCTAGACTTACCGGTCTAACTGGAAATAATGACACCAAGGGTATGCAAGGCTATTTGGGTATAGCTGGCTATCTTATTTGCGAAAAGAGCTTAGGTTAAGATAAGGTTATTATCCTTATTAAATGAGATGAGCAGTCATATTTTAGCATATCTCTTATTTCTATGTTTGCACCTGTACTAGTCATTCTGACAAGAATATTATAATACCATACCAGGTTTGTTTATCAAATTTTAGTTGAACCAACAGATGCCACATGGAGTTGTATCGTGGTGAAGCTCGACATAGTTTCCCACTAACTGGGGGAGACGGCGACTCGAATCGAATTACAAACCAGCTGACGAGAAACCTTTGATACAAACCCACGCTTTTCCCGTCGGGTCCATGCATTGGATCACCGCTCGATACTATCCAGGTGGTAAATGAAGGACCGAGAATGCACTAGCAAGGCGACCAGAGGGGGGGTGAATGGGAGCTCAAAAATTTCTTTCGAAACTTTGGCCGATTGTCCCAAAATCAACCCCCAAAAGCAACGACCGAGAACGTGATGCCCACGACCCTTGGAAGAGGGTGGATGATCCCTAGGATCACAGCGAGGCACCACAAAGCGATAGCAAACTGAACGGCAAAAGAACCGGCACAAGTTCGGCCCTCAAAAACCAAGTCTCGAACATAGATAGATGGCTACGTTGAGAAATCCCCAAATACCGATGCTAACAAGTAGCAAAGATACCTAGAGAGGTTTCTTGGTCAACTACGAGGCCAAACGAGAGGTCCGGAAACCAAGCGAGAGAGCCGGGAGAGCAAACGCACCAAAACGCAACCTTCAGGTAAATCCCGGACTGTCTGGACCTGGAGTCCCGGACTGTCCGCCCAAGGCCGGACTGTCCGCGGTTCACTGGCAGACTGTCCGCCAGCAGAAAACGCAAAACAGCAGAGCTGAAGTCTCCCTGCTCGGGCCCGGACTGTCCGCGCCTGACAACGGCGGACTGTCCGCCGGTCACCCGAGGCAAAAACAGTCAAGCCACGCGACCACTGCTCGGTCGAAGCCTGACGCGCGGACTGTCCGCCGGTAAAACCGCGGACTATACGCGAGTGCGCAGAGAGGGCGATTTCAGCTGCCTTCTCCTCAAATCTCTCCAAATTTGATCCAAATCAAAATCCCACATTCCCAAACTTGGAGAAGATGATCACGGGGTAGTTAGGAGACTATCCCCAAGAAATCATCCACTCAAATCGATTCAATCACTGGGAAATCGAAAGGGGAAAATCAAGAACCAAAAAACGCCACAAAAACGAAATCAACCCGATCTACTTGTTCGTGAGGAGTTAGATGAATTCCTTTGGTCGAAATGACCTCCTCTCAAAAACGAACAAGTTGATTCAAATGGATTTCGCAAAGACGCAGTAGAGAGGGAGATCGAGTGACGGAAAAATCACGGAGAAACGAAGAACGCGAAGAACACGAACAAAACGCGAATCAACACATCGATCTGCAACCGTGTGGCTACCAAACGCTACAACAATGAGGTTACGGCCTCACTTCCTCAAAATCTCCAGTACACAGAGGTATGGTTCTCTGCGGATCTCAGCTAGCTACAGCAGGGGATTGGGAGAGCAGGAAACCCTAGAAGCAAAGAGCAAATGACTGAGATGGATGGGGAGGTGGGTGTCTCCCCCTACTTATCCTAATTCTAACTATTCCTAATTTCCACTCTACCCCTAACTACTTACAGAGCGAACCAGCTAAACCCTAAGGTTATTTTGGACCAACTCGATGGTAGGTGGATCCGACGGCCACGCCCGCACAACTCGTAGCGTTGCTTCGACGCAACCTCCCGATTGCCGCCACGTGCCGCCCTCGCTCTACACCCCCAGTTTTGTGGCCCAAACCGGGAAACCAGCCTTTCCAGCCAACCCCCAGTTTTGAGGCCCAAACCGAAAACCAGCCCACCAGCGCCTGAGTTTTGTGGCCCAAACTCAGCAAACCCGCAGCACCCAGGTTTTGAGGCCCAAACCTGGAAACCGTCCTCAGCCCGAGTTTTGTGGCCAAACTCGGAAACTGTTCGCACCCAGGTTTTGAGGCCCAAACCTGGAAACCGTCCACCCGATGGTTTTTCTTTGGCTCTACCACCAAACCGAAGCTGTAGAGGGGATGCACCTGCCGTGCACCCCGTCCACCGACACGTGTCCCTAAGTCCACGACTCAGGCAACACATGACCGCAAGTCTTCGCTCGTCGCTGTCCCAGGCTGCCAGCCACCACAGCTGATCCTCAGGCCATCGGTCCCTCAGTCCAAGCCTCACGTCCGCCCTTCACCACTCCCGGTCCGTCGGCACGGCACGTCTCTACGTGACCTTCACCTTGCCTCTGATCACTGCATCCGTGCTCGACACCTCCACAACACAAGCCAAAGAACATGCGCATCATCCCAGTTGACAATCACTCATCACTCAGAGACTCGGCATACACCCATGTATCCGCAATCTCCCCATTGATGAGTGCATTCTCAACTACCAACACAAATCATAATAGAAATAGAAGGAGGAAGAAGGAGAGGATAGAACTCAACCAAATGACCCAAAAGCATAGCAAATCCGAAAAAGGTCAAGTGGAAAGAGCGAAACAACTTGGTTCCCAAAGACATGGGCAACGGCTCGACGCAACCAAGCAAAGCAAAGCTAGCCCTCAAGAAGAGGTAGAACAGGCTCAACACCGCTAGCAAATACCAATTGAGAAATCGAAGCAAAATGCTAGTCCCTCAAGATAGAGGCACAGAGGCTCAACACAACTAGCAAAAGAGCTTGATACCAATGCCTTATGGCCAACACGTAGCAACAAACTCTCCCTCGAAAAGTGCACGCAACTAGGAAAACCAGGAAAATTCCCCCTTAGTTGAACTTTGAGGAAGCATAAGATTTGCAATTTCTCCCCCTTAGTTGAAAATGCACCATCAAGCAAAAGGAGTCAAAAGCAATTTTCTCCCCCTCAGAAAATGCACCATCAAAAGTGCCAAAGAGAGAGGTTGTCCCCCTTCAAACATGCACATGAGTCAAAATGCAAGTTAGCAGCTTCAGGAATATAGTCAAGACAATGTAAAGAGGCTCTGCACAGTATGACTCCAAGGACTCAACATCATCCTCAAAATGCTAGCAAAGGCTCAGACTGATCACTATATACGAAATATGAACATGAAAGCACAGTGAGCAGTTTTTAGCCAAAAAGATAGTCACCATCAAAATAGCACTACACATGTATAGACAGGAAGACAAGTGCTAATCATGTATACAAGGTGAACTACCCCTAGCACAGTTCAAACATCATGCTATAGAATGAAACATAGACTTGTGATTTCAGTCTTAAATTGGAGTTGCAGCGGTGAAATAACACAAGTTCAGAAATTTAGCAGATGTTTGCGAGAGGTTGAAAGCTTGTCATTGCCTAACTTTTCAACTGTGCGAAGCCTATGCAGAAGCAATCAGAAGCTTAAAGCAACAGTTTCGGTCATACACCACACAGCTCAAGTTTAACTCAAAGTGCAATGAGAAACAGTCTCAAAACTGTGATGTGTTGACAAGCAATCCCATCTCGATCTTTTCATATCACTTAAAACTTGGTTTAGATTTTAAAAAGAATATGAACATACCAAGCAAGTGAATGACTCAAAACTAGGGACATAGCAACCTAGCATATATGAAAAGCACGAGTGAACTCAACACATCCTACACATGCTAGTTGCACATCTCAATGGTGAACATTTTCAGTTTTATGTATGTTAAGCAGGTTCACCATTCAAAAATAGCTCAGCTCACAACATGTATTAGTGATCAGAAAGAGCATAAGCTACAGCATCATCATAAAGCATTGGAACATACTACATAGAGCATAATCACATTCTCAAGATTATATACACGAAGCTCAGAATGTAAATGCGTACGCAAAAATGCAAAAGAAAACAAAGACAAACGAAAAAGAGTCAGTTTATAATACAAGAACCAAAATGTTTCCCCCATCTAAAAGGGGAAACACACACCAAGCTCACCCCTCAACCGATTAAAGGTTGATTCGTCTAAAGGCTTGGTGAAAATATCAGCCAGCTGATGATGAGTATCGACATGGCGAAGGTCGATATCACCCTTCTCTTGGTGGTCACGCAGAAAGTGAAAGCGCACATCAATGTGTTTGGTCTTCGAGTGAAGCACGGGGTTCTTAGCAATGCTAATAGCACTCGTGCTGTCACAAAGCAAAGGCACGCGAGAAAAGCTCAGACCAAAATCACGCAAAGTGGCCATCATCCAAAGCAATTGAGAACAACAGCTAGCCGCAGCAACGTATTCAGCCTCTGTGGTAGACTGAGCGACACTAGACTGCTTGCGAGAAGACCACGATACAAGAGAAGATCCAATAAACTGGCAAGTCCCAGAAGTGGACTTGCGCTCAATGCGACAGCCAGCAAAATCGGCATCGGAATAACCGCAAAGGGAGAGGGTGGAGGAAGCTGAATACCAAATCCCGAACTCAGGTGTGAAACGAAGGTACCTGAAAATGCGCTTCACCGTCTGACGGTGAGAAGTGCGCGGCGACGCCTGAAAGCGCGCACACAGACACGCCGCGAACTGGATGTCCGGGCGTGTCGCCGTCAGGTAGAGCAGCGACCCGATCATGCTTCGGTACTCCTTCTGGTCCACAGCTTCTCCATCCTTGTCCGCATCCAGGGCCGTCGTGGTCGACATGGGTGTTGGAAGAGGCTTGGCCTCACCCATATCGAACCTCTTCAGCAAGTCCTTGGTATACTTGCCCTGGTGCACAAACGTCCCTTCTCGGGATTGCTTAATTTGCAATCCGAGAAAGAAAGTCAGCTCGCCCATCATGCTCATCTCGAACTCCCTGCTCATAGTATCTGCAAACTTGGCAACCAAAGCGTGAGAAGAACCACGGAAAATGATATCATCCACGTAAATTTGGACCAAGAGAGTATCAGTGCCTTGCTTGAGGAGAAAGAGTGTTTTATCTACACATCCCATTTTAAAACCCTTAGCAAGCAAAAAGGTTTTCAATCTATCATACCAGGCTCTAGGGGCTTGTTTCAAACCATACAAAGCTTTGTGGAGTTTGAAAACATGGTTTGGAAACTTGGGATTTTCAAAACCGAGGGGCTGTCTAACATACAACTCCTCTTCTATGTAGCCGTTTAAGAAGGCACTCTTGACATCCATTTGAAATAGTTTGAAACCTTTGGATGCAGCAAAAGCCAAGAGTATCCTAATAGCCTCCAAACGAGCTACAGGAGTGAAAGTCTCCTCATAGTCCATCCCCTCCTTCTGACTATAACCTTGGGCTACGAGTCTGGCCTTGTTTCTCACAACATGGCCATCTTCTCCCTGTTTGTTTTTGAAAACCCATTTTGTCCCAATAGGATGACACTCAGAAGGTGGAGACACTAGAACCCAAACCCGATTTCTCTCAAAGTTTTCTAACTCCTCATGCATGGCATTGACCCAATCCGGATCTGTCAAAGCGTGTCCAACATCTCGGGGCTCAAAATCAACAACAAAAGCAGAATGAGCAAAGTGAGAGATTTGAGACCTGGACCGAGTGACCCGTTCGTCAATGTTGTCGATCATCTGCTGAGGGGGGTGTTGGCGCTGGATGTGTCGTGGCGCCTCCCGTGCAGAAGTGATCTCCCACTCAACAGCAGCTGGTGCCTCCCCGGGTACAAAAGGTACCGCTCGGGGTGGCGGATCCCACGGCCCTGAGGAAGAAGAAGTGTCGGGGCCGTGAGTCGTCGTAGAAGCCGCTCCTTGCGGCAAAGCAGGTGGAGGGGGTGCTGGATCATCCATACCTTCAGCACCCTCGTCCTCGTCATCAAAAAGAGGCTCACCAACCTCATGATCACATGCACGCTCAAAACGAGAAGGACAAACCATGGTCTCGTCGAAGGTGACATCGGATGTCTCCATGACTCGTTTAGTGTCAAGGTTAAGTACGCGATAAGCTCGAGTGTGAGTGCCATAACCCAAAAACACACCGTCAGAAGAACGAGACTCAAATTTGTCCAAGTTGCCCTTTTTGAGTATAAAACAATGGCAACCAAAAACTCTAAAATAACTCACCTTGCGCAGTTTTCCAAAACGCAATTCATAAGAAGTCTTTTTCAAGAAAGCTCGGAGGAAAATGCGATTTGAAATGTAGCATGCAGTGCTCATAGCTTCAGCCCAATATCGCCTAGGAGTCCTATGCTCATCGAGCATCGTCCTGGCCATCTCTACAAGGGTTCGATTCTTCCTCTCTACAACACCATTCTGTGGCGGTGTGTAGGGGGAAGAAAACTGATGCTCCAAACCCAAAGAGTTACAAAACTTCTCAAAATCCAAATTCTTGAATTCGGAACCATTATCACTCCTAATAGCTCGCATCGAGTTCAAAGGGAACTCGTTCTGAAGACGCAAAATCAGATTGCGAGCAAAGGAGAAAGTCTCGGTCTTCTCAGCTAAAAAGAAGACCCACGAATATCTCAAAAAGTCATCAACAACAACAAGCACATACCACTTCCCCCCAACCGAGCTCACCCGAGCCGGACCAACAAGGTCCATGTGCAAAAGCTCTCCAGGGCGCTTGGTCATGACCTGAGTTACTGGATGGTGGGGAGCGGCAACCATCTTCCCATGTCTACAAGAGTGGCAAACAAGATCCTTCACCATCGACAACTTGGGCAATCCTCGGATTAGGCCAAGTGAGCTAAGTCTTGCAAGCAAGTCGATGCTCAAATGTCCTAGTCTCCTATGCCACTTCCAAAGATCAGAGGAGGAAGGTCCAGCCACCAGACAACGAGAAATGCCAAAAGACTCCGAGAAATCTGCACGAAAGACTTTCCCAAAGGGCGAAATCACACAAACAAGATTCCCCTGAGGGTCCAAAATACGACTGAGATTCGGCTTAAAAAGAATCTCATAGTCGTCATCAAAGAGTTGCGAAACAGAAAGAAGGTTAAAATGCAAGTTAGAAACAAGAGCAACATCGCGCAACACAAAGTGCTCATTAACTCGCACCGACCCACGAGACAATACCTTACCTTTGCTATTGTCGCCGAAGGTGATATACTCCTTTCCGGCGACCAGACTAAGACTGGAGAACCACTTGGCGTTTCCGGTCATGTGCCTCGAACACCCGGAATCCACCAACCAAACGTTCTCCAATCGTTTTACCTACATCAATAAAAAGACATCGGGTGAGCATACAGTCCAACACTGGGGTTAGTGAAGTAGGAAGAATACCAGTGTTGGGCCGGCTGCTCAAAAGAACGGTTAGCAGAAAAACCATTCCTAGCACGCCTACGGGGAAAACGATCACCACGCTGAGGAAAACGTGGTCCGCTGGGGAAGGAGCACTCACCGCGATACTCAAAATGCGGTGGAGGAAAGCGCTCAACTACAAAGCCACCGCCACGGGGTCCATAGCCTATAACTTCAGGCTCCCGCCGGGCACGCTCTCTACGAGGCCTAGGCCTAGGAACTTGAGGCACTGCACCTCTAGGCCTAGCATCTCTCTTCGGAGCTCTCCTCTGAACATTCGGCGCATGTACATCATGGAAAGGATGGTACATGTCTGGATTGTTCATCTCCCTAGCACGGCGCGCCTCTCTCTTGCGCCGAAAGCAGAACTCACTCAAGTGTCCATCTCTCCCACAATGCTCACAATGGTACCTCACCGCTCTCAAAGGGGGTTGTTGGTACACACGGTTGTGGGTTTGGATCACTTTGCCCTTCTGTGGCAAACACTCCTCCTGGATTGAAGGACCGAGAAAGCACTAGCAAGGCGACCAGAGGGGGGGTGAACGGGAGCTCAAAAATTTCTCTCGAAACTTTGACCAAATGTCCCAAAATCAACCCCCAAGAGCTATGGCCGAAACCATGATGCCCACGACCCTTGGAAGAGGGTGGATGATCTCTAGGATCACAGCGAGGCACCACAAAGCGATAGCAATCCAAACGCCAAAAGCACCGGCTCGAAAACGACCCCAAAAACCAAGTCCCGAACGTAGATAGGCGGCTACGTCGAGAAACTTCCAAATACCTATGCTAACAAGTAGCAAAGATACCTAGAGAGGTTCCTTGATCAACTCTAGGGCCAAACGAGAAGTCCGGAAACCAAGCGAAGAAGCCGGGAGAGCAAACGCACTAAACCGGAGCAAATAGCCGAATCCCGGACTGTCCGCCGGTACGGTCCCGGACTGTCCGGCTCAACCGCGGACTGTCCGCGGGGGATGGCGGACTGTCCGCCGGCAAAATCCCCAAAACAGCACAGTTGCTGAGGTCTCCCTGCTCGGGCCCGGACTATCCGCGCCTGACAACGGCGGACTGTCCGCCGGTCACCCGAGGCAAAAACAGTCAAGCCACGCGACCACTGCTCGGTCGAAGCCCGACGCACGGACTGTCCGCCGGTCAAACCGCGGACTGTCCACGAGTGCGCAGAGAGGGCGATTTCAGTCGCCTTCTCCCCAAATCTCCTCTGAATCGATTCAAACCAAAATCCCAAGTTCCCAAACTTGGTGAGGATGATCACGGAGTAGTTAGGAGACTATCCCCAAGAAATCATCCGCTCAAATTGACTCAAACACCGGGAAATCAAAAGGGGTGGAGGATGAACTGAAAAGCGCCACGAAAACGAAATCAGCCTGATCTACTTGTTCATGAGGAGTTAGATGAATTCCTTTGGTCGAAATGACCGCCTCTCAAAAATGAACAAGTTGATTCAAACGGATTTCGCAAAGACGCAGTAGAGAGGGAGATCGAGTGACGGGAAAATCACGGAGAAACGAAGAACTCGAAGAACATGAACCAAAACGCGAATCAACACATCGATCTGCAACCGTGTGGCTACCACACGCTACAACAGTGAGGTTACGGCCTCACTTCCTCAAAATCTCCAGTACACAGAGGTATGGTTCTCTGCGGATCTCAGCTAGCTACAGCAGGGGATTGGGAGAGCAGGAAACCCTAGAAGCAAAGAGCAAAATGAACTGAGATAGATGGGGAGGTGGGTGTCTCCCCTACTTATCCTAATTCTAACTATTCCTAATTCCCACTCTACCCCTAACTACTTACAGAGCGAACCAGCTAAACCCTAAGGTTATTCTGGCCCAACTCGATGGTAGGTGGATCCGACGGCCACGCCCGCACAACTCGAAGTGTTGCCTCGACGCAACCTCCCGATTGCCGCCACGTGCCGCCACCGCTCTGCACCCCCGGTTTTGTGGCCCAAACCGGGAAACCAGCCTTTCCAGCCAACCCTCGGTTTTGAGGCCCAAACCGGGAAACCAGCCCACCAGCATCTGAGTTTTGAGGCCCAAACTCAGCAAACCCGCAGCGCCCAGGTTTTGAGGCCCAAACCTGGAAACCGTCCTCAGCCCGAGTTTTGGGGCCAAACTCGGAAACCCTCAGCACCCAGGTTTTGAGGCCCAAACCTGGAAACCGTCCACCCGATGGTTTTTCTCTGGCTCTACCACCAAACCAACGCCGTAGAGGGAATGCACCGCCCGTGCACCCCGTCCACCGACACGTGTCCCCAAGTCCACGACTCAGGCAACACATGACCGCAAGTCTTCGCTCGTCGCTGTCCCAGGCTGTCAGCCACCACAGCTGATCCTCGGGCCACCGGTCCCTCAGTCCAAGCCTCACGTCCGCCCTTCGCCACTCTCGGTCCATCGGCACGGCACGTCTCTACTTGACCTTCACCTTGCCTCTGATCACTGTATCCGTGCTCGACACCTGCACAACACAAGCCAAAGAACATGCGCATCATTCCAGTTGACAATCACTCATCACTCAGAGACTCGGCATACATCCATGTATCCACAATCTCCCCCTTGATGAGTACATTGTCAACTACCAACACAAATCATAAAGGAAGCAGAAGAAGGAAGAAGGAGAAAGAGAGAGAACTCAACCAAATGACCCAAAAGCATAGCAAAGCCGAAGAAGGTCAAGTTGAAAGAGCGAAACAACTTGGTCCCCAAAGACATGGGCAACGGCTCGACGCAACCAAGCAAAGCAAAGCTAGCCCTCAAGAAGAGGTAGAACAGGCTCAACGCCGCTAGCAGATACCAAACGAGAAATCGAAGCAAATGCTAGTCCCTCAAGACAGAGGCACAGAGGCTCAACACAACTAGCAAAGAAAGCTCGATACCAAAACCTTACGGCCAACAGGAAGCAGCAAAAACTCCCCCTCGAATAGTGCAACCAACCAGGAAAGCTCCCCCTTAGTTCAAACGGAGGGTAATGATTTGCAATTTCTCCCCCTTAGTTGAAAATGCACTTATCAAGAAACAATGCTCCCCCTCAGAAAATGCACCATCAAAAAGTGCCAACACGCAGATTTCTCCCCTTCCAAAATGCATATGAGTCAAAAATGCAAGTTAGGAGCTTCAGGAGTATACTCAAAAGAGTGCAAAGATGCTCTACAAAGTTCTGATCCAATGACTCAGAAAATGCACAGAATGCTAGCAAAGGCTTAAACTGATCACTAAATCTAAAATGAGAGCAAAAAGAGCAGTTTCCAGCCAAAAAGGTATTCACCATCAAAATAGCACAAGACATGTATAGACAGGAAGTCAAACAAGTGCTAAACATGTATACAAGGTGAACTACCCCTAGAACAGTTCAATCATCATGCTGATACCAATTGAAAAATGAAGCATACACTTGTGATTTCAAATATTAATCGGAGTTGCAGCGGTGAAATTTCACAAGTCCAGAAATCAGCATGTGACTGCGAGAGGTTGAATGCTTGTTATTGCCTAACTTTCCAACTGTGCGAAGCCTATGCATAAGCAATCAGAAGCTTAAAGCAACAGTTTCGGTCATACACTACACAGCTCAAGTTTAACTCAAAGTGCAATGAGAAACAGTCTCGAAACTGTGAGGTGTTAACAAGCAAACCCATCTCGATCTTTTTAATTCACTTAACTTGGTTCAGATTTTAAACAGAATATGACATACCAAGCAAGGGAATGACTCAACACTAGAGACATAGCAACCTAGCATACATAAATAGCATAAGTGACTTCGACACATCCTACACATGCTAGTTGCATATCTCAATGGTGAATATTTGCAAGTTTTAAGTTCATTATCAAATTCACCATTCAAAAATAGCTCAGCTCACAGTATGTATCAGTGATCAGAAAGAGCATAAGCTACAGCATCAACATAAAGCATCGGAGCAAAGACTACACAGAGCATAGTTACATTCTTCAGACTATATTCATGAAGCTCAGAATGTAAAAGCGTATGCTGAAATGCAAAGATGCATGAAGAAACCAAAAGGAAGCAAAAATAACTGAAAAACACAAAGTCAGTGTATCATACAAGAGTCAAAATGTTTCCCCCATCTAAGAGGGGAAACACACACCAAGCTCACCTCTCAACCGATTAAAAGTTGATTGGTCCAAAGGCTTGGTGAAAATATCAGCCAACTGATGATGAGTATCGACATGGCGAAGATCGATATCACCCTTCTCATAGTGGTCTCGCAGAAAATGAAAGCGCACATCAATGTGTTTGGTCTTTGAGTGCAGCACGGGGTTCTTAGCAACGCTAATAGCACTCGTGCTGTCACAAAGCAAAGGAACACGAGAAAAGCTCAGACCAAAATCACGCAAGGTGGCCATCATCCAGAGTAACTGGGAACAGCAGCTAGCCGCAGCAACATACTCAGCCTCCGTGGTAGACTGGGCGACACTAGACTGCTTGCGAGAGGACCACGATACAAGAGAAGAACCAATAAACTGGCAAGTCCCAGAAGTGGACTTGCGCTCAATGCGACAACCAGCAAAATCAGCATCAGAATAACCACAAAGGGAAAGAGTGGAGGAAGCAGAATACCAAATCCCAAATTCTGGAGTGAAGGATAAATACCTCATAATGCGCTTGACCGCCTGACGGTGAGAGGTGCGCGGCGAAGACTGAAAACGCGCGCAAAGACACACCGCGAACTGGATGTCCGGGCGTGTCACCGTCTGGTACAGCAGCGATCCGATCATACTCCGGTACTCCTTCTGGTCCACTGCTTCTCCCTCCTTGTCCGCATCCAGGGCCGTCGTGGTCGCCATGGGTGTCGGAAGAGGCTTGGCCTCACCCATGTTGAATCTCTTCAAAATGTCCCAGGTGTACTTGCCCTGGTGCACAAACGTTCCTTCTCGGGATTGCTTAATTTGCAATCCAAGAAAGAAAGTCAGCTCGCCCATCATGCTCATCTCGAACTCCCTGCTCATAGTACATGCAAACTTGGCAACCAAAGCGTGAGAAGAACCACCGAAAATGATATCATCCACGTAAATCTGGACCAAGAGAGTATCAGTGCCTTGCTTGAGGAGAAAGAGCGTTTTATCCACACATCCCATTTTAAAACCCTTAGCAAGCAAAAAGGTTTTCAACCTATCATACCAGGCTCTAGGGGCTTGTTTCAAACCATACAAAGCTTTGTGAAGTTTAAAAACATGGTTTGGAAACTTGGGATTTTCGAAACCGGGGGGTTGTCTAACATACACCTCCTCTTCTATGTAGCCATTTAAGAAGGCACTCTTGACATCCATTTGAAAAAGTTTGAAACCTTTGGATGCGGCAAAAGCCAAGAGTATCCTAATCGCCTCCAAACGTGCTACAGGATCAAAAGTCTCCTCATAGTCTATCCCCTCCTTCTGACTATATCCCTGGGCTATGAGTCTGGCCTTGTTTCTCACAACATGGCCATCTTCTCCCTGTTTGTTTTTGAAAACCCATTTTGTCCCAATTGGATGACACTCAGAAGGTGGAGACACTAGAACCCAAACCCGATTTCTCTCAAAGTTCTCAAGCTCCTCATGCATGGCATTGACCCAATCCGGATCGGTCAAAGCGTGTCCAACATCTCGGGGCTCAAAAGCAGCAACAAAAGCAGAATGAGCAAAGTGACAGATTTGAGACCTGGACCGAGTGACCCGTTCGTCAATGTTGCCGATCATCTGCTGAGGGGGGTGTTGGCGCTGGATGTGTCGTGGCGCCTCCCGTGCAGAAGTGATCTCCCCCTCAACAGCAGCTGGTGCCTCCCCAGGTACAAAAGGTACCGCTCGGGGTGGCGGATCCCACGGCCCCCAGGAAGAAGACGTGTTGGGGCCGTGAGTCGTCGTAGAAGCCGCTCCTTGCGGCAAAACAGGTGGAGGGGGTGCTGGATCATCCATACCTTCAGCACCCTCGTCCTCATCATCAAAAAGAGGCTCACCGACCTCGTGATCACCTGCACGCTCAAAACGAGAAGAAGGACAAACCATGGTCTCGTCGAAGGTGACATCGGATGTCTCCATGACTCGGTTAGTGTCAAGGTTAAGTACACGATAAGCTCGAGTGTGAGTGCCATAACCCAAAAACACACCGTCAGAAGAACGAGACTCAAACTTGTCCAGGTTGCCCTTTTTGAGTATAAAACAATGGCAACCAAAAACCCTAAAATAACTCACCTTGGGGAGTTTTCCAAAACGCAACTCATAAGAGGTCTTTTTCAAGAAAGCTCGAAGAAAAATGCGATTGGAAATATAGCATGCAGTGCTCATAGCTTCGGCCCAATATCGCAGGAGTCCTATGCTCATCGAGCATCGTCCTGGCCATCTCTACAAGGGTCCGATTCTTCCTCTCTACAACACCATTTTGTGGCGGTGTGTAGGGGGAAGAAAACTGATGCTCTAAGCCCAAAGAGTTACAAATCTTCTCAAAATCCGAATTCTTGAATTCGGAACCATTATCACTCCTAATAGCTCGCATCGAGTTCAAAGGGAACTCGTTCTGAAGACGTATAATCAGATTGCGAGCAAAGGAGAAAGTCTCCGTCTTCTCAGCTAAAAAGAAGACCCATGAATATCTCGAGAAGTCGTCAACAACAACAAGCACATACCACTTCCCCCCAACCGAGCTCACCCGAGCCGGACCAACAAGGTCCATGTGCAAAAGCTCTCCAGGGCGCTTGGTCATGACCTGAGTCACTGGATGGTGGGGAGCGGCAACCATCTTCCCATGTCTACAAGAGTGACAAACAAGATCCTTCTCCATTGACAACTTGGGCAATCCTCGGATTAGGCCAAGTGAGCTAAGTCTTGCAAGCAAGTCGAAGCTCAAATGTCCTAGTCTCCTATGCCACTTCCAAAGATCAGAAGAAGAAGGTCCAGCCACAAGACAACGAGAAGTGCCAAAAGACTCCGAGAAATTCGCACGAAAGACTTTTCCAAAGGGCGAAATCAAACACACAAGATTGCCCTGAGGATCCAAAATACGACTGAGATTCGGTTTAAAACGAATCTCATTGTCGTCAGTCAAAGAGTTGCGAAACAGAAAGAAGGTTAAAATGCAAGTTAGAAACAAGAGCAACATCACGCAACACAAAGTGCTCATTAACTCACACCGACCCACGAGACAACACCTTACCTTTGCTATTGTCGCCGAAGGTGATAAACTCCTTTCCGGCGACAGGACTAAGACTGGAGAACCACTTGGCGTTTCCGGTCATGTGCCTCGAGCAACCGGAATCCACCAACCAAACGTTCTCCAATCGTTTTACCTACATCAATAAAAATACATAGGGTGAGCATACAGTCCAACACTGGGGTTAGTGAAGTAGGAAGAATACCAGTGTTGGGCCGGCTGCTCAAAAGAACGGTCATTGTAAAAACCATTCCTAGCACATCTACGAAGGAAGCGATCACCACGTTTAGAAGAACGTGGTCCGCTGGGGAAGGAGCGCTCACCGCGATACTCAAAACGCGGTGGAGGAAAGCGCTCAACTACAAAGCCACCGCCACGAGGTCCTTAGCCTACAACTGCAGGCTCCCGTCGGGCACGCTCTCTACGAGGTCTAGGCCTAGGAACTTGAGGCACTGCACCTCTAGACCTAGCATCTCTCCTCGGAGCTCTCCTCTGCCTAGGCCTGGGAACTTGAGGTTCTGGACCTCTGGGCCTAGCAGCACGTCTCTGAACATTTGGCGCATGTACATCATGGAGAGGATGGTACATGTCCGCATTGTTCATCTCCCTAGCACGGCGCGCCTCTCTCTTGCGCCGAAAGCAGAACTCACTCAAGTGTCCATCTCTCCCACAATGCTCACAATGGTACCTCACCGCTCTCAAAGGGGGTTGTTGGTACTCACGGTGGTGAGTGTGGATCACTTTGCCCTTCCGTGGCATTAGCTCCTCCTGGATGGGTGGCATTGTGTCCAGCTTGTTCTTTAGGTGGTTGGGTTTGGGATGCCACACTTGGTTCTTGGGTGGAGCTCTCGAAGGTTCCTCAAACACTCCATCCTTGGTGTTAGGCTTGAGAGGCTCTTTGGATGGAAGCTTGGTAAGTTTGGGAGTAGTGGTGGAGTTGGGCTTCTCACTCGGGTTCAAACCACTCGACTCTCCAATCTTCCCAAAAGCAGAAAGATCAACACCCAGAGCAAAACCTACACCGGGACCTCCAGCAGCTCACTTGAATTGGGAGATCATCATCCCGAGCTGCGGCTCACCACAAGACACCCATGACAAGATGGTCCGAAGGTATGTGTTTTCCTCCTCGGTTTGCATCTTGTCATGCTTCACGTTAGCAATCTCCATCTCCAAACCCTCACACAAAGCGCACCTAGTCACACAAGTGCTACCCGAGCTGGCCTCCTCAAGAGACACAATCTTGGCATTCTTCTTTGCCAACTCGGATTGCAAGACAGGACAAGTCTTGCACGCACCCAACAGCATGGGTCTAGCCCGGAGCTCATCCACCTCTCCTACCAACACAGCATACTTGCTCCTCAAAGTGAGAAGGTCAGTCATGTGTGTGGTGCACATCTCACATTCCTCCTCATCAGTAACGACCACGGTGGATTTGACAGAATCAAGCTCCTTCACCGTATCCTCCCACTTCTGCCTAAACTCCTTGCGCTCTCTAGTGGCACGCCTAAGCAGCTTATCTTGACTAAGAAGCGCGGCAGTAAGTTTCTCGACCTCAGCGGAAAGTTCGTCGTGGGTCAGAGATACCTGGGAGGTGTCGTCGTCGTCGTCGTTGTTCCGAGGAGTTTCCAGCTCGCCATCGAGGGCCATGGTGCAGATGCCGTCGTCGTCGGCGTAGAAGCAGAGACCGTTCAGCTTGTCCTCGATCCTCTTCTTCTTCTCGGACTCGTCATCGCTTGAGCAAGCGGAGTCGTCATCCGAGCCGTCGACGTCGGTGAGCGTGGCGAAGAACGCACGTTGCTCAGCCTGGGCCTTCTCCAAGTACTTCTTCTTGATGTACTCCTTGTCGAAGCCGCCCCTTTGCTTGTGCCTCGCAGGGACGTACTTCTCCTTGCGCTTGCCGGAGTCGTACTTGTGCCCATGATCGCCCTTCCCAGATGAGTTCTTCTTCTTGGGACAGTTGGCGATGAAGTGATCGGGGTCGCCGCACTCGTAGCATCCCGAGCGTCCTCCTCCGCGGTGACGGTTCATGCGGTTGTGAAACCGCAAGAACCGGTTGGCGAGCATAGCCAACTCGTCATCCCCCAATGACTCCAGCTGCTCCTCTGTGACAGAAAAGAGAGAAGAGAGTGCAAAACCTCCAAAGGGGTTAGCAGAAGAGCCAGACAGCAAAGCCATTGACGGGCCAAAAGGATTTTCATAAGAAGCCCTCGCCATGGCATCGATCTCACTGGACTTGAGCTTACTGAAGAGCTCGTCGCACGTGAGGGTCTCATAGTTAGGTGATTCGATGATCGCCTGAACTTTGGAGTCCCACACCGACCGATCAAGAGTATGCAAAAGCTTCAAAGCCCTCGTCGAAAGGCAACAGGTCCTTGTTAGCCCTCATCCTGTTGAGAATCACCTGAAAGCGAGCGAATAAACTTTCTATGCTCTCGCCAGGCATATGTCGAAAGTTCTCATACTCTCGCTTGAACGACTCGTAGAGTCGGGTTTTGACTTGAGAGGTTCCCTCATGGAAACGCATGAGGGTGGCCCAAATCTCCCGAGCCGTAGCGAGGTGAGAAACGCGATCAAACTCACTCATGCTCAGGCATGAGAAAAGAGCATTACGGGCTCGGCTATTGGCATCGTGCTCATCGATCTGAAGCTGAGAGACATGAGCAGCCAAGACCACGTAATCGGCAGAGTTGCAAATATCCCAAATGGAAGCACCCAAACTCTGCAGATAGGCCGACATGCGTATATTCCAATACGCATAGTTCGTCCCATCGAAAAATGGCGGTTTGCCCACGCCGCGATCCATGTCGCCTTCTGTGGATCTGGAACCGGCTAAGGTGGAAGATCCTTAACCCGCTCCGATACCAATTGAAGGACCGAGAAAGCACTAGCAAGGCGACTAGAGGGGGGGTGAATGGGAGCTCAAAAATTTCTCTTGAAACTTTGACCAAATGTCCCAAAATCAACCCCCAAGAGCTATGACCGAAACCATGATGCCCACGACCCTTGGAAGAGGGTGGATGATCTCTATGATCACAGCGAGGCACCACAAAGCGATAGCAATCCAAACGCCAAAAGCATCGGCTCGAAAACGACCCCAAAAACCAAGTCCCGAACGTAGATAGACGGCTACGTCGAGAAACTTCCAAATACCTATGCTAACAAGTAGCAAAGATACCTAGAGAGGTTCCTTGATCAACTCTAGGGCCAAACGAGAAGTCCGGAAACCAAGCGAAGAAGCCGGGAGAGCAAACGCACTAAACCGGAGCAAATAGCCGAATCCCGGACTGTCCGCCGGTACGGTCCCGGACTGTCCGGCTCAACCGCGGACTGTCCGCGGGGGGATGGCGGACTGTCCGCCGGCAAAATCCCCAAAACAGCACAGTTGCTGAGGTCTCCCTGCTCGGGCCCGGACTGTCCGCGCCTGACAACGGCGGACTGTTCGCCGGTCACCCGAGGCAAAAACAGTCAAGCCACGCGAACACTGCTCGGTCGAAGCCCGACGCGCGGACTGTCCGCCGGTCAAACCGCGGACTGTCCACGAGTGCGCAGAGAGGGCGATTTCAGTCGCCTTCTCCCCAAATCTCCTCTGAATCGATTCAAACCAAAATCCCAAGTTCCCAAACTTGGTGAGGATGATCACGGAGTAGTTAGGAGACTATCCCCAAGAAATCATCCGCTCAAATTGACTCAAACACCGGGAAATCAAAAGGGGTGGAGGATGAACTGAAAAGCGCCACGAAAACGAAATCAGCCTGATCTACTTGTTCATGAGGAGTTAGATGAATTCCTTTGGTCGAAATTACCGCCTCTCAAAAATGAACAAGTTGATTCAAACGGATTTCGCAAAGACGCAGTAGAGAGGGAGATCGAGTGACGGGAAAATCACGGAGAAACGAAGAACTCGAAGAACATGAACCAAAACGCGAATCAACACATCGATCTGCAACCGTGTGGCTACCACACGCTACAACAGTGAGGTTACGGCCTCACTTCCTCAAAATCTCCAGTACACAGAGGTATGGTTCTCTGCGGATCTCAGCTAGCTACAGCAGGGGATTGGGAGAGCAGGAAACCCTAGAAGCAAAGAGCAAAATGAACTGAGATAGATGGGGAGGTGGGTGTCTCCCCCTACTTATCCTAATTCTAACTATTCCTAATTCCCACTCTACCCCTAACTACTTACAGAGCGAACCAGCTAAACCCTAAGGTTATTCTGGACCAACTCGATGGTAGGTGGATCCGACGGCCACGCCCGCACAACTCGTAGCGTTGCCTCGACGCAACCTCCCGATTGCCGCCACGTGCCGCCACCGCTCTACACCCCCGGTTTTGTGGCCCAAACCGGGAAACCAGCCTTTCCAGCCAACCCCCGGTTTTGAGGCCCAAACCGGGAAACCAGCCCACCAGCGCCTGAGTTTTGTGGCCCAAACTCAGCAAACCCGTAGCGCCCAGGTTTTGAGGCCCAAACCTGGAAACCGTCCTCAGCCCGAGTTTTGTGGCCAAACTCGGAAACCGTCCGCACCCAGGTTTTGAGGCCCAAACCTAGAAACTGTCCACCCGATGGTTTTTCTCTAGCTCTACCACCAAACCGAAGCTGTAGAGGGGATGCACCTCCCGTGCACCCCGTCCACCGACACGTGTCCCTAAGTCCACGACTCAGGCAACACATGACCGCAAGTCTTTGCTCGTCGCTGTCCTAGGCTGCCAGCCACCACAGCTGATCCTCAGGCCACCGGTCCCTCAGTCCAAGCCTCACGTCCGCCCTACACCGCTCCCGGTCCGTCGACACGGCACGTCTCTACTTGACCTTCACCTTGCCTCTGATCACTGCATCCGTGCTCGACACCTGCACAACACAAGCCAAAGAACATGCGCATCATCCCAGTTGACAATCACTCATCACTTAGAGACTCGGCATACACCCATGTATCCGCAGTAAACGTCGCGGCTCACAGCACAAACCACCCAATTAGAACTAAACGGTGGCCATTCTGAGACAAGTGATGTGGTAGTAAATTCTCCGCCATATGCACATTGGGTCACCGCTATGCATGTCACATTTATCCCTTACTCATAATAATAAAGTCATAAAAAACTATATAACAAAATTTGCTTTTTAAATAAAACTTAATAACTTAGTCAAAAAAACCAGACCTTTCTCCGCATATGGTGGTAACAGCATAGCACCAGATCTGGTTAGACCTTTCACTCTAACGCTAGGCTCTCACCACTAGCAGTAGCGCTAGGCTATAAAAAGATTAAACATTTAGCCAAAAAGGTGCTTTGAACTAACTTTACTACAGAAAAGTGTCAAACAGAAGATTTCCCATTTTTTCTAATTACTGCTTTGAAATACAAGTCTACTCATAAAATTTCACTACCGGAGCATGTATACTTTGGCCTACACAATTTTCCCAAATTTTACTCACATTTCAACCTTTGAACTACAACACCCCTGGAAAAGGGTGGAACACCAGATTACATATTTTCCCAGATTCTACATACTAATTCATATTTATCAAGAAAGTTCCATGAACAGTGTTACCATATTATTTTCTACATGAATTTTTGTAACACCTCTGGTGTTTAAAGCCAAATAAAACCTGACATGTCATCATGAGCATGGAAAGCATTCATGTAGCAACACTAAAGATGCATTTACAAATTTCATGTAACTTGATCTCAAGTGCATCATTTGCTTGTTTAAATTCTGTTTTGCTCATTTGATGTGTGGTGCTTAAGGAAATCTAGTGGATGATTTCTAGTGAAGATAGACTTATAGTGTTATAGGGTTCATGAAATCACAAGTCCTTATAGTGGCCCTATGATAAAGACTAAGATCCAAGCTAAATCTGGGCATGATCCTTAAAACAAAGTTGTAGATACTAATGAATGGAACAACTTTGGTATATAAAGTTAACAAAGATTCTGCACAGAATTTGAATTGGGACAAATTTGTTTAAACCCTAGAATCTACCCTTGAACTACAATTCTCAAACTATTGAGAATCTGACCTTGGCCCTTTAAACAAAGTTGTAGGGAATCCCAAATGTGACAACTTTCATATTCACAGACTTTAATGTTCTTCAGGAAATTTCAAAGTAATTTGAGAATTCAGTTTGGGACAAATTTGAATTCAAACCATAATTCAAAAACTAGGACGAATTGGAACATGGTTCTTTAAGCAAGTTTATAGATCACAAAATTCTGAACAGCTTTCATTCTTACAGATTTTGCACTTTAGTTCAAATTTTGGTCGCAATTCAAAAGGGGACAGAAACTACTGTGGCTACAGTTCTTGGACCCTTGCATGGCCTCCACGGCGGCCGTCGAGTTCACCGCGGCGTTCTGGCGTCGACACGCCGCCTCCACGCGCCAGCTCGTGCACGCGCATGCGCAATGCGTTGGCACACCGTCCGCACACCCCCTCGCCTATAAAAACCTCACTGTCGCCGCGCTCTCGCCCTTTCTTTCCCTCTGTTTCCGCCGGCAAGTGCAGGAAGCTCCGCCGGCAAAATCCACCGCCGACGGGCCTCCTCCGACGGTTCCAGTTCGTTTACAGTCTCGCCGAAACCCTGAGCTTATCCCCGACCCATTGAATCGAGTACTAGTGACCTACATTGCCCGGCCGAGTCTCTACTTCCCCAACTCCGGCGAACGGCCGCCGCGGCCACTGTCCCCGTCGCGCGGTGAGCACGAGACTCCTTGAACCAAATTGTGTACACCACTGGCTTCGCCTTAGCTCACTGACCGCCATCGGCTCGGCCGTTCGGTCTCTACCGCGCAGGGATCGCCGGAACGCTGCCGCGGAGCTTCGGACCGCCGCCATTTTCGCCGCCGCCGTCGACTTCCTATTCCCCGAGCACCTCCGACCTATCCGACGCGAGCACCAACCCTAGGTGAGGTCCCTGATGCCGATGCTCGCATTCTTTTGGTCGCTACCGAGCCGCCTTGGCCGGAACGCCGGCGCGCCACCGAGTTCGGCGCGGCCGAGCCGCCATGACCGCGGGCACCGCCTCTCCGGTCGTCCCTAGCCCCGACCGAGCCCTTGGATGTGTTCGCCTTGCATCGTGGAGCGCGTGGGTGGTATTGGTTTGGCTCATGGCCTCGCCGCCGGCGAGAACGGCCGGCGGTCAACGCCGCCGCCGCGCGGTCAGCGCCGGCGCGCGCGCGGCCTGTGCACTGTTCGCCCTGACAGCCCGGTCTCGCCTGTCAGTGGCTCAGTGTTAGGGTTTTTCATTTTTGCGCATATGAACAGTAGCAGAATTTGTCATTTTTGCTGTATTTTTGTTATAGCTCCTAAAATCGTGAAAATTTTTGTGTAGCCTCTCTGTTATGTAAATAAAATGGTAAAAATATGAAACTTCGAATTTGGACAAGTTTTATTGGGGTATTAAAATAGTTAAATAAATGGATTAGGCACTTTAAATAATTTTTGTAGGCTGTTCCTGAAGTCCAGAAATTGTGAAATCAATTTTGTAGTACTTTGCAACACATAACACACCTCTGCAAAAATTATGAGCCTAATTGGTGAAAATAAATTTTTAACCTTAATAATTAAGTCATTAATCAATAATGGTGGTTGCTTGATTAAGCTTAGTTCTGCAATTTGATTTCTTTTATCATATTGTTAAAAGCTTGATGGTCACTGTAATGTTTACTGAGTCAATTCACACAGCAAGGTTTGGGTTAGGAGAAATCCCTTTGGATGGTATCATGATTGTGTTGTCTAACTAGCTCAATCTTTGATTAAAATTTATATATATAATTGATGAGTTAATTACTGTTGATAAGAAATCATGAATAAGAAGGTTACATGTAAATCCTTGATAGATCTCTGCTGTATAATCATGTTAAGAATTGAGTACTTGATCATGTTTGATTATGCCATTGAAAAGAAACTTGCTCTTGTCAATTTCTGTCATTTCTGGATCAGTTCTGTTGGAAATATGATAACACCATGATCGTGTGGTTTTCTATCAAAATGTTGTATAGCAAAGTTGTAGTACTTTTGTATATCTAGTTTCTCCTAAAATTTCATAATTGTTGGATGTTTATACTGGAAATTATGTTCTATGCAATCTGGGTATGCAGTGCTGTCCAGAAATCTGGACAGTTTGTGAAAACTGAACTGTATGGGGTATTTAACTTGTGAATCAGTTTTGGTGGATTATAAGAAAGTTGTAGAGGATTTCATGTGCTTTCCAGAATGGTCTAGGTCACGAATGTTGATGTTCCTGAACTCCAGATATGGTCTGTGGAACAGTGGTGCTTGAATCTGTCCAGAATCTGGACAGATTTAACCAAATGAATTGTTTGGTCCATATGACCCAGGAATCAGCTTTTGTGTATTACAGAAAAGTTGTAGAGAATTTGTTAAGCTTTCCAGATTGTCCAGAATCACCTGAATAGCTATTCTGTAGCTCCTGTTATGATTAAAACAATTTGGTGCATGAAATCTTTTTGGGTTATCAATTATGCGAATCTTGTTCCAATTGTGTTGTCTGTTCTTGAATTCAGTTTTGGATTGTTGTTTACTGCTGTACTATTCTACTTATAATTGTCCTGCATCATGAGCATTCATTCATATTCACATCACATGCATCTTATATATGCTCGTTCGTATATTGCGTTTAGAAACCGAGGTTAGCAAGGATCAGCCGGAGATTGCAGCACGGGAGGCACCGGTCTTCTACGAGGTTGGGTTTGATATCTGTGGGGACGAGCCTGAAGAAGAACCCCAAGGCAAGCCCCGGTGCATTTGCCCCTACCTTGCAATTTTAAAAAAATATACATGTTGATAAAATCTGGTGCATTAAGTTTAGGGATTAAATGTTACCTATTTGATGCATTAACTACCTTGATTACTCCTTATATTATCCTTGACACTGGGTTATTTACAAATGCTTAGATTGCTTAGCCTTGCTCAATAGAGTAGGTTTTGAAAAGAGAGATGCTATTGTTGGGAACCCTTCCCTCGGTTTGGGATAGTGTAATTAAAATGAGACCGGACGGGTAACTTGCACAGGAAATGGAGTCCTGGTGTAGTGTTTCCGTCTGTGTCGCCTAGGGCCCGTCCGCTGTTGGCCCGTTGGATCGAGAACTATTTGTTAGTACTGGTCACATGCTACGGTAAGCTCTACTGTGGCTATGCTCTTACTGGAACGGCGCACCCACGCACTGGGAGTGGAGAGATGGCGGGAGTAGCGTGTACCCACCCTGCTCGGTCCCCTGTTGGACGGACTCAGCAAGGCCGTTGTAGGGCGGTGGTGTACTGTACCCCCGGGTGGCGCGGCTCCGGTCCGGTTTGAGCGGATCCACGGGAAGGTTGATATATGCGAGTTCGGTCTCGCATATGTCGTGTGATAAGGAAGCCCCAGCTGGGTAGATCAAGCTGTTCAAATCGTCGTTTGCTCCAAGAGAAAAGGAGACTCGTCCTCGCACCCTCAGCGTAGTTTAATGATGAAACACTGGAGGATTAATGGGTTGATTATGAGATATGTAATTATTTACTTAGTTAATAATAGAGTTATGGAATGACACAACTACTTAGTAGTAGGAGCTTTTATGCAAAGGAAAACTTTTGGATTCTTGCTAAAGCCTTACCTTGATTTCCCCTCAGCCTGCATTCCTGAGTCTTCTCCCCAATTTATTAGTCGGGTAAGTCTTGTTGAGTACTCCTGTACTCAGGGTTCTATGATCCCTTGTTGCAGATGAGACCGCCGAACAGATGTGCTTCGGGCCGTGTTGTATGACTATCTTTCCGGCTGATGGTGATAAGTGATGTGCCCTTGGGCAGGGTTTAATAATATAGATATGTTATCAGACTTTTATCCAGCACTTAGTACTATCGCAACTTGAACCCCTTTTCACCTATGTTGTAATAATGAACACTGGTTTGTAATATTATGTTTATGTAAGACTTCCGCTGATATTCTCCGATCTGGTATTTTGTATGAAATGTATTGTGCTATAATGATTGTACTCGGATGATTCCTGTGACCTATGGATGCGTCGACCGTATCCAACAGATTAATCCAGTCTTGTGGCACACCTACATAGCAGTCAGAGGCCGTTGGACAGATGACAGGTGTAGGTGGGCCACATTATTGGGCGAGTCTGTTACAGGCTTGGTATCAGAGCAGGATCCCCGTGGCAATCATTATAGTAATTTGAAAAACCTTCAAAACTTACTTTCTAAGGAAAACTCTAAAAAGCTCTTTCTAATCTTACCTTTTGCTCACCTTAGCTTACTTCTTGCTTAACAGGTGGGGTGTGCTGAAAAGTATTTGCCCTATGTTTAAAAAGGATACAAAAGTTATTTTGGTGGGTATTCAAGTAAGTAAATAATGTCGTATACGTAGAATCGTAAGTTTGCATCTTTTCATCTTGCATCAATTAAATTATAAAAATTCTCCTCCCTTAATAGATATCGGGTCATGGGTATAACTATACTAACTTATAGGTGCACGAAACTGACTTTAGCTTAAATTTATTCCAGGATGGCTCGCACTAAGCAGACGGCACGCAAGAGCACGGGACCAAGGGGAGTCCCGCGACACCAGCTCGCACCGCGTACTGGGGAGGGTAGCAGCAGCCGCAGCGGGCGTACCCGCAAGGCGGAACTTCGCGCGGAGGTCGCGAGACTCACTGCCGCGCTTGCGGAGGCCACCAGGGAGCGGGCACGGGATGCCATGATGATCGGTTTGCTGAAAGAGCAGCGAAGGGAGGCTCTCGTGCTCGAGGCTGACCTGGAGAAGGAGAATGAGCAGCTGCGCAAGATGAGAGATGCGGCATGGCATCGCGAGGACCTGGCACGCGCTCGGGTCTTTCACCTCGAGTTTCAGATAGAGGACATGGAGGTGTATGCCAACAACCTCCATGAGGAGATCCACGTCCTCAACAACCGTCTCAACCCTTATCACGCGCCGGGGGCAGCCGAGATCGAGGACGGTGTGGTCCTGGCTGACGGAGGAGAGCCCGACGAGGAGGAGGACGAGCCTGAGTTGGTGATCGAGATCGACGATAGTGATGACGAGGGTGGCCACATCTCCGGCCTCGACACTGACCACGAGGAGTGATCGTAGTTTGGGTAGTTCTAACTAGTAGTATGGGAGGATAGTTGCACTAGATAGTCCTGCTAGGAGCGGACATGTGTAATAAATAAATCAGACCATGTGATGTTCATGCAACTGCTTTTGCGGATGTAATGGAAGTTTATGACTAAGTTAATTATGAGTACTTATGGATGTTGTGCAATACTTGCTGTATATTACAGATGCCGGTGCATACGCGTGCTTCCGGGGCTGGTACATCCCAGGATGGGGAAAACCCTCCACCACCACCACGACCACCCCCGACCTTGGCTGAGGCTATTGCTGCATTGGCCACCGTGACGGCTGATAACGCTAGGCTGCTACAAGCTATGGCTCAAGGGCGCGGGCAAGGACACCGCGGGCAAGGAAATCAGGATGCCAACAGCACGTACGCAGATTTTATGGATACTCGCCCTCCGCTCTTTACCAAGGCAGAAGAACCTTTGGAAGCAAATGAGTGGTTGCATACCATTGAGCAAAAGTTTGAGTTAATCCGATGCACAGACCTCCAGAAGCCTCTGTTTGTAGCACAACAGTTTAGAGGACCAGCAGGCACCTGGTGGGCAAATTATTTGGCCACACAAGCTCCTGGACACCAAGTCACTTGGGCTGAATTTTGTGAAGTCTTTAGAGCACATCACATCCCAGCAGGCATCATGCAAATGAAGCTAGAAGAATTTCTCAAGCTGCAGCAGGGTACTCAAACAGTGATGCAGTATGTGAGCAAGTTCAACCATCTCTCTCAATATGCTCCTGATCATGTCAACACTGATGCTAAGAAGAAGCAGTGCTTCATGCGGGGGTTGAGCACCAAGCTGCAAACCATGATAACCACCTGTGCCAACTCCACCTTCAATGACATTGTGAGTATTGCCATTACTCTTGAAGAGAAGAATCGTGTGCACAAGGAGGCAAAAAGGAGGAAGACTGCTCAAGCTGGCGCATCTGGGAGTGTGCCGAAACGTCCCAAGTTCCTATACCACCCTATTCCCCATGCACATGTACCTGCTCGTCTACCACATCAATATTACCAGCCTCAAGCTAATGCCAAAGCCTCTTCCCAGTTCCAGTACCGACGTCAAGCCAATGCACCTAGCTCCCAATCCACAAATGCCCCAAAAACCAGTAACCCCTGTTACAACTGTGGCGGGTCAGGACATTTTGCTAAGAATTGTCCTTCACCCAAGAATTATAATTCAAATGTTCCTCGCCAGCAAGGCAATCAAGCTAATCCACAGAATAAGCAGCAGCAAGGCAACCGTTCTGGCTCTCGATCAGGCACACACAAGATCTATGTGGTACCCAAGACTGGACAGGTTCATCATACTCAAGTTGAGACTATTCCAGAAGGCGAACCGGTTATGCTGGGTATGTTTTCTGTTGCCAACCATTTAGCAGTTACACTCTTTGACTCCGGTGCATCGCATTCATTCATCAATAGAGAGTTTGTCAGGAAGCATGCAATTCCAATATGTGAGTCCAAGGGGAAAATATCTATACTGTCACCTGGGGGTCGGCTGTATGCAAATGAGATAGTGCATCAAGTTCCTATAGAGATGGGACGACATGTTTATCCCACTTCTATGATTGTGCTGAACCATCAAACCTTAGATGTGATTCTGGGGATGAACTGGATGCAGCGTTATGGGGCTGTTTTAGATACATTGAATAGGACTGTTCGTCTAAACTCGCCAGACCAAAAATCCCAACTTCTCATCCAGCTTCTAAAACCCAAACTAATCAGCCCGAAGTTATGTGCCATGGTTAGTGAAGGAGTTGAGGATGTCCCAGTGGTTCGAGAATTCCCTGACGTGTTCCCTGAAGAGTTACCTGGTCTGCCACCAGACAGAAACATGGAGTTTGTGATTGAGTTACAACCAGGAACCGCACCTGTATCCCGAAGAGCTTATAGAATGGCACCAAAAGAGTTAGCCGAGTTAAAGACTCAGTTAAAAGAACTCTTAGAGAAGGGCTTTATCCGGCCTAGTTCCTCTCCTTGGGGATGTCCCGCTATCTTTGTGAAGAAAAAGGACAAGACTCTGAGAATGTGCGTAGACTATCGTCCCCTCAATGAGGTAACCATCAAAAACAAGTATCCCCTTCCTCGTATTGATCTTCTCTTTGACCAGCTTGTCGGAGCCAAAGTCTTCTCCAAAATAGATCTTAGATCAGGGTACCACCAGATAAAAATTAGACCCGAAGATATTCCAAAAACTGCTTTCACCACTCGATATGGCCTATATGAATATCTTGTCATGTCCTTTGGCCTAACCAATGCTCCAGCCCATTTCATGTATCTCATGAACTCTGTGTTCATGCCCGAGCTCGATAAGTTTGTAGTAGTGTTCATCGATGATATCCTGATATATTCCAAAACCAAAGGAGAACATGCTGAACATCTTCACATTGTACTGACTCGTCTGCGTGAGCATCAGCTGTATGCTAAATTCAGCAAGTGTGCCTTTTGGTTAGAAGAACTCCAATTTCTGGGTCATGTGCTATCTGCTGAAGGTATTGCAGTGGATCCTGGAAAGGTGCAGGATATTATGAAGTGGAAGTCGCCGACCACAGTTCATCAAGTCCGCAGTTTCCTTGGAATGGCTGGTTATTACCGCCGTTTCATTCTTGGATTTTCCAAAATAGCCAAACCTATCACAGAATTGCTCAAGAATCAAGTCAAGTTTAAATGGACTCCTGAGTGTGAGCAGGCTTTTCAAACACTAAAGAAGCTGCTTACCACCGCACCAATATTAGCTCAACCAGATATTGAGAAGCCTTTCGATGTATACTGTGATGCCTCCGGAATTGGTCTTGGTTGTGTGTTGATGCAAGAAGGAAGAGTCATTGCCTATGCATCAAGACAGCTCAAGCGACACGAAGAACATTATCCTACTCATGATCTGGAGTTAGCTGCAGTTGTACATGCACTGAAGATATGGCGACATTATTTGTTGGGGAATACCTGTCATATGTACACTGACCACAAGAGTTTGAAGTACATCTTTACTCAAGAAGACTTGAATATGCGGCAAAGGAGGTGGCTGGAATTAATCAAGGATTATGATCTAGAAATACATTACCATCCAGGTAAGGCAAATGTAGTTGCTAACGCTCTCAGTCGGAACCCTCACTGCAGTTGTTTAACAGTTGCACCCATGCATCTTAGTCTGTGTCAAGAGCTGGAAAAGTTGGGTATAGAAATAGTTGTACAAGGAAGCTTGAATAATATCAGAGTCGAGCCTACCATACGAGAAGAAATTATAGCAGCTCAGAAAGTCAACAAGGGGATAGGTCATATTATAGCAAAAATCAAAGTAGGAGAAACAACTTGTTTCAGAGTTGATGAAGCGGGTGTATTATGGTTTAAGGATCGATTAGTTGATCCCAAAGTACCCGAGCTCAGACAGAAGATTCTTGATGAAGCTCATCTTACCAGATTAGCTATCCATCCAGGAAGTAATAAAATGTATCAAGATCTGAAGCAAAGATTCTGGTGGACAAAGATGAAGATTGAAATAGCTCGCTACGTGGCTCAGTGTGACACTTGTCAAAAAGTAAAGGCAATACATTTGAAGCCAGCCGGTGAGTTACAGCCTTTGCCTATTCCAGTTTGGAAATGGGAGGATATTAGCATGGATTTCATCGTGGGTCCTCCCAAAACTTCCAAGGGATTTGACTCGATATGGGTAATCGTAGATCGTCTAACCAAATTAGCTCATTTTATCCCAGCTAAGACTACTTATAGAACTCCTGTCTATGCTCGAATCTATATTGCCAGAATTCTAAGTCTCCATGGCGTACCAAAGACTATAGTCTCTGATAGGGGAACGCAGTTTGTCTCTTAGTTTTGGAAGCATTTACATGAGTCATTAGGAACCAAACTTCTTTTTAGCACAGCATACCATCCTCAGACTGGAGGTCCAACCGAGAGGGTAAATCAGATTTTAGAGGATATGTTGAGATCCTATGTGCTCACCTATCCTGATCAATGGGATGAATGTCTTCCGTTAGCGGAGTTTTCTTATAATAATAGCTACCAAGAGAGTATCAAGATGGCACCATTTGAAGCGCTTTATGGACAAAGATGTCGAACCCCGCTGAACTGGTCAGAGCCTGGCGAGAGAAATTTTTTCGGAGTTGATTTAGTAAATGAAGCTGAAGAAAAAGTAAAGCAGATACAAAACAACCTGAAGGTAGCTCAGACCCGACAAAAGAGTTACGCAGACAGAAGACGAAGACCGTTAGTATTCTTTGAGGGAAGCGATGTGTACTTGAAAGTATCACCAATGAAGGGAGTGGTTCGGTTTGGAGTAAAGGGAAAACTAGCACCTCGATACATCGGACCGTTCAAAATTATAAAACGGTGTGGAAAGCAAGCTTATCGGTTGGACTTGCCTGAACAACTTGCTGATATACATAATGTATTCCATGTGTCTCAGTTAAAGCAATGTTTGCGAGTGCCTGATCAAGTGATGAGTTATGAAGGCGTGGACATTCAGCCAGATATGACTTATTCAGAATATCCAGTCAAAGTGCTTGATCAAAAGGACCGTGTCACCCGTAGTAGAACTGTTAAATTCTATAAAGTGCAATGGGATCAACACTCAGAAGAAGAAGCCACTTGGGAATCTGAGGATTTTCTGTTGGAGTACTTTCCGGATTTTCTCGCTTCCATTTAGGTATGTGTTTCGCTATCCTAGGGAAACTTACATTGATACTTTAGAGGAAAGTCATAGATTTAGATCCTGACACATTTCCTTTTCCATTACTTAGTCAGTCAAACCAATCTCGTGACGAGATTTCTTTAAGGGGGAGGAGCTGTAACACCTCTGGTGTTTAAAGCCAAATAAAACCTGACATGTCATCATGAGCATGGAAAGCATTCATGTAGCAACACTAAAGATGCATTTACAAATTTCATGTAACTTGATCTCAAGTGCATCATTTGCTTGTTTAAATTCTGTTTTGCTCATTTGATGTGTGGTGCTTAAGGAAATCTAGTGGATGATTTCTAGTGAAGATAGACTTATAGTGTTATAGGGTTCATGAAATCACAAGTCCTTATAGTGGCCCTATGATAAAGACTAAGATCCAAGCTAAATCTGGGCATGATCCTTAAAACAAAGTTGTAGATACTAATGAATGGAACAACTTTGGTATATAAAGTTAACAAAGATTCTGCACAGAATTTGAATTGGGACAAATTTGTTTAAACCCTAGAATCTACCCTTGAACTACAATTCTCAAACTATTGAGAATCTGACCTTGGCCCTTTAAACAAAGTTGTAGGGAATGCCAAATGTGACAACTTTCATATTCATAGATTTTAATGTTCTTCAGGAAATTTCAAAGTAATTTGAGAATTCAGTTTGGGACAAATTTGAATTCAAACCATAATTCAAAAACTAGGACGAATTGGAACATGGTTCTTTAAGCAAGTTTATAGATCACAAAATTCTGAACAGCTTTCATTCTTACAGATTTTGCACTTTAGTTCAAATTTTGGTCGCAATTCAAAAGGGGACAGAAACTACTGTGGCTACAGTTCTTGGACCCTTGCATGGCCTCCACGGCGGCCGTCGAGTTCACCGCGGCGTTTTGGCGTCGACACGCCGCCTCCACGCGCCAGCTCGTGCACGCGCATGCGCAATGCGTTGGCACACCGTCCGCACACCCCCTCACCTATAAACACCTCACTGTCGCCGCGCTCTCGCCCTTTCTTTCCCTCTGTTTCCGCCGGCAAGTGCAGGAAGCTCCGCCGGCAAAATCCACCGCCGACGGGCCTCCTCCGACGGTTCCAGTTCATTTACAGTCTCGCCGAAACCCTGAGCTTCTCCCCGACCCATTGAATCGAGTACTAGTGACCTACATTGCCCGGCCGAGTCTCTTCTTCCCCAACTCCGGCGAACGGCCGCCGCGACCACTGTCCCCGTCGCGCGGTGAGCATGAGACTCCTTGAACCAAATTGTGTACACCACTGGCTTCGCCTTAGCTCACTGACCGCCATCGGCTCGGCCGTTCGGTCTCTACCGCGCAGGGATCGCCGGAACGCTGCCACGGAGCTTCGGACCGCCGCCATTTTTGCCGCCGCCGTCGACTTCCTATTCCCCGAGCACCTCCGACCTATCCGACGCGAGCACCAACCCTAGGTGAGGTCCCTGATGCCGATGCTCGCATTCTTTTGGTCGCTACCGAGCCGCCTTGGCCAGAACGCCGGCGCGCCACCGAGTTCGGCGCGGCCGAGCCGCCATGACCGCGGGCACCGCCTCTCCGGTTGTCCCTAGCCCCGACCGAGCCCTTGGATGTGTTCGCCTTGCATCGTGGAGCGCGTGGGTGGTATTGGTTTGGCTCATGGCCTCGCCGCCGGCGAGAACGGCTGGCGGTCAACGCCGCCACCGCGTGGTCAGCGCCGGCGCGCGCGCGGCCTGTGCACTGTTCGCCCTGACAGCCCGGTCTCGCCTGTCAGTGGCTCAGTGTTAGGGTTTTTCATTTTTGCGCATATGAACAGTAGCAGAATTTGTCATTTTTGCTGTATTTTTGTTATAGCTCCTAAAATCATGAAAATTTTTGTGTAGCCTCTCTGTTATGTAGATAAAATGGTAAAAATATGAAACTTCGAATTTGGACAAGTTTTATTGGGGTATTAAAATAGTTAAATAAATGGTTTAGGCACTTTAAATAATTTTTGTAGGCTGTTCCTGAAGTCCAGAAATTGTGAAATCAATTTTGTAGTACTTTGCAACACATAACACACCTCTGCAAAAATTATGAGCCTAATTGGTGAAAATAAATTTTTAACCTTCATAATTAAGTCATTAATCAATAATGGTGGTTGCTTGATTAAGCTTAGTTCTGCAATTTGATTTCTTTTATCATATTGTTAAAAGCTTGATGGTCACTGTAATGTTTACTGAGTCAATTCACACAGCAAGGTTTGGGTTAGGAGAAATCCCTTTGGATGGTATCATGATTGTGTTGTCTAACTAGCTCAATCTTTGATTAACAATTTATATATATAATTGATGAGTTAATTACTGTTGATAAGAAATCATGAATAAGAAGGTTACATGTAAATCCTTGATAGATCTCTGCTGTATAATCATGTTAAGAATTGAGTACTTGATCATGTTTGATTATGCCATTGAAAAGAAACTTGCTCTTGTCAATTTCTGTCATTTCTGGATCAGTTCTGTTAGAAATATGATAACACCATGATCTTCTGGTTTTCTGTCAAAATGTTGTATAGCAAAGTTGTAGTACTTTTGTATATCTAGTTGCTCCTAAAATTTCATAATTGTTGGATGTTTATACTGGAAATTATGTTCTATGCAATCTGGGTATGCAGTGCTGTCCAGAAATCTGGACAGTTTGTGAAAACTGAACTGTATGGGGTATTTAACTTGTGAATCAGTTTTGGTGGATTATAATAAAGTTGTAGAGGATTTCATGTGCTTTCCAGAATGGTCTAGGTCACGAATGTTGATGTTCCTGAACTCCAGATATGGTCTGTGGAACAGTGGTGCTTGAATCTGTCCAGAATCTGGACAGATTTAACCAAATGAATTGTTTGGTCCATATGACCCTGGAATCAGCTTTTGTGTATTACAGAAAAGTTGTAGAGAATTTGTTAAGCTTTCCAGATTGTCCTGAATCACCTGAATAGCTATTCTGTAGCTCCTGTTATGATTAAAACAATTTGGTGCATGAAATCTTTTTGGGTTATCAATTATGCGAATCTTGTTCCAATTGTGTTGTCTGTTCTTGAATTCAGTTTTGGATTGTTGTTTACTGCTGTACTATTCTACTTATAATTGTCCTGCATCATGAGCATTCATTCATATTCGCATCACATGCATCTTATATATGCTCGTTCGTATATTGCGTTTAGAAACCGAGGTTAGCAAGGATCAGCCGGAGATTGCAGCACGGGAGGCACCGGTCTTCTACGAGGTTGGGTTTGATATCTGTGGGGACGAGCCTGAAGAAGAACCCCAAGGCAAGCCCCGGTGCATTTGCGCCTACCTTGCAATTTTAAAAAAATATACATGTTGATAAAATCTGGTGCATTAAGTTTAGGGATTAAATGTTACCTATTTGATGCATTAACTACCTTGATTACTCCTTATATTATCCTTGACACTGGGTTATTTACAAATGCTTAGATTGCTTAGCCTTGCTCAATAGAGTAGGTTTTGAAAAGAGAGATGCTATTATTGGGAACCCTTCCCTCGGTTTGGGATGGTGTAATTAAAATGAGACCGGACGGGTAACTTGCACAGGAAATGGAGTCCTGGTGTAGTGTTTCCGTCTGTGTCGCCTAGGGCCCGTCCGCTGTTGGCCCGTTGGATCGAGAACTATTTGTTAGTACTGGTCACATGCTACGGTAAGCTCTACTGTGGCTATGCTCTTACTGGAACGGCGCACCCGCGCACTGGGAGTGGAGAGATGGCGGGAGTAGCGTGTACCCACCCTGCTCGGTCCCCTGTTGGACGGACTCAGCAAGGCCGTTGTAGGGCGGTGGTGTACTGTACCCCCGGGTGGCGCGGCTCCGGTCTGGTTTGAGCGGATCCACGGGAATGTTGATATATGCGAGTTCGGTCTCGCATATGTCATGTGATAAGGAAGCCCCAGCTGGGTAGATCAAGCGGTTCGAATCATCGTTTGCTCCACGAGAAAAGGAGACTCGTCCTCGCACCCTCAGCGTAGTTTAATGATGAAACACTGGAGGATTAATGGGTTGATTATGAGATATGTAATTATTTACTTAGTTAATAATAGAGTTATGGAATGACACAACTACTTAGTAGTAGGAGCTTTTATGCAAAGGAAAACTTTTGGATTCTTGCTAAAGCCTTACCTTGATTTCCCCTCAGCCTGCATTCCTGAGTCTTCTCCCCAATTTATTAGTCGGGTAAGTCTTGTTGAGTACTCCTGTACTCAGGGTTCTATGACCCCTTGTTGCAGATGAGACCGCCGAACAGATGTGCTTCGGGTCGTGCTGTATGACTATCTTTCCGGCTGATGGTGATAAGTGATGTGCCCTTGGGCAGGGTTTAATAATATAGTTATGTTATCAGACTTTTATCCAACACTTAGTACTATCGCAACTTGAACCCCTTTTCACCTATGTTGTAATAATGAACACTGGTTTGTAATATTATGTTTATGTAAGACTTCCGCTGATATTCTTCGATCTGGTATTTTGTATGAAATGTATTGTGCTGTAATGATTGTACTCGGATGATTCCTGTGACCTATGGATGCGTCGACCGTATCCAACAGATTAATCCAGTCTTGTGGCACACCTGCATAGCAGTCAGAGGCCGTTGGACAGATGACAGGTGTAGGTGGGCCACATTATTGGGCGAGTCTGTTACAATTTTTAAAGAAAACCACAGAAAACACAGTTGAACTACAAGTTAATTTTCTGCCATACAACTAACCACATATTATAATCTTCTTATCTTCATCTGAGTGTACAGAGACTACACAAAATTTCTCATAATTTAATTCTGCATATTCTTCTCGAATTATTCTAACAAAATAGCTAAAAAGGCATTTAAATATTAACCAACATTTTTCTCACAAAAACAATGCCACATATAATTTTCTTAGCTTCTATACATAACAAAGAGCATACATAAACTTTATCACATTTTTATATGGCCACAAAATACAACAGAACATTTATCTTGCATTTCAAGCATTAATAGATTAATTAAAAACAATACAGTAAATATTATTCAAATATTACTTTCATAATTTTCTTCGATAGCCCTGCAAATTTATTGCACAAGATTTGGATTAATCAAACATGAGATACAAAATAAACAAGCATTTACTATAAATGGAAAAACATTTAAGAAATTATTTCCCAGGAAAACACGTGTGCACAGGGTAGATAGACTCGGTCCATGGGCCAGTGAGTGACTGATGCATGGGGTCCAGCGGTCAACGGGGCCCACCTATCGGCGAGAGCCGAATAAAGGAGGCCACTGATCGGTGATATCTCGCCAGCGGTGAGGGTGGTACGACTGAGTCTGTCTCGACGAGGCAGACCGTATGGTGGGGTTGGTTGGGCCAGCACATCATCGGAGATGGCCGGTGGCGAACGGCGGCGTAAGACCGCGGCAGTGAAGCATGGCTACGCCGTTTCCGGCGATCGCCGGTTAAATTGATGAGTGCGCAATGATCAGTGAACCCTAAGGGGAGTGTTGACGGTCCTTACAGTCAACATTATACCATAAACTAGTGCATAAAATAATGATAAACAAGTGACAATGCATAGTTGTAGGATTTCATTCTAACAAGTTCCACGAGTTGTGTAGTTCTCACTTGTTTTGCAGAAACATCAATATTTCACTTTGTAAAAGTATCCCAAGTGATGAATTGGACTATACCATTGCAAAGAGCTCGTCGAGACGATTAAAACGGACATATGGTTTGCTATATTTGGAGTCCCGACGAGAGAGTCCTTTTTGGAAACGACATGGAAGCTTCTAGAACAATCTGGAGTGATCACTAAGCAAAATAATTCAGGGACTAAAATGATAGATTCAACAGCATTAGTAAATTACTATTTTCCAAGAAGTTTTACCGAAGATGGAAAGAGATAGAATCCTACTCCAACGCGACAAATCAAACAAACGGATGGAAAATCGCATTAGGGCAACAAGGGAGGTTCCAGAAGACGTCACGGCGAAGAAAGCACCTGAAGGATGATAGGTGGGGCCGGCCGGCCCCACCCCTAGGCCGACCGACCTGGGCCAGGTCCCCCTCGGCCAATCTTCGTAGAGCGTGACCTAATCGACCTCCTCGACGCATCTAAGCCCTTGTTCAAGGTCGATTTGATCCGAGGGTCACGGTTCATCCCACCGGGCTATAAAAGAAACCCCAGACCCCCCTCCCTAAGGCATCTAGGCATTGTGATCAGATCTATCTTCAGGCAATAGAGAGACAGAGTTAGGGTTCCAGAAATTAGAAATTAGATTAGAGCTCTACTTCAAGATTAGAATTAGAATTAGGTAGAAACAAGTAGAGTTGAGCGCGACTTTGTGCTATTTCAATTATATCATTATGTTTCTCTTTATTTTGTTCTCAGTTTACTCTAGTTGTATGCTTTATATAGTTATGATTGATAATAAGTTCATACATATGTTCGTAAAGCGCTTAGTTCGATTCCTGATTGGACTAAGTGGTCAATATAATGTAGGCGTGATGCTTAGATTATGTTTACCTATGAATGCACCCTATTTGAGAACATATATGATGAATGATTGACATTGATGAGGAAGGTTTGAGGCTTTTCCCGGTTGAGTCATTATCTCGCTATGTGCTTAATGCTTATGACTAACCGGTGGCATTGAGTTGTGGTGTTTCCGTGTTGGTGTGTGTGTGCAGCATGTGTCTCTTGGCTGTGTTGATGTGCAGGTGTGGAGCTCGGATACAGTGGTCAATGGCGAGGTGAAGGTCAAGTAGACACATGCCGTGCCGACGGACCGGGAGCGGTGAAGGATGGGTTTGTCGTGCGGCGGACGTGCCATGCCGATGAACCCAGAGCGGTGAAGGGCGGACGTGAGGCCTGGACTGACGGACCAGAGGGCCAGAGGACCAGCTATGGTAGCTGGCACGTGGCATCGGCGAGCGAGAGCACATGGGGATGTGCGATGCATCGGCCGAGTCGGGAGGAAGACGATGGTGTCGTGGCACTTGGCGGGAGGTCGGACACGGGCTTGCGTGCGACGCAAGTGCCGTCAGCCGAGTCAAGAAGGAAGGCGAAGGCGTTGTGCCCGGCGTGAAGGCTGGACATGCATCGGCATCGATGCCGGTGGTCGGGGTGTGCGAACCACATCCCGTTTACGGCGCGGGTTTGGTAGTTGAGCCTCAAAAAGCTACCCTCGACGGTTTCCGAGTTTGGGCCTCAAAACTCGGGGTGGCCGGTTTCCGAGTTTGGGCCTCAAAACTCGGGGTGGACGGTTTCCAGGTTTGGGCCTCAAAACCTTGGCTGGCAGGTTTAGCGGTTTGGGCCTCAAAACCGAGCGGAGGTTCCTATGCGGAACGGTCGACGCGTGGCGGCACCGAGAGGCTTGCGTTGCGGCGAAGCTATAGGTGAGAAGGTGCGGCGGTCGACGTGACGGCACGTGGCGGCATCCTGGAGCTTGCGTTGAGGCGAAGCGAAGGATGAGAAGGCGTGTAGCCGTCGGATGAAAACTACAGAGTTGGTCAGTTTTACCCCTAGGGGGTATTTGGGCTGAGTACTTCATGTAAGGGTGTTTTGGTCTTCGGACGTGCGCCTATATATATGTGAAGGGGCTGCTAGGGCAGCCATCCTTGGACGTGTCACTCTCATTTTGTTCATTTGAGTGGAGGCTAGGGTTAGAGAGAGGAGTGGCTCTTGTTCTTGAGCTTTTCGCCATCCACGCTTTGTTGTTGCGAGGAGTGGCTTGTAACCCCACATAGTGTGCTACACAATTCATCATCCCGTAGCAATCCAAGGATCAATTTCTTACTCCTCTTGTGTTGGCTGAAATTTGGATCGATTCGCATTTTTGTTCTTCGCGTTTTGGTTTTTCCTCTCCCGGAGATTTGCCTCGTTCTCCCTCTTCGAGCGACGATTTGCGATTCTGTTTGAATCAAATTGTTCTGTGCCATGAGCTCCTTCTTTCCACTGAAGGATTTCTTCTCTAACCTCACGAGCACATAGATCGGGTCGAAATCGCGTTCGTTCTTCGTTCTTTGCCCTTTTCTAGTGTTCTTCCGATTTCTCAAGGATTAGTTTGTTTGGAGCGATGATATCCTAGGATTAGCTTCCCAACACGTAGAAGAACACTTGGGAGAAGTTTGGTTGCAGCCCCGTTTGATTTGGTGAAGGTCCAATCAATTTTGGTTTTATCCCGAGCTATTTTTGGGCTTTCTCGACAGTGGCGGACTGTCCGGGACTCATCCCCGGACTGTCCGGGGGTCGGGGCTGTTCACGGGCAGCGAGGTCACTGTTTTCATTTTTGAACGGCGGACTGTCCGGGACTCATTCCCGGACTGTCCGGGGTTCAATAGCGGACTGTCCGCGGTTCACTAGCGGACAGTACGCCACTGCACAGTTTTGCTGATTTCGTCCGTATCTTTTGCGTACGAGCTCCGATTTGTGATTCGTTTGTTGCATTGGTTTCCTAACTTCTTAAGGATCATTCCAAAGTACTTTTGTCACCATTGGTAAAAGTATTTTTGGTCGGACACTTCCTTTTTCTTCATAGGAGTTAAGTGTTCCGCTGTCGGAGTTTCGTTGGTTCTAGCGTCTGTATCTTTTGCGTTCGAGCTCCGATTTGAGATCCGCCTGTTGCGTTAGTTTCCTAACTTCATAAGGATTTTTCCAAGGTGCTTTTGCCACTAGTTGGCCTAAGTAGTTTTGGTCGAACACTTTCCTCTTCTCCATAGGAGTGGGGTGTTCCGTTATCGGAGGTTCGATTGTTCTTGGAGCTTGCTTGTGCAGTTTTGCCCCATTGCTTTGGCGCTTGGTTTTGGGGATTCTTTGGTAGTTCCGCTGTACCTCTAGTACATCTCCTAGGGTATCCACCTATTCGTAGGTCGTGAACTCACCGGTTGTTTGAGTCTTCGCTTTTGGGGTGATTTTCTGGGACAAGGGCCATCATTTCTCGAGAAGAAATTTGAGGCTCCCATTCACCCCCCCCTCTGGTCACCAATTCGGTCCTTCAATTGGTATCGGAGCCAGTTCAGGACCTCTCTACCTTAACCGGTTCCGGATCCGCGAAGGCGACCTTTTGAGAGCAGTTGTACTTCCGACTTTGTTCATCGAGGTGTTTGAGCTTTTGTTTGGCTAACACTAACCGTGCTTTTGGAAATGGCACCAAGTTCTTCTTCCAGTGTGTCTTTGTCCTCAGGTTTGAGTCTTGGACATATGATCGAGGACGACATTTTTGCAAGAAGGAGGAGTGCGGCTCTTGAGGCGGAACGTGAGGTGGATGCTTTGCTGGACTTCCTAGGAGATGATGAGCATTCAATGAAAGATCGTATACGTGAACTTGGACAGGCCAAGAAAGGTACACTTCTCGCTAGTCTTGGGATTTTGTCCCAACGATTTGAAGCTTGCTATGATGATAACATTAGATATGATGAGCTTTGTGATACCTTGCATAGAAATATCAAGAAGTTGAAATGCTCTATTGCTAGGTTAAAACGTGGCCTTTTTCATTGGAAGGCTAGTGCATCTTTACCTTGCACCTCTTGTAGTGACATGGTTAGGAAGAATGATGAGCTATGCTTTTCTCTTTCTAGCTTAAAATCTGAAAATGAAATGTTGATATCTAATGCTTCCAAACCATGTTTAGTTTGCATTGACTTGCGCAAGGATCTTGATTGTGCTAAAACTGAAATAGCGTTGCTAAAGTCAAATGCTTTGTTACCATGTGTTTCGTGTGAGTCTTTGCATGCTAAAATTAATAAACTAAAATTGACTCACACCACATGCGTAGATGATCTTGAGCATGCTAGGGCTGAAATTGTTGAAATAAATTCTAGGCCTTGTAGTTCATGCTCTTTGAATAAAAATGCTTGCCTTACTTCTTGTGCTATTCATGATTTGTTGCTTGATGTGAATGGTGATGTTTCTTCCACCGATTTCGTGTGCACATCATGCATTGATTTAGAAAAAGAAGTTTTGGCTTTGAAAGCCTTGCGCGATGATATGAGCGCTAAGTTGGTTGAGCACAATGATATGAGTGCCAACCTTGAGAAGGAAGTTGAACTCTTGTGTACCACATATGTCGAGTGCATTAAAGAGGAGATGGAAAATTTGAGAAACACTCCTTGTGGTACTTGTGATCGCCTCATGTTTGAGAATGAGGTTTTGGCCAAAAGATGCAAGAGTCTTTGTGCTAAGTCTTTTGAGTCACGCATTTCTTGCAACTCTGATGTTGATGCTTCTAAAATTGCTTCTTTGCAACCGGAGTTGAGTTCTTGTGTTGCGCATGAGTCTTTTGACTGTAGCACTTGTGCCAAGGTTTTGGATAGCTCTTTCATAGCTACTCCTAACCTTGTTGTTTCTTCGAGTGATGTCCAAGGAATTTCTCTTGACAAGGGTGCTTTTCATATTTTTGGAACTCATGTTCCCAATCCGATATTTCGTTGCACCTTGCGGATACATGGGTGTATGCCGAGTCTCTGAGTGATGAGTGATTGTCAACAGGGATAATGCGCATGTTCTTTGGCTTGTGTTGTGCAGGTGTCGAGCACAGATACAGTGATCAGAGGCAAGGTGAACGTCAAGTAGAGACGTGCCGTGCCGATGGACCGAGAGTGGCGAAGGGCGGACGTGGGGCTTGGACTGAGGGACCGGTGGCCCGAGGATCAGCTGTGGTGGCTGGCAGCCTGAGACAGCGACGAGCGAAGCCTTGCGGGCACGGTGTTGCCTGGGTCGAGGACCTGGGGACACGTGTCGGTGGATGGGGTGCACGGGCGGTGCATCCCCTCTACAGCGTCGGTTTGGTGGTAGAGCCAGAGAAAAAACCATCGGGTGGACGGTTTCCAGGTTTGGGCCACAAAACCTGGGTGCTTCGGGTTTGCTGAGTTTGGGCCACAAAACTCGGGCTAAGGACGGTTTCCAGGTTTGGGCCTCAAAACCTGGGCGCTGCGGGTTTCTGAGTTTGGGCCACAAAACTCAGGCGTTGGCTGGCTGGTTTCCCGGTTTGGGCCTCAAAACCGGGGGCTGATCATGAAGGCCTGGTTTCTCGGTTTCGGCCACAAAACCGGGGGAGGAGTCCATGAAGAGGACGCAGAGCGGTGGCGGCACGTGGCGGCAATCGGTGAGGTTGCGTCGAGGCAACGCTACCAGTTGTGCGGGCGTGGCCGTCGGATTACCAGCTTCTTCGAGTTGGTCCAGAATAACCTTAGGGTTTAGCTGGTTCGCTCTGTAAGTAGTTAGGGGTAGAGTGGGAATTAGGAATAGTTAGAATTAGGATAAGTAGCGGGAGACACCCACCTCCCCATTTATCTCAGTCATTTGCTCTTTGCTTCTAGGGTTTCCTGCTCTCCCAATCCCCTGCTGTAGCTAGCTGAGATCCGCAAAGAACCATACCTCTGTGTACTGGAGATTTTGAGGAAGTGAGGCCGTAACCTCACTGTTGTAGCGTGTGGTAGCCACACGGTTGCAGATCGATGTGTTGATTCGCGTTTTGTTCGTGTTCTTCATTTCTCCGCGAATTTCCCGTCACTCGATCTCCCTCTCTAGTGCGTCTTTGTGAAATCCGTTTGAATCAACTTGTTCTTTATAGTGAGGAGATCATTTCCACTGAAGGAATTCATCTAGCTCCTCATGAACAAGTAGATCGGGTTGATTTCGTTTTCGTGGCGCTTTTTCGTTCTTGATCTTCCCCTTTCGATTTCCCGGTGATTGAATCGATTTGAGCGGATGATTTCTTCGGGATAGTCTCCTAACTACCCTGTGATCGTCTTCTCCAAGTTTGGGAACGTGGGATTTTGATTTGGATCGGATTTGGAGAGATTTGGGTGAAGGGCGATCAAAATCGCCCTCACTGGACAGCCGCGGACAGTCCGCCACCTGACCGGCGGACAGTCCGGGCGTCGGGGAGCAGCCGGATCAGTGGCTGTGTTCTTCGGCCGATTTGCTTTTGGTTGACCGGCGGACAGTCCGCAGTTCAACGCCGCGGACAGTCCGGGATCAGTCCAGGGGACTTTAGCAGCTGTGCAGTTTTGCAATTTCAGCCGGCGGACAGTCCGCCACCTGCTCGCGGACAGTCCGCAGTAGGGCCGGACAGTCCGGGACAGTACCGGCGGACAGTCCGGGATCCTGCTGTTGTTGGGTATTTTAAACGCACACAGAATAATCCGCAAGCGCACGGATACCGATGTAGCTTTCACCCGAGAGTATTCTAGGGTATCGATTTCCACGGGGAACATAAAGTGTACTAGAAGAATTAAGAACGTCCAAGAAAAGAGGTAACTATATGGTAGAGAGAAATTATCTAAGGTTCTCTAAGTTGATTTTCTTAATTAAGATCAGGCTCACTATACTTTACCTACTTCGGAGCAACAGTACCTTTCCGATTCTCGAAAAAGACTGGGAAAAGGGTAATCAGGAGAAGGCTGCCAAAAAGCTCTACGAAGCACCAATCCTAACGTGGTGGATTATAACAATCTACAAAGCTGTCACCCCTGTAGCTACCACAACTAACCGGAGGATTGGGCGCAAACTAAGGTAAACACTAGCCTAGACACTGCGTCTACACTAATGATTACTACTCTAATCCAGATCTAAAGACTAGAGCATTCAATACGAACGGAGATCCAGCAGATGAAGTAAAGTAAGAACTAAACTTAATTAAATGAAGAACTTAGAAATAATAAATGAAGAACACAGAGATTGCTAAAGACAAACCAGATCCTGCAGTAGTACAATGTTGAAGAAGATCCGACAGATCTGGTTCCTCAGCTTTCTCCTTTCTCTCTCTCTAGATTACAACTAGATGATGAACTAGAACTAGATCTAGAACTAGAAGATGAACTAGAACTAGAAGATGAACTAGAACTAGAACTACACGATCAACTAGAGGGATCTCTACTTCTACTTTGAAACCCTAGTTTCTAATGTGGAGATGAATAATGAAGATGGAGATGCCTGGAGAGGGGGGTCTGGGTCTGGTTTTATAGCCCGGAGCGTGGAACGTGAGCCCTTCGATCAAACCGACTTCAGGGACGGTGGAGATGCATCCTAGGAGGCGGTGGAAGAAGGTTCCAGAAGGCGGAGGCGAAATGGCCTCCGTGACCGACCGGTCGGTCTCCATGTGGGACCGGTCGGTCTAGCCCAGTGGGCCCACGTGGTGGCCCACCTCGTGGTGTCTTCTGGTGTCTTCTAGATCCTTCTTTTGCACATTTCAATGCGAAATTAATATCTTTTCATCCGGAACTCCGAATATAGCAAATGATATGTCCGTTTCGATCGTCTCGACGAGCCCTTCTCAATGGTGCACTCCAATTCATCACTTGAGATACTTTTATATGGTGAAATATTGATGTTCTACAAAACAAGTGAGAGCACCAAAACTCGTGGAACTTGTTAGTTTCAAACCCTACAACTATGTTAATTTATTTAGTGTCATTCCATGCAATAGTTGATGGTTAATTATGAGCATTAGTGAGTGTCAACAAGTTCCCCCAGGCTTAAGCTTTGCTAGTCCCAAGCAAAGCCAATCTCAACAATGGATCAGGAGTTGCTGCAATATCTGAACTTCCAACAAGTACACAAGCATTCAAACAAAAGTTCTCATAAAGATATCATATTATTTATCACGGGGTTTAGTACTTTACCTTGAATCTTGAGTAATTGAAAGATAGAACGATCAAATCGAGCACCATGTCTCTAGCTCTTTCAATTCACCATTATTCCGGAGTTTTATGAATTTTCAGAAAAAGATTAAAAACATATGTTGCCAAATTAAACAATGGATCCAAAGAGAGAGTCAACCATACCATTGAATCGAGAAGTGCATGTGTATGGAAAATGGAGTCGGATGCTCTTTTGAAATATATCACTCTCTTTTGTTTATCAGAGACACATGGCTATTAGGCTAATTCTACTGGCGGGCACATGCCCATTTTTTTTTTTCTGATATTCATTTTTTTATCATCATTTTTTTTGAGGTTCCGGACACTTGTCCCTTTTTATTTCCTCGAGATCTTTCTTTTTGAGGTTTCGGACACTTGTCCCTTTTTATTTCCTCAGCTTTTTTTTTCTTTTTTTTTATTTTCTTTTTTTTTCAATAGCCACATGCTTCCAACAAACTTTTGAGAGATTACAAACAAATAATCATGAGCATTTATGTGGAAAATGGATGGAATGTGTAAGTAATCTCAATTCAGTAGCATGATAACTTCTCATAGGGTCAACAAAGCTTATTTTAACTCAACACAATTATTAGTCATATTTATATTGAGAAAACTCCAGAACTTCAGTGTTGTTTTAGAACAAGATAATAGCAGCTCAGATCATCACATGTCATATCTGTCAACTACTTAGACTCTAGGTTAAGCATTTACTACCCATACATTTAATTTCATTTTTAAGCATCATTATTAATCAGGAGAACTCATGCTTTGAAGACTAGGTACTTGAAAGAAATTAGATAGAGCAACTATTCATCATTTCTATGTAAAAGATTAGAAAGAGAGTTCTTCTTTTATTATAAAATCAAACTAAGCAAACTTAACACACTATTTATTTAACCTAACACACTTATTATAAATAACTAAGATAGTGAATAAGACATACCTGGATCACGAAGATAACGGGGGTGCGTCTCCCCCAAGCCGGTTCCCTTAATAGCGTTGAGCCTTCATGTGCCCATATTTTTTTTCTTTTTAATTAATGGTGAGCCTTCATGTGCCCATATTTTTTTTCTTTTTAATTAATGGTGAGCCTTCATGTGCCCATATTTTTTTCTCTTTTCTTTTATTTTTGTATTTATGTATCGAAAGAAAACTTAAGACAATAAGGATACTTACCTGGATACACGGGGGTGGCCTCCCCCAAGCTAGATGTTGACGTAGTCGTTCAATCTTGTAGTTTAGTAGACTGGCAGTGAAGGTGTACTTCCTCTATTAGAGCATTGATTGATGATGATGACGGATGAGACAGTGCTCCAACAGTGGTAGAACATCCACTTGCTTGTCAACTCTCCTTAATGATCATGCACAGCTCAAATAGACAACAAAACTCGTGGAACTGATTAAGTGTTAGGCATATGAGTTTTAATTGTCTAGAGCCTTGGTGATTGATTGATTTTTAGATAGGATCTTTAAACTGTAGAAATTCAATCACATCAATTTCTTCTAAGTTTTTAGGTTCTAGAAAAACTTTCAAACGTTGACCATTTACTTTGAATGTGTTACCTTCATCGTCTTGGATTGTGATGGCGCCATGTGATGAGGTTTCCACTACTTTGAATGGTCCTTCCCATTTACTCTGAAGTTTTCCATGACCAAAAAGCTTCACTCTTGAGTTGAACAGAAGTACTTTGTCACCAGGCTTGAACTCCTTGTGCTTGATTCTCTTATCATGCCACCTTTTTGTTCTTTCTTTGTATATCTTAGAGCTATGGTAGGCCTTCTCTCTCCATTATTCTAGCTCTGATAATTGCATCTGACGATTCTTGCCAGCTAGGTGGAGATCCATGTTCCATTTCTTGATTGCCAAGTGAGCTCTAAATTCTAATTCAACAGGTAGGTGACATGTTTTCCCATACACAAGTTGATAAGGTGACATTCCTATGGGTGTTTTGTATTCTGTTCGATATGCCCATAGTGCATCGTAAAGCTTGTACTTCCATTTCTTCCCCATTTCATCCACAGTCTTCTGTAGAATGTTCTTGATTTGCTTACTTGATGTTTCAGCTTGACTGCTTGTCTGTGGATTGTATGGAGTTGCAATGTTGTGTTTGACTCCATATTCTTCTAGGAACTTTCTGAAGGTTTTGTCAATGAAGTGTGATCCTCCATCACTTATGACCAGTCGAGGTGTTCCAAATCTTGGGAATATCACTTCTTGGAACATTTTTTTAGCATGCTTGGAATTTGCAGCTCGACATGGTAATGCTTCTACCCATTTAGACACGTAGTCTACTGCCACCAGTATGTATTCAACATCTCCAGACTTAGGGAATGGTCCCATGTAGTCTATTGCCCAGACATCAAATAGTTCCACTTGGAGGTTGTTCTGGAGTGGCATCGCATCTCGAGCATTAATGTTTCCATGCTTTTGGCATCTGGCACATCTTTTGACAAACTCCTTTGTATCTTGATACATCGTTAGCCAAAAGAATCCACTCTGCCAAATCTTAGCATGTGTACGGTATGCTCCATAATGTCCTCCATAGGGTGATGCATGACATCTGTCTATGATCTTTGTGGCTTCTTCCATTGGGACACATCTCCTTATCAATCCATCAGAGCAGACACGATAAAGGTATGGATCATCCCATAAGTGGCAGCGGGCATCGTATTTGAGCTTTCTCTTGTTTCCTCCTGGTGGAACATAATCTGCAACCATAAAATTCACAATATCCGCATACCAGGGGTCCGAGTGTGTTACCGCAAGGAGTGTGTCGTCCCTAAGATAGTCATTAATGGGTAATTCATGTGTTTCCTTATATTGCAACCTAGACAAGTGATCAGCTACCGAGTTCTCTACTCCTTTCTTATCTCTTATTTCTATGTCAAATTCTTGGAGTAGGAGAATCCATCGGATTAATCGAGGCTTAGCATCTTTCTTAGTGAGAATGTATTTAAGAGCAGCATGATCTGTGTAAATGATTACTTTTGCTCCTACTAAATAAGACCTAAACTTGTCTATTGCAAAGACAACAGCTAGCAACTCTTTTTCAGTGGTAGCATATTTGAGCTATGGCCCAGACAAAGTTTTACTAGCATAGGATATAACATAGTGCTTTTTATCTTTAGTTTGGCCAAGGACAGCTCCTACAGCAAAGTCGCTGGCATCACACATGATCTCAAAGGGTAGCTTCCAATCAGGTGGCTGGATGATTGGAGCTGAAATAAGTGCCTTTTTAAGGATTTGAAAAGATTCATGACACTCATTATTAAAGATGAAAGGCGTATCTTTAGCTAAGAGTCTTGTCAGGGGTCTAGCAATTTGAGAAAAGTTTTTAATGAAACGCCTATAGAACCCTGCATGGCCTAAAAAGCTACGAACACCTTTCACATTTGTGGGAGGTGGAAGTTGTTCTATGACTTCAATTTTTGCTTTATCCACTTCTATCCCACTCTCAGAGATCTTGTGTCCTAGCACTATTCCTTCCTGAACCATAAAGTGACATTTCTCCCAGTTCAGGACTAAGTGCTTTTCTTCACAACGTTGTAAGACTCTGTCTAAATTCTTAAGACAATCATCGAAGGTTTTGCCATAGATGGTAAAGTCGTCCATGAACACCTCCACAATTTTCTCAATCATGTCAGAGAAAATAGACATCATGCACCGTTGGAAAAAAGCTAGAGCATTGCATAATCCAAACGACATTCGTCGGTATGCATAAGTTCCATACGGGCAAGTAAAAGTGGTCTTACTCTGGTCATCTGGGTGGATTGGGATTTGATGATACCCGGAATACCCATCAAGGAAACAAAAGAAAGAGTGGTTTGCAAGCCGTTCCAGCATTTCATCAATGAAGGGTAACGGGAAGTGATCTTTCTTTGTAGCCTTGTTAAGTTTCCGATAATCAATACACATACGCCACCCAGTAACAGTTCGTTGAGGGATAAGTTCATTATTTTCATTTTTAATGACTGTCATTCCTCCCTTCTTTGGCACGACTTGCACTGGGCTAACCCACTCGCTATGTGGCACAGGATAGATAATCCCAGCATGTAAAAGCTTCAAGACCTCTTTCTTAAGAACCTCTCGCATAGCATTATTAAGTCTCCGTTGTGGCTCCCTCGAAGGTGTGCAATTAGGATCAGTGGGGATGCGATGAGTGCAGAAAGCGGGACTAATGCCTGTGAGGTCTTCAAGTGAGTAGCCTATAGCAGATCTATGTCTTTCTAGAATAGTGACAAGTTGTTGTGTTTCATCTTGTGTGAGCTTGTCGCTAATGATCACAGGGGTTTCTCGATTATTATTAAGAAAGACATATTTCAAGCCTGGAGGAAGAGGTTTTAATTCAATTGAGGGTTGGGATGGCACCTCCATTGGATCTATCTTAATTGGGTCTGCTAACTCTTCCTCTTCTAGAATGAAGTGTTCATCATCGAAGAGTGGTTGGGCCATGTCTTCTAAAGATGCCATTAGGACTTCCTCAACAGGATCTTGTTCGGGCTTGGGTTCTACTATTGCATTGTGTGAGCGTGCAAGTGAGATATCAATAGTAGATTTTCCCAGCTTTAAAGTCAAGAGGCTTTGATTTGGTCGCTCTTGAAATAGTGTGCCGAAAGGTACACCAATCAAGAGAGACATGTCCGAGATGTCATAGATGTGAAAGTTTAGACGATACTCAGATCCTCTTATGCGCATTGGAATAGACCTCATGATCCCATAACTTTCAAGTGTAACTCCACATGGACTTCTTAGAAGCCTATGAGATGGGATCACAGATTCGTTGGGGAGTAATATTTTAGCCAAAGCTTTTGAAATTATGTTCATTCAATAGTAGGACTATAGTGAGCCTCTATGGTTGTGTTTTTTAGGATGCATGTTAGAGCTTCAGAGGGGGCAACAATTTGGGCTACCTCAGTGGATAACTCCGTTTCTGCCAACCACTCATGGCTCATGATGGCTGAAAGTCCTTTAATATGTTCTAAAAGGAAGGCATCATTATTCGGGCCATCGTTGTAACACCCTAGGTGTTAAGCAACCCTAAATGCATAACTTGACATCTCATGAGCATAAAGCATCATCCTCTCATGTTGCATTCTTTCTTTTTAAGTGTCATTTCCTGTGTGCTCATATGATGCTCTGCTTGTTGGAATGCTTGTTTGTCTTGTTAGTGGAGTGCTTAAGTCTTCTAAGTAGTTGAACCTTGTTGGGGAGTCAAAATGAAGCTAGGTTTATGTTGGTCATGTTGGCTAACCAAGTCTCTAACCCTAGTTGCCTTGATAGAGCCCTAGGAGTCCTTTTGTTTGACCAACTAAGACCTTCTTGATAGAAGCTTTGCATGGCTGTGGGCCCTTAACCAAAAGTGTGTAGATTTTAGTGTAGAACAAAAGTTGTTTAAGGCCCAACCTATGAAAATGGGTTTAGCAAGGTGTTTTGGGACCCACAAGGCAGATTTGAGGGAGTTTAGACTTAGAAAATTTTCTAAGTCTCTAACTGACCAAACAGTTTCGTGGAGCCAACTTTGGAGCTTTCTCGGGAGCAATCTAGGCTGAACCAGAGACCAATCTTGTAACCAAAGTTGTAGCTGACATGTAGCTCTAAGTAAAGGAGCAAGTGGTTTAGCGTTTCATCAAATGGATTAGGAGTTAATCGCGCTCAAAGTTCGGCCGTCAGTCGGCCATCGTTAACTGAATCGGGCGATTCAGTTTGAATTAGCCGGTCGTGGCCGACCGCGCGCAGAGCTCGCTCGCCGCGTGGCGCGTTCCGGCCGGGGACGCAGCGTCCGCGCGCGGCGTGGCAAGCATAAGCTGCCGCTCGCCCCGCTGCCCGAAGCCGCGCCGCTCCTCCCTCCATTCTGTCTCTCTCTCTCGCTCTTGTTCCTCTCGCCGGAGCCCGAGCGGGGAGAAAGGGGAAAAGCTGCGAGCGCCGCCGCCGTTCGCCGCCGTCCCGCCGCCGCACCGTCCACCCAACCAGCTGCCAAGCCTCGCCGTGAGCCCCCGCACCCCGTGCTGTCCTTAGCGCTCCCTAGGAAGCCCTAGGTAAGCCCCGGGACGAGTCGCCGCCATGGCCGCCATGACCGCTGAGCTCGGTTCGCCGTGGCCGGCCACCTTCCCGTGGTTGTCATGTCACCCTAGCGCCCGTATAGGGGTTAGTGAGGTCCGAGGAGAGGGTAGAGGGTGTTGGTTTGGCCGATTAGGGTTAGGAGCCCGCGGAACGCCGCCGTCCGCCATGACCGCCATGGCCGGCGCGCTCGGTCCGCCGTGGCCAACCCTCTTCCCGAGCTCAACCATCTGCCCTAGCTAGCGTTCTTGAATCGCCTCGGTATGCTGGAGCTAGTGGTGGTGACGGTTAGGCCGATTAGGGTCTGGAAGCGCGAGTACGCCGTCGTCCGCCGCTTGCCAAGGTCGCCGGAGTGGCACCGCCGTGGACATGGGTGCTCGAAGCTTGCGCCCTGGCTTCCGAGCCCTGGGCTAGGGTTATGAAGGTCGCCGGAGTACATCTCGAGGGTCGGATGAGCCGTCGTGGCCGGAACCGGCCGGCGTAGCTCGCCCGCGCCGCCGTGTCCGCCATCGCCGTCGGCGAGCTCGATCTGCGTGTGTGCTGGGCCAGCCGAGGGTACCGACGGGTGCGGAAGGTTGAGGGGAGTCCGCCGGTGGGGTTGGTTTCGCCGGGGAGTTCGCCGTCGGTGAGCTCCGCCGTGGTCAACTCCTCCCCTGTCTCGGTGGGGATGACAGGTGGGGACAGTTTGACTCGGGGACCCGCGTGTCAGCGAGCCTGGTGTTGTCTGTGTGCACTAGTTCGGGTACCCGTAGCAGTTTTCTGTTTGAATGTTTTTCAGGTTTTGTTAAATAGTTTTCAGAAATTGTTGTAATGCTTGTTTAATTCATATCTTGCTAAATACAAATGCTAAGAAGATGAAACAAGTTTTGTTAGGTTTGTTATGTTGAGGTCTATGCATGAAAAATATAATATATCCAGTTTGTGGTAATTTTCTGTGTAGTTATATTTAATTCATGTTTAGGCTGAAATCTTGTTAAATGCATAGTAAATTGTATTTATCTTGGAAAAATGTGATTCTTGTTTTGTTAGGTTTGTGTTGAGGAATAGTTTCTGGGAAAAATGTAAAATGAGGATGCTCTGTGAAATAATTTGGCAGTAGTAATTAAAATGATTAAATGTTGTTTTCTTGTTTATTTTGTAGTAATTGAAATATGAAGAGTATGAGCTTGGTAATTTTTACTGACTGCTCTTGTGCTAAGAAGTTCAGAAGAAAATTATGAAATTTGTTGTTTGATACTTTGTGCAAGGGGGTGTAGTTCAAAGCACCTGTTCATGATAGAATTTGTCTTTTTCATAGGGGGTAGAGTCTAGGTCCAAATGGGGTGAAATTTGGACAGAGGATTAGATTAAGTGTTGTAAATCTCCAGTAATTTTTATAGATTTTTGTGAAGCTGTCTAGGATAGGTTACTGTTATAGGCCTACTTAACTAGATTTAATTCTACAAATAAGTAGAGGGTAATAAACCCGTTAAGCAACTTTGATGTGGTGACAACAAGACTTAGTAAGTAGTATGTTAAATTAAGTAAGTGAGTAACAGTAGATGACATATGCTTATCTCCTGAATTGTTACTCCATGTTGCATCACCATGCATCTCATGTGCATTCATGTTATTCATTCATGTACCGCATCATGCAGGATCGGTAGTGGAAGCCCAGGAGGCGCCGGAGGAGCAGCGTCAGGAGGAGACACCCGAGGAGAGGATTCCGGAAGGAGACGCGGAAGATCTGCCGGAGTGCCGTGATCACCGCCCCGCCGACTTCGAGCGAGGCAAGCCCCGGAGCATTTCCTCCTACGGTTTGCAAATTACCGTTTACAAGTTAACCTGATATGATTGTTGCATTAGGTTATAGGAGTTGTGTGATACCGTTGCTGCATTAATTAATTATCCTTGTCCACCTGCAAATATTACCTTGTTATCCCTGATAAGTCTAGGCTCGTTTATGCTTAGCCCTGCTTAGACCGGTAAAAGTCGGGTGATTTCCTGTCTCCCGCATATAGGTGGATACTAAACATGTTTAGCCTCATGCTATCATGGAATATAACCATGGGATAATTAATCTGAGACCGGGCGGGATGTAGGAGCAGCAGGACACGGGTTCTGTGTGCTAGTAGTCTCCCGTCTGTGTCGATTAGGACCCGACGAAGGCACACCTCAGTCATTTTGAACGCGTCAATCACTTAACGGAGTAGGTCGGAGTACCTCCCGTGAAGCCGAGTAAGGTTTTTCGAGCCGGTGATGGAGACGTTGACGCCTAACACCCAGGGCCTTACATGTACCGTGGGCAACTATTCTGATCGACCTGGCATGGTCCGAGGGCAGGCAGGGCCTGATCGACCTGGCATGACCGTGGGCAGTTAATAGCTTGAGCGACCTGGCATTGAGATAACCCTCGGTGTAGAAGGGTCCATGGCCGTCCCGCGATTTGGGTTCTCGAACCTCCTGAAGTGGTCGCCAACGGCCACCTGGCAGGGTGTGTCGGGCGAGTGTGCGACATTTTGTCCCCAGCTGGTAGGAATCGATTATAATCGCCATCGCTCCTGGTTAGTGAGTAACTTGACTGAGCATGTGTTACCGTAGTAATATATGGAATTAATGATAGTTATGGTTGGTGAATCTGAAAGGCTATTAATGAAATAGTCACTCTTGCTTGATTAAGTAGTCAAGTGTTTGCTCTAGATCAGGTGCAAATCTAGATAATCAGGCTGATTACATAAAAGTGACTGCTAATACTCTAATGATGATTATTTTATAATAAAATGCTTTTATGCAAAAGGTAAGTGTGGCCAACCCCAGATACAGCCTTGCATAATCCTTGGTGTTGTTTATTTCTGGTTTATGACGGGTAAGTCTAGCTGAGTACCTTCTCGTACTCAGGGTTTTATCCCTTGTTGTTGCAGATGGGCAATGCTTCTTCGGCTATTGCGAGAACTGTCTGTATCCCGTCGAGGGCAGTGACTAGACCATGGGCATGGTCAATCCTTATCTTCCCTAATGCTTTTGTGGACTAATCAGGCATATGGCACCGTATTGTGAACTACGGACTTGTGTTTCAAAACTATGTTGCTTCCGCTTTTGAATTTAAACTATGGTTTGTAATAACTGTTGAACTCCGATGTATTTGAACTATATGCGAACTGAATGTGGATCGTGGGCATGTACGCTAATCTATTACGATCTTGGTTAAAGTTGAATGACTTGAAATCCTTCGAGATTTACGGACTACCGGGTTTATACGAGCTTAAGTACTTGTAGTCTCTGCGCAAGCAGCGATTCGGTGCTTAATCTGGTATAAATTGGTCGGTTCTGTCACAATCGTCATCCTCAATTGGTGTAGAATACACCAGAGGCTTCATATGGACTGGCAAATTCGAGGTGTTTCCAAAATCTTCAAAAAACCATCCTCAATTTCAAAAGGGAACAAGGGAGGATTAGGTTCATCTTCTAAAGTGTGGTTTGTTCCCATAATGGGAGGTTCTATGACAACCAATTCATCGTTAAGATTTAAAGGAATTTTAAATTCAGTTTCGGTTGTGTGTATCTCCTCTAGTTGGTCAGGGCATGGCTCGACTTCTTCCTCAGGGAATTTATCAAAAACGCCAGTGTAAGGAGTATTTTCAAGGATTCTTTCTAGGATGTCTTTCCCTTCACTAACAATTTTATGTGAGAATGACCCTCCTGAGGCGGTGTCAAGATGCAGAGCAGCCTCCTTGTTAAGACCACGATAAAAGTGATAGTGTAGGACATGGTCAGGCAAGGAAAGGTTTGGACCGGAATTGGTAAGACTTGTAAATCTAGCCCAGGCTGCTCCTAGAGTTTCCTTCTCTTTTTGTTTGAATGTAAGAACTTCTATTCTAAGGTCAGCGATACGATATAGAGGGAAGAAAGCAAGACAAAAATTGTCTCGAAGTTCATCCCAACTTCCATTTACGTCTCTTACAGAATGAGTATACCACTTTTTCGCTCTACCCAAAAGGGAGAACGGAAATAGTTTCCATTTAAGTGTCTCTTGTGTCATGCCAACAACAGTGCGACAAGAACACAACTGCTCAAATTCCCTAAGGTGTGTGTATGGATCTTTGTCTGCTAACCCAGAGAAGGATAACTCTCTAATGATGTCTATGAAAGCAGGGCGAAGCTCATAGTCATCTGTAAGAATGGGGTGTGATGATGGTGGAGGCTCCAACAAGTCGCCCTTTGGAGCAAAGAATTTATAGATAGGAGTGAAATCCATGTGGTGATGTGGTGGTAAAAGAAAAAGGTGGTAAAAAGGGAAAGGTGGTAAAAAGAAAAGAAACGTGGACGAACTTGGTTCGATTCTAGAACAGCTACCGTTCCCCAGCAACGGCGCCAAAAAGCTTGTTGGGTATTTTAAACGCACACAGAATAATCCGCAAGCGCACGGATACCGATGTAGCTTTCACCCGAGAGTATTCCAGGGTATCGATTTCCACGGGGAACGTAAAGTGTACTAGAAGAATTAAGAACGCCCAAGAAAAGAGGTAACTATATGGTAGAGAGAAATTATCTAAGGTTCTCTAAGTTGATTTTCTTAATTAAGATCAGGCTCACTATACTTCACCTACTTCGGAGCAACAGTACCTTTCCGATTCTCAAAAAAGACTAGGAAAAGGGTAATTGGGAGAAGGCTGCCAAAAAGCTCTACGAAACACCAATCCTAACGTGGTGGATTATAACAATCTACAAAGCTGTCACCCCTGTAGCTACCACAACTAACCGGAGGATTGGGCGCAAACTCAGGTAAACACTAGCCTAGACACCGCATCTACACTAATGATTACTACTCTAATCCAGATCTAAAGACTAGAGCATTCAATACGAACGGAGATCCAGTAGATGAAATAAAGTAAGAACTAAACTTAATTAAATGAAGAACTTAGAAATAATAAATGAAGAAAATTAAATGAAGAACTTAGAAATAATAAATGAAGAACGCAGAGATTGCTAAAGACGAACCAGATCCTGCATTAGTACAATGTTGAAGAAGATTCGACAGATCCGGTTCCTCAGCTTTCTCCTTTCTCTCTCTCTAGATTACAACTAGATGATGAACTAGAACTAGATCTAGAACTAGAAGATGAACTAGAACTAGAAGATGAACTAGAACTAGAACTAGACGATCAACTAGAGGGATCTCTACTTCTACTTTGAAACCCTAGTTTCTGATGTGGAGATGAATAATGAAGATGGAGATGCCTGGAGAGGGGGGTCTGGGTCTGGTTTTATAGCCCGGAGCGTGGAACGTGAGCCCTTGGATCAAACCGACTTCAGGGACGGTGGAGATGCATCCTAGGAGGCGGTGGAAGAAGGTTCCAGAAGGCGGAGGCGAAACGGCCTCCGTGACCGACCGGTCGGTCTGGCCCAGTGGGCCCACGTGGTGGTCCACCTTGTGGTGTCTTTTGGTGTCTTCTAGATCCTTCTTTTGCACATTTTGATGCGAAATTAATATCTTTTCATCCGGGACTCCGAATATAGCAAATGATATGTCCATTTCGATCGTCTCGACGAGCCCTTCGCAATGGTGCACTCCAATTGATCACTTGAGATACTTTTATATAGTGAAATATTGATGTCCTACAAAATAAGTGAGAGCACCAAAACTCATGGAACTTGTTAGATTCAAACCCTACAACTATGCTTTATAATTTATTTAGTGACATTCCATGCAATAGTTGATGGTTAATTATGAGCATTAGTGAGTGTCAACAGCTGTTTGTTGTGGTTTTGTGCATTTGCTCTCCCGGCTTTTCCGCTTGGTTTCCGGACTTCTCGTTTGACCTTGTAGTTAACCAAGAAACCTCTATAGGTATCTTTGCTACTTGTTAGCATCGGTATTTGGAGATTTCTCGACGTAGTCCTAAATCTACGTTTGGGACTCAGTTTTCAAAGGTCGAACTTGTGTCTGTTTTTTGGCACTTGGCTTGCTCCCGCTTTGTAGTGCCTCGCTGTGATCCTAGGGATCATCCAACCTCTTCCAAGGGTTGTGGGCATCACGGTTTCGGTTGAAGTTTTTCCGGGGTTGATTTTGGGACATTTGGTCAAAGTTTCGAGAGAAATTTTTGTGGCTCCCATTCACCCCCCTCTGGTCGCCTTGCTAGTGCTTTCTCGGTCCTTCAATTGGTTTCGGAGCGGGTTAAGGATCTTCCACCTTAGCCGGTTCCAGATCCACATAAGGCGACATGGATCGCGGCGTGGGCAAACCGCCGTTTTTCGATGGGACGAACTATGCGTATTGGAAGATACGCATGTCGGCCTATCTGCAGAGTTTGGGTGCTTCCATCTGGGATATTTGCAACTCTGCCGATTACGTGGTCTTGGCTGCTCGTGTCTCTCAGCTTCAGATCGATGAGCACGATGCCAATAGCCGAGCCCGTAATGCTCTTTTCTCATGCTTGAGCATGAGTGAGTTTGATCGCGTTTCTCACCTCGCCACAGCTCGGGAGATTTGGGCTACCCTCATGCGTTTCCATGAGGGAACCTCTCAAGTCAAAACCCGTATCTACGAGTCGTTCAAGCGAGAGTATGAGAACTTTCGACATATGGCTGGCGAGAGCATAGAAAGTTTATTCGCTCGCTTTCAGGTGATTGTCAACAGGATGAGGGCTAACAAGGAGCTGTTGCCTTTCGACGATCATGAGAGGGCTTTGAAGCTTTTGCATACCCTTGATCGGTCGGTGTGGGATTCCAAAGTCCAGGCGATCATCGAATCACCTAACTATGAGACCCTCACGTGCGATGAGCTCTTTAGTAAGCTCAAGTCCAGTGAGATTGATGCCATGGCGAGGGCTTCTTATGAAAATGCTTCTGGCCCGTCAATGGCTTTGGTTTCTGGATCTTCTGGTAACCCCTCTGGAGGTTTTGCACTCTCTTCTCTCTTTTCTGTCACAGAGGATCAGCTGGAGTCCTTGGGGGATGACGAGTTGGCTATGCTCGCCAACCGGTTCTCGTGGTTCCACAACAACCGCATGAACCGTCGCCGCGGAGGAGGACGCTCAGGATGCTTTGAGTGCGGCGACCCCAACCACTTCATCGCCAATTGCCCGAAGAAGAACAAGCAGACCTTCGGCAAGGCGGATCATGGGCACAAGTACGACTCCGGCAAGCGCAAGGAGAAGTACGTCCCCGCGAAGCACAAGCGGAAGGGCGGCTTCAACAAGGAGTACATCAAGACTAAGTACTTGGAGAAGGTCCAGGCTGAGCAGCGTGCGTTCTTCGCCACACTCAGCGACGTCGACGACTCGGATGACGACTCCGCTTCCTCAATCGACGACGAGTCCGAGAAGAAGAAGAGGATCGAGGACAAGCTCAACGGCCTCTGCTTCTTCGCCGATGACGACGGCTTCTGCACGATGGCCCTCGGCAAGGAGGTCGACGGCGAGCTGGCGGACACTCCTCGGGACGACGACGACAACAACACCTCCCAGGTATCTCAGACCCCCGACGAGCTTTCTGCTGAGGTCGAGAAGCTTACTGCTGCGCTCCTTAGTCAGGATAAGTTGCTTAGGCGTGCTGCTAGAAAGCGCAAGGAGTTTAGGCAGAAGTGGGAGGATACGGTGAAGGAACTTGAATCTGTCAAGTCCACCGTAGTTGTTACTGAGGAGGAGGAGTGTGAGATGTGCACCACACACATGACTGACCTTCTCACTTTGAGAGGTAAGTATGTTGCGTTGGAAGGAGAGGTGGATGAGCTGAAGGCTAGATCCTCGTTGTTGGGTGCGTGCAAGTCCTGTGCGGGCTTGCAATCTGAGTTGGCAGAGAAGAATGCCAAGATTGTGTCTCTTGAAGAGGCCAACTCAGGTAGCACATGTGTGGCTAGGTGTGTTCTTTGTGAGGGTTTGGAGATGGAGATTGCGAATGTGAAGCATGACAAGATGCAAACCGAGGAGGAAAACACATACCTTCGGACCATCTTGTCATGGGTGTCGAGTGGTGAGCCGCAGCTCGGGATGATGATCTCCCAATTCAAGCGAGCTGCTGGAGGCCCAGGTGTAGGTTTTGCTCCGGGTGTCGATGTTTCGTCCTTTGGCAAGATTGGAGAGTCGAGTGGTCTTAACCCATGTGAGAAGCCCAACTCCACCACTATTCCCAAGCTTACCAAGATTCCACCCAAAGAGCCCCTCAAGCCTAACACCAAGGATGGGGTCTTTGTTGAACCTCTGAAAGCTCCACCAAAGAAACAATCATGGGCTCCAAAACCAAACCACCTCAAGAACAAGCTTGACACCATGCCACCCATCCAAGAGGAGCTTATGCCACAGAAGGGCAAAGTGATCCACACCCACTACCGTGAGTACCAACAACCCCCTATGGGAGCGGTGAGGTACCATTGTGAGCACTGTGGGAGAGATGGACACTTGAGTGAGTTTTGCTTTCGGCGCAAGAGAGAGGCGCGCCGCACGAAGGAGATGAACAACACGGACATGTACCATCCTTTCCATGATGTACATGTGTCGAAGGTTCAAAGGCGTGCTGCTAGGCCTAGAGGTTCAGAACCTCAAGCTCATAGGCCTAGGCAGCAGAGAGGACGTGCCCGGCGGGAGCCAGCAGTTGTAGGCTATGGACCCCGTGGCGGTGGCTTTGTAGTTGAGCGTTTTCCTCCACCGCATTTTGAGTATCGCGATGGACGTTCTTCCCTTAGCGGACCACGTTTTCCTGTGCGTGGTGATCGCTTTCCTCGTAGACGTGCTAGGAATGGTTTTTCTGCTAACCGTTCTTTTGAGCAGCCGGCCCAACACTGGTATTCTCCCTACTTCACTAACCCTAGTGTTGGACCGTATGCTCACCCTATGTCTTTTTATTGATGTAGGTAAAATGATTGGAGAACGTTTGGTTGGTGGATTCCGGGTGTTCGAGGCACATGACCAGAAACGCCAAGTGGTTCTCTAGTCTTAGTCCAGTCGCCGGAAAGGAGTTTATTACCTTCGGCGACAATAGCAACGGTAAGGTATTGTCTCGTGGGTCTGTGCGAGTTAATGAGCACTTTGTGTTGCGCGATGTTGCTCTTGTTTCTAACTTGCATTTTAACCTTCTTTCTGTTTCGCAACTCTTAGATGATGACTATGAGATTCGTTTTAAACCGAATCTCAGTCGCATTTTGGACCCTCAGGGCAATCTTGTTTGTGTGATTTCGCCCTTTGGTAAAGTCTTTCGTGCGGATTTCTCGGAATCGTTTGGCATTTCTCATTGTCTTTTGGCTGGACCTTCCTCCTCTGATCTTTGGAAGTGGCATAGGAGACTTGGTCACCTAAGCTTCGACTTGCTTGCAAGACTTAGTTCACTTGGCCTAATCTGAGGATTGCCCGAGTTGTCCATGGAGAAGGATCTTGTTTGCCATTCTTGTAGACATGGGAAGATGGTTGCCGCTCCCCACCATCCAGTGACTCAGGTCATGACTAAGCGCCCTGGAGAGCTTTTGCACATGGACCTTGTTGGTCCGGCTCGGGTGAGCTCGGTTGTGGGGAAGTGGTATGTGCTTGTTGTTGTAGATGATTTTTCGAGATATTCGTGGGTCTTCTTTTTAGCTGAGAAGACCGAGACTTTCTCCTTTGCTCGCAATCTAATTTTGCGTCTTCAGAACGAGTTCCCTTTGAACTCGATGCGAGCTATTAGGAGTGATAATGGTTCTGAATTCAAGAATTCAGATTTTGAGAAGTTTTGTAACTCTTTGGGTTTAGAGCATCAGTTTTCTTCTCCCTACATACCGCCACAGAATGGTGTTGTAGAGAGGAAGAATCGGACCCTTGTAGAGATGGCCAGGACGATGCTCGATGAGCAAAGGACTCCTAGGCTATATTGGGCCGAAGCAATGAGCACTGCATGCTACATTTCCAATCGCATTTTTCTCCGAGCTTTCTTGAAAAGGACTTCTTATGAGTTGCGTTTTGGAAAACTGCCCAAGGTGAGTTATTTTAGAGTCTTTGGTTGCCACTGTTTTATACATAAGAAAGGCAACCTGGACAAATTTGAGTCTCGTTCTTCTGACGGTGTGTTTTTAGGTTATGGCACTCAGACTCGAGCTTATCATGTACTTAACCTTGACACTAACCGAGTCATGGAGACATCCTATGTCACCTTCGACGAGACCATGGTTTGTCTTTCTTCTCGTTTTGAGCGTGCAGGTGATCATGAGGTTGGTGAGCCTCTTTTTGATGACGAGGACGAGGGCGCTGAAGGTATGGATGATCCAGCACCCCCTCCACCTGCTGTGCCGTAAGGAGCGGCTTCTACTATGACTCACGGCCCCGACACCTCTTCCTCATGAGGGTCGTGGGATCCGCCACCTCGAGCGGTACCCTTTGTACCCGAGGAGGCGCCAGCTACTATTGAGGGGGAGGCCACTTCGGCAAGGGAGGCGCCATGACACATCCAGCGCCAGCACCTGCCTCAGCAGATGATCGGCAACATTGACGAACGTGTCACTCGGTCCAGGTCTCAAATCTCTCACTTTGCTCATTCTGCTATTGTTGCTGATTTTGAGCCCCGAGATGTTGGACACGCGTTGACGGATCCGGATTGGGTCAATGCCATGCATGAGGAGTTAGAAAATTTTGAAAGAAATCGGGTTTGGGTTTTGGTTCCTCTTCCTCCTGATTGTCATCCTATTGGGACAAAATGGGTTTTCAAAAACAAACAAGGAGAGGATGGCCATGTTGTGAGAAACAAGGCCAGACTAGTAGCCCAGGGGTATAGTCAGAAGGAGGGGATAGACTATGAGGAGACTTTTGCTCCTGTAGCTCGTTTGGAGGCAATTAGGATACTCTTGGCTTTTGCTGCATCCAAAGGTTTCAAACTTTTTCAAATGGATGTCAAGAGTGCCTTCTTAAACGGCTACATAGAAGAGGAGGTGTATGTGAGACAACCCCCCGGTTTCGAAAATCCCAAGTTTCCAAACCATGTTTTTAAACTTCACAAAGCTTTATATGGTTTGAAACAAGCCCCTAGAGCCTGGTATGATAGGTTGAAAACCTTTTTGCTTGCTAAGGGTTTTAAAATGGGATGTGTGCATAAAACGCTTTTTCTCCTCAAGCAAGGCACTGATACTCTCTTGGTCCAGATCTACGTGGATGATATCATTTTTGGTGGTTCTTCTCACGCTTTGGTTGCCAAGTTTGCAGACACTATGAGCAGGGAGTTTGAGATGAGCATGATGGGCGAGTTGACGTTTTTCCTCGGGTTGCAAATCAAGCAATCCCGGGAAGGGACGTTCGTGCACCAGGGTAAGTATACCAAGGACATCTTGAAGAAATTCGATATGGGTGAGGCCAAGCCTCTTCCAACACCCATATCGACCACGACGGCCCTGGATGCGGATGTGGATGGAGAAGCGGTGGACCAGAAGGAGTACCGAAGTATGATCGGGTCGCTGCTGTACCTGACGGCGACACGCCCGGACATTCAGTTCGCGGTGTGTCTTTGCGCGTGTTTTCAGTCATCGCCGTGCACTTCTCACCGTCAGGCGGTCAAGCGCATTATGAGGTACTTATCCTTCACTCCAGAATTTGGGATTTGGTATTCTGCTTCTTCCACCCTTTCCCTTTGTGGTTATTTCGATGCCGATTTTGCTGGTTGCCGCATTGATCGCAAGTCCACTTCTGGGACTTGCCAGTTTTTTGGTTCTTCTCTTGTATCGTGGTCTTCTCGCAAGCAGTCTAGTGTCGCCCAGTCTACCACGGAGGCTGAGTATGTTGCTGCGGCTAGCTGCTGTTCCCAGTTACTCTGGATGATGGCCACTTTGCGTGATTTTGGTCTGAGCTTTTCTCGCGTTCCTTTGCTTTGTGACAGCACGAGTGCTATTAGCGTTGCTAAGAACCCCGTGCTGCACTCGAAGACCAAACACATTGATGTGCGCTTTCATTTCTTGCGAGACCACTATGAGAAGGGTGATATCGACCTTCGCCATGTCGATACTCATCATCAGTTGGCTAATATTTTCACCAAGCCTTTGGACCAATCAACTTTTGCTAGGTTGAGAGGTGAGCTTGGTGTGTGTTTCCCCTTTTAGATGGGGGAAACATTTTTGTTCTTGTATCATAAACTGACCTTTTTTCGTTTGTCTTGTTTTTCTTTTGGTTTAGTCTTTTTGCATAGGCTTTTACATTCTGAGCTTCATGTATATAATCTTTAGAATGTAATTATGCTCTGTTTAGTATGCTCCGATGCTATATGTTGATGCTTGTAGTTTATGCTCTTTCTGATCACTAATACATGTTGTGAGCTGAGCTATTTTTGAATGGTGAACCTACTTAACAAACATAAAACCTGAAAATGTTCACCATTGAGATATGCAACTAGCATGTGTAGGATGTGTTGAATTCACTCGTGCTTTTCATATATGCTAGGTTGTTATGTCTCTAGTTTTGAGTCACTCACTTGCTTGGTATGTTCATATTCTTTTTAAAACTTGAACCAAGTTAAGTGAATTAGAAAGATCGAGATGGGATTGCTTGTCAACACATCACACTTTCGAGACTGTTTCTCATTGCACTTTGAGTTAAACTTGAGCTGTGTAGTGTATGACCGAAACTGTTGCTTTAAGCTTCTGATTGCTTCTGCATAGGCTTCGCACGGTTGAAAAGTTAGGCAATGACAAGCTTTTAACCTCTCGCAATCACATGCTGAATTTGAACTTGTGTAATTCAACAGCTGCAACTCCGATAAAATCTGGATACACAAGTCTATGTTTCATTCTATAGCATGATGATTGAACTTTGCTAGGGGTAGTTCACCTTGTATACATGTTTAGCACTTGTTTGACTTTCTGTCTATACTTGTCTAGTGCTATTTTGATGGTGAATCCTTTTTTGGCTAAAATTGCTCACTTTGCTCATATGTTCATATTTCATATTTGGTGATCAGTTTGAGCCTTTGCTAGCATGTGTGCTTCAGTTGCGTCATTGGAGTTATACTGTGTAGAGCATCTTTACATTCTCTTGACTATATTCCTGAAGCTGCTAACTTGCATTTTGACTCATATGCATTTTGGAAGGGGGAGAACTTCTCTTGTTGGCACTTTTTGATGGTGCATTCTCTAAGGGGGAGAGATTTTACTTGATGGTGCATTTTCAACTAAGGGGGAGAATTTGGACAAATCATGCCTCCCATGTTCAACTAAGGGGGGAGAAGAATCGGTTATGTGCACCATGCAAGGGGGAGTTTGCTCGTCGTGAATTTTTGAAATTTCCAATTGGTTCGGAGCGCTTTGCTAGTTGTGTTGAGCCTTTGCCTCTATCTTGAGGGACTAGCAGTCGCATTTTTGCTTCAGTTGGTATCGAGCTTTTTCAGTTGATGTCGAGCTTTCTGCTAGTTGTGTTGAGCCTCTGTGCCTCTGTCTTGAGGGACTAGCATTTTGCTTTGATTTTTCAATTGGTATCTGCTAGCGGTGTTGAGCCTATTCTACCTCTTCTTGAGGGCTAGCTTTGCTTTGCTTGGTTGTGTCGAGTCGTTGCCCATGTCTTTGGGGACCAAGTTGTCTTGCTCTTTCCACTTGACCTTCTTCGGCTTTGCTATGCTTTTGGGTCATTTGGTCGAGTTCTCTCTTCTTTCTTCCTTCCTTCTTCTGTTTCCATTATGATTTGTGTTGGTAGTTGATAATGCACTCATCAAGGGGGAGATTGTGGATACATGGGTGTATGCCGAGTCTCTGAGTGATGAGTGATTGTCAACTGGGATAATGCGCATGTTCTTTGGCTTGTGTTGTGCAGGTGTCGAGCACGGATACAGTGATCAGAGGCAAGGTGAAGGTCAAGTAGAGACGTGCCGTGCCGATGGACCGAGAGTGGCGAAGGGCGGACGTGAGGCATGGACTGAGGGACCGGTGGCCTGAGGATCAGCTGTGGTGGCTGGCAGCCTGGGACAGCGACGAGCGAAGACTTGCGGGCACGGTGTTGCCTGGGTCGAGGACCTAGGGACACGTGTCGGTGGACGGGGTGCACGGGCGGTGCATCCCCTCTACAGCGTCGGTTTGGTGGTAGAGCCAGAGAAAAACCATCGGGTGGACGGTTTCCAGGTTTGGGCCACAAAACCTGGGTGCTTCGGGTTTGCCGAGTTTGGGCCACAAAACTCGGGCTAAGGACGGTTTCCAGGTTTGGGCCTCAAAACCTGGGCGCTGCGGGTTTCTGAGTTTGGGCCACAAAACTCAGGCGTTGGCTGGCTGGTTTCTCGGTTTGGGCCTCAAAACCGGGGGCTGATCGTGAAGGCCTGGTTTCCCGGTTTCGGCCACAAAACCGGGGGCGGAGTCCGTGAAGAGGACGCAGAGCGGTGGTGGCACGTGGCGGCAATCGGTGAGGTTGCGTCGAGGCAACGCTACCAGTTGTGCAGGCGTGGCCGTCGGATTACCAGCTTCTTCGAGTTGGTCTAGAATAACCTTAGGGTTTAGCTGGTTCGCTCTGTAAGTAGTTAGGGGTAGAGTGGGAATTAGGAATAGTTAGAATTAGGATAAGTAGGGGGAGACACCCACCTCCCCATTTATCTCAGTCATTTGCTCTTTGCTTCTAGGGTTTCCTGCTCTCCCAATTCCCTGCTGTAGCTAGCTGAGATCCGCAGAGAACCATACCTCTGTGTACTGGAGATTTTGAGGAAGTGAGGCCGTAACCTCACTGTTGTAGCGTGTGGTAGCCACACGGTTGCAGATCGATGTGTTGATTCACGTTTTGTTCGTGTTCTTCGCGTTCTTCGTTTCTCCGCGAATTTCCCGTCACTCGATCTCCCTCTCTAGTGCGTCTTTGCGAAATCCATTTGAATCAACTTGTTCTTTATAGTGAGGAGATCATTTCCACCGAAGGAATTCATCTAGCTCCTCACGAACAAGTAGATCGGGTTGATTTCGTTTTCGTGGCGCTTTTTTGTTCTTGATCTTCCCCTTTCGATTTCCCGGTGATTGAATCGATTTGAGCGGATGATTTCTTGGGGATAGTCTCCTAACTACCCCGTGATCATCTTCTCCAAGATTGGGAACGTGGGATTTTGATTTGGATCGGATTTGGAGAGATTTGGGTGAAGGGCGATCAAAATCGCCCTCACTGGACAGCCGCGGACAGTCCGCCACCTGACCGGCGGATAGTCCGGGCGTCGGGGAGCAGCCGGATCAGTGGCTGTGTTCTTCAGCCGATTTGCTTTTGGTTGACCGGCGGACAGTCCGCAGTTCAAAGCCGCCGACAGTCCGGGATCAGTCCAGGGGACTTCAGCAGCTGTGCAGTTTTGCACTTTCAGCCGGCGGACAGTCCACCACCTGCTCGCGGACAGTCCGCAGTAGGGCCGGACAGTCCGGGACCTGTAACACCCCGGTGTTAAGCATTAATTAAAATCCTAATTAATATTTCTAGTATGCATAATCATCTGACATCATGGCATAAAAGCATTTCATGTTTTAAGTATAATTGTGATGCTTCACATGCTTTAATATAAGGGTTGCATGATCTTGTGTGATTTACATAGTATTGTATGTTGCATGAGAGTGTAGTTAAGTGTCACATAAAAGGATAAGTAGAAAACCTTAAATTTTCTATGCTCCTTTTTATTCCCTTTTCTATAAGTCAAAAAGTATGTCAAATTTCAAAGTGATTTCAAAAGCAAAGTTGTAGCTTTTGTTGAGATGTACAACTTTGATATTCAAAATTTTCAAAGTTTCTGTACAAAAGTTTGAATAAAAATGAAATCTTTCAAACCCTGAATTTGACCCCTAAACTAGATTTCAAAAACTAAAAAGAATTAGACTTTGGTCCTTTAATAAAAGTTGTAGAGAAGTTTAAAATGAACAACTTTTATTAAGGTGGATTTTCCTGTTATTAAAGAAAATCCGAAGTAATTTGGAAAACCAGTTTGATTTGATTTCAAATTGAAAATCAATTCCCAAAATCAGTTTTATCCCCTTTTGTGTAGTTTCAAAATTATGCACAATTTGGATATATGACCAAAAACAAAGTTGTAGATAATTTAATAAGGAACAACTTTTATATTGGTGAAATTTGAAGTTGTTCAGAAAATTCAAAAGTAATTTTGAAATTCAGTTTGGTCCAAATTTGAATTTGAACTCCATTTCAAAATACAGGCAGAATTTGACTTTGGTTCTTAAAGCAAACTTGTAGAGCACAAAATTTGGAGCAACTTTTGTTTTTGGAGTTTTTGTCGTGCAGTACAAAAATCTGGAGAAATTAGAAAGGGGGAAATATCTGCCCTGCTACAGTAGAATGGGAGAGGGGGAAAGAACGGAGCATGTGCTCTGCACCTCGCGTTGCCGCGCCGCCGTTTACCCGCGCGCCACGACCATCTCCACGCAGCTGCTTGCTTGATGTGTTGTCCGCAACGTGGAGCTCAACCCAGCGCTTGCAACACCAGAGCCAGCCACGCAGTAGCCGCCGCTCTGCTCCTCGCTCTCGCCTGCTCTATTTCCCGGCGAAGACGGAGTTGCCTCCGCCGGTCGAATTCGCCGTTGCCGCTGCATCCCTGTGTCCTCCATCTCCCAAATAGCTCCGCCTAAATCCCTTGCTCCTCCTGAGCTAGCTAACCCGAGCCCTAGAGCTTGCAACCGCCGTCGCCACGGTCTTCTTCCTCGCCGCCGGCAGGGAGCCGCCGCGGGTACCTTGGTCGTGGGTACGGTAAGCCGGAGTTCCTCCGGTCAAACCGACTAGTGTTTTAGCTTCGTGATGTGTTGTGGCCCACGTTCGGCTCGCTTTTGAGGTCTCTACCGCCCTGGCTTGAGCCGTCCGCGGAGGTTGCCGCCGGTGCAAGCTTTGTCATCGCCGCCGCCGTAGTCAACCTCGGTCCAGTGCTTCTCGAATCAAGGTAAGGTGCGCATCGCAGTCGCGATGATTTCCTAAGCATGTTGCGCTCCCTAGTTTGGTCTCTACCGGGTCATCTTGGTCGGTTCGCGTGGCTCGCCGTCGGCGCAAGCGCCGCCATGGCCGCCATCGTAGACCATGTTGTTCGGAGTCATCTCCAAGTGAGTACGAGTGTGCATCACAGTCGCACAAAGTGCCTAAGTGCGGTGCCACTCTTGCTTAGGTCTCTACCGAGCGCTTATGGCCGGAACGTCGCGTCGCCGCCGTGCCAAGTCTGGCCGAGCCGCCATGGCTGCTGCCAGCTCGAGGTCGTGTAGGTGCTAGGGCTAGTGAGGGGTGGAATCGACGCACGAGGTCAAGACGGGGACGTTGAGGTCATCGCCGTCACCGGAGACCTCGCCGGTGCTAAGGTCGGAGGGTGGTCAGCGCGGCCGAGCAGCCGGTCAAGGCCGGTCGAGCTCTGGTCGGGACGTGAGGGGGAAGAGAAGGCGCTGACACCTGGGGCCCAGTCGTCAGCGACTGTGGGCCGAAGGTGGGCCGAGCCCAGTAGAGTTTGTAGAGTTTTTCTTTTTCTGAAAAAGAGGAATAGTGTTGTGTTTTGTCTTTTTGTTATATTTTTGTAGGAAGCTCCAAAAATTGTGAACATTTTTGTGTAGCATTCTCCAGCTGTCTAGTATTTATGAAAAATATGAAACTTGAGTTTTGAACAAATTTTGAAAGTGATTTAAATAGGCCTTTTAATTAATAAATGGATTTTGATGATTTTTGTAGGCTTAGTTAAATGTCCAAAAATCATGAAACTATTTTTGTCACTGTTTTTAGTTGAAAATGTATCTTCACAAAAATTTTGAGCTCTGTTGGAGAAAATAAATTTTATTCTTATTTCTATGCCTTATTTAATTAGTTAAATGTTTATAGTTTGATTTAATTCTGCCGGTTTATATGTTTGTTCAAAAATTGTGATATTTATTTTGCTACTGTTATTTTGTATAATGAATCATCTCAAAAAGTTTGGGCTCAATTTGAAAAACTTTAGTTTAAGTCCTTTTCCTATGTTTAATTTATAAAGAAATGATTAATGGAGTTTTGTTTAAGTAATTAAGTAATCAAGTGTTCATAAGGAGTTAGGTTTAATCTTGGTATCTTCAGTAATCTTTTAGTTGATGGTTATGTTTCATGTATCTAGTTAATCATGATTAGTCATGTGATAGATCAAGTTATGCCTTTAAATTCTTATGCATATGTTGGTATAGTTTCTGAACCAGTCCTCTTTAATGGACTATTTTCATGATTAATTTTATGTTTTCTGTAAATAAGTTGTATACCAAACTTGTAGTTCACTTTCATATCTAGCTTGTCCTACAATTTCATGATTTTAGGCCAGCTAGATTAGGAGATATAGTTTTTCTAACTCAGTAGAACAGATCTGACCTACCTTTTGGACAGATCTGAGTAGATGAACAGTATGAGTCCTTTAACTAGGAAATCACCTGTTAAGTATAATAGAAAAGTTTTAGAGTTTTTTATAAGCTTTCTAGATTGTCAAGGATCACCCTTTTTGGTGACCCAGAGCTCTAGTTATAGTTGTTTGAAGTTGGGTAAGCAAATCTGTCCTAGTTATGGACAGCAATGTTTATTCAAATTAGTTGACCAAGTTGCCTATAGAAACAACCCTGGGTGATGTTAGCAAGTTTGTAGACAATTTGATAAGCTTTTTAAATTGTCTTGGATCACCCATTTTGGATGACGGTAGCTCTAGTTATGGTTAATAAACCATTAAGTTTAAGTTTGCATCTTGTGTGACTTTTATTGTTTGAAGACCATGGGGTACCTCTCATTTTGTGCTCCTATGGCTTGAGTGATGTTTTAATGAACCTTAGTCATCTTTGGTTAACTCACCTAAAGGTGCTTGGTGGAAGTTGTACTTGTAGCTAAGAAGCTTAGTTGGTAAATTGCAAGTTGGTTTTGTTGGTTTGCAACTTTACCGCGAAGGAAAGTTGTACTCGACTTTCCTTAAGTTTGTTTAATCTTATATTATAATTGTCCTGCACCTTAGCATGCATTCCATGGCATCATACTAAGCATACATCATTTATCTACGTGTAGTATCCGAGAGTGTTGGAATCGTGTTGATCAAGCTTTGGTGATCACCCTTGTCGAACAAGCCTCGGAAGGAGATTCTTGTTGGACAAGCTTCATCGAGAAGACTTAACTTCTAGATGAAGAAACTAACCTTTGTGGATCATTCTTGGATCCTATCTTCCCTGCAACAAAGGCAAGCCCCGGTTCATTTAACCATTTCCTTGGATTTACAATTACACTTACTTTTGATAACCTGATGCATTAATTGTTTAATAAATGCTTTAAACCTGTTGATGCATGATCAACCTTGTTATCGATATATCATTCCTTGATACCTGCTTTATGCAAATGATAGAAATGCTTAGCCTTGCTTTATGAAGCTTTTGATAAATGTTTTCGATACTTATCGTTTGGAAGGATAATGAGAAAGAATGATGGTGAGGACCAGACGGGCACATACATCGAACCTTGTGTTGGTGTAGGGTGACCCAGATGTGTCGGTTTAGGGTTAACCGTTGTTGGCCTGCTAGATTGAGAAACTGTGAAGTACCGATCATATGCTACGGTAAGCCCTACCTTGGTGGTTCTTAAATGAGAACGACTAATCGCGCACTGGGAGTGGAGAGATGGCGGGAGTACTAGATACCCTCGTGGGTTAAAGTCCCGGATTGGAGGTGTACAAGTACTCTCGGGTGGCGCGGACCCGGTCTTGTTTGGAGGATCCGAGGTTGGGGTTGATATATGTGTGATCGAGGGTCTACATATGTCGTATGATCGTGGAAAACTCCCAGATCTGGTTGAATCGGTTCGAATCGTCGTGCTCCTCGGTTAAGGAGACTCAATCTTTCGACCCGCATCGTAGAATAAAATGGAACTTGGTTAAGAAAGAATGATAATGATATTTCACTAGTGTTCACTTTCAATTCTTACCATGTACTTAAGTGATTAAGTAAAATTTGGATCTAGGGTTACTTTAGTAAGCTTTTATGCAAATGAAAAATACTGTTGAGCCTACCCAAACCAGCATGACCCTAAAGTCTTTTCTGTTGACGGATAAGTCTTGCTGAGTACCGACAGTACTCAGGGTTTGTTAATCCCCTGTTGCAGGTTTCTAATAGGTGGTGTTGATTATGATCATGTCAGTGGGCTTGACGTGATCTGGTTGTTCTTCTTCTCCAACTTAGGTACTCCGCCTAAGTGTGGTTCTGTAATACTATTCTGCTTCCGCAATACCGGTTATATTTATGTAAAAAGTAACATCTTCATGTTTTGTAAAGTTTATCTATCTTGCTCCCGCACTCCGATGGTATTTTGTATCAACTGTTGTAATGTTGTGATTATTCCACCCTTCATGATGATGATCCTGTGGTTCGTGGATGATTCGGGGTTCTCTCGGGGACACCCGACAGATCTTTCCAGTAATGTGCTTCATTTGCACAGTCATTGGGCTCCTTATGACGATGACGTGTGCAGGTGGGCCACATTAATGGGAGGTTCTGCCACAAATTGGTATCGGAGCAGGATTGTCATCAAGGGAAGACTGGTTGCAACCTTACTTTTGAAAAACTTCAAAATGTTTTCTTAATCTAAAAGTTTTTGGAAGTAACAAGTTAAAAATGATCCTTCCCTAAGTTCTTGCTTGCTGGAAGACTTCGTGAAGACTATACTAGTGACTCCAACAGAAGGTACCAAGAAGCTTTCAACTCATTTACTGAGAATCATTGAAGAGTCAACTCCTCGCCAAAACGTGATGGAAGAGATATTCAACACCTGCACCAAGTATATGAAGCTAAAGTGTAAAGTATAGCCCTATACCTAACTAACAGGTGGAGACAGAGATCTCCTGTCAGTGAGAGGTCGTATAGGACGAGCATATCTCATATCATGCATAATAATGAAATGAAATGATAAAATAATATAATGTGCTAAATTTTCTCCTCTAATTCTGAGAGTAGTTATGATCCCCTGATAGTGGTTCATCCCAAGATTCTGTTACCCTTGGTAATTCTTGCTCCATAAGTTATGATGCTTGGGAACTTTTGGATATCTTTCATACATTCCACTACATAAAAATCTAGAATCATGGTAAAATCCTTGGTTCTTCTGGAGTGCGCGTGTCATGCCTTGAATTGGCACGTGCTAGTTGCTTGGTGTCGTGAAAACGACGAATGGTGGTCGAAAGTTACTGAAATTGTGTTCTTTGAAAGAACCACGATCCGTGGACCGGATAAAAGCGTGGGAACCTGGGGTCACCTATGGATGGCCACCATAGGGCGTTACTGCCGGGTGCTCGCTAATATCCAGGCCTATAGTCATGATTCTTTCTAGTCCACTATTGAAGTGCTTTCGTTTCTGGACGCCCGAAAGGGAGTTCAAAGCCACTTTCCTTGTAATTATAACCAACCCTTGCTTTTGGTTATAATTTCCCTCTTTATGAGATGAGAGATAAAGAAGTTGTGCTCTATTGTGGTGCCATGATTGGTGACCACGGTGCCGCGTCGGAACCTAGGGAATCTTGTGTGTCCGGATCACACTAGTTTCCGCTGGGTGCGCATAGGTATCGAGGTCTACAGTTATGATCCATTATAGCCCGCAACCAATGAACGCTCTCTCTTGACCCTTGATAATTTTCCTGGCTCCACTCAAATGTCTTCTACCTTGCCTTCTACCTTGCTACTTACAACCGTGTTCTGATCCCGGTTGTAATCCTGAACCCAACCCAGTTGCCTTGTGAACTCCTTGCGAGTAAACAAGTGTGACACATTTCCTTTTCCATTACTCAACCCCAGACCTTCAAGTGCTTCTTAAATCTTGGGACGAGATTTCTTTAAGGGGGAGGAGCTGTAACACCCTGGTGTTAAGCATTAATTAAAATCCTAATTAATATTTCTAGTATGCATAATCATCTGACATCATGGCATAAAAGCATTTCATGTTTTAAGTATAATTGTGATGCTTCACATGCTTTAATATAAGGGTTGCATGATCTTGTGTAATTTACATAGTATTGTATGTTGCATGAGAGTGTAGTTAAGTGTCACATAAAAGGATAAGTAGAAAACCTTAAATTTTCTATGCTCCTTTTTATTCCCTTTTCTATAAGTCAAAAAGTATGTCAAATTTCAAAGTGATTTCAAAAGCAAAGTTGTAGCTTTTGTTGAGATGTACAACTTTGGTATTCAAAATTTTCAAAGTTTCTGTACAAAAGTTTGAATAAATGTGAAATCTTTCAAACCCTGAATTTGACCCCTAAACTAGATTTCAAAAACTAAAAAGAATTAGACTTTGGTCCTTTAATAAAAGTTGTAGAGAAGTTTAAAATGAACAACTTTTATTAAGGTGGATTTTCCTGTTATTAAAGAAAATCCGAAGTAATTTGGAAAACAAGTTTGATTTGATTTCAAATTGAAAATCAATTCCCAAAATCAGTTTTATCCCCTTTTGTGTAGTTTCAAAATTAAGCACAATTTGGATATATGACCGAAAACAAAGTTGTAGATAATTTAATAAGGAACAACTTTTATATTGGTGAAATTTAAAGTTGTTTAGAAAATTCAAAAGTAATTTTGAAATTCAGTTTAGTCCAAATTTGAATTTGAACTCCATTTCAAAATCCAGGCAGAATTTGACTTTGGTTCTTAAAGCAAACTTGTAGAGCACAAAATTTGGAGCAACTTTTGTTTTTGGAGTTTTTGTCGTGCAGTACAAAAATCTGGAGAAATTAGAAAGGGGGAAATATCTGCCCTGCTACAATAGAATGGGAGAGGGGGAAAGAACGGAGCATGTGCTCTGCACCTCGCGTTGCCGCGCCGCCGTTTACCCGCGCGCCACGACCATCTCCACGCAGCTGCTTGCTTGATGTGTTGTCCGCAACGTGGAGCTCAACCCAGCGCTTGCAACACCAGAGCCAGCCACGCAGTAGCCGCCGCTCTGCTCCTCGCTCTCGCCTGCTCTGTTTCCCAGCGAAGACCGAGTTGCCTCCGCCGGTCGAATTCGCCGTTGCCGCTGCATCCCTGTGTTCTCCATCTCCCAAATAGCTCCGCCTAAATCCCTTGCTTCTCCTGAGCTAGCTAACCCGAGCCCTAGAGCTTGCAACCGCCGTCGCCACGGTCTTCTTCCTCGCTGCCGGCAGGGAGCCGCCGCGGGTACCTTGGTCGTGGTCACGGTAAGCCGGAGTTCCTCCGGTCAAACCGACTAGTGTTTTAGCTTCGTGATGTGTTGTGGCCCACGTTCGGCTCGCTTTTGAGGTCTCTACCGCCCTGGCTTGAGCCGTCCGCGGAGGTTGCCGCCGGTGCAAGCTTTGTCATCGCCGCCGCCGTAGTCAACCTCGGTCCAGTGCTTCTCGAGTCAAGGTAAGGTGCGCATCGCAGTCGCGATGATTTCCTAAGCGTGTTGCGCTCCCTAGTTTGGTCTCTACCGGGTCATCTTGGTCGGTTCGCATGGCTCGCCGTCGGCGCAAGCGCCACCATGGCCGCCATCGTAGACCATGTTGTTTGGAGTCATCTCCAAGTGTGTCCGGGTGCGCATCACAGTCGCAGAAAGTGCCTAAGTGCGGTGCCACTCTTGCTTAGGTCTCTACCGAGCGCTTATGGCCGGAACATCGCGTCGCCGCCGTGCCAAGTCTGGCCGAGCCGCCATGGCCACTGCCAGCTCGAGGTCGTGTAGGTGCTAGGGCTAGTGAGGGGTGGAATCGACGCACGAGGTCAAGACGGGGACGTTGAGGTCATCGCCGTCACCGGAGACCTCGCCGGTGCTAAGGTCGGACGGTGGTCAGCGCGGCCGAGCTCTGGTCGGGACGTGAGGGGGAAGAGAAGGCGCTGACACCTGGGGCCCAGTCGTCAACGACTGTGGGCCGAAGGTGGGCCGAGCCCAGTAGAGTTTGTAGAGTTTTTCTTTTTCTAAAAAAGAGGAATAGTGTTGTGTTTTGTCTTTTTGTTATGTTTTTGTAGGAAGCTCCAAAAATTGTGAAAATTTTTGTGTAGCATTCTCAAGCTGTCTAGTATTTATGAAAAATATGAAACTTGAGTTTTGAGCAAATTTTGAAAGTGATTTAAATAGGCCTTTTAATTAATAAATGGACTTTGATGATTTTTGTAGGCTTAGTTAAATGTCCAAAAATCATGAAACTATTTTTGTCACTGTTTTTAGTTGAAAATGTATCTTCACAAAAATTTTGAGCTCTGTTGGAGAAAATAAATTTTATTCTTATTTCTATGCCTTATTTAATTAGTTAAATGTTTATAGTTTGATTTAATTCTGCCGGTTTATATGTTTGTTCAAAAATTGTGATATTTATTTTGCTACTGTTATTTTATATAATGAATCATCTCAAAAAGTTTGGGCTCAATTTGAAAAACTTTAGTTTAAGTCCTTTTCCTATGTTTAATTTATAAAGAAATGATTAATGGAGTTTTGTTTAAGTAATTAAGTAATCAAGTGTTCATAAGGAGTTAGGTTTAATCTTGGTATCTTCAGTAATCTTTTAGTTGATGGTTATGTTTCATGTATCTAGTTAATCATGATTAGTCATGTGATAGATCAAGTTATGCCTTTAAATTCTTATGCATATGTTGGTATAGTTTCTGAACCAGTCCTCTTTAATGGACTATTTTCATGATTAATTTTATGTTTTCTGTAAATAAGTTGTATACCAAACTTGTAGTTAACTTTCATATCTAGCTTGTCCTAAAATTTCATGATTTTAGGCCAGCTAGATTAGGAGATATAGTTTTTCTAAGTCAGTAGAACAGATCTGACCTACCTTTTGGACAGATCTGAGTAGATGAACAGTATGTGTCCCTTAACTAGGAAATCACCTGTTAAGTATAATATAAAAGTTTTAGAGTTTTTCATAAGCTTTCTAGATTGTCAAGGATCACCCTTTTTGGTGACCCTGAGCTCTAGTTATAGTTGTTTGAAGTTGGGTAAGCAATTCTGTCATAGTTATGGACAGCAATGTTTATTCAAATTAGTTGACCAAGTTGCCTATAGAAACAACCCTGGGTGATGTTAGCAAGTTTGTAGACAATTTGATAAGCTTTTCAAATTGTCTTGGATCACCCATTTTGGATGATGGTAGCTCTAGTTATGGTTAATAAACCATTAAGTTTAAGTTTGCATCTTGTGTGACTTTTATTGTTTGAAGACCATGGGGTACCTCTCATTTTGTGCTCCTATGGCTTGAGTGATGTTTTAATGAACCTTAGTCATCTTTGGTTAACTCACCTAAAGGTGCTTGGTGGAAGTTGTACTTGTAGCTAAGAATCTTAGTTGGTAAATTGCAAGTTGGTTTTGTTGGTTTGCAACTTTACCGCGAAGGAAAGTTGTACTCGACTTTCCTTAAGTTTGTTTAATCTTATGTTATAATTGTCCTGCACCTTAGCATGCATTCCATGGCATCATACTAAGCATACATCATTTATCTACGTGTAGTATCCGAGAGTGTTGGAATCGTGTTGATCAAGCTTTGGTGATCACCCTTGTCGAACAAGCCTCGGAAGGAGATTCTTGTTGGACAAGCTTCATCGAGAAGACTTAACTTCTAGATGAAGAAACTAACCTTTGTGGATCATTCTTGGATCCTATCTTCCCTGCAACAAAGGCAAGCCCCGGTTCATTTAACCATTTCCTTGAATTTACAATTACACTTACTTTCGATAACCTGATGCATTAAATGTTTATCAAATAAATGCTTTAAACCTGTTGATGCATGATCAACCTTGTTATCGATATATCATTCCTTGATACCTGCTTTATGCAAATGATAGAAATGCTTAGCCTTGCTTTATGAAGCTTTTGATAAATGTTTTCGATACTTATCGTTTGGAATGATAATGAGAAAGAATGATGGTTAAGACCAGACGGGCACATACATCGAACCTTGTGTTGGTGTAGGGTGACCCGGATGTGTCGGTTTAGGGTTAACCGTTGTTGGCCTGCTAGATTGAGAAACTGTGAAGTACCGATCATATGCTACGGTAAGCCCTACCTTGGTGGTTCTTAAATGAGAACGGCTAATCGCGCACTGGGAGTGGAGAGATGGCGGGAGTACTAGATACCCTCGTGGGTTAAAGTCCCGGATTGGAGGTGTACAAGTACTCTCGGGTGGCGCGGACCCGGTCTTGTTTGGAGGATCCGAGGTTGGGGTTGATATATGTGTGATCGAGGGTCTACATATGTCGTATGATCGTGGAAAACTCCCAGATCTGGTTGAATCGGTTCGAATCGTCGTGCTCCTCGGTTAAGGAGACTCAATCTTTCGACCCGCATCGTAGAATAAAATGGAACTTGGTTAAGAAAGAATGATAATGATATTTCACTAGTGTTCACTTTCAATTCTTACCATGTACTTAAGTGATTAAGTAAAATTTGGATCTAGGGTTACTTTAGTAAGCTTTTATGCAAATGAAAAATACTGTTGAGCCTACCCAAACCAGCATGACCCTGAAGTCTTTTCTGTTGACGGATAAGTCTTGCTGAGTACCGACAGTACTCAGGGTTTGTTAATCCCCTGTTGCAGGTTTCTAATTGGTGGTGTTGATTATGATCATGTCAGTGGGCTTGACGTGATCTGGTTGTTCTTCTTCTCCATCTTAGGTACTCCGCCTAAGTGTGGTTCTGTAATACTATTCTGCTTCCGCAATACCGGTTATATTTATGTAAAAAGTAACATCTTCATGTTTTGTATAGTTTATCTATGTTGCTCCCGCACTCCGATGGTATTTTGTATCAACTGTTGTAATGTTGTGATTATTCCACCCTTCATGATGATGATCCTGTGGTTCGTGGATGATTCGGGGTTCTCTCGGGGACACCCGACAGATCTTTCCAGTAATGTGCTTCATTTGCATAGTCATTGGGCTCCTTATGACGATGACGTGTGCAGGTGGGCCACATTAATGGGAGGTTCTGCCATAGGACCGTACCGGCAGACAGTCCTGGATCGTGCTGTTTGTTGTGGTTTTGTGCATTTGCTCTCCCGGCTTTTCCGCTTGGTTTCCGGACTTCTCGTTTGACCTTGTAGTTAACCAAGAAACCTCTCTAGGTATCTTTGCTACTTGTTAGCATCGGTATTTGGAGATTTCTCGACGTAGTCCTCAATCTACGTTTGGGACTCGGTTTTCAAAGGTCGAACTTGTGTCTGTTTTTTGGCACTTGGCTTGCTCCCACTTTGTAGTGCCTCGCTGTGATCCTAGGGATCATCCACCCTCTTCCAAGGGTCGTGGGCATCACGGTTTCGGTTGAAGTTTTTTCGGGGTTGATTTTGGGACATTTGGTCAAAGTTTCGAGAGAAATTTTTGTGGCTCCCATTCACCCCCCTCTGGTCGCCTTGCTAGTGCTTTCTCGGTCCTTCACACCTTTTGCAAGAAGGATGGACATTCGCTCGATTTTTGTTTCCGCCGTGTCAAACACGAGCGACGTATTCGAGCTAAGGCTGTTAGGAAGCCACGTAGCCTTTTCCATGGCACGTGTGCTCCTAGTGTTGGCACCAAGTTGGTTGTTGATGCTTCTTGTTCTAAGTCCCAAGGGACTTCTCACTTGTCAGAGAATGGTGTGCCTTCCGATAGGCCTTTGTACCATTGCTCTTTTTGTGAGAAAGATGGGCATCAAGAAAGTTTTTGCTATCGGCGTGCCAAACGTTTGCGCCAAGCTCGCTCTTCTAGGAAGATGGTGGTTCATAGCCCTTCTCATGGCATGAACGCTTGTGTTCCTAGTAAGAAGCCCCTCTTTGTTGATGGGTTTTATGACTCATTTTCTAGTGGGTTAGGTCATGGTCGTGGACATGCTTCTAATGCTTCTTGTATTGGTCCACATCATGCTTCTCATGGTGCTTCTATTGGTTCTTCTCAAAAAACCTTGGAAGATGTTTGCCTCTTTGCCCATGGTACGACTCGCTCTTCTCCTCGAGTTGTCCTTTTGAGGAATGCTTCCAAGGGTGTTTCAAAACTGCATTTGAACCAACATATGCATCATCCTAACCCACATGATAAGTTGAGATTTGTGACCAAGTCTTGGGTTCCCAAGTACATGCTTGCTAACCCTTCGGGATCCAAGACTCGGGTTACTTTGTCCTCTTGTGTGTAGATATGAGGACGCGGGGAGGAGAACATGCGCCTGATGGAGCTTGATCTTTTAGATGTGATCAAGATTTGATGGTTCTCTACACCCCGCTTAGATTTGCCTCCAAAGAGGCTTTTGTAGCTTGGTGAGCTTTCTTATACACTCATACCTTGTATATCCATGATCTATTTCTTGAGGTATGAGATGGTCTTTCATATGCTCACTTTGTATAGTTTTTGCATGTACATTTTCTTTTGTATCATGTTTTGTTTTAGTCTAGCATGTGCTATCTTGTATATCATGTCATGCTAGCCTTATGTACAGCTTTGGTGGTTAATCCACTTTTCATGCTAGTTTGGGATCCTCATGAACATTATGCCATGCTTTACCATACTTCTCCATGAGCCTTACTTGTAGAGGTATGATGTTCATTAGGTGTCACTTTTCAGGTGCTAGTTTTGGTTAGCTAATGTACCCTGTTGATATGTTTAGTACGAGCACTAGCCTTTCCACACTTTTATCATGTTACATGCATTTGGATCTATTGCTATCATTATGTTGCATTGTAGCATGTGTTGAGGTTTAGGCTGTGTTTGGGTTGATCATGTCTCTAGGCTGTATTTTGCTCCATAGTGCTTTTTCCAGTTGCTTGGTAGTCCGTGTCTAGTTTGAGTTCAGATCTCCTTGCGGTATCATTCATAGGTAGATCTCTTTTTTGTTAAGAGTTCACCTTATACTTACTATGTGACTAACCGTTTTGTGGAGACCTTGAGGTCACACTAGACAAGACAATGCCTTGTGTTTTCTTCTGATTTTGAGATGGCAGGAGAACAGGAGCCTGGAGAGAGCATTTCGGCTCACGGACCCGATCCCACTTCTTCCATGACTTGGGGTTCTGTTCGAGCAGCTGTCTAGCGAGCACTAGCAGCACCTGTGGGAGCGACAGCATCAGGCGAGGGGGAGACGACTTCGGTGAGGCAGGCGAACCGGAGACTTCAGCTGACTCAGGCGCCCCCTCGGGTATCACAGAAGCAGGCGGTCAAGCGCATCATGAGGTACCTCTGACACACTTCTGAGTTCGGATTTTGGTACTCCTCTTCTTCGACCTCTTTCTGCTGTCTGGTCTTTTCGATGTGGATTCTGCTGGCTGTTCGCTTGAGCGTTTCTTGGCTCTTCTCTTGTGAGTTTGGTGTGTGTTACCCTTTTAGATGGGGAAGCATTTTGCTTGTTGTATCATAGTTTGACTTCTCTGATACCCTTTTTGTTTTGGGTCTTCTTTCTTAGGCTAGTTTTAGCTTTGTCTTGATAGACTAGTTTTTGCATGCATTTCATCATGTATTTAGTGCATTTTAGAGATTCATGTATATAGTGATGAGAATGAGATTATGCTCTTTTTGGTATGCCCTGTTTATTCATGATGATGCTTGTAGCTTAGGCTCTTTTTTATCACTTGATACATGTTATGAGCTAAGCTATTTTTGCAAATGGTGAACTTGATTAATTAACTATGAAACCTTTAATTTGTTCACCATTGAGATTGGCAACTAGCATTGGTAGGATGTGTTGAGATCACTTGTGCTATCTTTTGTATGCTAGGTTGCTATGTCTCTTGCACTGAGTCATTCACTTGCTTGGACTGTTCATATTTACCTTGTACTTAAAATTTGATGCAAGTCTAGTGAAATGAAAAGATCGAGATGGGATTGCATGTGTCAACACATCACGGTATCGGGACTGTTTCTCATTGCACTATTGAGTTAAACTTGAGCCATGTAGTGTAAGACCGAAACCGGTGCTTTAAGCTTCTGATTGCTTTTCTTGCATAGGCTTAGCCCGGTTGAAAAGTTAGGCAATGACCATGCTTTCAACCTCTTGCAATCACATGCTAAAATTTGAACTTGTGTATTTTCACTGCTGCAACTCCGATAAAATTTGAAAACACAAGTCTATGTTTCATTCTATAGCATGATGATTGAACATTGCTAGGGGTAGTTCACCTTGTATACATGTTTAGCACTTGTTTGATTTCCTGTCTGTTCATGCTAAGTGCTATTTTAGTGGTGAACTTCTTTCAAATGGCTTAAAACTGCTCATATGCTTAGTTGTTCATATTTCGTACTCATTTGATCAGTTTGAGCCTTTGCCAGCATTTGTATTGGTTGGTACATTTTCAGGGCAGCACCCTTTTGAGCATCTTGTCATTCTGATTGCTATACACTTGAAGCTGTTGCATTGTGCATATCATGCATTTTTAGCTTAGTGTACATACCCCCAGCTCTGATACACTTTATGGTCAATTTCAATGCTTTTCACTACCCCCATGTGCTTTTGATTGTTAACTTGTCTTGTGTTTGTGTCAACTTTGTGGAGAGATGCCAAAACCCCTCAGCATGTTCCCTTTTGTCAAGGGGGAGAAGCTGTTTGCAAGGGGGAGCTTGAGTGTTGGCACAAAGGGGAGAGTCATGCATTTTGGGGAGAGCTTTGAGCTAGGGGGAGTTTGGCTCTTTTATGTGTTTCAATTGGTATCCTTCATAGTGAGCTTTGTTGCATAGCATTTGTGTATAGGCTTGCTTTCAGGGGGAGTTGTTTTGTTTTGCAACTTCTCCGCGTGCTCCGAATGTTTCTGCTCCATTTGGCTTCGAGCTTCTTTTTGTGTTTTCTCAGTTGGTATCGAGCCTGCTAGTCGTGTTGAGCCATTTTGCCTCTGTCTTGAGGGACTAGCAGTTTTTGCTTGGTATTTTCGATTGGTATGGAGCCTTCAGCTAGTTGTGTCGAGCCTCTGTGCCTCTGTCTCGAGGAACTAGCTATTGTCACCAATTTTTGGTTGTTTGTGTTTTGTATCGTGTTTTCTACTAGTTGTGTTGAGCCTCTGTGCCTCCATCTTGAGGGACTAGTAGTTTTGCAATGTAATGCATTGTTTCAGCCTCAATTGGTATCGAGCCTTGAGCTAGTGGTGTTGAGCCTTTTCTGCCTCTTCTTGAGGGCTAGCCCATTTATGACTTGGTTGCGTCGAGCCATTGCTCATGTCTTTGGGAACCAAGTCTTTCGCTCTGTGTGATCGAGTTTTGCTCTTTGTTGAGTTGTTGCTCCGATTCTTTGCTTGGTTGCGTTGAGCCATTGCCCATGTCTTTGGGGACCAAGTTTTCGGTTTTGGTATCTCAAACCATCTCTTGTGCCTAGCTTTTGTCAATTCAATCATCAAGGGGGAGAAATTTCGAAACCGAAGTGGATAAGAACCTTTTAAGTGGATAAGAACCTTGGTTTCTTTTGTGATGATTGTTTGAAAATTTATTTGAGATTGGTTTTTGAGTGCCTTTTGGGATTCATGAAACTCTTGTTTCTCTTGACTCTTTGGTTGTGTGGAGGATTTGCCCGCTTTTCCTGTTTCTTTCAGGACCGAGAGATTTTATTTGGAGTTTTCATGATCCTTCCTCATATCAAGTGGCCTTGTGTTTGCTTTTGCTTGGCTTTTTGGGCACTTGAATGAGGCTTGCCTTCAAACCCTTCCTTTGTGGTTTTATTTTTAGTCAATTCATTCATCAAGGGGGAGATTGAGAACATATATGATGAATGATTGACATTGATGAGGAAGGTTTGAGGCTTTTCCCCATTGAGTCATTATCTCGCTATGTGCTTAATGCTTATGACTAACCGGTGGCGTTGAGTTGTGGTGTTTCCGTGTTGGTGTGCATGTGCAACATGTGTCTCTTGGCTGTGTTGATGTGCAGGTGTGGAGCTCGGATACAGTGGTGATGGCGAGGTGAAGGTCAAGTAGACACGTGCCGTGCCGACGGACCGGGAGCGGTGAAGGATGGGCGTGCCGTGTGGCGGACGTGCCATGTCGATGAACCTAGAGCGTTGAAGGGCGGACGTGAGGCTTGGACCGACGGACCAGAGGGCCAGAGGACCAGCTGTGGTAGCTGGCACGTGGCATCGGCGAGCGAGAGCACATGGGGATGTGCGATGCATCGGCCGAGTCGGGAGGAAGATGATGGCGTCGTGGCACATGGCGAGAGGTCGGACACGGGCTTGCGTGCGACGCAAGTGTCATCGGCCGAGTCAAGAAGGAAGGCGAAGGCGTTGTGCACGGCGTGAAGGCTAGACATGCATCGGCATCGGTGCCGGTGGTCGGGGTGTGCGAACCACATCCCGTCTACGGTGCGGGTTCGGTAGTTGAGCCTCAAAAAGCTACCCTTGACGGTTTTCGAGTTTGGGCCTCAAAACTCGGGGTGGCCGGTTTCCGAGTTTGGGCCTCAAAACTCGTGGTGGACGGTTTCCAGGTTTGGGCCTCAAAACCTGGGCTAGCGGGTTTAGCGGTTTGGGCCTCAAAACCAGGCGGAGGTTCCTATGCGGAACGGTCGACGCGTGGCAGCACCGAGAGGCTTGCGTTGCGGCGAAGCTATCGGTGAGAAGGCGCGGCGGTCGACGTGACGGCACATGGCGGCATCCTGGAGCTTGCGTCGAGGCGAAGCGAAGGATGAGAAGGCGCGTGGCCGTCGGATGAAAACTACAGAGTTGGTCAGTTTTACCCCTAGGGGGTATTTGGGCTGAGTGCTTCATGTAAGGGTGTTTTGGTCTTCGGACGTGCGCCTATATATATGTGAAGGGGCTGCTAGGGCAGCCATCCTTGGAGGTGTCACTCTCATTTTATTCGTTTGAGAGGAGGCTAGGGTTAGAGAGAAGAGTGGCTCTTGTTCTTGAGCTTTTCGCCATCCACGCTTTGTTGTTGCGAGGAGTGGCTTGTAACCCGACACAGTGTGCTACACAATTCATCATCCCGTAGCAATCCAAGGATCAATTTCTTACTCCTCTTGTGTTGGCTGAAATTTGGATCGATTCACGTTTTTGTTCTTCGCGTTTTGGTTTTTCTCCTCCTAGATATTTGCCTCGTTCTCCCTCACCGAGCGACGATTTGCGATTCTGTTTGAATCAAATTGTTCTATGTCGTGAGCTCCTTCTTTCCACCGAAGGATTTCTTCTCTAACCACATGAGCACATAGATCGGGTCGAAATCGCGTTCGTTCTTCGTTCTTTCCCCTTTTCTAGTGTTCATCCGATTTCTCATCGATTAGTTGGTTTGGAGCGATGATATCCTAGGATTAGCTTCCCAACATGCTGAAGAACACTTGGGAGAAGTTTGGTTGCAGCCCCGTTCGATTTGGTGAAGATCCAATTGATTTTGGTTTTGTCCCGAGCTGTTTTTGGGCTTTCTGGACAGTGGCGGACTGTCCGGGACTCATCCCCGGACTGTCCGGGGGTCGGGGCTGTTCATGGGCAGCGAGGTCGCTGTTTTCATTTTTGAACGGCGGACTGTCCGGGACTCATTCCCGGACTGTCCGGGGTTCAATAGCGGACTGTCCGCGGTTCACTAGTGGACAGTCCTCCACTGCACAGTTTTGCTGATTTCGTTCGTATCTTTTACGTACGAGCTCCAATTTGTGATCCGTTTGTTGCATTGGTTTCCTAACTTCTTAAGGATCATTCCAAAGTACTTTTGTCACCATTGGTCATAGTATTTTTGGTCGGACACTTCCTTTTTGTCCATAGGAGTTAAGTGTTCCGCTTTCGGAGTTTCGTTGGTTCTAGCGTCCGTATCTTTTGTGTTCGAGCTTCGATTTGAGATTCGTCTATTGCGTTAGTTTCCTAACTTCATAAGGATCTTTCCAAGGTGCTTTTGCCACCAGTTGGCCTTAGTAATTTTGGCCGAACACTTTCCTCTTCTCCATAGGAGTGGGGTGTTCCGTTATCGGAGGTTCGATTGTTCTTGGACCTTGCTTGTGCAGTTTTGCTCCATTGCTTTGGCGCTTTGTTTTGGGGATTCTTCGGTAGTTCCGCTGTACCTCTAGGACATCTCCTAGGGTATCCACCTATTCATAGGTCGTGAATTCACGGGTTGTTTGAGTCTTCGCTTTTGGGGTGATTTTTTGGGACAAGGGCCATCATTTCTCGAGAAGAAATTTGAGGCTCCCATTCACCCCCCCTCTGGTCGCCAATTCGGTCCTTCACTATTCCCTAGGCCAGCAAGTGGTAGTTCGCGAGGGTGACTCTTATAGCCTCGTTGATTCCTATGTAGTCCACTCCCCGAGTCTAGGCCAAGTAGAACCTGGTTACACTGAAGGAATTACTCTAGATACGAACTTATTTCGTAATGTTCCTTATGTATGGGTGGATGATTAATTATGCAATAGATGATAACATATGCTATAGACTTAATAGAAGTAATATAACATATGAGTCTAATCTCTTAACGTATCGATTAGTTCTCAATTCTTCTTGATCATATGAGTCTCTCTCTCTCTAATCATGGAATCCCTGCTAGTCTATGTTATTTATCTTAATTATCATTATCATTACTATTATCCTTTTGCCTGACCCCTGTATTAGACAAGAGGTGTATTAGATTCATGTCTAATTATATATGATTGCAATTCTTTAGTCATATCATTCTTATTCTTAACCCTTTTAAGCTTCCGATGGTAGAATTATAAATAACGATACCTGGAACATTCCTGGGTGAATTGCTACAATGGGTGTATTTTATCTGTGCGCTTGCGGATAACCTTTATTTCATATCTTATCAAAGTGCCATGTTATAAATACTATCACATCTCTAGTGTTACTGCTAGTGGTGACAGCCTAGCATTAGAGTGATGCTATGAGATGTCTACCCATATTTCTGCCATTAGTACCGAGGGTAGATTCTAACCTACTTTTGATAGTTGTGCTAAGAAATGTCAACAGGGAGCTCTAGGGGTGGTGGTTTGGCTGGAGAAGCTCCGGTGAGGCTTGACCTCGTGCGTGTGTCGCGGCGGCAGACATGGCGCTCGACCGAGATGGGTAGAGAGCTAGGGACCGGTAGAGATCGAGGCAACAGGGGTTCTCACCTCTCCTTCTTGCGGTGAAGCTTGTCGGAGAAGAAGAATGGCGGAGGAGGCTCGGTTGAAGCGGATTGTGGACTACTCCTCTCGGCGGCAACGGCAACCGCAGAAGGGGACGAAGGACGCCGGCGAGGATGAAGCTCCGGGGGTGGCGCAAGCGTGCGCACCGTGTGTGCACGATGAAGGCGGAGTGGTGTGGGAGATGGATCGGTCAGTGGTGCTCCGGTGAGGGGGGTTTGGGCAGTGTCAAGTGTTGGCACTTCTTAGCATCGCTACTAAGAATAGAGTTAAACCCTATCCCCGGCAACGGCGCTAGAAAGCCAGTTGGTATGTGTAACACATACAGACAAATCCGCAAGTGCACGGATACCGTTGTAGCTTTCACCCAGGAGTATTCCGGGGGATCGTATTTATATCCTCAGGGAAGCAATGTGTAAAGAGTTTAATAATTGAAGATCATGTATCTACTATCTTAATGTACCAACTAGATTAAAGTGGGGATAGGTGGTAACATATATGATTGATAGGTAAATGACACACAAGAGGACTTCATAAAAAGATAAAGAGCAGACAAGCAAAGTTGGGAGGTCATCGGAAGAGTTCAAGGTTCCTATATACTTCTGAATTATTGTGGTTCTAATCTAGATCAAACCAAAGGGTTTAACTAAAGCAAAGGTCAAGCATAAAGATCACACCATGTCACTTTGGATTAGCAGTTTCTTTTCGGTTCTCAAAGAGACTGGGAAGGGGTAACCGGGAGAAGCCTACCAAAAGCTCTACGAAACACCAACCCGAACATGGTGGAATATAAAGGCCTAGTCAGAGCAGTCACCATGTTGGTATTTCTTAGCGTAAGCAGAAAAGTCCGCAAGCGCATGAAAGTACCGTTGTAGCACTTCACCCGGAGTATTTAGGGTATCATATTTTCCACACGGAACGGTGGGCTCCGGTCTCTTCGTCTAGTTCTCCTAGATAAGACACGGAGAAGGGTAACGAGGGGAGCAAGGTTCTTCTAAGGAACTGGTCCTTATGTGATATAAGCTCAACCAGCAAAGCCTACTTCGGTCAATGGGTGAAACTGGTTTCCCAGTCTATGCTGATACAGCTCTACCTGGAATCCCGAACGTGGGTGGATTACAAAGGACGGACAGGGTTGTCACCACCTGCTGCCTACCTCCTCAACCATGGAGACCCAGGCAACCAACCTGTGACCGCTTAGCCTAAACACTGGGTTTATGCTAAGGGCCACTACTCTAGCGGTAGTTAGGACTTGCACCCTCTTACTAGAGCACCCACCCGAAGGGTGAACGATCGGTCCCGCAGACTATGTTTGTGAAAGCTTAAACACGATAAGAACTTAGAAGCATGATATATGAGGCACTACTCATTTTTCCATGGATCCACTCAGAGGCACTACACCTGCATCCCCCCTTGGGCTTATTTCGGGTCCATATACGTGATATTTTATACGTTATGGAGCCTGAATGTAGTCGTTTACGTGAATGCCCTCCTGCAATTGACCAAACACCAAAACTTGTGGAAATAGTTAGTTGTAAACCCTAATTCTATGATTGGTGTTGGTTTTATGCGAGTCTTGGCAGTTATAAAGTATGAGTTAAGGACCACCAACAAACTCCCCACACTTATCTCTTTGCTCGTCCTCGAGTAAAGCTTTAGAGATAAAAGTAAACACGAGCATAACAATCCTGTGATATACAACTATTATAAAGGTTCATTCCAAATCATTCCTTATACAGGTGGGATATGTGCCACTGTCTAACATGCTTCCTTGGGATGTTGAAAAGTGGAACAGTTCTCGAAGCTAAGTCATCTTCCCTGATTCATATCTTAGCAACTTGGAGGTTTTCAAAATTTTATCAAGAAAAAGCATAGTTCACTTTTTATACTCCTCAAATGATGCTCTCGGATCACTCAATAGTGTATCATTCCTTACCAAGGCATAGCTGAGTTTTGCCTTCTTTTGATGTCCCTACTTCTAAAAGGTTTATGTGGAGCTTGGTAGGGATAAACATGATTGCATACTTGTATTGCATATATTGTAAAGTCAAATCAAGGATCCAAGGAGAGAAGTGTCATACTCTTAGATCAAGATGTGCATGTGTGTGGACTATGATATGAAAAAACTCCTTTTGTGGACATGATCTCTCTCTCTATAACTTATTACCTTGAAACATGGCTATCTTTCTCTTTTTCTTTTCTAAGCATGAGCCTTCATGTGCTCATCATTTTTTTGTGTGGGTATTGAATATACCCCTAATTCTACTGTAGGCACTTGCCCATTTTTTTTCTTTGGGACCTTCATGTGTCCCTCTTCTTTTTTTATATACTTTTGCATAACCCATGTCTCTTCTAAAACATATATGTAGAGAGAAATCATTATTCTAAATCATGGAGTATAAAAAGACTTTTTTTGTCTACCCCCCATGTAGGAGTAGAGATTTTTGTGGAACTAAATGGAGGCATGTTTTTGCGCACTCCTAGTGTAGGAGTGGCAGGTATATGTCGAGTGTATGTGATCTTGATCTTGGGAGCCTGATAGATCTCTCAACAAGGGTCAACAAGACTTGACCAAACTCAACACAATAAGAAGTAGCGTATGTAGAAAGCTTAAAACTTTTGGCTAGATAACAATTTTGGCTTTGGTAGGAATTTTCTCATCAAATGATAAGTATGTGATACTATGGTTTTATATCATTTTCAAAATAAATTCTCCATGTACTTTGAATAGAAACGGTAGGATTCATAAGCCAGAACTATATCACACTTCACAACATCTTAGTCATCATGACTTTCCTATCAAAATATTTTCCCACAAGCATAAGTACATGTATATGGAACAAACTTTATGCAAGCTTCTATCTCAAAAATGTTATGAACATGTCACTTTTCAATTTTTAAGACGAAGTGTGGTTAAGTTCTTTACAAGGAAGTAAGGAGTAGTTGTTGATTCATTGAGTTTAATTTTAGTGGTCAAGTTTTATGTATATTTAAACTCAAGAACTAAGGAAGCTGAGGAGAGTGTTGCACAAACCATCGTTTGGAGATGAATTCTTGAGGAAGATTCAAAGGTGGTTTGGCTGAATTGTAAGTTCAGCCAATCCCCTATTGAGCTATTGATCCTGGCCTTCTTTATGTCAAGGCGATCGATGTTTGTAGCAACATGTGGGGGGGAGATCTCGAATGTGTGGTTGTTGAACTTGAGAGATCTCCCCCACACTTTATTCTTGTACCTCTTTTTTATTTTTAACAAAAAACAATGAAGAGAAATACAATAAGGGCTCTACCAGTTGGAACACTGGGGAGCCTAAATTTATTTTATCATTATTAATTTATTCTATTTATATATTTTATTATAGCAACATTGAGAAAGAATGTATCCATGCTTAAGGAAAATTGACAACTTAAAGCTCAAGAAAACATGGATCAACAAAGGTTGTCATTATTACAACAAAGGGCTCTACCAGCTAGAACACTGGGGAGCCTAGATTTATTTTATTATTTTTATTATTATCCCCTTTTTTATGGCAACATCGAGAAAGAATATATTCATGGTTAAGGAAAATTGAAAACATAAGGCTCAATAAAACATGGATCAAAAAAGGTTGCCATTAGTTTTAAAAGGGAGAGAGTTTCTTCATTTTTTTCAAAAGAACTTTTTTTTATTCACCAAACTTCTTATCTTTGGAAAACAATTCAAACAAAGCTTAAGGTAAATCATGCAACATAAATCTAGCCTTGGTCATATCTTCATCAAAAGAATTGCTTCTATTGCTTACGAAAGTAACTCAAAGTTCATTAACCAAAATTAAACACCATGTTTAAACCTTGATTAAAGAATGTCATTTTAACCTAAGCACCAAGCTTAATTTAAAAGACATATGGGTATACTAATTAAATACACCCAAACCAGAGCATACGACATAAATAAGGGAAGCATGAATCTTGAAGAGAATATGAAGATAACCACGAGTAAATGAGTTGGTAAACATTTATTACCTTTGCATACCTGAGTGTGTTCCACCGGTGGCACCTGTAGATTTGAGTTTTTGAAGTTGCTGTAACGGTGGCTTGAAGGTCTGACTCAGGTCATTATCAAGGTTGTAGGAGTGGATGAAGGACCGAGAATGCACTAGCAAGGCGACCAGAGGGGGGGGGGGTGAATGGGAGCTCAAATATTTCTTTCGAAACTTTGGCCGATTGTCCCAAAATCAATCCCCAAAAGCTACGACCGAGAACGTGATGCCCACGACCCTTGGAAGAGGGTGGATGATCCCTAGGATCACAGCGAGGCACCACAAAATGAGAGCAAACCAAACGGCAAAAGCAACGGATCAAGTTCGACCCTCAAAAACCAAGTCCCGAACGTAGATAGACGGCTACGTCGAGAAATCTCCAAATACCGATGCTAACAAGTAGCAAAGACACCTAGAGAGGTTCCTTGGTCAACTATAAGGCCAAACGAGAAGTCCGAAAACCAAGCGAGGAAGCCGGGAGAGCAAACGCACCAAAACGCAACCTTGAGGCAAATCCCGGACTGTCCGGCCCTGGGGTCCCTGACTGTCCGCGGTACTGCCGGACTGTCCGCGAGCGAGTGGCGGACTGTCCGCTGGCAAAACTCGCCAAACAGCAAAGCTGCTGAAGTCCCCTGGACAGTTCCCGGACTGTCCGCGGCTTTGAACTGCGGACTGTCCGCCGGTCAACCAAAGCCAAATCAGCCGAAGAACACAGCCACTGGTCCGGCTGCTCCCCGATGCTCGGACTGTCCCCCGGTCAGGTGGCGGACTGTCCGCGGCTGTCCAGTGAGGGCGATTTTGATCGCCCTTCACCCAAATCACTCCCAAATCGATTCAAACCGAAATCCCTTGAACCCAAACATGGAGAGGATGATCACGAGGTAGTTAGGAGACTATCCCCAAGAAATCATCCGCTCAAATCAACGGGAAATCGAAGGGGAAGGTGTATGAACCGAAAAAGCGCCACGAAAACAAAATCAATCCGATCTACTTGTTCGTGAGGAGTTAGATGAATTCCTTTGGTCGAAATGACCTCCTCACTATAAAGAACAAGTTGATTCAAACGGATTTCGCAAAGACGCAGTAGAGAGGGAGATCGAGTGACGGGAAAATCGCGGAGAAATAAAGAACGCGAAGAACACGAACCAAAACGCGAATCAACACATCGATCTGCAGCCGTGTGGCTACCACACGCTACAACAGTGAGGATACGACCTCACTTCCTCAAAATCTCCAGTACACAGAGGTATGGTTCTCTGCGGATCTCAGCTAGCTACAACAAGGGATTGGGAGAGAAGGAAACCCTAAGTGCAAAGAGCAAAATGACTAAGATAGATGGGGAGGTGGGTGTCTCCCCCTACTTATCCTAATTCTAACTATTCCTAATTCCCACTCTACCCCTAACTACTTAAAGAGCGAACCAGCTGAACCCTAAGGTTATTCTGGACCAACTCGTGGTAGGTGGTGATCCGACGGCCACGCCCGCACAATTCGTAGTGTTGCCTCGACGCAACCTCCCGATTGCCGCCATGTGCCGCCACCGCTGTGCTTGTCCTTTTCCCGGACGTCGCACCCCCGGTTTTGTGGCCCAAACCGGGAAACCAACCTTCACGATCAACCCCCGGTTTTGAGGCCCAAACCGGGAAACCAGCCCACCGTAGCCTGAGTTTTGTGGCCCAAACTCAGCAAACCCGCAGCACCTAGGTTTTGAGGCCCAAACCTGGAAACCGTCCTCAGCCCGAGTTTTGTGGCCAAACTCGGAAACCATCCGCGCCCAGGTTTTGAGGCCCAAACCTGGAAACCGTCCACCCGATGGTTTTTCTCTGGCTCTACCACCAAACCGAAGCTGTAGAAGGCATGCACCGCCCGTGCACCCTGTCCACTGACACGTGTCCCTAGGTCCTCGACCCGAGGAACACCATGTCCCACAAGTCTTCGCTCGTCGCTGTCCTAGGCTGCCAGCCACCACAGCTGATCCTCGGGCCACCGGTCCCTCAGTCCAAGCGTCACGTCCGCCCTTCGCCACTCTCGGTCCATCGGCACGACACGTCTCTACTTGACCTTCACCTTGCCTCTGATCACTGTCTCCGTGCTCGACACCTGCACAACACAAGCCAAAGAACATGCGCATTATCCCAGTTGACAATCACTCATCACTCAGAGACTTGGCATACGCCCATGTATCCGCAATCTCCCCCTTGATGAGTGCATTGTCAACTACCAACACAAATCATAATGGAAAGAGAAGAAGGAAGAAGGAGAAGAGAGAACTCGACCAAATGACCCAAAAGCATAGCAAAGCCGAAGAAGGTCAAGTGGAAAGAGCAAGACAACTTGGTCCCCAAAGACATGGGCAACGGCTCGACGCGACCAAGCAAAGCACAACTAGCCCTCAAGAATAGGTAGAACAGGCTTAACACCGCTAGCAAATACCAATTGAAAAATCAAAGCAAAATGCTAGTCCCTCAAGACAGAGGCACAGAGGCTCAACACAACTAGCAAGAAAGCTTGACATCAACTGAAAAGCTCGAAACCAACTGAACCCAACTGAAGCAAAGATGCGACTGCTAGTCCCTCAAGATAGAGGTAAAAGCTCAACACAACTAGCAAAGCGCTCCGAACCAATTGGAAATTTCAAAAATTCAGCACGAGCAAACTCCCCGTTGCATGGTGCACACAACCGCCAACATGGGAGACATGATTTGTCCAAATTTTCTCCCCCTTAGATGAAAATGCACCATCAAGCAAAAAGAATTGAAAACTATTTCCTCCCCCTTAGAAAATGCACCATCAAAAGTGCCAACAAGAGAAGTTCTCCCCCTTCCAAAATGCATATGAGTCAAGATGCAAGTTAGCAGGTTCAGGAATATAGTCAAGAAAATGCAAAGATGCTCTAAAACAGTATAGCTCCAACGACTCACTGAAAAGCATACAAGCTAGCGAAGGCTCAAACTGATCACCAAATATGAAATATGAACATATGAGCAAGGTGAGCAGTTTTTAGCCAAAAAGGTATTCACCACCAAAATAGCACGAAACATGTATAGATAGGAAATCAGACAAGTGCTAAACATGTATACAAGGTGAACTACCCCTAGCAAAGTTCAATCATCATGCCATAGAGTGAAACATATCTTGTGTATCCAAATTTTATCGGAGTTGCAGCGGTAAGATTACACAAGTTAAGATTTCAGCATGTGTTTGCGAGAGGTTGAATGCTTGTCATTGCCTAACTTTTCAACTGTGCGAAGCCTATGCAGAAGCAATCAGAAGCTTAAAGCAACAGTTTCGGTCATACACTACACAGCTCAAGTTTAACTCAAGGTGCAATGAGAAATAGTCTCGAAACTGTGATGTGTTGACAAGCAATCCCATCTCGATCTTTTCAATTCACTTAAAACTTGGTTTAGATTTTATTGACAGAATATGAACAGACCAAGCAAGTGACAGACTCAGAACTAGAGACATAGCAACCTAGCATATATGAAAAGCACGAGTGAATTCAACACATCCTATACATGCTAGTTGCATATCTCAATGGTGAACATTTTCATGTTTAAGTTCATTAAGCAGGTTCACCATTCAAAAATAGCTCGACTCACAACATGTATTAGTGATCAGAAAGAGCATAAGCTACTAGCATCAACATATAGCATCGGAGCACACTAAACAGGGCATAATCACATTTTAAAGATTATATACATGAAGCTCAGAATGTAAAAGCGTATGCTGAAATGCAAAAGAAAAGCAAAGCAAACGAGAAAATAGTCAGTTTATGATACAAGATCCAAAATGTTTCCCCCATCTAAAAGGGGAAACACACACCAAGCTCACCCCTCAACCGATTAAAGGTTGATTCGTCCAAAGGCTTGGTGAAAATATCAGCCAACTGATGATGAGTATCGACATGGTGAAGGTCGATATCACCCTTCTCATAGTGGTCTCACAAAAAGTGAAAGCGCACATCAATGTGTTTGGTCTTCGAGTGAAGCACGGGGTTCTTAGCAACGCTAATCGCACTCGTGTTGTCACAAAGCAAAGGAACACGAGAGAAACTCAGACCAAAATCACGCAACGTGGCCATCATCCACAGCAACTGGGAACAGCAGCTAGCCGCAGCAACATACTCAGCCTCCATGGTAGACTGGGCGACACTAGACTGCTTGCGAGAAGACCACGATATAAGAGAAGAACCAATAAATTGGCAAGTCCCAGAAGTGGACTTGCGCTCAATGCGACAACCAGCAAAATCAGCATCGGAATAACCGCAAAGGGAGAGGGTGGAGGAAGCTGAATACCAAATCCCGAACTCAGGTGTGAAACGAAGGTACCTGAAAATGCGCTTGACCGCCTGACGGTGAGAAGTGCGCGGCGACGCCTGAAAGCGCGCACACAGACACACCGCGAACTGGATGTCCGGGCGTGTCGCCATCAGGTAGAGCAGCGACCCGATCATGCTTCGGTACTCCTTCTGGTCTACAGCTTCTCCATCCTTGTCCGCATCCAGGGCCGTCGTGGTCGACATGGGTGTTGGAAGAGGCTTGGCCTCACCCATATCGAACCTCTTCAGCAAGTCCTTGGTATACTTGCCCTGGTGCACAAACGTCCCTACTCGGGATTGCTTAATTTACAATCCGAGAAAGAAAGTCAGCTCACCCATCATACTCATCTCGAACTCCCTGCTCATAGTATCTACAAACTTGGCAACCAAAGCGTGAGAAGAACCACCGAAAATGATATCATCCACATAAATCTGGACCAAGAGAGTGTCTTTACCTTGCTTGAGGAGAAAGAGCGTTTTATCCACACATCCCATTTTAAAACCCTTAGCAAGCAAAAAGGTTTTCAACCTATCATACCAGGCTCTAGGGGCTTGTTTCAAACCATATAAAGCTTTGTGGAGTTTGAAAACATGGTTTGGAAACTTGGGATTTTCAAAACCGGGGGGTTGTTCAACATAAACCTCTTCTTCTATGTAGCCGTTTAAGAAGGCACTCTTGACATCCATTTGAAAAAGTTTGAAACCTTTGGATGTTGCAAAAGCCAATAGTATCCTAATAGCCTCCAAACGAGCTACAGGAGCAAAAGTCTCCTCATAGTCTATCCCCTCCTTCTGACTATAGCCCTTTGCTACAAGCCTGGCCTTGTTTCTAACAACGTGGCCATCCTCTCCTTGCTTGTTTTTGAAAACCCATTTTGTCCCAATAGGCTTACAGTCTGGAGGAGGTGGAACTAATACCCAAACCTGATTTCGCTCAAAGTTCTCTAACTCCTCATGCATGGCATTGACCCAATCCGGATCCGTCAAAGCGTGTCCAACATCTCGGGGCTCAAAATCAGCAACAAAAGCAGAATGAGCAAAGTGAGATATTTGAGACCTGGACCGAGTGACACGTTCGTCAATGCTGCCGATCATCTGCTGAGGGGGGTGTTGGCGTTGGAAGTGTCGTGGCGCCTCCCGAGCAGAAGTGATCTCCCCCTCAACAGCAGCTGGTGCCTCCCCGGGTACAAAAGGTACAGATCGGGGTGGCGGATCCCACGGCCCCCAGGAAGAAGACGTGTCGGGGCCGTGAGTCATCGTAGAAGCCGCTCTTTGCGGCACAACAGGTGGAGGGGGTGCTGGATCATCCATACCTTCAGCACCCTCATTCTCGTCATCAAAAAGAGGCTCACCAACCTCATGATCACCTGCACGCTCAAAACGAGAAGAAGGACAAACCATGGTCTCGTCGAAGGTGACATCGGATGTCTCCATGACTCGGTTAGTGTCAAGGTTAAGTACACGATAAGCTCGAGTATGAGTGCCATAACCCAAAAACACACCGTCAGAAGAACGAGACTCAAACTTGTCCAAGTTGCCCTTTTTGAGTATAAAATAATGGCAACCAAAAACTCTAAAATAACTCACCTTGGGCAGTTTTCCAAAACGCAACTCATAAGAAGTCTTTTTCAAGAAAGCTCGGAGAAAAATGCGATTGGAGATGTAGCATGCAGTGCTCATAGCTTCGGCCCAATATCACCTAGGAGTCCTATGCTCATCGAGCATCGTCCTGGCCATATCTACAAGGGTCCGATTCTTCCTCTCTACTACACCATTTTGGGGCGGTGTGTAGGGAGAAGAAAACTGATGCTCTAAACCCAACGAGTTACAAAACTTCTCAAAATCTGAATTCTTGAATTCGGAACCATTATCACTCCTAATAGCTCGCATCGAGTTCAAAGGGAACTCATTCTAAAGATGCAAAATCAGATTGCGAGCAAAGGAGAAAGTCTCGGTCTTCTCAGCTAAAAAGAAGACCCACGAATATCTCGAAAAGTCATCAACAACGACAAGCACATACCACTTCCCCCCAATCGAGCTCACCCGAGCCGGACCAACAAGGTCCATATGTAAAAGCTCTCCAGGGTGCTTGGTCATGACCTGAGTCACTGGATGGTGGGGAGCGGCAACCATTTTCCCATGTCTACAAGAATGGCAAACATGATCCTTCTCCATGGATAACTTGGGCAATCCTCGGATTAGGCCAAGTGAACTAAGCCTTGCAAGCAAGTCGAAGCTCAAATGTCCAAGTCTCCTATGCCACTTCCAAAGATCAGAGGAGGAAGGTCCAGCCAAAAGACAACGTGAAATTCCAAACGACTCAGAGAAATCCGCACGAAAGACTTTTCCAAAGGGCGAAATCACACAAACAAGATTGCCCCGAGGATCCAAAATACGACTGAGATTCGGCTTAAAACGAATCTCATAGTCGTCATCAAAGAGTTGCGTAACAGAAAGAAGGTTAAAATGCAAGTTAGAAACAAGAGCAACATCGCGCAACACAAAGTGCTCATTAACTCGCACCGACCCACGAGACAAAACTTTACCTTTGCTATTGTCGCCGAAGGTAATAAACTCCTTTCCGGCGACTGGACTAAGACTGGAGAACCACTTGGCGTTTCCGGTCATGTGCCTTGAACACCCGGAATCCACCAACCAAACTTTCTCCAATCGTTTTACCTACATCAATAAAAAGACATAGGGTGAGCATACGGACCAACACTGGGGTTGGTGAAGTATGGAGAATACTAGTGTTGGGCCGGCTGCTCAAAAGAACGGTTAGCAGAAAAACCATTCCTAGCACGCCTACGAGAAGAGCGATCACCACGTTGAGGAAAACGTGGTCCGCTAAGGAAGGAGCGTCCATCGCGATACTCAAAACACGGTGAGGGAAAACGCTCAACTACAAAGCCACCGCCACAGGGTCCATAAGCTGCAATTGCAGGCTCCCGCCGGGCACGTCCTCTCCGCTGCCTAGGCCTGGGAACTTGAGGTTCTGGACCTCTAGGCCTAGCAGCTCTCCTTGGAGCTCCCCTCTGAACATTCGGCACATGTACATCATGGAAAGGATGGTACATGTTCGGATTGTTCATCTCCCTAACACGACGCGCCTCTCTCTTGCGCCGAAAGCAGAACTCACTCAAGTGTCCATCTCTCCCACAATGCTCACAATGGTACCTCACCACTCTCAAAGGGGGTTGTTGGTACTCACGGTAGTGGGTGTGGATCACTTTGCCCTTCTGTGGCATAAGCTCCTCCTGGATGGGTGGCATGGTGTCAAGCTTGTTCTTGAGGTGGTTTGGTTTTGGAGCCCATGATTGTTTCTTTGGTGGAGCTCTCGGAGGTTCAACAAAGACCCCATCCTTGGTGTTAGGCTTGAGAGGCTCTTTGGGTGGAAGCTTGGTAAGTTTGGGAGTAGTAGTGGAGTTGGGCTTCTCACTCGGGTTCAAACCACTCGACTCTCCAATCTTCCCAAAAGCAGAAACATCAACGCCCGGAGCAAAGCCTACACCAGGACCACTAGCAGCTCGCTTGAATTGGGAGATCATCATCCCGAGCTGTGGCTCACCACTAGACACCCATGACAAGATGGTCCGAAGGTATGTGTTTTCCTCCTCGGTTTGCATCTTGTCATGCTTCACGTTCGCAATCTCCATCTCCAAACCCGCACAAAGAACACACCTAGCCACACATGTGCTACCTGAGTTGGCCTCTTCAAGAGACACAATCTTGGCATTCTTCTCTGCCAACTCAGATTGCAAGACAGGACAAGTCTTGCACGCACCCAACAGCGAGGGTCTAGCCTTCAGCTCATCCACCTCTCCTACCAACGCAGCATACTTACTTCTCAAAGTGAGAGGGTCATACTTACTCCTCCTCAGTGACAACAACGGTGGACTTGACAGACTCAAGTTCCTTCACCGTATCCTCCCACTTCTGCCTAAACTCCTTGCGCTCTCTAGAAGCACGCCTAAGCAACTTGTCCTGATTAAGCAAGGCGGCAGTAAGCTTCTCGACCTCAACAGAAAGCTCGTCGTGAGTGAGAGATACCTGGGAGGTGTCGTCGTCGTCGTCGTCATTCCGAGGAGTCTCCTCCAGCTCGCCGTCGACCTCCTTGCCGAGGGCCATGGTGCAGAAGCCGTCATCGTCGGCGAAGAAGCAGAGGTCGTTGAGCTTGTCCGCGATCCTCTTCTTCTTCTCGGACTCGTCGTCGCTTGAAGAAGCGGAGTCGTCGTCCGAGTCATCGACGTCGCTGAGCGTGGCGAAGAACGCACGCTGCTCAGCCTGGGCCTTCTCCAAGTACTTGGTCTTGATGTACTCCTTGTTGAAGCCGCCCTTCCGCTTGTGCCTTGCGGGGACGTACTTCTCCTTGCGCTTGCCGGAGTCGTACTTGTGCCCATGATCGCCCTTCCCAGATGAGTGCTTCTTCTTGGGACAGTTGGCGATGAAGTGGTTGGGGTCGCCGCACTCGTAGCATCCCGAGCGTCCTCCTCCGTGGCGACGGTTCATGCGGTTGTTGTGGAACCGCGAGAACCGGTTGGCGAGCATAGCCAACTCGTCATCCCCCAAAGACTCCAGCTGCTCCTCTGTGACAGAAAAGAGAGAAGAGAGTGCAAAACCTCCAGAGGAGTTAGCAGAAGAGCCAGAAAGCAAAGCCATCGACGGGCCAGAAGGATTTTCATAAGAAGCCCTCGCCATGGCATCGATCTCACTGGACTTGAGCTTACTAAAGAGCTCGTCGCACGTGAGGGTCTCATAGTTAGGCGATTCGATGATCGCCTGAACCTTGGAATCCCACACCGACCGATCGAGAGTATGCAAAAGCTTGAGAGCCCTCTCATGATCGTCGAAAGTCAACAGCTCCTTGTTAGCCCTCATCCTGTTGACAATCACCTGAAAGCGAGCGAATAAGCTTTCTATGCTCTCGCCAGGCATATGTCGAAAGTTCTCATACTCTCGCTTGAACGACTCATAGAGACGGGTTTTGACTTGAGAGGTTCCCTCATGGAAACGCATGAGGGTAGCCCAAATCTCCCGAGCCGTAGCGAGGTGAGAAACGCGATCAAACTCACTCATGCTCAGGCATGAGACAAGAGCATTACGGGCTCAGCTATTGGCATCGTGCTCATCGATCTGAAGCTGAGAGACACGAGCAGCCAAGACCACGTAATCGGCAGAGTTGCAAATATCCCAGATGGAAGCACCCAAACTCTGCAGATAGGCCGACATGCGTATCTTCCAATACGCATAGTTTGTCCCATCGAAAAATGGCAGTTTGCCTACGCCGCGATCCATGTCGCCTTCTGTGGATCTCGAACCGGCTAAGGTGGAAGATCCTTAACCCGCTCCGATACCAATTGAAGGACCGAGAATGCACTAGCAAGGCGACAAGAGGGGGGGTGAATGGGAGCTCAAATATTTTTTTTGAAACTTTGGCCGATTGTCCCAAAATCAATCCCCAAAAGCTACGACCGAGAACGTGATGCCCACGACCTTTGGAAGAGCGTGGATGATCCCTAGGATCACAGCGAGGCACCACAAAACGATAGCAAACCAAACGGCAAAAGCAACGGATCAAGTTCGACCCTTAAAAACCAAGTCCCGAACGTAGATAGACGGCTACGTCGAGAAATCTCCAAATACCGATGCTAACAAGTAGCAAAGATACCTAGAGAGGTTCCTTGGTCAACTATAAGGCCAAACGAGAAGTCCGAAAACCAAGCGAGGATGCCGGGAGAGCAAACGCACCAAAACGCAACCTTCAGGCAAATCCCGGACTGTCCGGCCCTGGGGTCCCGGACTGTTCGCGGTACTGCCGGATTGTCCGCGAGCGAGTGGCGGACTGTCCGCTGGCAAAACTCGCCAAACAGCAAAGCTGCTGAAGTCCGCTGGACAGTTCCCGGACTGTCCGCGGCATTGAACTGCGGACTGTCCGCCGGTCAACCAAAGCCAAATCAGCCGAAGAACACAGCCACTGGTCCGGCTGCTCCCCGACGCTAGGACTGTTCGCCGGTCAGGTGGCGGACTGTCCGCGGCTGTCCAGTGAGGGCGATTTTGATCGCCCTTCACCCAAATCACTCCCAAATTGATTCAAACCGAAATCCCTTGAACCCAAACTTGGAGAGGATGATCACGAGGTAGTTAGGAGAGTATCCCCAAGAAATCATCCGCTCAAATCAACTTAATCAACGAGAAATCGAAGGGGAAGGTGTATGAACCGAAAAAGCACCACGAAAACGAAATGAATTCGATCTACTTGTTCGTGAGGAGTTAGATGAATTCCTTTGGTCGAAATGACCTCCTCACTATAAAGAACAAGTTGATTCAAATGGATTTCGCAAAGACGCAGTAGAGAGGGAGATCCAGTGATGGGAAAATCGCAGAGAAACAAAGAACGCAAAGAACACGAACCAAAACGTGAATCAACACATCGATCTGCAACCGTGTGGCTACCACACGCTACAACAGTGAGGATACGGCCTCACTTCCTCAAAATCTCTAGTACACAGAGGTATGGTTCTCTACGGATCTCAGCTAGCTACAGCAGGGGATTGGGAGAGCAGGAAACCCTAAGTGCAAAGAGCAAAATGACTGAGATAGATGGGGAGGTGGGTGTCTCCCCCTACTTATCCTAATTCTAACTATTCCTAATTCCCACTCTACCCCTAACTACTTACAGAGCGAACCAGCTAAACCCTAAGGTTATTCTGGACCAACTCGTGGTAGGTGGTGATCCGACGGCCACGCCCGCACAACTCATAGCGTTGCCTCGACGCAACCTCCCGATTGCCGTCACCGCTCTGCTTGTCCTTTTCCCGGACGTCGCACCCCCGGTTTTGTGGCCCAAACCGGGAAACCAGCCTTCACGATCAACCCCCGGTTTTGAGGCCCAAACCGGGAAACCAGCCCAACGTAGCCTGAGTTTTGTGGCCCAAACTCAGCAAACCCGCAGCACCCAGGTTTTGAGGCACAAACCTGGAAACTGTCCTCAGCCCGAGTTTTGTGGCCAAACTCGGAAACCATCCGCGCCCAGGTTTTGAGGCCCAAACCTGGAAACCGTCCACCCGATGGTTTTTCTCTGGATCTACCACCAAACCGAAGCTGTAGAAGGGATGCACCGCCCGTGCACCCCGTCCACCGACACGTGTCCCTAGGTTCTCGACCCGAGCAACACCTTGTCCCACAAGTCTTCGCTCGTCGCTGTCCCAGGCTGCCAGCCACCACAGCTGATCCTCGGGCCACCGGTCCCTCAGTCCAAGCCTCACGTCCACCCTTCGCCACTCTCGGTCCATCGGCACGACACGTCTCTACTTGACCTTCACCTTGCCTCTGATCACTGTCTCCGTGCTCGACACCTGCACAACACAAGCCAAAGAACATGCGCATTATCCCAGTTGACAATCACTCATCACTCAGAGACTCAGCATACGCCCATGTATCCGTAGTGGAATGCGACGATGCAAGGCTTGTATGAGATGATAGGTGTACCAAGACTTGCATGCATGAGGTGGAGTCAGGTGGATGTTTTGTGATGAAGAAATGAAACCACTCTGCCTCTCCTTCCTCTTCCACTTTCTCCTTTCTCTCTCCTTTCTCTTTATATATATTTTTTTTTCTTTTTTCACACTTTGTCTCTTTTTTATATCTTTCTTTCTTCTTTTTTTGGAAGGTACATGGGTGATTATGAAGGCCATGCGGTGCCACCCAGCTCCTTCTTTTCCACCATCTCTTCTTAGCAAGGTTAAGCTTTTCCCTTGTTTGGTTTTGGGTAATTTATGTCACCTGGTGTACTAACCTTTGTCATGAGGTGTTTATGAGCTAGGTTGGTACACACCAAGTGTGGGAGCTAGATGATGATCATGGTATTGGTGGTGATGACCAAAAGATGGATCAAGTGCTCTACATTTGGAAAAGAAGAAAGAGAAAAACAAAATGGGCTCAAGACAAAGGTATATGCATAAGACCCATTTTGTTTTGGCACTCAAGACACCATAGAGGGTGTGAGTGTGTTTAGGATAGATAATCGTACTATAAAGAGGGAAAATCTTTAATTACAATGGTTATCTAGTGCCACTAAGTGTGAGTTTCATGTCCATATGCATTGCGCTTAGTGTCATGGTGAGATTGATGAGAAAGCCCAAGAAAATTATTTGTGAAAAGCTATCTCAAGTGCTAAATTTGATTTGGTGCTTCTGGGTAGAGATAGCACTTAAAAGCGTTTGAAAAGAGAAGAAATTTGGTCGTGGTCGGAAATTCCAGCTTAGCTCGATGGATTTCCAGGAAGGGGTCCTCTGTTTGGTTTTCGCGTTGATCCAGAATCTGGTGTCAACCGAGCTGAAAATTCCAGTCCGTGTTCTTTTCGACGCGAAGGCTGCTCCCACCTTGGAACTTCCAGGGCGCGCCGCCTGGAATTTCCAGTGCGGGTTTGAACCTTTACCAACGGTCGGGAGACGCTCCCACCCTGGAATTTCCAGGGCGCGTCGCCTGGAAATTCCAGTGCGGGTTTGGATTGCTTGGAGCAACGGTTGGGAGGGCTGGCTTGATGGATAAGGCTGGCTCCTCCCTCCTTCTTCCTCCTCTCTCCATTCCCCATTTTCTTACTCCTCTTGCTCAAACCCTAGAAGAGAAAAAGAGCTCTAATCCTCCCTCTCTCACTCCATTGATTTGAGGTGCAAGCAAGTGAGAGAGCAAGCTCCATAGATTGATTTGAGAGCTCCAAGGGGATCCCCTCCATCCGTCTCCTCTCCATCTCCATGGTTGGTTCATGCTCATGAGAGGAGGTGGAACCCTAGTGTTTGTGCACTTGTGATTCATATTTGTGGCACTAGGTGATTGTTGTGATTGTTGATTTCTTATTACTCTTGGTGATTGCCGTCACCAAGACGGTTGGTGATTTGGTGATTGGTGAGGGGATTTGGTGATTGTATCCGCCCCCAATCAAGTTCTTGTAAGGGGTTCTTGACCTTTTCCCCGCGGGAGACCGCAAAAGGTACTCTAGTGGATTGCTCGTGTCTTTGAGCTACCCTCACTTGTGAGTGGGTTCTTGCGGTGCTCATTTTTTGAGCTAGGTTTGTGAAACACCTATTAGCCGCCGAACCACCAAGTGTGTGGTCGACACAACGGGGACTAGCGTGCCAGCAAGCATGTGAACCTCGGGAGAAAAATTGTGTGTCTATTGTCTCATTGGATATCTCCCGGTGTTCATTGGAATTCATATAGTGATTGATTGTCTCTTGCCGGCGGCGGTAACCATCTCTATCACTTGCATTTACTTTCTTGTGTAGTGATAGTTGTTGTTAGAAGTAACTCTCTAGTTACAAGTAATTATTTCTTGCTAGCTCACTAGTTTAGAGAGTAGTGACATAGCTCTTGTGTGCCATAGTGATTATAATACACTAGAATTGCTTGGATAGGTGGCTTGCTACACTTGGTAGAGCTAGAGCAAAAAGCTTTGCTTTCTAATTGACTAATTAGTTGCTCTAAGTGTTTTGTAGAAATTTTATTAGGCTATTCACCCCCCCCTCTAGCCATTTAGGACCTTTCAAGTGGTATCGGAGCAGTGGTCACCATTTGCATAAGGCTTGACAACCTTTGGTGTTAAAATGGCTCAAATTGTGTTCAACCATGTTGGGGGCAAACCACCGTTCTTTGATGGCACATCTTTTGATTATTGGAAAAGAAAGATGAAGATGTATTTGGGTTCAATCAATGACAAGGTGTGGGATGTGGTTGAAAATGAGTTTGTGATTCTTGATCCTACCAATCCAACACCAAATGACTCCATCAACAAGCAATGCAACACAATGGCGCTCAACACCATATACAATGCCATTGATCCAAAGGTGTTCGAGCAAATCAAAGATCTTGACAATGCAAGTGAGGTGTGGAAAAGATTAGAAGAAACATATGAGGGCACTTCAACGATAAAAAGTGCCAAGTTGTACATGCTCAAGGACAAGCTCACCAACTTCAAGATGAAGGATGATGAATCAATCCCGGAAATGTTCTATAGATTGCAAGTCATCATCAATGATCTCAAGTCCTTGGGAGGAAAGGTACAAGATGAAGACTTCACTCACCGGTTCTTGAGTTGATTGCCCAAGAGATTCAAGACACTTCGCACCATCATCTTTAGAGGAGGCTTCAAAAATGTAACTCCAAATGAGGTGCTTGGTGATGTCATGACCGAGGATCAATACAATGAAGATAGTGAAGAAGTGGTCAAGGAAGAGGACAAGAAGAAGAAGAGTGTGGCATTCAAAGCCACTTCATCCAAGAGCAAGGGAAAGTCCAAGAAGGAATAACCAAGTGAAAATGAAGAAGCTAGTGACATTGATGATGAAGCCTTAGCTCTCTTTGTGCGCAAATTTGGCAAGTTCAAGAAGAAGAAGGGCTATCGCGCAAGGAAGAGAAGAGATTACAACTAGAACAAAGACTATGTGAGAAGGTGCTACAAGTGCAAGAGCAAGGATCACGTTGTAGCGGATTGTCCCTACAATAGTGACAATGATGAAGATGAGAAGAAAGATAAGAAGGAGAAGAAAGAGAAGAAAATGAGCTTCAAGAAGAAGAAAGGTGGTTCATATGTTGTCACATGGGATAGTGATGCATCATCCGATAGTGAAGACTCAAGTGATGATGATAACAAGAAGAGCACCAAGAAGAAGGCACTTGCAAGCATTGCAATCAGCAACAAGCCTTCTCTATTTGACACTCCATCATGCTTCATGGCTAGGCCAACAAAGGTACAATCCGATGATGAGAGTGATAGTGAGAGCGATGATGATGAGGAGCACTCAAAGGAGGACCTCATGGACATGTTGGAGCAACCTCACACTTGCTTTGAGATGAAGAGGAAGGAGTGCAAGGAATTGCGCAAGAAGCTTAGTGCTCTTGAGCAATCCCTTGATGAGCTCAAGTCTACTCATGAGAGGCTAGAGGTAGCCCATGAGAAGCTTGGCAAAGCTCACACCAAGCTTGAAAAAGCTCACTCCTCCCTCCTTGATCAAGTCAAGGTTGAGGATGTTGTTCCAACATGTGACATAGGAGTAACCTGTGATATTCTTGATGAATCTTTCTATACTCCTATTGTTGTTGCTCCCACTAACCCTTCATGTAGCTCATCCACTACTACTTCTACTATGAATGATGGTTTCACTTGTGATGCCTCACTAATGGTGGAGAATGAGACCTTGAAAAAGGAGGTCAATGAGTTCACTCGTGCCTTAGGCAATGCCTATGGTGGAGATGCCCGCTTGCTTAAGTGCTTGGGTAGCCAACGGTTCTCTCTTAACAAAGAGGGATTGGGCTATACACCCAAGAATGGAAAGGTGGCTTTTGTGACTCACAAAACTAGTTTTGTGAGAAGCAATGGTCGGTTTTGCAACAAATGCAAGCAATCCGGGCATATAGAGCAATATTGCAAGAACAAGAATGCTAATGTATCCTCAATTCAATTTGATTCTTGTTATTTGCTTACCAAGGGTATAAATGGTGTGAAGGCTAAGTTTATTGGTGCTCCCATTGTTGGCCCAAAGAAGAAGGCAATTTGGGTGCCCAAGAGCTTAGTGACTAACCTTGGAGGACCCAAGCAAGTTTGGGTACCTAAGAAGAATTGATCTTTTCTTGTAGGTAAATTATAAAGCCGAAGGAAGGCATTGGGTGCTTGATAGTGGGTGCACTCAACACATGACTGGAGATGCAAGAATGTTCAATTCAATCAACAAGAATGATGACAATGGGATTGATAGTATTACATTTGGTGATAATGGCAAAGGCAAGGTCAAGGGGCTTGGTAAGATTGCTATATCCAATGACATGAGCATATCCAATGTGTTGCTAGTAGAGAGCTTGAACTTCAACTTGTTATCCGTGGCTCAATTGTGTGATCTTGGATTCAAATGCATATTTGGGGTTGATGATGTAGAGATCATAAGTGTACATGGCTCAAATTTGATCTTCAAAGGCTTTAGATATGAGAATCTATACTTGGTTGATTTCAATGCTAGTGAAGCTCAATTGTCAACTTGTTTGTTTACCAAATCTAGCATGGGTTGGTTGTGGCATAGAAGACTTGGTCATGTTGGAATGAAACAATTGAATAGATTGATTAAGCATGATCTAGTTAGAGGCTTGAAGATGTGGTGTTTGAGAAGGATAAACTTTGTAGCTCTTGTCAAGCCGAAAAGCAAGTTGGAAATACTCACCCTAAAAAGAGCATGATGAGCACTAGCAAAGCATTTGAGCTATTGCACATGGATCTATTTGGACCAACAACATACACTAGTATTGGTGGAAACAAATATGGCTTTGTGATAGTGGATGATTTCACAAGATATACATGGGTGTTCTTTCTAAGTGACAAAAGTAATACATATGCTACATTCAAATCTTTGGTCAAGAGATGTCATAATGAGTTTGAAACAATCATCAAGAAAGTGATAAGTGACAATGGTAGTGAATTTAAAAACACAAGAGTTGATGAGTTATGTGATGAATTTGGAATGAGACATTAATTCTCGGCCAAGTACACTCCACAATCAAATGGTCTTGTTGAAAGGAAAAATAGAACTCTCATTGATATGGCAAGGTCTATGCTTAGTGAGTACAATGTGAGTCATTCATTTTGGGTCGAAGCTATCAACACAGTTTGCTATTGTAGCAACCGCCTCTATTGTCACCCCATGATGGAGAAGACTCCTTATGAGTTATTGAATGGAAGAAAGCCCAACATTGCATATTTTAGGGTCTTTGGTTGCAAATGCTATATCTTGAAGAAAGGCACTAGATTAAGCAAGTTTGAGAAGAAATGTGATGAAGGCTTCTTACTTGGCTACTCCACTACAAGCAAAGCATATAGAGTTTGGAACTTGGCTAGTGGTACTCTTGAGGAAGTGCATGATGTTGAGTTCGATGAAACAAATGGCTCTCAAGATTAAGAAGAAAATCTAGATGATGTGAAAGGAACTCAATTGTCCAATGCAATGAAGAATATGGATATTGGTGACATTCGGCCTAGGGAAGTGATTGATGTTGAAGATAACAAAGATCAAGTGCTCACCTCTCCAATTGTGCAAGCTAGTGGTTCTCAATTGCAAGATCAACAAGTGGCTAGTTCATCTCATGATAATCAATCAAATATCAAAACCAATGTAAGTGATCAAGTTCCCATTCTCCAACCGGTTCATATTGCTAGAGATCATCCTATAGATCAAATAGTTGGAGATATTAGAAGTGGTGTGCAAACTAGATCAAGGTTGGCTTCTTTTTGTGAACATTATTCATTTGTGTCATCAATGGAACCAACCAAGATAGAAGATGCTTTGATGGATGTTGATTGGGTGAATGCTATGCATGAAGAATTGAATAATTTTACTCGCAATCAAGTTTGGGAATTAGTAGAGAGACCAAAGAATTACAACGTGATTGGCACAAGATGGGTCTTTAGAAATAAGCAAGATCAAGATGGCATAGTGGTGAGAAACAAAGCAAGATTGGTAGCTCAAGGTTACACTCAAGTAGAGGGTCTTGACTTTGGTGAAACATATGCACCGGTTGCACAGTTGGAAGCAATTAGAATCTTATTAGCTTATGCTTGTGCCCATAATATCAAGCTCTATCAAATGGATGTCAAAAGTGCATTTCTCAATGGCTATATAAATGAGTTGGTATATGTTGAGCAACCTCCTGGTTTTGAAGATGACAAGAAGCCCAACCATGTGTACAAGCTCAAGAAGGCACTTTATGGTTTAAAACAAGCACCAAGAGCATGGTATGAGAGGCCAAGGGATTTTCTCCTCTCTAAAGGGTTCAAGATGGGTAAGGTTGACACCACCCTCTTCACCAAGAAGATAGGCAAAGACCTATTTGTATTGCAAATCTATGTTGATGACATTATCTTTGGTTCAACTAATCAAGATTTTTGTGAAGAGTTTGGTGAAATTATGGCTAATGAGTTTGAGATGTCCATGATTGGAGAGCTTAGCTACTTCCTTGGTCTACAAATCAAGCAAATGAAGAATGATACTTTTGTTAGTCAAGGCAAGTACATTAAGGACATGATGAATAAGTTTGGATTGCCAGATGCAAAGGCCATTAGCACACCTATGGGGACAAATGGACACTTAGATAGTGATGCAAGTGGAAATATGGTGGATCAAAAGCTATATCGGTCTATGATTGGAAGCTTACTCTATGTGACCGCATCAAGACCGGATGTCATTCTTAGTGTATGCATGTGTGCAAGATTCCAAGCCCCACCAAGAGAGAGTCACTTGAAGGCAACTAAAAGAATATTGAGGTACTTGAAACATACACAAGATGTTGGTTTATGGTATCCAAAGGGGTCAAACTTTGAGTTGATTGGATATTCGGACTCCGATTATGCGGCTTGCAAGGTTGATAGAAAGAGCACATCGGGCACATATCAATTATTGGGAAGGTCACTTGTGTCTTGGTCATCAAAGAAGCAAAATAGTGTGGCACTTTCAACCGCCGAAGCCGAATACATCTCCGCCGGTAGTTGTTGTGCTCAATTACTTTGGATGAAAGCAACTTTGGATGACTTTGGGATCAAATTCAAACAAGTGCCATTGCTATGTGACAATGAGAGTGTTGTGAATCTCACAAACAACCCCGTGCAACATTCAAGAACAAAGCATATTGATATTAGGCACCATTTCATAAGAGACCATCAACAAAAGGGTGATATTTCAATTGAGAGTGTTGGTACCGATGATCAACTTGCCGACATATTCACCAAGCCACTTGATGAGAAGAGGTTTTGCAAGCTAAGGAACGAATTGAACATACTTGACTTCTCAAATATGTGTTGATGCACCCCCCCACTTATATGACATGCCTCTCCTTTGACAAAGCAAGGTAAAAGTTGATTGACATATGCATCCATCCTTTGCTAGGGACATGTTTAGTGCATCTAGTCATTCCTCACAATCATTAGGCTCATTCATGGAAATAAAGTGATTTTGATGCTTGTATGATGCCACTATTGTTTCTATGCCTTACTTGATCTAGTGGTAACATATGACATGTTTATGGGCTTGCAATCCTAGTGTTTAATCTAGAAAATGAGCAATGGAACATTCAACCAACGTGAGTAAGATAACCATTGCGAGATGTGTGAAGAAGCTTATTCTAGAGCAAACCGTGTTGAATGATTCATGCAAATGAACTAGATTGAACCAAATGTAAAAGAACTACCTCTCTCTCTAAACAATTTGAATCCTTTTTATGCAAACCTTTTATGGAAATAGATGACAAAGGGGAGAGAGTGTAACAAAGATAAAATGAAGGAGATCAAAAATTTTGAAAATGCTTTTTGAGCACACAAGTAGGGGGAGCAAGCTCATGAACTTGGTTGGTGCATTTGATTTGTGCATGTTCATATGCTTGCTTGCATTGCACAATTTGTTTAACTTGATATCCATGCTTGTGTGGTGTATGCTAGAAATAAAATTTTGAATGATGATTTGCAAACAAGCATGCATAGGTGGTAGCTAGATATAATTTGTTTTACAAGTGGTACTAGAGCCTTTCATATAATGTTGATCTCATGAGGTATCTAGTGTTTTTGTAAGTCTAGCTAACCATGGTGCTAAGGATGCTATACATTGGCAACTCCGATTGGTATCACGCTTCAAAGGTCCATTCTTTACACCTTAGCATCATTTGATAGTATTACTCTCCCACATTTCATATCCATGCATATGTGTCGAACTTGAACCAAACACTATAGCACATATGTAGGGGGAGTTAATACTAACAAAGAGGTGACTCAAATTTTCAAATACATATCTTTGTGAAAGGTTGTCATCAATTACCAAAAATGGGGAGATTGGAAGTCCTTGTTTGGTTTTGGGTAATTGATGTCACCTAGTGTACTAACCTTTGTCATGAGGTATTTATGAGCTAGGTTGGTACACACCAAGTGTGGGAGCTAGATGATGATCATGGTATTGGTGGTGATGACCAAAAGATGGATCAAGTGCTCTACATTTGGAAAAGAAGAAAGAGAAAAACAAAATGGGCTCAAGACAAAGGTATATGCATAAGACCCATTTTGTTTGGCACTCAAGACACCATAGAGTGTGTGAGTGTGTTTCGTATAGATAACCATACTATAAAGAGGGAAAATCTTTAATTACAATGGTTATCTAGTGCCACTAAGTGTGAGTTTCATGTGCATATGCATTGCGCTTAGTGTCGTGGTGAGATTGATGAGAAAGCCTAAGAAAATTATTTGTGAAAAGCTATCTCAAGTGCTAAATTTGATTTGGTGCTTGTGGGAAGAGATAGCACTTAAAAGGGTTTAAAAAGAGAAGAAATTTGGCCGTGGTCGGAAATTCCATCTTAGCTCGATGGATTTCTAGGAAGGGGTCCTCTGTTTGGTTTTCGTGTTGATCCGGAATTTGGTGTCGCCCTAGCTGGAAATTCCAGTCCGTGTTCTTTTTGACGCGAAGGCTGCTCCCACCTTGGAATTTCCAGGGCGCACCGCCTGGAATTTCCAGTGCGGGTTTGAACCTTTGCCAACAGTCGGGAGAGGCTCCCACCCTGGAATTTCCAGGGCGTGCCACCTGGAAATTCCAGTGCGGGTTTGGATTGCTTGGAGCAACGGTTGGGAGGGCTGGCCCGATGGATAAGGCTGGCTCCTCCCCTCCTTCTTCCTCCTCTCTCCATTCCCCATTTTCTTACTCCTCTTGCTCAAACCCTAGAAGAGAAAAAGAGCTCTAATCCTCCCTCTCTCACTCCATTGATTTGAGGTGCAAGCAAGTGAGAGAGCAAGCTCCATAGATCGACTTGAGAGCTCCAAGGGGATCCCCTCCATCCGTCTCCTCTCCATCTCCATGGTTGGTTCATGCTCATGAGAGGAGGTGGAACCCTAGTGTTTGTGCACTTGTTATTCATATTTGTGGCACTAGGTGATTGTTGTGATTGTTGATTTCTTATTACTCTTGGTGATTGCCGTCACCTAGACGGTTGGTGATTTGGTGATTGGTGAGGGGATTTGGTAATTGTATCCGCCCCCAATCAAGTTCTTGTAAGGGGTTCTTGACCTTTTCCCCGCGGGAGATCGCAAAAGGTACTCTAGTGGATTGCTCGTGTCTTTGAGCTACCCTCACTTGTGAGTGGGTTCTTGCGGTGCTCATTTTTTGAGCTAGGTTTGTGAAACACCTATTAGCCGCCGAACCACCAAGTGTGTGGTCGACACAACGGGGACTAGCGTGCCAGCAAGCACGTGAACCTCAGGAGAAAAATTGTGTGTCTATTGTCTCATTGGATATCTCCCGATGTTCATTGGAATTCATATAGTGATTGATTGTGTCTTGTCGGCGGCGGTAACCATCTCTATCACTTGCATTTACTTTCATTCTTTTTGGTGTAGTGATAGTTGTTGTTAGAAGTAACTCTCTAGTTACAAGTAATTATTTCTTGCTAGCTCACTAGTTTAGAGAGTAGTGACATAGCTCTTGTGTGCCATAGTGATTATAATACACTAGAATTGCTTGGATAGGTGGCTTGCTACACTTGGTAGAGCTAGAGCAAAAAGCTTCGCTTTCTAATTGACTAATTAGTTGCTCTAAGTGTTTTGTAGAAATTTTATTAGGCTATTCACCCCCCTCTAGCCATTTAGGACCTTTCACCTGTAAGGTTAGCGAACAGGAATACCCGAAGGTGCATATAAACGAGATAGCATGTTCTTGCTTTTAGTGAAAAGGAAGATGGTGCTTTGTTTTTTTATTTTAGCAAGGTGAGCTAGCATATCCTTCGATGTAAATGGAACTTGACATTATTACTGCCCTCCCCCACACTTGGACTTTTGTGTAAAAGCCAAGTGTGCCAAGTCAGGGTCTCCTTTTGAGTGTGTTCCAAAACATCAGAATTGTGTAGTTGATGTAGCTCCATGTTGTCGTGCATCGTCTGTCCTTTGTCCTTCTTAGTTTCAACCTGAAATGGTTATTGACCAAGAATACCTGAGGGTGCATTCTAGCCTGGCAACATGATCTTGTAATTATTGAAAAAGAATACATTTTGTTTTTGATAATTCGGGGTATCTCCCGACAGTGCTTTGCTTATGGTCATAAGCTTGACCTTGGGAAACCTTTTGAATTGTCCCAAATGTTGGTGATGTGGTTTCCCCTCCAACACCAACCTGATATGCAAAACTCATAATAAGGTACCACAAAATTTGCAAGATTTATGATAAACAAACCGATCTACAATAAACCTTTTTAGGATTCTAGGGATATGGAGCAAAAGGGGATTGAAGATTTTGCAAATGAAGTTGGAGTTGCAGATCAAAGCGAGGGTTTCTTCAAATGAGCATGAACTTGGCGTGGTAGGAAGGACATAGCTTCCATGCTCATGGAAATTTGAGGTAGAAGATGATGTTGAGTTGGGAAGCTCGAAAGTATTCCCAAAGTGAGCATCACAGGAAGGGTTCCGTTCAAATTTGAAGAAACATGTCGGTGCTTCCTCTTTAGGAACATCTAGAGTTTCTTCCGAGTTGTTCTTTTTAGGCACAAAGTGCTCAGCATCTTTTTCTAGAACCGACTCGAGAGACTCAAATGGTTCTACTAACATAACCGTTTCGGGCTCGTGTATATAGGAGGGAGGTTCAGCCACAGAATTATTGGCTTGAACCGTTGGCATGAAAATGTTTTCCCTCCTTATATTGACAGCAAATTCCCCAGTTTTTGGAAATTCATCAAAACGTTTTTGTAGGGGGAGCCCGACCACGACATCGAAGTCTTGAATGTCAAAGATATGAAAGTCTAGCATCAACTTCAAATTGTTATACTTAAGTTGTATGCTATGAAGGATGCCTAGACTGTTCACGCTTGACTTGGAATCTAGCCTTAGGTGCTTGTTTGTTGGGGCGAAAGGCTCGTGAACGAACGTGTTCGCAAAAGATGCGAACATGATGTTCACCCCAATAGTAGGATTGTAAAGCACTTCTATCCAGTCTCTGCCTATTTTGGCATGGATGAATGAACAAGAGGGACTAATTCAAATTTCCTCGGAAGAGTGTTCTGCTTGTTCCACCCAATTGCTACTTATAAAGGATGGCAACTCCTCTGCATGAAGGATTTCTTTAGGAGGTTCAAGAGGAGTGCCAAGAACTAGAGGCATCTTCTGGCATGGATGCTTCGAGGTATCTACGTAACTGTCAAGGCGTAGAACGGAAAATCTAAAGGGAAGAAAACTTCCTTCAGAGGTTCTGTTAGCGATGAGGGTCTCTGAGTTTGAATCTCAGGTTTGGTTTTAACCGAAGAGTCATCCTCATACTTGGGTTCATCTTCTGCTAGGAGGGGATCAGGAAATGGAGTGTTAGCTAGAATAAGGTCTAGCAAAGCTTCTCCTTCCCCTGGGGTTTTGCACATGAACGATCCTCCAGTGGAAATGTCCAGCTGTAGAGCAGATTCCATGTTCAACCCTAACCAAAAGTGTTGTAACAACACGTGGATGGGTAGAGACAAGTCTGGGCCTAACCGTGAAAGAGTTAAAAATCTTTCTCAGGCTGCACCTAATGTTTCCTTCTCTTTTTGTTGGAAGTTGAGTAACTCTAGTCGTAGGTTTGCATACGAGATATGGGAAAGAATGCGAGACAGAATCTGTTCCTCGGTTGTTTCCAATCTTTGTTAACTTTTCCTACGTTATTGTTGTACCATTGTTTCGCCCTCTCAGCAAGAGAGAACGGAAACAACTTCCAACACAGTGTTTCTTGTGACATGCCTGCAATTGTCAGGCATGCACAGAGTAACCCAAACTCCCAGAAATGAGGGTAGGGGTTTTCATGATTGTACCCTGAGAAGGGTTGTTCACGAACCATGGCTATAAAGCCAGGGAGGAGTTCATAGTTAGAAGCTGTGATTGGCTTTGATGATTGTGGTGGCTCAAAGAACTCGGCCCGTGGAGCGGACAGGTTTTGGATAGTGGATGGCTCCATAGGTTTGGTAAGAAAGGAAAAGAAAGGTAAAAACAAAGATACATGAGCGAACTAGGTTTAGAGACTAAAGGCGACAACCGTTCCTCGGCAACGGTGCCAGAAATGCTTGTTGGTATTTCTTAGCGTAAGCAGAAAAGTTCGCAAGCGCACAGAAGTACCGTTGTAGCACTTCACCCGGAGTATTCAGGGTATCGTATTTTCCACAGGGAACGGTGGGCTCTGGTCTCTTCATCTAGTTCTCCCAAATAAGACATAGAGAAGGGTAACGAGGGTAGCAAGGTTCTTCTAAGGAACTAGTCCTTATGTGATATAAGCTCAACCAACAAAGCCTACTTCGGTCAACGGGTGAAACTGGTTTCCCAGTCTATGCCGATACAGCTCTACCTGGAATCCCAAACGTTGGTGGATTACAAAGGACAGATAGGGCTGTCACCACCTACCGCCTACCTCCTCAACCGTGGAGACCCAGGCAACCAACCTGTGACCGCTTAGCCTAAACACCGCGTTTACGCCAAGGGCCACTACTCTAGCGTGACGGACCAGGATGTCAGAGATATCATCTATCGATGATTACTCCGACTAATCCAGGATGGCTTTAGAGATCCGAAGACTTGTAACGATGTGTACTTGGATTAGGACTCTAGTTTGTAACTTAGCCGAGTTGTAAAAGGAAGTCCTGTAATTAGAATAGGACTCCAATATTGTAACCGGCTAGGACTCGGTCTGCGCTAAGGTTCACCCGGACATATAATGGGAACCGGGCGCAGGCTCTAGATCATCGAACATTGAATCATAACAATGCACAAGGCACACGCCGCACTGGACGTAAGGTATTACGCTATTTAGCGGCCTGAACCAGTATAAATCGCTGTCCCTGTGTACTCGCCGAGTCCTACGAACGCCGATCCCCACCGAACAAATCGTCTGAGATTACTGAAGACGAGTTGCCGGTCAACAAACACCGATAGCTGGCGCGCCAGGTAGGGGCTTTTGGCGATTCGACGACCAAGAGCCCGGCGAACCACGACAACATGTTCTCGGCGGGATCAATTTTCGTTTTTGGCTCATGGACTTGCATTGCGGATGATCAAGGAAAGCTGCACAGACAGCTCGCCGTGGAATCAGAACCACAAGCCATGCCAGAGATGGAACACCTCGCTCAGAACCTAGCAAATCTGACAATCCAAGACCCGCAAGATCCTGGGGACCATACAAAGGCATCCGACTCCTACTCCAACTCGAATCCTGAAGAAAAGGACCCGGACACCTGCTATGGCTTCACCTTCGGGCTGCGGAACTCTGCTGAAAACTTCCATAACCTGATTGGTGCAAAATTCAAAGAGTATCAACAGATACCTTTGACGGGAGCTCAACAGGGACTCGTTTTCAGCTCTACCAAGGAGGGTAACATTGTCCATTGGCCAATTCAGCCTGCCCCGGCTAGACTGGTTGGCACAATTGACCAGCAACTTCCATACCAGCACGGACATCAGCTCCCTTTTGAGGAACACGACTCCACAACAGAACTAATCTCCAGCACTTCTACTTTGGAATCAGTAACACCGGGATCATCAAACCAGGGCTACACTCGTGAAGTCTTCATGGCGGGGCATCAGTCATCTCTACGACCACCAACCCCACCAGATGTCTTTCAAGACGATGAAACTCTGAGTATGATTTCTGACAATGATCCGGAAGGACCTAGGGAAACCGAGTCCTTGAAAGCTGAAAGAATCCGAAGGAATCAAGCTAAGGAGGCCCGCAGAAGGCGAGCAACTCAATGCAAGGAAGCTGTAGATCGCTACAATGCACGACTAGAGGAGTACAACACCCGGAGGCGTCTGGAAGCAGAGGCAGAGCGTCAAGCTCGCACTGAAGAAAATCACTCCCAGGATGATCTTAACAGACGACGCCCTGATTGTTCTCGCAACCTTGAACCCGAGTTCATGAGGGTCGCCGGCCATAAAGTCTTCCAGACTCCCTATCAAAACATACTAGCTCTAGCTACGGAGATGGGAGCCAAGACCAATCGCACCCCTGATGAAGAGCGACGACTAGTCATGCTTCAGACTACCACACTCCAACTACGGGGGCGGAATCTTGAATCCCTAGCTGATGAGCAAGCCTCATCTCACCCGAGACAGAGGCGGCCGGTTCAAGAGCGACTCGGTCGTATCCCAGCAAGGAGCCTTCTGGGCCACCGACTACCCGACCAAGCTGAGGGAGGAGCCGAATCTTCATACAGAGGAATCACAGTTGCAGCATCCGACGCAGTTGATCGCTTCCCCTGCTTTTCCCAAAGGCTTCGAGCGGTTTCGTTCCCGCGAAAATTCAAACCCGGGAATTACTCAAAGTACGACGGGAAGACAGAACCTAAACGGTGGCTCAGGTTGTATGCTCAAGCAGTCGAGCTAGCGGGTGGAAGCAACGACGTCAAAGCACTCTACCTCCCAATGGCTCTAGAGACAATGCCGCTTGCTTGGTTTGACAGGCTTAAACCCGAGTCCATCGACTCCTGGAAACAACTACATCGTATCTTCGTTGAAAACTTTGCTGGTGTCCCAGAGAGATCAGATCCCCAGACTAAGCTCAGAACCTGCAAGCAACAGAAAAACGAATCAATGCGGGAGTACTATAGGCGATTCTCTGAAATCTGCTCTACAGTATCCGACATTACAGACAGAGAAGTAATTGACCTTTTTGGCAACGGTATTTGCGAAAGGTACAATTACAAAGATTTCATCAAGCAGTACCCGACCACCGCTGACGAGTTCCATCGGGCTGTAAACTCCATGATGGCGACAGAGGAACGCACACAGGAACGCTTCCCCGATAGAAACACGCAAGGTGATCAAGGAAACAACCTGAGAGGCAACCAGGCACCACAGCAAAATACCCGAAAAAGGGCAGGAGATAATACTGTTGCTGCCATGGAGCCTCAGAAGAAGGGAAACAAGCCATTCACCTTTGATGACTTACTCGACGGACCCTGCCCTTTCCATCCGAAAGGTGGACATAAAGCAAGGCACTGCCAACAGCTCAAGGAGCGAGGCTTGAACTCCGACTTCAACAAGAACAAGAAAGACAAAGGCAAGAAGACAGCTGAGGATCCTCAACAGGACGCCGGTGGCTTTCAGCACCCCAAAGGAACTATTAATGTCATCTTTGGGGGAGTAACTACCAGCGACAACAAGAGGTTTCAAAAGCTTTCCCTGCGAGAGATCATGTCCACCGAACCAGCGACACCCAAATACCTCGACTGGTCCGAACATCCAATTAATTTCTCCAGAGCAGATCAATGGACCAGTGTTTCCAATGTAGGCCATTACTCGCTAGTTTTGGACCCCACGGTCGCTGGATATACACGTGGGAGGGTACTCATCGATGGCGGAGCAGGACTCAATGTTATCTTTGCAAGCACCCTACGAAAGATGAATCTAGATCTCGCAACCCAGCTCACACCATCAACCGCTCCTTTCTACGGCATAGTACCCGGAAAAGCGGATGTACCACTCGGAAGGATTATACTACCCGTCACTTTTGGAACTCCGATCAATTACAGAACGGAGTACATCAGTTTTGAGGTAGCCGACTTCGAATCATCGTATCACGCCATATTCGGGCGACCTGCTATTGCCAAGTTTATGGCAGTACCCCACTACCCGTACCTCTTATTGAAGATGCCGGGTCCCAAAGGAATCTTAACCTTCAGAGGCGACTTGAAGCGGTCATTTGATTGCGACACAGAGGCTGTCCAAATCGCTGAACAAGCTCAACTCGCCATGGAAGTACAAGAACTCGCTCAGATGGTGCTTAATACCAAGCCTGGAGATTCAGAAATCCCAACCAAGAAGGCGGGTACTATTCAACCATCAGCAGAAGTCTCCGCAAAAGCCATTGACCTGGAAACCGGTGATCCTTCCAAGACAGCGGTTATCAGTGCTCACCTAACTGAAGAATAGGAACTCGCGCTCACCAAGTTCCTTAGAGGAAACAAAGACATATTTGCTTGGAAACCAGCAGACATGCCCGGGGTCCCAAGGAACTTGGCTGAGCACAGATTAGAGTTAAAGGAAGGCTCTAGACCTATCAAGCAAAGATTACGACGATTTTCACCAGAGAAGAAAGAGGCAATCAAGAAGGAAACAGCCAAGCTACTCACGGCCGGATTCATCAGAGAAATCCTCCACCCCGAGTGGTTAGCTAACCCAGTGCTAGTCAACAAGAAGAACTCTGCTGAGTGGCGCATGTGTGTCGACTACACAGACCTCAATAGGCATTGTCCAAAGGATCCCTTCGGATTACCAAGGATAGACCAAATAGTTGATGCCACCGCAGGCTACGCCTTACTCTCTTTTCTGGATTGCTACTCCGGGTACCATCAGATTGCCCTCAAAGAAGAAGACCAACCCAAGACATCGTTCATTACTCCTTTTGGAGCATACTGTTACAAAACTATGTCCTTTGTACTAAAGAACGCGGGGGCTACTTATCAACGCGCCATCCAAGATTGCCTGGGTGATCAGATTGGCCGCAATGCAGAAGCTTATGTTGATGATGTAGTCATAAAAACAAGGGATCCGACCACCCTGATATCAGACCTAGAGGAAACCTTCAACCGATTACGTGCGTATCAATGGAGACTCAATCCAACCAAATGCGTCTTCGGGGTACCCTCAGGACAGTTACTCGGATTCCTCGTTAGTCATCGAGGCAAGTCAAAAGCAGATCACAGCTATCATCAACATGAAGCCAAACTACCTCTGTCCGAGACGTTCAGAAACTCACCGTGTGCATGGCTGCGTTAAATCGATTTATCTCACGGCTCGGAGAAAAGGGATTGCCTTTCTTCAAATTACTTAAAGCCGGCGACAAATTTCAGTGGACGGATGAAGCGGACAGAGCTTTTGAACAACTCAAAAGCTACCTTATCAATTCACCCATACTGACGCCGCCGGAGCCCAGAGAACCGATGATGTTGTATATCGCAGCTACCACACACGTTGTCAGCACAACAATCGTGGTGGAGCACAAAGACGACAAGCACATCTACAACACCCAACGACCAGTTTATTACATCAGCGAGGTACTATCCGACTCGAAAGTCAGGTACCCGCAAGTACAAAAACTGCTCTATGCTTTACTCATATCCTCAAGAAAGCTGCGGCACTACTTCGAAGCTCATGAGATCACGGTAGTCACGGATTTTCCTTTAGGAGAAATCCTTCACAACCGTGATGCTACTGGAAGGATTTCCAAGTGGGCAGTTGAATTAGGGGCACTCAACATCAAGTTCACTCCGAGGAAAGCTATCAAGTCTCAGGCCCTAGCTGATTTTGTCGTCGAATGGACTGAAATACAGCAGACTAGAGACAATGCTACTCCCAATCATTGGAAGATGTACTTTGATGGGTCCCTAAAACTCGGAGGAGCAGGAGCGGGAGTCCTTCTTGTATCACCTGCTGGCGAACAGCTCAAATACATTCTGCAAATATTGTGGCCAGCCACCAGCAATGAAGCAGAATATGAGGCACTGCTCCACGGACTTAAACTAGCAGTCACTTTGGGCATTAAGCGGCTATTAGTCTATGGCCATTCTTCCGTGGTCATTCACCAAGTTAATAAAGACTGGGACTGTACCAAGGAAACAATGAACGCCTATTGTGCTGAAGTACGCAAGCTAGAAAAACACTTTGCAGGACTGGAACTCATTCATGTTACCCGGGATCTCAACGTGGCAGCAGATATACTCGCGAAATTGGGTTCTAACAGAGCACAAGTTCCTAGTGGTACCTTTGTACATGAGTTATCCAAGCCTTCAATCAAAGAGGAGGAGTTCGAGCCAGAACCCGCAACCCAGGTCCTATCTCTAGCACCCGACTGGACACGAGTTTTCATTGATTACTTCAAAGAGCATAAACTGCCAAGCGACAAAACTACAGCAGAGCAAGTCACCAGGCGTAGCAAAAACTATGTTCTAGTCGAGGATAAGCTGTATCGACGCGGAGCTTCATCAGGGGTCCTCCTCAAATGTATTACACCAGAAGAAGGCAGGGAAATCCTGAATGAAGTCCACTCTGGGTGCTGCGATAATCACGCAGCTTCAAGGACACTAGTCAGAAAAATCTTCAGGTCAGGATACTACTGGCCCTCAGCTTTAAAAGACGCGGAAGACTTAGTCTGCCGCTGTCAATCATGCCAGTTCTTTGCCAAGCAGCAGCATGTACCCGCACATGAACTAATATGCATCCCTCCGTCATGGCCCTTCTCATGCTGGGGACTCGATATGGTGGGTCCTCTCAAGCGCGCCCCAGGCGGATTCGAGTACATCTACGTTGCAATCGACAAATTCACAAAATGGATCGAGTACATGCCCTTGGTCAAATTCAATGCTTCCAAGTCAGTCCACTTCATGCAGAGCATCTTTCACCGATTTGGAATGCCGCATAGAATCATCACTGATCTTGGGTCCCCCTTTACGGCTATCGAATTCAAGTCATGGGCCAGCGATTGTGGAATCAAGATAGACTACGCATCAGTGGCTCACCCTCAGTCCAATGGCCAAGTTGAAAGAGCAAATGCCCTGATTCTCGCCGGATTAAAACCAAGGCTATTTGACCTCCTAAAAGATCACAACGGAAAGTGGGTTGAAGAATTGCCTAAGGTAGTCTGGGGGCTACGAACACAACGAAGTCAGGCAACAGGCCAAACACCTTTCTTTCTGGTATATGGCATTGAAGCAATCTTACCGGCTGACTTAATTTGGAACTCCCCATGAACGGAGCAGTACAACGAGGGCGAAGCTGATGATACCAGGCGGTTAGAAGTCGACAGCCTTGAAGAAGCCCGACTAACCGCACTTTTTCAGTCAGCAAGATACCTTCAAGGGATGAGGTGCTATTATAATAAGAACGTCCATCATCGCACCTTCCAAGTAGGCGACAAGGTGTTGAAGAAAATTCAAAACACTGTTGGACGTCACAAGCTTGAGTCCATGGGAAGGTCCTTATATTGTATCTAAAGTAACAAGACCCGGGTCATTTGAGCTAGTCACTGAAGATGGATCTCCACTGCCAAATTCATGGAATATAGAGCACTTGAAGAAATTCCATACTTAAGGACTACGCTACAATTCTGATTCAGGGCAATTGTATTTATTAGTCGGATATTAATAAAGTTTGAAGTTCATACGACATAAGAACTTTTATCCAGGCTTTTTTCTACACCTCATCACGACTATTCAGTCGCCTAACAGTCTCTGCAATAGCAGGGCTTACCTCCGACTAATATATAATATTACTCGGATAGAATGGTTCAGCGGAAACCATACTTGAGTTACGAGCTTCGAGCTCAATACAACTCACAAGGTAGTACGGTTTAACACCCGGCTATCAGCCTATAGCGAATATGAAATCCACTATAGTGGACAACAGTTCCTATAAGGCATAACAAGGTGGATTAGTACTCACCCTGTTACACATTTCTTGGACAGAGGTCCACCCACCTTCGCACTCAAGCTGCGATCGTCAAGAGGATACGATCCACCCTGAAGGAACCAACATTACGGTCTTTCAAGAGGCGCCTGATCGGAATTATCCCTTGAACAAGGGTACTAAGAGTAGTACTTGGGCAAGACTAAGTTCTCTACACAATGATTAGAGAAACGAAGTCACATGACCCAAACTAAAGTGCTAGCGAGCACTCGGATAGACTCGTCTAGTTAGACGCCTGGTCATACATCCACAACAAATAAACTCAACCCATTGCCAAATAAATTTGCCGCAATATGGAGTTGGACATATATGCAATTCACAAGATTCAAAAGTAACCAATATTTTTGATATCTTATAATAATTGTTTTCAGGAGATACAAGCTGCAGAGACTGAGGAGTCTAGACTACTCTACAAGATCTAATATCTGTGAGTACTCCTCCGCGGCGGCCTTCACCTCCTCTTGCATTGCCGCAAGGTCCTCGTCGCCTTTGCCCTCAGGAAGAGTCATCAAAGCAGACAAGTCGAAGGACGGCAGATGAAGCCGCAGCGTCGCCATCAGGCCTTGCACCACGGAAATTGACATATCTTTGATGTATTGCGCCAGTCGTCTAGGTGCAGCCTTGGCCCGCTCAATCAAAGTCTCCTCGACTCCTGCTGGCGCCGGAATCATGTTGAGTAGGTGCTCGACAGCATGCTCCAAGGCCTTCAAGGACTCCACCGACTCTTTTGTAGACTTCAAAGCCTGCAGAAGGTCCCGGTCAGCACCCTCACGCATCAATTTGGCCTCTTGAATAGCACTCTGAGCGTTAGCAAATACCTCTTCAAGCTCTGCCTGCTTCCGATTGAAGGCGTTCTGCCACCCAGAAGCCAGCTTATTTGCATCTGCATACACAACAGTCAGTTATCATGTCATCTGACTAATATTATAGAGCAGAACGACACATAAACTCCAAGTATACCTTCAAGCTGCTTTTTAGAACTCTTCTTGAGCTCCTTCAACTTCTGTTCCATGGCAGCGGACTTTGATATCAGCCCAACCTCTCGGTCGTTAGCAGCGTCACGCTCCGCTACCACTTCCTTGAGGTTGCCTTGGAGTTCATTAATGCGATTATGCAAAACCTGGGTGGCTACCTTCTGACTAATTTGGTCCTGGGCAATATAGTCCCGGAGCTCTTGGTTTTCACGAGACAGCTCCTGGCGGATCCGGGTGACTTGATCTCTAACCTTGAAGTCAAAGGACTACAATACAATAATATCGTGAGTACTCGGATGAGTTTACAGTATAACAAGCAGAGATTGAGACTCTTACCTCAACAAATTGGTGAAGAGCTTCAAAGGGAGCCCTCACCTGGTCCCTCAGTTTCTTCAGCCGAGTAAGGTCCTGGTCGTACCCGGCTACGCCAAGAGTAGCTCCTTGGTGTGAGGACTCGGGTGCATCTAAAGATCCTCCCTGCTGACAAGCTGAAGCCTCCGCATGTATCTCTGTCAAGACCATGTCCAGGGTAGGTTCGTCCGGCTGTCGTGTACGAAAAAACCAGTCATTCCAAACCCGGTCAAACTCCAATTGAGCGGGAGAACGAAAGATGGAGTATGGCCAACCAACCTGAGGCAATGGAAGAGCATCCGCGTCAGGAGCGACTTCGACCTGAGACTTGGACGCAGAGGAGTCAGGCAGCGGATCTACCTGACTGAAGGTTGGCGGCACGCTGGAGTCATCCTTGGCCAGCAGCTCTGACTCCTCCACCGCCTGAGGATCAGGAATGACACTCGAGGCTGTTGCACCTGGTTTTGCCTTCCTGCAAGCAGACAAGTATACATGTCAGTATCAGAACTCTGTGTACACTCTACAAAGCTGAAAACTTACTTCACGAGCTTCAAAGGCTTTGGTAGCTTCAAGAGCGGCTGTATCAGAAGCGGGTCTGAAGTCGGAGGCTTCTTAGACACCACGCTGCTTGAAGTCCCTTGCGCCATCCCAGCATCTGATACAGCGACATATATAAGACAAGAGACCATCAACACTCAAAAGGACTACAAAGTACTCGGTTTTTCCCTTACCAGGAGCACCCGGCTTATAGTGCTTATCAGACAAGTCTTGAGATAAAAGAACTTTTCGACAAGCACGGCGATTACCAGTGCGAGCCTTCTTAAGGACGGGTCCTCCGGCTTCTAGTTGAGGAGTCGGCGACCTCTTCCGGCTACCCTCAGCCTCTGGGTCTATAAGCAGGACACCAGAGTCAGTTGATTCTGTGTCAAGCCAGTAAAGATCTTCAGGCGAACTTGGTTTGTTAGGAAGATCCTCACTTCTGACGGGACCTTCCAAAATGATGCCTCCGCCTTCTTCAGTCGCCGGAGGCAGTGGAGGGCAATCATTGTTATCTCTCCCCTGGCCCTATAAAACAGAAGGATATCTAGTCAGGTCAGAAGGATATCTATTCCGTACCTTGACGACACGACAAATTAAGTACTTACCTGAGGAGGAGGATTAATGGCGGAGAAGGATGTCATCACTGGAGCAAGATGTCCACGGCTCTTAAGTAGCCGGTTCACTCTCCAGAGGACTTCGCAGTCTGCCAATTGCTCGACAGCGTGGCGACCCGGGTCGTTCTTACCCATGTATTCGAACCCAAAGTTGGCTCGCTGCTGAAGCGGGTGGATGCGCCGGGCAACAAAGTCTTGACCGACAGTGTATCCGGTCAGCCCATTGATTATCAAAGCGTCTATCATAATGAGGAGGGGTTGGATAGCCCCTACTTCTTCACTTGTGAGCTTCTCCTTCCATTCACGGCACTTCTGTGGAGGCCATTCATCATGACGACGAAGAGCTGGGGGTGGGTTACCCATATAGAACCACCCAGCAGCCCAGTCTCTTACCGAGTCTGACAACTCGACAGTGATATATTCACTAGCTACTTCCAATCTAACTTGGAGGCTAGCCCCTGCGACTACTTCGACGCTAATATCACTTGGTTGACATTTAAACCAGAAGAAATAGCGGAAAAGAGTAATAGAGGGGCATATCCCCAGAAAAGCTTCACAAAGATGAGTGAAGATTGCAATATGAAGAACCGCATTGGGAGTAATATGGTTCAGAGTCAAACCATAGTAATGCAGCAAGCCACGAAAGAAATCAGAAGCAGGAAGCCCCAATCCCCGCTCCACAAAGGACTTGAACATCACGATCTCCGTGGTGTTGGGGGCAGGAGCGCGGTGATCAGTGGGTGCCCTCCATCCATCAAGTGGTTGCGCCTGTAGCAATCCTTGCTGCGCCAGGAACGCCAGTTCCGCCAGGGTGGTGTCCGGTTTCTTCCATGCCAAGACATCTGTTGGCGGGTTCGGATGCTTTGGTCTCCCGGTGGTGGTGATCCTAGGTCTCTTCTTCTCTGCTGCAGACTGCTTCTTGGGACCCATGTTGGTGATGAGAGATTTTCTACGCATCCACTGAGAGTTGGCTAAGGGATCCCTAGCTCTGAAGGCAATGGCTTGATGAAAGCGTGAGGAAAACATAAGCCCGACGGCGGCTTATTATAGATCTATTTTGATAACCGTTCAGCTTTTTTAAACGGCGTCATGGCAACGTCTGTAACCCTAACGGCTGGGAACACGTGTCAGACGGCGTCAGAGACAGAGAACAGGAAGAGTAAACAGACAAGTTTTCCTTCCGCAAGATACATTTAGTACTCGGGAAACAAGACAGAGGACTCGGAAAATATTCCAAGTACCCGAATCTTTGTTATTATTACTCGGAATTACAACAGAGATACATGGAAACATCCTGAGATACAACAACTTTCAACAGAAGTACAATCAAGGTGTAAAATGCTACTCTAGTGAATTCAAGGTACATAGCCTTGATGCGTATTGCACCAAGGACCGGGTTCAGTGAGACGCAGTAAAGCAGACACAGAACCTTGGGTAGACACTATCTTTTCAGTGCATCCCAAGGTGGGTCTTTGGTACCACCCCAGTACTCAAGGAACTCGGGGAAGACCATCACCCTCGCCGCCCTTTTGACAACCTGTGACTCTGAGGTTATCTACGAGTGGTAGTCACTGTTGATGGTCCTTAAACACCTGTTTTACCATCAACATTTGACCCTAAAGTTCACCAAAAAGGCATGAAATGTAGTCAAATAGGTTTCAAACTAACCAAATTCCACATGTCCATAGAATTCTATTTGAATGCAGGATTTGAACCAAATTTGGACATATGGACCCACCAGAGGCCAAGCCCACTCAGCAGGGCCCAAATGCGCCTAAGGGGGGTGGCGCCCGCCACCCCTAGATGGCGCCCGCCACCTCTAAGTGGCGCCCGCCACTTGGGTTGGCCCAAGTGTCACCCCCTGCCACGTCACCGATCCGTGTGACCTCCCCAAGGCCAAATCTTGGCCCTTGGTCACTAGGTCAGTGGCATCGAACGGCTCAGCATGAAGTGGCGTGGATCAAGGCTGAATGGCGGTTGCTAGGACATGCAACCGACCTCCAAACCGCCTTGGACAACCACCTGGATGCAGTTGAAGCCAAGGCGGTGCATCCAACGGTGAGGAAGGTGGCGGCCGCCACCTAGGGCTGGCGCCCGCCACTAGGGTTAGCCCTAGGTCGGCTGGCTGCCCCCTATAAGTACCCCCCTCACTCATTTGAGCTATAAATACCCTGCTGGAGGCACCACTTCATTTGTACCATCATATCCCACACTTCGAAGAGAAGCAAAGCAAGAGAAGCAAGTGAGAGTTAGGTTCGAAGCTTAGAGAGCTTAGGCAGGTAGGTAGCTAGTAGAGCAAGGCATCTTCGCCCTCGCGGTAGCGCTGCTCAAGGCTTAGCTCAAGAGTAGAGGCGTGCGAGTGATCGGTAGCACTTACTATATTCTAGTTCATCATTTCAAGTATTACTTTATTCTACTTATCAGTATTGAGTGGTATACTTGATTGATTGCTTGAGTGCCTAGCTATCCTACAGTTCAATTCACTTAGCCATAGTAGTTAATCTCTAGTGAGCTTAGTGTTTGATCTTTGCCAATAGGTTGCTTAGTTAGTTTAGTGTTTATCTTATTAAGTCAAGTGTTTGCTCTGACGTCCGCAAGGGTGTCTCTATTCAAAACTAGGGTAGAGATAGTTAGAATATAGTTAAGCGTGGTGCTTAGTTATAGACTTACCTTCAGATACGGCTGGACCCCCGGATAGCTGTGGTAGCAAGCAGGTGGTGACAGCCCTGTGCACCTTGAATTCCACCACGTAGTTGGCCCAGTTTAACAGTAAGGCTCGTTGTGCTAGCGTTCAACCTAAGTAAGTGGTAAAGGCTAGTACGCCTCGATACTTGACAAGATAGGAAAAAAACTATACTCAACTTAGTTGCTTTCTTGTCTTTTGCCTGCCTTGCTTCGTAACTATCTCGCTTCGTAGTTATCTTGCTTTGTAGTTATCTAGGAATAGTTATTAGTAGTTAGTTATCCTTAGTTACCCTTTATCTACCTATCCATTCCACCTTACCTTAGCCATCCAGTTCATCCTTACCTAGCCATCCATATATTCTTTCTAGCCTCTCTTCTCCCCTTTTTCCCTTTTCTCTTTTCTTCGACTCTCATCCCCTCCTTGACTCAACTCATACACCACCCTAGCCTTCCCTTGGGATCAAATAAATCGACACCTGGTACTCCCAAGCGAAGTGCTACTATGATAGTTCTGTGCTTTTGCAGAATCTCCTCCTGGTAGATTGCATTCTCGCTAGCTAGCTCCTACTTGTGTCGGGACTCACAACCCCGCTTGGCATTAGTAGATAGCTACTTTAGTTACCCTATCCTAGGTGTAGCTAAGAACTACCAACAAGAATTTCTGGCGCTGTTGCCGGGGAAGGCAATCGGTGTATCGGTTGAGTCCGTGTCGAATTTATCTTCGCTCAAGCTCCTGCTTAGCGAATCCCATCTTACCCCATTCTTTCTTTCTTTAGTTCTTCTTATCTTTTTCCTTCATCTTCTTCAACTTCTTTCTTTCTTATCACGATGGCCAACAAGACCATTCGTGAGTTTTCTGCTCCTTCTGCCGCTAATGTAGCGATAGGACCAGACGTGATCGATGCCAACCTCAATTTTGAGTTGAAACCGGCTCTGATCACGATGGTCCAAGCTAGCTCGTTCTATGGCAAGGCTCATGAGGATGCCAATGCTCACCTCCAACAATTCTTGGAGATTTGCGGCACCTTCACCATTAAGGGGATAACCCAAGAAGCCATCCGTCTTCGTCTCTTTCCTTTCTCTTTGCTAGGAAAAGCGAAGCAATGGTTCTATACCGATCGCAATGCTGTAGACACATGGGACAAGTGTTCCAATGCTTTTCTCGCTAAATTCTTTCCGATGGGTAAGACGAACGCTCTTCGCAACAAAATCTCTAGCTTTACGCAACAAGCCGAGGAATCTATTCCCGAAGCTTGGGAGAGGTTGCAAGAGTACGTCGCTGCTTGTCCGCACCATGGTATGGAGGACTGGCTATTGATCTAGAACTTCTACCATGGCCTAACCCCACTCTCTAGAAGCCATTTGGATGCCGCCTCCGGCGGTGCATTCTTTTCTCTGAATGTTGCAGATGCTAAGGCTCTCATAGAGAAGATGGTGTCGAACCAAGGATGGAATGACGAGAGACTGCAGCCCCGTAAGCGAGGTATGCATTCCCTTAAGGAGGCCGACATGATCGTGGCCAAGATGGACCTGCTGGCAAAGAAGCTGGACAGCTGTGAGAAGATGAACCAACAGGAGAGTGTCCAATCTCTGGAATCCTACCTGACTTGTGAAGTATGTGGAGAAACCGGACATTCTGGGAGCCACTGCCCCGAGCTACATGAAGATTTGAACTTCATCAACAACAGTAACGGTTTCCGTCAACAGAATCAAGGATGGAATCAGTACTCCAATCCTCAAGGTAACAATTCATTCCCTCGCTCTAATTTTCATAATTCTGATGATTTCTCGTTCTTAAAGAATTTAGTTTACTCACAAGGTAGAACTACTGAATTTTTGAATAAGAAATTAATGTCGAATGATAAAGCCCTTGAGAATATAAATGCTAAATTGGAAGATTTCTCATCTGCTCTGAAAAATCAACTTAGCTTTAATAAGATGTTAGAAACCCAATTAGCTCAAATTGCTGCTATCATACCATCTTTTGAATCCGGCAAAATTCCTGCTAAACCTGACATGGAAACTGCTAATATGGTTGAAATAAAATATTTTAACTATTATGAAGATCAAACCATGACTGTTAAAAAGGGTGATCCTGGTAGTCCCATAATTAGATGCTCAATCTTTGGTGAAGTCTTTAAAAATGCCGTGTGTGATTTAGGATCGAGTGTGAACATTTTATCTAAAGATCTCTATGAAAACTCGTTCTTTCCACACATATCATCCACATCTGCCTATGTTGTGCTAGCTGATCAATCCACTTGCTATGTAGAAGGAATAGTTAGTGATTTACCTATTCATATTAGAGGCTCCTATGTTCCTGCTGATTTCATAATACTAGCTATGGGAAATAGGAAGGATGTGCCTCTAATCTTAGGTAGACCCTTCTTGAATACTGTTAATGCTTGCATATATGTGGGAAGTGGTAAAATTCAAATGACATTAGGAGGGAGAAAGGAAATATTCTCTTTTTCCCGTGGTCCCGCATATGCCGCTAACATGCAGGAAGCAAAACCAGTTCGTACCAAGAAGAGGCGCCCAAGAACAGGGTGGAGCAGAAAGAAAGAACCACCTCCTCCTGAGTTGTGTAATTCACATAACAAAGGAGAGGTGCCAAAAGAAGAAGAACCAGATGGAGTACTAAGAGAAGAAGTGCCCAAGGAAGAAGATCCACCCGATAAGGATGAAACTCCATGGACATAAGGTATGGTTTTACTTTTAATTTTTCCCTTCAATTTTCCCTTTTCGAATAAATAACATATGTCATGCATGTAAAAAAAAATCAGTTATCATTAGTTATATGCATAGGTATATGTTAACTTAGTTAGAACAATAAAAATATCAAAATAGGATAGTTTCCCTTTTCACAACATTAGATAGTTTCCCTTTTAATAAAATGAGAACAAGAGCTCCGACTGAGACGAAAAAGATCTTTTCACCAAGCAAGAAGCCATCTTGGGGGAGACTCCCGCTCCGATAAGGTATGTCTCAAGCCTACACTTTACATTCAGTTCTTAAATTCTATATCTTTTGAATGTCACATGCTTGCCTAAATAACCACTCCATGAATAAAATTGATAAAATCTGCTTAAACAAGTTGAAACCTGAATAAGATTTGAAATATGTCATGCAAATGCTATTGTTATGGTTTGAATAACTGGTCTTATCTAAGTTGTAGCTTTTGTGGGTTGCACATGCTTTAACTGAAATCATGCTTAGTGAATAAAGTTAGTAAGAAATGGAGTAATTCTTTAAACTTGTTAAGGTGAAATTAGGACCAAATCTGAAGGATTTCTTTTAAAAATTATGAAAACCTTGCTAAAAGTTCCTCCTAGATTTTATGCCATCCCACCACCAGCCAAATATTTGTTAGTCATTAGTCAAAACCACAAAGAGCTTTGTTTGAGTTGAGCTTTGTTAGACCTCATAGATCTTAGTAGAGAAGCTTATCATATCTTTTGAATCAAAATTCACGTACACCCACCATAATTGGCCTACTTTCCACTTTGGAAGTTTCCAACCACCAAATAAATTGCTTATTCTCTACACTGGAGATATGCAATACCCTGCCAAACATCCCATTGCTAGCCTTATGCTATTCCTACACTGGGAATAAGCATTTCTCCCCCTTTCCCTTTTCATTTCAAAAATCCTTTCCTATAGATGTCTGGGGAAATCTAGAGCTAAAAGAGAGAGAGAGAGAAAAATGAGCAAAGTAGCTCAAGAAAGGACTATGTCCTATGAAAAAAAAAGTGAGCAAAGTAGCTCAAGAGAGGACTATGTCCTAAGAAAATGTGAGGACACATCTTTTGTCTACTCACTATGTATCCAAAAAAAAAGAGAGAATTATCATTAGCTCTAGACCCCAGAAATTAACTAGGAAGGATTATGAAATACCACTCTATACACTTCCACATAAACCACACATGCACTTCTTGATCAATTTTTATGATTTGCTGCTCCATATGATCTGAGTGTCTAGCTTAGCAATAAAAATCAGGCAATTTGCTCATGGTTCTTAGCCTACCTATAACTCCACATATCATTCTTTAGAAATAGGAGAGGCTACATTTTGGCCTAAGTGAGGATTTAAACACCATTGAGTGATTGAGTGAATCTTGGAGGACTTAAGCAAGTTGTTATCTTTTGAAAACCTTGAAAAACCTCCAGACAGAATCCTAGTCAAACCTAAGCAAGATAAAAGTTTCCTATCTACTACTTTATTTCACTCTTGCATGTTTGAAGTGAAAAGCTATAAGCCTCACATTGCTATGATTAATGATATATGCTAAGTTATTTCTCACTATACAATATGCACTTGCAGACATCTTAAGTTGCTATCCATTTCATGCTCAATGCTTAAAACCGCATTGTTGCTCGAGGACGAGCAACAGGTTAGCTTGGGGGAGCTTGTTGACGGTCCTTAAACACCTGTTTTACCATCAACATTTGACCCTAAAGTTCACCAAAAAGGCATGAAATGTAGTCAAATAGGTTTCAAACTAACCAAATTCCACATGTCCATAGAATTCTATTTGAATGCAGGATTTGAACCAAATTTGGACATATGGACCCACCAGAGGCCAAGCCCACTCAGCAGGGCCCAAATGGGCCTAAGGGGGGTGGCGCCCGCCACCCCTAGGTGGCGCCCGCCACTTGGGTTGGCCCAAGTGTCACCCCCTGCCACATCACCGATCCGTGTGACCTCCCCAAGGTCAAATCTTGGCCCTTGGTCACTAGGTCAGTGGCATCAGACGGCTCAGGATGAAGTGGCGTGGATCAAGGCTGAATGGCGGTTGCTAGGACATGCAACCGACCTCCAAACCGCCTTGGACAACCACCTGGATGCCGTTGAAGCCAAGGCGGTGCATCCAACGGTGAGGGAGGTGGCGGCCGCCACCTAGGGCTGGCGCCCGCCACTAGGGTTAGCCCTAGGTCGGCTGGCTGCCCCCTATAAGTACCCCCCTCATTTGAGCTATAAATACCCCGCTGGAGGCACCACTTCATTTGTACCATCATATCCCACACTTCGAAGAGAAGCAAAGCAAGAGAAGCAAGTGAGAGTTAGGTTCGAAGCTTAGAGAGCTTAGGCAAGTAGGTAGCTAGTAGAGCAAGGCATCTTCGCCCTCGCGGTAGCGCTGCTCAAGGCTTAGCTCAAGAGTAGAGGCGTGCGAGTGATCGGTCCTGGAGCTGGGAAGAGTCTTCCGTCATCTCCAGTTCAGGTTTTGCTCTTGTTACTCAAGCACTTACTATATTCTAGTTCATCATTTCAAGTATTACTTTATTCTACTTATCAGTATTGAGTGGTATACTTGATTGATTGCTTGAGTGCCTAGCTATCCTACAGTTCAATTCACTTAGCCATAGTAGTTAATCTCTAGTGAGCTTAGTGTTTGATCTTTGCCAATAGGTTGCTTAGTTAGTTTAGTGTTTATCTTATTAAGTCAAGTGTTTGCTCTGACGTCCGCAAGGGTGTCTCTATTCAAAACTAGGGTAGAGATAGTTAGAATATAGTTAAGCGTGGTGCTTAGTTATAGACTTACCTTCAGATACGGCTGGACCCCCGGATAGCTGTGGTAGCAAGCAGGTGGTGACAGCCCTGTGCGCCTTGAATTCCACCATGTAGTTGGCCCAGTTTAACAGTAAGGCTCGTTGTGCTAGCGTTCAACCTAAGTAAGTGGTAAAGGCTAGTACGCCTCGATACTTGACAAGATAGGAAAAAAACTATACTCAACTTAGTTGCTTTCTTGTCTTTTGCCTGCCTTGCTTCGTAACTATCTCGCTTCGTAGTTATCTTGCTTTGTAGTTATCTAGGAATAGTTATTAGTAGTTAGTTATCCTTAGTTACCCTTTATCTACCTATCCATTCCACCTTACCTTAGCCATCCAGTTCATCCTTACCTAGCCATCCATATATTCTTTCTAGCCTCTCTTCTCCCCTTTTTCCCTTTTCTCTTTTCTTCGACTCTCATCCCCTCCTTGACTCAACTCATACACCACCCTAGCCTTCCCTTGGGATCAAATAAATCGACACCTGGTACTCCCAGGCGAAGTGCTACTACGATAGTTCTGTGCGCTTGCAGAATCTCCTCCTGGTAGATTGCATTCTCGCTAGCTAGCTCCTACTAGTGTCGGGACTGACAACCCCGCTTGGCATTAGTAGATAGCTACTTTAGTTACCCTATCCTAGGTGTAGCTAAGAACTACCAACAGTCACAAGAGTTCTTCTAGGCGCACCTCTGTGTCCCTCTGCTCGCGACCACATGGAAACCACCCTAACGGATGGTCCGTTCACAAGAGTTCTTCTGGGCACTTCATCTATTCTACAGAAGGAAGACACCCGGGGGCTCGATCATCTCAGCTACTGCTATTACAATACCCATGGAACTAATAAGAAGTTCTACACTCTCGAAAGATATGAGCTCTTTGCTTCCCAGGCAGGGTATTTATAGGCGGTTTCTTCTGGGTCTATAGACCAGGTTCATCAACAAGAGTGATCGCTGGACCAATAATTCAACCAATGTACTGTGGTGCATGTGAAGCTCGGCATGGGTAACAGAGCTGATTCTCACATGCACTTCAAGACGAAGACGACAAAGTTTGCAGTTGCAGAAAATGACAAACATCATTATTACGCACAGTTGGAACAGTCACCAGTCAATTATTGCTGGACTCAAGGTAATTTTTATTCAGTGGGGGGTGATATGGGATGTTTGTTGAAAACATTGCCCACCTGAAGCTGAGTAATTATTATTTGGACGGTTTAAGCAACAAGTTGGTGTCATGGTCTGACTACTCAAGACCTTAATAGATTACCTAATGGCTTCATTTAGAAGACCCCGAGAACCGACTACTATGGTACTCGGAACTCAGGCTCGGGGGCTGCAGGGTATAATCTATAAAGGAAATGTTTTTTCTTATTCAAGATTTACTCGGAAAAGGCTCCAAAGATCCTCAACGTTATTATAAATAACAAGAGGCTCGGGGGCTACACCCTATGGGTGCACTTTTTGTAAAAAGCGCACACCATGGAATTTCTTTACACTCGGAGCACTTCAAGATTTCTCAAGACATTACTCAGAGATTCTCAAGAAGAAACTAGAAGATAACGTCGTGAAGAAATGATGAAGAGCTCGGGGGCTTGACGGACCAGGATGTCAGAGATATCATCTATCGATGATTACTCCGACTAATCCAGGATGGCTTTAGAGATCCGAAGACTTGTAACGAAGTGTACTTGGATTAGGACTCTAGTTTGTAACTTAGCTGAGTTGTAAAAGGAAGTCCTGTAATTAGAATAGGACTCCAATATTGTAACCGGCTAGGACTCGGTCTGCGCTAAGGTTCACCCGGACATATAAGGGGAACCGGGCGCAGGCTCTAGATCATCGAACATTGAATCAAAACAATGCACAAGGCACACGCCGCACTGGACGTAAGGTATTATGCTATTTAGCGGCCTGAACCAGTATAAATCACTGTCCCTGTGTACTCGCCGAGTCCTACGAACGCCGATCCCCACTGAACAAATCGTCTGAGATTACTCAAGACGAGTTGCCGGTCAACAAACACCGACATAGCGGTAGCTAGGACTTGCACCCTCTTACTAGAGCACCCACCCGAAGGCTGAACGATCGGTCCCGCAGACTAGTTAGCGAAAGCTTAAACACGATAAGAACTTAGAACCAAGATGAATAGGAACTCTTATACATAAGTAGTATGCAAGATCATAGAGGTACAAACAAGATTATACCAGCGATTCTGGTGTTCCTCCTGCTAAGTGTACAAGCACGGCGAGTACACTCGTGGAGGTAGCCGACAACTTTAGTACTTCTCCCGCTCAGATCTCACTCGCTCCCTATTCTGGATAGCTACTAGAGCTACGAGATATGAGGCACTACTCCTTCCATCGATCCACTCAGAGGCACTACACCTGCCAAAATTGGTCGGGAACCGCCTCAGTAGGGGTGCGGCAGCACCACCACCGGGCCCAAATCGGCCCAAACTTCTCTGGTGGCCTCTTGGGGACTCCTAGATGAATGTTACATGGGTGGCTTGCCCTGTTGAGACTGTTTGATTTGGTATTGGGCTCATTCTCCACTTTTCCAGGCCCTGATTTGCCTGGTAAGTGGATCATCCCCCCTTGGGCTTATTTTGGGTCCATATACATGTGATATTTTGTACGTGATGGAGCCTGAATGTAGTCGTTTACGTGAATGCCCTCCTGCAATTGACCAAACACCAAAACTTGCGGAAATAGTTAGTTGTAAACCCTAATTCTATGATTGGTGTTGGTTTTATGCGAGTCTTGGTGGTTATAAAGTATGAGTTAAGGACCGCCAACACACCACCGGGGCTACCACAACTATTCGTGGGGTTGGGCGCAACCTCAGGTAACCGATAGTCTAGACACCACGTCCATACTACCAATTACTACTCTAGCCACATATGATAACTAGAGCACTCGGTCGAGCGGAGATCCCATGCCAAGGTGCATAACATTACACTAACCATGCTTTAGCTAAAACATAACGTAAGAACTGGATAACCATGTAAGCAATTCAAGTAATTAGAGAAGATAAATATATTGATTACTAGAGTCTTACAAAGAAGAGATACAAGATTATACCGATCCTCCGAGGATTCCTCCGGAACTTGAGCATCTCTCCCTCACTCTCAACTAGAGCTATTCTACTACTACATCTTGGCAATATGGTGAAGAGGACTCCTTGTGGTGTGTATTTGTGTGTAGAGTGAGGGAGTGGAGGCCTCTATTTATAGCTTAGGACTGGAGAGAACCACTCCTAGCTAACCAAGGTGGTACTAATCCTCTTATAGGAATGCCTACGCTAAATCACGTCCTTGGTCTCCTCCCTCACTCATGCATGCTCCATGCACCGCCATGCAACTACCAGAGAAAGGCCACTCCATTTGGGGCCGATGGGGGACCGGTTGGCCCATGGGACCGACCGGTCCCTGGGTGAGGCCTCTTGGCCTCTGCCTTTGCGAGGTGGGCTCTAGGGGTCCCCTGATTACTGCTAGGCCAGGGGGAGTTGTGTTGGAGCTTGTTTTCCTATCGTCCTTGTTTATTTAATTGCGCAAATGTGCATCGAGAAGCGCCTTTTGGGTATGTCTTCATGTATTTGTGTATGTGTCCTGTAAAAATATAATTCTCCAAATACATGTGGAATTATGTCAGAAGTAAATGCATATGTGATGTTGGTTTGCCAAATTCCTGTTGACTCTTGCTAACGTCGTCACTAGGAGTAGACTATGGAATCTATCCCCGGCAACGGCGCCAGAAAGGTTTGTTGGTACTTCTTAATGTAAGAAGTATAACTAACTATTCGTATGACTATTGGTAGGTTCCGCAAGCGCACAGAATAAGTCTATTGTAGCACTTCACCCGGGAGTAACCGAGTATCGTATTTATTTCCACAGGGAAGCTACTATGGCAGAACTAACACTAGGACCGCTATGAACAACTAGTGATTCTAGCAGGGTTGATCGAGATGTATGAATGGGGGTTGGTTTCTACTACTACTAAAAAGAAAGAAAGAAAGACTAACTACTACTAACTAAATTGGCGGGGTCTTCCAATAGGAGAATTAAATACGGAGGTTTGAGGCATACCTTTATTATTCCATTGTTGGATCATTGGAATTGGAGGTTCTCCGTAGCCACCATTATTAAGAAGGGATTTTGCATCCTCTTTCTTAATTTCTTCTTGGCCTTCACTTGACGAAGCGGCTCTTTGCTTGGCGTAGTACTCTTTCGCAGCACGATCTCTCTTCTCATTTATTCTTTGCTCTAGCAATTTTACCAAAGTTTGCAGGGTAACAGGATCAGCTTGCTTAATTTCAGACATACCTCTAGCACGTTTTTCCGTCCATCCTTGATTCGCCACCATTGTCTTGATCAATTTGGTTGCCTTCTCTACAGTGAGAGAGAGGTATGCACCTCCGGCGGCAGCATCAATGTGTTGTCGAGATTCTTGCTGGAGTCCATTGTAGAAGCTCTGGATCAAGTACCAGTCTTGCAAACCATGGCGAAGACAGTATTCAACATACTCTTGTAGTCTCTCCCAAGCTTCAGTGATTGTTTCTTCGTCTCCCTGTCCAAAGTTGGAAATCTTGCTACGGAAAAGAATAGTCCGACTTATCGGGCAGAACTTGTTGAGGAATTGATCCGCGCATCTCACCCACGTCAGCAGGTGTCCAGAGTTGAAGAGGAACCACTGCTTCACTTTTTCCACTAATGAAAATGGAAAGAGACAAAGTATGATGGCATCCTGCGAAACTCCCTGCACAGAAATTGTACTACATATCTCCAGAAAATTCCGGAGGTGAGCGTTGGCATCCTCGGAAGGTTTGCCATTAAATGCAATAGCTTGAGCCATACGTATTAAGTGAGGTTTAAGCTCAAAATCTACATTACCAGTAGAAGGTAACACTGGAATGTGAGCAAGAGTAGGCATGGAATACTCACAGAGTGTTTTGGTCGACGTCGATGTTGATTGATCGTTGGAGCAGCTTGGTTCGTCAGTCACTTTTGACTGGGATTCTTGTCTCGACGAACTCCTCTCACGAAGCTCCAGGTTCTTCCTTGGAGGAGTGAGATTAGCTCTCCCTCTCCTGAGAATGGCCTCAGGATCTTCTTGATAGTCGCTCGGAAGATTGAATCCGGCCATGACTACTTGAACGATCACAAACAACGAACAATATATACCCGCTAGAACTACGGGGGTTAATTCAATAGAAATCACAAAGAATTAATTCTAGCCAATTGCTTCCCCGGCAACGGCGCCAAAAATGCTTGTTGACTCTTGCTAACGTCGTCACTAGGAGTAGACTATGGAATCTATCCTCGGCAACGGCGCCAGAAAGGTTTGTTGGTACTTCTTAATGTAAGAAGTATAACTAACTATTCGTATGACTATTGGTAGGTTCTGCAAGCGCACAGAATAAGTCTATTGTAGCACTTCACCCGGGAGTAACCGAGTATCGTATTTATTTCCACAAGGAAGCTACTATGGCAGAACTAACACTAGGACTGCTATGAACAACTAGTGATTCTAGCAGGGTTGATCGAGATGTATGAATGGGGGTTGGTTTCTACTACTACTAAAAAGAAAGAAAGAAAGACTAACTACTACTAACTAAATCGGCGGGGTCTGGCCGATGAACAGATTAATGTTTTCCTACACACTTACGAACACAACTAACTTAGCAATAAAGGTTTTATCTAGTTCTTCGAACCGTACACACCCTCTGGACTATTTACCTCAGACGTGCACAACGAGGTTTATGATTTAAGAACTAACCCAACTACGTGGTGGAATTCAAGGCTCCTAGGGCTGTCACCACCTGTTTGCTACCACAGCTATCCGGGGGGCTAGCCACAAACTAAGGTATAACTAGTCTAAGCACCGCGCTTACACTAATATATACTACTCTTATCTTGCGTCCAAAACTAGAGCACTGATTACTCAGCGAAGAACCCAAACTAGATGCAAACTAGATACTAAGTTATCTATGATCGAAAGCACTCAACAAGAACAATAAGTAAAGAACTTAAAGTAAATGCTGAAAGTAGAAGAACACTAAGATAAATGAAGGAAGACTTGGAATTATACCAGAGACTTGGAAGATCCTCTATTACAACTCCAGCTCTTCTCTTCTACACTCTCCCTCTCACTCTAAGTCTCTCAACTAGAGTGTTCCTTCACAAGAGCTTCGCTTACAAGAGAGTGGGACTAATGAGGTGAGGTCTGAGTACAAATGAGCTCGGGGGGTCCTATTTATAGCCTAAGGGACCTAGGGGGGGTACTTATGGACCTAGGGTTAGGTCAGGGGGGTGAGTGTGGTGGCGGGCGCCAGCCCGAGGTGGCGGCCGCCACCCCCCTGGCCCTTGGATCCACCGCCTCTTCACCAACGGCATCCAGGAGGTCCTCCAAGTCGGTTTGGGGTCGGTTAGGGTTGTCCAATAACCGTCACATGGGCAATTAGGCCATGATCCATGTGACACTGCTTCTTAGCCCTTGGATGAACCGACTTAGGTGAGCAACGGCTGCAAATGAGTGTGGGGTGCTTCCCCTGGATCAGTGACGTGGCAGGGGGGAGTTTGGGCTTCTCCCCCCTGGCGGCCGCCAGCTAGGGGTGGCGGGCGCCACCCCTTCTTGGCCCAAAGTGAGCCCAGGCAAGTGGGCTTGCTTCCTGGTGGGTCCATTTGGTCATTTTGCTCAAAAACCCTGCAATTTCCTACATTCAAATAAAACTCAAGGACAGGTGGAAATCGTTAGTTTATACAAGGTTTTTGGTTGATTTTAGGTCCTTGTGTTGCGTTATATGACCTTGTTGATGCTAAGAATATGACACTTAGTGAGCGTCAACAAGCTCCCCCAAGCTTACCTCTTGCTCGTCCTCGAGCAAGCATGGACTTGAATAATCTTGGAAACTCTGTGTTTTTGTTGTGTATGCCCATATTATTTTCATCACCATGGAATTGGTAGCCTTCCCTGCACTCAAGATTAGAACAAAAGACCAGCAAGAAAGAAGGTTTGTCTTTCCCTTGCCTATTTTGCTAATCAAGATATGTGGAGTTTTTGCAAGTTTTGTTCAAAAGAAAGCATGCTTAGCAACTTCTGTGGCTCACTCGATCACTCATATTTGTATGTGGAAATGGAAGAATTATCCTCTCTCTAAGACTTTTTGTGGGGTTTAATGGGTAGGATAAAGTGAGCATGCAATGCTAGCATAATTTTGCTAAGTTAGACAAAAGGAGCAACAAGTCATAGGTCCAGACCAGGAATGTGCAAGTGTGTGGTATTTATTGTGGCTAATACTTTCATGGCACTTCTCCTTTCTATCTCATTTGTGGGATCATGGCTATGAATGAGAGCATTTGCTCTTTTGGATATTCTATTCTTTCTAGAGCACTGGCTCTTTTGAATTTTCTTTCTAGAGCACTTGCTCTTTTGAATATTCTTTTTTTTTCTAGAGCACTTGCTCTTTTTTTTCTTTTTTTTTTCTTTTTTTAACTACTATAGCCATGTCCCTGAGATTTCATTATGGAGCATGATATTTTGCCATGAAGTATTCCTAACAATGAATGGAAATAAAGGCATGTTGTGTGCGTATTCTTAGTGTAAGAATAGCACTATATAGGTGGGTGTAAGTGAATTCCTTGGTCTAAAAATATGACAAGTTTCTCTACCATGACTATCAACAAAAGTCTAACTAGCTCAACACTAACATGCAGCAAGTGGAAGCTCCTACTCTAAGAGTAAAAATTATTTGGCTTTGGTAGGACTTTCTTTGCCACAGAAGTACTTAGAGCAAGTTTTTAAATTTTTCAAAATAATTACTCCACAAACTTGACTTGCTCAAGTCAAAGTAGAAACTTACTTCCCCTTTACTTAGTCTAATGCTCATGTCTCAAGTTTAGTTCTAGCATACGTTCTCCCATGATAACTCTAATGCATGGCATACATTTTTATTTAGAAAGACTTACGATGAGAGCGTTTCATTTATTACTATTTATTTATTATTTTTTTAACTTCAAATTAACTAAGATAAAACTCAAATTTAAATTACTGAAATAAAAATAAAACTGACAGTAATAAAGATGGTAGTGATACTTACCTCTTTGACGGGGGTCCTCCCCAAAGCTGGCTGTTCACGGTGGTTGTGGATGAATGTAGGCACCGATGAACCTTGATGTCGGGTGTTTTTCCGGTCGCGGTGTGAACTCGAATTTCTCCTCCTTTCCACTGATGTGGAGCTGAATTTCTCCAGCTCCTACATCAATGGTGGCTTTTGCAGTGCTCAGAAATGGCCGTCCCAAGATCAATGGCGTCTGGTGGTCGGGATTAATATCCAGAACCACGAAATCCACCGGGACAAAGAGATTCCGGATTATCACCGGAATATTCTCTGCTATTCCCGCGGGATATCGGAGCGATTGATCGGCTAGCTGCAAACACATAGAAGTAGGGGACAAGGTATGATGATTTAATTTATCATATATTACCATGGGCATGACGCTGACGCTTGCTCCCAGATCACAGAGTGCATGCTCGAAGTGCTGCTCTCCAATTGAACATGCGATCGTTGGGTTTCCTGGGTCCTTCTTCTTTTCTGGGAGTTGGTTTAAAATGACCGCACTGCAATCTTCGGTCAATTTAACCACATCCCTACTTGGAATTGGTTTCTTCTTATTGAGCATGTCTCTCAAATATTTTGCATAAGTTGGAACCTGCATAGCGTCAATAAATGGCACATGTATATATAATTTTTGAATTACCTCGACGAATTTCTTGAATTGGTCGTCTTCCATCGGATTTCTGTTTCGATCTGGAAAAGGTAATACATGTGTATCATAGAATTCATGAGGAGCAGTTCGTACCTTGGATGAAGGTTCAGCTGGCGTCTCCTCTTCTTCGTCTTTTTCAACATTAACAATATTTTTCTTTTCAGCGGAATTACTACTAGGAACTAAATTAGGATGAGGTGGATCACGAGTGGATTTACCACCTCTCGTGGTTACAGCTTTTACCTCCTCATAGTATTTAATTTGAGATTTAATGTTACCTACTGTTTGCTCTAATCTCTTATTAAAATTAATTTGTTCCTTAAATGCTTCAGAAAAATCTTTGAGTTTAGCATAAATTCCTTCTAACATTTTATCATGTTCAATTAATTTATTATTTATGCTATCATTAATTCTACCTTGATTAGAAACTAATTTTCCAATAGGAGAATTAAATACGGAGGTTTGAGGCATACCTTTATTATTCCATTGTTGGATCATTGGAATTGGAGGTTCTCCGTAGCCACCATTATTAAGAAGGGATTTTGCATCCTCTTTCTTAATTTCTTCTTGGCCTTCACTTGACGAAGCGGCTCTTTGCTTGGCGTAGTACTCTTTCGCAGCACGATCTCTCTTCTCATTTATTCTTTGCTCTAGCAATTTTACCAAAGTTTGCAGGGTAACAGGATCAGCTTGCTTAATTTCAGACATACCTCTAGCACGTTTTTCCGTCCATCCTTGATTCGCCACCATTGTCTCAATCAATTTGGTTGCCTTCTCTACAGTGAGAGAGAGGTATGCACCTCCGGCGGCAGCATCAATGTGTTGTCGAGATTCTTGCTGGAGTCCATTGTAGAAGCTCTGGATCAAGTACCAGTCTTGCATACCATGGTGAGGACAGTATTCAACATACTCTTGTAGTCTCTCCCAAGCTTCAGTGATTGTTTCTTCGTCTCCCTGTCCAAAGTTGGAAATCTTGCTACGGAAAAGAATAGTCTGACTTATCGGGCAGAACTTGTTGAGGAATTGATCCGCGCATCTCACCCACGTCAGCAGGTGTCCAGAGTTGAAGAGGAACCACTGCTTCACTTTTTCCACTAATGAAAATGGAAAGAGACGAAGTCTGATGGCATCCTGCGAAACTCCTTGCACAGAAATTGTACTACATATCTCCAGAAAATTCCGGAGGTGAGCGTTGGCATCCTCGGAAGGTTTGCCATTAAATGCAATAGCTTGAGCCATACGTATTAAGTGAGGTTTAAGCTCAAAATCTACATTACTAGTAGAAGGTAACACTGGAATGTGAGCAAGAGTAGGCATGGAATACTCACAGAGTGTTTTGGTCGACGTCGATGTTGATTGATCGTTGGAGCAGCTTGGTTCGTCAGTCACTTTTGACTGGGATTCTTGTCTCGATGAACTCCTCTCACGAAGCTCCAGGTTCTTCCTCGGAGGAGTGAGATTAGCTCTCGCTCTCCTGAGAATGGCCTCAGGATCTTCTTGATAGTCGCTCGGAAGATTGAATCCGGCCATGACTACTTGAACGATCACAAACAACGAACAACATATACCCGCTAGAACTACGGAGGTTAATTCAATAGAAATCACAAAGAATTAATTCTAGCCAATTGCTTCCCCGGCAACGGCGCCAGAAATGCTTGTTGACTCTTTCTAACGTCGTCACTAGGAGTAGACTATGGAATCTATCCTCGGCAACGGCGCCAGAAAGGTTTGTTGTTACTTCTTAATGTAAGAAGTATAACTAACTATTCGTATGACTATTGGTAGGTTCCGCAAGCGCACAGAATAAGTCTATTGTAGCACTTCACCCGGGAGTAACCGAGTATCGTATTTATTTCCACAGGGAAGCAACTATGGCAGAACTAACACTAGGACCGCTATGAACAACTAGTGATTCTAGCAGGGTTGATCGAGATGTATGAATGGGGGTTGGTTTCTACTACTACTAAAAAGAAAAAAAGAAAGACTAACTACTACTAACTAAATCGGCGGGGTCTGGCCGATGAACAGATTAATGTTTTCCTACACACTTACGAACACAACTAACTTAGCAATAAAGGTTTTATCTAGTTCTTCAAACCGTACACACCCTCTGGACTATTTACCTCAGACGTGCACAACGAGGTTTATGATTTAAGAACTAACCCAACTACGTGGTGGAATTCAAGGCTCCCAGGGCTGTCACTACCTGTTTGCTACCACAGCTATCCGGGGGGCTAGCCACAAACTAAGGTATAACTAGTCTAAGCACCGCGCTTACACTAATATATACTACTCTTATCTTGCGTCCAAAACTAGAGCACTGATTACTCAGCGAAGAACCCAAACTAGATGCAAACTAGATACTAAGTTATCTATGATCGAAAGCACTCAACAAGAACAATAAGTAAAGAACTTAAAGTAAATGCTGAAAGTAGAAGAACACTAAGATAAATGAAGGAAGACTTGGAATTATACCAGAGACTTGGAAGATCCTCTATTACAACTCCAGCTCTTCTCTTCTACACTCTCACTCTCACTCTAAGTCTCTCAACTAGAGTGTTCCTTCACCAGAGCTTCGCTTACAAGAGAGTGGGACTAATGAGGTGAGGTCTGAGTACAAATGAGCTCGGGGGGTCCTATTTATAGCCTAAGGGACCTAGGGGGGGTACTTATGGACCTAGGGTTAGGTCAGGGGGGTGAGTGTGGTGGCGGGCGCCAGCCCGAGGTGGCGGCCGCCACCCCCCTGGCCCTTGGATCCACCGCCTCTTCACCAACGGCATCCAGGAGGTCCTCCAAGTCGGTTTGGGGTCGGTTAGGGTTGTCCAATAATCGTCACATGGGCAATTAGGCCATGATCCATGTGACGCTGCTTCTTAGCCCTTGGATGAACCGACTTAGGTGAGCAACGGCTGCAAATGAGTGTGGGGTGCTTCCCCTGGATTAGTGACGTGGCAGGGGGGAGTTTGGGCTTCTCCCCCCTGGCGGCCGCCAGCTAGGGGTGGCGGGCGCCACCCCTCCTTGGCCCAAAGTGAGCCCAGGCAAGTGGGCTTGCTTCCTGGTGGGTCCATTTGGTCATTTTGCTCAAAAACCCTGCAATTTCCTACATTCAAATAAAACTCAAGGACAAGTGGAAATCGTTAGTTTATACAAGGTTTTTGGTTGATTTTAGGTCCTTGTGTAGCGTTATATGACCTTGTTGATGCTAAGAATATGACACTTAGTGAGCGTCAACAATTCCCCTATTTTTTGATAATAGTTGACGGTCAGATTTCTGAGTTAATGACCGTCAACAAGCTCCCCCACACTTGCTCTTTGCTCGTCCTCGAGCAAACAAAAATGTGACTATGAAGCATGACATCAAAAAGATATGATGCTAGCATAAAAATTACTTCATGTCATTCCTCGTACCTGTGGATTTTGATGTGTATACCATGTCGTCTTGAGCAGCTGAAAAGTGGAACGGTTGAGACACCAAGTCATCACTTTCCCTCTATGAAGCATACATAGAGTTTTTATTGTAACTTTTTGCAATTGAAAACTTAGCTCATACTTCTCCTCAAATGGTACTCTCAAGTCACTCAATGGTGTATATATCCTTACCAAAGGCTTTTGAATTTGCCTTCTTTTTCATCCAACCATCTAAAAAGGCTTATGTGGAGCTTTGGGTAGGGATAAAAAGAGGGGCATACTTGCATCACATTATATTGCTAAGTCAAAAACCGGATCCAAGGAGATGCAAGTCATACACCTTGATCAATATGTGCAAGTGTGTGAAAATATTTGGTGACAAACCTAATTCTACTTTGCTCCTTGAAACATCATCTCTTTTGAACTTTTGAGAACATATGCTCCGGACAACATGGGCTATCTTTTTCTTCTTCTTTTTTTAGGTGGGTATGGAGATACCCCTAATTCTACTTCAGACACTTTCCCATTTTTTTATATACCCCCTTTTTTCTTTTCTTTTTCTTTTTATTTTTGCATAGCCCATGCCTCCTTCAATTTTTTTTTAAAATTCAAAAGCGATATTCAAGAACTTGGAGCTTTATTCCTATAAACATTTTTTTGTGTTCATTCCTAGTGTAGGAACATAACATTTTTGGGTGGATGGAAATAGACATGTTTTTGCACAACTCTCGGCGTAAGATTTGGCACTATTATATCTGGGTGTTCGTGAATCTTGATCATGGGTGCATGAAAAGAATCTCAATAAAGGTCACAACAATTTGACAAAGCTCAACATGATAACAGACAACAACTGTTTCAAAGAATTTGCAATGTGTAGTGTCATGTGGCTCTGGTAGAATATTTAATCATTGAGAAGAAGTATTTGCTATAAATTTTTAAAGTTTTAGCAAAACAGAAGTTCTCCAAGGGCTTACATAAAAAAGAAAGGATTTCTTTAGTCTTACCATATCTCACTTCACAACAACTTAGTTGACATGTTTTCCTAATAAAGATGTGTCCACAAGTAACAAGTATATGAACTAGGAATAAACTTTATACCGGCCATCTTTATAAAGACAAGTTCATAATTTGGCAAGATTTTATTTTTCATTTTTAAGTTTGATTAGCATGGTAGGCATTTTTTTAACATAATCAAACTTTTAAGAGAATGACATGAGTGAGATTATTGAGTGCAAACCAGCGTGCCCGAGAGATGGCGTGGACGGATCGGGTCCCCACACTAGGACTTTTATGTCATTTGACACTAAAAGCCAAGTGTGAATGTTGGAGCATCTCCTTAGTGTGTGCAATGTCACACATTGTTCCTTCTGTGTTCTGAAATTGTTAGTGACAAATACCCGAAGGAAACTTTATCTAACACCAAGATGTTTTTCTTATTGTTGGAGTTCAGGAGGTTTTATTTGAAAGGTCTAGGTTTTTTAAATAAGTTATTAAGTTTTATTTCAAAAAGCAAATTTTGTTATATAGTTTTTATGACTTTATTATTATGAGTAAGGGATAAATGTGACACGCATAGCGGTGACCCAATGTGCATATGGCGGAGAATTTGGTACCACATCGCTTGCCTCGGAATGGCCATCGTTTAGTTCCAATTGGGTGGTATGTGCTGTGAACCGTGACGTTTACCACCTGGACAGTATCGAGCAGTGACCCAATGCATGGACCCGACGGGGAAAGTGTGGGTTTGTATCAAAGGTTTCTTGGCAGCTGGTTTGTAATTCGATTCGAGTCGCCATCTCCCCCGGCTAGTGGGAAACTATGTCAAGCTTCACCACGATATAAGTCCATGTGGCATCTATTGGTTCAACTAAAATTTGATAAGCAAACCTGGTATGGTATTATACTATTATTTGTTAGAATGAAGTGAGTGCTCTAGTACAGGTGCAAACATAGAAATAAGAGAGAGGCTAAAATATGACTGCTCATCTCATTTAATAAGGATAATAACCTTATCTTAACCTGAGCTTTTTTCGCAAATAAGATAGCCAGCTATACCCAAATAGCCTTGCATACCCTTGGTGTCATTATTTTTAGTTAGACGGGTAAGTCTAGCTGAGTACATTCTCATACTCAAGGTTTATCCCGTTGTTGCAAATGGCCAGGTCTACTATGGCTATTGTAAGCACTGCCTCTACCCCATGGAGGGTGATGAGGAATAGACCTCGGGTAAGGTCGTCTGAAAGCTCTCCTCTTGCTTTTGTTGGATCAAGACTATCAGTGGCACAATATTTCTATGAGGAGTGAGTTATCAAAACAATGTTTTATTCTGACCACATATGTGGTGGTCATATCATGAAACTTATTTAAGCTTCCGCTATTTAAACTCCGTTTTGTAATAACTTTAAGTTCGTACTCTGATTTTATTTAAGTGGTGAATTGTTGTATCCTTATGAATGTGAATACCTAAACGATGTGATCCTGGTTTGTTGTAAAGTTGTTTGAAATCCTTCAAGATTTTTGGACTACCGGAGTTATATGGGTTCAAGTGCGAGTCAGCGGCAGTTAAATCAGCTGTGATTGTACTTGAGCTCTTATAATTTGGGTTCCACCACACTTCACCTAGAAGTATTTCAGGGTATCATATTTTCCATAGGGAATGGTGTGCTAGAGCCTCTGGTTATAGATCTCCTGGCTTAAGATAAGAAGAAGAACAACCCTAGGGTAGCAAGGTTTCTCTAGGTAACGGATTCCTAAGTGATCTAACTTTTAGCCAAGCGTAGCCTGCTTCGGTCAACGGGTGGAGACTGGTTTCCCAATCTATGTCGATACAACTCTACCTGGATTCCCGAACATGGGTGGATTACAAAGGACGGACAGGGTTGTCACCACCTGCCGCCTACCTCCTCAACCGTGGAGAACCAGGCAACCAACCTGCAACTCCTTAGCCAAAACACCGGGTTTACGCTAAGGGCCACTACTCTAGTGGTGGCTAGGACTTGCGCCTTCTCGCTAAAGCACTCCCCGAGGGTGAACGATCAGTCCCGCTAGCTACGAAAGCGATAAGCAAGAACACGATAAGAATTTGTAAGCAAAGATAAACATCAACCTTAATACTTCAAATACTATTGTGATTAATCGACGTACAAGCAAAGTTGTACCGGCGATTCCGGTATTCCTTTCGCTAAGTGTAGATGTACATTGAGGAGGTAGCCGACAACTCCGGTACTTCTCCGACTCGCACTCACTCGCTCCCTCTTCTGATTAGCTACTAGAGCTAAGATACATGAGGCACTACTTCTCGAGAATTGCTCCTTCACAAGGTGGGAAATGGAACTACACTACTCTAATATAATTCTACACTATCTTGATCTATTCTTCCATGTTGTGAAGAGAGCTCTACCCCTCGTTTTATACTGCCACAAGGTTGGTTCTGGTGATCTAAACATGGAAACCCTATTGAACCGCCTTTGCATGTCGTGCGGCCGCACCAGGGGTGCGCCCGCACCCCTAGCCCCACCTCTGGCCACCGCCTTCGCGTGGTGGGCTGCTGGCTGGGCCTGGATGTCCTTTATGTGGGGTGTTAGCCCATATGTGGAGTTTGATGGGCCTTGAGCTCCAATTCTCTTTATTTGGATGGGCCGGGAGTGCTGGAGTTTGATGTGTTGAATTTGTTATGCACTTTTGGCCCATCCCGAGTGTAGTTTTAACCTTGATTCCTGCAAAACAGTTGATACATCAAAAACTCGTGGAAATTGTGAGTTTATATCCTAATCCTAGGTTTTGGTTTTGAAACTGCAGGTTTTGAATGAAAGTTGGCGGTATAAAATGTGAGTTAAGAACCGCTAACAAAGAGTTATGCAGATTACAGAAGGGGGAATTTATAATTTAGTATCGAAGATTTCGTATACCTAAAAGTCTCACCCAAGATACGGACCAAGAGGTTCCACGCTAAAGGAAAGTTGGCACCAAGATATGTGGGACCCTTTAGGATCACAGATAGAAGAGGAGAAGTGGCTTATCAATTAGAGCTGCTAGAAAATCTCTCAAGAGTGCATAATGTGTTTCACGTATCTCAACTCAAAAAGTGTTTACGAGTACCCAAAGAATAATTACCCATAGAAGAGTTGGATATTAAAGGAGATCTTATGTATATAGAATATCCTATACGGATGTTGGACATAGTGGAAATAATTACTCATAGTAAGATTATCAGAATGTGTAAGGTTCAATGGAATAGACATTCTGAAGATGAGGCAACAAGGGAAACGGAAGAGGTTTTGAAATCATAGTTTCCTCATCTTTTTCAGTCTTCTGAATCTCGAGGACAAGATTCATCCAAAGGGGGTAGGTTTGTGACACTCCCAAAACAGGAAAATACACCTCAAGTCCCTGAACTTGGCACGAGGTGTCAATCAGGTCCCCGAACTTTTAAAGTAATATCTGCAGGTCTCTAAACTTGGCAAACTGTGTCATCTAGGTCCCAAACTTTCAAGGTGTTCACCACATATCCCTAAACTTGGCTGGTCGTGTCATCCTGGTCCCAAACTTTTAAAATAATCACCGTAGGTCCCTCAACTTAGCTAACAGTGTCATTCTAGTCCAAATGTTATCTAACCCACTATAATAGCTATGTGATATACTAACTATACATTAAACTAACTATACGTTAAACGTAAATCTAACATACATCAATTTATATAATTATTATTTTAATACTACTTGTATAGTTTTTTCATAAATTTTTATATAATTATATTATTATTTAATACTACAAACATAGTATTATTTTTAATACTACTTTTTTGCTGATGTAAATTATTTTATATAATTTTATTAATTAACCTTGACATGCTGACGTATGTTAAACGTGGATCTAACATGTGTCAATTAATATATATATTATAAAATTATAAATTATATAAAATAATTTACATTAGCAAAAAGTAGTATTAAAAATAATACTATGATTGTCGTATTAAATAATAATATAATTATATAAAAATTTAGCAGCAAAAAAATATACAACTAGTATTAAAATAATAATATAGTTATATAAAAATTTATCAGCAAAAAATAATACTATAAACTAGTATTAAAGTAATAATAATATAATTTTTATAAAAAATATCAGTAGATAATATTATAGTTTAAACCTAAATTATCATTTTAAATTATTTTAATACTTATTTTTTGCTGATGTAAATTATTTTATATAGTTTACAATTTTATGATATATATTAATTGATGTATGTTAGATTCACGTTTAACGTATAGTTAGTTTAATGTATAGTTAGTATATCACATGGCTATTATAGTGGGTTAGATAACATTTGGACTAGAATGACACTGTTAGCCAAGTTGAGGGACCTACGGTGATTATTTTAAAAGTTTGGAACCAGGATGACACGACCAGCTAAGTTTAGGGATATGTGGTGAACACCTTGAAAGTTTGGGACCTAGATGACACGGTTTGCCAATTTTAGAGACCTGCAGATATCATTTTAATAGTTCGGGGACCTGATTGACACCTCGTGCCAAGTTCAGGGACCTGAGGTGTATTTTGCTCCCCCCAAAAAATAATTTTTGGAAATTAGTAATTAATCCTAGTTTTTATTTAAATTCATTCATGACTATCTAGGCCAAATAACAATTTTTGGGAATATCAATACTAAGATTAAAAGCTTAGACATATTTTTGTTGCATTCATGTTGGAGCATAATCTTTGTATGAGTGTAGGGATAGAATGTTGTGGGTTGAATTCAATCTTGGTTTGAATTTGGTCAAGTTTTTCTTTTTAAATAAAAGAGAAAGGATTTTATTTCCTTTCTCCCCCTTTCTCCCTCTCCAGCCCAGCCCTCTCCCCTCTCCTCCCCCCCCCCCCCCCGCGCAGCTAGCCTGCTGAGCCTGCACCCGCACACCACTCCATCATTGTTGGGCTGCCTCAGCCAAGCTCGCCCGCCTCCCTTCTCTTGCTGCCAGCCCAGCCCCACCCGCCAACACGCTCGTGCGCCGCTGACTGCTCGGGCCTGTGTGTCAGCCACCCATGTCTCTTCCCCTACCTCAAACCGAGTGGACGCACCGCCCGCCGCTCCCTCATCCCGTAACAGTCGTGTAGTGGCCTTGATGGCCACTCGGCCATCAATCTGTCGTGGTGGCGCACCCGCGCCCTCCCCCGGCCTATAAATCCAAGCTTGCAACCCCTTCTCCCTCCCTTTCCCCATTCGACACCCACCTCAAGACCGCCGCTGCATGAGAGCCATCTCCGGTAGCCGCTGCCACCAGCCCTGAGCCACCGAGGACACCAGGTGATGCTGTGATGTCGTAGCCCCCTCCTCTGCCCTTCCCTTACCCTATATGTGCTGAATCGAGCTCACCCCGAGTGTTTTCCCCATTTGCAGAGCACCACCACCGCCGAAGCTCGCCGTGGTGAGCCCTTCGCCATCACCGAGCCCTCTATCGTACTCACCATCTCCTCTGTATGCTCCCGGTGCCACCCGTGTCATGAACCAAGGCCAGGAACGCCATTCCAGCTGTTCTCTAGCGAGCTCAAGGCTTTCCCATGGCACACCGCCAAGATAGCCCACAGCTCTACCGCCTGGCCACGACCCGAGAACCCTACACCGTCGACCTGGCCACGGACGACTAGGATTAGAACCACCCCCAAAGGGGTATAGACTGGCCCTGTGGACCAGTGGACCCAGCCATGGGTGTGGTCCACGACCACGTCCACGACCACGTCCAACCGCACCACGCCGTGTGGCGCCATGTCGGCGCCCGCACGGCAACCGTCGTGCGTTTCGCAAAAGAGACCACAGGATTCATCGAAATCAATCTATCATCCACCATAGTTCAAAAGAATTAGTTTTATGTCATATTTTCTAATGTTTAAGCCCCTAGAATCTCTTGTATTATGAAGGACCAGAAACGACGACCAGAGGGGGTGAATGGGAGCCGTAAAATTTCTTTCAAAATATTTAGTCCACTATCCCAGAAAATCAACCCCAAAGCAAAACCACGAGCGAGGCTAGTCCACAACCCAAATGGTGGGTGGATACCTTAGAAGATCTCCTAAAGGTACAACATGACTACCGCGGAAGCACCACAGAAAAGAGCAAAGCGGAAGACTCAAAAATGGTGAAACAGCTCAGGACCGGACTGTCCGGGGTAGAGAGCCAAACTATCTGGGGTCGGCTCCAGACTATCCGCTGGCAAAATCTCCAAAAAAATAGACTGTTTGGAAATAGTTCTGGACAGTTCTTGGACTATCCACGGTTTGCATGCCATACTGTCTGCGGTTCAAACTGAACAGTGAAATCAGTGAACTATTTCTTGTCAAAACTTGTGGGCGGACTGTCCACCATCAGGTCACGGACTTTCCATAATTCACCTCACACAAGTTTAGAACTGCACAGATAGCTGCCTGTGCCAAATCCCGACACGTGGACTGTCCGCGGTCAGGGTCTCGGACTGTCCGGGAATGCACAGACAGTGCAAAAACAGCCCGAGGCAAACCCAACTTCGATCGGATATCGACCAAATCAAAAGGGCTTGCAACCAAACTTCACCCAGGTGATCTTACACATGTTCATGAGCTATTCCTAAGAAATCATGGCTTGAACCCAACTACATCTTGAGCAATCGTAGATCACGTGAAAAGGGGAGAGTTTGGAGAAGAAAACGATTGCTGCCCGATCTATGTGCTCGTGAGGAATCTGAGAAAATCCTTCGGTGGAAAGATGCCACTCACATCCTAGCACAAGATGGTTCAAACGGAATCGCATTCCATCCCTCAAATCGAAAGAACTTGTGAAAGAGGAAAGAGGGGAAAACAAAGAACACGATGAACAAAATGCGATACAAAAGATTTTAGCACAAAAGCCAATGAGGCAAGAAGGAGATTACGGTCTCCCTTCCTGAAATCTAAATACATAGAGGAAAGATTTTTGTCTCTGCGGATCACTACAAGAATTAGATAGAGGAACCCTAATAGATGAAATGTAGAGTCTGTAAATGAAATGATTGCAACGATAGAAGGGGATGAGGGGTGTCATCCCTTATTTATAGCCTATTACACAATACCCCTTCTACCGCTAGATACATAGAGCAAACTAGCTAGCCTAGGGGCATTCTAGTCTAACTCTGTCAGGATTCTCATCAACGGTCACGCGCCTTCCTCATCGGTCGCTTCACCGCAAAGCAAGTTTGCTGATGTCACCATGTGTCATCCTGACGCACACAAGCCTTCTCAGCGCTAGCTTTGTCTCGACGCAAGCCTCACGGTGTCGCCACGTGTCATCTCATTTTGCATCGAAACCTCCACCGGGTTTTGAGGCCCAGGCCAACAAACAAGTCATCCTGAGTTTTGAGGCCCAAACCTGGAAACCATCGAGGTAGATTTCTGAGCTCAACTACCAAAGTCACGCTGAAGACAGAGCGTGGGTCTCATGCTTGTTGACGTTTGTTAGTGCAAAAAGAATATGAAAGATTCCGCAAGTGCACAGAACACCATTGTAGCATTTTACCAGGAGTATTCTAGGATCGTTATTTATATTTTACCACTGGGAAGATAGGGTCAAGAATATGATAGTTCACTATCATGCATCTACTAACTCAGAGTACTAATTAGACTAAAGCAGGAGTCATTGATATGTGATATGATAATGAATGGAAGCACATAAAAGAGAATTTCATGATAAATGTATAGATAGCTAAAATGAGAGGACAACGGGAGAGATCAAGGTTCCTATGCACTTCTTTATTACTTGGGTTCTAAGGCAACAAAGATGAAAAGATATAGCAGTCATATAATAACACTTCGGGACATCAGAACACCAACCACAGAAAGGGATGAGAAGGGGTTGGGAAGTTCTGACTACGGTCCAACGAACATCAACCCAAACGTGGTGGAATACGTCGACCATCAGGGTTGTCACCACAAGGGGCTACCACAACTATCCGTGGGGTTGAGCACAATCTCAGGTAAACTATAGGCTAGACACCATGTCTAATCTATCGATTACTACTCTAATTATGGCCTATAACTAGAGCACTTGATACGAGTGGAGATCCTATGCCAAAATATAACAACTATACTAATCATATATAAAGGCATAAAGTAAATAGAGAAGATAAATATATTAAAGCATAAGTCTTATAAAGAATAGATACAAAGACATACAAAATCTCTGAAGACTCCTCCAGAACCGGAGCGCAGCTCCGCTCTCCCTAACTCCCAACTAGAGCTAATCTACTACATTGTAAAGTCTAGCCCTATTTCTCTAGAGAAGAGATATCATCCTTTTGAGGGACGCCTCTACAACTCCATAAAGGTATGATGCCTCAGGGGGGTTTGGGGTTTATTAAGTAGGGGCGCCTGGCCTCCCCTCCACCTTGAGCAAGTGATGTGATACTAATTCTCCGTCATATGCACATGGGCCTTAATGGGCCAAATTGCGTTTGAAGAGTTCTGTTGGAGTGCGTCACGCAAAGCGGAGCAAGGTTGGGCTCTGTACCAAGCCGGCTAGCCCAGGGGGGAGGCCGGCCGACCTCCCTCTATGATAGGTGGGCCCCGCCTTCCATGGGTCGCATTCTCGTGTCTTCTGGAAGGTTCCAGATTGTTCTAAAATCTTCCAAGTCGTATCCATCGAGGACTCTCGCTCTGGGACTCCAAATATAGTGAATAATATGTCTGTTTCGATCGTCTCGATGAGCTCTTCGCAATGGTGTGCTCTATTTCATCACTTGAGATACTTTTATATGGTGAAATATTGATAATCCTGCAAAACAAGTGAGAACAACACAACTCGTGGAACTTGTTAGAATCAAACCCTACAACTATGCTTTATAGTTGCATTTCATGTTTATTCATGCAATAGTTGATGGTATAAAATAGACATTAAGGACCGTCAACAAGTTCCCCCAAGCTTAATCTTTGCTAGTCCCTTAGCAAAGTCAAACTCAACAATGGATCAGGAGTTGCTGCAATATCCGCACTTTTAACAAGTACACATTTATTCAAACAAAAGTTCTCATTTGGATTAGAAAAAGATATCATATTATTATCATGGGGCTTATTACTTTACCTTGAATCTTGAGTAATTGAAAGATAGAATGATCAAATCAAGCACTATGTCTCTAGCTCTTTCACTTCACCATTATCCCAGAGTTTTTTTTCAAAAATCTTAAAAACATACGTTGCCAAGTTAAACAATGGATCTAAAGAGAAAGTCAACCACACCATTGAATTGAGAAGTGCATGTGTATGAAAAATGGAGTCGGATGCTCTTTTGAATATATCACTCTCTTTTGTCTATTAGAGACACATGGCTATCAGGCTAATTCTACTGGCGGGCACATGCCCATTTTTTCTGATATTCTCTTTTTCCGAGGTTTCGAACACTTGTCCCTATTTATTTCCTTGGATCTCTCTTTTTTTTGAGGTTTTGAACACTTGTCCCTTTTTATTTCCTCGGATTCTCTCTCTCATTTTTTCAATAGCCATATGCTTCCAACAAACTTTTGAGATGATAGCAACAGTTAATCATGAGCATTTATGTGGAAGATGCATGAAATGTGTAAGTGATCTCAATTCAATGACATGATAACTTCTCCTAGGGTCAACAAAGCTTAATTTAACTCAATGCAATTGTTTGTCATATTAATATTGGAAACTCTCCGAAACTCTAATGTTATTTTAGAATAAGATAACAGTAGCTCAGATCATCACATATCATATCTGTCAATTACCTAGACTCTGGATCAAGCATTTGCTACCCATAAATTTAATTTCATTTTAAGGCATCATTAATTTTTAAACTTAGGAGAACTCGTGCTTGAAGGCTAGGTACTAGAAAGAAATTACAATAGAGCAACTATTCATCATTTCTATTTTAAGAAATTAGGGAGAGAGTTCTTCAGATTAGACATACTTTATTTATTTAATCTAATACATACTATAACCTATAACTTAAAAACACTAAGATAGTAGTAAGACATACCTGAATCATGAAGATAACAGAGGTGTGTCTCCCCCAAGCTAATCCCTTCGATTGCATCGAGCATTCATGTGTCCGAATATTTTTGTTCCTTTTCTTTTTAAGGGTGAGCCTTCATGTGCTCATATTTTTTTATATATATTTTGAACATATTTATAGAAAGAAAAACTTAAGAGGATAAAAATACTTACCTGGATACACGGAGGTGCCTTCCCGCAACTGAATGTTAACGTAGTCATTCGATCTTGCAATGTAGTGGACTGGTGGTAGAAATGTACTTCCTCTATCAGAGCTTTGATTGATATTGATGGTTGTTGAAACAGTGCTCCAACAGTGGATGGAACATCCACTTGCTCGTCAGCTTTTCTTGGCCTTTCAAATCCTGTGAAACTCAAATAGACAACAAAACTTGTGGAACAGATTAAGCGTTAGTGGTTGACCACTTAAGCCTTAGTTTTCCAGAGTTTCAGTAAGATCTCTTTCTCACTATTTTTTATATTTTAATATTTTCTATGATGCAATGAGAACTTAACAAAATGAATGCATTTTTATTTTAATTTTTATGCCACCATTGTGAATATTTCATATGGGTTTTTACACACCACCGAATTATTCACATGAGGCTTTAGGTTTTATGATGCAGTGCAATAGGTAAAGTATTTTTATTTTCTTTCTTATGCAATGCTAATGCAGAAAAGTAAATATGCTATGGAGAGATAATGATGGAAAGTAAATGTAACACCCCGGTGTTAAATTAATTAAAATAAATTAGAATTTGATAAGAAAATGACCAAAATCCTAGATGGAGGAATAATCTAACCAGATGTTTGTTGCATTCATGTCGTTGCACAGTTTTTATTAGGTAAAAAATAAATTTATTAAACCCGAATAGGGCGAATCAAATTTATTCTATTTAGAAAAATAAATAAAAAGTTTATGAAAATTTTACAAAATTAAATTCAAAGTTTTATTTTAAATACCTAGGAAAAAATTTTAAAAAAGTTTTCAAACTGATTTGGTTTAAAAAGGTTTTGATTTGAATTTGAAAAGAGATTTGAAATCTGTTTTTGAAAAGAATCTAGAAAATGAAAAAGAAAAGGAAAAGAAAAAGGTGAACTGGGCTCCCTCATCCTCTCTTCCTAAAAACCCAGCCCAACTTGGCCACACCCTTTTCCCCCTCCTTGGCGTGGGCCCAATCTCTCCCTGGCCCAGCGAGCACCGGTCGGCCCAACCCCTTGGCGGCCCGCTCCCTCCACTCCTACATCTCCCACCGGCCAGTTTCCCCGGCCCAGCTCCCTCCACCCCGCCCCCCTCCCGCTCCACCGAGCCCACGCCGTGGCCCGGACACCGCGCACAGCCGCTGCCATCGCTGACAACAGGGCCCCACGCTTGCGACCGCTGACATCAAGGACCCACCCGTCCGGGTTTTCCCCCACCTCCGTTCGCCCTCGCCCGTCGTTCGCCTCCTCCGCTGTTTCGCACAGAAGCACCCGCCTGGACGAGTTTTCCACGCGGTCATAGCGATCCACTCCACACAGCGCGGGCATTGTTCTCCTTCTCCGCACTTCTCGCGCCGCCACCCGCGCTCACCGCCTCGCTTGCACGCGAACAGATCGCATCCACCGAAGGCGGTGTGGATGCAGAGCTCGCCCACTGCCCAGTGCCGTGCCCTGGGCTCTATAAGAAGCCCCATCAGGGCTACGCGCGCCACAGCCGCACACCTCCAGCAAAACTCCACCGAACCCTCCTCGTGTCTCCTCTTCCTCTGCAGCACGCGCACAAACCGCTCCGCCACAGCCGCCATTGTGAGCACGCCTCCGCGCTCCAGCGCGCCCTCGCCCTCCCTCTCTGTACATCGACCAGTGTCGAGGACCTAGCCTTCGAGCTCGTAGAGGCAATCCGCACCCGGAGAACCACCTTTCGGCATACGTCAACGACTGCACCACCGTTTCCCGAGCTCGCCGGAGACATCCAACGGCCGCCAACGTCTCCCTCCTCTCTCGGCGCACTCTGGTCGTCGAGAACAGCGTCGGTTGAATCCCGGTGAGCCCGCTATCTTTTGCGACCCTCTCCCTAAATTCTACCGGCCTCTAGGGACCTAACCACGCTGCACCGGTGAGTTCACCCATGGCGCCACTGCGATGTCCCCAGTGCCGTCGTGCCCCCGCACAGCCGGTGGCCGCACGCCTCCTCTTTTCTCACCGTGCCCGAGTCCGCGGCGTCGAGCTACACGCTCTGATGACCCTCCGTTTGGCCAGCCAAGCCTCGCAGCTCGCGCCGCACGGAGCGCCGGCGAGCCTCCGCCATGCCTAGGGCGGCGCCGCTGAGCCACGGCGTTTTGACCACCGGCGCGACCCACCGACCCTCCCGCAGCCGCTTGATCCAAATCGGACGACATAGATCCGTCGCTGACCAAGTCCGCCGCCTCGTCAGCTGCCAGCGTGGCTGCCACGCAGGCGCCATGCACGCGCTGGCTGGGTCAGTGCGGTCCACCCCAGTCGCCTTGGCCACTTTGCAGAAAGACCGTCTCATTTTACCAAAATAAACTCGCGCTCCATATGGCGTTGTTCATTTAGTCTTGAGAAATATCCATTTTAGACCCGCTCTCTCGCTGAATTGGGGCGCAGTCTAGGCGGTCCATGATAGACCCTAGTGCACTCGTCACTGGTCCACGGGCCGCGGACCAGGTCCGCAGCACAGTAGCCGCTGGCTCCAGTCTTTTTGCTCAAAAGCCCTTGAATTTCCCTGGAATAAACCCGCGCTCCTTTTATCTGTTCACTGAGTCAGGGAATTCATGCTATCCAGTCCCTGAGGGTTCGCCGAATTGACGCCCAGTCCGTCTGCTATTTCCTTTGCATTTTTGATTTATTTTAAATGCAAAATCGACTTCAACTGATTTACAATTTTGCCACTGAAATTCAAAAGCCCATAACTTTTGCGTTTTAACTCCGTTTTGACCCATTCAACTTGCGTTAGATTCATCTCGTCGAGCTATACGCAGTAGATCAGTTTAATTTCTGTTTTTCTACTGTATGATGTACTGTTTCTTATTTGCTTTGTTTGAGCCATGTGATGATGGTTCATCTAGAGAGTGCGGAGTACGAGGATGCTCCAGACCTTTCTTGTGATCCTGCAGTTTCGACCCAGCCCGCAGGCAAGTGTCCTTGAACATCTTGCTCCTGTATTTATTTTATTTTGAGTTTAGAGTAGTTAGATCATGTAGATGCATGCAGTCTTAAATTGAATCTCATGTTAAGGTTTACTAGAACTTGTTTATATTATCCTTGTCATCTGGTTTGGGATGTTTTGGGTAGAAGTCATGCTTAGCCCTGCTGTCTTGGAATGGGATGGTGGTTAATAAATATTAATCTTGATTAATGATCTATGGAACATGGACTGGTAATGAGTAGTATGGTGAGTAGGTAAATCCGGTAGGATGGACCGTACTGGTGGTTTTGTGTCGTGGGACTCGACAACTGGTTTTAGTTTTTGGTTCTAGGCTTGTGCTAGATTTATCCTGCCTGGATCCCTAGGACCCGGTTCTCAAAGCCTGTAACCCGGCTTAACAGCGCAACCATGAGGTTTGGAATGGGATGAACCTGGCTAATTAATTAGTTTCCTCCAAGTTATGCTACACGGGGTTTGTATAGTGGCCCAAGAGGGGTCCCTTGGGGTCAATGACTTATGGACAGGGGAGAAACCTTAGAGTACGTGTAACACAAGCTTGGAGGGGCTTTGTAAAGGCCTTGCAGTGCAACCCGCTATGCACCTTGGCAATGTTTAGCGTGACGCGTAATGCACGACTCATGGGTAACGATGTGCAACCTCTACAGAGTGTAAAACTGATATATCAGCCGTGGTCACGGTCACGAGCGGCTTGGACTTCTTCGAGATTAGTTTGTGGGTTGAGTCTGGTTCGTTAGGGAAGCCTTATGTGGTCATTAGTCCCATATGACATACGTACAGAGGCTTCTTCTACGCGGGTTACTGCTTGGTACGGGAGCGATTCCCAGGCTCGGGCACAGACCTGGTGTTATTACAGAAGGCAGCTTTCTATGTCGTGACATATGGAACTAATACACATAGGGGGACTCTTCGAGTCGGCCTTGTGGGTGGCCTAATGGACTTCAGGTGTGGTTTGCCTGATGGACTTCAGGTGTGGTTGCTTGGTGTGACTCCAAGTGTGGTTGCTTGGTGGACTCCAAGTGTTGGGTGCTCGGTGTGACTCCGAGTGTGGTTTGCTCAGTGCGACTCCGAGTGTGGTTACTGTTACAGATAGAGACTGTGGATATAACCTAGTAAAGAGGTGCATAGGTTTAATAGGATTAATAGGATGTGTTGCTTTAGGCGCTTGAGTCAAACAGAGTCAGCCTACCTTTGTTTTTAGCCTCATAAGCATATATTTCCTACACTTGCGGAGTACATTTCGATGTACTCACCCTTCCTCTTTGAACCCCCTTCTACCCCACCCAGACGTTGGAGTCTACGACGTGGAGCAGGAGTACCCAGAAGACGGTGGATTCGACCCAGACGACTTGTACTAGGATGGCGCTACCCCTGGTCGACCTTCCTATGGAGATGGCGTCTAGTTTCCGCGAGTCTACATTAGAGTTAGACTAAGAGTCTGTACTTTTCTTTCAGACCCGAGGGTCATTTTTGTAATAATGTTCGATATATTAATAAAGCATTGTTTTGATATTTACTTTGATGTTGATATATGTATGAAAATTGATCCTGGCATACATATATTATGCTTCAATTTTGTTCTTAAAATTGGGGTGTCACAGTAAACATACAAAAGCGAAACTAATACAGAAAAGATAAATATGGATAACTACCGATTTTACCCTTCGGCGAGGGTTCAATGTTTTAAGTCCTCTGAATAGGACTTCTCACCATGTTCATTCCTGAGGTGCATCATTTGATCCCAATATGTAGACCTTAATAACTACACCTCTTGATATGGTGTCACCCATGTTCTTCGTTCGCCCAACAATATGAAGTGAAACGTTAATTGTGGAAGTTGGCAGCATCTTGCTCAGTGTGCATGTTCTTGTAGATATAGGAACTTCACTCTATAGAATTTGGGAGTTCACAAACTCCTCCATGTTTCGCTCAAGAGTGTGTCCTGCTCATCAAGACAAGGTAGAGATCAAGTGCATGGGCTCTGTTGGTGGAAAAACACCAGCAGGACCAAAAGTTCTGTTCATTCCTCTCTAACCTTAGGCACATTGAACAAGATAAACTTGTTGTTTATGTGTTTTATTCAATCTTAACATGAGTGATAGGATCAGAAGATGAGCATGAATGTAGCATCTTAAAATATTTAATAGATCAGATTGCTTAACCCAAGGAAGGATAATCTATGCATAATGTGTCGATCTTTTCATGATTGTGATATATCATCTTCCAAAGGTTGGATGCACAACATTTTAGCTCATTTGGTTAAGATAGTGAGATCAAGAGAGTAAAGCTAGGAACAAAGAGTAAAGAACTGAACATGTTGAGTAGATTAGGTTGGATCAAGTGAGGTGCAACTTAAACATGTTTGGTTCTTTATTTATGCGCATACCAGAATCAAAGAGAATTTTCAAAGTGATGGTCACTTACCTTGAAATGTTACTTTATCATTGAAGAGTGATTGTGTCGAACCACCTTGTGGAAGCTTCTCTTGTCTAGCTGGTTATTGTTCATGAATGACTTGTCTTCTCTTGCTTATCTCATAGTGGGCCAGCTGAGTCTTGTTCTCAACAGGTCCAAACGATGGAGACATTGTCACCTATTCTTTTGATTTGTAGACTCGAGTACTATCTCTCCATCTTCTAATTCTTGCAGTGCAGTGGCTTCATCCTTCATGATGTCCCCCTCAATTCCTGGCAGTTGCTTATTTTGATCGAAGATCCAAAAGTGGATGTCTCTAGGTCCGACATAGATGAAAATATTGGTGGTGTTCAAGAACGATCTTACAAGAATGAGTGATGGATCATATTCTTCTTCTTTGCTGGGGCAGTGTCTAGTGGCTAGTCCTGATCAAAGTGATGAGTAGGAGGTCCAAGTTTCTTGAAGCTGGATTTCTCCTTCCTCCCCTTGATCGTGAAGCAAATCTAGACAACGAAATTGTGTCTCCCCCAAGCTGGCTTGTGGGGTAGGTGGATGCCCAAATTTCTTCACCAACATGTTCATGTGTTGAATTTGTAGACCTTGTTGTTGTTGAAGTCGTTCCACCTCATACCCCAAACTAGCTCTTATCTTGCAATGAATAGAAGTGAGGAGAACTTCCACTGCTTGTCTTCATAATGAACCACCAACAGACTACCTTTGGACGATACGCAGATGTATGTTATAATTTAGTGGCATATCGTTGCCCTTAAATTTGTTGTTGGTGTCGGTGTTGATGTCTTCGACAATGATGAGTTTAGGCATAAATTGACCCATACGGGGTGAGTTGCATCATATCCTGCTCGTCATCAGTGTCCTAGCTTAAGCCTTGGGATGGCTCAAAGCTTGGCTGCCTTTGACATTAGTGGTGACATGTCTGATGATGAGTTTTGTCTATCCACGGGTTGGGTTTTAGATCTTTAAGTTCATGCAAGACCACAAACAAGCAAACCTCATCTTCTACAAAATGTTAGTGGACACATACCCGAAGGATTGCACTGAATGTGAAACATGGGTTGTTATCCACAACTTATGTGTTATTCATCCATGCTAATGAAAAGATGATTTTAGGATTACTTTAGCATAGACTAGCATATTATGTGTTGGCTGCATTTTAACATGGTTCAAGGCAAAACATAACTTGCAGTAGAAGATAAAAATAAATTTTAATACTTATAGTTCCTTCATCCATGATGAATGAGCTGAGTCTTATTTATGCAGTTCATCGTATGCCTTATGTATACACAAACCTGTGAGATGGCAGGGTTCCAGAATTAATGATGGATCTTGAATGTTCAGGCACCCTAGGTTCTCCATTCTTGTGGAAGCTTGCCATAAGGTCGAAATGACATTTGATGTCTTGTCTATTCCACACTCAACAGAACAAGGGGTAATCCTACTAATGCTAGTGGTACACTAAATTAGCAGACATCAAGATTATTATCAAAATCTTTACACCAATTGCTTCCTCGGCAATGACACCAAAAATGCTTGTTGACGTTCGTTAGTGCAAAAAGAATATGAAAGATTCCGCAAGCGCATAGAACATCATTGTAGCATTTTACCGGGAGTATTCCAGGATCGTTATTTATATTTTACCACTGGGAAGTTAGGGTCAAGAATCTGATAATTCACTATCATGCATCTACTAACTCAGAGTACTAATTAGACTAAAGCAGGAGTAATTGATATGTGATATGATATTGAATGAAAGAACATAAAGGAGAATTTCATGATAAATGTATAGATAGCTAAAATGAGAGGACAACGGGAGAGATCAAGGTTCCTATGCACTTCTCTATTGTTTACACCAGATTTTGGACCGAGAAGATTGTTATTTTGTAAACATAAACGGCTGATTTATTAAGGAAAAGGATCGGCCTAAAAATAAAGAAGCTTATGTGCGTCAAGCATAATCAAAAGAATTCGTATGGACCAGCACAATGGGCTTCGAAGACGTGTCGGGCTCAACCAAGGAGTTCAAGTCCGGGTCATCTTTGTTTTTACCTATTATGTAATTTAGTCATGTTAGGTCAGGAGTCAATCGGGTTATAAATAGTTAGAAACCCGGATTTTGTAAGGACATCCAATCAATCAATACATCGGCCCTCGGCCAAAACCCTAGGAGTAGGAGTAACGTAGATATCGGCGAGACCTTCAATCAGGCAGGGCTGCATCGGCATCGACCAACCTCCGATTTGCTTGTAAGTTTCACCAATGGCTTGTGTCATCGTGTAATAAGGCTGCATTTGCATCGACCAAACTCTTGTTAAGCTATGGCATGGCTAGTTATCGGTCTAAGTTCGTCTTTTGTGAGACTGTCTTGACTCTGATCAATCTCTTGGTTTAGTCGATCTTGACTAGTTATCGGCTCTATTAGTTTGGCAAGCTAATAGATTCATTAAGTTATTGTTGGTAGTACACTTGCCTAGTCCCCGCACACGTGCAGGGGAGCGGCGAAGGTAACACCAGTCGTCAGAACCAAAATACGAAGATACAGGGAAATTGGAACGGAGGTGCTGTGGCTCTATTCCCAAAAAACTGTGCCATTACACTGTTCACCCCTTGGTATTTATAGGGGATACCAAAGGGCACTGACCAAATTACAAAAGGGTACAAGAAAGATTCCTCTACGCTATACATCGGAAGGGCAGAATAGTACAAGCACATATAGTATCGAAACCCTAGCCTACCCCCCTTGTGTCCGCCGCCACCTAGCTTGCGCTCACCTTCGCCGGGATGCGAAGGTTAACCTCTCGGCTTCGTCAGTCGCGAGGCGCACGTTCGTTCGCCACCCGTTGAACTTGACCTTCCTTGCGAATGGGCCTCGGAACGTGCGAGGGTCACCCTTCATGTTTTCAGCACGCCTTTACCTGCAAGAAACACAATGAACTCCGAGGATCGGGTTTGTAGCGAAGGTTAGGAAACCGATCCGAAGGGTCCAACTAATGGAGAGGAGAAAGTCTGTGAGGGCGCGCGGGTCGTGCGAAGGTTGTTTCTTGACCCAGCCTTCGTGGCGCCACTGCCGAGGGTCCCTTCCCCCAAAGTAGCCCCTCGTTGCCTTGGATCTAAAAAACAGTATTTAGGCCCAAGCAGCGCTGTTTGATGGGAAATGTAACGAGACCCTTGGCAGCGACGCCCGCGGCTGCTTTGGGCCGGGCCGTTGTATTCTTGTTTGCACTGTTGAGGTCCATTTTGTTTTTTGCACCGTGGATTTCGATTGTCGTGCCGGATTGTCAGGTGGGGTGACTCGTCTTCGCGCCCCTATAAATATGTGGGGTTGGTGGGGAGCTTGGAGTCGTGCCGACCCTTTGCTCTAGCCATCCTGCTGCTGCGTTTTGCTTGTTGTGAAGGTTTGTTTTTGTCTAGTTTTGAAGGCTGTGCGTATTGCGTTCTGCGAGGGTTTTATTTTGAGAGATGGCTAGGTCCAAGCAAACCGCTCGTGTCGCTTCTTCGTCTGCTGCTGATGAGGGATTAACCTTTGAGTTCGGGCTCAGCCGAGTCTGCACTTCGGAGTTGGGAGCTTATGTCAAGCGAGGTTGGATTGAGGATGGAAAGGCGAGGACCAGTGCTGGGGAGACTATGCCGATGCCTGATGCTGATGAGATTGTCATGTTTGAGGAGTTCTTTTCAGCTGGTCTGCGCTTCCCAGTTGACTGCTTTGTAACTTCGGTTCTGCAAAGGTTCAATTTGCGTTTCCATCAGCTCACACCTTCGTGCTTCACGAAGATGTCAATATATGCCTGGGCGTGCCGTTCTCAGGGTGTTGTTCCTCATGTCGAGGGTTTTGTTCGAACCCACCGTGTGCACATGCAGCCTCGCAAGATTTCGGATCGCGAAGGTAACACCAGTCTCGGTCAGTTTGCGGTGTACACCTTTTGCCATCGCGCTGGATCGGAGTTGCCGGTGCAGGCTCAGAAGAACAAATGGACTAGTGGTTGGCAAGAGTTCTGGTTCTACTACAAGCTTGGTGGTAATGCCGTGCTTTGCGGCGAGCTTCCGCTCCTTGGTGATGTGAGCGCCGAAGCCAAGATGAGTGCCGAGGCGCATGCCGCCGTTGATTGTCTGAGGGTTGTTGCGCGATCTCAGTGTGCTCGCGACTTGGTCGAGGAGTACTGCTGCGCTAAAGTATTGCCCCTGAGTCGGAGACAAGTATGGTTTGCAGTTGAGGATGACCCCAGGTATGAGGGTAAAGGTTTAAAGAAACCTAAGTTGGAGTTGAACAAAGTTTGGGAGAAAGTCCTTAGGAAGTTTCCCAGGCATGTAGATGGAGTCGAAGATATCTACAAGCGTGTACAGCAGATTGCGGAGGATCTTGTTGGGAAGTTGTCCACATTGGAAGTTAAGGCTATCCACAGCTCGGTGGGTAGCAGAGGTCGAGTTAACAGGTCGTTCGACATACTTGAGATCCAGTATGCTGACTAGCCCGCACCTTCGAGCGAGGATGCGCCGAAGAAGAGGAAACGCACTACCACTGAGGAGAAAGGTGTAGCATCGCGGCCGAAGAGGGGTCGTGGTCGAGGCCGTGGCGGTGCCGGTGGCCGGAAGAAAACTTTTGCGACGAAGGTCGCTGTTAGTTTGGGCGCTACCGGCACTTCATCCTCCTCTGCCATTGTTTCGTTGGGGAGTGGCCGAGGCCTTGCGAAGGTTGGAGGGCGGGTACCCCGCGTCGGGGGAATTGGCGCCCTGATCCAGGTTTCGAACGACGAAAGTGTCTCCGAAGATGACGAGAAGGAGGAGGAGAAGGAGGCTGAAAAAGAGGCGGACACTGGAGATGACTCATCTGATGAGGTTAGCGAGAAGGTGACTCTGATGATGATGTGTCCATCGAGGGTGATCGTGGGAAGGGGATTGCCTCGTCTTGTGCTGACGCTGCAGCTGCTCGAAGTATCGATGATATTATTCGGGACTTGGAGCCTGAGAGTCCTCCGCGAGGGTCAATCCCCGAGTTTGCGGGGTCGCATGTCTGGGTCGACGGGTTCGAGGTTGCCGGAGATCTTGAATCTGAACGGACCCCTAGAAAGAGGCCGTATGGCGAAGCTAGTCGATCAAGCCTTCCTTACTTTGCTAAGAAGATTGGAGTCTGTGATCTGGCGACCGAGCTTTTCACGAGTCCGGACCTTCGAGAGTGCCACTTGCAGTGTGCTCCGGAGGAAAGGTGTTTTCTCGGTCGGGTGTTCGGTCGCATTTGTGTGCCCGAAGCGGAGCTTCGACTGGCCAACGAGCCCTTGGACAACCTTCATGATGACATCAATGTCAAGTTGGCTGAGTTGATGCTCCTTACCCGCTCAGCGCGCCGGAGGGCGGGTTATAATCTTCAATATTTGAATGACCAGTTGGTTGAAGTCGAGAAGGATAACAAGGATCTTCGCCGAAGCTTGGAGAATAAAGATGTTGAGCTTAAGGCTGCTTTGGAGAAAGTTAACAAGTCCAGAGAGGAGGCACAGGAGGTTGCAAATAGTAATGTTGAACTCCTGGCAGCTTGCCGTCAGAAAGACAAGGATTTGTTGGCTGCGAACAGTCGCATAAATGAACTATCCTCTGAATTAGCTTCTAATTCCGAGGCTTGGCAGAAAAGCATGGGAGAGATTAAGGGTAAAATAGACACCTGCTTGACTGAGGCTGGTGGCTCTGCTGGGGAGCCGTTACCTGCTGTTAATGCTGAGGCATTCGAAACTTGGCTTAAAAATGAGCTAGATGTTTTCAGTTCTTTGGTTGATAACGCAGCCGACTTCGGTTGTTACGCCGGAGCTTTGGCCATGGTTGGGACCTTTCGCCAAGCTGATTGTCAACACCTTCGGAAGATCAGGAAGCTGAACCATGTTTTCCCAACTGTTGACGAGGTACGTCAAATGAAGATGGATGATGCGGAGGTTCGAAACTGCGCGATGCGCTTGCTCCGGAGGTTTTGGATCAACGGTGGTGGACGCGCCCTTGCCTTTGAAGAGGCGGCTGAAGCTACTCGTCAGGTATCCACTGTATGAGATGTTCGTTTCTTGTTTCTATTCATGGATGAACATTTTGGTATTTGATTCTGTGGTCTTTTTTCTAGGCTCAGAAAGATGCGATGCCTTCGCCGAGTGCGACTGAAGATGTTGCGGGATGCTCCAAGTCTGCTCCTGCGCCCAGTTCTGCGGAGGTTCCACCAGCGGAGGCGGTACCCTTGGCTGAGGATGCTCCGAAGACTGGAGAGGCTAACGTGGAAGAGGTGGCGACGGTCGAAGCGCCTGCTGAGAGTTTGGATGCTGCTGTTGTCGAGGGTTTGGATGCTGAGGCCGGCGAAGCTAGGGCGGATGAGCATGGGGGAGCCGAGCAGGTGTGAAAAGTTAGGATAGTTCGAAAGAAGGGGTCATTTTGTGAAAAGTTGGGTGGTGAGAATGATTTGATGACGCTGAGATACTTTTTTAATGCTGTGAAAATGCAGGTTCCTGATGGAACCGTGCTAGAAGTGTTTGATGTGACGCCACTGACGATAAATTATCAAGATATTTTTATAACTGGTGAATCGTGGGCTCGAGCTAGGCTTAAACACCCTTCGCTGACTTTTGAACCCTTTTGGTGGTCGAAGGTGCGATGGTACGATTTGAAGAACAGCAGATCGAGTCGTTTTTGGCGCGAGGCAGATTATACTGATCGACAGGCCACACGTTTTTTGTTTGGTTCTTCTTCGTCTGCTCAAGCTGTTATTGATGATGATATCGATGAGAATACTGCTCTGGATTACTTGTTTGGGCGAAGCAATCTAGATCTAGGTCCAGACGGGTCACTTGTGGTTCCGAAGGAGGAGCCTTCGGATGTTAGTGATGTAGTTCGTAGATATATGTATAGGGCGAGGGTTTTGTCTGGGGAACTGCCAATTGTTCTTGTAGCTCCTTTGTTGTGGGGACCCATAGTTCCGGCGGAAATGGGATTTGAGGAGGGCAGCGAGGGTTTTGATGATTTGATGTTAATTGAGGGAGGTGATTGTTCCTTGTGATCTTATACTTCGTGCTGAGTGTGTACCATACTATGTTTGCTTTGCACATGATTGTAAAATTATAAGACTTTGATGTGGTTGTGATTCATTTCCGTAATTTGAGAAGAGACATTTGATCTTCGCAATCAGTTTGTGCGGCACGTTTTTTGTTTAAGAGAGATGTTTTTAAGGAAAATAGCGACGCCCCCTTTTCGTTTTAGCGAGGCTCGTGTTTCGTTGAAGAGAGACGTTTTAAGAAAAACAGCGACACCCCTTTTATTTTTAGCGAGGCTCGCATTTTGTTGAAGAGAGACGTTTTTTAGGAAAAACAGCGACGCCCCCTTTTCTTTTTAGCGAGGCTCGCGTTTCGTTGATGAGAGACGTTTTAAGGAAAATAGCGACGCCCCCTTTTCTTTTTAGCGAGGCTTGCGTTTCGTTGAAGAGAGACGTTTTTTAAGAAAAATAGCGACGCCCCCTTTTCTTTTTAGCGAGGCTCGCGTTTCGTTGATGAGAGACGTTTTAAGGAAAACAACGACGCCCCCTTTTCTTTTTAGCGAGGCTCGCGTTTCGTTGAAGAGAGACATTTTTTAAGAAAAAATAGCGACGCCCCATTTTCTTTTTGCGAGGCTCGTTTGACGCTTTCGGCTTTTCGAGGTTGTTTAACTTGTCTTAGGTGGAGGTGAAGTTTGCTTTGCGAGCCCCTGGCGTTTTGTGCGAGGGTGCTCGACTCTATGGGACTTCGCGCCTCCCCTTGTATGAGGTGGGGTTGACGTTTTAATTTTGCAAGCCTCTGGCGTGTCTTCCGAGGGTGCTCGACTTTTTTGGACTTCGCGCCTCCCCTTGTCTTAGGTGGAGGTGAAGTTTGATTTGAAAGCCCCTGGCGTTTTCTGCGAGGGTGCTCGACTTTTTTGGACTTCGCGCCTCCCCTTGTCTTAGGTGGAGGTGAAGTTTGATTTGCGAGCCCCTGGCGTTTTGTGCGAGGGTGCTTGACTTTTTTGGACTTCGCGCCTCCCCTTATCTTAGGTGGAGGTGAAGATTGCTTTGCGAGCCCCTCGCGTTTTGTGCGAGGGTGCTCGACTTTTTGGGACTTCGCGCCTCCCCTTGTCTTAGGTGGAGGTGAAGTTTGCTTTTCCCAAGTTTGTTTCAAAAAAAATTGTGTTTCGAAGCAATCTTCGGTGTTTTTCATCGATTATAAGCGCTCTTGGACAAGGGCTGCTTTTATCGATGTTTATGGAAAACTAAAAAAGGACTTTAGAGTTTTGTTTTTCCGGGGGTTGATGCCTTTATTAAGGACTTTTGGAAAACTGCCTTGTTAAAAAACCTTACGCCCCTTCGTAAGGAAAAAGAGTGCAGCTCCGTTTGTTTTGGTTACAAGAATGGTACTGAAAAAAAAGATTAAATGCAACTTACATATTGCGAGAGCTGGCTAAGGCTTCGCTATGGGTAGAATTTGCGAAGGTCGTCAATGTTCCTGGTGTGAGGTAGATGGTTTCCTTCGCTGTCGGAGAGGTGGAAAGACCCTGGACGATTGCATTCTATAATCAGGTATGGTCCTGTCCATTTTGGCTGGAATTTTCCCGCCATGTTTGCATTTTGTTTCCGAATGAGAACGAGGTCACCCTTTTTCAAATCTTTGATTCTCACCTTTTTGTCTCTCCATTTTCTTGTTTCTTCTTGATATTTGCGAAGGTTGAGCACTACGCTGCATCTCGTTTCTTCGAGCAAATATTTGTCAAGCAGCTGGTTTTGTTCTTCTGAATCGAGGGTTGTTCTGAGAGAGCCATACTTCAGTTCTTCTGGCAACACAGCTTCTTCCCCAAATAGTAGCCTGAAAGGTGTGAATTTCGTTGCACTGCATTCCGAAGTGTTATGGGACCAGGTTACCGAGGTCAGCTCCTCCGCCCACTTTCCCTTGGGCCTGCCTTGTAATTTTTTGGATATGGCTTGGAAGATTGTTGCATTGGCTCTTTCGACTAAGCCATTGGATTGAGGGTGCCTAACTGAGGCAAAACACAAGGTTGTTCCGATTTGTGCGCAGAATTCTTTGAAGACCTCGCCGTCAAACTGAGTGCCGTTGTCGACGGTTAGGTGTTTGGGAACTCCAAACCGACAAACTAGTTGCTGCCAGAAAAACTTTTTCATGGCTAGGGAGGTGATGGAAACCAACGGTCTAGTTTCAATCCACTTCGTGAAGTATTCCACAGCTACCACTGCGTAGCGAAGGTTTCCTGGAGCTGTTGGTAGTGGACCGACAAGGTCCATTGCCCATCTTTGCAGGGGCCATGTTGGGCATATCAGAGTTGTTGGAGCCCCTGGGGCGTTTTGTGTTTTTGCCGTTAGTTGGCAACCCTCGCAACGTTTGACGATGTCTTCTGCATCTCGTAATGCAGTTGGCCAGTAGAATCCTTGACGAAAAGCTTTTCCAACTAGCGCCCTTGGGCCGTTGTGTGAACCGCAGATACCTTCGTGAATAAGCTTGAGAAAGTCCTTTCCTTCAATCTGTGATACGCATTTCAGCCATGGCGAGGTCACCGAGGCTTTGAATAAAATGTTGTCCACTATTTTGTACCCTCGAGTTCTTTGTTTTAGTCTGTTTTCTTCCTCTTTGGACTCGGGTTCATGCAATCTGTTGATATAGGCCATGATGGGTGCTCTCCAGTCTTCGTTCTGGATCGCATTGATCAGCTTCGCATTCTTTTCGGAGGCTTCAAATGCTGGTTGAGTTGTTACCTCGTGAAACACGTCAGGGGGCAGATGTAGTTGTTGTGCTGCTGCTTTGGCAAGGCTGTCTGCCTCGTTGTTTTCCGACCTCGGTATTGCTTTCACTGTTATGCCAAGGAAGAAAGATTCTAACCTTCGAACATATTGGAAGTATTTTTGTAGCTCTGGATCTTTTGCTTTGTAATTTTTCTCAATGTGTCCCGCGATGACTTGGGAGTCTGTTTTAATGACCGCCCTTCGGACTGATAAAATCGAAGCCTTGAGAGTGCTAGTATTACAGCTTCGTATTCTACAGAGTTGTTTGTGCACTTGAAGTCGAGTCTTTTTGCGTATCTTAACTTCGACCTGGATGGCGAAACTAGGATAGCCAAGGCTCCTGCTCCAGTTGCTCCCTAGGCTCCATCGACGTACACAATCCAAAACGGATCTGATTGGGCTCCATCTCTACGAGGGTCTGGGGTCCATTCGGCTATCAAATCTGCTAGTGCCTGTGACTTAATCGCTATTCTTCCCACGAAGGTTACGGCATATGCTGACACCTCGGGTGGCACGCAGAAGAAACCGCAAGCGCACGGCTGTCAGTTGTAGCTTTTCACCTCAGAGTATTCTGGGGTATCGAATCAACGAGGAACACGAAGTGATTTTGAGAAAACTAGGGGGATAAGGATATCTAGGATAGATGAAGGGAACGGGCACTATCTAATGGGGTAGATCCTAGTTCTATTAGACTTCTAGTGATTTAAGTTCTTTACTAGTGTACTGTGGGCGTACTAGCCTTTACCACTGACTTAGGTTGAACGCTAGCACAACGAGCCCTACTGTTAAACTAGACCAACTACGTGGTGGAATTCAAGGCGCACAGGGCTGTCACCACCTGCTTGCTACCACAGCTATCCGGGGGCCTAGCCGTATTCACTGGCAATATATAGCCTAAGTACCACACTTAATCTATATATTACTACTACTAGACCTGTACTAGAACTGGAGCACTTGAAACTAATATCAAGCAATGAAACGAGCACACAAGTACTGAAAAGTAAATACTTGAAGATAGAATAAAGACTAAGTTACCAAAGTTGAAGCGCAGAGCAGAGTGAAGCAGAGGTCTCCGACAACTCCGGAACTCTCCAGACTTCTACTCTTCTCCTCTCCAGCTCCTCTTCTAGTGAGGCACTCACACTCTCTCTAATCTCTCTAACATAGCAAGTGTGCTAATCTAACCAAATGGTGAGGAATGATGTGAGGCTCCCCGAATGAGAGCTCAAGGGGCCTATTTATAGTGCTAGGAAGCTAGGGGGTACTTATAGAGTGAGGGGGAGGTCGGTTAGGGTTTAGGGGGTGGCGCCCGCCACCAAACCCTGGCGCCCGCCACCTCTCTGCCGTCCATTGCAACCGCCTTTCATCCAACGGTCTTCACTTGCTCTCCTAAGTCGGTTTGAGGGCCGGTTAGGGTTTAGACACGTGTCCAAAGCCCACTATCCAGGTGATACTCTTTTTAGCCCTTGGATCAAACCGCCTTAGTGTGCAATGGCCAAGATTTGAGCTTGAGGTGATTCCCACGGATCGATGACGTGGCTTGGGCCACTTTTGGCATGAATGACCTGGCGGCTGCTAGGAATAGGTGGCGGCCGCCACCTTACTCAGGCCCAAATGGGCCAGAGTGGCTTGGCATTGCTCCTGGTGCTCTTGTTTGGCCCAAATTCCATTATTTCCTGCATTAAGATAAGAATCTATGCACATGTGGAAATAGGTGTTGACGCAAAAAGTGACACCTTGCACCAAGGCACACAGCAAGCCGAACAAGGCTAGCTTCAATCGGGTGCCCGGAGTGTGCTGAATCCAGAGACGTGCCAGTCGGTTTGACCTGAAAACCAACAAGGGATAAAGCGTGAGAATACCTCTGGAACATGCTGGGTAAAACCAGACAGTTCCATTTGTACGGCTTTGAAAGCCAGTCACGACGGCACACAGCTATAGAAGCTGTCTGTCAGAGCATGTTTACAAAGCCATTCGGCAAGTATGAGAACAGAGTATGTAAAGCATATTAACTGCCGAATGCAAAAGGAAGACATGCTTGAACGAATCAAAGATATTATAAACAGACAACTTGCAAGAATAGATCTATTCAAATAACACATGCATAGGCTAATCCGACTAATCTGCCGCACGTTTAGTCTTCATAAACCCGTCAAGCATAAATTTAAGCGAAGCTAATCCACCGCATGATACCACTTGCTATAAGTTTATACCACTTCTTATAATTAGATTAATCCACCGCATGATACAATCTAATTATAACAAGCTAAAAGCATGCATATATTTGTACAGATCTATAAGAGCTCATTACTCGTGTAAGCTTAACCAAAATCGGCAAACTAGCCGAGTTGGGGTCCATGAGGAAGGAACATACAAGCAAACATGGTCAAACTAATCTAAAACCTGCATCTGCCGCACGACACCCAGTTCTATCAAAGCATAAACATGATTGGCATGTATGAACCCACAACATGTAACAACCTAGATTGAAAGCTGATCCGGCCATTATGATCTTATGATTAGCAAAGCACAAGCAAACTTGTGAAACAAGGCCGAATAGAGATCACTCTAGATTGGGCAAAAGAGTGTTACAGGAATAAAATAAATAAAGCATATAACACATGATAACTTGATGAATCTATTAGATCTGCCAAATCTAATAGAGCCGATAACTATTTTTACTCATGTCTTAATCCACCGCACGATACAAGGCATAAGCAAAAACTTCCCGTCATAAGCTTAAATCCGACGCACGATACTAAGCTTAACATACGAGACTACTTGCATCATATCTAAATCCACCGCATGATACTAGACATGATAACAAGGTTGCCGATACTTACGGAGGTCGACGGATCGATGGTTCCTCTCGAAGGACTCGACAACACGACTTAGGGACTCGAAGATGGCACGGGGCCGGTTTGTATTGATGTGGTTGTGAACAATTTTACAATGGTCGAGGGCTTATATTTATACCCTGGATGAAATACGAGTCCTAGACGATTATGATTTACAATGATAAAATATGGAAAGATACGAAATCTATTCCTAATCTTCTCGGCATCTTTCATAGCCATATGCCTTCCCATGCAAGCCGGCTTCATCCGCAACATCCATCTCCCGAATGGAACCACCTCTCTGCAAGATAGCCGACCGCACAGACATTCATCGAAATCCTGATGACCAAATAGTCGTTTGATCACATGCCGAATACTTTCTTTCTCTGCCGACTGGGCCCACCTATCATATCTTCATGCGTGCGAAAATCTGGTATTAACACATGCCCCCTAATTTTAGGATAAATATTTATTCCAAAATTCCTATTTAACGTGGAACCTCCGGAAGCGTCCGCCTTCACAAGCTATAATTGCTATACCTGCCGACTCATCTCCCGATGCGCCCTCTGGGATTCTTAAAAAACCCTCTTTCGCCCTGTTTTGACTTATGCACTCTGAACTCCTCTGCTTAGACTCAAAAACCCTCTTTTCTCTTGTCATATCTTACTCTGGAGGATGTCTTCCGCAGCAAGTCGCCATAGTTCCGAGCTTGGTGCTTCTAGCACATCTAAAAAGGAGGTTGCTCCTTTTTCCCTTCTCTTGATTGCTCCAAAAATGAAGCAGTAATTCTTACTTCGTTGTTTCCGTCAGGAGAATCAATGACGACCTCCCCGAGGACCTGACTCGGAAGCTTGCGGATCTTCAATTTGATCTGGAGGGAAAGAATTGGGAGATCACCAGAATCTCTCGAGAGCGTGACGCTGCTCGGGAACGAGTTACCGGTAAGTATTTTCTTCATTTCTTTCCTTATTCTCTTCTTTCATCTTTATTCACTCTTCCTTTTTTAGCTCTAGCAGCCAAACTCCACGCCCTCGAAGCCGCCATCGCCAAGCTCGCTGTTACGGCCGATGTAGCGGGCACGACGCCCCTGAAGCGTGTGAACGAAGTTAACCGAATCCTCCCCATCATCTCTAGGGCCGGCATGGGGTATGGCGCGGCGCTCGCCTTCTCTGCCGTGAGGATTCATTCTGGTGCTGATTATCGCAGATTTGATGTCTGCGAGCAAGAACTGGAGGATAGAATAGAACATTCCATAGAAGATATGAAGGAAGCCGGGACAGATCTGGCCGACGCCTTTGATCACTTTCTCCCGATTAGGCGTAGGATGGAGTGGACGAACTGATCCTCCTTATTGTAACCTTGCATTTCCCCTTTGTAAATAAAAATTTTCTGTTCGTCCTCTTGAATCCAATCTGTGATTGATCCTTCAAGATCAACATACGTTCTGTTTCGTGTACCAGCTACCGATTTTTCTCTTTACCTTAACAACGATGTACATTACATCGGCTATCGCTGATAATCATGCTGATTGTCTCCCTCCCGTAAGTAACCGTTAGTCATCAAAGTTGTCAGCCTTTTTCTCGATCTCTTGATCCATGATGACACTAGGATAAAATTTCTCACGGGATTCCTTCGTTTTCAGCTTCCTGCCCTTAGTGTCAATCGGTAATATGATTCTTCAAACAATCAACCGAAACCAAACACTTCATAGAGCAACTATTTTCAACCGAATTCTATCGGTTCCATAAGCTCCTTAGGTCAGCAAGATTTGGTCCGGCCCAATAACGGCCCATAGACTGTGAAAACCCTAGCCCGATGTGTGACTCTCCAGTGCGCAAGCTATGGTTTTATAAATAAGACTTAACACAAGCTACTACCTCCGACTTTGGCCAAACAGCCTAACTTCCAGAAAACTTCCATTTCCCAACTTCGGCTCAAACCAAAGAGAGAATCTCCTGCTCGTGTTTCCATCAATGGCAGGCAACGGTGACCACGATAGGCATTTCGTTGGAGACGAAACAGGAGAAGACCGAGCATCAACTCACCGGTGTCATGGGTAAAAACGAACTCCCTGCCCCCTTGCGGTAGCATTCTTGTTTATCTGTCTCTGATTCACTGTCTGTCTCTTCTCCAGAGCGGGATCCTCCTCCAGCCGGGCTTGGGTTCTTCCTCCAGAAATGGTAGCTTCAACAATTTCTTCCAAGCGTTTCCCTAAGCCAACAGATTCTGAGTTTGACAATTCATTTTTAGCAGATCCATCTGGACGCTCTTCGGTATCGTGAGGAGAGGGACAAATCCCAGAAGGGGCTGGAAAATATATCCAAGAAGCATGATATTGAAGACGCTGAATGGGCAGACCAACGGAAGCAACTCTGCAGTATAATCACAGGTTAGCAGAATCTTGGTTCTTCCCCTTCTCCTGATTGAGTCTGCTTCTGCCTAATATACCCTTTTTCTTGTCAGCTTTGTCTGCAGAGAATGACCGTTTGAAAGCTGCAGCAAACAGAGTTGCCCTCAAGGTGAATGCTTGTGGGGATTTAGCTGAAGCTCGTCTTGAAGCCGTAATTGGCCGCATAGATCAGGCCGTTATCCAAGGTGTGCACGCCGGGGTTTCCCTCGGGCTACAAGCAATGAGTTCTTGGACCAAAGAAGATTACTCCTTCCTACCAGTTGGCTTCGCAGACGGGGATCCTGATGAATCTGAAGATCTCGAGATCTATGATAACTATGCCGCTGCCATTGCCGAGATCACTGACCCGCAATCCATTGTGAACAAATTATTTCAAGGGTAGTTTGTATTAGGACAAATCTGTGAAGCTTGTAACATATGAAACTTGTTCCCCTCTGAATAGTGTCTACCTGCCTCTTGAACTATCTCAGTGATTTTTTCCGTTTGCAGCATTTCTTTAGAGAAAACATTTCCCGAACGCATGACGTCATCTTAGCCGACTAGATCTCGTTTTCGATGTGTCATGTCACTCGGCATCTTATTTACTGCACTTCACCTTTCTCTTCCCTCAATAAACCTGCTTACTTAAAAAACGTTAGGGCCACTAGGGTCATAAATATCTTGTACTAAAGGCGATATAAATAATATCGGCTATGACTTGAATTCTTGGAACATTTTTTCTGCTAAAGGCGATGCTTCACATCGGCTGTATATAAGTATTCCTCAAGTTACATAATTTCCATGCGTTCGGCTTTTAACAAGTAGTGCCGAAGCTTAGTCCACAAGTGACGAAATTTCTTTACAGCCGAATACCCTTCTCCAGGTTTAACATTTTTCGGCTAAAGCTAGCTGCTAAAATTCAAAAAATAAGGGCCGATCCTGTTATAAGCCTATCGGCCGTCACGTACAACTTGAAATGATTACTAAGTTGTAGAAGTATCTTCATACTTTCCAAGACCCTCTGTTGTACGTCACCTTACGTGAACTCTTGTTCTTCCCTTAGCTTCGGCAATGGAGAAACAAGCAAAACCCTCTCAACAGTTCGTTAACTTCAAAACATGCTCGAGACCCAGACTTGCATACATTGGTCCTATTTCGGCTTCATCATTGTTGACGGTCCTTAAACACCTGTTTTACCAACAACATTTGACCCTAAAGTCCACCAAAAAGGCATGAAATGTAGTCAAATAGGTTTCAAACTAACCAAATTCCACATGTCCATAGAATTTTATTTGAATGCAGGATTTGAACCAAATTTGGACATATGGACCCACCAGAGGCCAAGCCCACTCAGTAGGGCCCAAATGGGCCTAAGGGGGGTGGCGCCCGCCACCTCTAAGTGGCGCCCGCCACTTGGATTGGCCCAAGTGCCACTCCCTGCCACGTCACCGATCCGTGTGACCTCCCCAAGGCCAAAACCTGGCCCTTGGTCACTAGGTCAGTGGCATCGGATGGCTCAGGGAGGAGTGGCGTGGATCAAGGCTGAATGTCGGTTGCTAGGACATGCAACCGACCTCCAAACCGCCTTGGACAACCACCTGGATGCCGTTGAAGCAGAGGCGGTTCATCCAACGGCCAGGGGCCTGGCGGCCGCCAGTACGGGGTGGCGCCCGCCACCTGACCTAACCCTAGGTCGGTTGGCTGCCCACTATAAGAACCCCCCTCACTCATTTGGGCTATAAATACCCCCCTGGCGACACTACTTCATTCGTACCATCACACATTACCATCCCAGAGCAACACACAAGCAAGAGAAGCAAGTGAGAGTTAGGTTAGAAGCTTAGAGAGCTTAGGCAAGTAGGTAGCTAGTAGAGCAAGGCATCTTCGCCCTCGCGGTAGCGCTGCTCAAGGCTTAGCTCAAGAGTAGAGGCGTGCGAGTGATCGGTCCTGGAGCTGGGAAGAGTCTTCCTTCATCTCCAGTTCAGGTTTTGCTCTTGTTACTCAAGCACTTACTATATTCTAGTTCATCATTTCAAGTATTACTTTATTCTACTTATCAGTATTGAGTGGTATACTTGATTGATTGCTTGAGTGCCTAGCTATCCTACAGTTGAATTCACTTAGCCATAGTAGTTAATCTCTAGTGAGCTTAGTGTTTGATCTTTGCCAATAGGTTGCTTAGTTAGTTTAGTGTTTATCTTATTAAGTCAAGTGTTTGCTCTGACGTCCGCAAGGGTGTCTCTATTCAAAGCAAGGGTAGAGATAGTTAGAATATAGTTAAGCGTTGTGCTTAGTTATAGACTTACCTTCAGATACGGCTGGACCCCCAGATAGCTGTGGTAGCAAGCAGGTGGTGACAGCCCTGTGCGCCTTGAATTCCACCACGTAGTTGGCCCAGTTTAACAGTAAGGCTCGTTGTGCTAGCGTTCAACCTAAGTAAGTGGTAAAGGCTAGTACGCCTCGATACTTGACAAGATAGGAATAAAACTATACTCAACTTAGTTGCTTTATTGTCTTTTGCCTGCCCTGCTTCGTAACTGTCTCGCTTCGTAGTTATCTTGCTTGGTAGTTATCTAGGATTAGTTATCAGTAGTTATTAGTTAGTTACCCTTAGTTACCCTCTATCTACCTATCCATCCACCTTACCTTAGCCATCCATTTCATCCTTACCTAGCCATCCATATATTCTTTCTAGCCTTCCATCCCTTCTCTTCCCTTTTCCCCTTTTCTCTTTTCTTAATTCTTCGACTCTCATCCCCTCCTTGACTCGACTCATACACCACCCTAGCCTTCCCTTGGGATCAAATAAATCGACACCTGGTACTCCCAGGCGAAGTGCTACTACGATAGTTCTGTGCGCTTGCAGAATCTCCTCCTGGTAGATTGCCTTCTCGCTAGCTAGCTCCTACTAGTGTCGGGATTGACAACCCCGCTTGGCATTAGTAGATAGCTACTTTAGTTACCCTATCCTAGGTGTAGCTAAGAACTACCAACAAGCATTTCTGGCGCCGTTGCCAGGGATAGATTCCATAGTCTACTCCTAGTGATGACGTTAGCAAGTGTCAACAAGCATTTCTGGCGCCGTTGCCGGGGAAGGCAATCAGTGTATCGGTTGAGTCCGTGTCGAATTTATCTTCGCCTAAGCTCCCGCTTAGCGAATCCCATCTTACCCCATTCTTCCTTTCCTTAGTTCTTCTTATCTTTTTTCTTCATCTTCTTCAACTTCTTTCTTTCTTATCTCGTTTTATCTTCACAATGGCCAACAAAGCCATTCGTGAATTTTCTGCTCCTCCTGCCGCTAATATAGCGATAGGACCAGACGTGATCGATGCCAACCTCAATTTTGAGTTGAAACCGGCTCTGATCACGATGGTCCAAGCTAGCCCGTTCTGTGGCAAAGCTCATGAGGATGCCAATGCTCACCTCCAACAATTCTTGGAGATTTGCGGCACCTTCACCATTAAGGGGATAACCCAAGAAGCCATCCGTCTTCGTCTCTTTCCTTTCTCTTTGCTAGGAAAAGCGAAGCAATGGTTCTATACCGATCGCAACGCTGTAGACACATGGGACAAGTGTTCCAATGCTTTTCTCGCCAAATTCTTTCCGATGGGCAAGACGAGTGCTCTGCGCAACAAAATCTCCAGCTTTACGCAACAAGCCGAGGAATCTATTCCCGAGGCATGGGAGAGGTTGCAAGAGTATGTCGCTGCTTGTCCGCACCATGGTATGGAGGACTGGCTATTGATCCAGAACTTCTACCATGGCCTAACCCCACTCTCTAGAAGCCATTTGGATGCCGCCGCCGGCGATGCATTCTTTTCCCTGAATATTGCAGATGCTAAGGCTCTCATAGAGAAGATGGTGGCAAACCAAGGATGGAATGACGAAAGACTACAGCCCCGTAAGCGAGGTATGCATTCCCTTAAGGAGGCCGACATGATCGTGGCCAAGATGGACCTGCTGGCAAAGAAGCTGGACAGCTGTGAGAAGATGAACCAACAAGAGAGTGTCCAATCTCTGGAATCCTACATGACTTGTGAAGTCTGTGGAGAAACCGGACATTCTGGGAGCCACTGCCCCGAGCTACATGAAGATTTGAACTTCATTAACAACAGTAACGGTTTCTGTCAACAGAATCAAGGATGGAATCAGCACTCCAATTCTCAAGGTAACAATTCATTCACTCGCTCTAATTTTCATAATTCTGATAATTTCTCATTCTTGAAGAATTTAGTTTACTCACAAGGTAAAACTACTGATTTCTTGAAAAAGAGATTAATGGCGAATGATAAAATTCTTGAGAATATAAATGCTAAATTGGAAGATTTCTCATCTGCTCTGAAAAATCAATTAAGCTTTAATAAGATGTTAGAAACCCAATTAGCTCAACTTGCTGCTATCATACCATCTTTTGAATCTGGCAAAATTCCTGCTAAACCTGACATGGAAACTGCTAATATGGTTGAAATAAAATATTTTAACTATTATGAAGATCAAACCATGACTGTTAAAAAGGGTGATCCTGGTAGTCCCATAATTAGATGCTCAATCTTTGGTGAAGTCTTTAAAAATGCCATGTGTGATTTAGGATCGAGTGTGAACATTCTATCTAAAGACTTTTATGAAAACTCATTCTTTCCACCCATGTCATCCACATCTGCCTATGTCGTGCTAGCTGATCAATCCACTTGCTATGTAGAAGGAATAGTTAATGATTTACGTGTTCATATTAGAGGTTCCTATGTTCCTGCTGATTTTATAATACTAGATATGGGAAATAGGAAAGATGTGCCTCTAATCTTAGGTAGACCCTTCTTGAATACTGTTAATGCTTGCATATATGTGGGAAGTGGTAAAATTCAAATGACATTAGGAGGGAGGAAGGAAATATTCTCCTTTTCCCATGGTCCCGCATATGCTGCTAACATGCAGGTAGCAAAACCCGTTCGTACCAAGAAGAGGCGCCCAAGAACAGGGTGGAGCAGAAAGAGAGAACCACCTCCTCCTAAGTTGTGTGATTCACATAACAAGGGAGAGGTGCCAGAAGAAGAAGAACCTGATGAAGTACTAAGAGAAGAAGTGCCCAAGGAAGAAGAAGACCCACCTGATAAGGATGAAATTCCATGGACCTAAGGTATGGTTTTATTTTTAATTTTTCCCTTCAATTTTCCTTTTTCGAATAAATAACATATGTCATGCATGAAACTAAAAAAAAATCAGTTATCATTAGTTATATGCATAAGTATATGTTAACTTAGCTAGAATAATAAAATATCAAAATAGGATAGTTTCCCTTTTCACAACATTAGATAGTTTCCCTTTTAATAAAATGAGAACAAGAGCTCTGACTGAGACGAAGAAGATCTTTCACCAAGCAAGAAGCCAGCTTGGGGGAGACTCCCGCTCCGATAAGGTATGTCTCAAGCCTACACTTTACATTCAGTTCTTAAATTCTATATCTTTTGAATGTCACATGCTTGCCTAAATAACCATTCCATGAATAAAACCGATAATATCTGCTTAAACAAGTTGAAACCTGAATAAGATTTGAAATATGCCATGCAAATGTTGTTGTTATGGTTTGAATGACTAGTATTATCTAAGTTGTAGCTTTTGTGGGTTGCACATGCTTTAACTGAAATCATGCTTAGTGAGTAAAGTTAGTAAGAAATGGAGTAATTCTTTAAACTTGCTAAGGTGAAATTAGGACCTAATCTGGAGGATTTCTTTTAAAAATTATGAAAACCTTGCTAAGAGTTCCTCCTAGATTTTTTATCCCATCCCACCACCAGCCAAATATTTGTTAGTCATTAGTCAAAACCACAAAGAGATTTGTTTGTGTTGAGCTTTGTTAGACCTCATAGATCTTAGTAGAGAAGCTTATCATATCTTTTGAATCAAGATTCACGCACACCCACCATAATTTGCCTACTTTCCACTTTGGAAGTTTGCAACCACCAAATAAATTGCTTATTCTCTACACCGGAGATATGCAATACCCTGCCAAACATCCCATTGCTAGCCTTATGCTTATTCCTACCCTGGGAATAAGCATTTCTCCCTCTTCCCCTTTTTCATTTCAAAAATCCTTTCCTATAGATGTCTGGGGAAATCTAGAGCTAAAAGAGAGAGAGAGAAAATGAGCAAAATAGCTCAAGAAAGGACTATGTCCTGAAGAAAAAAAAAGTGAGCAAAGTAGCTCAAGAGAGGACTATGTCCTAAGAAAATGTGAGGACACATCTTTTGTCTACTCACTATGTATCCAAAAAAAGAGAGAGAGAGAGAATTATCATTAGCTCTAGACCCCAGAAATTAACTAGGAAGGATTATGAAATATCTCTCTATACACTTCCACATAACCACACATGCACATCTTGATCAATTTTTATGATTTGCTGCTCCTTATGATCTGAGTGTCTAGCTTAGCAATAAACATCAGGCAATTTGCTCATGGTTCTTAGCCTACCTATATCTCCACATATCATTCTTTAGAAATAGGAGAGGCTACATTTTGGCCTAAGTGAGGATTTAAACACCATTGAGTGATTGAGTGAATCTTGGAGGACTTAAGCAAGTTGTTATCTTTTGAAAACTTTGAAAAACCTCCGGACAGAATCCTAGTCAAACCTAAGCAAGATAAAAGTTTCCTATCTACTGCTTTATTTCACTCTTGCATGTTTGAAGTGAAAAGCTATAAGCCCCACATTGCTATGATTTATGATATATGCTAAGTTATTTCTCACTATACAATATGCACTTGCAGACATCTTAAGTTGCTATCCACTTCATGCGCAATGCTTAAACCGCATTGTTGCTCAAGGACGAGCAACAGGTTAGCTTGGGGGAGCTTGTTGGCGGTCCTTAAACACCTGTTTTACCATCAACATTTGACCCTAAAGTCCACCAAAAAGGCATGAAATGTAGTCAAATAGGTTTCAAACTAACCAAATTCCACATGTCCATAGAATTTTATTTGAATGCAGGATTTGAACCAAATTTGGACATATGGACCCACCAGAGGCCAAGCCCACTCAGCAGGGCCCAAATGGGCCTAAGGGTGGTGGTGCCCGCCACCCCTAGGTGGCGCCCGGCACTTGGATTGGCCCAAGTGCCACTCCCTGCCACGTCACCGATCCGTGTGACCTCCCCAAGGCCAAATCCTGGCCCTTGGTCACTAGGTCAGTGGCATCGGACGGCTCAGGGAGGAGTGGCGTGGATCAAGGCTGAATGTCGGTTGCTAGGACATCCAACCGACCTCCAAACCGCCTTGGACAACCACCTGGATGTTGTTGAAGCAGAGGCGGTTCATCCAACGGCCAGGGGACTGGCGGCCGCCAGTACGGGGTGGCGCCCGCCACCTGACCTAACCCTAGGTCGGTTGGCTGCCCACTATAAGAACCCCCCCTCACTCATTTGGGCTATAAATACCCCCTTGGCGACACTACTTCATTCGTACCATCACACATTACCATCCCAGAGCAACACACAAGCAAGAGAAGCAAGTGAGAGTTACGTTAGAAGCTTAGAGAGCTTAGGCAAGTAGGTAGCTAGTAGAGCAAGGCATCTTTGCCCTCGTGGTAGCGCTGCTCAAGGCTTAGCTCAAGAGTAGAGGCGTGCGAGTGATCGGTCCTGGAGCTGGGAAGAGTCTTCCTTCATCTCCAGTTCAGGTTTTGCTCTTGTTACTCAAGCACATACTATATTCTAGTTCATCATTTCAAGTATTACTTTATTCTACTTATCAGTATTGAGTGGTATACTTGATTGATTGCTTGAGTGCCTAGCTATCATATAGTTCAATTCACTTAGCCATAGTAGTTAATCTCTAGTGAGCTTAGTGTTTGATCTTTGCCAATAGGTTGCTTAGTTAGTTTAGTGTTTATCTTATTAAGTCAAGTGTTTGCTCTGACGTCCGCAAGGGTGTCTCTATTCAAAGCTAGGGTAGAGATAGTTAGAATATAGTTAAGCGTGGTGCTTAGTTATAGACTTACCTTCAGATACGGCTGGACCCCCGGATAGCTGTGGTAGCAAGCAGGTGGTGACAGCCCTGTGCGCCTTGAATTCCACCACGTAGTTGGCCTAGTTTAACAGTAAGGCTCGTTGTGCTAGCGTTCAACCTAAGTAAGTGGTAAAGGCTAGTACGCCTCGATACTTGACAAGATAGGAATAAAACTATACTCAACTTAGTTGCTTTATTGTCTTTTGCCTGCCCTGCTTCGTAACTGTCTCGCTTCGTAGTTATCTTGCTTGGTAGTTATCTAGGATTAGTTATCAGTAGTTATTAGTTAGTTACCCTTAGTTACCCTCTATCTACCTATCCATCCACCTTACCTTAGCCATCCATTTCATCCTTACCTAGCCATCCATATATTCTTTCTAGCCTTCCATCCCTTCTCTTCCCTTTTCCCCTTTTCTCTTTTCTTAATTCTTCGACTCTCATCCCCTCCTTGACTCGACTCATACACCACCCTAGCCTTCCCTTGGGATCAAATAAATCGACACCTGGTACTCCCAGGCGAAGTGCTACTACGATAGTTCTGTGCGCTTGCAGAATCTCCTCCTGGTAGATTGCCTTCTCGCTAGCTAGCTCCTACTAGTGTCGGGATTGACAACCCCGCTTGGCATTAGTAGATAGCTACTTTAGTTACCCTATCCTAGGTGTAGCTAAGAACTACCAACAAGCATTTCTGGCGCCGTTGCCGGGGATAGATTCCATAGTCTACTCCTAGTGACGACGTTAGCAAGTGTCAACAATCATCAACACTTTATTCCTTGTCAGCCGACACGAAACTTGGCCTCAATCTTTCTCCATTACCATCAGTTGGACTATCTATTCAAAAATTGCTCTGAGAGCCGATTGTCTAAATCGGCTGTTGGTCCTCGTTGAAAACGTTTACAGGACCTGCTTCCCAAGCTCTTCCGGAAAGGCACTCAACGCCATCATACTCCCAGTAGATAGGCTCTGTATTAGCAATACTCACTGAATCATCAGCATGGACAATTTCGATGTTATTTCCGATCCACTGGATAAGGAATTGATGCATAGTTGATGGCACACAACAGTTTGTATGTATCCAATCTCTTCCCAATAGCAAACTGTATGCCCCCTTGCCATCAATGACGAAAAAGGTAGTGATCAAGGTCTTAGTCATGATCGTCAACTCAACATGGACTGCCCCCCGAGTATCAGAAGAATTGCTAGCAAAGTCTCTCAACACCATGTCGGTCTTCAGCAAATCTTCACTTGCCATCCCAAGTTTTCTGAAGGTGGTATACGGCATGATATTTATGGCAGCCCCTCCATCAACGAACATCTTAGTCAATGGCTTGCCATTAACATAGCTTCTAATATACAATGGCTTCAGGTGTCGATGCTTAGCTGGTTTATCGAATACTGCACTTTGAGCCAAGACAAGATGAGCCAACAACTCTTGGAATTCATCTTCATCAAAATCTGAATACACCTCGTCTTGGACATCCTGTTCTTCGGGAGCTATAAATTTTGATGGAAGAAAGAAAGCCATGCATGTGTCAGCCGAACGATTACCCTCATCCGGCTTCTCTTTGGGGCGCCAAACTCGCTTTACTTTGGCATTTGCTTGCTCCAACTCTTTATTTCTTAGGCGCTGAACCCTCCTTTTCTGGCTTTTCCTCAATCTTGGTGGACACCACTGTCCTCTCTGCCAGATATACTCGCGGTACTCTTCTTCTTCAATGCGAGCCCAACTTTGATCGGCAAATCCTCTTCCCTGCCGATCTTCAGAATCATTTATTTTTACGCGCCGATCGTCCTCAGGGATTCGTGCCCCAAGCCTCTCATGGACAGATCGGCGGTTGACTCGAGACTGCCTATACTCGGAGTACTGATTACTGCACTCAGGGCAGTTGTTCTTCACAAGCAGCTTCAAGCCTTCGTTCCAACAATACTGGAAGAACGAGCATTCCCAATGAGACTGTTCCTGTTCCCTTGTATCTTCCCGTTCTTCCCGGTACATCTCTTCTTCGTACCTTCGTTGTTTCTCCTGGAACTTCCGTTCTTCATAAAGTCTCTGCTTCTGGTATCGTTCCTGTTCCCGACGCCATTTATTCAACAAGATGCGCGTCGTGACCCTGGGTCTGGAAGTTTCACCTGTCTCAGTTCGGCTATTTCGGAACCGAACCCTCTGCTGAAGCTCTCTCTTTGTAACCTGCCGATTAGGGTCAACGGCACCAGCTTCCCTCGCTCTATCAGAGGTTAACACTTTCATTTTGCTTTTATCCCTAGGATCAACTGCGTTGATCATATTAACAGAGAAGGACACAGTATTTTGTCCAAAAGGGCTACCATCAATTTTCATCTTTCCATCAAACCTCAGATGCCCGTCCTGGATAGCTTTCTGGATTCGTACTCTGAACACTCGGCAATCGTTTATGGATTGGGATCTAGTATTGTGAAAACCACAATACTTCTTGTCCTTGACCCCCTCAGGATGCAGCATAGGATGACCTTCTGGTAACTTGATGCGTCCTTCCTTCAACAAGTACTCAAATAATTTATCTGACTTGGAAACATCAAAGTCATAAGTACCTTTCTGTTGCCTCAGCCACCGCTGGTTGACTTGAGTCGGCTCTTTATCCCAGACTATTTCGGCTGCAGCTATTTCATCTTCATCATCGTACTCAGTTGCTTCTTCTAGGAAAGCCTGATACATCTTGGAAGCCACATCACCCTTCTGGAACTGATTATTCCTCTTGAATCCCTGGGCTTGGTTACTCATCGTCGCCAGCCTTTGTGATAACTGCCCGAGGTCATCAAACTCCATGCCGAATAGCCTCTCTTTGATACTCGGCAACATGCCAGCTATGGCTATCTCCGGCAGTTGATCATCCGGCAAATTCAGAGAATAAAAAAGATTCTTGGTTTCCCTGAATCGGCGTAGATATTCTTGTGGCGTCTCGCCAGGTTTCATCCTTAGGCTCATGAGATCGACCAACTTTTTCTCGCTGGTACCCGTAAAGAAATACGAGTAGAATTTCTTCTCCAGCTCCGCCCATGTATTGATAGAATTTGCTGGCAGAGAAGAAAACCACGAGAAGGCTGGTCCTGTTAATGACAACGGGAAGTACCGAATTCTCCAAGCCTCATTTATAGATGCTTCTCCGAGTTGCATCAAGTAGCGGCCGATGTGTTCTATAGTACTGGTGTCATCCTGGCCTAAAAACTTGGTGAAATCAGTAGGAGGCTTCACCCTTGGAGGAAGAGCTACCCGATTGTACCACTCTGGATAGGGGGACTTGTATGTGTAAGTTTGATTCTTAGGCTTCAGGCCGAATTGATTTTGCATCATATCAGCCATCTTATGCATGATGAGGTCAACATTCGGATCAGGAACTGCTTGTGCCTGCCCCCCAGGATGTAGCCCTGCTGAACTCTTATAGCCTGGATTTGGAAGAACATTAATTGAGCTATAATCAATGAACTCATGATATCCGTCTCCAAACATATTCTTCTGTATCCTGTTCGCTGCAGGAGACACTTTAGAAGCAGATTGCGGGACATTCCCCGTCGTGCCGAATGCGAGCTGGCCATAGGTCTGAGGAGGTTGCTGCGTCTCATGAGGAACCATCCCACTGTGCTTGGGCCAGCTCCGCCCTCTCCTGCGATCCTTTGACGTTGAGGTACTGGGAACAACAACGGTCCCTGCATCGGACCAACAGTTTCTTGAAAGCATTTATCCACGGCTGGACTGAAAGCATTGACCATGATAGCGCGAAAAGTGTTTAGGAAAGCCGACTGATGATTGGTTACAACTTCTGATACAACCTTATGCATTATTTCAGTCATCTTCCGAATAGCTTCTTCTTCACTGGGGATATCAGGTTGATGGTGAGGAAGAATCTTTGGGAACTCCTGCTTCTGGAAGACCCTGCCGCTCTTGTTCTTGGAGAAAGACGCCAGGCACTTGCGCTAGAATTCATCGCAAGCCTGCTGTACCAAGCTTTTTGACTCTAGCGGCAAGTCATCCATGATCACGTCCAGAATTTGATCATCGTTGATCTCAGGCATCTTGAAACGAAGTTGTCCCACCAGGCGTGCCAAAAAGTGTGTTGACGCAAAAAGTGATACCTTGCGCCAAGGCACACAGCAAGCCGAACGAGGCTAGCTTCAATCGGGTGCCCGGAGTGTGCTGAATCCGGAGACGTGCCAGTCGGTTTGACCTGAAAACCAACAAGGGATAAAGCGTGAGAATACCTCTGGAACATGCTGGGTAAAACCAGACAGTTCCATATGTACGGCTTTGAAAGCCAGTCACGACGGCACACAGCTATAGAAGCTGTCTGTCAGAGCATGTTTACAAAGCCATTCGGCAAGTATGAGAACAGATTATGTAAAGCATATTAACTGCCGAATGCAAAAGGAAGACATGCTTGAACGAATCAAAGATATTATAAACAGGCAACTTGCAAGAATAGATCTATTCAAATAACACATGCATAGGCTAATCCGACTAATCTGCCGCACGTTTAGTCTTCATAAACCCGTCAAGCATAAATTTAAGCGAAGCTAATCCACCGCATGATACCACTTGCTATAAGTTTATACCACTTCTTATAATTAGATTAATCCACCGCATGATACAATCTAATTATAACAAGCTAAAAGCATGCATATATTTGTACAGATCTATAAGAGCTCATTACTCGTGTAAGCTTAACCAAAATCGGCAAACTAGCCGAGTTGGGGTCCATGAGGAAGGAACATACAAGCAAACATGGTCAAACTAATCTAAAACCTGCATCTGCCGCACGACACCCAGTTCTATCAAAGCATAAACATGATTGGCATGTATGAACCCACAACATGTAACAACCTAGATTGAAAGCTGATCCGGCCATTATGATCTTATGATTAGCAAAGCACAAGCAAACTTGTGAAACAAGGCCGAATAGAGATCCCTCTAGATTGGGCAAAAGAGTGTTACAGGAATAAAATAAATAAAGCATATAACACATGATAACTTGATGAATCTATTAGATCTGCCAAATCTAATAGAGCCGATAACTATTTTTACTCATGTCTTAATCCACCGCACGATACAAGGCATAAGCAAAAACTTCCCGTCATAAGCTTAAATCCGACGCACGATACTAAGCTTAACATACGAGACTACTTGCATCATATCTAAATCCACCGCATGATACTAGACATGATAACAAGGTTGCTGATACTTACGGAGGTCGACGGATCGATGGTTCCTCTCAAAGGACTCGACAACACGACTTAGGGACTCGAAGATGGCACGGGGCCGGTTTGTATTGATGTGGTTGTGAACAATTTTACAATGGTCGAGGGCTTATATTTATACCCTGGACGAAATACGAGTCCTAGACGATTACGATTTACAATGATAAAATATGGAAAGATACGAAATCTATTCCTAATCTTCTCGGCATCTTTCATAGCCATATGCCTTCCCATGCAAGCCGGCTTCATCCACAACATCCATCTCCCGAATGGAACCACCTCTCTGCAATGTAGCCGACCGCACAGACATTCATCGAAATCCTGATGACCAAATAGCCGTTTGATCACTTGCCGAATCCTTTCTTTCTCTGCCGGCTGGGCCCACCTGTCATATCTTCATGCGTGCGAAAATCTGGTGTTAACAATAGGTTAGTTATAAACCAAATCTTCTACTTTTTATGTTGTTTTACCTTGGTTTTGGGTGAAATGTTGATGGTGAAATGATGCTTTAAGCACCATCAACAGCATAGCTGTTCAGTTCGACTGCCCATCTTGCTATTCTGTTGACTGCCTCATTGTTCTTGAAAATGTTCTCGAGGGGGTATGCTGATGGTACTTGGATTTCGTGTGCCTGGAAATAGTGTTTTAGCTTCCTTGAAGCCAAGACCACAGCGTATGCTACCTTTTCGAGCTCTGAGTAGTTTCGTTTGGGACCTTCGAGGGTTTCTGACACATAGTAGACCGGGGCCTGTCTGTTTTTGCTGTTTTCATGCAAGTCTTTGATCAGCACTGCGCTGGCTGCATGAGGCGAGGCTGCGACATACAGCAGTAGAATGTCCCCTTTGCTCGGACTGGTTAAGAAGGTCAAGTTGGTGAGGTACATTTTCAAGTCCTCGAAGGCTTTCTGCTGCCGAGGTCCCCAATTGAATGGAGCTGTGCTTCTCAATGTTTCGAAGAAAGGTAACCCTCGCTCCGCTGATCTGGAGATGAATCTGCTGAGTGCTGCTAAACGGCCTGACAGACGCTGAGCTGCTTTTTTGGTTGTTGGGGGTTCCATATTGATGATTGTGGGACAGAGTCCCCGGGTACTCCGCAAGGAAGGGCGAAGACCTAGTCCAACTAGGACTCTCCATGTAATCCTAATAGTATTGCTACCTTGTAATCCTACTAGGACTCCTAAGATGTAACCGACTAGGACTCTAGCCTCCTGGACTATATAAAGAGAGGCAGAGCTCCCTAGATCGGGACATAACATAAGCCAGAGACATAAAGGGGTCATGGTACACAGCCAGACACCCATAAGCGCAGGGCGCAATATTATTCCCCCACACTGGACGTAGGGATGCTATTCAGCAGACCGAACCAGTATAAATCCTTGTCTCTGCGTTTACCATCGAGTTCTGCATACGTCGATCCCCACCGAACAAATCGTCTGAGATTACTCAAGACGAGTTGCCGGTTAACAAACACCGACAGCTGGCACGCCAGGTAGGGGCTTTCGGCGATTCGACGACCAAGAGCCCGGCGAACCACGACAACATGTTCTCGGCGGGATCAATTTTTGTTTTTGGCTCATGGACTTGCATTGCAGATGATCAAGAAAAGCTGCACAGACAGCTCGTCGTGGAATCAGAACCACAAGCCATGCCAAAGATGGAACACCTCGCTCAGAACCTAGCAAATCTGACAATCCAAGACCCGCAAGATCCTGGGGACCATACAAAGGCATCCGACTCCTACTCCAACTCGAATCCTGAAGAAAAGGACCCAGACACCTGCTATGGCTTCACCTTCGGGCTGCGGAACTCTGCTGAAAACTTCCATAACCTGATTGGTGCAAAATTCAAAGAGTATCAACAGATACCTTTGACGGGAGCTCAACACGGACTCGTTTTCAGCTCTACCAAGGAGGGTAACATTGTCCATTGGCCAATTCAGCCTACCCCGGCTAGACTGGTTGGCACAATTGACCAGCAACTTCCATACCAGCACGGACATCAGCTCCCTTTTGAGGAACACGACTCCACAATGGAACTAATCTCCAGCACTTCTACTTTGGAATCAGTAACACCGGGATCATCAAACCAGGGCTACACTCGTGAAGTCTTCATGGCGGGGCATCAGTCATCTCTACGACCACCAACCCCACCAGATGTCTTTCAAGACGATGAAACTCTGAGTATGATTTCAGACAATGATCCGGAAGGACCCGGGGAAACCGAGTCCTTGAAGGCTGAAAGAATCCGAAGGAATCAAGCTAAGGAAGCCCGCAGAAAGCGAGCAACTCACCGCAAGGAAGCTGTAGATCGCTACAATGCATGACTAGAAGAATACAACACCCGGAGGCGCGCCAGGTAGGGGATTTCGGCGCAATTGCGATCAAGATCTCGATGGACATCAAGATCAAATTTTCCGACGCGGAACAATTTTCACCTGCGCAAGACGAGCTGTCTGGGCCAAAAGCAAGCTGCAAGCGAATCATGCAAGCTGCAAGCAAGCCGAGCCACGGGCAACGAACAAGACTCCACGCGTACTTCCGACTACCCGGACCCGACTGACTACTCCACTCAGATTCAACGTAATAGTCGGGAACAAGATCCAGATGATCAAGAATTACTCGGCAACAACCCGGCTCGATCAAGAATCTGCTGAGGAGTTGTTCTGACTAATCGACTTCATCAACAACCAACTACTCGTATATCCACAATGCCTGGGTACCTAGTCGTCGAGCTATCATGCTGCCGTAAAGCCGCAAGTGAGCCATAAGCCGCATGTGAGCCCTCAAGCTACTGTTGAGCTGCGAGCGAACCATCAAGCTACCGTTGAGCCGTAATTAAGCAAGCCCTCAAGCTACTGTTGAGCCGTGAGCGAGCCATCAAGCTACCGTTGAGCCGCAAAAGCGAGCCTTCGAGCTGCTGTTGAGCCACAAGCGAGCCATCAAGCCGCTATCGAGCTGCAAGCAAGCGAGCCCTCGAGTTGCTGATTGAACCGCAAGCAAGCCATCAAGTTGTCGTTGAGCCACGAGCGAGCCGTCGAGCCACAAGCGAGCTGTCGAGCAGGCGTTGAACCATCAAGACGTTATCGAGCTGCAAACAAGTCATCCGAGTAATAAGCGAGCCGTCCGAGTACCAAGTCGTCCATTACTCGGAAATCTCGGTGTTACCGACTACTCCCCTCGACGGTGTCGACTACCCTACTCGGCGGTGCTGACTGCTCAACTCGGCATCAACCAAGCTAAGTCACACTTTAATATTTTTAATATCTCCAAATATTAATCGTGAGCCACTACGGCCACATCATAATTGCATTCCCGGCTACTCATATAGCTCTGAGCTTGTAGTCGGGACAACACCTCACGGGTGTACAAAGTACACTCGGAGCGTGCTCCTTTTTCGCGCAGCATGACTGCTATAATCTTCTCTTAGCAAGTTGTTAAATTACTTGAGTAAGTGCAAGCCTTAATCCGTGAAGCCTGTACCTCACACTCGACAAAGCTCGACACGCAAGATAGGTGCTTAAACGTCACAGGCCCACAACTCGGGTGATTTAAACAACCTAGCAAGAGCAAGATGCGAAAAATTTCATATGCATTTGTTAATGCTAGGGACATGCTCCCGACTTGATATCATGAATATCAGTTACTACAAATTTTTGTATGTCTTCTTTGCAGGGAAAAGATATGGATTGTAACACCGGTTAAGGTACGCCCCTGAGGGCTGCCTCACTCGGACACTACGCTGCTGGGTTAGGTACGCCCCTGAGGGCTGCCTCACTCGGACACCATGCTGTTGCGACAAGCCTTCAAACATGGTTATGATGATTTGGGAGTCTCGAGGTGGGGGTGATACGGGGTCTCCGGTGAGGAGACTACCCACCCGAAGCCTTGAGCTCACCAATATTCTACTTCCACTACTTCGATCAAGCTCCTTCTCCTCCACGGCTTAGTCGGCATTAAGCTCGGGGGCTCGGTCATTGCCTCGGCTTAGTCGAATTCACTCCGACTACGCTCGGGGGCTGGGATTCAAGGATGAAAGATCAAAATTACAAGCATTCAAGGACTCGACAGCAAGCATATGGTGATCCTTGTCTTTGGAAGATTACTCTGCTGCACCCTTGAGGATATCTACAAGATCCTACAATCGACTCCGAGTAGTCGATTTTAGGCTCGGGGGCTGCGGGTTACATATCCTCAAATGATGCATCCAAATTTCTTCGAAAGAAATTGGAGCAAATTCAGACAAGACCCTCCAACTCTTTATGCTAAACAGCAAGAGGCTCGGGGGCTACACCCAATGGGTGCGCTTTTCAGAAAGCGCACACCATTAGAAGACTTCAAGAGCACTTTATGGTTTCTCTCAGAAGGTACTCGGATGACACTTGATCAAGGCCAAGGTCTCAAGATGACTTCACCGATAAACCATGAAGAGCTCGGGGGCTTGTGGGACAGAGTCCCCGGGTACTCCGCAAGGAAGGGCGAAGACCTAGTCCAACTAGGACTCTCCATGTAATCCTAGTAGTATTGCTACCTTGTAATCCTACTAGGACTCCTAAGATGTAACCGACTAGGACTCTAGCCTCCTGGACTATATAAAGAGAGGCAGAGCTCTCTAGATCGGGACATAACATAAGCCAGAGACATAAAGGGGTCATGGTACACAGCCAGACACCCATAAGCGCAAGGCGCAATATTATTTCCCCACATTGGACGTAGGGATGCTATTCAGCAGACCGAACCAGTATAAATCCTTGTCTCTGCGTTTACCATCGAGTTCTGCATACGTCGATCCCCACCGAACAAATCGTCTGAGATTACTCAAGACGAGTTGCCGGTTAACAAACACCGACAATGATGGCGTCAATTTTTTCAGGATTGGCTTCGATTCCCCTTGCTGAGATGATGCAACCTAGTAATTTTCCTTCGCTTACCCCGAAAACACATTTTTCGGGGTTTAGTTTCAATCCAGCTGACCGAAGGTTGTTGAACACTCTTGCCAAATCTGAGATGTGGTTTTCTTTTTCTTCGCTTTGAACAATCAAATCGTCGACGTAGGCGGAGATGGCGTGTTCATCTTTGAAGACTTCGGACGTCATTCGTGCGAAGGTAGATCCTGCGTTTCTCAAGCCTTCTGCCATTCTTCGAAAGCAGAAAGTGCCCGAAGGTGTGATGAAGCTTGTTTTTTCCTCATCTTCTTCATTCATCCAGATTTGATGATACCCCGAGAAATAGTCGAGGAGAGAAAGCATTTGGCAACCAGCTGCTCTGTCAACCAAGGTGCTTATGTTAGGTAGTGGAAAGTCATCCTTCGAGCAGGCTTTGTTCAGGCAGGTGAAGTCTACGCACATTCTCCATTTCTTGTTCTTTTTCTGGACTAGGACCACATTTGATAGCCATGTTGGGTATTTGACTGGGCGGATGACCCCTGCGTCCAAGAGTCTTTTTACCTCTGCCCTTGCTGCCTCTTTCCTTTCTTCTGACATTTTGCGAAGCTTTTGCTTGACTGGGCGATGACCTGGCTTTATGTTTAGGCTATGCTCGATCAGAGTTCTGTTTACTCCCTTGAGGTCCTCTGCAGACCAAGCGAAGGTGTCGGAGTTTTCCTTGAGGAAGCGGATGAGGTTATTTTCTGACTGGGGGTCTAGGTTGGCTGAGATGAACACTTTCCTTTCTGAGTTGCCCTCGAAGAGTTGGACTTGTTTGGTTTCTTCTTTGGGTGATGCTTTTGTTTGGTCAGTGCAAACTTCACCTTCGGTGTTGAAGTTTGTTGCTCGAGGCTTCGACAGGTTGTGGACATTGCGTTGCCCAGGTGCTACTGTTCCTTCTGCGGCCCTTGCGACGTCTTGATCTCCATATACTGCAACAACCCCCTTCGGAGCGGGAAGCTTCATGCACAGGTATGCAGGATGGATAACAGCGTTGAATGCGTTGGTGACCCCTCGTCCAAATATTGCATTGTAGGGATAGAACATGTCAACCACATCGAAAGTTATGTGCTCTGTTCTGCAGTTCACTTGATCTCCGAAGGTTATGGGTAAAGAGATTTTTCCGATGGCTTTTACTTGATGGCCCCCGAAACCGTATAGAGGGTTGTCAACAGGTTGCAGGAGGTTTCTGTCTAGCTTAATGCTATCGAAGGTTGTCACGAACAGAATATCTGCGGAGCTTCCAGTGTCAACCAGGATTTTGGTGACTGTCCACCCTGCTAGATTGGTTTCGATCACCATAGCGTCAGTGTGAGGGTAATCCCTTAACTTCATGTCACAGGAATCAAATGTTATTGGGATATGGGACCATCGCCCGAATTTGTCTGGTCCTTCAACAGCCACGTGGTGTACTCTTCTAGCATGCTCTTTCCTTTGTCTTTTGTTACCATGATCCTCGTTGGAGCCTCCGGTGATGGCAAGTATTACACCGAAGGTTGATGTTGGGTTGTTGATAGTTGTCTGTGTCTGGGCTTCGGATTTGATGGGCTGGGGGGCCGGCAGTGCTGGTATTGGTGGTGGTGGTGGTAAAGCGTTGCTCGCTTGTTGGTTGATTTGGGTTTGAGGGGTTGTCGGGTATGTGACAGTGTATGGTGTGTTTTGGCGTTGAGGGATCGAGGTTGGCTGATATGAGGTGTGGTTGTAGTGTGGGTGTTGAGCGTAGAATGGTTGATGCGAAGGTAAGTCGTAGTTTATGGGCGTGTACTGGTAAGGAGGGTGGGTTGGGTTGAAATTTGGCTTTCTGGTTTGATTGATGGTTCTGTTTTCTGCTGATGAGGTTCTTTTGGATTCCTGGTACTCTTTTCCTTTGGCGAAACACTCACATTGCTTTGTTGTGTGCCCCTTTCCTTGGCCACAGAAATGATAGTACATTTTGGCCGGGTCCCTCTGTTGGTTTCTTTGGTCAGGCGGGGGTGGAAATACATGTGGGTTTTGGTTGCCCGAAGGCTGAGTGCCCCTTCTCTGGTCTTCGAGTGGATTTGCCTTGTTCATCGCTCCAATGTTGCTTTGATCTTGGCGAGGGTTGTTCTCTCTCGCTTGGGGCCTCAGCTGTGGTTTCTGCTGTGACCTTCGAGCATCGGACTTTACCCGGAAGTCCATGTCCGCTCTACAGTATCTTTCCATTGTATCATGAAGTTCTTCGATTGTGTTTGTTGGTTTCCTGGCGAACTTTGAGGAACATGGGCCTGGACGCAGGCCGCTGACTGCAGCGAGGATCACGGCCTCATCGGATATCTCTGGAGTTCTTGCTCTAATCTGGATGAACCTTCGCCAGTAGTCTTGCAGCGGTTCGCGCTCTTCTTGTTTGCAGTTGAACAGCTCGATGGGGTTTGATGGGGCTGCTGTGATGCCCTTGAAGTTTGTGGAGAGTCTGTCTCTGAGGTTGGCCCAGGAATCCACTATTCTGGGGTGAAGGATTCTGTACCAAGTCTGCGCAATGCCACGAAGGATGATTACAAAAGACTTCACCATTGTTGATTCATCTCCTCCTGCTGCGGCGACTGCCGCTTCATAGCTCATTATGAATTGGCGAGGGTCAGTGAGTCCGTCATAACAGGGTAGATTTTGTGGATTGTAGCATGGTGGCCAGGGTTGGGTTTGCAGTATTTGGGAGAGTGGTGATCTTGGGTCGTAGGGCATTTGGTGTTGTTGGGCCCTTAGCTGAATGCGAAGGTTTGGCTCTCGCTCTTCTGGGTAGAGTTGGCGAAAATTTGGTGGTGGTGGGGGTGGTGGAGGTTGACGGTCACCCAACTCCTCATTCCCCTCTTGACGGGGCGGCATTTCTCTATCATTCCAAACCTCGGCTTCGGCTTCAGCTGCCGCGGGGGACTCTTCCATTCGGCGAAGCTGTTCCCTTGCTTCATCCGCCTTTTGCCTGATAGCGCGCAGCCAGTTGTGCCTTTCAAGCTGGTCTAGGCGCCTTTTCTTCTCCTGCAACTCAGCTTGGAACCTGTCCAAGGCCTCGAGACCCAACTCCTCTTCATCTCCTCTTCCACCCCCTCCAGAGGTGTGTGGGTGCGGCTGTGATACTGGCCGAGTGTGAGGCTCCGGGACCTCTGTCCCTGGGGTGACTTCTTCTTCTTCCGAAGGTTCCACATTTTCTTCTACAGGTTGGACCGTCACCGCGGCCTCTCTGGTTGTGTGGTTGTCTCTGGTTGAGGATGCTCTTCTATTCCCTGCCATTTTGAACTCCGGTTCCCCACGGACGGCGCCAAACTGTGGGTAGTACACTTGCCTAGTCCCCGCACACGTGCAGGGGAGCGGCGAAGGTAACACCAGTCGTTAGAACCAAAATACGAAGATACAGGGAAATTGGAACGGAGGTGTTGTGGCTCTATTCCCAAAAAACCGTGCCATTACACTGTTCACCCCTTGGTATTTATAGGGGATACCAAAGGGCGCAGACCAAATTACAAAAGGGTACAAGAAAGATTCCTCTACGCTATACATCGGAAGGGCAGAATAGTACAAGCACATATAGTATCGAAACCCTAGCCTGCCCCCCTTGTGTCCGCCGCCACCTGGCTTGCGCTCACCTTCACGGGGATGCGAAGGTTAACCTCTCGGCTTCGTCAGTCGCGAGGCACACGTTCGCTCGCCACCCGTTGAACTTGACCTTCCTTGCGAAGGGGCCTCGGAACGTGCGAGGGTCACCCTTCGTGTTTTCAGCACGCCTTTACCTACAAGAAACACAATGAACTCCGAGGATCGGGTTTGTAGCGAAGGTTAGGAAACCGATCTGAAGGGTCCAACTAACGGAGAGGAGAAAGTCTGTGAGGGCGCGCGGGTCGCGCGAAGGTTGTTTCTTGACCCAGCCTTCGTGGCGCCACTGCCGAGGGTCCCTTCCCCCAACAGTTATCGATGTTGTTTTATGTTTTAATTCGTTTATTTACGTTTTAAACAACATCTTGCCCAATCAAGATTGATGAAGTAATCTAAACCTAAAAGATACTTAGTTTCGGCTATCCTGAGGTTTACACGCTCACAACAAAGGAAATAGCCGATTCAAGCCTTTCATCGACTATTTCGTCAATCTTGGTTGTTACATGTTGTGCGTTCGAGATATTCGATAAAGTCACGATCTGATCTAAGAGCAGATAGATTTGATCTAACATGTCTAATATGGCTGTATTCCCGAACCCCACTGATATATATGATAGATTAAGTCTATTCATCTTAGTTTAAATTATGGCTTTGACGGGTAGATCTTGTTCGTGCCTCATGGACCCTAAATCGGCTAAAATAGCCGATCCAGTTATGCTTTCTTCATAATGTGTTCTTTTAAGTGGCTTGGAATTAACGGATCTACTCTTTGCACGAGACGTGATCTAGTTTGACCATCATCATGGCTGCATGGAGACACCCCACTGTTGATATTTAAGCTATTTTATCGATCTATTTGTTATTATGGTTGTATGGAGACACCCCACTGTTAATGGATAGAATTGCTTGTGCATTTAGTCGATACGTTGTTTTCATGACATTTGGATGTAGACATAGATTTTTATTCTGTTAACATCTTTCAAGCTCACCGGCTGTTTATTTATTATAAATACTCTTATCTTATATATGTCATAGCCGTTATGCTTCATATCTTTTTCAATACTTCTTTTCATGCAATTTCATGGGAGTTGACTTTGTAGTCAATATCCTAAAGACAAGTGGCTATATCAGAGCCGTATAATTTGGAACTGTCTGGCATCAAACCGGCAAGTTCCACAATTTAACAATCTTTTTCTTCTCCTTGTCAATTACAGGTCAAATTGACTGGCATGCCCTAAGTCGATTTCGCTGAGAATTGGCTCCACCGCTTGCTGAAGGTCCAGGAGGTCAGGACCTGCTCCGTACCCCTCTCAGGACCTTCCGCACGAGTGTGTTGGCACTGACCGACCGAGATTTTGTGTCAACACATTCTTTTGGCACGCCTGGTGGGACACAATCGTCTGAATCATGATGTTTGACAACGAAGAAGTACTGCACGTGAAAATGGAGGACCTCCAGAGGAAACTCAACGCTTAATAGACGAGACTGTTGATCAGTATCGACATTTGTGCTTATTGAGCTTCAGCAGGACTAGGGATAAGAAGATAGTTCATAAAACTCACCTTCAAAGAGTGGTCTTTGATGGTCATGTTGATCCAATGGTCCAGGTCCAACACAATGCCATGCAAGAAATAATCGGCAAGGCAATGTCTGCCACCTTGACAAATCATAATGAGGTTTTTCTCAACAGCCTCACAAACGCCATTAAAGAAGCTTTCAACATGGGTGGTGACAGAAGGGGTCCAACATATACTGTTGGAAACAGTCAAGGAGCCAGAACTTCTACTGGACCCCAAATCAATGGCCCAAATGGCGATGGAGGTCAGATAATGATTAACCCTGGAGGCATGACACCGCAGCCAGTGCAACAACCGATTATGAGTAATAACATGTACTCATCGGCTATAAAAATAGCTCCTCATGCAAGGCGCATCACAAGAGACTTCAATGCACCACTGTATCAAGGGGCGTGGCACCTGGTGATATACCTCAGGGATATCATTATGTCTCTGATTACTATACTTTGGACGCTCAAGAGAACCCAGGATATAATGGTAATAACCTCGGGGGCAGAACATCGGCTATCCGGTGAATCAGATTGACCAGTTGATGAATCGGGTAACTGACCTGGTGACGGACCAGGATGTCAGAGATAGCATTAGTTGATGATTACTCCGACTAATCCCGGGCGGCACGTGAGATCCGAAGGCTTGTTACGAAGTGTACTTGGATTAGGACTCTCGTTGTAACTTAGTCGAGTTCTTAAAGGAAGTCTTGTAATCAGAATAGGACTCTTCTGATGTAACCGACTAGGACTCGGCCTGCGCTGAGACGTACCTGGATATATAAGGGGAAGCGGGCGCAGGCTCCAGACGATCGAACATTGAATCATAAACATACACAAGGCACACGCCGCACTGGACGTAAGGTATTACGCTATTCAGCGGCCTGAACCAGTATAAATCGATGTCCCTGTGTACTCGCCGAGTCCTACGAACGCCGATCCCCACCGAACAAATCGTCTCGGATTACTCAAGACGAGTTGCCGGTTAACAAACACCGATAGCTGGCGCGCCAGGTAGGGGATTTCGGCGATTCGACGACCAAGAGCCCGGCGAACCACGACAACATGTTCTCGAGCCGGAGTTTATGAGGGTCGCCGGCCATAAAGTCTTCTAGACTCCGTACCAAAACATCCTGGCTTTAGCTACGGAGATGGGGGCCAAGGCCAACCGCACCCCCGACGAAGAACGACGGTTAGTCATGCTTCAGACTACCGCACTTCAACTCCGAGGACGGAATCTTGAGTCCCTAGCCGACGAGCAAGAAGCTTCATCTCACCCAAGCCAGAGGCGGCCTATTCAAGAGCGACTCGGTCGAATCCCAGCAAGGAGTCGTCTGGGCCACCGAGTACCTGATCAAGCTGAGGGAGGAGCTGAATCTTCATACAGAGGAATCGCAGTTGCAGCATCCGACGCAGTCGATCGTTTCCCTTGCTTCTCCCAAAGGCTCCGAGCAGTCTCATTCCCGCGAAAATTCAAACCCAGGAACTATTCAAAGTACGACGGGAAGACAGAACCTAAACGATGGCTCAGGCTGTATGCTCAAGCAGTTGAGCTGGCCGGTGGAAGCAACGACGTCAAAGCACTCTATCTCCTAATGGCTTTAGAAACAATGCCGCTTGCTTGGTTCGACAGGCTTAAACCCGAGTCCATCGACTCCTAGGAACAACTCCATCGTATCTTCATCGAAAACTTTGCGGGTGTCCCAGAGAGATCAGATCCCCGGACTAAGCTCAGAACCTGTAAGCAACAGAAAAACGAATCAATGCGGGAATACTATAGGCGCTTCTCAGAGATCCGCTCCACAGTATCCGACATCATAGACAGAGAAGTAATTGACCTCTTTGGCAACGGCATTTGCGAAAGGTACAATTACAAAGATTTCATCAAGCAGGACCCGACCACCACTGACAAGTTCCATCAGGCCGTAAACTCCATGATGGCGACAAAAGAACGTACACAGGAGCGTTTCCCCGATAGAAACACGCAGGGTGATCGAGGGAACAACCAGAGAGGCAACCAGGCACCACAGCTAAACACCCGGAAAAGGGCAGGAGATAATACTGTTGCTGCCATGGAGCCTCAGAAGAAGGGGAACAAGCCATTCACCTTTGATGACTTACTCGACGGACCGTGCCCCTTTCATCCGAAAGCCGGACATCAGGCAAGGCACTGTCGACAACTCAAGGAGCGAGGCTTGAACTCTGACTTCAACAAGAACAAGAAGGACAAAGGCAAGAAGACAGCTGAGGACCCTCCGCAAGACACCGGTGGTTTCCAACACCCCAAAGGGACTATCAATGTCATTTTCGGGGGAGTAACTACCAGCGACAGCAAGAGGCACCAGAAGCTTTCCCTATGGGAGATCATGTCTACAGAACTAGTGACCCCTAGATACCTTGACTGGTCCGAGCATCCGATCAGCTTCTCCCGAGCGGACCAATGGACCAGCGTCTCCAATGCAGGGCACTACCCGCTAGTCCTGGATCCCACGGTCGCCGGGTTTACATTGAGCAGGGTACTCATCGACGGAGGGGTAGGACTTAACGTCATCTTTGCAAGCACCCTACGCAAGATGAATCTGGATCTCGCAACATAGCTCACACCATCAAGTGCCCCCTTCTACGGCATAGTACCCGGAAAGGTGGCTGTACCACTCGGAGGAATCATATTACCCGTAACTTTTGGAAATCAGATCAATTACCGGACTGAGTACATCAGTTTTGAGGTAGCCGACTTTGAGTCATCATACCACGCCATATTTGGATGACCAGCCATCGCCAAGTTTATGGCAGTACCTCACTACCCGTACCTTCTCCTGAAGATGCCGGGTCCTAAAGGAATCCTAACTTTCAGAGGTGACTTAAAGAGATCATTTGATTGTGACACAGAGGCTATCCAAATCGCTGAAAAAGCTCAACTCACCCGGGAGTTACAAGAACTCGCTCAGATGGTGCATAATACCAAGCCCGGAGATTCAGAAATCCCAACCAAGAAGACGGGTACTATCCAACCATCAACAGAAGTCTTTACAAAAAGCATCAACCTAGAAATCGGTGATCCCTCCAAGACGGCAGTTATCAGCGGTCATCTATCCGAAGAATAGGAATTCGCGCTCACCAAGTTCCTTAGAGCAAACAAAGATATATTTGCTTGGAAACCGGCTGACATGCCGGGAGTCCCAAGGAACTTGGCCGAGCACAAACTGAAATTAAAAGAAGGGTCTAGACCTGTCAAGCAAAGACTACGACGATTCTCACCAGAGAAAAAAGAGGCAATCAAGAAGGAAATAGCCAAACTACTCGCAGCTGGATTCATCAGAGAAATCCTCCACCCCGAGTGGTTAGCTAACCCAGTGCTAGTCAAGAAGAAGAACTCTGCCGAGTGGCGCATGTGTGTCGACTACACAGACCTCAACAAACATTGTCCAAAAGATCCTTTCGGATTACCAAGGATAAATCAAATAGTCGACGCCACCGCAGGCTCCGCTCTATTATCCTTTTTGGATTGCTACTCCGGGTACCATCAGATTGCCCTTAAGGAAGAAGACCAACCCAAGACATCGTTTATAACTCCTTTCGGCGCCTACTGTTATAAAACCATGTCCTTTGGGTTAAAGAATGCAGTAGCCACTTATCAACGAGCTATCCAAGATTGTTTAGGTGACCAGATCGGCCGCAACGCAGAAGCTTATGTCGATGATGTGGTCATAAAGACAAAAGTTCCGACTACTCTGATACCAGACCTGGAGGAAACTTTCAACCGACTACGCGCATACCAATGGAGACTCAATCCCACAAAATGCGTCTTCGGAGTACCTTCGGGCCAATTACTCGGATTTCTTGTTACCCATCGGGGCATCGAGGCTAGCCAAAAACAAATCACAGCTATCATCAACATGAAACCACCTACCTTAGTCAGGGATGTTCAGAAGCTCACCAGGTGCATGGCTGCACTAAATCAATTTATCTCACGGCTAGGAGAAAAGGGATTACCTTTCTTCAAATTACTCAAGGCTGGCGATAAATTTCAGTGGACGGAAGAAGCGGACAGGGCCTTTGAACAACTCAAAGGATACCTAACCAATTCACCTGTAGTGACACCACCAGAACCCAGGGAGCCGATGATGCTTTATATCGCAGCTACCACACACGTCGTAAGCACAGCTGTTGACGGTTCTTAAACACCTGTTGTACCATCAACATTCGACCCTAAAGTCCACCAAAAAGGCATCAAATGTAGTCAAATAGGTTTCAAACTAACCAAATTCCACATGTCCATAGAATTTTATTTGAATGCAGGATTTGAACCAAATTTGGACATATGGAACCACCAGAGGCCAAGCCCACTCAGCAGGGCCCAAATGGGCCTAAGGGGGGTGGCGCCCGCCACCCCTAGGTGGCGCCCGCCACCTCTAAGTGGTGCCCCCCACTTGGGATGGCCCAAGTGCCACTCCCTGCCACGTCACCGATCCGTGTGACCTCCCCAAGGCCAAATCCTGGCCCTTGGTCACTAGGTCAGTGGCATCGGACGGCTCAGGATGAAGTGGCATGGATCAAGGCTGAATGTCGGTTGCTAGGACATGCAACCGACCTCCAAACCGCCTCGGACAACCACCTGGATGCCGTTGAAGCCAAGGCGGTGCATCCAACGGTGAGGGAGGTGGCGGCCGCCACCTAGGGCTGGCGCCCGCCACTAGGGTTAGCCCTAGGTCGGTTGGCTGCCCCCTATAAATACCCCCCTGGAGGCACCTCTTCATTCACACCAGTACCATCACACATTACCATCCCAGAGTAACACACAAGCAAGAGAAGCAAGTGAGAGTTAGGTTAGAAGCTCAGAGAGCTTAGGCAAGTAGGTACCTAGTAGAGCAAGGCATCTTCGCCCTCGCGGTAGCGTTGCTCAAGGGTTAGCTCAAGAGTAGAGGCATGCGAGTGATCAGTTCTAGAGCTGGGAAGAGTCTTCCTTCATCTCCAGTTCAGGTTTTGCTCTTGTCACTCAAGCACTTACTATATTCTAGTTCATCATTTCAAGTATTACTTTATTCTACTTATCAGTATTGAGTGGTATACTTGATTGATTGCTTGAGTGCCTAGTTATCCTACAGTTCAATTCACTTAGACATAGTAGTTAATCTCTAGTGAGCTTAGTGTTTGATCTTCGCCAATAGGTTGCTTAGTTAGTTTAGTGTTTATCTTATTAAGTCAAGTGTTTGCTCTGACGTCCGCAAGGGTGTCTCTATTCAAAGCTAGGATAGAGATAGTTAGAATATAGTTAAGCGTGGTGCTTAGTTATAGACTTACCTTCAGATACAGCTGGACCCCCAGATAGCTGTGGTAGCAAGCAGGTGGTGACAGCCCTGTGCGCCTTGAATTCCACCACGTAGTTGGCCCAGTTTAACAATAAGGCCCGTTGTGCTAGCGTTCAACCTAAGTAAGTGGTAAAGGCTAGTACGCCTCGATATTTGACAAGATAGGAATAAAACTTTACTCAACTTAGTTGCTCTATTGTCTTTTGCCTGCCCTGCTTCGTAACTGTCTCGCTTCGTAGTTATCTTGCTTGGTAGTTATCTAGGATTAGTTATCAGTAGTTATTAGTTAGTTACCCTTAGTTACCCTCTATCTACCTATCCATCCACCTTACCTTAGCCATCCATTTCATCCTTACCTAGCCATCCATATATTCTTTCTAGCCTTCCATCCCTTCTCTTCCCTTTTCCCCTTTTCTCTTTTCTTATTTCTTCGACTCTCATCCCCTCCTTGACTCGACTCATACACCACCCTAGCCTTCCCTTGGGATCAAATAAATCGACACCTGGTACTCCCAGGCGAAGTGCTACTATGATAGTTTTGTGCGCTTGCAGAATCTCCTCCTGGTAGATTGCATTCTCTCTAGCTGGCTCCTACTAGTGTCGGGATTGACAACCCCGCTTGGCATTAGTAGATAGCTGCTTTCGCTCCACTCCTTTAGGTATAGTGACTGGTCTTGCTTCAAGCATTTCTGACATCGTTGCCAGGGATAGACTCCATAGTCTACTCCTAGTAACAACGTTAGTAAGTGCCAACAAGCATTCCTGGGCCGTTACCGGGGATAGTTGCCTAGCACTATCTTTAGTAAAGCTAAGAACTACCAACAAGCATTTCTGGCGCCGTTGCCGGGGAAGGCAATCGGTGTATCGGTTGAGTCCGTGTCGAATTTATCTTCGCTTAAGCTCCCACTTAGCGAATCCCATCTTACCCCATTCTTTCTTTCCTTAGTCCTTCTTATCTTTTTCCTTCATCTTCTTCAACTTCTTTCTTTCTTATCTCGTTCTATCTTCATAATGGCCAATAAGACCATTCGTGAGTTTTCTGCTCCTTCTGCCGCTAATGTAGCGATAGGACCAGATGTGATCGATGCCAACCTCAATTTTGAGTTGAAATCGGCTCTGATCACGATGGTCCAAGCTAGCCCGTTCTGTGGCAAAGCCCATGAGGATGCCAATGCTCAACTCCAACAATTTTTGGAGATTTGCGGCACCTTCACCATTAAGGGGATAACCCAAGAAGCCATCCGATCGCAACGCTGTAGACACATGGGACAAGTGTTCCAATGCTTTTCTCGCCAAATTCTTTCCTATGGGCAAGACGAATGCTCTTCGCAACAAAATCTTCAGCTTTACGCGACAAGCCGAGGAATCTATTCCCGAGGCTTGGGAGAGGTTGCAAGAGTATGTCACTGCTTGTCCGCACCATGGTATGGAGGACTGGCTATTGATCCAGAACTTCTACCATGGCCTAACCCCTCTCTCTAGAAGCCATTTGGATGCCGCCGCCGGTGGTGCATTCTTTTCTCTGAATGTTGCAGATGCTAAGGCTCTCATAGAGAAGATGGTGTCGAACCAAGGATGGAATGACAAAAGACTACAGCCCCGTAAGCGAGGTATACATTCCCTTAAGGAGGCCGACATGATCGTGGCCAAGATGGACCTGCTGGCCAAGAAGCTGGACAGTTGTGAGAAGATTAACCAACAAGAGAGTGTCCAATCTCTGGAATCCTACATGACTTGTGAAGTTTGTGGAGAAACTGGACATTCTGGGAACCACTGCCCCGAGCTACGTGAAGATTTGAACTTCATCAACAACAATAACAGTTTCCGTCAACAGAATCAAGGATGGAATCAGCCTGCAAATTCTCAAGGTAACAATTCATTCCCTCGCTCTAATTTTCATAATTCTGATAATTTCTCATTCTTGAAGAATTTAGTTTACTCACAAGGTAAAACAACTGATTTCTTGAAAGAGAGATTAATGTCGAATGATAAAATTCTTGAGAATATAAATGCTAAATTGGAAGATTTCTCATCTGCTCTGAAAAATCAACTTAGCTTTAATAAGATGTTAGAAACCCAATTAGCTCAACTTGCTGCTATCATACCATCTTTTGAAACAGGCAAAATTCCTGCTAAACCTGACATGGAAACTGCTAATATGGTTGAAATAAAATATTTTAACTATTATGAAGATCAAACCATGACTATTAAAAAGGGTGATCCTGGTAGTCCCATAATTAGATGCTCAATCTTTGGTGAAGTCTTTAAAAATGCCATGTGTGATTTAGGATCGAGTGTGAACATTTTATCTAAAGATTTTTATGAAAACTCGTTCTTTCCACCCATGTCATCCACATCTGCCTATGTTGTGCTAGCTGATCAATCCACTTGCTATGTAGAAGGAATAGTTAATGATTTACCTGTTCATATTAGAGGTTCATATGTTCCTACTGATTTCATAATACTAAATATGGGAAATAGGAAAGATGTGCCTTTAATCTTAGGTAGACCCTTCTTGAACACTGTTGATGCCTGCATATATGTGGGAAGTGCTAAAATGCAAATGACATTAGGAGGGAGGAAGGAAATATTCTCTTTTTCCCATGGTCCCGCATATGCCGCTAACATGCAGGAAGCAAAACCCGTTCGTACCAAGAAGAGGCGCCCAAGAACAAGGTGGAGCAGAAAGAAAGAACCACCTCCTCCTGAGTTGTGTAATTCACATAACCAAGGAGAGGTGCCAAAAGAAGAAGAACCTGATGGAGTACTAAGAGAAGAAGTGCCCAAGGAAGAAGATCCACCCGATAAGGATGAAACTCCATGGACCTAAGGTATGGTTTTACTTTTAATTTCTCCCTTCAATTTTTCCTTTTTCGAATAAATAACATATGTCATGCATGAAACTAAAAAAAAATCAGTTATCATTAGTTTTATGTATAGGTATATGTTAACTTAGCTAGAATAATAAAATAGGATAGTTTCCCTTTTCACAACATTAGATAGTTTCCCTTTTTAATAAAATGAGAACAAGAGCTCCGACCGAGAAAGAAGAAGACCCTTCACCAAGCAAGAAGCCAGCTTGGGGGAGACTCCCGCTCCGATAAGGTATGTCTCAAAGCCTACACTCTACATTCAGTTCTTAAATTCTATATCTTTTGAATGTCACATGCTTGCCTAAATAACCACTCCATGAATAAAATTGATAAAATCTGCTTAAACAAGTTGAAACCTGAATAAGAATTGAAATATGTCATGCAAATGCTATTGTTATGGTTTGAATAACTGGTCTTATCTAAGTTGTAGCTTCTGTGGGTTGCACATGCTTTAACTGAAATCATGCTTAGTGAATAAAGTTAGTAAGAAATGGAGTAATTCTTTAAACTTGCTAAGGTGAAATTAGGACCTAATCTGGAGGATTTCTTTTAAAAATTATGAAAACCTTGCTAAAAGTTCCTCCAAGATTTTATCCCATCCCACCACCAGCCAAATATTTGTTAGTCATTAGTCAAAACCACAAAGAGCTTTGTTTGTGTTGAGCTTTGTTAGACCTCATAGATCTTAGTAGAGAAGCTTATCATATCTTTTGAATCAAGATTCACGCACACCCACCATAAATTGCCTACTTTCCACTTTGGAAGTTTGCAACCACCAAATAAATTGCTTATTCTCTACACCGGAGATATGCAATACCCTGCCAAACATCCCATTGCTAGCCTTATGCTATTCCTACACTAGGAATAAGCATTTCTCTCCCTTTCCCTACTCATTTCAAAAATCCTTTCCTATAGATGTCTGGGGAAATCTAGAGCTAAAAAAGAGAGAGAGAGAGAAAAATGAGCAAGTGCGGATACATGGGCGTATGTCGTGTCCCTGAGTGATGAGTGATTGTCAACTGGGATAATGCGCATGTTCTTTGGCTTGTGTTGTGCAGGTGTCGAGCACGGAGACAGTGATCAGAGGCAAGGTGAAGGTCAAGTAGAGACGTGCCGTGCCGATGGACCGAGAGTGGCGAAGGGCGGACGTGAGGCTTGGATTGAGGGACCGGTGGAACGAGGATCAGTTGTGGTGGCTGGCAGCCTGGGACAGCGACGAGCGAAGACTTGTGGGACATGGTGTTGCTCGGGTCGAGGACCTGGGGACACGTGTCGGTGGACGGGGTACACGGGCGGTGCATCCCTTCTACAGCTTCGGTTTGGTGGTAGAGCCAGAGAAAAACCATCGAGTGGACGGTTTCCAGGTTTGGGCCTCAAAACCTGGGCGCGGATGGTTTCCGAGTTTGGCCACAAAACTCGGGCTGAGGACGGTTTCCAGGTTTGGGCCTCAAAACCTGGGTGCTGCGGGTTTGCTGAGTTTGGGCCACAAAACTCAGGCTACGGTGGGCTGGTTTCCCGGTTTGGGCCTCAAAACCGGGGGCTGATCGTGAAGGCCTGGTTTCCCGGTTTCGGCCACAAAACCGGGGGTGGAGTCCGTGAAGAGGACGCAGAGAGGTGGCGGCACGTGGCGGCAATTGGTGAGGTTGCGTCGAGGCAACGCTACCTATTGTGCGGGCGTGGCCGTCGGATCACCACCTACCTCGAGTTGGTCCAGAATAACCTTAGGGTTTAGCTGGTTCGCTCTGTAAGTAGTTAGGGGTAGAGTGGGAATTAGGAATAGTTAGAATTAGGATAAGTAGGGGGAGACACCCACCTCCCCATCTATCTCAGTCATTTGCTATTTTGCCTTCTAGGTTTTCCTGCTCTCCCACTCCCCTGCTGTAGCTAACCTGAGATCCACAGAGAAGAGAACAATACCTCTGTGTCCGTGAGATTTTGAGGAAGTGAGACCGTAATCTCACTGTTGTAGCGTGTGGTAGCCACACGGTTGCAAATCAATGTGCTGATTCGCGTTTTGGTTCGTGTTCTTCGCGGAATCCTTTTCTCCATGTTTTTCCCGTTGATCGATCTCTTTGCTTGGTGCGTCTTTTGCAAATCCGTTTGAACCAAGATGTTCTAGATCGTGAGGCACTACTTTCCACCGAAGGATTTATCCTCTAACCTCACGAGCTAGTAGATCGGTCGATTTTTGTTTCGGGTCAAGTTTTTCTATCTTCCCTCGAATTTCTTTGATTCATCGATTTGGAGATAGGTTCGAGCCATGATCTCTTAGAGATAGCTCACTATCCTCCTTGTGACTCTTCTCACCAAGTTTGATCCCTAGAGGATTTGTTTTGGGTGAGATCGAGTTGAATCGGTGATCGAACAATGCAATTTCGGGGTGACCGGATGCTCGGTCGGGATGACCGGACGCTAGGGTCATAGACCGGTCCTTGAACACGCTCCTGTTCTATTTTTCTTTGCTCGGCCGGACACTTGACCTAACACTGACCGGACGCAATGCTTGTACTGTTCATCTGCCTTTGTCCTTCTGACCGGACGCTTGTCCCTTGACCGGACGCTCCTCTTCAGTGAGTCCGGTCAGGAACAGAGAGCTCCAAAAACGGTTTTCACGTGACCGGACGCGTCCGGTGCCTGTTGACCGGACGCAGGGTGAGTCCGGTCAGTACAATTTTGTGCCGTTTCGTTTGTGGTTCGTTCGTTAGTTGACGGTTTTGGTCTCCGTATTTTGCGTGGAGTTTCTAGAGTTGTGTAGTGTCCCGCTGTGCTTCTCGGAAGCATCCACCCTACATCTAGGGTCGTGGACACTTGCAAGTTCTAGGTTTGCTCTTGGGGTTGATCTTTGGGACAGAGGCAACAAGTTTCCGAAAGGAAAATTTGGAGCTCCCATTCACCCCCCCCCCCCCTCTGGTCGCTTTTTGGTAGCACTTTCGGTCCTTCAGCAAGGTAGCTCAAGAAAGGACTATGTCCTGAAAAAAAAGTGAGCAAAGTAGCTCAAAAGAGGACTATGTCCTAAGAAAATGTGAGGACACATCTTTTGTCTACTCACTGTGTATCCAAAAAAAAAGAGAATTATCATTAGCTCTAGACCCCAGAAATTAACTAGGAAGGATTACGAAATATCTCTCTATACACTTCCACATAACCACACATGCACATCTTGATCAATTTTTATGATTTGCTGCTCCTTATGATCTGAGTGTCTAGCTTAGCGATAAACATCAGGCAATTTGCTCATGGTTCTTAGCCTACCTATAACTCCACATATCATTCTTTAGAAATAGGAGAGGCTACATTTTGGCCTAAGTGAGGATTTAAACACCATTGAGTGATTGAGTGAATCTTGGAGGACTTAAGCAAGTTGTTATCTTTTGAAAACCTTGAAAAATCTCTAGACAAGATCCTAGTCAAACCTAAGCAAGATAAAAGTTTCATATCTACTGCTTTATTTCACTCTTGCATGTTTGAAGTGAAAAGCTATAAGCCCCACATTGCTATGATTAATGATATATGCTAAGTTATTTCTCACTATACAATATGCACTTGCAGACATCTTAAGTTGCTATCCATTTCATGCTCAATGCTTAAACCGCATTGTTGCTCGAGGACGAGCAACAGGTTAGCTTGGGGGAGCTTGTTGACGGTCCTTAAACACCTGTTTTACCATCAACATTCGACCCTAAAGTCCACCAAAAAGGCATGAAATGTAGTCAAATAGGTTTCAAACTAACCAACTTCTACATGTCCATAGAATTTTATTTGAATGCAGGATTTGAACCAAATTTGGACATATGGACCCACCAGAGGCCAAGCCCACTCAGCAGGGCCCAAATGGGCCTAAGGGGGGTGGCGCCCGCCACCCCTAGGTGGCGCCCGCCACCTCTAAGTGGCGCCCGCCACTTGAGATGGCCCAAGTGCCACTCCCTGCCACATCACCGATCCGTGTGACCTCCCCAAGGCCAAATCCTGGCCCTTGGTCACTAGGTCAGTGGCATCGGACGGCTCAGGATGAAGTGGCGTGGATCAAGGCTGAATGTCGGTTGCTAGGACATGCAACCGATCTCCAAACCGCCTTGGACAACCACCTGGATGTCGTTGAAGCCAAGGCGGTGCATCCAACGATGAGGGAGGTGGCGGACGCCACCTAGGGCTGGCGCCCGCCACTAGGGTTAGCCCTAGGTCGGCTGGCGGCCCCTTATAAATACCCCCCTGGAGGCACCTCTTCATTCACACTAGTACCATCACACATTACCATCCCAGAGCAACACACAAGCAAGAGAAGCAAGTGAGAGTTAGGTTAGAAGCTTAGAGAGCTTAGGCAAGTAGGTAGCTAGTAGAGCAAGGCATCTTCGCCCTCGCGGTAGCACTGCTCAAGGGTTAGCTCAAGAGTAGAGGCGTGCGAGTGATCGGTTCTGGAGCTGGGAAGAGACTTCATGCATCTCCAGTTCAGGTTTTGCTCTTGTTACTCAAGCACTTACTATATTCAAGTTCATCATTTCAAGTATTACTTTATTCTACTTATCAGTATTGAGTGGTATACTTGATTGATTGCTTGAGTGCCTAGCTATCCTACAGTTCAATTCACTTAGCCATAGTAGTTAATCTCTAGTGAGCTTAGTGTTTGATCTTTGCCAATAGGTTGCTTAGTTAGTTTAGTGTTTATCTTATTAAGTCAAGTGTTTTCTCTGACGTCCGCAAGGGTGTCTCTATTCAAAGATAGGATAGAGATAGTTAGAATATAGTTAAGCGTGGTGCTTAGTTATAGACTTACCTTCAGATACGGCTGGACCCCCGGATAGCTGTGGTAGCAAGCAGGTGGTGACAGCCCTGTGCGCCTTGAATTCCACCACGTAGTTGGCCCAGTTTAACAGTAAGGCTCGTTGTGCTAGCGTTCAACCTAAGTAAGTGGTAAAGGCTAGTACGCCTCGATATTTGACAAGGTAGGAATAAAACTTTACTCAACTTAGTTGCTCTATTGTCTTTTGCCTGCCCTACTTCGTAACTGTCTCGCTTCGTAGTTATCTTGCTTGGTAGTTATCTAGGATTAGTTATCAGTAGTTATTAGTTAGTTACCCTTAGTTACCCTCTATCTACTTATCCATCCACCTTACCTTAGCCATCCATTTCATCCTTACCTAGCCATCCATATATTCTTTCTAGCCTTCCATCCCTTCTCTTCCCTTTTCCCCTTTTCTCTTTTCTTATTTCTTCGACTCTCATCCCCTCCTTGACTCGACTCATACACCACCCTAGCCTTCCCTTGGGATCAAATAAATCGACACCTGGTACTCCCAGGCGAAGTGCTACTACGATAGTTCTGTGCGCTTGCAGAATCTCCTCCTGGTAGATTGCATTCTCTCTAGCTAGCTCCTACTAGTGTCGGGATTGACAACCCTGCTTGGCATTAGTAGATAGCTGCTTTAGCTCCACTCCTTTAGGTATAGTGACCGGTCTTGCTTCAAGCATTTCTGACGCCGTTGCCAGGGATAGACTCCATAGTCTACTCCTAGTAACAACGTTAGTAAGTGCCAACAAGCATTCCTGGGCCGTTACCGGGGATAGTTGCCTAGCACTATCTTTAGTGAAGCTAAGAACTACCAACAACAGCGATCGTGGTTGAGCGCAAAAATGACAAGCACATCTACCACACCCAGCGACCAGTGTACTACATTAGCGAGGTAGTCTCCGATTCGAAGGTTAGATACCCACAAGTACAGAAATTACTCTACGCTCTACTCATATCTTCAAGAAAGCTACGGCATTACTTCGAGGCTCATGAGATTACAGCCGTCATGGATTTTCCTCTGGGAGAAATCCTCCATAATCGTGACGCCACTGGGAGAATTTCCAAGTGGGCAGTCCAATTGGGGGCACTCAACATCAAGTTCACTCCGGGGAAAGCAATCAAGTCACAGGCTCTAGCTGATTTCGTCGCTGAGTGGACAGAGATACAGCAGATCCAAGACAACGCTATTCCTGATCACTGGAAGATGTACTTCGACGGGTCCCTAAAACTCGGAGGAGCAGGAGCCGGAGTACTTCTAGTATCACCCGCCAGAGAGCAGCTCAAGTACGTTCTGCAGATATTGTGGCCCGCCACCAACAACGAAGCAGAATATGAAGCACTACTCCATGGACTTAAGCTAGCAGTCGCACTGGGCATCAGGCGACTCCTAGTCTATGGTGATTCTTCCGTAGTAATTCACCAAGTCAATAAAGACTGGGATTGCACAAAGGAAACAATGAACGCCTATTGCGCGGAAGTCCGCAAGCTGGAAAAACACTTTTCTAGGCTAGAACTCATTCACATTACCCGGGATCTCAATGTGGCAGCAGACATCCTAGCAAAATTAGGATCTGACAGAGCCATGGTCCCCAGTGGTACCTTCGTACATGAATTATCCAAGCCATCAATCCAAGAGAAGGAAGAGGCTGAGTCAGCACCATCCATCCAGGTTCTAACTCTAGCACCCAACTGGACACAAGTCTTCATTGACTACTTCAAAGAGCATAAACTGCCAAGTGACAAAACTGCCGTAGAGCAAGTCACCAGACGTAGCAAAAACTATGTTTTAGTCGGGGACAAGCTATATCGACGCGGAGCTTCATCAGGAATCCTCCTCAAATGCATCTCACCAGAAGAAGGCAGGGAAATCTTAAATGAAGTTCACTCTGGGTGTTGCGGCAACCACGCAGCTTCAAGGACACTAGTCGGAAAAGTCTTCAGATCAGGGTACTATTGGCCCTCAGCCTTGAAAGATGCAGAAGACTTAGTCCGCCGCTGTCAATCATGCCAGTTCTTTGCCAAGCAGCAGCACGTACCTGCACATGAATTGATCTGTATCCCTCCGTCATGGCCTTTTTCATGCTGGGGACTCGACATGGTAGGTCCTCTCAAGCGTGCTCCGGGCGGATTCGAATACATCTATGTCGCAATCGACAAATTCACAAAGTGGATTGAGTACATGCCCTTGGTCAAGTTCAATGCATCCAAGTCAGTACAATTCATGCAGAGCATCTTTCACCGCTTTGGGATGCCACACAGAATCATCACCGATCTTGGGTCCCCTTTCACGGCTACTGAATTCAAGTCATGGGCCAGCGACTGCGGAATCAAGATAGACTATGCATCAGTAGCTCATCCACAGTCCAACGGCCAAGTTGAACGAGCAAACGCCCTGATTCTTGCAGGATTAAAACCAAGACTTGTTGATCTCCTAAAAGATCACGGCGGAAAGTGGGTCGAAGAATTGCCTAAGGTAGTCTGGGGGCTGCGGACACAACGAAGTCGGGCAATAGGCCAAACTCCTTTCTTCCTGGTATATGGCACTGAAGCAATCCTCCCAGCTGACTTAATTTGGAACGCCCCACGAACAGAGCAGTATAACGAAGGCGGAGCCGATGACACCAGGCGGCTAGAAGTCGACAGCCTCGAAGAGGCCCGATTAACCGCACTCTTTCAGTCAGCAAGGTACCTTCAAGGGATGAGACGCTACTACGATAAGAACGTCCATCACCGCACTTTTCAAGTAGGCGACCTGGTCCTGAAGAAAATTCAGAATACTACAGGGCGCCACAAGCTTATGAGTCCATGGGAAGGACCTTACATCGTATCCAAAGTAACAAGACCCGGATCATTTGAGCTAGTCACTGAAGATGGATCTCCACTGCCAAATTCATGGAATATTGAGCACTTGAAGAAATTCCATACCTAAGGACTATGCTACAAACCTGACTCAGGGCAATTGTATTTATCAGTCGGATATTAATAAAGTTTGAAGTTCATCAGAAAATAAGAACCTTCAAATTATCCAGGCTTTTTCTACTTTTCATCACGACTACTCAGTCGCAAAAAGTCTCTGCAATGGCAGGGCTCTCCACCGACTAATATTTAATATTACTAGGATGGATTGGTTCAGAGGTAACCATACTCGAGTTACGAGCTTCGAGCTCAATACAACTCACAAGGTAGTACGGCATAACACCCGGCTATCAGCCTATAGCGAATATGGCATCTACAAAAGTAGACACTAGTTCCTATAAGGCATAACAAGGTCGGGTAATACTCACCTTGTTAAAAATTTACTGGACAGGGGTCCATCCACCATCGCACTCAAGCTGCGAGTACCAAGAGGATATGATTCACCCTGAAGGAACCATTATCACGGTCCTCCAAGAGGTGCTTGATCAACTTTATCCCTTGAACAAGGGTACTAAGAGTAGTACTCGGGCAAGACTAAGTTCTCTAAATATGATCGTTAGAGAAACGAAGTCACACGACCCAAATCAAAAGTGCTAGAGAGCACTTGGATTGACCCATCTAGTCAGACGCCTGGTCACACATCCACATCAAACAAAAAATGACCTATTGACAAGGAATCTCTTGCAATACCGAGTCGATTATATATGAATTGCACAAGACTCAAAAGTAGCTGATATTATGATTCTTTATACTTAATAATAAGTGTTTCACGGAATACAAGCGGCGGTTCAACAATGAAGGAGACTAAATTACTCTACAAGATCCAGAATCTGTGAGTACTCCTCCGTCGCGGTCTTCACCTCCTTTTGCATCGCTGCAAGGTCCTCGTCGCCTTTGCCTTCAGGGAGGGTCATCAGAGCAGACAAGTCGAAAGACGGCAGATGCAACCGCAGCGTCGCCATCAGACCTTGCACCACAGAAATCGACATATCCTTGATATATTGAGCCAGCCGCCCAGGTGCAGCCTTGGCCCGATCAATCAAAGTCGCCTCGACTCCTTCTGGTATCGGAATCATGTTTAGGATGGGCTCGACGGCATGCTCCAAGGCCTTCAAGGAAGCTTGCGAAGACTCGAGGGCTTCCCGCGACTCCATGGTAGATTTCAAAGCCTGCAGAAGGTCCCGGTCAGCACCCTCACGCATCAATTTGGCTTCCTGAAGAGTACTTTGCGCATTAGCAAATACCTCCTCAAGCTCCGCCTGCTTCCGGTTGAATGCGTTCTGCCACCCAGAAGCCAGCTTATTCGCATCTGCATAAATATCAGTCGGTTCTCATATAATTAGATTAACACTATGGAATCGACTGACACAGAAAACTTCAAAGTTTACCCTCAAGCTGCTTTTTGGAAGTCTTCTTCAGCTCCTTCATCTTCTGCTCCATAGAGGCGGCCTTAGCTATCAGCCCAACCTCACAGTCGTTTGCAGCGTCACGCTCCGCTACCACTTCCTTGAGGCTGCCCTGGAGTTCTTTGATGCGGTTATGAAGAAGCTGGGTGGCTACTTTTTGACTGATCTGGTCCTGGGCAATGTAGTCCTGGAGCTCCTGGTTCTCACGGGACATCTCCTAGCGAATCTGGGTGACCTGATCCCTAACCTTGAAGTCAAAGGCCTACATCAAAACACTACTGTGAGTACTCGGACTGAAGTCAAGTACATCAATGGTTGGGCTTCGCATTTCTGCGCCCCTCTTCGGACGCGACTACAGTACAATAAGAAGAAATTGAGAATCTTACCTCAACAAATTGGTGAAGAGCTTCAACAGGAGCTCTCACTTGATCGCTCAGCTCCTTCAACCGGGTGAGGTCCTGATTATACCCGGATACATCGAGAGTCGCCCCCTGGCGCGAGGACTCTAGCGCATCTACAGACCCTCCCTGTTGATGAGTTGAAGCTTCTGCACGGATATCCGCCAAAACCATCTCCAGAGATGGTTCATCTGGCTGTCGTGTGCGGAAAAACCAGTCATTGAATACCCGGTCAAACTCCAACTGAGCAGGGGAACGAAAGATGAAGAAGGGCACACCAACCTGAGGCAATGGGAGAACATCTGCATCAGGTGCCGCATCGGCCTACGACTTGGACGGAGAGGAGCCGGGCAGCGGATCTACCTGGCTAAAGGTCGGCAGAACGCTAGATTCATCTTTGTCTGGCGCCTCCGACTCCTCTACCGCCTGGGGATCAGGGACGGTACTCGAGGCCGCTGCAGCCGGCTTCATTTTCCTACAACGGACAAATAGTCATGTTAGTTCCAGAAATATGCAAGTACTTTGACAGTAAAATCTTCTAACTTACTTCACGAGCTTCAATGTCCCCGGCAACTTCAAGAGAGGCTGCTTCAGTAGCGGATCCGGAACCGGAGTTTCCTCAGGGATTGCACCACTTGAAGCCCCTTGGATTGTTTCAGCATCTGGGACAAAGACATTTATAAGACAAGAGTTTATCAAAATCCAAAAGGACTACAAAGTACTCGGGTTTTCCCTTACCAGGAGCACCCAGATTATAGAGCTTTTCAGATAACTCTTATGATAAAAGAATTTTTTGACAAGCACGGTGATTACCAGTGCGAGCCTTCTTGGGGACGGGTCCTCCGGCTTCTTGCTGTGAAGGCGGCGACCTCTTCCGGCTACTTTCAGCTTCTAGGTCTATAAGCATGACATCAGAGTCAGTTGAATCTGTGTCAAGCCAGTCAAGATCTTCAGGAGAGCTTGGTTTGTTGGGAAGATCCTCACTTCGAATAGGACCCCCCAAAACTATGCCTCCACCTTCTTCAGTCGCTGGAGGCAGGGGAGGACAATCATTGTCATCTCTCCCCTGGCCCTAGAAGAGAAGAACATTCAGTCAGGTCAGAAGGATATTTATTCAGAACCTCGAGGACATGGTAAATCAATTACTTACCTGAGGCGGAGGGTTAATGGCGGAGAATGTTGTCACCACTGGAGCAAGGTGTTCATGACTCTTGAGAAGCCGGTTCACCCTCCATAAGACTTCGCAGTCTGACAACTGTTCGACGGCATGACGTCCCGGGTCATTCTTACCCAGGTACTCGAAGCCAAAATTGGCTCGCTGTTGAAGAGGATGGATGCATCGTGCAACAAAATCTTGGACGACAGAGTATCCGGTCAGGCCATCGAGCTTTAATGCCTCTATGGAATCAATAAGAGGTCGGATAGCCTCTAATCCTTCAGCAGTAATCTTGTCTCTCCACTCACGGCACTTTCGCGGAGGCCACCCATCGTGACGACGAAGCGCTGGCGGAGGGTTTGCCATATAAAACCAGCCAGCTGCCCAGTCTTTGACAGAATCCGACAACTCTACAACTATGTACTGATTAGCTACCTCTAGCCTTAACTGGATGCTAGAACCGCCGACTACCTCTACACTAGCATCATTGGGTTGACACTTCACCCAGAAGAAATAGCGGAAGAGAGCAAAAGAAGGGCAGATACCCAGAAAAGCTTCACACAGATGGGTAAAAATTGCAATGTGGAAGCAGGCATTGGGAGTGATATGGTTGAGAGTCAAACCATAATAGTGCAGCAATCCACGAAGAAAGTCAGAAACAGGAAGCCCCAATCCCCGCTCGACGAAGGACTTGAACATCACTATTTCAGTAGTGTTGGGGGCAGGAGCGCGGTGATCGGTGGGCACTCTCCATCCATCAAGTGGTTGTGCTCGAAGTAACCCTTGTTGTGCCAAGAACGCCAGCTCTGACAAGATGGTGTCTGGTTTTTTCCACGCCAATATGTCAGTTGGGGGATTGGGGTGCTTCGGCTTTCTGGTGGTGGTGATCCTAACCTTCTTCTTATCACCAACGGCTTGTCTCTTGGGACCCATGTTGATGACGAGAGACTTTCTACGCATCAACTAATGGTTCACTAGGGGATTTCTAACTCTGAAGGCAATGGCTTGATGAAAGCATGAGGGACATGCAGCCCGACGGCGGCTTATTATAGATCTGTTTCGGCAACCGTTCATCTCTCGCAAACGGTGTTAAGAGACTGCTCAAAACCCTAACGGGAGAGAAAGCGCTACAAACGGCGTCAGCTACAGCTAAACAGACAAGTTCCTTCTTTCACAAGATACATTTAGTACTCGGATATCAAGAAAAAGGACTTGGAAAGTATTCCAAGTACCCGGATTTTATTTATTATTACTCGGAATTACAACAGAGATACATGGCAACATCTTGAGATACAGCAATTACCAGCACAAATACAATCAGGATGTAAAATGCTACTCTAGTGTAATCAAGGTACAGAACCTTGATGCCTATTGCACCATGGACTGGATTCAGTGAGACGCAGTAAAGCAGACACAGAACCTTGGGTAGACACATGAGCCTTTTCAGTGCCTCCCAAGGTGAGTTTCAGGCACCACCCCAATGCTCAAGGAACTCCGGGGAAGACCATCACCCTCGCCGCCCTTTTGACAACCTGTGACTCCGAGGTTATCTACGAGTGGTAGTCACAAGAGTTCTTTTAGGCGCACCTCTGTATCCCTCTGCTCACGACCACTTGGAAACCACCCTGGCGGATCGTCCTTTCACAAGAGTTCTTCTGGGCACCTCATCTATTTTACAGAAGGAAGACACCCGGGGGCTCAGCCATCTCAGCTACTGATGCTACAATGTTCATGGGACTAAGAGAAGTTCTACACTCGAAGGGATATGAGTCTTTCGCTTCCCAGGCAGGGTATTTATAGACGGATCATCTTGGTCTATAGACTATGTTCATTGACAAAAGCGATTGATGGAACAATAATTCAACCTATGCACTGTGCCACATGTGAAGCCTGGCACTGGTGATTGATTCTTACGCGCACTTCAAGAGGAAGGCGACAAAAGTTTGCAGTTGTAGAACAAGACAAAAATCATTAATGCGTACAGCTGGAACAGTCATTGATCGGTTATTGCTGACTTCACAGTAATTTTTAATTCAGTGGGGGGTGATAAGGGATGTTTGTTGAAAACATTTCCCACCTGAAGCTGAATATCTATTACTCAAATGGAGTAAGCAATGAATTGGTGGCATGTTCCGACTCCTTAAAACCTTTATGGATTACCCGGTCTTGTATTTGGAAGATCCCAAGCACCGACTACTATAGTACTCGGAACTCAGGCTCGGGGGCTGTAGGGTATAATCTATAAAGAAAATATTTTTTCTTATTAGAGAAAAGGCTTCAAAGATCCTCAAAGTTATTATAAATAACAAGAGGCTCGGGGGCTACACCCTATGGGTGCACTTTTGGAAAAAGTGCACGCCATGGAAATTCTTTAACTTCGGAGCACTTCAAAATTTCTCAAGACATTACTCGGAGATTCTCAAGGAGCAACTGGAAGATAATGTCGTGAAGAAATGACGAAGAGCTCGGGGGCTTGACGGACCAGGATGTCAGAGATAGCATCAGTTGATGATTACTCCGAATAATCCCGGGCGGCACGTGAGATCCGAAGGCTTGTTACGAAGTGTACTTGGATTAGGACTCTCGTTGTAACTTAGTCGAGTTCTTAAAGGAAGTCTTGTAATCAGAATAGGACTCTTCTGATGTAACCGACTAGGACTCGGCCTGCGCTGAGACATACCCGGATATATAAGGGGAAGCGGGCGCAGGCTCCAGACGATCGAACATTGAATCATAATCATACACAAGGCACACGCCGCACTGGACGTAAGGTATTACGCTATTCAGCGGCCTGAACCAGTATAAATCGATGTCCCTGTGTACTCGCCGAGTCCTACGAACGCCGATACCCACCGAACAAATCGTCTGGGATTACTCAAGATGAGTTGCCGGTTAACAAACACCGACACCTGGTTCAGAAGCAATTTGGCTTGACGCCAAAATCTACAGTGATTGGTTACAAAAAGCCGTATCCAGAATGGTTTGATCAGGTTGTTCTTCCTCCAAGGTATAGAATTCCTGATTTTACCAAGTTCACAGGAACTGGTTCAATGTCAACCATGGAGCATATAACCCAGTTCCTAGCCCAACTCGGAGAGATCGGTGATGAGCAAGCACTCAAAGTCAGAATGTTCCCTCTCTCTCTATCTGGTTCGGTTTTCTCATGGTTTTCATCTTTGCCACTGTTGATGGTCCTTAAACACCTGTTTTACCATCAACAATTGACCCTAAAGTCCACCAAAAAGGCATGAAATGTAGTCAAATAGGTTTCAAACTAACCAAATTTCACATGTCCATAGATTTTTATTTGAATGTAGGATTTGGACCAAATTTCAAGAATGAACCCACCAGGAGATGAGCCCACTCACCAGGACCCATTTGGGCCCTAGTGGGGTGGCGCCCGCCACCCCTAGGTGGCGCCCGCCACAAGGGTGAAGCCCACATTCCCCCCTGCCACGTCACTGATCCGTGTGACCACCCCAAGGCCAAATCTTGGCTCTTGGTCACTAGGTCAGTGGCATCGAACGGCTCAGGAGGGAGTGGCGTGGATCAAGACCGAATGGCGGTTACTCAGACATGCAACCGACCTAACCACCGCATCTCTGGAGCTCCTGGATGCCGTTGAAGCAAAGGCGGTGCATCTAGCGGTGATGGGGGTGGCGGCCGCCACCTAGGGCTGGTGCCCGCCACTAGGGTTTGCCGTAGGTCGGTTGGCTGCCCCCTATAAGTACCCCCTCACTCCTCAAGACTATAAATACCCCCCTGAGGCATCACTTCAAATAACACCAACACAAGCAAGAGAAGCAAGGAAGGAAAGAGAGCAAGGCTAGAGCCAGAGAGCTAATAGCTTAGGGTTTAGCCAAGCTTAGGCAAGTAGGTAGCTAGTAGAGCAAGGCATCTTTGCCCTCGCGGAAGCGCTGCTCAAGGCTTAGCTCAAGAGTAGAGGCGTGCGAGTGATCGGTCCTGGAGCTAGGAAGAGTCTTCCATTATCTCCAGTTCAGGTTTTGCTCTTGTTACTCAAGCACTTTACTATATTCTAGTTCATCATTTCAAGTATTACTTTATTCTACTTATCAGTATTGAGTGGTATACTTGATTGATTGCTTGAGTGCCTAGCTATCCTACAGATCAATTCACTTAGCCATAGTAGTTAATCTCTAGTGAGCTTAGTGTTTGATCTTTGCCAATAGGTTGCTTAGTTAGTTTAGTGTTTATCTTATTAAGTCAAGTATTTGCTCTGACGTCTGCAAGGGTGTCTCTATTCAAAGCTAGGGTAGAGATAGTTAGAATATAATTAAGCGTGGTGCTTAGTTATAGACTTACCTTCAGATACGGCTGGACCCCCGGATAGCTGTGGTAGCAAGCAGGTGGTGACAGCCCTGTGCGCCTTGAATTCCACCACATAGTTGGCCCAGTTTAACAGTAAGGCTCGTTGTGCTAGCGTTCAACCTAAGTCAGTGGTAAAGGCTAGTACGCCTTGATACTTGATAAGATAGGAATAAAACTTTACTCAACTTGGTTGCTTTATTGACATTTGCCTATCTTGCTTCGTAGTTATCTTACTTTGTGGTTATCTAGGAGTAGTTATTAGTTAGTAGTTAGTTATCATTAGTTATCCTTAGTTATCCCATTCTATCTATCTATCTAGTTATCCACCTTACCTTACCATCCATTTCATCCTTACCTATCCACCCATATATTCTTTCTAGCCTTTCATCTCCTCTCTTCTCCCCTTTTCCTTTTTCTTATTTCTTCGACTCTCATCCCCTCCTTGACTCGACTCATACATCACCCTAGCCTTCCTTTGGGATCAAATAAATCGACACCTGGTACTCCCAGGGAAGTGCTACTACGATAGTTCTGTGCGCTTGCAGAATCTCCTCCTGGTAGATTGCATTCTCGCTAGCTAGCTCCTATTAGTGTCGGGATTGACAACCCCATTTGGCATTAGTAGATAGCTGCTTTAGCTTCACTCCTTTAGGTATAGTGACTGGACTTGATTCAAGCATTTCTAGCGCCGTTGCCAGAGATAGACCCCATAGTCTACTCCTAGTCACGACGTTGGCAAGTGTCAACAAGCATTTCTGGACCGTTACCGGGGATAGTGCCTAGCTCTATCTTTAGTGAAGTTAAGAACTACCAACAGCCACCCAATTCCATTCAGAGCTGGGATGACCTGGAAGATAAATTCCATAAGTATTTCGGCTTCGGAGTGTTGGAAAAAGGCTTTGTGGATTTAATCGATACAAAACAAACGAATAATGAGTCTGGATGCCAGTACCTCCAAAGGTTCAGAGAGGTGAAGAATCAATGCTATTCCTTGACATTGCCGGATTCAAAGGTGGTCAGCGTTGCAATTCGAGGATTGATACCTGCTATCAGGAAGAGAATCGGCTTTGGTTGTAACAACATGGCCGATTTGGCTAAAAAGGTAGCAGGTATTGATTCCCAAAATCGGTACAATCAAGTCTTGAAACCCAAGAAAGCCTACAATGCAGAGAGTCATGTTTTCTTGCAAGATGAGGACAATGATTCAGAAGATGAAAGCAATGAGGAAGTAGCTGCTATAGACTGGGTTTGGAAAAACAATGAATTCATGCCTTGGGCAAAGGTTAAAAGTACCGAGAAAGATGTAAAGTATAGCTTCGACGTCACCAAGGTCGACAAGATATCTGACTACTTGCTGGAAAAGGGTCATATCAAGTTGACTGGGAATCATACGATCCCATCGGCCGAAGAGCTTAAAAATAAAAGGTACTGCAAGTTTCATAATTCTGGTACTCATACTACTAATGATTGCCGAGTTTTCAGAGATATGATACAGAGGGCAATCGTTAAAGGGAGGATTGGCCTAGAAAAGGCCAAAGGCATGGGCATCAACGGCCATCCTTTCCCACAAAACATGGTAGCTCCAGCACCTCGGAGTGAAATCAGGGTGTTGACATCTGATAAAGCTAAAGAAGCTGGGACAGTTGATCCAAAGAAGCAACTAACAGCCAGAGAGTATCAGGAGATGAAAAGAAACAATGATCAACGTGATCAACCTGAGACTTCAAAGGCTGGTGAAGCAAGAAGGCGTCCAACTGTCAGGATCTTACTGAACAAATGGCAATGTCAAAAGGAAAGGAGCCAAATGCAAAGGGAAAGAGATGAACAAGAATATCAAGAGTGGCTCGAAGAACAAGAGTATAGGAGGTCTCGTGAAGAAAGAAGACACATCAGGGATGAAGAGAATAATCATTGGGACTGTCCTTTCTTCAGGCATTGTTGGAATGAAGGTTTAAAACTTCCTACTTTTCGCAATTGTCCAGAATTTAGTGATCAATACCAAGAATATAGGCAGTCGAGAGACAACCGCCGATCTGTACATGAAAGATTAAGGTTTGAAAATACAGATCGGCGCATAAAAAATAAAAGTGTACATAGTCGGCTTGGAGCAAGATTAGCCGATCATGATCATCCATGGCAGGAGGGACAATGGTGCCCTGGTGGCTTGACCAGAAGCCAGAAGCGACGGGTTCAGAGGTTAAGAAACGATGAAGACCAGAAGAAGAAACCCAAAGTCTGGCAATTAAAGCAGACAGCCGATAAGGGTGAGTCATCGGCTAATATCGCTGCTCTGTTCATGCTACCTGCTGAATTTAGATCCTCTGATCATGAAGAAGAATCTGATGATGAAGAAGTCGTTGCTCAGTGGATCTATCAAGCAGAAGATGCTACATTTCAAAAACCCGAGAAGCATTCTCATTTAAAGGCTTTGTATTTGAAACGGTTTGTCGATGGAAGACCTTTGAACAGGATGCTAGTTGATGGAGGGGCAGCGGTTAATTTGATTCCATATGCCACTTTTAGAAAGCTTGGTAAGACTACAGAAGACTTGACTAAGACCGATATGAGGTTGACCGACTTTGCTGGCAACGTATCGGCCACTAAAGGTGCTATATGTGTCGAGTTGACAATTGGCAGCAAGAGTATGCCGACTACTTTCTTTGTAGTCGATGCAAAAGGATCCTATAGTGTGCTTCTTGGAAGGGATTGGATCCACGCCAATTGTTGCATTCCATCTACCATGCATCAGAATGTGATTCAGTGGATCGGTGACACCGTGGAAGTAGTGCCAGCCGATTTGACTTTTAGTATTGCTAATTCAGACCCTGATGTTTGGAACTTTGATAACATGGAGTGCTTTTCCAGAAGGATTCTCGAAGAAGACTTTCTCAAGACAACCGACGAAAGTCAACAGCCGATCTAAGCAATCGGCTTCAAAAATGTTCTAGCAGGTTAACTTACTGACGACGATTCGCATCGATGCCAATGAGCTAAGGTCGATGACATTTCAGTTAAGATTATTTCTTCTAGAGGTGGAACGAAAGATCAATTTGTTTGATTTTTATAGCCGATACTAATGTATCGCCTTTAGAATAAAAATAGCCGATATGTATGTATCATCTTTTAATTGACAGCCGATACTAAGGAAGTATCGCCTTTAGAACATTCATCAAAGGAAAAGCCTTGGAGGGTTCAAAGCAATGCGATACCGGGAATGTCAGGCAAACGATATTTGACAAAATTATTTTGGCCTGACGATGCAGGGGTAGATCTGTTGTTCGAGTTTGTTCGGCCACTAGGACGGATACACAGAAAAGATATTAAAATACAAACTAATATAGATGGAGCTTGTTCAGAAGGTCCTCCAGGTGTGACACCTCCGTCACGTCCAGTCCTAGGGGTTGGAACTCTTACACCAGCTCCCGAAAATCTTCCCTCGTCCTGGCACCAACGAAAGAGGGAGAGACTTCTCCGGAGATCTCAGCACCGCTGAGTTCGGCTCCGGCGAGGGCGAAGGTGGCGCCGTCGCAGATGGCGTGGAGGGCCAGCTCCCTGACGCGCGTCCCGACGTCGTCCAGGCACGCCCGCAGATTGTCTCCCCGTGCATTCATGAAGTCGGCAATTGCTGTAGCTCGCCCAGGGAGCCAATCGAGTTGCTGTTGGAGTTCTACAATTAAATGGAAGAGACTAAATTTTAAGAGATAGCCGATTCAATTGAATCGAGGAACAAATCGGCCAAGCACTTAAACAAAACAGTTGCCAACTGATTCACTAGTACAGTAATGCAAAAAGGTAATTGAGTTAATGAGTTGGAAGATTTTGAAAAAATACCAGCAACCCTGGCGTTGGACGCCTCTAAGTGCTCAAGAGCACTATTGAGGCGAGCGTGGAGGACCTCTCGTTCCTCCATCAGGCGGGCGGTTCGACGACGCTCCTCCTCCAGGAGGCGTCGAGTGTCAGCGACATTCCGGATGAAGGCCCATGCACCATCGTCCAATGCCAACTCGTACTCCGACGGGGGTTGGCTGGGGCCTTGGCCGTCTGCCGAAGGAGGAGGACTGCGGAAAATTTAGGGTTTTTCCTCGGGTAAATGAAGAATTTCGAAGCATAAACACACCCTAAAGAGGAGAATCATTACCTGAGCACACGGCGACGGGTCACCGGAGGGCCATCCACGGACTCTGATGCCTCCGTGGGGCGTTTGCCGCGGTTGTCTGCCATTGCTTCGGCCGACGAGTGGAGAAGAAAAGCAGTTGGTGAATGAGGAGAGCAAAGGCCGAAGAGTAAGGCAATGAATGCGCGATGTGTTCGAGAAGCCGGCGTCTGGCATTTATGCATAAGACTCAAGAAGGTGAAAAGGCGTCGGCTCGGGGGCACCCTCGGATCTAGATCCTAAGGTGAATCGACTAAATAAGCCGTTTTTATATCAATCGGCTAAAAATAGGTCGTGCTGGTACTAATCGGCTAAAAGATAAGTTATCTGGGTAGCGTCGGCTGAATAGCTGATAAAGCTACAGAGTGCCAAATAAGTGATAGAATGCCATGATGCTAATCAATTAATGAAGAATGTTTACACAGAAAAAGGGTTAAGAGTCAGGAATTACAGATAGACTGGATTACATGTTTAGTACAGATTTTAATACACTCAGAGCATTCAAGCGGATGGCGTCTATATCAGCTATCTTTTTCTGATCCTCTTCAATGGAACCTAGGATTGGTTTCTTCTTGGCTTTAACATCCTGGAGCTCGCCATGAAGAAGTGTTATCTTTTTCTTTTGTTCACGAAGAGCAACAGGAATGTTTTCGAGGCTATCTTTCTTCAACTTGATCTGTTCATCGATAACTTGAATCCTGCTCAACAATTGATCCCTCTCGGCTTCTAGAGATGACAAGTTGCCGATGAGGACAGTGGAGTCTGAATTCAGTCGATCTATAGTGTCCTTTGCAGCAACCATGTCAGAGATGCAACGTTGCTCACGTGCTGGCAGATGTACTTGAGCTTCACGCGCTAGAAGTTTGGCTCTGGCTTCCATGAATTCTGGCCGAAGAAACTCTATATGAGCAACGAGAATCAGAGCTTTGTTGAGATCATCTGGTATGTCATCTTTGATCAAGTCAAAGATATTTCTGATTCCTTTTGCATCATTCACCAGGTCGGCTATATTAGTCTCCAAAAGAGGAATTAATGGTTGCAGCCGAGCCTTAGTTTCTTCGGAGAGTTTCTTGGAGTAATCTGGTATAGGTTCTTCCCCTTCATCCATATAATCTTCTAAATCAAAGGGGGTGACAGGGGAAGAAGGTTCTCCTTGCTCCTACACAGATAAATGTATAGATAAATCACAAACAGGGAGATGTTGAAAGGAGTAGTGTTGATTAGAGTACCTGGCCAGAGGGGATGATTTGAAGCTCAGGGAGTGCATCTGAAAGAGAATTTCTATCAGCTCTCAAGAACATCAACCATAGAAAATCAAGTTGTCAGCTAAAAGGTATACCTGGTTGGGGGAATTCTTGATCAGAATCAGGAAGAGGAGGTGTTTCAGAATCTATACGATGGGTATCCACCTGCTCCTGAGGCAACTCAATATTATGAGCACCAATCTGTTCCTAGGAATCAAAAGATAGAAAGGCTCAAAGATTTGGTGATGAGAACAAGAAGAGACAAGTTTTTATTACCTTTGCATTGACATTTTTTATCAAGGATTGGTTGTTTTCAGAGGTGTCTCTTTTCTTCTTCTTGGATATGACCTTAGCAGCTGGCTTGTCAGTTTTCTATTTCTTGGAAGAGCCAGCTTCCTTTATAAAAGTGCTAAGGGTCTGATCATCTGAAGTGTTAGAAACTTTCCTCTTCATCAAAGTCTTAATTGTGGGAGCATTACAGCCAATGCTCGGATTTGGACACCATATGTTGTAATCAATTTTTGGAGGATTCAAGGTGACCAGTCCTGCAGACATTCGACACGTGATGTCAGGAGTAAACAGATGATAAAGATGTGAAATTTGGGAACAAATTGAGTTATACCTCGTCAGTTGCCTGGAAGTCTGAATCAAATCTCAGACAGTAAGTGGCCACAACTTCGTTGAATAGGTGGATGCTCCATTGCTGCCACCAGTCCTGGAAAGAGACTGAAGAGAAGGGTCTGCAATTCCATTCCTTGACCATCTTCAGGGAAACATATTTTTCTAGTTAGAGTATTATGTCATACTCTAGAGCAGAGTCTACTGCTTCCCTTGGCCTGAGTTTGTCAGTGAAATAAAGGGATGGGGGCACTTGGCCAAAACCAAATTGTCTGGCTGCCATGACAAGATGATAAAATTCATAAGACATGGGAGATTTTTCTCTACCATGCCTAATTTCAGTTGGCAGGAGGCAAGGCTTCATGATCTGGCACAAGATCTTCAGACCTTCATCGTCACATTCTCTTTGAAATTTGAAAGTATATGGACTCTCAAAATCTGTAATATCTGGATACTGAAACCAACCAAGAATGGCAGTGGGGAATCCTTTGTAAAAGATCTTGAAAAAGAAGTTGACTGATTCATCAATAGATATCATAGCAGCAGCTTCTCCAAATGAGGTGCATCTTCTCATTTTTTCACCATCGGGCAATGATTTTTCTTGATTGTCTGGGTATAGTTTGGGGAAGGAAAGAGTCTTTAAGTCCGGAGTTACCAATCTGTGAAGATGAAGATTGAGCCAGAGTTGGAGTAACCACCAAGGACCTGTTAGTGATGGAATATCTTCATTTTCCATCAAGCTCTGAGCTACTTTATTCAACATGCTATACAAAGCCCCCAGAAGATACTTTCCCAGAGGTATATCTGAAGTCACGGGCAATTTTTCTGCCAGGGCTAGGAAATTGGAGGTTGGGCCACAACTCTGACCATAGAACAGATACTTCTCCAGCCACATATTCAGAAAGATAATGTGCTCTCGGTCTGAAACACTGGATTGGGAGGTATTAAAAGTGGTGATGTAATTGGACCAACCACCAGGTTTTCCAAGCTTGATGGAGGGCTTAGTTTGGAGGCTGTAAGGGTTGGTCGACCCAACAATGTTTAGGTCGGTCAGCATGTGCACATCAGCTAAAGTTGGGGTCATAGGACCCTGCTTGAACATAAAAGTATTGAAGGTACCAGACCAAAAATAGCAGGCAGCCTTCAGCATTTGCTCGTTCTTCTTCATATCAGCTAAGGATAGGGTGATACACTAGTCTAAGCTGCGAAGGATCCAATCTGGCTTCTTTTTTGCCTCTACCTTAATTAACTAGTCTCTCCAACATGGGACGATCGATGGCCAGTTCCTGAAGGGAGTTTTGCCCCAGTGCTTTGAAGCGAAGTCTGAATTCTTGAAGGGGACTCTCTGAGTTTCGGCAGTAATGACCTCGGTAGGGTCAAGATTGCCTACTGGGCCAAGAAAGAAATTATTTGGGTTGTCCTGAATCGGGATGAGGATCTGGTCGTGAAGCGCCTAAAAATTCAAATTTGAGGGAAAACACGAAAAAGGAAAATCATCGAAGGAAGATGATAAGGAACCTGAAATTTACCTCGGGAATGGAATCTTGGGTCGCCATTGACTTCCAGGAATGACAAATTTGAGTGCTCAAAAGAATTTTTGCTTGAATTAGATGGCGGCGGACTTCTTTGGAGGTTAGGGTTTGAGAACAGTCATGAGAGAAAACAATAATGGTTGGGAAGAAAACTCGGTTGGTCGACTAAAGAAAAGGTTAGTCGATCGGACCCTAGAGGAAAGAAAAAGACATTTTTGGAATAAAATAAATTTCATCCCAAAATTGGGGGGCATGTGTTTACATCAGATTTTGGACCGAGAAGATTATTATTTTGTAAACATAAATGGTTGATTTATTAAGGAAAAGGATCGGCCTAAAAATAAAGAAGCTTATGTGGGTCAAGCATAATCAAAAGGATTCGTATGGACCAGCACGATGGGCTTCGAAAACGTGTCGGGCTCAACCAAGGAGTTCAAGTCCGAGTCGTCTTTGTTTTTACCTATTATGTAATTTAGTCGTGTTAGGTCAGGAGTCAATCGGGTTATAAATAGTTAGAAACCCGGATTTTGTAAGGACATCCAATCAATCAATACATCGGCCCTCGGCCAAAACCCTAGGAGTAGGAGTAACGTAGATCTCGGCGAGACCTTCAATCAGGCAGGGCTGCATCGGCATCGACCGACCTCCGGTTTGCTTGTAAGTTTCACCAATGGCTTGTGTCATCGCGTAATAAGGTTGCATTGGCATCGACCAAACTCTTGTTAAGCTATGGCATGGCTTGTTATCGGTCTAAGTTCGTCTTTTGTGAGACTGTCTTGACTCTGATCAATCTCTTGCTTTAGTCGATCTTGACTAGTTATCGGCTCTATTAGTTTGGCAAGCTAATAGATTCATTAAGTTATCGATGTTGTTTTATGTTTTAATTCGTTTATTTACGTTTTAAACAACATCTTGCCCAATCAAGATTGACGAAGTAATCTAAACCTAAAAGATACTTAGTTTCGGCTATCCTGAGGTTTACACGCTCACAACAAAGGAAATAGCCGATTCAAGCCTTTCAACGACTATTTCGTCAATCTTGGTTGTTACTTGTTGACGCAAAATTCGTCACCTCGCGTCAAGGCACACAGCAAGCCGAACGAGGCTGGCTTCAATCGGGTGCCCAGAGTGCACTGAATCCGGAAGCATGCCAGTCGGTTTGACCTGAAAACCAACAAGGGACAAAAGTGTGAAGATACCTTGGAACATGCTGGGTGAGACCAGACAGTTCCATATGTACGGCTTTGAAAGCCAATCACGATGGCACACAGCTATAGAAGCTGTTTGCCGAAACAGGTTTATAATGTCATTCGACGAGTATAAAAGATAAATCTCATAAACATGTTGAATGCCGAACGCATACGTGACAAAAGGATAAAGAGGGTAACTTGTAAATACAAATCTATTCAGATAACATATACATAGGTCAATCCAGCTAGTCTGCCGCACGTCCAGTCTTCATAAACCCATCAGGCATAAACTCAAGCAAAGCTAATCCACCGCGTGATACCACTTGCTATAAATCTACACCACTCCTTATAATTAGATTAATCCACCGCATGATACGATCTAATTATAAGAAGCTAAAAGCACACATACATCTGAACAAATCTATACATACTCATTACTCATGTAAGTTTAACCAGAATCGGCAAACTAGCCGAACTGGGGTCCATGAAGAAGAAACACACAGGCAAAGCATGATTAAACTAATCTAAAGCATGTACCTGCCGCACGGCACCCAGCTCTATCAAAGCCTAAAGATGATCGGCATGTATGAACCCGCAACATGTAACAACCTAGATTGAAAGTCGATTCGGCCATCATGATCTTATAATTAGCAAAGCACAAGCAAACTCGCGCAACAAGGCCGAACGAAGATCAATCTAGATTGGGCAAAAAGTGTTGTACGAGTTAAATAAATAAAACATATAACACGTGATAACTTAATGAATCTATTAGATCTGCCAAATCTAACAGAGCCGATAACTATTCTTACTCATGACTCAATCCGCCGCATGATACAAGTCATAGGTAAAAACTTCCCGTCATAAGCTTAAATCCGCCGCACGATACTAAGCTTAACATACGAGACTACTTGCATCATATCTAAATCCACCGCATGATACTAGACATGATAACAAGGTTGCCGGTACTTACGGAGGTCGACGGATCGATAATTCCTCACGAAGAACTCAACAACACGACTATAAGGACTCGAAGGTGGCACGGGGCCGGTTGTATTGATGTGGTTGTGAACAGTTTTACAAGGGCTTATATTTATACCCTGGACGAAACATGAGTCCTAGACGATCACGACTTTACAAAGATATACGGAAAAGACATAAATTCTATATTATTTGGTGCCTTCCATCACCATGTGTCTTCTCGCGCAAGCCAGCTTTACCTGCGATACGCGTTCCCGAATGGAACTATGGCCTCGTGAAATAGCCGACCGCGTAGACAGTCACCAAAACTTAGAGGACCAAACAGCTGCCGATCGTTTGCCGAATCCTTCTCCTTCTGCTGGCTGGGCCCATCTGTCATATCCTTACGTGTGCGAAAATCTGGTGTCAACACATGCCCCCTATTTTTGGGATAAATGTTTTATTCCAAAATTCCCATTTTCCTTTCGCACTGTCGTGGAACCTCTGGAAGCATCCGCCTTCACACGCCATAATTACCGTACCTGCCAATTCATCTCCCTATGCACTTGGGACCTTTTAAATTCCCCCTTTCACTTGATTTCGGCCAGTGCTTTTCGACCCCTCCTGCTTTGTTCGCAAACCAGAAAAACCTTTTTCTCTCTTGCTATTCCTAGTCAGCTAGAAGATGTCTTCTCAGGCGAGCCGTCATAGCCCCGAGCTTGGGGCTTCCAGCACCTTCAGGAGAAGGTTACCCTCTAATTGCTTTTCGTTCAAAGATGAAGCAGTCGCCCTCATATTGTTGTTCTTATTTAGGAGGGTTGATGACGACTTTCCCGAGGCCCTGGCTCGGAAGATCACGGATCTTCAATTTGATCTAGAAAGGAGGAATCGGGAGATCACCCGAGTCTCTCGAGAGCGTGATGCCGCTCGGGAACAGGCCATTGGTAAGCATCCTTCCACTGTTCTTTCCCTATTCTCCCTCCCTGTTTTACTGATCCTTCCTTTTCTTAGCTCCGGAGGCCAAGCTTCATTCCCTCGAAGCTGCCATTGTCGATCTTGCTATCACAGCCAACGTGCCAGGTACGACAGCTCTGAGGCGGGTGAACGAGGTCAACCGGGTTCTCCCCGACATCTCCAGGGCTGGCATGGGTTATGGTGCAGCACTCGCCTTCAACACTGTTCGGATCCATTCTGGCGCTGACTACCGTCATTTTGATGTTTGTGAGCGAGGACTAGAATTCGGGGTGGCACACTCTGTTGATGACATGAAAGAAGCTGGAACAGATCTGGCCGATTCCTTTGACTTTGATCTCCCGATTAGGAATAGAATAGAATGGACGAACTGACTCTTTATTGTAATTTGCCTCCCCTTTTGTAAATAAGTGAAAACTCCTTCATTCGTCCTTCTGATACCAACTTGCGATCGATCTTTCAAGATCATTGTGTATTCTATCCCGCGTACTAGTCACTGATCTTCTCCTCATTTCAGCGACGATGCACATCTCATCGGTTGTTGCAGATGACCATGTTCACTCCAATCGATTATCTCAGATTTGGAGTTTCTTCAATTACCCTTTCGGTTCTTTCGGTTAATGATGGTACCAGGATAACACTCCTCCATCCTTCTGTCTTCAGTACCAACTAGTGATTTAGAATTTTTTCCGAACAACCAACCGAAACTGAGTATCTCACAATTGTAATCTTCTATCAGCCGAACCTTGGCCAACCTTTCATATTCCAAAACCCTGAACCACTTGGATCAGCATAGATTTGACTTGGTCCAATATCGGCCCAATAATCGCGAAAGACCCCAGCCTGACGCCTGGCCTTCCAATGCGTTGATTACAGCTCTAAATATGATCTCAACCAAACCACTATCTTCAACCTCAAGCCAGACTTACCAAAATCCCAATCCTGTGCTCTTGGCTCAAACCAAAGAGAAAAAACCTCTTCTGCTCAAGAATTCCACCAAGGCCCAGTAGCAGTGATCTCAGTAAACATCCCTTTCATAGTTGAAACAGGGGACAACAGAGCACCGATTCACCGACATCACGGGTAAAAACCATTTTCTGCCCCCTTATGATAACTTCCTTCATTCATCTTATCTTTGACTAAGCTCAGGCTCTCTTCTCGGAAGACTTGCCCAGGAGATATGACACCGAAGAAAAACTGAACAGCCGTATCAGTGGAAACAGCCCTACAACGCCATCATAGGTCAATAAAATCCTTATAAGACCTTCTCCTCTGATCAAACTTGCACATGCCTGATACGTTTTTTCCCTTTGTCAGCTTTTTCCTGCAGAGAAGAATGTCCAGGAGAACATAACTGAGGCTAGTCTTGATACTACTGATGGTCGTGTAGATCAGGCATGTCGTCGAAGGTGCGCGTGCCGGGGTTTCTTTCGGGCTAACAGCAATAAGTTCTCGGACCAAAGAAGATTACTCCTCCCTACTAGTTGGATTCCTATGTGACCCGGATGAGTTTGAAGATCTTGAAGTCTATGATAACCATGTCGCTGCTATTGCTGAGATTGTTGATCCGCAATCCATTGTAAACAAATCATTCCAAGGGTAGCTTGTACTTAGGATGGATCTATAAATGAAGTTTGCGGCGGATGAACTTGTCCTTCTATGAATAGCGTCTATCTGCACCTTTCAATCCTTCAGTGATTTCCCCGATTGCAGAATTTCTTCAGAAGAATGTTTGCCGAATGTATGACGTCACCTTAGCCGACTGAATCTCACCTCCAACATGTCATGTCACTCGGCATCTTCACTTACTGCTTCTCACCTTTCTCTTCCCCCAATAAACCTACCAATTTGAAAATGCCAGGGTCACCAAGGTCATAAATATCCTTGTACTAAAGGCGATACGTAAAAATATCGGCTATAACTTAATTCCTTGGAATATTTTTTCTGCTAAAGGCGATGCTTTTACATCGGCTGTATAAAATATCCTTTGAGTTACACATTTTTTCACGCATTCGGCTTCAACAAGTAGTTCCGAAGCTTCAACCGACAAACAGTACACATGAATCACCAATTTTGTCACAGCTGAATCCCCTTCCTTAGGTTTAACATTTTCGGCTAAAGCAAACTGCCGTTCATTTTTCCCTCAAAACTAATATAAGGGCCGATCCTATTATAAGGCTTATCGGCCGTCACGTACAACCCGAAATAATCACCAAGCTGTAGAAGCACTTTTACATATCCTCAAACTCATCATAAAGCTTTTGTTGTACGCCACCTCGTAAGAATTTTCTCTGAGTTTCCGCGAGCCCTGGTAATGAAGAAATAATCAGAACCCCTAAAGGTTTGCAGATTTCGAAGCATATTTGAGACCCAAACTTGAACATACTGATCCAACTTCGGCTCCATTATCAACACTTTATTCCTTGTCAGCCGATATGAGACTTTGGCTCTAGCTTTCTCCATCACCATTAATTGGATTTTAAAAATTACTCTGAGAGCCGATTGTCTGAATCGGCTGTTGGTCCTCGTCGAAGACATTCACAGGACCTGCTTCCCAGGCTCTTCAGGAGAAACACTCGACACCTTCATACTCCCAATAGATTGGTTCTGTATTAGCAACACTAACCGAATCATCAGCATGAACGATCTCAATATCATCTCCGATCCACTGTATGAGGAACTGATGCATAGTTGATGGTACACAACAGTTTGCATGTATCCAATCTCTTCCCAGCAGCAAACTGTATGCCCCCTTGCCATCAATGACGAAGAAGGTGGTGATCAAGGTTTTAGACCCAATCATCAACTCGACATGGACTGCCCCTCGTGTATTAGAAGAATTGCCTGCAAAATCCCTCAATACCATGTCGGTCTTTAGTAGATCTTCACTTGTCATGCCAAGCTTTCTGAAAGTGGTATATGGCATGATATTGATAGCAGCTCCTCCATCGATGAACATCTTGGTTAATGGCTTGCCATTGACATACCCTCTCATATATAATGGTTTCAAGTGTCGGTGTCTGATTGGTTTATCGAATACTGCCTTATCAGCCAAGACGAGATGAGCCAATAAGTCCTGAAATTCACTCTCATCAAAATCTGAATACGTTTCTTCTTGGACATCTTGATCCTCAGGGGCTATGAACTCTGATGGTAAAAAGAATGCCATGCATGTGTCAGCTGAACGACTACCTTCACTCGGCCCTCCTTTAGGATGCCAGACTTGTTTCGCTCTAGTGCCCACTTGTGCCAATTCTTTGTTCCTTAAGCGCTGCACTCTCCTTTTCTGGCTTTTCCTTAAACCTGGCGGGCACCATTGCCCTTTTTGCCAGACATACTCGCGGTATTCTTCTTCTTCGGTATGAGCCCAGCTTCGATCGGCAAATCTCCCCTGCCGATTCTCAAAGCTATCTATTTTTAAGCGTCGGTCGTCCTCAGGGATTCTTACCCCAAGTCTTTCGTGGACAGAACGGCGGTTGACTCGAGACTGCCTATATTCGGAGTACTGATTACTGCATTCAGGGCAGTTGCTCTTGACAGGCAGCTTCAAGCCTTCGTTCCAACAATACTGAAAGAACGAGCATTCCCAATGAGACTGTTCCTGATTCTTCATATCTTCTCGTTCTTCTCGGTACATCTCTTCCTCGTACCTTCTCTGCTTTTCCAGGAACCTTTGCTCTTCATAAAACTTCTGCTTCTGATATCATTCCTGTTCGCGACACCACTTGTTCAATAGAATACGTGTCGTAACTCTGGGCCTAGAGGTTTCACCTGCCCCAGTTCGGCTATTCTGAAACCGAACCCTTTGCTGAAATTCCTCACTTGTAATCTGCCGATCGGGGTCAACAGCACCAGCTTCCTTTGCCTTAGTAGAAGTTAAAACTCTCACTTTGTTCTTACCCCCAAATTCGGCTGCATTGATCATATTAACAGAGAAGGACACGGTATTCTGTCCAAAAGGACTACCATCTATTTTCATCTTTCCATCAAACCTCAGGTGTCCGTCTTGGATAGCCTTTTGAATCCGCACTCTGAACACTCGACATTCATTTGTGGAGTGGGATCTGGTATTGTGGAAACCACAATACTTCTTGTCTTTGACACCCTCAGGGAGCAGCATAGGGTGACCTTCCGGCAACTTGATGCGTCCTTCCTTAAGCAGATATTCAAATAACTTATCTGATTTGGAAACATCAAAATCATAGGTACCTTTTTGTTGCCTCAACCATCGCTGGCTGACTTGAGTTGGGTCTTTGGCCCAGACTATCTCGGCTGCAGCTACTTCATCTTCATCGTTGTAATCAACTGCATCTTCCAAGAAAGCCTGATACATCTCGGCAGCTATGTCACCCTTCTGGAACTGGTTGCTCCTCTTGAATCCCTGAGCTTGATTGCTCATCATAGCTAATCTTTGTGACAACTGCTCGAGATCTTCAAAGTCCATGCCGAACAGCTTTTCTTTGATGCTCGGCAACATGCCAGCTATGGCTATCCCCAGTAACTGATCATCTGGCAAATTCAGAGAATAGCAAAGATTTTTGGTTTCCCTGAATCGGCGTAGATACTCTTGCGGCGTCTCGCCAGGCTTCATCCTCAAGCTCATGAGATCGATCAACTTCTTCTCACTGGTTCCCGTAAAGAAGTATGAGTGGAATTTCTGCTCAAGCTCTGCCCATGTATTGATAGAATTTGCTGGCAGAGATGCGAACCAAGAGAAGGCTGGTCCTGTCAATGACAACGGGAAGTATCGAATCCTCCAAGCTTCATCTGCCGATGCTTCGCCAAGCTGCATCAGGTAACGGTTGATATGCTCCCTGGTACTGGTATCATCTTGGCCTGAAAACTTGGTCAGGTCAGTGGGAGGTTTGACCCTCGGAGGAAGAACTACCCGATTGTAACACTCTGGGTAAGGAGATTTGTATGTGTATGTCTGATTCTTCGGCTTTAGGCCGAACTGATTCTGCATCATATCAGCCATCTTATGCATGATGAGGTCAACATTTGAATCAGGAGCTATTTGTGCTTGCCCCCCAGCATGTAACCCTACTGGACTCCTGTATCCGGGATTCGGAAGAGCGTTAATCGAGTTGTAGTCCACAAACTCCCGATACCCATCTCCAAACATATTCTTCTGAATCCTGTTCGCCACAGGAGAGACTCTAGAGGCAGATTGCGGGACATCCCCTGTCGTACCGAACGTGAGCTGGCCATAGGTCTGGGGAGGTTGTTGCATCTCCTGAGAAATCACCCCACCTGTGCTCGGGCCAGCTCCGCTGCTTTCGGCAACTCTGTGACATTGAGGCACTTGGAACAACAATGGTCCCCGCATCGGACCAACAGCCTCTTCAAAGTACTTATCCGCGTTTGGACCGAAAGTATTGACCATGATAGCACGAAAGGTGTTCAAGAAAGCCGATTGATGACTGGTCACGGCTCCTGATACAACTCTATGCATTATATCAGTCATCTTCTGGATAGCTTCTTCCTCACCACCGTCGGGCAGCTCAGGTTGGTGATGAGGAACAACCTTCGGGAACGTCTGCTTGTGATAGACCTTGCCGCTTTTATTCTTGGAGAAAGTCTCCAAGCACTTGCGCTGGAATTCATCGCAAGCTCGCTGCAACAGATCTTTTGACTCTAGCGGCAAATCGTCCATGGTCACATTGAAAGACTGATCTTCGTTGATTTCAGGCATCTTGAGATGAAAGTATGTCCCACCGGGCGTGCCAAAAAGTGTGTTGATGCAAAATTCGTCACCTCACGTCAAGGCACACAGCAAGCCGAACGAGGCTGGCTTCAATCGGGTGCCCAGAGTGCACTGAATCCGGAAGCGTGCCAGTCGGTTTGACCTGAAAACCAACAAGGGACAAAAGTGTGAAGATACCTTCGAACATGCTGGGTGAGACCAGACAGTTCCATATGTACGGCTTTGAAAGCCAATCATGATGGCACACAGCTATAGAAGTTGTTTGCCGAAACAGGTTTATAATGTCATTCGGCGAGTATAAAAGATAAATCTCATAAACATGTTGAATGCCGAACGCATACATGACAAAAGGATAAAGAGGGTAACTTGTAAATACAAATCTATTCAGATAACACATACATAGGTCAATCCAGCTAGTCTGTCGCACGTCTAGTCTTCATAAACCCATCAGGCATAAACTCAAGCAAAGCTAATCCACCGCATGATACCACTTGCTATAAATCTACACCACTCCTTATAATTAGATTAATCCACCGCATGATACGATCTAATTATAAGAAGCTAAAAGCACACATACATCTGAACATATCTATACATACTCATTACTCATGTAAGTTTAACCAGAATCGGCAAACTAGCCGAACTGGGGTCCATGAAGAAGAAACACACAGGCAAAGCATGATTAAACTAATCTAAAACCTGTACCTGCCGCACGGCACCCAGCTCTATCAAAGCCTAAAGATGATCGGCATGTATGAACCCGCAACATGTAACAACCTAGATTGAAAGTCGATTCGGCCATCATGATCTTATAATTAGCAAAGCACAAGCAAACTCGCGCAACAAGGCCGAACGAAGATCAATCTAGATTGGGCAAAATGTGTTGTACGAGTTAAATAAATAAAACATATAACACGTGATAACTTAATGAATCTATTAGATCTGCCAAATCTAACAGAGCCGATAACTATTCTTACTCATGACTCAATCCGCCGCACGATACAAGTCATTGGTAAAAACTTCCCGTCATAAGCTTAAATCCGCCGCACGATACTAAGCTTAACATACGAGACTACTTGCATCATATCTAAATCCACCGCATGATACTAGACATGATAACAAGGTTGCCGGTACTTACGGAGGTCGACGGATCGATAATTCCTCTCGAAGAACTCGACGACATGACTATAAGGACTCGAAGGTGGCACGGGGCTGGTTGTATTGATGCGGTTGTGAACAGTTTTACAATGGTCGAGGGCTTATATTTATACCCTGGACGAAACATGAGTCCTAGACGATCACGACTTTACAAAGATATACGGAAAAGACATAAATTCTATATTATTTGGTGCCTTCCATCACCATGTGTCTTCTCGCGCAAGCCAGCTTTACCTGCGATACGCGTTCCCGAATGGAACTATGGCCTCGTGAAATAGCCGACCGCGTAGACAGTCACCGAAACTTAGAGGACCAAACAGCTGCCGATCGTTTGCCGAATCCTTCTCCTTCTGCTGGCTGGGCCATCTGTCATATCCTTACGTGTGCGAAAATCTGGTGTCAACACATGTTATGCGTTCGAGATATTCGATAAAGTCATGATCTGATCTAAGAGCAGATAGATTTGATCTAACATGTCTATTACGGCTGTATTCCTGAACCCCACTGATATATATGATAGATTGAGTCTGTTTATCTTAGTTTAAATCATGGCTTTGACGGGTAGATCTTGTTCATGCCTCATGGACCCTGAATCGGCTAAAATAGCCGATCCAGTTATGCTTTCTTCATAATGTGTTCTTTTAAGTGGCTTGGAATTAACGGATCTACTCTTTGCACGAGACGTGATCTAGTTTGACCATCATCATGGCTGCATGGAGACACCCCACTATTGATGTTTAAGCTATTTTATCGATCTATTTGTTATTATGGTTGTATGGAGACACCCCACTGTTAATGGATAGAATTGCTTGTGCATTTAGTCGATACGTTGTTTTCATGACATTTGGATGTACACATAGATTTTTATTCTGTTAACATCTTTCAAGCTCACCGGCTGTTTATTTATTATAAATACTCTTAACTCTTATCTTATATATGTCATAGCTGTTATGCTTCATATCTTTTTCAATACTGCTTTTCATGCAATTTCATGGGAGTTGACTTTGTAGTCAATATCCTAAAGACAAGTGGCTATATCAGAGCCGTATAATTGTTGATGGTCCTTAGACACCTGTTTTACCATCAACATTTTACCCTAAAATTCACCAAAAAGGCATGAAATGTAGTCAAATAGGTTTCAAACTAATCGAATTCCACATGTCCATAGATTTTGATTTGAATGCAGGATTTGAACCAAATTTGGATATTTGAACCACCAAATGCCAAGCCCACTCAGCAGGGCCCAATTGGGCCTCAGGGGGGTGGCGCCCGCCACCCCTAGGTGGCGCCCGCCACTTGAGTTGGCCCAAATCCACTCCCTGCCACGTCACCGATCCGTGTGACCTCCCCAAGGCCAATTCCTGGCCCTTGGTCACTAGGTCGGTTGAATCGGACGGCTCGGGAGGCGGGTGACGCGGATCGTGCCCTGGATTGGACAAGACGTGGTTAGGGTTTGAGCCACCAACCTAACCACCGCCTTGGAGGACCCCCTGGATGCCCTCGGTTGAATGGCGGTTCAATCGGACGGTTAGGGGTGGCGGCCAACACCTAGGGCTGGCGCCCGCCACCTGACTCAGCCCTTGGTCGGCTGCCTCCCCCTATAAGTACCCCCCGCACTCCACAAGGCTATAAATACCCCCCTGGAGGCGTCACTTCATTTCAAGATAGAGAGGCAAGCAAGCAAGAAAGCAAGCAATGTAGAAAGCAAGGGAAAGCTAGGTTAGAAGCTCAGAGAGCATAGCTCTAGTGCCCTCGCTGCAGCGCGGCTCTTAGTTTAGCACAGCTCAGCCCTGACCAGTGGTATAGTAGCGTAGAGCTTGCTAGGAGAGAAGCGGGTGCGAGTGACTGGCATCGGAGGTCGGTTGATTTCTCGGCGTCTCTGGTCTGGTTTGCTCTCTTGTATCTCAGGTACGCTTATCATTATTCCAATATTACTTTAGTATTACTTTCAGTATTACTTTATCAAGTGCCTTGAGTGTGACCTAGTTATCCCTACAGTTCAATTCACTTAGCCATAGTAGTTAATCTCTAGTGTGCTTAGTGTTTGATCTTTGCCAATAGGTTGCTTAGTTAGTTTAGTGTTTATCTTATTAAGTCAAGTATTTGCTCTGACGTCCGCAAGGGTGTCTCTATTCAAAGCTAGGGTAGAGATAGTTAGAATATAATTAAGCGTGGTGCTTAGTTATAGACTTACCTTCAGATACGGCTGGACCCCCGGATAGCTGTGGTAGCAAGCAGGTGGTGACAGCCCTGTGCGCCTTGAATTCCACCACGTAGTTGGCCCAGTTTAACAGTAAGGCTCGTTGTGCTAGCGTTCAACCTAAGTCAGTGGTAAAGGCTAGTACGCCTCGGTACTTGATAAGATAGGAATAAAACTATATTAACTTGGTTGCTTTATTGACATTTGCCTATCTTGCTTCGTAGTTATCTTGCTTCATAGTTATCTTGCTTCGTAGTTATCTAGGAGTAGTTATTATTTATTAGTTAGTTATCCTTAGTTATCCTATTCCCCTTATCTACCTATCCATCCACCTTACCTTACCATCCATTTCATCCTTACCTATCCACTCATAAACTCTTTCTAGCCTTTCATCTCCTCTCTTCTCTTCTCTCCTTTTCCCTTTCTTATTCTTCGACTCTCATCCCCTCCTTGACTCGACTCATACACCACCCTAGCCTTCCTTTGGGATCAAATAAATCGACACCTGGTACTCCCAGGGAAGTGCTACTACGATAGTTCTGTGCGCTTGCAGAATCTCCTCTAGGTAGATTGCAATCTCTCTAGCTAGCTCCTATTAGTGTCGGGATTGACAACCCCATTTGACATTAGTAGATAGCTGCTTTAGCTTCACTCCTTTAGGTATAGTTACTGGACTTGCTACAAGCATTTCTGGCGCCGTTGCCAGGAGTAGATTCCATAGTCTACTCCTAGTCACGACGTTGGCAAGTGACAACAAGCATTTCTGGGCCATTACCGGGGATAGTTGCCTAGCTCTATCTTTAGTGAAGTTAAGAACTACCAACAATAATTTAGAACTGTCTGGAATCAAACCGGCAAGTTCCACAATTTAACGATCTTTTTCTTCTCCTTGTCAATTACAGGTCAAATTGACTGGCACGTCCTAAGTCGATTTCGCTGAGAATCGGCTCCACCGCTTGCTGAAGGTCCAGGAGGTCAGGACCTGCTCCGTACCCCTCTCAGGACCTTGCACACGAGTGTGTTGGCAGTGATCGACCGAGATTTTGTGTCAACATCTATTACTTGGGTTCTAAGGCAACAAAGATGAAAAGATATAACAGTCATATAATAACACTTCAGGATATCAGAACACCAACCACAGAAAGGGATGAGAAGGGGGTTGGGAAGTTGTAACTACAGTCCTACGAACATCAACCCGAACATGGTGGAATACGTCGGCCATCAGGGCTGTCACCACCTGGGGCTACCACAACTATCTGTGGGGTTGAGTGCAATCTCAGGTAAACTATAGGCTAGACACCGTGTCTAATATATCGATTACTACTCTAATTATCGCCTATAACTAGAGCACTTCATATGAGCGGAGATCCTATGCCAAAATATAACAACTATACTAATCATATATAAAGGCATAAAGTAAATAGAGAAGATAAATATATTAAAGCATAAGTCTTATACAGAATAGATACAAAGACATACCAAATCTCTGAAGACTCCTCCAGAATTGGAGCGTAGCTCCGCTCTCCCTAACTCCCAACTAGAGCTAATCTACTACATTGGAAAGTCTAGCCCTAATTCTCTAGAGAAGAGAGATCATCCTTTCGAGAGATGCTCTACAACTCCATAATGGTATGATGCCTCAGGGGGGTCTGGGGTTTATTATATAGGGGCGCCTGGCCTCCCCTCCACCTTGAGCAAGCGATGTGGTACTAAACTCTCCGCCATATGCACGTGGGCCTTAATGGGCCAAATTACGTTTGAAGAGTTCTATTGGAGTGCGTCACGTGAAGCGAAGTGGGGTTGGGCCCTGTACCAGGTCGGGCGGCCCAGGAGGGAGGTCGGTCTCCCTCTATGACAGGTGGGCTCCGCCTTCCATGGGTTGCCCTCTCATGTCTTTTGGAAGGTTCCGGTTTGTTCTAGAATCTTCTAAGTCGTATCCATCGAGGACTCGCTCTGGGACTCCAAATATAGCGAATCATATGTCTGTTTCGATTGTCTCGACGAGCTCTTCTCAATGGTGTGCTTTGTTTCATCACTTGAGATACTTTTATGTGGTGAAATATTGATAATCCTGCAAAACAAGTGAGAACAACACAACTTGTGGAACTTGTTAGAATCAAACCCTACAACTATGCTTTGTGGTTCATTTCATGTTTATTCATGCAATAGTTGATGGTATAAAATAGACATTAAGAACTGTCAACAATGCCCCATTGTCAACACTGATATCGATGCATGTCCAGCCTCCGCCAAGCACGACGCCTTCGCCTTCCTCCCTAATTCGACCCACAACATCAGCATCTCCCATGCAAGCCCATGTATGGCCTACGCCAAGTGCCACGATGCCACCGCCTTCCGTCTTGTCTCGACCGATGTTGTCTTCATCCACATATACTCTTGCTTGTTGCCGCCAAGTGCCAGCTACCGCAACTGGTCCTCTGGCCCTCGGTCCCTCAGTACAAGCCTCACGTCTGCCCTTTGCCACTCCCGATCCATCAGCATGGCACGTCTTACTTGACCTTCACCTCGCCATCGACCATTGCCTCCGAGCTCCACACTTGCACACAAACACAGTCGAGACATGTTGCACTCATGCCAACCCATGAGCCTATTGATCAATCATTCATCACAAGGACGAACCACAAGGGCACATATCAACCTTGTGTATGTATTTAGTTTATTTATAACATGGGTGGTAGGATCAAAAGGATGAGCATAGACCATGGCATTTCAAAATATTTGGTGGAAAGGATTACATCGCTTAACCTATGGAAGGATTGTCTATCTATGCATAATGTATCAATGATTACATGATTATGACTATCAACTTCCAGAGATAGGGTATGCAACACTTTAACTCATGAACTCAAGAAAGTGGTTCTAGGAACAAGCTTAAAGAACTAAACATGTTAAGTTAATCAAGTTGAATCAAGTAAGGTTGTAAACCTTAAGATGTTACCTTTGTTATTGGAGTGTGATGGCATCATACACCTTGTGGAAGCTTCTCTTGCTTGTGTATCTTGTTCATGAACATCTTATGTCTTATGTTGCACTCCTTTATCATCCTTTGTCATGCCATCATTTTGTTCTTCCTTTTAGTTGTGTTCAAACCTTTGCTCTTATGGTGATTTTATGCCTGCAAATATTAGCGGACAACACATACCCGAAGGAGTATACAAACAATTTGAAATAAGGATAGCGTTGTCGTAGAGCTAAAGGTCATATGCTACATAAAAGTTCTTTTTGCAAATTTTAATTAGCATAGAACATTATCCATGTTTTATTACTCACTATTACTTCTCCTCTAGAGGATTGTTTTTATTTTACATCTTATGTTTGATTTTTATGCATGGAAGTTGTAATCTCATTCAAACATATATAGACAAAGTGAGTAGATGGATTGCAAACTGGCGTGTTCGAGTGACGAGAGCATGAAGAACATGGTTGGATCATCTTTTAGGAATTTGCCTTTTGTCTTTATGCTTCAACCTAGCGGCAATGGCTCATGGTTTGTAGGTCCTTGAGCAGGACCTCTTTGTTGCATTAATCCTTTCATTGTACCACCCGATCCAGGAGATGACGATGCAGACAGATGAATGTTCTTTCGTCAACCTTTCTTGATTTTTGTTGATTCTTGGTTGACGAGAGGCTGTTAATTGGAGCTGCAGACTTGAGTTCTTTCCTCTAGGATGGTCTTCATCTTCTAGTGGCATGGTGGAGATTTGTTTGTTCACTTCCTACGAGTATCATGTGCCTTGCTTCATCTCCGATTTAAATTCATCTCATGACTTACCCAAATTTATTTGAGAATTTCTTGCAGGGGTTAGTCCAACAAAATACACCAGTGCCTACTGCAACATACTATCGGCTCAAAAATCAACCTAGACACCACGTCTAATTTGACTTAAGAAGGCATTTTAACCTAAGCACCATGCTTAATTTAATAGCCTTTAGAAGTAAAATCAGCTCACCTTTTGATTCAAGAAGCAAACTAGACATCTTATCTAATTTAATTCAGGAAAATAGTTTAAACTAAGCACCATGCCTAATTTAAAAGGTGTATGAAAATACTTCAAAACCTACACATATACTATAGCAAACATAGGTAGCATGAAAGCACTATAGAGATTTACTCAAATGAAGATGAAAGTGTATGATTGAAATTTAGCAAATTGAGCATATCTTACACGTAAGGGCAACCAAGATGAATTAGCAACATGCCATAAGATTTTCTAGAGAATCCCATCCCCTCAAGCTTGAATTTTGCAAAGCAAAGTCAAGTTTGGATGGATGTGGTTTAATGTTGCATGAGAATTGATTGGACATACCTAGTGTTGTCATCCTTCTTCTTCTTGCTTTAAACCTGGAATGGTTATTGACAAAAATACCCAAAGAAATATTTTCACAATTATATCTCTATACTCATTTCACAATGGTATTCCAGCAAGAAGTGAATACTCATATTATCTCCAAAAATGCTTGTTTTCGGGATAAAAGCTCGTCCTTGGGAAACCTTCAAATTGTTTTATGTTGGTGAGGTGGTTTCCCCTTCAACACCAACCTTTAAGAGCATATCTCAGAATCATGCCATCAGGATTTGCAATATTTATGTTAAACATATGCCTTACAACTACCCTTTTAAAATATTTTTGAACAAGAAGCATGAGGGGGTTGAAGATCTTATGCATGGCAATGATGATGAGACCAACTGATTCAGGAGATTTTTCATTCGAGCATGGGTTTGATGGGGTGTTTATGAAGTAACTTCCATGCTCATTGATATCATCTTCCTTTTCAAGCTCCAAGGGTGTTTCTTCATGAATGTTAATAGGTGTAAACATAGTTTCCATTATACCATGACATTCATTGGACATTTTATTGTCCAAAAGTTCCCTTAGATTGGTTGCTCTTGAATTGATCTCGTCTAAGCCCTCGTCCATCCATTCAATGGCAATGACGCATAAGTTCTAAATATTCTCTAGTCATTGTTGTTGATCTTCTTGGTCTTCCTTGTGGCCTTCATGACTCCAATGCTTTGGGTTTTGCGAACACAAGGTTGATATATGACCTTGTGGTTCGATCCATTATGATGAGTGATTGATCAACAGGCTCACGGATTGGGGTGAGTCGGCAATATGTCTCTTGGCTGTATCAATTAAGCAACCATTATTTATATAATATTTATCATAAAATATAAAATATAAAAAATAATTTACATCAATCAATAAATAAAAGGAGTTAAATAATCTACAACAACGTTTATATTTGGTTTAAACTAAATTAGAAAATGCTAAAATTAATTTAATCTTTATGTATCATTAATCATGTTAAAAATTACTTATAGATATACTATTAAATAGTTTCCATGCATCATTAGTAATATTAAAATTAAATAATTAATCACTGTTCATGGTAGTAAAACTTTTAAATAAATTCAATATACCTTATTCTTGGTGGATATGGATAAATATCGGATGTTCCATATTCTTTACTTATACGGTTCTACAATTGGATAGAGAAAAGTACTGAAAAGTGAATACGGATATACACATCTCCTATACTTAAATAGCAGACCCCACTACCATATTTTTCTGGTTTCTCAGCGACGTCACCACATATTACTCTCTCAGTTCAGTTTTCAGAAACAATCAACGTATTACGGCGCTGGTGCAGCTTTTTCTCAAACAGATGTGTGTGTTCCTTTGCATGGATGCATGCAACATTAATGTATTTTCCATCTGCTCACACTCCGCATTGCTTCTCTTTGTTGGCATTCCTCCACTTTCCCTTGCCAGACGTAGTGTCTTGAAGCGTTAATGTACAAGAATAATGAGCCAGTAGGAGTATTTAGGCCCACCACAAACTGTTCCGGGTGAAATCCCCGCCGCAAATTATCATATGCCTTTTCTCATTCTCAACACCACAAATCTCTTCAACTTCCATGCCCCATGATCGCCAATACAACCACAAATGCATTTGCAGCAAACCGACGACACATATAACCGCGACCAACTTCATATTTAAACCCAATGCATCTGGCTGCTCAGATTGCCATCTCTGGCATCGGCCTCCAGTCTGGTAAGTGGCATTCCGTTGATCTGGCCTTCTAGGCAATTTGACACCATCGTCCATGACTCCATGTCAAGCAAATTTCGAGTTCTCTATCTCCTTGTGTGTAACTATAATGCAATACAATTATGTCCATTTTCTCCAATTCTCAAAGGTGAGAGTTCCCTGCATTCATAAATGTGTATATATTTTATTATGCTACTGTTGGTAGTTACTCTGCAAAAGTTTAATCTTCTGTTTATTTGGTACATCCTATCCTAATTGCTTTGCTTTCCAACATCACTGGCATTCTTAGAATATGATTCATTTCGAGCCCCATTCAGCGTACATGAAAGAAAAATGGACCTCGGACCATTTAACTTCGGATTTTGGTGTTTGATGAACAACATAACCAAATTGGACTAATGCATTTGCAAGTGTTTGTTTTGTAGTCCAATAGGGTGCAAATGTGACTTGGACTAAGGCAACGTGATGATCCGATGATCAACACCTCAAGCAAGACATTAGAAGCTCAGTAGAAGACTCTCAAGAACAAGCAAAGTCCAAAGCACAAGGTTGGAACCAAGTCGGGCGCAAAGAACAAGGGAAAGGCGGAAAACAGAAGTGACCGGACACTGCTTGGCAGTGACCGGACGCTGGCCTGGATGCGTCCGGTCAGTAACTCAAGCCGACAGCGCCACGTTCGTGTGACCGGACGCTGCGAACAAGTTGCGATCGGACGCACCGAAGCAACTGTTCCTCAGCGAGACCGAGTGACCGGACGCTACGTATACGATCAGACGCTAAACCTCAACTGAGCGATCGAATACAGAGAGGTTCCAGAGGCACAAAAACGTGACCGGACGCGTCTACAGAGAGGTTCCAGAGGCACAAAAACGTGACCGGACGCGTCTGATCACAAGTGACCGGACTCATGCAGAGTCCGATCAGTGCTTGTGCAGGCTGACCAACTAGCCGTTGTGAGAGACCGGACGCGTCCGGTCAAGACGTGAAGTGCGTCCGGTCGATGTCAGAAAAGTACATCTCTTTGCCCAACGGCTCTATTTGCTTGGGGCTCTAAAAATACCCCCATGGACGGCCAAAACAACAAAGTTGGACCTCAAGGAAGTAGACCAAGTGCTTAGACACATATTTAGTTGCTCTAGCCACCAAAGTGCCCAAGTGATATACTAGGTGATTAGTGTAGGTGCTTTGCGAAGTGCTTAGGCTAGTTAGACCACCGCTTTGCGCTTGCTCTAGGTGTTAGGCCTAGTGTTTAGTGAGGTTTAAACACCTCTTATCTAACGGTGCTTGCGCACACCGTTGTTGTACATCGGAGGGGCTTGTAGTCTTGCGAGATCACACCAACCGCGTTTGTGGTGAGGCCGCCACCGTGTACCAAAGGAAACCAGGCCCATAGCGGTTCGGCCGGAAGCTTGATAGTGAAGACGACGGGAAGCATCTGGGAGAGGCCGTGCCTTGCGAGGCTTAACCGGAGACCCGCTTGCATGTGGGGAAGACCCGGGGCTATCCACAGAGTTACCTGACCGGGAGCTTGGCCCTTGCGAGGGGCTCCAACGAGGACTAGGGGGAAGCTTGCGCGCTTCTCAATACCTCAGTAAAAATACCAGAGTCGTCGACGAAACTTCGTATCTCTACCACACTCTTTAGCTTCCGCATTTACTTGCTACCTTTGTTGTGTGCTTTACCTTTTGTAGCTTAGTTGATAGGCTAGTTGATAGGTTTGGATCATAGGTTGTAAAACTCTTTTGCGGTAGAGATAGCAAAACACCTAGCAAAACTTTTAGTTGCACTCTAGATAGTTTACTTTGTTGCATAACTTTTGACTAGATGGAAATTAGAGGCCTCAGTTTAGAGTAAAAGTTTTAAGTTGCCTAATTCACCCCCCCCCCTCTTAGGCATCACGGTCCTTTCAATTGGTATCAGAGCCGGTTGGCTCATTTGTGGGCTCTTGGCTTCACCGCCTTCGAGCCGACGCCTTGTAGAGTGATTGGGATGGATACCTCTAGGCCTCCGCACTTTGACGGCACTAACTTTCCCTACTATAGTGCTAGAATGGCTTGCTACCTAGAAGCGGTTGATCTAGGTGTTTGGAGAATCACCCACAATGGGATGAGACCCCCTAAAAATCCCATCAAGTTAACCGCGGGTGATGAAAAAGAAATTCATCTTAATGCTAGAGCCGAAAATTGCTTGTTTGAATCTTTTAGCATGGATGTGTTTAACCAAGTTTTTACTTTACAAACATCTCATGAAATTTGGTTAAAACTCCATGAGCTCCATGATGGTACTAGTAATGTTCGTGAGCAAAAACATCACCTAATTAAAACAAGTTATGATTCCTTTAAAATGAATGATAATGAGCTTGTTCGTGATATGTATTCTCGTTTGAATCTAATTATCAATGAGATCAATTCTATACGAATCACAAAGCTAGGTGATGCGGATATTGTGAGGAAGATCATCTCCGTGCTTCCAAAGAACAAGTATGCAACCATCATCACCATCCTCCACAACATGGAGGACTTGAGCACTATGACTCCGGCCATTGTCATTGGCAAATTGGTGGCATTTGAGATGTCACGCAAGATGGGTCAAGAAGAAGTCACTTCATCAAGCAAAGGTATCGCTCTCACATGTGATGAGCACAAAAATATGAAGGGCAAAAAGCATGTTGAGACAAGCTCAAGCTCCTCAAGTGAAGAAGAAGAAGAAGAGGATGATGAAGATGAAGAATCAAGTGATGATTATCAAGCCTCCACCTCATCCAACTCCTCCTTAGATGAAAAAGAAACAATCAAGATTATGAAAGGAGTGAAGAGGATAATATGCAAGCTCAATGTCAAGGGTGTGCCCATCACAATTGAAGATTGCCTCTTCACCAATCAAAGAAAGAGCAAAGGAAAAATGGATGTTATAGATGTGGCAAGAGAGGGCACTTTGTGGAGGATTGTCCAAAACAAAAGCCCACACCCAAGGACAAGAAAAAGAAGGGATGCAAGGTCAAAGCCCTCACCACCATCAAGACATGGGATGATTCATCAAGTGATGATGAAACCCAACACAAGAGGCATGGCCGCAAGCACTCATCATCAAGCTCCTCACGTATGTGCCTTATGGCACAAGGTAACACAAGCTCTATCTCTAGTGATAGTGATAGTGATAGTGATGATAAGCTACCTTCTTATAATGAACTTGTGCAAGACAATCTTAAATATGCTAAAGCTTGTACTAGCCAACAAAATAAAAACAATGCTTTAAAAGAAAAATTAGATAGCTCTCAACAAGCCTATAATTCTATGCTTGAACAATATGAAACTTTTTCAAATTTGAATGTTGAGCTATCTAACAAAATTGAGAAACTTGAGGCTAGTATAAGCACATATGATAGCACAAGTAATGATGAGAAACTTGCTAAGAAAAATGAAAAACTAAAAGCAAAGTTAGCTAGCACACAAGATGCTTACAAAATTTTGCTTGCTAAAATGGAAATCATGTGCAAACATTGTGATGAGCTAACTAACAAAGTTGCTAATCTTGAAACCATCGAAGCAAACCCCACTGAGGCACCTAAAATTGAGAAATCAATCTTTGATATGCCTAAAAAGGATGCCTCTACTTCTTGCATTAACTTACATGATTTAGACTCACCCATTTGCAAACAAGCTTGTGTTGAGAATGTGATTGTAGATACACATACACAAGAAGTTGCAATGGAAAATGAGCTACTTAGGCAAGAAGTGACTCGTCTCACCAAGGACTTGACCCAAGCAAAAGGCAAGGCGAAGCAAACCCAAACTCATCAAGATAACACCGTCAAGGGAGTGAAGAAGCTTGATGAGGAGCAAACCGTGGTTTGTTACGTTTGCCACAAGGAAGGCCATAAGTCTTATGAGTGCAAGGTGAAGCACGGGGGAGAGAAAAAGAAGAAAGAGAAAAACAAAAAGCAAACAAGCAAGCTCTCCAACACCTACACCAACAAGGTGAACAAGAAGGCCTCCACACCTTATCTTTTGAAAAAGAAGAAGAATGACAAGGTGGTGGTCACCAAGGTGAACAAGCAAGCCAACAATGGGGCCAAACGCATTTGAGTGCCTAAGGATATTATATCAACCATTAAGAGCACCAAAAAGGTTTGGGTCCCGAAAGGGAAGTGAGTAGTCAAGTGGACGACGGGGAATTTGGAGACTTGGCAAAGATTGGGTGCATATCATGGGATGCATCACATTAGATCATGTCATTGCCAAGTATGTTAGTGGCTACTATGGACCCAAGTTCCCCTTCCCATGTGAGGTAACTAGATTTAAATTCTTGCAATTTCTTTTAGCATCTAGTTCCTTCCATTGCCGAGGTTTACATTTGCATATTTAAATCCTTTGTCATGCATACACTAGGCTTATCATATGGTAGTTTTGCTCGATATCATGTCTTATCTTTGGAGCAAACCTACATGGTTGAAATTGTTTTGGAGCTCGGCACATAGCTTCTTTTACTTTGTATTTAACTTATATGTGTCATAGTCCAAATAGTAGATAAACAACCCCGATTACCATCTTCAATTTGTATCACATTTGTGATATCAACTTGCAAAGTGGTAGTTTGACCTTACAAGTCTATGTGCATGTCTCCTGCAAGTATTTCAAACTTGTATGCACACTTTTAGAAGGAGTTTATTCTACCATTTGGATGCTTTGAGACTAACACTACCTTCAAGTTATCATGTGTGTAGTAGTCTCATTGCAAGGAAAATGGAGTTCCCGGAGACAAGCATTGTGTGTGGCAATAATTCATTTGGTATCTATATATGGTATTCCTAATCAATATCATTATGCTGACTTCTTTTTTGATACTTTTATATGCTTTCTCCGAACATTATATAGATTAAACTCTTTTGTGCATTAATTTGCCGGTAATGCATATGCTTTGCCTTACATCATGTGTATGCATACACTTAGGGGGAGTTTAGTTTATATAATGTGAGAGTCAAATTTTGTGATCAATTCCACTCCTCATAAAAAGGATCACAAAATTTGACCCTCCCTTGTGCTACTAATGTCTTCCTTTTCGGTGTTTGATTCCAAAGGGGGAGAATTTGAAGGACCAAAAGCAAGCCCAAACTAAAACAAACAAAATAACCAAAATAAAAAATTCAAAATCCTTCTTTGGTTAATTATGGGATGGTCCGAGAAAGGGAGGAAGTGGATTATGGACTTAGGGGGAGGCTTAAATCCATAATGCCACAAAGGGACTCTATGGCGAGGGCAAGATATGTTATTAAGTTTTATCTCAATTTGGTATCTTTTAACATCATATGATCTTGTCCTTGCATTGCATCCTAGCAAGTAGATTGCATTTTAAATTATGTATCTTTTATTTGCTTGCTTTGGTCGTGTTGTCATCAATCACCAAAAAGGGCGACATTGAATGGAAAATGGACCTCGGACCATTTAACTTCGGATTTTGGTGTTTGATGAACAACATAACCAAATTGGACTAATGCGTTTGCAAGTGTTTGTTTTGTAGTCCAATAGGGTGCAAATGTGACTTGGACTAAGGCGACGTGGTGATACGATGATCAACACCTCAAGCAAGACATTAGAAGCTTAGTCGAAGACTCAAGAACAAGCAAAGTCCAAAGCACAAGGATGGAACCAAGTCGGGCACAAAGAACAAGGGAAAGGCAGGAAACAGAAGTGACCGGACACTGCTTCGCAGTGACCGGACGCTGGCCTGGATGCGTCCGGTCAGTAAGTCAAGCCGACAACGCCACGTTCGTGTCACCGGACGCTGTGAACAAGTTGCGATCAGACGCGCTGAAGCAACTGTTCCTCAGCGAGACCGAGTGACCTGACGCTACGTATACGATCGGACGCTAAACCTCAGCTGAGTCTGATCGAATACAGAGAGATTCCAAAGGAACAAAAATGTGACCGGACGCGTCCGATCACAAGTGATCGGACTCATGCAGAGTCCGATCAGTAACTGTGCAGGCTGGCCAACTAGCCGTTGTGAGAGACCGGACGCGTCCGGTCAAGACGTGAAGTGCGTCCGGTCGATGTCAGAAAAGTCCATCTCTTTGCCCAACGGCTCTATTTGCTTGGGGCTCTATAAATACCCCCATGGTTGGCCAAAACAACATGGTTGGAGGTCAAGGAAGTATACCAAGTGCTTAGACACCTATTTAGTTGCTCTAGCCACCAAAGTGCTCAAGTGATATACTAGGTGATTAGTGTAGGTGCTTTGCGAAGTGCTTAGACTAGTTAGACCATGCTTTTTGCTTGCTCTAGGTGTTAGGCGTAGTGTTTAGTGAGGTTTAAACACCTCTTATCTACCGGTGCTTGCGCGCACCGTTGTTGTACATCGGAGGGGCTTGTAGTCTTGCGAGATCACACCAACCGCGTTTGTGGTGTGGTTGCCACCGTGTACCGAAGGGAACAAGGCCCGTGGCGGTTCGGCCGGAAGCTTGATAGTGAAGACGGCGGGAAGCATCCGGGAGAGGTCGTGCCTTGCGAGGCTTAACTGGAGACCCACTTGCGTGTGGGGAAGGCCCGGGGCTATCCACGGAGTTACCCGACCGGGAGCTTGGCCCTTGCGAGGGATTCCTTGCGAGGGGCTCCAACGAGGACTGGGGGGAAGCTTGCGCGCTTCTCGATACCTCGGTAAAAATTCCGGAGTCGTCGACGGGAGTTTGCATCTCTATCACACTCTTTAGCTTCCGTATTTACTTGCTACCTTTGTTGTGTGTTTTACCTTTCCTAGCTTAGTTGATAGGTTTGGATCATAGGTTGTAAAACTCTTTTGCGGTAAAGATAGCTGTCGGTGTTTGTTAACCGGCAACTCGTCTTGTGGATTCCCAGACGATTTGTTCGGTGGGGATCGACGTATGCAGAACTCGATGGTAAACGCAGAGACAAGGATTTATACTGGTTCGGTCTGCTGAATCGCATCCCTACGTCCAGTGTGGAGGAATAATATATGGCGCCCTGCGCTTATGGGTGTCTGGTTATATACCATGACCCCTTTGTGTCTCTGGCTTGTCTGCGTATGTGCCGATCTATGGAGCTCTGCCTCTCTTTATATAGTCCAGGAGGCAGAGTCCTAGTCGGTTACAATTTTAGGAGTCCTTGTAGGATTACAAGGTAGCAATACTACTAGGATTACATACGGGGAGTCCTAGTTGGACTAGGTCTTCGCCCTTCCTTGCGGAGTACCCGGGGACTCTGTCCCACAAGCCCCCGAGCTCTTCATGGTTTGTCAGTGAAGTCATCTTGAGACCTTGGCCTTGATCAAGTGTCATCCGAGTACCTTCTGAGAGAAACCATAAAGTGCTCTTGAAGTCTTCTAATGGTGTGCGCTTTCTGAAAAGCGCACCCATTGGGTGTAGCCCCCGAGCTTCTTGCTGTTTAGCATAAAGAGCTAGAGGGTCTTGTTTGAAATTGCCCCAAATTCCTTTTGAAGAAATTTAGATGCATCATCTGAGGATATGTATCCTGCAGCCCCCGAGCCTAGAATCGACTACTCGGAGTCGATTGTAGGATCTTGTAGACATCCTCAAGGGTGCAGCCAAGTAATCTCCCGAAGACAAGGATCGTCATATGCTTGTTGCCGAGTCCTTGAATCCCAGCCCCCGAGCATAGTCGGAGTGAAATCGACTAAGCTGAGGCAACGACCGAGCCCCCGAGCTTAATGCCGACTAAGCCGTGGAAGAGAAGGAGCTTGATCGAAGTAGTGGAAGTAGAAAATTGGTGAGCTCAAAGCTTCGGGTGGGTAGTCTCCTCACCGGAGACCCCGTATCACCCCCACCTCGAGACTCCCAAATCATCATAACCATGTTTGAAGGCTCATTGCAACAGCATGGTGTCCGAGTGAGGCAGCCCTCAGGGGCGTACCTAACCCAGCGGCTTGGTAGTCCATATCTTTTTCCTGCAAAAAAGACATAGAAAAATATGTAGTAACTGATATTCATGATATCAAGTCGGGAGCAGGTCCCAGCATTATCAAATGCGTATGAAATTTTTCGCATCTTGCTCTTGCTAGGTTGTTTAAATCACCCGAGTAGTGGGCCTGTGACGTTTAAGCACCTGTCCTGCGTGTCGAGCTTTGTCGAGCGTGAGGTACAGGCTTCACGGATTAAGGCTTGCACTTACTCAAGTAATTTAACAACTTGCTAAGAGAAGATTATAGCAGTCATGCTGCGCGAAAAAAGAGCACGCTCCGAGTGTACATTGTACACCCGTGAGGTGTTGTCCCAACTACAAGCTCGGAGCTATATGAGTAGCCGGGAATACAATTATGATGTGGCCGCAGCGGCTCACGATTAATATTTGAAAATATTAAAAATATTAAAGCGTGACTTAGCTTGGTTGATGCCGAGTTGAGTGGTCAGCACCGCCGAGTGGAGTAGTCGACACCGTCGAGATATCCGAGCAATGGATGACTTGGTACTCGGACGGCTCGCTTATTACTCGGACGACTTGTTTGCAGCTCGATGACGGCTTGATTCTTCAACGCCTGCCTGACAGCTCACTTGTGGCTCGACAGCTTGCTCGTGGCTCAACGGCAACTTGATGGCTTGCTTGCGATTCAATCAGCAACTCGAGGGCTCGCTTGCTTGCAGCTCGACAGCGGCTTGATGGCTCGCTTGTGGCTCAACAGCAGCTCGAAGGCTCGCTTTTGCGGCTCAACGGCAGCTTGATGGCTCGCTTACAGTTCAACAGCAGCTTGAGGGATTGCTTACTTACGGCTCATCGGTAGCTTGATTGTTCGCTCGCAGCTCAACAGTAGCTCGAGGGCTCACAGGCGGCTTATGGCTCACTTGCGGCTTTACGGCAGCATGATGGCTTGACGACTGCTCGACAGCTCGCTTGTGGCTCATGGCTCACTTGCGGCTAACGGCAGCATGATAGCTCGACGACTCGGTACCCAGGCACTGTGGATATACGAGTAGTTGGTTGTTTGATGAAGTTGATTAGTCGGAACAGCTCCTCAGCAGATTCTTGATCGAGCCAGGTTGTTGCCGAGTAATTCTTGATCATCTGGATCTCGTTCCCGACTAATACGTTGAATCCGAGTGGAGTAGTCGGTCGAGTCCGGGTAGTCGGAAGTACGCGCGGAGTCTTTTGTTGCCCGCGACTCAGGTTGATTGCAGCTAGGATGATTTGCTTGCAGCTCGCTTTGGGCCCAAACAACTCGTTTGCGGCTTCTCAGCAGCTCAAGGTGCAATGACTTAGCCTTGCTAGCTTGCTTCCTTGTACTTCAATGCGTATGAGTTTGTTGACGGCCACGTACAAGTATCTTGATTATTTCAGTTGCCTTGTGTGGTCCTTTGGTCATTGGCCGTGCATGGCATAGCTCGTAGATGGAACGTATAAGTCCAGGCTTCTTGAGCCGAATCCGATTGGATTTCGTCATTGTCAACCTGAATAGCCTGATGTTGTCATATTCCGATCATGTCCTATCTGGTTTTTTGAACTCTGATAGACTTCAAGTCGGTAAAGGATGGAGTTGTCTTGCAGCTGCCAATGGATGTGTTATCGTGACCCTTGACGACTGCTAGCGAATCTGACTCGAGTCCGGCATTGTGTGTTGATCTGTAGATGGAACATATGTTTACCGCATCTTGGATCCAGACCAGGACGTCGAGTCCCACATGGGAGGAATATAATTGCCGAGTGATCCCATCGAGTCGCTTTGACAATGAAATTCCTCGTATAGCGTTGAAAGCGAAAGTTGACCCCGTGCTGGTGACGTTGAGGTCCATCGAACTCTTGATCGCAATTGCGCCGAAAGCCCCTACCTGGCGCGCCAGCTGTCGGTGTTTGTTAACCGCAACTCGTCTTGGGGATTCCCAGACGATTTGTTCGGTGGGGATCGACGTATGCAGAACTCGATGGTAAACGCAGAGACAAGGATTTATACTGGTTCGGTCTGCTGAATCGCATCCCTACGTCCAGTGTGGAGGAATAATATATGGCGCCCTGCGCTTATGGGTGTCTGGTTATATACCAAGACCCCTTTGTGTCTCTGGCTTGTCTGCGTATGTGCCGATCTATGGAGCTCTGCCTCTCTTTATATAGTCCAGGATGTAGAGTCCTAGTCGGTTACAATTTTAGGAGTCCTAGTAGGATTACAAGGTAGCAATACTACTAGGATTACATACGGGGAGTCCTAGTTGGACTAGGTCTTCGCCCTTCCTTGCGGAGTACCCGAGGACTCTGTCCCACAAAACCTCAGTTGCACTCTAGAAGTTTACTTTGTTGCATAAGTTTTGACTAGGTAAAAATTAGAGGCCTCAGTTTAGAGTAGAAGTTTTAAGTTGCCTAATTCACCCTCTCTCTTAGGCGTCACGGTGCTTTCTGTACAGTATGCACCAATCTCTTCCATATATAGCCGGAACTACTATGACTCCACTGCTACTTTCACTTTGCTTGCTCAAGTCTGTCTCCACAGTCCAATGGAACTACTAATGCCAAGAAAGCAAACGGAACAACTAATGCCAACTTTAACATATATGTGTTTATATTGCACAAAATGTACAGATTCTCATCTTTGATCCTCCCAAATTCCTTGACATTATTCACGTGCATCATGCATCTACCTTTTTTCTAATATATATCACAAAATCCAAGTTCAAATAAAATGTGTAGGTTTATTTCATGATTTCACTATTTCTTATCGCATATAACTTTTTCCCTTACGATCCTCAAAATTCTCGCAGCAACGCACGAGATATCTAGTTATTACATGTTTTGGCGGGCATCCCTATCTGGCTGTGCTTGCCGGCGTCGATTGGCTGCATGGCATGGCTGGTTTTGAAGCCTGTAAGCTGCAATGCGGTGTGGAAAGTCCAATTGAGTTGGTTAGCAATTAGGCACAGTGGAGCCGGGCCGGCAGCATGTCAGGGCCATAGAGGAAGCTTGTAGTGGTCTTGATTATAGTCGCAACAGCAGTTGTTGTGATGGCAGCGGCCCTGGTCTGTCTTTTTCCAATGGGAAACTTGATCCAAGGCCAGTGCCCACATTAAGGAGCCAGGTCACCGGCATGACAAGTGCCAGTGTCCAAGTTGCCTCAGTGTGAGTCAAAACCAGTGACCACCGAAACCACCCCCAGCTCCAGGACCTCATCCTTGATGTGTACATTGGAGAACTCCTGCAGCACGAAAGGTTGCAAACACCATCAAGCGATGTCTCATCATCGCGCAGACCCTTGTTGAGCACATCTACGGACTCCATTGGCATCTTGCATTCTCAGTGCCAGAGGCCCTGCTCCGGTTCCTCTACTACCATCTCACCACAGATCGAGTTCCAAATCATCTCCTGTTGGGTTGCCAAAAAAACGGCATTGGTCACAACCACACTATCTTGTTAGTGGCAACTTTTTTCTCAGTTGTAGCACCCCAATCATGAACAGATCACCTCTTATATGGCTTCATATGATAGAGTTTGAATTCATCACCAAATTTTGCTGCTTCTTCATCAACCCTTTGCTTCAGCCTCCTCCAGGTCCTAAGCATGTCTGCCTGTATTAGGCCACGATACAGTGTCTCAAAGGTGATCTTTTGGGGAAGAAAGCCTTTCTCTATCATCTCCATGAAGAACTGGCATGCCTCCCTCCACTTCTGACTTACACAAAAGCCATGGATCACTAAGGTGTATGAATCAAGATCAGGACCTACAGTGCTTTCACACATATCGGTCCAAATGTCTTTAACAGTTCCATGTCGATTCAACTTTATAAACATTCCAAGCAATATGTTGTAAGTGTAAATATCCGGTGCAGTCAGTGAACCAGGTTGCTTCATCTTATTGTACAGTTGCAAGGCACCCCTCACATCATTTCTCCCCCGATATTCCTTGAAGAAGCAATTGTAGGTAGCTGGGGAGGGACATACTCCATCCGCAACCATCTCATCAAGCAAGGTCTCAGCATCTTCCAATCTCCCACAGGAGGCAAGGCACTTTATCACAGACGTGTATGTTGCCACTGTAGGGCAAATGCCTCTATCTTTCATTGAGCGGAACATACAGACACACAACTCAGGTTTATGTGCACGACTGTAAACATGCAGGATGATTGAGTAGCTGGTGACATCCGGTTCAATTCCCCTGTCACGCATCTCCTTCAAGAGATCCTCTGCTGAATGAACTGTTCTATCAAATCTGTAATCAGGGTGCAAACTTGCATGTCTGCAGATACCATTTAGAAGAATGTTGTATGTAACTATGTTGGGTTCTATCCCATGATCAAGCATATCTTTTAGGAACTTCCGAGCCATGTCACTCCGGTTTACCTTGCACCATCCATAAATTAAAATAGTGTACATCTTTTCATTTGGATCATACTTGTATTTCCTTTTATTAAATATCTCTGTAGCAACCTGCAATGGTGATAAAAATTTCAAAGGAAATATTAGTAACTGAATCGCATGAATTCTTCAAAAAGATAAAACAATAAGCTAACCAAGATTAGAGTGATAGCTCTCAGAACTGAGTAATGAAGTTCAAACACTAGTAGCCAGATAGTATTTTTATTAACTTCTGGTTTACCAAGTTTGGTTATCAATTCAAAAGCAGAGGCTTCCACTCAACCAGAAGCACTACTGCTCATGCAGTTACTGACATTGAAGAATTTATCCACTAGTTATGATAGCTACAGCCTACATTAGCAAGATGATAACTTTATGACAAGGCTGTAGCTCATAGTCAACACAAATAACCTCACCAAAGAAAAGATCACTTAACTGAAGTCATCTTCTTTTTAGGCAAGTCATTAAACTTATCGTTCCAAACCAGAATCCAGAATAACATATCGAAAACTGTGTCATAAGATTCCATACTCAGTTACAGACAAATTATTGAGATGAGATTAGAGTATAAAATGGTAACACCGACTTTATCTGTCAGAAGCGTGGCGCTGGGAGGAGGGCTAGAGGCGGCGGCGGCTAGGGCTGGGGGCTGTGGTGGCGGCATGGGCAAGGCAGAGGCGGCGGCGTGCTAGGGCAGGGGGAAGAGAGAGGCAGCGCAGGGAGTAGACAGGGAGGGGAGATAAGCCTTGGACTATTACTTCTTGATTCAATAGTTACATAGCCCCCTTCTATTTATAGTCCTGGGTAGACTTCTATTTCAAGCAATCTAATCATGGTAGTCCTTCTAGATACAGACTTCTTCCTATCTTATCTAATTCTATTCCTATTGGAGATCTCCCGATATGGATAGTACATCGGCGGGGGGCTTGCCTGCCTCGTACGCCCGCCCTAGGCGGTGCTGCTGCTGCCGGTGCTGCGCGCCCGCTCTAGGCGGCGCCCATGCTGCCCGGCGGCCTCCTCCTGTCACCGTCGTCCGATGGGCCTTGGCCCATTAGGCGTATGACATCACTCCCCCCTCACGTCCTCGCGCTGAACTACACGCCATGCTGGTATGCTATCATCAAGTAGCTCATCATAAGGTGGAGCTTCTCTGATGTGGAGAAGATGGCCCATTGCGATGTAGTCGTTGTTGTTGTAGAGGTTGTCGTTGTTAAAGATGAAGCGGTATTGGTAGGGGCCAAAGTAGCCGGCAACAGAGTAGTTGTGTTCTGTTGCACTCATGATTGGTTGGGCACGCTTTGCCATGTTTAATTTAGCGCTGGGTATGATGCCTGAAAAGTGCAACATTTTCACGGCCCGTGGGAGTCGTGGAAACAAGTATACCTGGCTGGCACCCACTTCCACGTTGATACCAACAACCAACCAACAACCAAGCCTCTTAATCCCAAACAAGTTGGGGTGGGCTAGAGTGGAAACCCAACAAGAGGCCCTAGTCACGGTTCAGGCACGTCAATGGCTGCTCTCCATGCATTCCTTTCCAAACATAGATCTCTAGGTATATCCCAACTTTTCAGATCTCTCTTTATTGTCTCCCCCCACGTCAATTTCGGTCTTCCTCTACCTCTCCTCACATTAAAATCTTGAGCTAAAACTCCACACTGCATTGGTGCCTCTGAAGGTCTCCTTTGGACATGACCAAACCACCTCAACCGATGTTGGACCAACTTTTCTTCAATTGGTGCTACCCCTAGACGGTCGCGAATATCGTCATTTCGAACTCGGTCCATCCTTGTATGGCCACAAATCCAGCGCAACATACGCATTTCTGCAACACTCATTTGTTGGACATGTCTTCTTTTAGTAGGCCAACATTCTGCTCCATACAACATAGTCGGTCTAATCGCCATCCTATAAAACTTGCCTTTGAGCTTTTGTGGTACCCTCTTGTCACAGAGAATACTAGATGCTTGGCGTCACTTCATCCACCCTGCTTTGATTCTATGGCTAACATCTGCATCAATATCTTCATCCTTCTGTAACATCGATCCAAGATACCGGGGGGAGACATCTTTCTTAGGCACCACTTGGCCTTCCAAGCTCACCTCTCCCTCTTCCTGTCCAGCATTGCCGAAATCACATCTCATGTATTCAGTCTTAGTCCTGCTTATACTAAACCCTATGGACTCAAGGGTCTGCCGCCACAGCTCCAGTTTCCTATTTACTCATGGCTGACTTTCATCAACTAACACTACATCTTCTGCAAAAAGCATACACCAAGGGATATCTCCTTGTATGTCCCTCGTAACCTCGTCCATAACCAAGGCAAAGAGATATGGGCTCAAGGCTGACCCTTGATGAAGACCTATTTTAATCCGAAAGTAATCAGTGTCACCATCATTTCTTCGCACACTGGTCTCGACATTGTTGTACATGTCGTTGATGCGTCGGAAAAATGCATTCGCCACCCAAGTTGGTGTTGTGCTGAAGTGTTGAAGGGCGCCAAAGAGGTCACTCAAGGCCTAGTTCTTTGGGGTGATGAAGAGGCCCCCATTACGCGGTCGGCCGATGTAGATGTCATCAATGGAGACGAACTGGTGGCCGTTGTTGTCGAAGAAGACAACTGTCGTTGATGGCAGCGTGTGTCAGGGGTGCTCCTCTAGCAGCAGGATGCTTGAGGGGAACACTTGTGTCAATGGCACAAACGTTGCTGTCATTCTCATGGACTCCATGATGACCTAGAGTAGTGCAGATGTTGCTTGTACGTAGTAGCGGTTGGTGTAGCTGACGATGCCGTCATGAAGGGACCATGCAGGCGCCGCTACATGAAGGGCGATGGTGTTGAAGATAATCTGGAGCTTGGAGTTGTCGAGGGCAGCTTGGCGAAGGAGGGTCACTGTGGTGAAGTCCTCGCCGTCGTCATGGTGCGGACGTACTTGTGCTGGAGGGGATGACACAATGTCACTACGTTGTTCTCCCGCATCGGCCGTAATTTCCGTGGGAAAGAGAAGCGCCATCAGGTTGTTGTCAATAGTTGTCGTGGTCGTCGATAGGTTGTCGCTCTTGAGGTCGCCCCCGTCGTCGTTGTCGGCTATGATATCAAGTGTCCATACTAGAAGGATGATTGTTTTCATTTCACGAGGCTGGTGCCGTCTCACGGTTGCCTAGAGGTCATCTCGGAGACCGTTGATGAAGAGGTGCACTTGGTGAAGTTCGATGCCGATGCCGGCTCATAGCGTGAAGGCGAGAAAGATGTTGATGTAGTCGTTCGGGTCGTTGTCATGTCGAGGAGGAATGAAGTCACCAATCGTGTTGTGGCTTAGCGGAGGGCCGAAGTTGCGAGTGAGGCCGCGCACAAGGGCGTCCCACTCCACAAACGGCCTCTCTTTGGTTGCCCAGAGATACCAAAGATGTGTTGCACCTGTCATGTGGAAAGCTGCATTCCGGACGTGCTGGACAGGCAGTAGGCGTTGCAGCTTGAAGAGGAGATGCATGCGGTAGATCTAGAGTGTTGGATCGATTGATCCATCATATGTTGGTGTTGTCAGGCGCGCCCTGATCTGTGGATTAAGTTGAGGAAGAGATGGTTGCTGGTCCTCCCTTGGTGTAGGCACCTGCTGCCCCGGTGATTAGACGATTGCCACGGAGGCGTCATGCTCGTCCCGATTTGCCAGAGTCGGTGCCTAAAGCAGTGGTAGCTTGAACAGAGTGTTCGATACCTACGAGATGATCTCCGAAACACGGGAGGATTGGGGATCAATTGTCTTATTGTTAAGGTGAGACTTGCCTGTTGCTATCATAACCTGCGTCATCGCAATGGCGAGGTTATTGACAGCTTGGTCATGATCCGTTGTGATCGGAACTCCCATGTTGATGTCACCATGAAGTCGTGCATCCTCGATTTCCTAGAGGTGAGAGTCCAGATTGGTGAGCTGTTGTTGAACCTCATCGAAGTTTGTGCGGAGGTAGTCGCTGAGGGATTGGATCAGCTATTGCAGATCAAACGTGATGGAAGCCATGGATCGTCTGGTCTACGGATACCAATGTCAGAAGCGTGGCGTAGGGAGGGGGGCTTGGTGTTGTGGTGGCGACGTGGGCAACGCAGAGGCGGCGGCGGCGTGCTAGGACAAGGAGAAGAGAGGGGTGGCGCAAGGAGTAGAGAGGGAGGGGAGATAAGCCTTGAACCATTACTTCTCGATTATAGCCCCATCTATTTGTAGTCTCGGGTAGACTTCTATCTCAAGCAATCTAATCATGACAGTCCTTATAGATATGGACTCCTTCCTATTTTATCTAATCCTAATCCTATTGGAGATCTCCCGATATGGATAGTACATTGGCGAGGGCTTGCCTGCCCCCGCACGCCCGCCCTAGGCGACGCCCGTGTGCCTACCCTAGGCGGCTCCGTTGTTGCCCGGCAGCCTCCTCCTTTCGCCGTCGTCCGATGGGCCTTGGCCCATTAGGTGTATGACATTATCCAAATACACAAAGTAAAAATAAAAAATTAGGAGGACATCATATAGAAAGGTAGCCAATTCTCAGGTTACTAATAACATAAAGCAAAAGGAAAATCCTTAATTTGATAAAAGCCTCTTCAATAAACTAGGGAACCAAGTTCAGTGAACAATTTATAAACACATCACTCTTCCTTAGCAACCATAAGTAGTAAGCGAAATATCTAGTTTTTGTGTCCTGAAGCCCTTATCCAATTCCATGAGTTTACCATAGATACTCAAGCACCCAATAGAGACAATATATATACTTTAGTAATCTATTACTCAAAATAAACCACTTGTGATGTTTAGCGTAACAAAAACAGTTCATATGAAAACATGAATATTGAGGATTCACATGAGACTAAAACCGAAGCCCATGTCATATACCACGTGTGCAACTGTAAGGAGCGAGGTGGGGAGGGAGGGTGCCGGCGGCTAGGGCTAGCCCTAGGGCTGCCGTGCAGAGGGCACGGGCGGCGGCGGCCCTGCTGCTTGCTGCTGCGCGCGAAGAGGGGCGGCGGCGGCTGCCGGAGGGCAGCTAGGGTTAGGGCTGGAGAGCGGAGAACTAGAATAAGCCTTTCGGCCTTTTTCTTATTAATCTCAAAGGGGTACAATGCCTCTATATTTAAAGTTCAGAGAAGACTTGCTTCTTAAGTAATTCTATCTATTTTCTTATTCTACCCCCTATTCTATTCTATTCTATTTCTAATTAGATCCTTCCGCGGCAACGGCGGCGGCGGCAGCGGCGTGTGCGCTGGCTGTAGGGGCAGCGGCGGCCTGGGCGCTGGTCCAGGGCCCAATAGGCGCCCTGCTGGCCCGTCCAGCCTGCTAGGTGCCGGTAGGCGTATGACATCTCCCCCTCCTTTTCCGATCAGCGCGTCCACGCGCTGAGGCCAAAGCCAGCTCTTTGTGCCATTCAGTGGAGTTGTCGTGAGGTCCATCATAGTCTTGAGGAGGAAGGAGCTCAAGTCGATGTCGTCTAGTGAGAGGCGGTGCAGACGAGAGTCGGGGCGCATGGCGAGGTAGGTGTTGTTGATGCTCGTGAACTGTGATGGCGGAGTGTAGGCGCCCACCGCTAGTGGTTGCATATGTTGCTCCTCTCCATGTAGCAGAATCGGTATCAGGCCTGGGAGTAGAGAGGAGGTTATGGCGGTATAGAGGCAGTCGTCGAAGAGGATCAAGCCTCGCCCCATGGACCATGTTGGTGTTGTCGTCCTGTCGGAGATAGCGAGGGCAAAGCGACGAAGCTCCCGACTGGCGGAGTCATCAAGCAGTGTTGGTGTTGGTTCCTCCGTGCTTGGTGGCTGTTCCTTCTGGTTGATGTTGGTTTTGTTGTCTGAGAAGATGAGAATTATTCATGCTTTTGGTGAGATTGGGGGGTACTTAGCTGGTGCTACAGGAGTTGGTGGTGGTGTTGTCGTAGCTCTCGTTCTTGGCATGGTGGTGACTGCTTGTAGGAGGTTGGGGATGTCGGAGGTTGGTGAGGCTAGTGGCGTCTTGCTTGGTGCTGCCGATGTCAGTGGTGTCGATGTCGTTGTCCTCCTCGTTCTAGGCGTTGGATCAGTTGTCGGAAAGACGTTGATGCCGGCCGCTGGTGAAGTTGATGGCGCCGATGTTGTTGTGTTCTCCTTGCTTGGCGCGAAGTCGGTTGTTGTGGGCGTGCCTGCGATGCGAGCTCTTTGTGGTGTCGCCGCTGGTGATGCCTGTGTTGGAGCCGTTGTCTTGGTTTTCGGTGTAGACGGCTGTTCTGCTACCGGGGCGATGTTGTCGACGATGTCGCTGGGTGTCGCCTGTCCTTCCAGAGCTCTGGCCAGTTGTATTGCCATCTCTACATCGTGCAGGCGTCGATGCTTGACGGACGTCTGTAGTGGTTCGCGCAAGCCTGCGATGAAGAGGTCGACTTGCCTGGTGTTGTTGACGATGTCGTTCTGCAGCGTGTATGCAGGCAAGGCGTTGACGTAGTCCGTCAGGTTCTTAGCGTGACGAGCTGGAGTCAGGGCGCCGGTGTTGGTGTAGTTGGTCAGCCCGAACTCACGGATCAAGAAGCGGCTGAAGAACTCCCAATCCCAATTTTTCATTGGGACGTCTTTCGTCATCCGGATGCACCATAGGTGCGCCTCTCCAATGAGGTGGGAAGCCGCATACGAGATTCGGTTCTCTGCCGTCATGGGATACCGCCTGTAGAGGAGTTGTAGCCGTCTCAGCCATGGGGATGGATCTGACGAGCCGTCGAATGTTGGCGTTGTCGGACGAGCTCTGATGTCGTGGCGAGGAGCCGTTGGTGCCTGTGCTACTGGTGGTGTTCGCGGTGCCCTCGAAGAAGACCGATCTATCTCCTGCCGGTGGTGCTGCTGGAAGGCATGTTTGTCGATGTCCGTCTGAGAAGGTGTTGTTGGTGCTGCAGATGCCGGAGGTTGGACTTGAGAAGGTCCTGGTGATGGGGAACGAGTCGCCAGTGCTGCTAGCTGCTGTCGTGGAAGTACGCCCTTGCTGTCCAAGGTGTTCGGATTGATGAAGACAGCTGTGATGACCTCCGGTGTAGCAAAAGTTTGTGGTTCCTTCATCTTGTTGTCGAGGTAGAACTTGCCGGTTTTGATCATAGCGCTTTTGGTTTCCGCCTCGAGGTCGTTGATGGCCGTTGGGTGACATATCGCCTGGTTGGATGTTTCATCGAGCAGTTGGTCGACGTTGTTGTTGACGGCACACGATAGCGTGCTGCTATTTTTGTCATCAGGCTTCAGCTCGATAAAGACGTTGTTGTTGGTGTCTGGCGGCACGTGATGGACGTCGGGGGCCATTTTGGCGAGTAAGACAAGTGTATAGTCGTTGTCGTCCTTTTGCTGCTCCTCCAGAACAGCGTCGTCGACGGCGTCGACGTTGGTGTGCGGCGCTGATGTGATGTTGGGGGCGCCGGTGATGAAGGCGAAGGCGCCTGGTAGCTTGGCCGCGTTTTGCGGCGCCGTTGGTGTTGTAGTCGTGGTTTCTTAGCGATGTTCCGCTTGGACAGGCGTTCCATCGAGCAGCTTGTGGGCGTCGTTGGTGGCGTCCTCCATGTCGATGATGGCGTTCAGATCCAAACTGGGTTGGATCATGACAACGGTGGTGCCGATGGGATCAATCTCCTCGTTTCTCGGGGCATTGATGATGACGGTGCCGGCGCTGCGTGCCAGCTCGTGTTCCTCGTCGTGGGGGCGGCCATCTAGTTTGATGATTGCATCGTCAATGTTGATGGTGATGTTGTTGGCGGTGTCTCCCTTGTTCTCCAGCTGGATTAGATCTGTTGTCTGGAGGTCCATCGATTTGTCGCTGACGACATCGTCGCTGCTGTTGGTTGGGTTGTTGATGGCGACGATTTCTGCGGTACCAGACGAGGGATTCCTCCATTGTTGTAGTGATGGGATTATTGACGGTAACGAGTCGAACCTGTTGTGTTTCCATGGTAGTTTCCTCCTCGGAAGACGACGCCAAGGAAGAAAAAAGTTCCTCCAATTCTTTCGCCCAACGATCGGTGACGACGCGGAAGTTCTCCAGCGCGATGAAGGAGGTGGTGGCAGCCATGGATCGATTGGTCTCGCGATACCAGATGTAAGGAGCGAGGTGGGGAGAGAGGGTGCCGGCGGCTAGGGCTAGCCCTAGGGCTGCCGTGCAGAGGGCAGCGGCGGCGGCGGCCCTGCTGCGCGCGTGAAGAGGGGCGGCGGCGGGTGCCGGAGGGCAGCTAGGGTTAGGGCTGGAGAGCGGAGAACTAGAATAAGCCTTTCGGCCTTTTTCTTATTAATCTCAAAGGGGTACAATGCCTCTATATTTATAGTCCAGAGAAGACTTGCATCTTAAGTAATTCTATCTATTTTCTTATTCTACCCCCTATTCTATTCTATTCTATTTCTAATTAGATCCTTCCGCGGCAACGGCGGCGGCGGCAGCGGCGTGTGCGCCGGCTGCAGGGGCAGCGGCGGCCTGGGCGCTGGTCCAGGGCCCAATAGGCGCCCTGCTGGCCCATCCAGCCTGCTAGGTGTCGGTAGGCGTATGACAGCAACTCTCATACTACAGAATACTCATAACAAGATAATCTCTGCACAAACACTTGTATGTGTCATGTGGGGCCGCTCCTACGTCAGGCGCGGATGGGCGCGCGACGCACGCAGGGTCGCGGAACGCGCAGAGCGCGCGGCAACACCGTCCACGACTGAGATGGAAGGATAGATTAATTACTATTTTTATTTCTTTACTTTAGGAACAATTAGTTCCTGCCGTGTGTCATCAGGCTTTGGGCCATATAAGATGTAAACTGAACTCTCGCAAAGAGGCAAGCAAGAATTATTCATCTAATCTCCTTCTTCCTCCAAACAAGCCTAGGCTGTAGAGGGGCAAAACCTCACCGTAGAAGACGGACCGAGATTACGAACTCCGTAGTCGAGGGCCGGCTACCTTGGGAACTGACGCCCTTGACAACCTAGTATCACGGTCACGCCGATCCTCGTCTTCCCGCCCCGCCGACCCGTCTGACGCCGCTGCTCCCTTCTAGCCCGCCGCGCCGCCACCCAGCCCTCCATCGTCTCCACCATCAGCCGCCCCCGTATCCTCACCCATGGCGGATCCTTCCAACGCCGACCTCGCCAAGATGATCGAGAGCCTCACCGGCACGATTGCATCCCTGCAGTCCGACGTCGCGACGTTGAAGAAGGACAAGGAGAAGTCCTCCTCGTCTGGTCCGAGCGGCGGCTCGGATGGACAGCACCACAACGACCGACCCCCGAGGTTCCAAAAGATGGATTTCCCACGCTACGATGGCACGACCGATCCCCTGATCTTCGTCAACCGATGTGAATCTTATTTCCATCAGCAACGGATCATGGAGGAGGAGAGTCTGGATGGCCTCCTACAACTTGGAGGAGGGTGCCCAGATGTGGTACATCCAGGTGCAGCAGGACGAGGGCACTCCAACCTGGTGCCGCTTCAAGGAGCTCCTAAACCTGCGCTATGGGCCGCCGCTGCGCTCGGCTACCTTGGCTGAGCTGGTCGAGTGTCGCCGCACCGGCACCGTCGCGGAGTACCAGGATCGCTTCCAAGCCCTCCTCCCTCGCGCCGAACCGCTCGAAGAATCGCAGCGGGTGCAGCTGTTCACGGGCGGCCTCCTTCCGCCACTCAGCATCGACGTACGGATTCAGAACCCGCAAACCCTAGCGGCGGCGATGAGTCTCGCCCGTCAGTTCGAGCTTCGAGAGCAGTACACATACTCGGCGCCCCGGAACGCGCACCGCCCACTCCTGCCAAACCCAACGAAGCCACTGGCCCTGCCGGCGCCCCCGTAAAAGACGACCCCTCCGACCACCATCACGCTGGAGGGCCGAACCATCAAGCGCCTGAGCCAATCAGAGCAGGAGGAGCGCCGCCACCTCGGGCTGTGTTACAACTGCGATGAGAAGTTCACCCGCGGCCACAACCGCATCTGCAAGAAGCTCTTCCTCTTGGAGGGCGTCGAGGAGGATGACGACCAGGCCGCCGATGCTCCGGACGGGGACGCGACCACGGAGTCTCCCATGTTTTCTCTGCAGGCTGTGGCGGGCGTCGCCTTCACCGACACCATGTAGATCGCCGTCACGCTGGGACCGACGTCCCTCGTCACGATGCTGGACTCGAGCAGCACCCACAACTTCATCTCTGAAGCTGCGGCGCACCGGACCGGGCTGGCCATCCAGCGTCGTCCCCGTCTTACCGCCATGGTCGCTAACAACGAACGCGTTCCGTGCGTGGGCGTCATCCGCCACGCACCGCTCCACGTCGACGACACCCCTTTTCCAGCCGACCTCTTCGTCATGCCTCTTGCGGGCTACGACATCGTCCTCGGCACCCAGTGGCTTGCGGTGTTGGGGCCGATCGTGTGGGACTTTGGCGCCCGCTCATTGTCTTTCACCGTCCAGGACCGGCAGCTGTGCTAGCGCGGCCTTGCGGGACCGGTGCGGGCCGCGAACAGCGTCACCACCACCAGCAGCTCCCTCATGAAGGAGCTCCTCGCGTCCTTCGCCGACATCTTCGAGGAGCCACGGGGTCTGCCACCGCAGCGCGGGCACGACCACGCCATCACCTTGCTGCCCGGATCGCAACCGTGGTCGTCCGCCCCTACCGGTACCCAGCCTCCCACAAGGACGAGTTGGAGCGCCAGTGTGCGAGCATGATGGAACAGGGCCTCATTAGCCGCAGCACATCCGCGTTCTCGTCCTCGGTGCTCCTTGTCAAGAAAGCCGACGGGACGTGGCGTTTCTGCGTTGACTATCGCGCCCTCAACGCGATCACCGTCAAGGACGCGTTCCCGATCCCAGTGGTCGACGAGCTGCACGGCACCAAGTTCTTCACCAAGCTCGACCTCCGTTCGGGCTACCACCAGGTCCGCATGCGCCCCACCGACATCGACAAGACGGCATTCCGCACCCATGACGGCCTCTATGAATTCCCAGTGATGTCGTTCGGTCTGTGCAACGCTCCTGCAACGTTCCAGTCGTTGATGAACGACGTGCTACGCCAATTCCTCCGCCGGTTCGTCCTTGTTTTTTTGATGATATACTAATATACAGCGCCACCTGGGCGGACCACCTGCGTCATCTCCATGTCGTCCTCCTCGTGCTTCACCAGCACCGCCTCTTCGTCAAGCGCTCTAAATGCGCTTTCGGTGTCGACTCCATCGCCTACCTCGGCCACATCATCAGCGCGGCCGGCGTCGCCATGGATCCGGCGAAAGTACAGGCGGTCCGGGACTGGCCACAACCGCGCTCGGCGCGCGCGGTCCGGGGCTTCCTCGGCCTGGCGGGCTACTACCGCAAGTTCGTCCACGACTACGGCTTGATCGTCACCCCTCTTAAGGCGCTCACAAAGGACGGCTTCTGCTAGATGGCAGACGCCGAGGCCACGTTCCAGGCGCTGAAGACCGCCGTCACCTCCGCGCCGGTGTTGGCCCTCCCCGACTTCGACAAGTTGTTCATCGTTGAGTGCGATGCCTCGACGTATGGGTTTGGTGCGGTGCTGCTCCAGGACAAGCACCCCCTCGCTTTCTTCAGCCGGCCCGTCGCGCCACGACACCGCTCCCTCGCCGCCTACGAGCAGGAGCTGATCGGCCTTGTCCTCGCCATCCGACACTGGCGGCCGTACCTATGGGGCCGCCGCTTTGTGGTACGCACCGACCACTACAGCCTCAAGTTCCTTCTCGACCAGCGTCTCGCCACTATTCCGCAGCATCATTGGGTCGGGAAGCTGCTCGGCTTCGATTTCACGGTGGAGTACAAGCCCGGCACTACGAACGCGGTGGCCGACGCCTTGTCTAGGCGCGACACGGAGGACGGGACGGTGCTGGCCGTTTCGGCGCCTCGTTTCGACTTCATCGGCAGACTCCGGCAGGCGTAAACGGAGGACCCGACCTTGGTCGCTGCTCGAGACGAACTCCTAGCCAGGACGCGCGCAGGACCCTGGTCCCTGCTTGACGACATGGTGGCCTTCGACGGCCGACTGTACATTCCGCCATCCTCGCCGCTGCTACTGGAGGTAGTGACCGCGGTCCACGAGGACAGTCACGAGGGCGTCCAGCGGACTCTCCATCGCCTCCGTCGGGAACTTCACTTCCCCGACATGCGTCGTGTGGTCCAAGACTTCGTCCGAGCATGTGCCACGTGCAAACGGTACAAGTCCGAGCACCTGCACCCCGTCGGACTACTCCTACCGCTGCCCATCCCGACGGCCGTATGGACCGACATCGGACTTGATTTCGTCGAGGCCCTTCCCAAAGTCGGAGGAAAATCGGTGATCTTATCGGTGGTCGACCGCTTCAGTAAATACTATCACTTTATTCCCTTGGCTCACCCATATACTGCAGAAACCGTGGCATAGGCGTTCTTCGCGGACATCGTACGCCTTCATGGCGTTCCTCAGTCCATGGTCTCGGACCGGGACCCCGTCTTCACTTCGACATTTTGGCGGGAGCTTATGCGACTCATGGGCACCAAGCTACATATGACGACGGCGTTTCACCCGCAGTCGGATGGACAGACCGAGGCCGCCAACCGCATCATCGTCATGTATCTTCGGTGCTTCACTGGCGATCGTCCACGCCAATGGATACGTTGGCTGCCTTGGGCGGAGTACACCTACAACACCGCCTACCAGACGTCGCTCCGGGACACGCCGTTTCGCGTGGTGTACGGTCATGACCCGCCGACCATCCGCTCGTATGAGCCCGGCGAGACGCGCGTGGCAGCTGTCGCCCGCAACATGGCTGACCGCGATGAGTTCCTGGCGGACGTGCGCTATCGCTTGGAACAAGCCCAGGCGGTCTAGAAGAAGTACAACGACAAGCTCCACAGGCCGGTGTCATATGCCGTCGGCAATTGGGTCTTTCTCCGCCTCCACCACCGCGCTCCTGCCTCCCTACCCCAGACCACCAAAGGCAAGCTGAAGCCACGCTTCTTCAGTCCCTACCGCATCGTCGAGCTCATCAACCCCGTCGCCGTGCGCCTTGAGCTGCCACCCCACGCCAAGCTCCACGACGTCTTTCACGTGGGCCTTATCAAGAAGTTCATCGGCGTTCCTCCAGCTGCTCCACCGCCCCTACCCACCCTCCACAACGGCGCGGTCGATCCGGAGCCTGAACGCGTGGGCTGCTGGCGCTTGGCCTGTGGCGTTCGCCAGGTGTTGGTTCACTGGAAGGGGGAGTCGGCCGCTTCAGCAACTTGGGAAGACGTCGACTCATTTCGCGAGCGCTACCCAGCATTCCAGCTCGAGGACGAGCTGACCCTCGAGGGGAGGAGAGATGTCATGTGGGGCCACTCCTACGTCAGGCGTGGACGGGCGCGCGACGCATGCAGAGCCGCGGAACACGCAGAGCGCGCGGCAACACCGTCCACGACTGAGATGGAAGGATAGATTAATTACTATTTTTATTTCTTTACTTTAGGAACAATTAGTTCCTGCCGTGTGTCATCAGGCTTTGGGCCATATAAGATGTAAACTGAACTCTTGCAAAGAGGCAAGCAAGAATTATTCATCTAATCTCCTTCTTCCTCCAAACAAGCCTAGGCTGTAGAGGGGCAAAACTTCACCCTAGAAGACGGACCGAGATTACGAACTCCGTAGTCGAGGGCTTGCTACCTTGGGAACTGACGCCCTTGACACTATGCATCAAAATGTAACAAAAAGGTCAGAAACTGAATGAATCATCCAAGTAGCAGATAACAACAGTTTCGTTAGAAATTAATATTTAACGATACCATTAAACTACAATCATGCAATGCCAATATTCATTCAGACCTACCAAACTGCAGACAACAGACACCGAACTACAATAAAAAGCTAGGAGCTTGAAGCCAGGCCACAAAGAGCCACAATATGTTGTACAATCGGTAGTCGTACAGACAACCAAAAATCTAGCACATCAAGTGTATTAATATTTCTCCATATACCCCACAATTTGCAGGAACCGAATGACATCTCACATGAAGGGGCTACTTCAAAGCAATGAACTGTCACTCGCGTCTATAGAAATGGCCTACAAGTTTCCTACAAACCAATAATTCAAGATAAAATCGTTTACACTGAACACATTCGGTTCAAGAGCATCAGGGGCTAAACGATAAAGTTAGCATCTAAATGAGCAATTCACAGAAAATACGCCATATTTTCATCAGAATATTGAAAATGAAGTGCTAACCAACCAATCAAACAACAGTCATATCACCAAAAACTGCAACTATAGGTTTCCAAATCAAAAACCTTCGGGTACTTGTACTTGCAGAGCGTATCGAGGAACGTAGCAAACTCGGCGGAATTGGCCTCCCTCCCAACAAACGCCTCCATGTCGTCAAACGCGCGGACCGCCTGCCGCGTCATACCAGCGGCGATGTACCTCCTGGCGAGCACTGCGAACGTGCGTGGCGAAGCGGCGCCGTCGGCGGAAGCGTCAACGACGACCCGCCATGCGGCGTCGAACTGGTGCGCGCGGGCGAGGGCGTCGACCACGGCGTCGTAGGCGTCGGACGGGGGGCGCGTGTTGACGAAAGATGGGTGGAGGCGCGCGGCGTGGAGGAGCGAGAGGGCGAGCTTGGACGCGCCGCGGAGGCGGAGGAGGAGCTGGACGAGGAGGTCCCCAGTGAGGGAGACGCCGCCGCCGGAAAGGAGCTGGAGCGGTGACTCAGCCGGGTGGAACGGATTGTGGTGCGCGAGGAGGACTCGCGCGAGCTCGTCCGCATCGGGGGACCGGGCGATGGGAGGCAGCGCGAGGACGTGGGATAGGGAGGCGGTCTCAGGAGGGGCCATGGCGGTGCAGAGCAAGCGGATGGAGGCGGCACGAACGACGGATCCGCCGGCGGCTCGGAGAGGCGGCGGCATGGCAGGTCGCGGCGAGGCTTCGACTCTTCGAGTGTGGAGACTGGAGGACGATGGATCTGCACCGTTGGTAGTTTTGACTGAAAAGACAAGACACGATGTGGCCACGTCAGCAGTGTCATTAGGGCATACTGTCCATGGAAGTTTTTTATTGACACAAAAGAAGAATTGTATTAAATTATAACCAGATACATATCGTATTATAGGTACTTTAGAAAAAACATGTATTCAGAAACTGATTCTCATTTATATTATACTCACGTTGTGAAAGGCTCAAACTCTCAGATCCAAACCTGATTGACGCTTCGTATGGATGACCGCACAGGCAAATACTCGGTGAACGCATCTTGGCCCCTAGTGGGTTTCGGTGATTGGATGAAACACAAGATTACTGTGACTAACGTATGTTTTGCAGAAACAGGGATGAGTTATGTCACGGTAATGGCGACGATACGGGTATATGGAGCTCATATCCCATGGCGATGGAAATTGTTTCGGTTTTAAAGGACGGATGACGAAGATGGTGGTAGGCTAGGTTAAGTGTCATATGGTGTTGGAGGACACTTAGGTAGTCTTAGGTCTTTGTTTTTCCTTTGGCCGTACTATAAAGGGGAGCGTGAAACAGTAGCTTGACCTAGATGAGTCTATTCATGTAGGTGTGGTGCACACTTGTTATTTCATAGCCCTAGGTAGCTCAGAGAGAGTCCTTATGTCGTGAGGATGAAAAGTCGTTTCGGCCCTGAAATGGGCATCGGACGCTGGCCTTAGTGGCATCGGACGCGCGTCCGATGTCACTTAGACTTGAAAGTGCTGGCTACGTGGCATCGGACGTTCCGATGTTGTCACATCGGACGCGCCTGTGCCACTGTTCATGAGAGGGTGCCCTGAGGGGCACATCGGACGCTGACATCAGACGCTAAGGGCCAGCATCTGATGTCCATGCAGAGATGTCAGATCTGCATCGGACGCGTCCGAGGCAGAGGCAGAGGCATCGGATGCTGGCCAGCGTCTGATGTCACATAAACCTGCGTGTCAGAAAAGTACACTCGACCATTGGGTCAAGGGCATCGACGCGTTCGATGCCCCCGAAATCTGTGTTGTTTGTAGCTCTTTTGGATGGCCGGTTGGGGGAGTATTTATACTCCTCCCCCACCTCCTTTAGAATGTTCTTGCCCACTCCATCTGCTGAGAGACACATTGTGAGTGTGAGAAAGAGCAAGAGCCCTAGTGAGGTTGTAATTGTGAGAATTAGTGACCTCCTAGTGAGAATTGAGTAGCAAGTGTGCATCCATCCATCTCTTTGGCCTTGTCTTGGTCAAGTGAGAGTTCTAGCTTGTTAATCTTGGTGATCGGCATCACCTAGACGGCTTGGTGGTGATCGTGAAGCTTGGAGAGCATCGGGAGGCTTTGTGGATGACTCGAGCAAGATTATGACCGGTAGTGAGCGATTCATCGGGCCGGAGTGGCGAAGAATCAGCTCATAGTGAGCACTTGATCCTTGCGCGGATCAAGGGGGAGCGATACCCTTGCGCGGGTGCTCCAACGAGGACTAGGGGGTGTGCTGACACGTCGATACCTCGCCAAAAAGATCATCGAGTCATTTCTACTCCCTTTACATACGCATTTACCTTTGAGCAATTCAATTCCGCAAATTACTTGTTGTTATTTCATAATTGAATTGTCATGCTAGAGTAAGAATGGAATAGGTATAGTCTTTTGTGCGGTAGAGTTTAGAGAAACACACTTCATAGCACAAAGGGGTTAATTGGGCTTATTATGATTTAATTATCGCAAGAAATTTTAGAAAAGCCCAATTCACCCCCCTCTTGGGCATCTTGATCCTTTCAATTGGTATCGGAGCCTCATGCTCTCGATTTAGGCTTAACCGCTTAGAGTTAAGATGTCCGTAGGTGATGGACCACCTCCCATGTTCGAGGGAGACGACTTCCCATATTGGAAAATCCGTATGGAGGCATACCTAAAAGCGGTAGATGTCAAATGCCGCCAAGCCGCCATCACCGACTTTCCCAAGCCCAAGGAGGGCACTAGTCTCACTCCTAATGAGGAGAAAAATGAGAAGTGGAAGGCAAAATCCAAAAACATCATCTTTAGAGGCATTTGCAAAGATGTGTTCAAACGTGTTCGGAACCACAAGAATGTCCATGAGCTATGGGATAACATTTGTGCGCTCCATGAGGGAACTAAGAGTGAGTGTGAGGAACGATATCATCTTGTCGTGCAAAAGCTAAATTCCTTTGATATGCATGCTAATGAAAGTGCAAATGAAATGTACTCACGATTGAATGTTCTTGTAGAAGAATTAAATGGACTTGGCCTCACACAAATGCAACCTTCCGATGTTGTGAGGAAGATTCTTTGTGTCCTCCCAATTGACAAATATGGACACATTGTGACTGTGCTTCATCAAAGTGATCTTTCCACCGCTACACCAACTCAAATCTTGGGAAAGATCAATGCTCATGAGATGTACATGCACATCACACCAAGTGGTGGCCCTTCCACCGAAAAGAAGAAGGATTTGACATTCAAAGCAAGTCTTGACAAGAAGGGCAAGGCTAAAGTAATTGAGGTGCATCATGAGAGCACAAGTGATGATGAAGATGACTCCAACATTGCTCTCATGGTAAGGAAGACCGCCAAGATGTTGAAGAAGCTTCACAAGAATGGAGTCAACTTTGACTCAAGAAAGAAGAAGTTCTTCACTAGTAGCAAGAGAAGGCCACTATCCGAAATGGATTGCTATAATTGCGGTGATCTTGTCCATCTTGCTCACCAATGCACCAAGCCCAAGAAGGAAAGCTACAAGAACAAGAACAAGGGCAAGAAGTATGACTAATCAAGTGAAGATAAGAAGAGAAGTGAGAAGCCTTACAAGAAGAAAGATGACAAGAAGAAGCAATACCACAAGAAAGGTGGTAAAGCATACATTGTTGGTGATTGGCTCACCGACATTGACTCCTCCGGTGGCTCATCTAATGAAGATAGTGATGATGAGAAGGAGAAGGTGGCCGCTCTAGTGATTAGGACCTCTACACCACCACCACCACCGTCGCCATCATCCTCTACACACCTATGCCTCATGGCAAAGGTGAAGGGTCGAGATGGCGGACTAGAGGGGGGTGAATAGTCCTTTTTAAAATTAAACGTAGCAGCTAACCGAAATAAATGCGGAATTAAAACTATCGGTCTAGCCAAGACTACACCCCTCTACTTATACTCTATGACACCTTACTAAAGATCCTAAACAAAGCAAATAAGGTGTCGGGCTAGCTAGAGCTCACCTAAATAATTCTAGCTTGCAAGGTTACACAAACCTAAGCAACTAGTACTCAATCAACCGGGGAGCTCCTACACATGCCACTAAGCAAAAGCACAAAGCCTAAGCTCACTAGCAATGCTCAATAACAAGGCTACACAAGCCAAATTAGAGAGCTCAACTTAGTTACACAAACTAAGCAACTAAACACTAGCATAAGTATGAGGATGGAAACACAAGCTAGTGAAAGAAACAGGCAGCCGGTAATACCGGGTGTCTGGGTCGGTACTACCGGGTGTTTCACACCGGTACTACTGACTCATTCAAACGGCACTACCGACCACCTGCAGAAAGCTATGAAATCGAAGTGGGTGAGATGCAATTTCAGATCTAGCAATTACCCCACTTCCCTAAGTGTTGTAGATGAAGATTATAGCTTTCCCAAGTCTTGCTTCCTTGCCAAAAGGTAGATCGAGTCTTCCCAACCTAAGAAAGAGTGAAGGAGGGAGGAAGAACACGAAGAACAAAAGAACAAGAGTAATATGCAAGGAAGTAAGAACAACAAGAGATGGGGACACAAGATTTTATCCCGAGGTTCACTTGGTTGCCACCAAGCTAGTCCCCGTTGAGGGAAGCCCAAGGTTGTCGCCGATCCTCTTGCTAGTGGTGACCCTAAGTCACACTCTCCACGATGGAGTGCTCACCAAGAGCTCTAGCTTTCGATCCGGCCGGACCACTTGGCGCTCTTCGCACCTCTCTCCACTAGAGTTGCTCTTCGCGATCTCCCGCGGAGCGAGCACAATGTCCCTCACAAAGCTTCTCCGGAGCCACGCACAATCTTCACGTGGGCTTCACGACGGAGACAATCACCAAGCCGTCTAGGAGGTGGCAACCTCCAAGAGTAATAAGCACCACCGGCTTGCAACTCGAACACCTAGTGCCAACTCTTGCAATCTCTCATGCACCGCACTAGAATCGCTCTCTCACGCAATCGGATAAGCACTAATAAGCATATGTGAGTTAGAGGGCTCCCAAGCACTCCCCAAGCATGGACACTAAGTCCCTAGGGTGCTCAACCTTATCCAAGGGCCGGCCACCCCTCTATTTATAGAGGGGAGCCACCAACTAGCCGTTTTCCCCTTTTTCCCGAGCTCACACGGCTATAGTCGGTACTACCGATGAGAGGGTCGGTACTATCGGCGATCAATATGACCGTTTGGATAGCCTTCCTAACACAATCGGTAGTAGGGTCGGTAGTACCGGGGCCAGTACTACCGGCCTTATGGCGGTACTACCGGCCTTATGGCGGTACTACCGGTAGGCCAAAACTTCCCCTACACAGAACGCCTCTAAACTTCCTCCAAACATCGGTACGAACGACCACTAGGGCCGGTACTACCGGGGCCCGGTACTACTGGCCTTATGGCGATACTACCGGTAGGCCAAACCTTCCCCTGAACAGAGAGCTTATGCGCTGACTTCTTAGGTCGGTACTACCGACCACCAGGGTCGGTACTACCGGTTGCACCAGCTTGAGCTCCGCGTTAAAACGGCCATAACTCTTAGCTCCGTACTCCGATTTTGATGATCTTGGATATTTTGGAAAGCTAACTCAGAGGGATACACAACCCACATACATAGCTAATCCAACTCACAAAGTATTAGTACAGAATTCCAATCCAAGACCCATCCTAGAGTTCAGAACACATCGAAAAGCCTCCTTCTCTTCTCCGAGTTGATCCAAATCAACTCCAACACCTTCTCCTTTGCAAATGTGCCAACACCACCAAGTGTACACCATCATGTGCATGTGTGTTAGCATTTTCACAATAATTTTTCAAAGGATTAGCACTTGCATTCACCACGCCACTCGATCCTAGTAACATCACAAAGATAGATCGCTCAAGTGGCACTAGATGACCGATATGCAAACAAGTTTGCTCCTCTTAATAGTACGGCCATCTATCCTAAACCCGGTCATAATCTTCTCTACACACCTATGACCGGTGAATGAAATGCCCTACAAATATACCTTTGCCTTGCGCATTCCATTCCATCTCCTTCGGTGTTGATGCAACACATGCACCAACCTATCATCAAATGATATGATCCACTTCATATCATCACATGGCCTCCATGGTCCATCGATCTTGACCTCACTTGCTCTTCACCATTGCTTCGGTTCTTTAGCGCCAAGTCTTTGCTCAAGCCTCCCGACACTCGGTACCAACGGCTTCAAAGCCTCCAACTTGCCCTTCACCTTCGCAACTGGTCCATCAAGCCAAGTCTTGCCTTGATCTTCACCATTTTAGCCACATGACTCTATGTCATGTCACATGTGCATTAAGCTCCTCCATCACATGCATGAGCCTTGCAACATCCTTCAAGCCATTTCACCTCTATGGCATATGTTGCTCACACATGATTACCTGTGGACTAATCACATGTGTAATTTACTTCAAACACATATTAGTCCACCTAAGTTGTCACTCAATTACCAAAACCAAACTAGGACCTTTCAAAAGGGTGACCGGAAGGTACAAAGTGATGATGACTCTAGTGATGATGAGAGTGATGGAGAGTTCTGTGACAGAACCGACCAATTTATAAGAGCACAAGTACGAAAACCTCTGCCGGGGCAGCTGAATTAGCACACTTGAGCCCATATAAACCCGGTAGTCCGTGAAATCCTGAGGGATTTCAAACTTTTCTAACATCTCAGCCAAGATCGCATGGTCAAGCAAATACAAATCATGTTCACGGAGCTTTGCAGCGGAAATAAAATTACAATAGAGTTCACAAATAATAATACAACTTGAAAATACTTTGAAACAATATAGCTTTGAAATGAATATGATAACATAAGTTGAAATACTTTGCTAGCTTGAGTGACATCCTCCAACAATCAGCATAAAGAGAAGAAGTAGGGAACTGCCGAGCCCACCGGCACTGGCCATCACCTTTCGGCGGACCTAACCTTCACCTGCAACAAGGTGGGATAAACCCTGAGTACTCGAATGTACTCAGCTAGACTTACCCGTCGGAAACCAAAAATAAAGAGACACCAAGGAGTATGCAAGGCTGATATAAACAGTGGAGCTGGCATAACTTTATTTGCAAAAGGAGCTTGAGATAAAGGGTTCATCATTTAATTATGTGAGCAGTCATCTTTTATCCTATTCCTTAAACTCTAGGTTTTGCACCTGTACTAGAGCACTCACTTGAATCTAGCAAACAAATACATAATACCATATCAGGTTTGCTTATCAATATTTTAGTTGAACCAACAAATGTCACATGGAGTTGTATCATGGTGAAGCTCGCCATAGTTTCCCACTAACCGGGGGAGACGGCGACTCGAATCGAATTCCAAACCAGCTGGTGAAAGACCTTTAATACCAGCCCACATTTTCCCCGTCGGGTCCATGCATTGGGCAACCGCTCGATGCTTGTTCGTGGTGGTAATCGTCGCGGCTCACAGCACGGACCGCCCAATTGGAACCTGGCGATGGCCTCACGCGGCAGATCGCAATTTCCATACTAGAGGGCACGACACGGGTTGAGACCGGCCCGAACAGCTTCTAACCGGCTTTGGGGTCGATGATTACGGCACCGACATATCCCTAAGTAAAAGGGCGCGTTCAAAAATGAACGAGGGCCAACATCGATACAAACCTACACGATCCAACGGACGGACTGCCCCAAGTTTCCAAACTTGTGCCTTGCCTTCCAGTTGACCGTATTTCATTACTACTCTGGTTCTTTTCCACGATAGCAAATATAGCCAACCGTGATCCGGTAACTACCCATCAGGGGTATTACGGAAACATCCTTAATTACTACTTTTATTAAGCAGGCTAAGCAATTCTACATTTATAAATAAGTAACAGGATAACAAGGCAGGTAATAATCAATAATCAAGGAATGGTAATGCAGCAAGTAGGATTCAATTAACTCCTAACCTAATGCATCACAATTTAAAAGGACTCAAGTAATTTTAATTGCAAAAGATAGGAGGCTTAATATGCTCCGGGGCTTGCCTGGGAACCAACACTAGGTTAGTGTTTGTTAGGTGATACTCGCTTGGCGAGCATCTCCGCTGTAGCACTTGCTTAACTCCGCATCTTCGGGATGATCCACCAAACACCGTCTTCGGGTTTAGCCTCATCATCACGTCCTTCATGATGTATCTACCGTTACCTAAATGAGATGCGCAATGCAAGCGTATGAATGCAAGGGAAACGCTTACGAAGAAACACAAACATTACTAATGACTTCGCATAAGCAATCAGGATAACTATTAAAAGAAGACATAGCTCTTACTCTCAACATGGCATGATCACTTCAGCAGGTTCATATTTAGGAAAAGTGTGACACAGTTCATTTGGCACTCATAGAGGCTAGCTATAACAATCAATCAAGGCTACATCGCATATCACACAAATGGAACACATGTATGCACATATAGCTTCTACTTTAGTTAAGCAAGTCAACCATTATTATCTAACATATTTATATAATACATCAAGTTAATTAATTTAACAACATGAAATGCACAAACTAAACATTATCAAGTCATGACATAGCATCAAAGATCACATAATCAACATTAAGCTATAGCAAACAAGTTCGGTTAATTTATACAGTTTGGACAGCAACACACCATGTACTTTAAACAGACATAACTGGAGCTACACATATCCAAACTAGGTGATCCTAGACTTTCTGGAAAGCTAATAAAATTATATACAACTTTGCTATTATCACTTAAGCATGATTCTGCCATTAAAAAGACCAAACATAACAGACAAGCACTTCTGTCCAAACTTTGGACAGAATATTACATTAATCTTCAAACAGCCATAACTAGAGATCTAAAGCACCAAAAGACTTGACATAACACTTATTAGAAAGCTTATTAAGTTGTCTACAACTTATTTATAATCATCCCAAGATGATTAAGCAGTTAACAAGGCTAACTATCTCAAACAAGTAAATCTGTCCAGACTTTGCACAGATTCTGACTTCTAACTTTAAACACATGTAACTCAAGTTCTAGACCACCAAAAATAGTGATCCAAGACAATTTAGAAAGCTTATGAAAAACACTACAACTCTTTTATTAACAAAAAGACATGATTCAGAACTTAAACTAGCCAAACAATTCATTCTTTCAGATCTGCACAGAAAGTATGCATAATTTGACAGCAATCTTGCAAAATCTATAACTCCTAAACTACTGGGCCTAAAATCATGAAATTTTAGGACAAACAAGATAAAAAATTTATCTACAACTTTTGTATAGAACACATCTACAGAAAACATCATTTTCTTCACGCACTAATCACCTCTACAGAAACTGTGCATGCAGCAATTTCAGCATATTAATAAATCACTTCACCACTTGTTTGATTAGCATGTGAGCACACATATGAGCTATGAACATCATCAAACACTTATAAACATGAGCACACAATACTTATCTTAGATTAACATGCAACAAAAGTAATCATTTCAACATATACATTTTCATTTACCAATATGCTTTTATTAATTAAATAACTAACTAACAAAGGCATTATCTTTAAGTGATGTTGCAAACATATAATTTGGACCTCATATTTTTTCAGGTGATAGACAAGGTCAAACCATGACTACTGTAAAAATATCACATGCTCTGGTATTATAATTTATTTATTAAAGACATGGCAAGTTTCATTCGCAAAACTGCATGTGAGAGCGAAATAAATCTACAAATCACATTTTCTCTAAACTCATGGCCATGATAAAATTACCTAAGCTACAACAATATCATAGAAAGGCAGCGGAGCCACCTTTTCCATTTGTACATGTAAACATTTATCACAAACCATTTTAATTCCCTTAATGAGCTCAAAGAAAGATAAATGCATAACTAAATCATACATGCATCAAAAATTCTGAAATTTTTACCACAGCACACATATTACATGACAAGCCTACCATAAAAATTTCACAGTAATCTAAGTAATAAAACAATAGATATCATTTTATCCCTATTTAATGCTATTTAACACAAATAAATCACCACAGTACAAACTTTACACTAACAGCCCACAAACAAAACATTCACTGGACAGAACTACTTGCAAGGATTCCAAAAAGTCCTCACTTGCAATTTTTCGACAAACATACAATTTATTACATATTTTCAAAGTTTCAGCCAGATTTACCGATTAAAGAAAAACGAAAAACAAAAACTGTTTTGCATTAGGACCCCTCAGATCAGCACAAAACAATTAGGGACTTGTTAGTAAATTTAATGAGTCATGCCACTTAACAGAAAAACCCAACGAAAAGCTTTAGCTTCGCTAGATGGTCCTTTCACCTGGGATTCACGGGAGATCCACGGGGAACCGGGGAGGAGGTCGGCAAGGAGGCGCTGGAGGCCGGCTTCACGGAGGGTAGGGAGACCGGACTCGCTGGGGTTTTGGGCGCCGGCCTGCAGGGCTGCGGCAGGGCGCTGCTTGTGCAGGGCTGCTACTGCTGCACAGCAGGGAAGGGCGCGGCCAGAAGGAGCCCGGCCTCTGGCCTCGCGGCCGGGAGCGGCACCGGGTCGCAGCTCCGGGCTGGCGCGCAGAGAGGAGGAAAAAGGGGCAGGGGCGACCAGGGAGGAAGAGGAGAAGAAGGGCGCTGCCCTACTGCAGCCGCTCACCGGCCTGCCGCCATGGACGACGAGGAGGAGAAGAAGCCATGGCTGGTTCTGCTCTGGAAAAGGGAGGAGCAGAGGGAAGGAGACCGAGAGAGGGAGAAAGAGACCGAGTGGGGAAGAGAGGGAGACCGCTCGGTCTTTTGCGTGAGGAAGGGGAGAGGGCGACCGCCCCTCTGCGCCAATGGGAAGGAGGCGCGGCAGTCGAGGCCTCGGGGCGCGGGCGCGGCCTCGGGAAGATTTCCCGTGAAATTTTTTCCCAATTTCTTTCCCAATCTGGCAGGTTTCCGGAAACTTTCGGTCATTTTCAAAAATTGCGAATACTGATCAAACGAACTCTGATTTTGACGAAACAAATTTTGTTGTCGTCGTCTCGACGAGCACTCCGACTTTCGTTAAAGGCACTTGGTCAGATTCCCAATGGTTTGTCCGGTAACGATCGTCGACGGCAGCTCCGCGGTGACCGAAATTCCAATTTTCGCAGTCCAGACTTAGCCGATTTCAGGAACGTGAAAACTGCGTTGTATCTCATCTTGCGAGCTCGTTTTCACCCTTTTCGGCACCGATCCAGGTCTTGGCCATAAAACGAGATTTGTTCCTCTCGATCTGTACTACAACTTTCGTTTAAGGCGCACTGACATGCGAACACCCGAAAATATCGTTCAACTCCGGTCAATGCAGTCTCCCGATAGGGTCCGGATTACGGTCTCTCGTCGGTCGGAATATTTTCCGGTCGTCTGCTCACATAAAACTTTCATAACTTTTGCTCATGAGTCCATAAATAATTGATTGGGCATAAATGCAAGACTTGGTTGAACCCGAATGATTTTCTTCAGTTAATCAGCCAGAACAGGCAAAGCTGCGACTCGTCATTTCATGTGACTTATTGATTCCAAATTTTGCCAAACTTTTCTACCAGTCACTATAGATAGGAACTGAAGCAGGGAACATGAAAAAGTCATGTTTAGCAATAATCTTATTCCAAAATTGGACAATCATTATTACTTACACTGTTAATTATTTCCGGAATAATTCAAACAGAGGCTCTGTTTCCGGGATTGATTCCAAATCTTCAGTCATCACTGGCAATACTAGAAATCATCTCTCGATCATCACCTGATAGACCATGTCTGTGTTCAAACTGACTGCTCATCTGGCGTCAAACACCTGGGGTGTTACAACCCCTCCCCCCTTAAAAGAATCTCGTCCCGAGATTTCGGACGAAAGACTTTTCAAGGGAAGAGAAGCATATCACTTATCCTTATTAGCTACCAAAAGTTCAAGGTACTGACTTCTGAGCAGAAAAGAACGGTCAGGAATAGAACAACTCTCAGATCTTTCAAGTCGTCTTCTGGTTACTCGCTCTTGTCTGAAGAATTTCCTTTGTTGATTCACATCAAACATTGAGATACACTCAACACACTGTTGATAAGTCTATAGGGAAACCAAAATTTGTATGGTTACTTTTAAGAGGAATCCAAGATAATATTGCCAATTTACTGGACCTTCGTCTGGCCGACATAATTACAAAGCAACTTCCTTCGAGACTGGGAGGAACTGGCTGACCAACAACCACTGTGTATACCATTGGTAATGTACGTTCTAGCAGATAGCAGTCGATTGAAAGCTACATAAAGTTCCATGTGTCCAGTTCTCTTTCTCTGATGATATCATTGTATTATCTGAGTCTGTTAAGAGAGCGGTGAATGTGATAGCTGACTCAATCAATTCTACTGTTTCGCCGATCCTTCTTTACAGAAAATCTCATCTCCAAACAGCGACAGACACTTAGGTTGAATTTGATGCGACCTCTTGGGTAAAATATCTACTACCGAATTTCTGTCCTACTAAGCGGATCAACATCATTCCTCTTCATGATGTAGTTGTAACTCAGTGGAACTGACTTGTCGAACTACCTCGGCCATAGAGTGACTTTCTTAAATTCATTCAGTAATGCAGGGACACAATCCGAAATCTGCCGTTTGACACTTCTATTTGCCATCAATTTGTACTCTTTATGAGTTGATTTTTTTTGTAGAATACCTTGACTGCTCAAGAATAAGCGACTGATTCTGAATGTCCTTTCTAGCCTCACCCAAAATAGTTTAGAATAATCTTTTCATAGTAGCCAAACATATCACCAAGCAGTCCTTATTCCGGGTGAAATTTTTACTGAGTTTCTAGGCTGGTGTAGTATCTTGTACTACCATTGTAATTTCTCCGAGATAGAGTTGGTCTGAACACGACAGAAACTGGGATGTACGAGTACCACAAACAACGTTAGTTGGTTGGCAGACTTCTGATATAACACTGTTCGGTGAGAAATAGCCTTCATAGCTACCTAAGAGTTATTTCTGAACTCGATATTAGCCTTTCCATGGCTGAAACTAATCAGTTGTCTCTCAATACAAAAAAAACTCCAAGGTTTCAGCTTTTACTACAAGCAATGTTGAATATCAAGGCGTGCAGTTACCACCAATGTCAACACGGAATCAGGCATATCTAGGAGGATCGGGTTGATTATAAGATCATCACACATAAATTCTTATTAAGTTCAGATAGAAAACCTTTCGGTTCTCAAGTATCTTATCCAATAAAACACCATCTCTGTTACTTATCCTGTAGCTGATACTTATCCACCTTAACTATTTTGTGGCACTTCACTGCACTATGACCATATATGTTGTTCGGTCATTATTGTAGATTTAAACAAAGTCCTTTGTCTACTACCTCTTTCCGTTCGTTACCGCTTTCGTCTTTGACTGATTCTGGCAAGGTCATCCTCTTTGCAACTTCAAAAGAAACAATGCCACAACTGATCTACCATAGGGATTTCTTTGAAGGAATATAGAAGATAACAAGGAGAATGCTTCATGAGAGATAACACATTGGCATAGTCCTATAATAGATCTTGATCACAACCCACGGTACCAGCGCATGCCGAGCAGCACAACCATGTGTCTGCAGCCACAGGAGGCTCTCGGTTTCGTCGCGGCACCATTAGTTCATAATCAAGACACCATTATTGAATCCACAACCAGTGAGAAATCCATCATGACGCAGATAAATCTTGCATGGATAGGCATCACATGCAAGGCATAAGCTAGCAAAACAAGGATGATCACAAGGTATGGAAATCACAAAGGAGGGGATTTCAAAAACAAAACATGACACAAGACATCAAGGATACGCCTTGTACACATCAAGGTTATGACAAGATGAAGGATTACATGAACTTGATTTGGTGCAAACAACAACAAAAGGGCAACCGAGGGGATACATGGATTTGGGCATGGTCTCCATAACTGGGCAAGACAAACTACGGTCAAAGGCTGAGGTTAGCAGGAACTTAACTTGGTTGGTCAAACCAACAAGGGACTTCACAACAAGGGAAACAAAAGATCCATGGCTTAGGCAACACTTAAAAGGGGCCAAGCTTGGGTCTACAGGTTAGGCAGAGGCATGGCTACACAAAAAGCATAGGCATACCACGGTTTGGATCTAGGATTTTGGGAAGCTTTAACTCGGGCGATCTGGTCCAACAAAAACATGGACAGGCATAGGTACCGGTTTTTTTTTGGCACAAGCATTCTAAACCATCACAACTAGACACGCAAACATATGCCTTCTAAGCACCAAAGGGCTCTAGTCGGGGCATCTCGAAAGGTCAAGAGGGTTTGGGCAACAAAGGCTTAACAACCACTCATGTACTTTTCGAGGACACGGATGACTAACCAGGGTACCACTTAGATTACAACTCGTCTACACAAACAACCTTAACAAACATAGGGAGACACAAACAAACAACTTAAGCAACCAACACTAATCACCAAGCTCATACTAGACAAGAGAATCTATCTAAAGCACACCAACAAACATAGACATGCCCTTATTTTATTTCCTGTTTACTAAATTGGAGCATAATTCTTTATGTAAAAGCAAACATACCAAGCAAATTAAGGCATAATTGTTTGTTATCTATCAGCAGTTGACAACTTAAAGCTAACAACTCACTCATTTAGTTTATGAAACTAACAACAAGCAACAAGCTCATTCTAGTCTACATTCCAAAAAGGAATATGGAGACACTAGGTAACAATGATTAACAAGAAACGTGCAACAACTAAATTTTTGGCACATTCAAGCATATCAACAGTTTGAAAACATTTTAAACATGATATAAATGCTAAGATTGCAGCCCACTTAAATGGTTTGCAAGTATTTAATTCTTACAAAGCATATGGCTAGTAAGGATTAAAGCTAGATTAGAGAGCAATTATAAAGCATGGTGCACATAAGAATATAATTCTAGGCATAACCATGCATACAACAATTTATATACATCTTAAACATGTTAGAGAAGTTCATCGTTTACCCAAATTAAATTCTTTACATGCACTTATTAATTTCCTTAACTTAGCAAAGTGAATTAGAGAGCGATCCAATCTATACCCAGAGAACTCTGGAAGATTAGAGCAGCTCACTCCTGCTTTTAGTAGGCTACTACAAGCATTTTAGTATTTTGAAGTAAGTAAAACAACCTACACAAGTCTAGCAAGTAATCATGCTTAAAACAACTTAAATAGGTTTAAGCTATTTAAGGTTGTCTACAACAAGTTTTACATTTTTCTGGCAGTAAACATGATATTAGAGAGCTATGAAAATTATTTTCACAAACTTTTAATTCTTATAACTCTAGTTCTTATTTTTGCAAGAAAAGTAAGCATGAATAGGATTATATTTTTACAACATGGAAAAGCAATTAAACAAAAAGTTGAGTACATTTCCTTACTACAACATGTTAGCATAAAGCTGACAAAATTAGAATTGTAACCTTTGGACACACTTAGCTTCATTATCACAATTACAAGTTTAGAAAGTATTTAGCAACCCAAACAAAACTGCATACAAAGTAATTTTAAACAACAAGTTTTTATTATTTCCTTAGGTGAAGCATCTCAAGACAAAACTAACTCAAAACATTGAACTACAAACTTTAGCATAGTTTTACCACTCAAGTAGAACAACACTACACAAGTCATTTGGTTACAACAAGGCACTTCAACCTAGGGGGAAAACTCCTAGTCATCAGGAACTCATTGTCTAACTACTCTTCTAGCAAACATTAAACAGAGCAAGACAATCACACAGCCTGAAGAACTAGAAGGGTTAACCAGGCAACATCATACAAGATATTTATTTCTAGCCTATAACAAGCAATCACTTATTTAGCTAACATGGAAACATCCCTATAAACATTGCATACTAGCAAACATCAAAAACAAGACCACATTAATTCTAGTTCAGAGGAACACACGACATCAAACAGAATATTTATTTCTAACTTTTACCAGCAATCCAACACATCATGTTGAAACACTAGCTCACAACAAACTTTACTATTACAGGAATAAGGGTAGGGGAAGCACTTCTATTTACAAACAACCATTATGTTTTATCATTATATTAGTCACACTTGACAACAAGTTGTTCATTATTGGAATAAGGGCGAGAAGAGCATGTTCATGATCAAGCACAACAAGATGCATGCTCGTCCTATACGTCCTCACAAATTACCAGCCTGAGGCGGCAATCACGTTCTATGTCGGTGGCATAACACGCACTCTCGTTATAACTAGCCGTCAACTATGCATACGCATTCGAGGTTAGTGTACCTGCAGAAAATCTCATTTCAGCCCATTCCCACAACAGATATAAATACATTGCAGGAATTTAAATCTAGATACTATCTTAGGTGCATACCCAGTATACACGTAAGTAGTATATGCACCCATCAGAATAGTATTACTCCCGCAATTAAATACCTTCACTCGCATTCGTGTGCTTACGAGTACAGGTTCCAGTACCAAACTAGCTCTCCCCTAGACCAACGGTTGTTTGGTCATGCCCTCACAACTCATACTTACCTGAGCGTAGGTGCGACGTTGCATAAAATAAATTCAACTACCCCACATATACGAGTACATCATATGTGAGGGCTACCTCCAACATTAGACCACAGGGTAGCATAGTGCGGTCATCTATACGTACCTTTTGAGTCGACGTGTCGTTGCAAGAAAGTAAAACCCCCCCAAAGTTAGTATTACTTAACTAAGCCACCTGAAAGTCCTAATTGGGCATAACTGGAGGTTGTCGCTAGCACAGACTTTTATAAATTAGGTTTTGTCAAACTTGCCGACTAGCTAAAGATTTTTAGATAAAATAGGCTTTTCAAAAACCAAATTTTTTTTGTTTTGAAACTATGCACATGACAGTATTATGCTTAACCTTGCTCTGATACCAGCTGTGACAGAACCGACCAATTTATAAGAGCACAAGTACGAAAACCTCTGCCGGGGCAGCTGAATTAGCACACTTGAGCCCATATAAACCCGGTAGTCCGTGAAATCCTGAGGGATTTCAAACTTTTCTAACATCTCAGCCAAGATCGCATGGTCAAGCAAATACAAATCATGTTCACGGAGCTTTGCAGCGGAAATAAAATTACAATAGAGTTCACAAATAATAATACAACTTGAAAATACTTTGAAACAATATAGCTTTGAAATGAATATGATAACATAAGTTGAAATACTTTGCTAGCTTGAGTGACATCCTCCAACAATCAGCATAAAGAGAAGAAGTAGGGAACTGCCGAGCCCACCGACATTGGCCATCACCTTTCGGCGGACCTAACCTTCACCTGCAACAAGGTGGGATAAACCCTGAGTACTCGAATGTACTCCGCTAGACTTACCCGTCGGAAACCAAAAATAAAGAGACACCAAGGAGTATGCAAGGCTGATATAAACAGTGGAGCTGGCATAACTTTATTTGCAAAAGGAGCTTGAGATAAAGGGTTCATCATTTAATTATGTGAGCAGTCATCTTTTATCCTATTCCTTAAACTCTAGGTTTTGCACCTGTACTAGAGCACTCACTTGAATCTAGCAAACAAATACATAATACCATATCAGGTTTGCTTATCAATATTTTAGTTGAACCAACAAATATCACATGGAGTTGTATCATGGTGAAGCTCACCATAGTTTCCCACTAACCGGGGGAGACGGCGACTCGAATCGAATTCCAAACCAGCTGGTGAAAGACCTTTAATACCAGCCCACATTTTCCCCGTCGGGTCCATGCATTGGGCAACCGCTCGATGCTTGTTCGTGGTGGTAATCGTCGCGGCTCACAGCACGGACCGCCCAATTGGAACCTGGCGATGGCCTCACGCGGCAGATCGCAATTTCCATACTAGAGGGCACGACACGGGTTGAGACCGGCCCGAACAGCTTCTAACCGGCTTTGGGGTCGATGATTACGGCACCGACATATCCCTAAGTAAAAGGGCGCGTTCAAAAATGAACGAGGGCCAACATCGATACAAACCTACACGATCCAACGGACGGACTGCCCCAAGTTTCCAAACTTGTGCCTTGCCTTCCAGTTGACCGTATTTCATTACTACTCTGGTTCTTTTCCACGATAGCAAATATAGCCAACCGTGATCCGGTAACTACCCATCAGGGGTATTACGGAAACATCCTTAATTACTACTTTTATTAAGCAGGCTAAGCAATTCTACATTTATAAATAAGTAACAGGATAACAAGGCAGGTAATAATCAATAATCAAGGAATGGTAATGCAGCAAGTAGGATTCAATTAACTCCTAACCTAATGCATCATAATTTAAAAGGACTCAAGTAATTTTAATTGCAAAAGATAGGAGGCTTAATATGCTCCGGGGCTTGCCTGGGAACCAACACTAGGTTAGTGTTTGTTAGGTGATACTCGCTTGGCGAGCATCTCCGCTGTAGCACTTGCTTAACTCCGCATCTTCGGGATGATCCACCAAACACCGTCTTCGGGTTTAGCCTCATCATCACGTCCTTCACGATGTATCTACCGTTACCTAAATGAGATGCGCAATGCAAGCGTATGAATGCAAGGGAAACGCTTACGAAGAAACACAAACATTACTAATGACTTCGCATAAGCAATCAGGATAACTATTAAAAGAAGACATAGCTCTAACTCTCAACATGGCATGATCACTTCAGCAGGTTCATATTTAGGAAAAGTGTGACACAGTTCATTTGGCACTCATAGAGGCTAGCTATAACAATCAATCAAGGCTACATCGCATATCACACAAATGGAACACATGTATGCACATATAGCTTCTACTTTAGTTAAGCAAGTCAACCATCATTATCTAACATATTTATATAATACATCAAGTTAATTAATTTAACAACATGAAATGCACAAACTAAACATTATCAAGTCATGACATAGCATCAAAGATCACATAATCAACATTAAGCTATAGCAAACAAGTTCGGTTAATTTATACAGTTTGGACAGCAACACACCATGTACTTTAAACAGACATAACTGGAGCTACACATATCCAAACAAGGTGATCCTAGACTTTCTGGAAAGCTAATAAAATTATCTACAACTTTGCTATTATCACTTAAGCATGATTCTGCCATTAAAAAGACCAAACATAACAGACAAGCACTTCTGTCCAAACTTTGGACAGAATATTACATTAATCTTCAAACAGCCATAACTAGAGATCTAAAGCACCAAAAGACTTGACATAAGACTTATTAGAAAGCTTATTAAGTTGTCTACAACTTATTTATAATCATCCCAAGATGATTAAGCAGTTAACAAGGCTAACTAACTCAAACAAGTAAATCTGTCCAGACTTTGCACAGATTCTGACTTCTAACTTTAAACACATGTAACTCAAGTTCTAGACCACCAAAAATAGTGATCCAAGACAATTTAGAAAGCTTATAAAAAACACTACAACTCTTTTATTAACACAAAGACATGATTCAGAAGTTAAACTAGCCAAACAATTCATTCTTTCAGATCTGCACAGAAAGTATGCATAATTTGACAGCAATCTTGCAAAATCTATAACTCCTAAACTACTGGGCCTAAAATCATGAAATTTTAGGACAAACAAGATAAGGACATGCAGTTGTACATGTAAACATTTATCACAAACCATTTTAATTCCCTTAATGAGCTGAAAGAAAGATAAATGCATAACTAAATCATACATGCATCAAAAATTCTGAAATTTTTACCACAGCACACATATTACATGACAAGCCTACCATAAAAATTTCATAGCAATCTAAGTAATAAAACAACAGATATCATTTTATCCCTATTTAATGCTATTTAACACAAATAAATCACCACAGTACAAACTTTACACTAACAGCCCACAAACAAAACATTCACTGGACAGAACTACTTGCAAGGATTCCAAAAAGTCCTCACTTGCAATTTTTCGACAAACATACAATTTATTACATATTTTCAAAGTTTCAGCCAGATTTACCGATTAAAGAAAAACGAAAAACAAAAACTGTTTTGCATTAGGACCCCTCAGATCTGCACAAAACAATTAGGGACTTGTTAGTAAATCTAATGAGTCATGCCACTTAACAGAAAAACCCAACGAAAAGCTTCAGCTTCGCTAGATGGTCCTTTCACCTGGGATTCACGGGAGATCCACGGGGAACCGGGGAGGAGGTCGACAAGGAGGCGCTGGAGGCCGGCTTCAGGGAGGGTAGGGAGACCGGACTCGCTGGGGTTTTGGGCGCCGGCCTGCAGGGCTGCGGCAGGGCGCTGCTTGTGTAGGGCTGCTGCTGCTGCACAGCAGGGAAGGGCGCGGCCAGAAGGAGCCCGGCCTCTGGCCTCGCGGCCGGGAGCGGCACCGGGTCGCAGCTTCGGGCTGGCGCGCAGAGAGGAGGAAAAAGGGGCAGGGGCGACCAGGGAGGAAGAGGAGAAGAAGGGCGCTGCCCTACTGCAGCCGCTCACCGGCCTGCCGCCATGGACGACGAGGAGGAGAAGAAGCCATGGCTGGTTCTGCTCTGAAAAAGGGAGGAGCAGAGGGAAGGAGACCGAGAGAGGGAGAAAGAGACCGAGTGGGGAAGAGAGGGAGACCGCTCGGTCTTTTGCGTGAGGAAGGGGAGAGGGCGACCGCCCCTCTGCGCCAATGGGAAGGAGGCGCGGCAGTCGAGGCCTCGGGGCGCGGGCGCGGCCTCGGGAAGATTTCCCGTGAAATTTTTTTCCTAATTTTTTTCCCAATCTGGCAGGTTTCCGGAAACTTTCGGTTATTTTCAAAAATTGCGAATACTGATCAAACGAACTCTGATTTTGACGAAACAAATTTTGTTGTCGTCGTCTCGATGAGTACTCCGACTTTCGTTAAAGGCACTTGGTCAGATTCCCAATGGTTTGTCCGGTAACGATCGTCGACGGCAGCTCCGCGGTGATCGAAATTCTAATTTTCGCAGTCCAGACTTAGCCGATTTCAGGAACGTGAAAACTGCGTTGTATCTCATCTTGCGAGCTCGTTTTCACCCTTTTCGGCACCGATCCAGGTCTTGGCCATAAAACGAGATTTGTTCCTCTCGATCTGTACTACAACTTTCGTTTAAGGCGCACTGACATGCGAACACCCGAAAATATCGTTCAACTCCGGTCAATGCAGTCTCCCGATAGGGTCCGGATTACGGTCTCTCGTCGGTCGGAATATTTTCCGGTCGTCTGCTCACATAAAACTTTCATAACTTTTGCTCATGAGTCCATAAATAATTGATTGGGCATAAATGCAAGACTTGGTTGAACCCGAATGATTTTCTTCAGTTAATCAGCCAGAACAGGCAAAGCTGCGACTCGTCATTTCATGTGACTTATTGATTCCAAATTTTGCCAAACTTTTCTACCAGTCACTATAGATAGGAACTGAAGCAGGAAACATGAAAAAGTCATGTTTAGCAATAATCTTATTCTAAAATTGGACAATCATTATTACTTACACTGTTAATTATTTCCGGAATAATTCAAACAGAGGCTCTGTTTCCGGGATTGATTCCAAATCTTCAGTCATCACTGGCAATACTAGAAATCATCTCTCGATCATCACCTGATAGACCATGTCTGTGTTCAAACTGACTGCTCATCTGGCATCAAACACCTGGGGTGTTACAAGTTCCAAGCTCCTTCTTATGATGAACTTGTTGAATTGCTAAACATCTACTCTAAAATCATAAGAAAGACTAGAGCTAAAAATAAAAGGCTTGTTCATGACAATGAATCTCTTGTTGACAAGTATAACCATGCCACACATGCTAGTGATGAGTTACAAAATGAACTTGCTACTATGTCATCTTCGATCAAGGAGCTCAAGTCCTCTAACAAGGAGCTCAAAGCTAAAAATGAAAAACTTGATAAGATGCATAGTGACCTCAACACTAGTTATGCTTTGCTCAAGGAACAATATACTCAAGTTAAAGTTGATCATGATACACTTGTTGTTGATCATGATACACTTGTTGTTGCTTATGATATACTTTCCCATGAGACACTTGATGCTCCTAACCATGTTGTTAAGTGTGATATAGCAACATCTTGTGAGGACTTGGTTAGTGAGCATGATGAGCAAAGAGCTAGTGGCAAGGGCAAGAAGGTGGTTGTGACCGATAACTATGATGATTACATGAAGATCAAGAATGAGAATGCAAAGCTCAAAATTGATCTAGAGAAGCTAGCAACCACCAAGCAAGTTGTCATTGAAACTATAGATGAAGATCATAGCATGGCACATGAGCTTGACATGTTGAAGGAAGAGAACAAGAGATTGAAGATGGAGAGAGACTACAAGATGTCACCATCCCAAGTGCAACTCCAACACGAGAATGACAAGCTCAAGAAAGAAAAGGAGCACCTATCCACCGGGTTGAGAAACTTCACCAAGGGTCAATGTCTTCAAAGTGAGCTTCTCATGAACAACGTAATGAAGACAAATAGAAATGGTATTGGCTATCTTGAAGAGAAGTTGAAGCAACGCAAGAGCATCACAAAGCCAAAGAAGAAGAAGTTGGGAAGATGCTTTGAGTGTGGAAAAGAAGGACACTTTGCTCATAATTGTGAAGAGCCAAAACCCACACCCTTGCCCAAGCATGCTAGGCCCTTTGCTTTCAATGCTCACTACATGCTTAAACAAGATTCTAGTGGCAAAGTGAAAGTTATGTTCATGGGGCCTCCAAACAAGAATAGGCCAAAGCAAATTTGGGTTGCAAAGTCTTTAGTAGAGAAGGTTAAGGGGCCTCAACAAGTTTGGGTCCCGAAAGCTCAAGCTTGATTTCTTATGTGTGTAGGTGAACTACAAGACCGGTGGATCTCATTGGGTGATTGATAGTGGTTGCACACAACATATGACCGGTGATCCCCGGATGTTCACCTCACTAGAAGAGAATGTCAATGACCAAGAAAAGATTACATTTGGTGACAACTCAAAGGGCAATGTCAAGGGTTTGGGCAAAGTGGCAATATCAAATGATCATACCATTTCAAATGTGCTTCTTGTTGCTTCATTGAGCTTTAACTTGCTATCCGTTGGGCAACTATGTGATCTTGGCTTTCAATGTCTATTCACCGAGAAATAAGTGGTTGTGACAAAGAAGGATGATTCTCAAGTGATATTCCAAGGCTTTAGATACAACAATCTCTATCTAGTGGATTTCTCCTCTGAAGATGCCAAATTGAAGACATGTTTGTTCACTAAGCAATCTCTTGGTTGGTTATGGCATAGAAGATTGGCACATGTTGGAATGAACACTCTCAACAAGCTATTGAAGAAGGATTTTGTTAGAGGCTTGAAGGATGTCAAATTTGAGAAAGACAAATTGTGTAGTGAATGTCAGGCCGGCAAGCAAGTTGCAAATACTCATCCAACCAAAGCCTTTGTATCAACATCAAGGGAGTTAGAGCTACTTCACATGGATCTATTTGGGCCAACAACATATGCTAGCTTGGGTGGAAATCTCTATTGCCTAGTGATTGTTGATGACTATTCAAGATACACTTGGGTGTTCTTTCTTCATGACAAATCCGAAGCAACCCCTTCATTCAAGAAGTTTGCCAAGAGAGCCCAAAATGAGTTTGACTTGAAGATCAAAAAGATAAGAAGTGATAATGGAAAGGAATTTGACAACACCCACATTGAGCAATATTGTGATGAAGTTGGGATCAAGCATGAAGTCTCCGCAACATATACACCACAACAAAATGGGGTAGTTGAGAGGAAGAACCGGACACTAATCACCCTAGCAAGAACAATGTTAGATGAGTACTCTACACCGGAAAGATTTTGGGCGGAAGCAATCAACACCGCTTGCTATGCATCCAACAGATTGTTCCCCCATCGTCTCCTTGGCAAGACACCCTATGAGCTACTCAACAATAAGAAGCCGGATGTATCTTTCTTTAGAGTGTTTGGTTGCAAATGCTACATCTACAAGAAGCGCCAACACCTAGGGAAGTTTCAACGCCGATGTGATATTGGTTTTCTTGTTGGTTACTCATTGAAGTCCAAAGCATATCGAGTATTCAACCATGCCACCGGGATGGTAGAAGAAACATATGATGTGGAATTCGATGAATCTAATGGCTCTTAAGGAGAGCATGAGAATCTTGATGATGTAGGTGATGAACCATTGAGGGAAGCAATGTAGAACATGCCGGTTGGAGCCATCAAGCCTAAAGATGATGGTGATGATGTGCAAGTCATTGATAAGCCATCCTCATCAAATGTACCACATGATGATGACAAAGATGAGAGAGATCCAAATGAAGATACTCATGTCTCCCATGATCAAATGGTGGTACAAGTTCAAGATGTTGGTGCTCCACAAGCGGCCCCTCAAGTGGTTGATCGAAGGACTACTCCTCTACTACAAGCACATCCTCAAGATCTCATCATAGGGAGTCCAACAAGGGGTGTAATGACTCGATCTCAAAAACTTGCTTTATTTATGGAACATCACTCCTTTGTTTTTCTTGTTGAGCCTACCATTGTAGATGATGCTCGGATTGGGTGAATGCAATGCATGAAGAATTGAACAACTTCACCCGCAATCAAGTTTGGACCCTTGAAGAGCGACCCAAAGGCGCAAGAGTCATTGGAACCAAATGGGTGTTTAGGAAGAAGCAAGATGATCAAGGCAAGGTTGTTAGGAAAAAGGCAAGGCTAGTGGCAAAGGGGTTCTCTCAAGTTGAAGGTTTAGATTTTGGAGAGACCTTTTCACCAGTTGCAAGACTTGAAGCCATTCGTATCCTCCTTGCATATGCATCATATCATGACATTAAATTATATCAAATGGATGTGAAAAGTGCATTTTAAATGGCTTCATAAATGAACTAGTCTATGTTGATCAACCTCCCAGGTTTGAAGACCCTAGATATCCTAATCATATTTATAGGTTGTCTAAGGCGCTATATGGGCTCAAGCAAGCCCCTAGAGCGTGGTATGAGCGCCTCCGGGACTTCCTCATTGAGAAGGGCTTCATCATTGGGAAGGTCGACACCACACTATTCACCAAGAAGCTTGATGGAGAGATCTTCATTTGTCAAGTCTACGTTGATGATATCATCTCTGGGTCAACAAATGAAGCATATTGCAAGGAATTTGGTGACTTGATGTCGAAGGAGTTCGAAATGTCCATGATTAGCGATCTCACATTCTTCCTAGGCTTCTAAGTCAAGCAATTGAACAAGGGGACTTTTATATCTCAAGAGAAGTACACAAAAGACCTCCTCAAGCGCTTCAATATGGATGGCTGCAAGCCTATCAAGACTCCAATGCCAACAAATGGACATCTCGACCTAGATGAGGGAGGTAACTCGGTTGATCAAACTCTCTACCGTTCTATGATTGGTAGCTTGTTATATTTGACCGCATCTAGGCCCGATATCATGTTTAGTGTGTGCATGTGTGCTAGATTTCAAGCCGATCCTAAGGAATCACATCTCATAGCCGTAAAAAGAATCCTTAGGTACCTAAAGCACACCCCAAGCATTGGCCTTTGGTATCCCAAAGGAGCTAACTTCCAACTCGTTGGGTACTCCGATTCAGATTACGCAGGTTGCAAAGTAGATAGAAAAAACACATCCGGAGGGTGCCATTTGCTTGGGAGATCACTAGTTTCATGGAGTTCGAAAAAGAAAAATAGTGTGGCCTTGTCTACCGTCGAGGTGGAATACATAGCCGCGGGAGCTTGTTGTGCACAGATCCTTTATATGAAACAAACCCTTTTAGACTATGGTGTAGTTCTAGAAAAGGTACCTTTGTTGTGTGACAATGAGAGCGCGGTTAAGCTTGCTAACAACCTGGTTCAACACTCTCGCACAAAGCACATAGATATTCGCCATCACTTTCTAAGAGACCATGTTTCAAAAAAAGATATATCCTTAGAAGGAGTTAGAACTGAAGATCAATTGGCGGATATCTTCACAAAACCCCTAGATGAGAGTACCCTTTGTAGATTGCGAAGTGAGCTTAATGTGCTTGATCTAAGTAACTTTGTCAAAAGGTGAAAGGGGGTTGTCTTTGCATTGCATTGTGTAATATGCCATGTTTAAATTATGCTATGCACATAGGCTTGTTAGATGTGGTTAAGATAACCGCCCTAAAAAGCGTGTGAAGAAGCTTACCCATGAGCAAACTTGACAAGCAACCTAGATTCAAATTCCGTATTGCATTGCATATGCATGTGTGTTGTTTGTTGTTTATTTTTTGGTTAAGCTTGAGCAACCGCTGTGTTTGTCCACCGCTAGGGGGAGCATTTGAGGCTCCTAATGGTTGAGACCCCTAGTTTTAGTGGCCATATGTTGTCTCCTCGTGATTTATTGCCTATTTTCTCTAAAAATAATATGTAGCCTATGGCAAAATATTTATAAAATTGAGGGTTTATGCGAGGATGCTCATACTAGGTTCCAACTGGTGTTTATTTGCCTCTTATTTGAGTTGGAACTTGGTTGGGAGAGGGAGCCGCAACGAAGATCTTCGAAACTGGCCAAAATGCAGCATCGGACGCTGGAGCCCAGCTTCCGATGCCCCCACTGTAGACAGCCCCAACTGAAACAGTGTCTGCGTCGCGTCCGATGTGTCATCATCGGCGCGTCCGAGGCTCCAGCGTCCGATGCCGAGGCAAAGGACGCGTCTGATGTGATCTGAGTCGTTTTAGAGCTCTCTAGATGGACATCGGCGCGTCTGATGTATTCACATCGGCGCATCTGATGCTCCTTTAAGCGGCACAGTTGGTTCTTAACACTGACATCTTGGGACCCACTTGTCATACCTCCCTTCTTCGTTCAGTTGTGCCCAAGTACGCTCCCGAGCCGTCGCCGCCGCGAGCCCCTAACCCTAGCGCCGCCCATTTGATTCTTCGGCTGCCGCACCGCCCCTTGCTCGCGTGTGCTCCTCTCCGTCGCCGAGCCTTGCCTCGCCCAGCTCTGCCGCGCGCCCTAGTTCTAGTGCTCGCCGCAGTGCGCCCTAGCTCGCCGGAGCCGAGCTTCCTCGTCGGCGTTAAGCCATCTCCCCCCGAAGTTAGCCGGAGCAATCGTCGGTGTTTGTCCTCTTCGTCAATTCCCATCTCCGGCGACTGCCTTCTCTGGCCAGGAACACCTCTAGTGAGCCACCGTCCCCTCCTCTCATTTTCCATGGTCACTAGGTGTTCGATCGAATGTCCCAAAGCCCGTTCTTCATTGTTTGACCCCCGTTTTCACCTAAATTTTGTGCAGTCCTCTTTGGCGTGACTCGTGGGTGCCAGAACGTCGGTTCTTACCTTGTGCTTTGGTCGGTTCATCGCTCGTCAGGTAGCAAAGCCCGTTTTCTCTCTTATCCAATTGCTTTGCTTTCGATAGGCCACTCTCGTCTCTAGACTATGTGTATGCTTATTATATATCCCTATCTATTCTTTGCAGCGAGTCAGTGGCTCTGTGACAGTTTGTCAGTGGCAGTGAACCGGGGGCCAAGCCCACGGGTACGGATCAAGGCCAAGCCTCGCAAGTGTCAGTTGAGGTTGATCAGTGTCAGGGAGAGTTTTCTGTCAGTGTTTGCTTGTCAGTTGGGCTGATCAGGTAGCAGTGGTTCTTTTCAGCGTCAGTTCAGCTTCTTTCAGTGACAGTGTGACTCAGTTCTTGTCAGCTATGCGCTGCAAGAACGTCGCTGGTGCCCTGGGGGATTCTCATCCTCGTCCTCCTCCTTCCAGTGCAGCGAAGGGGAAGGCGAAGCTGATCATGCGCAAGAAGCGCTCCAGAGCTCAGAAGGAGGTCGAGCAGGCACAGGCTGTTGCAAACGCCGTAGAGCGTTCTGCGCGGGCAGGCCGCAGTGGTGGTTTACGGATCGAGGACTCTCTTACCCCCGAGCAGAGGCGAGCAATTGAGGAGACCGAGCGTCGGCACGGATCACCATCAGGGACTCTTATGGCTGCTGTTGATGGTCCTTAAACACCTATTTTACCATCAACATTTTACCCAAAAATTCACCAAAAAGGCATGAAATGTAGTCAAATAGGTTTCAATCTAACCAAATTCCACATGTCCATAGATTTTTATTTGAATGCAGGATTTGGACCAAATTTGGAGAATGGACCCACCAGGGGCCGAGCCCACTCACCAGGGCCCATTTGGGCCCAAGTGGGGTGGCGCCCGCCACCAGGGAGGGCCCAAACTCCCCCTGCCACGTCACTGATCCGTGTGACCACTCTAGGGCCAAATCTTGGCCCTTGGTCACTAGGTCAGTGGCATCAGAGGGCTCAGGAGGAGAGTGGCGTGGATCATGACCTAATGACGGTTATCTGGACATGCAATCGACATGCAACCGCCTTGGAGGAGTCCCTGGAGACCGTAGGATCAATGACGGTGCATCCAACGGCCAGGGGGGTGGCGGCCGCCACCTAGGGCTGGCGCCCGCCACTAGGGTTTGCCCTAGGTCGGTTGGCTGCCCCCTATAAGTACCCCCTCACTCACTTGGGCTATAAATACCCCCCTGAAGGCGTCACTTCACTTCAAGCAAGGAAAGCAAGGAAGAAAGCAAGGCCAGAGCTAGAGAGCTAATAGCTTAGGATTTAGCCAAGCTTAGGCAAGTAGGTAGCTAGTAGAGCAAGGCATCCTTGCCTCATTGCCCTCGCGGAAGCGCTGCTCAAGGCTTAGCTCAAGAGTAGAAGCATGCGAGTGATCGGTCCTGGAGCTGGGAAGAGTCTTCCTTCATCTCCAGTTCAGGTTTTGCTCTTGTTGCTCAAGCACTTTAATATATTCTAGTTCATCATTTCAAGTATTACTTTATTCTACTTGCCAGTATTGAGTAGTATACTTGATTGATTGCTTGAGTGCCTAGCTGTCCTACAGTTCAATTCGCTTAGCCATAGTAGTTAATCTCTAGTGAGCTTAGTGTTTGATCTTTGCCAATAGGTTGCTTAGTTAGTTTAGTGTTTATCTTATTAAGTCAAGTATTTGCTCTGACGTCCGCAAGGGTGTCTCTGTTCTAGGCCAGGATAGAGATAGTTAGAATATAATTAGGCGTGGTGCTTAGTTATAGACTTACCTTCAGATACGGCTAGACCCCCGGATAGCTGTGGTAGCAAGCAGGTGGTGACAGCCCTGTGCGCCTTGAATTCCACCACGTAGTTGGTCTAGTTTAACAGTAAGGCTCGTTGTGCTAGCGTTCAACCTAAGTCAGTGGTAAAGGATAGTACGCCTCGGTACTTGACAAGATAGGAATAAGACTATACTTAACTTGGTTGCTTATTTGGCATTTGCCGATCTTGCTTCGTAGTTATCTAGGAGTAGTTATTAGATATTAGTTAGTTATATTAGTTATCCTTATTAGTTATCTATTCCCCTTATCTACCTATCCATCCACCTTACCCTAACCATTCATTTCATCCTTACCTATCCACTCATAATTCTTTCTAGCCTTTCATCTCCTCTCTTCCCTTCTCTCCTTTTTCCCTTTCTTATTCTTCGACTCTCATCCCCTCCTTGACTCGACTCATACACCACCCTAGCCTTCCTTTGGGATCAAATAAATCGACACCTGGTACTCCCAGGCGAAGTGCTACTACGATAGTTCTGTGCGCTTGCAGAATCTCCTCTAGGTAGATTGCAATCTCTCTAGCTAGCTCCTACTAGTGTTGGGATTGAAAACCCCATTTGACATTAGTAGATAGCTGCTTTAGCTTCACTCCTTTAGGTATAGTGACTGGATTTGCTACAAGCATTTCTGGCGCCGTTGCCAGGGATAGATTCCATAGTCTACTCCTAGTAATGACGTTAGCAAGTGTCAACGAGCATTTCTGGGCCGTTACCGGGGATAGTTGCCTAGCTCTATCTTTAATGAAGTTAAGAACTACCAACAAGCATTTCTGGCGCCGTTGCCGGGGAAGGCAATCGGTGTATCCTTCGAGTCCTTGTCGAATTTATCTTCGCTTAAGCTCCCGCTTAGCGAATCCCATCTTTCCCCATTCTTTCTTTCCTTAGTCCTTATTATCTTTTTCCTTCATCTTCTTCAACTTCTTTCTTTCTTATATCGTTCTACCTTCACGATGGCCAACAAGACCATTCGTGAGTTTTCTGCCCCTTCTGCCGTCAAGATAGCGACAGGACCAGCCGTGATCGATGCCAACCTCAATTTTGAGTTGAAACCGGCTCTGATCACGATGGTCCAAGCTAGCCCATTCTGTGGCAAAGCTCATGAGTATGCCAATGCTCACCTCCAACAATTTTTGGAGATTTGTGACACCTTCACCATTAAGGGGATAACCCAAGAAGCCATCCGTCTTCGTCTCTTTCCCTTTTCTCTCCTAGGAAAAGCGAAGCAATGGTTCTATACCAATCGCAACGCTGTAGACACATGGGACAAGTGTTCCAATGCTTTTCTCGCCAAATTCTTTCCGATGGGCAAGACGAATGCTCTTCGCAACAAAATCTCCAGCTTTACGCAACAAGCCGAGGAATCTATTCCCGAGGCTTGGGAGAGAATGCAAGAGTACGTCACTGCTTGTCCACACCATGGTATGGAGGACTGGCTATTGATCCAGAACTTCTACCATGGCCTAACCCCACTCTCTAGAAGCCATTTGGATGCCGCCGCCGCCGGTGCATTCTTTTCTCTGAAAGTTGCAGATGCTAAGGCTCTCATAGAGAAGATGGTGTCGAACCAAGGATGGAATGACGAGAGACTGCAGCCCCATAAGTGAGGTATGCATTCCCTTAAGGAGGCCGACACGATCGTGGCCAAGATGGACCTGCTGGCCAAGAAGCTGGACAGCTGTGAGAAGATGAACCAACAAGAGAGTGTCCAATCTCTGGAATCCTACATGACTTGTGAAGTCTGTGGAGAAACCGGACATTCTGGGAACCACTGCCCCGAGTTACATGAAGATTTGAACTTCATCAACAACAACAACAACAACGGTTTCCGTCAACAAGATCAAGGATGGAATCAGTACTCCAACTCTCAAGGTAATAATTCATTCCCTCGCTCTAATTTCCAAAGTATTGATAATTTCTCGTTCTTAAAGAATCTAGTCTACTCTCAAGGTAGAACTACTGAATTTTTGAATAAGAAATTAATGTCAAATGATAAAATGCTTGAGAACATAAATTCTAAATTGGAAGATTTCTCATCCGCTCTGAAAAATCAACTTAGCTTTAATAAGATGCTAGAAACCCAATTAGCTCAACTTGCTGCTATCATACCATCTTTTGAAACTGGCAAAATTCCGGCTAAACCTAACATGGAAACTGCAAATATGGTTGAAATCTAATATTTTAACTATTATGAAGATCAAACCATGACTGTTAAAAAAGGTGATCCTGGTAGTCCCATAATTAGATGCTCAATCTTTGGTGAAGTCTTTAAAAATGCTATGTGTGATTTAGGATCGAGTGTGAACATTTTATCTAAGGATTTCTATGAAAACTCGTTCTTTCCACCCATGTCATCCACACCTGCCTATGTCGTGCTAGCTGATCAATCAACATGCTATGTAGAAGGAATAATCACTGATTTACCTGCTCATATTAGAGGTTCATATATTCCTGCTGATTTCATAATACTAGATATGGGAAATAGGAAAGATGTGCCTCTAATCTTAGGTAGACCTTTCTTGAACACTGTTGATGTTTGCATATATGTGGGGAGTGGTAAAATGCAAATGACATTAGGAGGGAGGAAGGAAATATTCTCCTTTCCCCGTGGTCCCGCATATGCCGCTAACATGCAGGAAGCAAAACCCGTTCGTACCAAGAAGAGGCGCCAAAGAACAAGGTGGAACAGAAAGAAAGATCCACCTTCTCCTGAGTTGTGTAATTCACATGACAAAGGAGAGGTGCCAAAAGAAGAACCCGATGAAGTACTTAAAGAAGAAGCACCCAAGGAAGAAGATCTACCCAATAAGGATGAAATTCCATGGATCTAAGGTATGGATTTACTTTTAATTTTCCCTTCAAATTTCCCTTTTTTCAAATAAATAACATATGTCATGCATGTAACTAAAAAAATCAGTTATCATTAGTTATATGCATAAGTATATGTTAACTTAGATAGAATAATAAAATATCATAATAGGATAGTTTCCCTTTTTTACAACATTAGATAGTTTCCTTTTTAATAAAATAAGAACAAGAGCTCCGACCGAGAAATATGAAGACCCTTCACCAAGCAAGAAGCCAGCTTGGGGGAGATCCTCGCGCCAATAAGGTATGTTTCAACCTTACTCTTTATGTTCGGTTCTTAAATTCTATATCTTTTGAATGTTATATTCTTGCCTAAGTAATTATCCCATGAATAAAAATGATAAAATCTTCTTAAAAATGTTGGAACCTGAATAAGAAATAAAATATGCCATGCAAATGCTATTGTTATAGTTAGAATAACTAGTTTTATTTAAGTTGTAGCTTTTGTGGGTTGCACATGTTTTAACTAAAATCATGCTTAGTGAATAAAGTTAGTTGGAAATGGAGTAATTCTTTAAACTTGCTAAGGTGAAATTAGGACCTAATCTGGAGGATTTCTTTTAAAAAAATCATGAAAACCTTGCTAAAAGTTCCTCCTGGATTTTATCCCATCCCACCACTAGCCAAATATTTGTTAGTCAAAACCACAAAGAGCTTTGTTTGTGTTGAGCTTTGTTAGACCTCATAGATCTTAGTAGAGAAGCTTATTATATCTTTTGATCAAGATTCACACACCCACCATAAATTGCTTACTCTCCACTTTGGAAGTTTGTAACCACCAAATAAATTGCTCATTCTCTACACTGGAGATATGCAATACCTTGCCAAACGTTCCATAGCTAGCCTTATGCTATTCCTACACTGGGAATAAACATTTCTCTCTCTTCCTCCTTTTCATTTCTAAAATCCTTTCCTATAGATATCTGGGGAAATCTAGAGCTAAAAAAGAGAGATATATAAAAAAAGGAAAAAAAGTGAGCAAAGTAGCTCAAGAGAGGACTATGTCCTAAGAAAATGTGAGGACACATTTTTGTCTACTCACTATGTATCAAAAAAGAGAGAGTTATCATTAGCTCTAGACCCCAGAAATTAACTAGGAAGGATTATGAAATATCTCTCTATACACTTCCACATAACCACACATGCACATCTTGATCAATTTTTATGATTTGCTGCTCCTTATGATCTGAGTGTCTAGCTTAGCAATAAACATTAGGCAATTTGCTCATGATTCTTAGCCTACCTATAACTCCACATATCATTCTTTAGAAATAGGAGAGGCTACATTTTGGCCTAAGTGAGGATTTAAACACCATTGAGTGATTGAGTGAATCTTGGAGGACTTAAGCAAGTTTTTATCTTTTGAAAACCGTAAAAAAACCTCTAGACAAAATCCTAGTGAAACCTAAGCAAGATAAAAGTTTCCTATCTACTGCTTTATTTCACTCTTGCATGTTTGAAGTGAAAAGCTATAAGCCCCACATTGCTATGATTAATGATATACACTAAGTTATTTCTCACTATACAATATGCACTTGTATACATCTTAAGTTGCTATCTATTTCATGCTCTATGCTTAAACCGCATTGTTGCTCGAGGACGAGCAACAGGTTAGCTTGGGGGAGCTTGTTGATGGTCCTTAAACACCTGTTTTACCATCAACATTTTACCCAAAAATTCACCAAAAAGGCATGAAATGTAGTCAAATAGGTTTCAATCTAACAAAATTCCACATGTCCATAGATTTTTATTTGAATGCAGGATTTGGACCAAATTTGGAGAATGGACCCACCAGGGGCCGAGCCCACTCACCAGGGCCCATTTGGGTCCTAGTGGGGTGGCACCCGCCACCCCTAGGTGGCGCTCGCCACTAGGGAGGGGCCCAAACTCCCCCTGCCACGTCACTGATCTGTGTGACCACCCTAGGGCCAAATCTTGGCCCTTGGTCACTAGGTCAGTGGCATCGGAGGGCTCAGGAGGGGAGTGGCATGGATCATGACCTAATGACGGTTATCTGGACATGCATCCGCCTTGGAGGAGTCCCTGGAGACCGTAGGATCAATGACGGTGCATCCAACGGCCAGGGGGGTGGCGGCCGCCACCTAGGGCTTGCGCCCGCCACTAGGGTTTGCCCTAGGTCGGTTGGCTGCCCCCTATAAGTACCCCCCTCACTCACTTGGGCTATAAATACCCCCTGGAGGCGTCACTTCACTTCAAGCAAGGAAAGCAAGGAAGAAAGCAAAGCTAGAGCTAGAGAGCTAATAGCTTAGGATTTAGCCAAGCTTAGGCAAGTAGGTAGCTAGTAGAGCAAGGCATCCTTGCCTCATTGCCCTCGCGGAAGCGCTGCTCAAGGCTTAGCTCAAGAGTAGAAGCGTGCGAGTGATCGGTCCTGGAGCTGGGAAGAGTCTTCCTTCATCTCCAGTTCAGGTTTTGCTCTTGTTACTCAAGCACTTTACTATATTCTAGTTCATCATTTCAAGTATTACTTTATTCTACTTGCCAGTATTGAGTAGTATACTTGATTGATTGCTTGAGTGCCTAGCTATCCTACAGTTCAATTCATTTAGCCATAGTAGTTAATCTCTAGTGAGCTTAGTGTTTGATCTTTGCCAATAGGTTGCTTAGTTAGTTTAGTGTTTGATAACACAAGGTTGATATGTGCCCTTGTGGTTCCCTTCCTAAGTGATGAGTGATCGATCAACGGGCAACATGTCTCTTGGCTGTGTTGATGTGCAGGTGCGGAGCTCAGACAGTGGTCGAAGGTAAGGTGAAGGTCAAATAGGGACGTGCCGTGCCGACGGACCAGGAGCGGTGAAGGGCGGACATGGAGCTTAGACCGATGGACCGGGAGACCTGAGGACCAGCTGTGGTAGCTGGCACGTGGCGTTGACAAGCAAGAGCACATGGGGATGTGCGGAGCATCGGCCGAGTTGGGAGGAAGGTGATGGCGTCGTGACACTTGGCGGGAGGCCGAGAAGGATGGCGAATGCACTGTGCCCGACGTGGAGGCTGGACATGCTCCAGCATCGGTGCTAGAACTCGGGGTGTGCGATCCACATCCCGTCTACGACACGTGTTCGGTAGCTGAGCCTCGAAAAGCTACCCTCGACGGTTTCCGAGTTTGGGCCTCAAAACTCGGGGTGGCCGGTTTCCGAGTTTGAGCCTCAAAACTCGGCGCGGACGGTTTCCAGGTTTGGGCCTCAAAACCTGGGTGCGCGGGTTTCTGAGTTTGGGCCACAAAACTCAGCCTGAGGATAGGTTTCCCGGTTTCGGCCTCAAAACCGGGGGAAGGCCCAGGTTTCCCGGTTTCGGCCTCAAAACCGGGGGGAGGTCCGAAAGGACGGTCGACGCGTGGCGGCGTGGAGAGGCTGACGCGGAGGCGATGCTATCCACGAGGTAGGCGCGACGGTCGACTGGGCGGCACGTGGCGGCATCCTGAGGCTTGCGTCGAGGCAAAGCTAAGGGTGAGGAAGGCGCGTGGCCGTCAGATCAGCTATCAGCAGAGTTGGACCGGGATACCCCTAGGGTTGGCCGCTTCGCTCTTGTATCTAGGGGTAGTAAGAGGATTATTGTTTTAGCATATAAATAAGAGAGGCACCCCTCCTCTCTCTCTATCCTAGTAGTCATTTGTTCCTGAGCTCTCTCTCTCTAGCCCTCGCTTAGGTTCTAATCATACCTCGCTGCTATCGATCCGCAGGGAAGACTCAATCTTGTCTCTGTGTTTTGGGAACTTAAGGAAACGATACCGTATTCTCGTTGTCTCCTCGTGTGGAGGAATTTCGGCTGAAATCGAATCGAACCGTGTCTTGTGTTTTGTGTTCTTCACGTTTTGGTTTTTCATCTCCCGGAGATTTGCCTCGTTCTCCCTCTTCGTGAGATGATTTTCGATTCCACTTGAATTAATTTGTTCTTGGTCGTGAGCCCCTTCTTTCTACCAAAGGAATTCTCTCCTAACCTCACGAATCCATAGATCGGGTTGATTTCGTGTTCGTTCTTCGTTCTTCCCCCTTTTACGGTGATCCACGAATCTCTCTTGATTGACTTGGTTTGGTGCGATGATTTCTTAGGATTAGCACCCCAATACATAGAGGATCACCTGGGAGAAGTTTGATCAAAGTTCCTTTTGATTTGGTCGAGTTTTGATCGAATTGACTTTTGTCCCGAGCTGTTTTTCTGCTCTATGTTCATCCGCCGATAGTCCGCGCCCCCAGCGGCGGACAGTCCGGGACTCGGGACTCGACAGGTTTAGAACAGCACAACGTGATACTGTTCTCGGTCTCGTGACCGGCGGACAGTCCACGGTACAAACCCGCGGACAGTCCGGGACCTGCCCAGCAGACTTGCAGAACAGTCTGTGTTCGGCTCAGTTGCCGGCGGACAGTCCGGACCTCCAGTCGCGGACAGTCCGGCGTTCACCGGACAGTCCGGGAACCTGACCCCGGACAGTCCGCGAACCTGCAGAGTGTGTTGTTTTGGTTAGTAGCTTTGGCAGTTGGTTTTGGGGTTTCTCCGGGGGTTCCGCTGTACCACTAGGACATCTCCTATGGTATCCACCTACTCGTAGGTCGTGAACTCTTCAGTCGTCTCGAGTCTTTGCTTTTGGGGTGATTTTCTGGAACAAGGGCCATCCTATTCACAAGTTGAATTTGAGGCTCCCATTCACCCCCCCTCTGGTCGCTAATCCGGTCCTACAATTGGTATCAGAGCCGGTTAAGGATCTTCTCTACCTTAATCGGTTTCGGATCCTAAGGGCGACATGGATCGAGGGAACGACAAGGCTCCCTATTTCGATGGAACGAACTATCCCTATTGGAAGATTCAGATGCGTGCTTATCTCAACAGCATTGGATCTTCTGTCTGAGAGATATGCGAGAATGCTGAGTACGTAGTCCTTGCGGCTCGTGTGGGTCAGATCCAGATTGACCAACACGAGGCCAACTCCAAGGCTCGTAATGCTCTTTTGGCCAGCATCTCCCTTCCTGAGTTCGAGCGTGTCTCTGAGCTTGAGACGACACTAGAGATCTGGGTGAAGCTTTAGAGCTATCACGAGGGGACCGCTCAGGTCAAGACCAGACTCTTCGAGACCTACAAGCGAAAGTACGAGAACTTTGTTCAGTTGGAGGGAGAAACGATTGACGCCATGTTCGCTCGTTTCCAAACGATTGTGAACAAGATGCGTGCAAATCGGGCTAATTTACCCTATGACGATCATGAGAGGGCTCTCAAGTTGCTATACGCCCTGGATCCGTGGGTATGGGAGGTGAAGGTGTCGACCATCATAGAGTCTCCATCCTATGACACCCTCACCATGGACGAGCTGTTCAGCAAGCTCAAGTCCACCGAGATCGATCACCTGACTCAGGCCAAGCTGAAGAACCCATCTTCACATACCATGGCTTTGGTCTCAGGCACAGGTGGATCGATCTTCTCTGCTGACGCTTCACCTCCTCTGTTTTCTTTGTCTTCTTTGCTTACAGTCACGGAGGAGCAGTTGGAGGCGTTTGGAGACGACGAGCTCGCCCTCGTCATCACCCGGTTCTCGTGGTTTCACAACAACCGCCTGAATCGCCGGCGTGGTGGCGCACGCGAGGGCTGCTACAAGTGTGGTGATCTAGACCACTTCATGGCGAACTGCCCCAAGAACGACAAGAGCTTCCCCGGCAAGTACCGCAACTCCAGGCGCAAGGGCAAGCCGGAGAACAAGGCCGGGAAGAAGAAGAAGGGCAGCTATCACCGGGAGGACATGGAGAAGGCTTTCAACGCCGGTCGGCGTGCCTTCCTCGCCACCATCAGCGACGGCGAGAAGACCTCTGACGGCGACTCCAGCGACGATGGGTCCGAGCACAAGACAGAAGAACGCTTCAACGGACTCTGCTTCTTCGGCCACTCCTCCAAGGGCTTGTGCACCATGGCCCTAGACGAGGAGGACTCCAAGTGCCAGGCAAAGGACGCCGACACCGACGACGATGACGACGACGACGACGATGCTTCCGAGGTATCAAATTCTTCTCTTGTCGATTGTCTTACCGGTGAGCGCGATTCTCTTATCGACATAGTTCTCGGTCAGGACAAGCAACTCAAGCGAGCTATCCGAGAGCGCAACGAGTTTAAGGCTAAGATGAATGAGGCGCTTGAGTTTGCTAGGTCCGAGGTGAAGTTGACCGACGTGGAGGAGTGTGAGGAGTGCACGATGCATATGACTAACTTTGCCACCCTGGAAACCAAGTATGCCTCTTTGATTGAGGTGTATGATGAGCTGAAGAGTAGGCTAGATTTGGTGGGTGATTGCAAAGAGTGTCCCTCCCTGAAGAAGGAGCTGGAGGAAGTGAAGGCAAGGCCTTCTTTGCTGGGTGCGTGCAAGTCCTGTCCGGGCTTGCGAACTGAGTTGGCAGAAGTTAGTGCCAAGCTTGCTGAAGCCATGAAGGCCAGCTCAGTTAGCACCTTGTCCACTCCATGTGAGCGATGCATGGGGATGGAGCTTGAGATTGCCAACTGTCGGCATGACAGGATGAAGACCGAGGAGGAAAACACATACCTTCAGTCCATCCTGAGTTGGGTGTCATGCAGTGAGCCGCAGTTGGGTATGATGATCAGTCAGTTCAAGAGGGGAACTGATTGCTCGGGAGTAGGCTTTGCTTCAGGTGGGAAGGGCGCTAGTATCTTTGGCAAGATCGGTGAGTTTAGCGGAGTGAACCCGAGTGAGAAGCCATCCGCTATCCCTAAGCTTACCAAGATCACCCCACCTGAGCCTCCCAAGCCTATCACCAAGGATGGTATCCTTGATGAACCTCCCAAGGCTCCACCTCGCAAGCAAGTGTGGGTACCTAAACCTAACCATCTTAGGAACACACTTGACACCCTTCCTGACGTCTCTATTGATCCCCTTCCAAGAGGCAAGCAGCCAGCCAGAGTGAACAACCATCGCAACTTTAGGAACCAACAACCCAAGAGAGTGGTGAGGTTTGAGTGCGAGTACTATCACCATGAGGGTCACCTAGCTGAGTTTTGCTTTCGGAGGAAGAGAGACGCTAGGAAGGAGTTGGAGCTGAACAACCAGGCCAGGCACCACCCTCTCCATGGTGTGCAAGGTCGGGGAGTTCAGAGGCAGGGCGCTAGACCTGGAGGTGCACCCCGTCAGGTTGTTAGGCCCCAGGCAGCTAGACCACAGGGTGGTGGTCGTGCCCGTCGCGGTTCCGGTCGTCCTCAATACGATCGTGAGCCGAGTGTAAGAGGCTTTGATGCTCAGTCCCATAGCGGACCACCTTTTCAGTATGGTGGTGATCGCTTTGCTCAAATGGGACAAGTAGGTCAGTTTGGAGGTTTTCCATTCCATAGCAGACCACCCTTTCAGGTTGGTAGTGATCGCTATCCACCCATGGGACGAGGACAGCTTGGTGTTGCTGCTAACACTTTTTCTGGGCCTATGACACAACACTGGTATCCTTCTCAGTATACTATCCCCACTGTTGTGCCATATGCTCACTTCCTGCCTTTCTATTGATGCAGGAACTTCGGTTGGAGAACATGTGGCTCATGGATTCCGGGTGTTCGCGTCACATGACCGGAAAGAAGGAATGGTTCTCCAGCCTTAGCCCCGTGATGCACAAGGAGTACATCACTTTCGGGGATAATAGTAGAGGTAAGGTTGTTTCTCATGGAGCTATTCGGCTCAATGAGAACTTTGTTCTCAAGGATGTTGCTTTGGTTTCGAACTTGCATTACAATTTGCTTTCTGTTTCGCAACTTCTTGAGGATGATTGTGAAGTGCATTTTAAGAAGGGTCTGAGTCGTGTTTTAGATCCTCGGGGAGATCTTGTTTGTCGGATCGTCCCTTTTGGCCGTGTTTTCAGAGCCGACTTTTCTCATTCTTTCGGCTCTGCTAGATGTTTGATGGCTGGTCCTTCTTCTGATTTGTGGAAGTGGCATAGGAGGCTTGGCCACTTGAGTTTTGACTTGCTTGCAAGACTTAGCTCACTTGGCCTAATCCAAGGATTGCCCAAGCTTAAGTTTCAGAAGGACCTTGTTTGCCATCCTTGTCGTCATGGGAAGATGGTTGCTGCTTCTCACCCACCTGTTAATCAGGTGATGACCAAGCGACCCGGTGAGCTTTTTCACATGGACACAGTTGGTCCAGCTCGGGTTTGCTCAGCGGGTGGGAAGTGGTACGTTCTAGTGATCGTGGATGATTTTTCGAGGTACTCTTGGGTGTTTTTCATGGAGGGTAAGGATGAAGCTTTTCCTTTTGCTCGTGATTTGATCTTGAGGTTGAAAACTGAGTTTCCCCCTGATACTATTAGAGCTATTTGTAGCGATAATGGTACTGAGTTTGATAACTCACAGTTTGCCTCTTTCTGTTCTTCTAATGGAATCGAGCATCAGTTTTCTTCTCCTTATGTTCCTCAGCAGAATGGTGTTGTTGAGCGCAAGAACTGGACCCTTGTTGAGATGGCCAGGACAATGCTCGATGAGCATAGGACTCCTAGGCGTTTTTGGGCCGAGGCGATCAACACCGCTTGCCGTGTTTCAAATCGCATCTTTCTTTGAGCTTTCAGGAAGAAGACTTCTTATGAGTTGCGCTTTGGACGGGTTCCCAAGGTGTCTCATTTTCGGGTGTTTGGGTGCAAGTGCTTTATCCTGAAGCAAGGCAATTTGGACAAATTTGAATCTCGCTCTGCTGATGGGGTGTTTCTTGGTTATGCTTCTTATTCACGTGCTTATCGAGTTCTTAACCTTGAGACTAACCAGATAGTGGAGACCTGCGAGGTCACATTCGATGAGACTATGCCTTGTGTTTCTTCTACTTTTGATGTTGCAGGAGAACAGGAGCTGGGAGAGACCATCTTTGTGGAGGAGGAGCAGGAGAATGCCGATTGGGGTGATCCCGAGCCAAATCCACTAGCTGCCCCCGTCGACCCTGCGACGTCTATTCAGCTCGAGGACCCGATCCCACGACATCTTCTTCTTGGGGTCCTCTAGAGCCACCTCTCCAGCGAGCACCCGCTGCACCTGAGGGAGCGACAACATCTGGCAAGGGGGAGGCAACTTCGATGAGGCAAGCGCCCCAAAGCGTTCAGCAAGTTCACCCCCCGCGTCAGATGATCGGCGGCATCGACCAGCGAGTCACATGGTCGCGAGCGTATGAAATCTCTCATTTTTCTCATTCTGCATTCGTTGCTTCTTTTGAGCCCAAAGATGTTGGACACACACTTTCTGATCCTAACTGGGTCAATGCCATGCATGAGGAGCTAGAAAACTTTGAACGAAACCAAGTTTGGACCCTAGTTCCACCTCCACCAGAATGCCACCCTATAGGTACCAAATGGGTTTTCAAAAACAAAGAGGGTGAGGATGGGATGGTAGTGAGGAATAAGGCTAGACTAGTAGCCCAGGGTTTCTGCCAGAAAGAGGGAATAGACTATGAGGAAACCTTTGCCCCTGTAGCCCGTTTAGAAGCCATTAGAATCCTTCTAGCCTTTGCTGCTTCGAAGGGTTTTAAGCTTTACCAGATGGATGTCAAGAGTGCCTTCTTGAATGGGTATATAGAGGAAGAGGTTTATGCTAGGCAACCCCCTGGTTTCGAGGATCCCAAGTTTCCAAACCATGTTTATAAACTTTCAAAAGCTTTGTATGGTTTGAAACAAGCCCCAAGAGCGTGGTATGATCGATTGAAAACCTTTTTACTCTCCAAGGGCTTTAAAATGGGACGGGTCGATAGAACTTTGTTTCTCCTCAAGCAAGGCAACGATACCCTGTTAGTCCAGATTTACGTGGATGACATCATCTTTGGTGGCTCTTCTCATGCGCTTGTTGCCAAGTTTGCAGATACTATGAGCAGGGAGTTCGAGATGAGTATGATGGGCGAGTTGACTTTCTTCCTCGGGTTGCAAATTAAGCAAACCCGAGATAGGACGTTTGTGCATCAAGGGAAATACACGAAGGATATCCTGAAGAAATTCGACATGGGCGAGGCCAAGCCTCTTACGACGCCCATGCCGACGACTGCGGCGATGGACGCGGACCAGGACAGAGAGCCAGTTGATCAGAAGGAATATAGAAGTATGATTGGCTCGCTTCTGTACCTGACGGCGACGAGGCCAGATATACAGTTTTCTGTGTGTCTGTGCGCTCGTTTTCAGGCATCCCCTCGGACTTCCCACAAGCAAGCGTTCAAGCGCATCATGAGGTACCTCCGATACACTCCTGAGTTCGGACTTTGGTACTCTTCTTCTTCGACCCTCTCGCTTTGTGGTTATTCCGATGTGGATTTTGCCGGCTGTCGACTTGAGCGCAAGTCTACTTCTGGGACTTGTCAGTTTCTTGGCTCTTCTTTGGTTTCGTGGTCTTCTCGCAAACAATCGAACGTAGCCCAGTCTACTACTGAAGCTGAGTATGTTGCCGCTGCTTCTTGTGCTTCACAGCTTTTATGGATGGTTGCTACTTTGCGTGATTTTGGTCTAGATTTCAGTCGGGTTCCTTTGCTTTGCGACAGTACTTCTGCCATTAGTGTAGCAAAGAACCCTGTTCTTCACTCCAAGACCAAACACATCGATGTTCGCTTTCATTTTCTTCGTGATCACTATGAGAAAGGCGACATTGATCTTAGGCATGTAGACACCCATAACCAGGTTGCGGATATTTTCACCAAGCCTTTGGATCTCTCAACTTTTGCTAGGTTGAGAGGTGAGCTTGGTGTGTGTTTCCCCTTTTAGATGGGGGAAGCATTTTGCTTGTTGTACAATAAACTGACTTTCTAATCCTTTTTATTTTTGGGTCTTAAGTCTTTTTAGTTTTGTTTTGGCTCCGATTCTGACTTCATCTTGCATACATCTTTCATTTTCAAGCTTCATCTCTATATTCCTTAGAATGAATTCATGCTCTGATTAGTGTATGCTTCGATGATATATGATGATGCTTGTAGCTTAGGCTCTCTTTGATCACTGTTACATCTTGTGAGCTAAGCTATTTTTTCAGAATGTTGAATATGCTTAATGAATTTAAAATGTGATACATGTTCACCATTGAGATTGACAACTAGCATGTGTAGGTTGTGTTGAGGTCACTTGAGCTATTACATATATGCTAGGTTGCTATGTCTCTAGTTCTGAGTCTTTCACTTGCTTGGATTGTTCATATTCTGTTTAAAATGAACCAAGTTTTAGTGAATTGAAAAGATCGAGATGGGATTGCTCTGTCAACACAACATGGTATCGAGACTGTTTCTCATAGCACTTTGAGTTAAACTTGAGCCGTGTAGTGTAAGACCGAAACCGATGTTTTAAGCTTCCGATTGCATATGCATAGGCTTAGCACGGTTGAAAAGTTAGGCTATGACAGGTTTTCAACCTCTCGCAATCACATGCTGATTTTGAACTTGTGTTAATAACCGCTGCAATTTCTCCGATAAAAATCTGAAAACACAAGTCTATGTTTCACTCTATAGCATGATGGTTGAACTTTGTTAGGGGTAGTTCACCTTGCATACATGTTTAGCACTTGCTTGACTTCCTGTCTATACATGTTCAGTGCTATTTTGATGGTGAAACCCCTTTCTGAATGGCTTAAAACTGCTCACTTGGCTTATGCATTCATCTCTTGTATTCGGTGATCAGTTTGAGCCTTTGCTAGCAATTTTGAATGTTGCTGTGTAGTCGGATCAGCACCTTTTAGAGCATTCTTTCACTCTTTCGAGTATATACCTGAAGCTGCTAACTTGCACTTTTAATTCATATGCATTTGCTTGACTCCGATAGGCATGACCTAGCTCCGTTTTACTTATTTGAGTACTTTTCCCCTCTCTTTTGATTGCAATTTGCCCCCAAGGGGGAGAATGTTTCCAATGATGAGATTTTTTATACCTTCTGTGGTGACAATTTGCAATTTATGCTTCACTTGCTGAGGGGGAGTTCTTTGAGTGAGGGGGAGTTTTCTGCCTGCTCCGAGTTGGTCTTTATTTGATATCGATCTTTTAGCTATCTTCACCATGTTTTGATGGTTCTTGATTGGTATCGGGATTACTGCTGGTTGTGTTGAGCCTCTGTGCCTCTATCTTGAGGGACTAGCAGTAGCTGCTTCTTATGCAGTCTTCATTTGGTATCGAGCTTTCGGCTAGTGGTGTTAAGCCCTTTTCTGCCTCTTCTTGAGGACTAGCTTGCTGTTGACTTGGTTGCGTCGAACCGTTGCCCATGTCTTTGGGGACCAAGTGTTGCTTATCTCGAGTTGTTCTTCTTCGGCCTTTTCTCTCGCTTTTGGACATCTCGAGTGAGTTTTTCTCCTTCTATCTAATTCTGTTTTTCTTTTATTTTGGTTACGGTTACTATGAGTTGACGATGCACTCATCAAGGGGGAGATTGAGAACACAAGGTTGATATGTGCCCTTGTGGTTCCCTTCCTGAGTGATGAGTGATCGATCAACGGGCAACATGTCTCTTGGCTGTGTTGATGTGCAGGTGCGGAGCTCAGACAGTGGTCGAAGGTAAGGTGAAGGTCAAGTAGGGACGTGCCGTGCCGACGGACCGGGAGCGGTGAAGGGCGGACGTGGAGCTTGGACCGACAGACCGGGAGACCTGAGGACCAGCTGTGGTAGCTGGCACATGGCGTTGACAAGCAAGAGCACATGGGGATGTGCGGTGCATCGGTCAAGTCGGGAGGAAGGTGATGGCGTCGTGACACTTGGTGGGAGGCCGAGAAGGATGGCGAATGCACTGTGCCCGGCGTGGAGGATGGACATGCTTCGGCATCGGTGCTGGAACTCGGGGTGTGCGATCCACATCCCGTCTACGACACGGGTTTGGTAGCTGAGCCTCGAAAAGCTACCCTCGACGGTTTCCGAGTTTGGGCCTCAAAACTCGGGGTGGCCGGTTTCCGAGTTTGGGCCTCAAAACTCGGCGCGGACGGTTTCCAGGTTTGGGCCTCAAAACCTGGGTGCGCAGGTTTCTGAGTTTGGGCCACAAAACTCAGCCTGAGGACAGGTTTCCCGGTTTCGGCCTCAAAACCGGGGGAAGGCCCAGGTTTCCCGGTTTCGGCCTCAAAACCGGGGGGAGGTCCGCAAAAAGGACGGTCGACGCGTGGCGGCGTGGAGAGGCTGGCGCGGAGGCGAGGCTATCCATGAGGTTGGCACGGCGGTCGACTGGGCGGCACGTGGCGACATCCTGAGGCTTGCGTCGAGGTGAAGCTAAGGATGAGGAAGGCGCGTGGCCGTCAGATCAGCTATCAGCAGAGTTGGACCGGGATACTCCTAGGGTTTGCCGCTTCGCTCTTGTATCTAGGGGTAGTAAGGGGATGATTGTTTTAGGATATAAATAAGAGAGGCACCCCTCCTCTCTCTCTATCCTAGCAGTCATTTGTTCCTGAGCTCTCTCTCTCTAGCCCTCGCTTAGGTTCTAATCATACCTCGCTGCTAGCGAGCCGCAGGGAAGACTCAATCTTGTCTCTGTGTTTTGGGAACTTAAGGAAACAAAACCGTATTCTCGTTGTCTCCTCGTGTGGAGGAATTTTGGCTAAAATCGAATCGAACCGTGTCTTGTGTTTTGTGTTCTTCACGTTTTGGTTTTTCATCTCCCGGAGATTTGCCTCGTTCTCCCTCTCCGTGAGATGATTTTCGATTCCACTTGAATCAATTTGTTCTTGGTCGTGAGCCCCTTCTTTCTACCGAAGGAATTCTCTCCTGACCTCACGAATCCATAGATCAGGTTGATTTCGCGTTCGTTCTTCGTTCTTCCCCCTTTTACGGTGATCCACGAATCTCTCTTGATTGACTTGGTTTGGTGTGATGATTTCTTAGGATTAGCACCCCAATACATAGAGGATCACCTGGGAGAAGTTTGATCAAAGTCCCTTTTGATTTGGTCGAGTTTTGATCGAATTGACTTTTGTCCCGAGCTATTTTTCTGCTCTCTGTTCATCCGCGGATAGTCCGCGCCCCCAGCGGCGGATAGTCCGAGACTTGGGACTCGGCAGGTTCAGAACAGCACAGCGTGATACTGTTCTCGGTCTCGTGACCCGCGGACAGTCCGCGGTACAAACCCGTGGACAGTCCGGGACCTGCCCAGCAGACTTGCAGAACAGTCTGTGTTCGGCTCAGTTGCCGGCGGACAGTCCGGACCTCCAGTCGCGGACAGTCCGCCGTTCACCGGACAGTCCGGGAACCTGACCCCGGACAGTCCGCGAATGCAGAGTGTGTTGTTTTGGTTAGTAGCTTTGGCAGTTGGTTTTGGGGTTTCTCCGGGGGTTCCGCTGTACCACTAGGACATCTCCTAGGGTATCCACCTACTCGTAGGTCGTGAACTCTTCGGTCGTCTCGAGTCTTTGCTTTTGGGGTGATTTTCTGGGACAAGGGCCATCCTATTCACAAGTTAAATTTGAGGCTCCCATTCACCCCCCCTCTGGTCGGTAATCCGGTCCTACAGTGTTTATCTTATTAAGTCAAGTATTTGCTCTGACGTCCGCAAGGGTGTCTCTGTTCTAGGCCAGGATAGAGATAGTTAGAATATAATTAGGCGTGGTGCTTAGTTATAGACTTACCTTCAGATACGGCTATACCCCCGGATAGCTGTGGTAGCAAGCACGTGGTGACAACCCTGTGCGCCTTGAATTCCACCATGTAGTTGGTCTAGTTTAACAGTAAGGCTTGTTGTGCTAGCGTTCAACCTAATTCAGTGGTAAAGGCTAGTACGCCTCGGTACTTGACAAGATAGGCATAAAACTATACTTAATTTGGTTGCTTATTTGGCATTTGGCTATCTTGCTTCGTAGTTATCTAGGAGTAGTTATTAGATATTAGTTAGTTATATTAGTTATCCTTATTAGTTATCTATTCCCCTTATCTACCTATCCATCCACCTTACCCTAACCATTCATTTCATCCTTACCTATCCACTCATAATTCTTTCTAGCCTTTCATCTCCTCTCTTCCCTTCTCTCCTTTTTCCCTTTCTTATTCTTCGACTCTCATCCCCTCCTTGACTCGACTCATACACCACCCTAGCCTTCCTTTGGGATCAAATAAATCGACACCTGGTACTCCCAGGCGAAGTGCTACTACGATAGTTTTGTGCGCTTGCAGAATCTCCTCTAGGTAGATTGCAATCTCTCTAGATAGCTCCTACTAGTGTTGGGATTGACAACCCCATTTGACATTAGTAGATAGCTGCTTTAGCTTCACTCCTTTAGGTATAGTGACTGGATTTGCTACAAGCATTTCTGGCGCCGTTGCCAGGGATAGATTCCCTAGTCTACTCCTAGTAACGACGTTAGCAAGTGTCAACGAGCATTTCTGGGCCGTTACCGGGGATAGTTGCCTAGCTCTATCTTTAGTGAAGTTAAGAACTACCAGCAGCTGCCGGTCGCCGGACTACCTTCACCGCTCTAGTGGACGAGCCGCAGGGCTTAGGGCAGGGCCAGACAGAGGTAGAAGCAGGCCAACCCAAAGTTCTTTACTGTCCTTTAAGAGGATTTCTACCAGGGTTACAAGAACACCGGGATCTGCTTGCTTTCACAGAGAGTATGTCCTTTGGAGTCCGTTGTTGCTGCAGCTGGAGAGCAGATTCGCCCCATCCTCACTTTTCTACCTGGTCTGGCAGACCTGTTGGGGCGGTCTGACTCATATATTGAGGACTGAGTCTTTCAGTTCTATGCTTCGCTATGGGTACACCCAGACCGTGAGACCATTGAGTTCGCTTTCAGGGGGGAGCACTATAGGCTATTTTTGTCAGAGATCCAGGATTAGTTCGGCATGCGACACTCTTAGACCCGGATCCACGACCTCTGCTATGGCAGGACAGAGCCACCCAGATGCCCTCACAGTGGAGAGCAGCCGACGACAGACCTGGTACGACCGTGCACCTAGGGATCTCACCCCTATGACTCGGATCCTCAACGAGGTCCTACGACGTACCTTGTTACCCAGGGTGGGCTTCCGAGAGGGTTTTTCTCACCTGCAGCTATGGTTACTTGCTTATATGGTCAGGCAGCAGGAGTTCGACGTATGAGACGTCATTCTGTGTGAGATGGAGGACACAGTGGCAGAGGGCATCAAGGCCCGGAGGCAGCTACCTTATGCACATTGGATCTCATATATCTTATGGAAGGTAGCTGTCACTACAGGGACAGACCTAGGGCAGTCTCTCACCAGCTCCACGACCGTGTTCCCCGAGTACAACATGAGTCAGCTTCTCGGACACGGTCGGGACCGCAGGCAGCAGCAGTAGGCAGGTTCAACACCGTCTAGCTCCCGATGGCGTCCAGATGTGCCAGAGTTGGCACAGGAACAGGACGAGATGGTCCGAGTCCTTGCTGAGCAGGAGCTAGCAGACTTAGAGGGCGAGGGACAGTTTGTCGCCGAGGACCCCACAGACAGCTCTGACGAGGACTACCAACTCCCGCCTCACGCTCAGCCTCGTTCTCACGACACTGAGGCCAGGACGTCTGGTAGTGCTTCCTTCGACCCCGCTTTACTGGCTATACTATCTCAGATGGAGGAGCAGCAGAGGACGGTGACACAGGATGTCCAGCGGCTAGCCCAGGAGTAGCAGCGCCTCGCACAGGCTCAGGCTTTGGCTCAGCAGTAGGCACATGAGAGGTCTGACACTCTTCAGCAGCAGATGCTTCAGCTTCAGCAGCAGACCTTGAGCTTCATGGAGAGGGTCATGAGCGGACCCTCAGTGGCAGTGGCAGCAACCTCCACCTCAGCAGTAGCTTCAGTGGCCGCCACTTGTCCCACCCAAGAGGCACCGCCGCAGTCTCAGCAGCTACCGCAGTTCTCGGGTCCCTCCTAGTCTACCTAGTACACCACTCCACCTAGAGGGGCCCCGCTCTTCAGTCCGCTTCACACAGGATTCACGCCACGTCCGACAGAGTCACTGTTCATGACGACCACTACCGTGACGCGGGACTTGTCGGCGAGTTTCAGCGAGCTTACCGGGATGCCTACTCCAGACTTCCCTGGTTTAGTGCAGACGTGGATAGCTCCAGTTACCTCCACTACAGAGACACTTCCGAGCTCAGTCGCGTCTTCAGAGAAGACAGAGCCAGTCTAGTCAGAGACTATGATGACAGTGCAGCCTGAGTTGACACCTATTCCAGAGCTTCTGCACTCCGAGGCTCATGCGGGCACAATGACAGTGACTGAGACTATGACCACAGGGCAGAAAGAGCAGCTTGAGCAGTCAGAGCAGCTCGAGCAGACCCAGATCGCTTCTCTAGAGCTTCCAGCTACAGAGGGTCAGACTGCCGGTTCGTCGTCTTCCGACTCCGAGGTGCTCCTTCAGCAGTTCGAGCTTGCACAACGCACTCCAGAGATAGCTGCTCCTGACTCGTCTGCGCCACCTCCGCCCTCCGACGCTTAGTTTGGTGTTTGACGCCAAAGGGGGAGAGTGGTCGAGTATAGCGATAGGGGGAGCGATGTGAGAGGGATTTGACTCTTATGTTTGTTTTGTTCACATACGCTCTGCATATCGCATCCTATCTTTTGCACTATATTTATTATATATGTGTGTGATATGGACCTCATGACACGTTTGTTCTCACTATGATATTCTATATGACATGTCATTTCATTTCGCTCGATTACTTGCGCTTAATTCTCACTTGTTATGTATTCGAGCTTTATTACTATTGCACTTGCTATTCACTCTAACTTGTTGAGTGCAGGACACTGGCATGATATGTATGAGCTTGCCCCTAATCATTTTCTCTTATCTATTGCAAGCTCATACATGTCATGATATTGAAAACCTCTTCTCTCTATACTCGACGTTGTGTTGTCATCAATCACCAAAAAGGGGGAGATTGAATGCATCTTGGCCCCTAGTGGGTTTTGGTGATTGGATGAAACATAAGATTACTGTGACTAATGTGTGTTTTGCAGAAACAGGGATGAGTTAGGTCACAGTAATGGTGATGATACGGGCATATGGAGTTCATGTCCCCTGGCGATGGAAATCGTTTTGGTTTTCAAAGGACAGATGACGAAGACGGTGGTAGGCTAGGCTAAGTGTCATATGGTGTTGGAGGACACTTAGGTAGTCTTAGGTCTTTGTTTTTCCTTTGGCCGTACTATAAAGGGGAGCGTGAATCAGTAGCTTGACCTAGATGAGTCTATTGAGGTAGGTGTGGTGCATGTTATTTCATAGCCCTAGGTAGCTCAGAGAGACCCTTATGTCGTGAGGATGAAAAGTCTTTAAGGCAGCGTCGCAATTCGAAGTCATTTCAGCCCTGAAATGGGCATCGGACGCTGGGCTTAGTGGCATCAGACGCGCGTCCGATGTCACTTAGACTTGAGAGTGCTGGCTGCATGGCATCGAACGCTCCGATGTTATCACATCGGACGCGCCTGTGCCACTGTTCATGAGAGGGTGCCCTGAGGGGCACAGCGGACGCCGGCATCGGACGCTGAGGGTTAGCGTCCGATGTCCATGCAAAGAGGTTCTAGAGAGGTCAGATTTGCATCGGACGTTTCCGAGGCAGATGCATCGGACGCTGACCAGCATCCAATGTCACATAAACCTGCGTGTTAGAAAAGTATAGTCGACCGTTGGGTTGAGGGCATCGGCGCGGTCGATGCCAGGCATCGGCACGTCTGATGCCCCCAAAATCTGTGCTGTTTGTAGCTCTTTTGGATGGCCGGTTGGGGGGAATATTTATACTCCTCCTCCACCTCCTTTAGAATGTTCTTGCCCACTCCATCTGTTGAGAGACACATTATGAGTGTGAGAAAGAGCAAGAGCCCTGGTGAGGTTGAGAGAATTGCTAATTGTGAGAATTGAGTAGCAAGTGTGTATCCATCCATCTCTTTGGCCTTGTCTTGGTCAAGTGAGAGTTCTAGCTTGTTACTCTTGGTGATCGGCATCACCTAGACGACTTGGTGGTGATCGTGAAGCTTGGAGAGCATCTGGAGGCTTTGTGGATGATCCAAGAAAGATTGTGACCTGTAGTGAGCGATTCACCGGGCCAGAGGGGCGAAGAATCAGCTCATAGTGAGCACTTGATCCTTGCGTGGATGAAGGGGGAGCGATACCCTTGCGCGGGTGCTCCAACGAGGACCAGGGGGTGTGCCAACACCTCGATACCTCGGCAAAAAGATCGTCGAGTCATTTTTACTCCTTTTACATACGCATTTACCTTTGAGCAATTCAATTCCGCAAATTACTTGTTATTTCATAATTGAATTGCCATGCTAGAGTAGGAATGGAATAGGTATAGTCTTTTGTGCGGTAGAATTTAGAGAAACACACTTCATAGCACAAATGGGTTAATTGGGCTTATTAGGATTTAATTATCGCAGGAAATTTTAGAAAAGCCCAATTCACCCCCCTCTTGGGCATCTTGATCCTTTCACTCGGCAACAGTTGTTTTTGGCCAAAGAACAGATGCCCAACGGACGGCCAACATTCCTGCGGAAGGAGTTGAGAAACATCTTCTTCTTCCTTGTGTCTTCCTTCTTCTTCTTTCTGCCACCGAAGAATGAAGAAGACTGATTTGAAAATTATTCTCCCTAGTCCTTCATCGTGGCCAGATCCAACCACAACAAAATGAAGAAGGGACCGGAAAAAATTATTCCATGGCGGCGACATCATCTCCGTCTTGATGCCGAAGCCCAGAAACAAAAGTCTCCATGTTGTTTTATCGATATAGATGTTGACGCCAAAGTTGTCGTCCGTGGGAGTTTTACTAAAGTTTTGTTTGCATTATATCCACGACTTTACTATATTAGTGTCTTGTTTGACACAACTTAGCTTCACTATTGAAGTTGTTTTTCAGTAAAACAACTTCATGGGTAGCTTTTTGGTGAAGTTGAGCTATTTAGATGATGTTGTTTAGCAAAACAACTTCACATGTGGCACCGAACACATAAAATGACTATAATGCCCTTCACTTTTCTTTTTTTTATTTTTTCTCTCCTTGAGCATGAGGCGTTCGTGATTCTTTGTTCCGATGAGTTAAAAAAAGGCTCTTCCTTGCGATGCGACCAATCCGTCAAGACACATGACAGACTAGAGGCGGCGGCTAAGAAATTTGGTAGGACAAGGAGTGGTTGGGGATGTAACGGGAGAAGGCTGGCGGTGGCAAATTCTGGAGACAAAGATTTGGTGGGTATAAAAAATTTTAGGCACGACAGAAGAAGATTTTTGGGGAGTTTTTCAATCCAACATAGGGAGGAGGGAGAGGAGTTTTTTTTCTTTCTTTGGTATACGAGACACGCAATACGTCATGGGAGTGAAGGCAAGCCACAACTAATCTTACAATCTTACCAATCTAAAAAGAATAAAAGATGGACAAGCTTTTAGTGCGGTAAAATTTTGGTCCGCTACTTCGGTCCGCCTCGCGCGAACAAAAAAAATGGAAAGTCACCTGCCTCCCCGTGCGTATGCATAGTTGAAAGAATTTATACAATGCCTAGAGGGGGGTGAATAGGCGTATCTAAAAAATTCAACACAAAACTCAATGTCACTTGTTAGCAACTGTCAGAACTTCCGACAGTTTGGGTCAGAACTTCCAACGTGTCAGAAGTTCCGACGCAAACTGTCAGCAGTTCTGACTCCCTATGGGAGATGAACTACAAGTGCTTAAATGAACTTTGTGAGCTTAATAACTTACAACCCCACTTCCTAGTGGTAATATGAAGATGTAGGAATACTTCCTTGACCTTGGAATGCCACCAAATCGTAGATCGAGTCCAAACCCTACAAATGAGCTTAAGAGAGATAGAGACTACAAATATGTAAGTAATAACCAAATGAATCACAACAACAACAACAACAACAACAACAACAAACACACGAGACAAAGGATTTATCCCGAGGTTCGGCAGCCCCACAAAGGAGCTCCTACGTCCTTGTTGTTGAGGTGACCACTAAGGTCATAGTCTCTTCCAACTCCCTTCCTTTCTCAAGGTTACCACAAAGGTCACTTGAGATCTTCACTAAGAAATCAAGGGTAATACAAACATTCCAAGGCTCTTCCACAAGATGGAGGCTCTTGGACAACGCCTAGCCAGCTAGGGTTCCAAGAACCCAGGACTAATAGACACAGATCCAACCGGCTTGACGAAGAAATCAAGTGCTCAAGCTTGGGGAAGTGATTTCCTCATTCAATCCACTCACTCTCCAATCAAATCCCTAGGGAAATTGAATATGGGAGCAAAGAGTAGAGGAGAAGAGTGCTTTTTAGGGCTTGGAATCTTTTCAGGTCGAGGTTGAGCTAAGGGGAATGAGTCACTTCCTTAGGAGAGAGAGATGGGTTATTTATAGTCCATGTGCAAATTTGACCATTCAGACTCATGTCGGAAGTTCCGACGCAAAACCCAAAACTCCTGACTTGCACTAAAAGTATTGTGCATGGACCGAGGAAGAGAGCCGAGAGAACAGAGGCCAGAAGTGCTCTTTATAGTGGCCCTCTTTATAGTGCGGCATACCTAAACTCAAAGATTATAAAAATGTAAACTCAACGACCCACTTTGAGTCCAGTGCCTTTTCCTTAATCAAGAATTGAGGGTCATCTTTCCATATTTGTAATTACTTTAATTCTTTCATGGACTAATCTCTGCGAGATATCTCGATAGAAACATATTAGTCCCTAATTTGGATGTCATCAATACAACATAACCCACATAGGGGGGGGGGAATGCACTTTCAATCTCCCCCTTTTTGGTAATTGATGATAATTGCTGACATTTCTTAGCACAACCACCAAAAGACAGGTTAAGATCTATCCCTAGTAATAATAATGCCAGAAATGTGGGTAGACACCTCTTAGCATCACTGTAACGCTAGGCTGTCACCACTAGTAGTAACACTAGAGATGTGATTGTATTTATGAACATGGCACTTTTATAAAATATGGAATAAAGGTTATCCGCAAGAGCACAGATAAAATACACCCGTTGTAGCATTTCACCAGGAATGTTCAAGGTAACGTTATTTATAGTTCTACCATCGGGAGCTTAACAGGGTTAAGAATGAAAATGATATGGCTAAAGAATTACATATACATATACTCAGATATAAATCTAATAACTACCTCTATCTTTACAGGGGTAAGGCAAAAGGATAATAATAAAGAAAGGATAAATAAGGTAAATAACAGAGATTGGCAGAGATTCCATAATTAGATAGAAACTCATATGATCAAGTAGAATTCAGAATTAATTGATAAGTCAAGATATTAGATTCCTAAGTTATATTACTTCTATCAAGTCTAAGTCAACTCTAGCATACATTATCATCTATAACATAATTAATCATCCACCCATACATAAGGAACATTACGATAGAAGTTCATATCCAGAGTAATTCCTTCTATGTAACCATGTTCTACTTGGCCTAGACTCAGGGAGTGGACTACAAAGGAATCGACGAGGCTATAAGAGTCACTGTCGCGAACTACCACTTGCTGGCTCAGAGAATAGGGTGCATTCATAGGTAAACATACTAAGCACCATGCCTACATTATATCGACCACTTAATCCAATCTGGAATCAAACTAAGCGCTTTACGAACATATGTATGAACTTATTATTAATCATAACTATATCAAGCATACAACTAGAATAAACTAAGAATGATAAAGAGGAACATAATGATATAATTGAAGTAGCACAAAGTCGAATGAGGAAAGACAATAATAGAATTACCAAATCTCCTAACGGCGATCCAGAATCCTGAGCCGCGCTCATCTCTACTTGTATCTACCTAAATCTAATCCTCACTTGAAGTAGAGCTCTAATCTAATCTCTAATCTCTGGAAGCTCTAGCTTTGCCTCTGAAGATCTCTAATGCCTCATCTCTATTGAATAACTGAAGATGCCTCAGGGAGGGGGTCTAGGTCTGCTTATATAGGCCGGTGGGATGAACCGCAACCATCAGATCAAAACCGACCTTGAACAAGGGCTTAGATGCGTCGAGGAGGCCGGTTAGGTCACGTCAAACGAAGATGGGCCGCCTTCTCCCTGGGCTCAGGCCGGCCAGCCTGGTGGTGGCTATATTGCACAGATACAGATACGTGTATCGGTATCGAAAGGATACAAATACGCAGATATAATATTTTTTTTCAAAACACTGATACACGGATACGTTTAAGTATTTTTTAATACAATAAATATAGAAGAGTACACATTAAATTTTTAATATATAAAGTGCATACATTATAGTGTGCTGATACACCAAATTCACAAATAACAAATTCATACTCCATACTAGAGTAATAAAGTTCCCAGTTGAGGAAATTAAGGAACACAACAATCTAAAGTTCTATTACATCAAGATGAAAAATCTCAAATATTAAGTAGTCTTGTTCAGGAAATTAATAAATGACATGATTGTTGTTACTGACATAATTCAGCTTGCATCCATCAAGCTTCTCCTTCCTCGTTTGTTTCATCTCCATCAACAGAATCAAGATGTAGATCACCCAAACCAAAAGTCACACTTTGTAAGTCAGGCTCATCAAGAGAGAGATCAGCCACTTCAAGAAATCCTATACCATCAAGTGAATCAAAAGAATCTCCTCCCACATCCCACATCATTTTCTCTCCTGCCTTGTATGCATCTGTTCTTCTTGACAGATGCCTCAAGTTTGAATGCACAAAGACCAAATCTTCAGCACACTCTGGAGTTAAGGCATTCCTCTTGACACTATGGATAAAGCTATATGTACTCCAATTTCTTTCACAATAAGATGATGAAGCCGGCTGACTGATCAACTTGATGGCTAAATTCATCAACAGAGGAATGGATTGTCCATGATTTGTCCACCAAGTCATAGGGAAAACTAGTCACAAAAAACGTCATAGGGGAAACAGACCATCTATCATGGATTGAATCAGGATCATTAAATTCTTCTGAACAACTAGAGAACCTTGAGTACTCTTCTTTTACTCGAACCAATTCTTTTGGATTGCGAAAGAACTTCTTGAAGCATGTCATCCTCATTTGCGATACATCTCTATCCTTGTGGGGAGGTACACACCCAACACTCTCTTTAAGCCACTTTTTGGTGTAGAATCTGTAGTTGAAAATTTGAAATTATATTTTGAATGAATAAAAACGAAACTGAATGCTAAAATTATAGTTTAGATTGTTACCTTGGATTGAGTGAATGAGCCAAACAATGAAGTGGATTATTCCCTTTTTTCCACCTAGCAATCAATATGTCATGAATAACAGTGAATAAGTCAGAAACCTCATCTAGTTCCTTCCCTTCATATTTATATATCTCCTTCTTCACTTTATCAATCATTGAATCCCACATTTCATAAATTAAGTAAAGACATGGTGCGTCGGTATCTGCTACTCGTATCATTTCATAAATAGGAGTAGTAATCCTAAGAATATACTCCACTTTGCCCCACCACACATCACTAAGTATCTTTTCCTTAACATGTTGGGCAGTTTGGGTAGTTTGAGCATGCTCTCTGTAGATGTTCCACTTGTCACTAATCACCATGTGCTGCAGGGTTGTTTTTACGTCAACAAACCGTTTCAACATACATACAACTGAGGCAAATCTTGTTTAGGCAATAGAAAGCAACTTCAACTGGCTAAACTCATTGAACATTGAAAGCCGCCTGCCATGATTCATTATATAATTCTTGATCATAGTAGCATCAGATTTAATATCTTGAAAAAATTCAAGTTGTTCCCAAGCAAATAATTCTTCAGCAGTAGGGTTTCTTCCTATTTTAGGTTCACATATGCTTTTCAAAGCAAGATTCAGAGTATGCACAACACATGGTGCCCAAAATATATTATCATATTCAGCTTCTATTAAGAGACCAGCACCTTTACAATTTGAAGCATTATCTGTGATTATTTGTACCACATTTTGTCGACCTACTTCTTCAATAATACTTTGTAACTTATCAACTATGCATTCTTTTGATTTGTACTCACCTTCACAATTATCAGCTCTCAAGAACATAGGTGCCTTCTCAGAAACAACAACAAAGTTGATGATTGGTCGCCTCTGAGGATTTGACCAACCATCTGTGCATATTGTGACTCCCTTTTCTGACCACGTGCTCTTTGTGCTCTCCAATAGAGACTCTATGTGTCTCCTTTCCTGCTTCAAGAGTGTCTCCCAGACTCTATTATAACCAGGAATCATGTAACCTTGCAGGTTGTGACTACAAGCAAACGAAAAGGATTCTCGAAAATATGAATTTCTCAGAAAATTGAAAGATATCCCTGCACACAAAGAAAAACAACATATACCACTTCAGATTGTATAAAATATGAAAACATAGACAAAGAAAAGTATTGTTGCTTGCTGCATACCTCCAAAATAAATTGCTCTAGAAATTAAAGCATCCAAGTGATTGCGGTCTTCCAAAGCCCAAGCTTTTTCTAATGCAGAAGCAGGCCTCTTGTTCTTTTTGTTGCTATCATTGCCTGAAAAAGGTGCAGTAGGCAAGGAGAGAATACACTGCTTCCCTCTTTCCACTAGTTCTTTACACCTTTGAACTTCCTTTCTCATTTCACTAAGCATTTCATATGTAACCTTTGGACATTTAGATATCCCTTTTCCTGTTTTTTGCAGCAAATGTGCTTCAACTCTAGTGTAGCTACTGAGTTTTTGCAGTGGACAATATTTGCATCTCCATAAAGCATTCCCTCCACCAGTTTTAGGCCTCTCTAGAATGATGACATGATCCCATAGTGGAGCCTTAATGTTAGTTGTAGTCACTATAGATCCTACACTAGCACTAGCAGAAGCACTAGTGCTACTCAAATTTGGAGATGCCATCTATTGCATATTGGATACAAATAATAATAATTAGGAGACAAGAAGTCAAAAACTAAGCAATGGCTAAGGGAGAATGAAAATAAAATCACCTATCAACAGTCACACTCACCGGTCACCACTGGCCATCGCTGGAGCCTGTAGATTGCCGGATCTGCGCTATGCTGCTGGCTACTGCTACCGGAGTCTGCAGGTCATCGGATCCACGCCGTGTCCCTAGCTGCTCCTGCCAGATTGACGCCATCCTGTCCTATCCGTGGAGAGAAGGAAGAACGAAGAACCGAAGGTCGGTGGAGGCTCGTCACCGGTGGAGGTTCATCACCGCTGGAGGCTCGTCGCCGTTGGAGGCTCGTCGCCGGCGCCCGGTGGAGCGGCGGCGCTACTCCTCTCGATCTTGACCGCTGAGCAGGATGCGGCGTGCGACATTGAGCGATGCTAGTGCAGAGCTACGTGACTTGCCTCCACAGGATGCAACACGTGAGGGAAGTTCGGGAGAGCTAGGTTAGCTGGTGCCTTGTTGGGCCGATTGGGCCGTATTGAACTACAAATACGTATCAGCCCATGTATCAGAAAATAGATAAATTAAATAAAATTGGATACTTCGAGGATACGTATCGGCCGCGTATCCCATGTGTATCCGTATCAGGTACGTATCCGATACGGGATACGACCTGGACCTGACGTATCCATGTTTTGTAGGGTGGTGGGGCCGGCCGGCCCCACCTAGCAGCCGCCAGGCTCTGCCTTCGTTCTGGTGTCTTCTAGAACCTTCCTTGTTGCCCTAACCTGAGTTTCGATCTGTTTGCACAATTCATCATATTGGATTAGGACTCTCTAAGAATATATATGATGAATGATTGGCATTTATGAGGAAGGTTAGAGGATTTTCCTGGTTAAGTCTTTACTTCATATGCACTTAATGTTTATGACTAACCGGTGATGTTGAGTTGTGGTGTGTTACCTGTGCCGGTGTGCGTGTGCAACATGTGTATCTTGGCTGTGTTGATGTACAGGTGTGGAGCTCAAAGACAATTGTCGATGGCGAGGTGAAGGTCAAGTAGAGATGTGTCGTGCCGATGGACCGGGAGCGGTAAAAGATGGGTGTGCCGTGCGGCGGACGTGCCATGCCGATGGACCCGGAACGGTGAAGGGCGCACGTGAGGCTTGGACCGACGGACCGAGAGGCTGGAGGACTAGCTGTGGTAGCTGGCACATGGCATCGACGAGCTAGAGCACATGGGGATGTGCGGTGCATCAGCCGAGTTGGGAGGAAGACGATGGCGTCGTGACGCTTGGTGGGAGGTCGAGAAGGAAGGCGAAGGCGTTGGGCCCGGCGTGGAGGCTGGACATGCATCAGCATCAGTGCCGGTGGTCGGGGTGTGCGAACCACATCCCGTCTATGGCGCGGGTTTGGTAGTTGAGCCTCTAAAAACTACCCTCGACGGTTTCCGAGTTTGGGCCTCAAAACTTGGGGTGGTCGGTTTCTGAGTTTGGGCCTCAAAACTCGGGGTGGACGGTTTGCCAGGTTTGGACCTCAAAACCTTGGCTGGCGGGTTTACCGGTTTGGGCCTCAAAACCGGGCGGAGGTTCCTATGCAGAACGGTCGACACGTGGCGGCACCGAGAGGCTTGCGTTGCGGCGAAGCTATAGGTGAGGAAGGCGCGGTGGTCGACCTGACGGCATGTGGCGGCATCCTGGAGCTTGCATCGAGGCGAAGCGAAGGATGAGAAGGTGCGTGGCCGTCGGATGAAAATTGCCAGAGTTGGTCGGCTTTACCCCTTGGGGGTATTTGGGTTGAGTGCTTCAAGTAAGGGCATTTTGGTCTTTGAACGTGCGCCTATATATATGTGAAGGGGCTGCTAGGGCAGCTATCCTTGGAGTGTGCCATTCTCATTTTGCTAGTGTGAGAAGAGGCTAGGGTTAGGAAGAGAGGAGTGGCTCTTGTTCTTGAGCTTTTCACCATCCGCGCTTTGTTGTTGTGAGGAGTAGCTTGTAACTCGACATCGTGTGCTACACAATCCATCTTCTAGTTGAAATCCAAGGATCAATTTCGTACTCCTCTTTGTAGTCTCTAATTTGGATCGAATTTGCGTTTTTGTTCTTCGTGTTTCGGGTTTTCCCCTCCCGGAGATTTGCCTCGTTCTCCCTCTCCGAGAGGTGGTTTTCGATTCCGTTTGAATCAAGTTGTACTAGTACGTGAGTGTCATCTTTCCACCGAAGGATTTCCTCCCAAACCTCACGAGCACATAGATCAGGCTGTTTTTGCATTCGTTCTCCAAACTTTCTCCTTTTCTAGTGTTCTTCAGATTTCTCACGGATGAGATGGTTTGGAGCGATGATATCCTAGGATTAGCTTCCCAACACGAAGAAGAACACTTGGGTGAAGTTTGTTGCAGCCCCGTTCAATTTGGTTGAGTTCCAATCAAATTTGAGTTTGATACAGGCTGTTTTTAGGCATTTTGGGCATTCCCGGACTGTCCGGCACTCATCCCCGGACTGTCCGGGGGTTGGGGCTGTTCACGGGCAGCAAGGTTACTGTTTTCGTTTTAGAATGGCGGACTGTCCGGGCCTCATTCCCAGACTGTCCGGGGTTCAATAGCGGACAGTCCGCGATTCAGTGGCAGACAGTCCGCCACTGCACAGTTTTGCTGTTTTCGTCCGTATCTTTTGCGTTCGAGCTCCGATTTGAGACCCGTTTGTTGCGTTGGTTTCCTAACTTCTTAAGGATCATTCCAAAGTACTTTTGCCACCATTGGTCAAAGTATTTTTGGTCAGACACTTCCTTCTTCTCCATAGGAGTTAAGTGTTTCGCTTTCGGAGTTTCATCGGTTCTAGCGTCCGTATCTTTTGCGTTCGGGCTCTGATTTGAGATCCGTCTATTGCGTTAGTTTCCTAACTTCATAAGGATCTTTCCAAGGTACTTTTGCCACCAGTTGGCCTAAGTATTTTTTTTTCGGACACTTTCTTCTTTTCCATAGGAGTGGGGTGTTCTGTTATCAGAGGTTCGATTGTTCTAGGAGGCTTCTTTTCCTACTTTGTGGTGACCCGCTGTGTTCTAAGGGAACATCCACCTAATCATTTGGGTTGTGGTCATCACAGTTGTGGCTCTTAGCTTTTGGGGTGATTTTCTAGGACAAGGGCCATCGTTTCTTGAGTTGAAATTTGAGACTCTCATTCACCCCCCCTCTGGTCACCAATTCGGTCCTTCAATTGGTATCAGAGCCAGTTAAGGATCTCTCTACCTCTATCGGTTCCGGATCTGTGAAGGTGACCTTTTAGAGTGATTTTGCTTCTGACTTTGTTTGTCGAGGTGTTGAGCTTTTATCTTGCTAACACTAACGGTGCTTTTGCAAATGGCACCAAGTTCCTCTACTATTGTGTCTTTGTCCTCAGGTTTGAATCATGGACATGCGATCGAGGATGACATTTCCGGAAGAAGGAGGATTGCGGCTCTTGAGGTAGAACATGAGGTGGATGCTTTGCTGGACTTCCTAGGAGATGATGAGTATTCAACGTAGGATCGTATACGTGAACTTGGCAAGGCCAAGAAAGGTACACTTGCCGCTAGTCTTGGGATTTTGTCCCAACGATTTGATGCTTGCTATGATGATAACATAATGAAGGACCGAGAACTCTACCAGAAAGCGACCAGAGGGGGGGGTGAATGGGAGCCTAAAAATTTCTCTCAAAACTTTGGCCTTTGTCCCAAAAATCAACCCCCAAAAACTTCGACCGAAAACATGATGCCCACGACCCTTGGAAGAGGGTGGATGATCCCTAGGATCACAGCGAGGCACCACCAAACGAGAGCACACCAAACAACAAAAGCTCCGGCTCAAGTTCAACCCCAAAAACCTACCCTCGAGCGTAGATAGAAGGCTACATCGAGAAATCTCCAAATACATATGCTAACAAGTAGCAAAAATACCTAGAGAGGTTTCTTGGTGAACTCTAGGGCCAAACGAGAAGTCCGAAAACCAAGCGGAAAAGCTGGGAGAGCAAACGCACTAAAGCTCAACACACAGCAGGATCCCGGACTGTCCGCGGGTACGGTCCCGGACTGTCCGTGCCTACTGCGGACTGTCCGCGAACCTGTGGCGGACTGTCCGCCGGCCAAACGGACAAAACAGCAAGGTTGCTGAAGACTTCTGCTCGACTCCCGGACTGTCCGCGAGTCCCAACGACGGACTGTCCGCCGGTCAAAAATCACTCACACGGCCGAAACGCGCAGCTACTGAGTCGGCTGAGCCCCGACGCGCGGACTGTCCGCGGGGTGGTTGGCGGACTGTCCGCGACCACCCAGTGAGGGCGATTTTGGTCGCCCTTCACCCAAATCTCCCCAAATCCGATTCAAATCAAAATCCCTTGTTCCCAAACTTGGAGAAGATGATCATGAGGTAGTTGGAAGACTATCCCCAAGAAATCATCCGCTCAAATCAACTCAATCAGCGACAAATTGAAGGGGAAGGTGTATGCACCGAAAAAGCATTACAAAACTTGAATCGACCCGATCTACTTGTTCGTGAGGAGTTAGATGAATTCCTTCAGTGGAAATGATCTTTTCACATCAAAGAACAAGTTGATTCAAGTGGATTCGAGAAAGATGCCACGTAGAGGGAGATCGAGTGACGGGAAAAACATGGAGAAACAAAGAATGCGAAGAACAAGTTCAAAACGCGAATCAAGACCACTAATTGCCAGCCCAAATTCGTCCCCCCGAGGAGACAACGGGAATCCGGTCCCGTTTCCGGAAAATCCAAATACACAGAGGTATTGTTCACCGTCTCTGCGGATCTCAGTAGCTACAGCAGGGAATGGGAAGCAGGAAAACCTAGAATGAAAATAGCAATGGCTGAGATAGTCTAGAGGGAGGGGTGGCCTCTCCTTATATAACCTAATACAATTATTCCCCTTCTACCCTTACAGTTAATGAGCGAGCAGGCTAACCCTAAGGGTATTCCTGACCAACTCGAGGTAGGTGGTGATCCGACGGCCACACCCGCACAACTGGTAGCTTCGCCTCGACGCGACCTCACCGATTGCCGCCGCGTGCTGCCACCGCTCTGCTCGTCCTTTTCACGGACCTCCCCTCGGTTTTGAGGCCGAAACCGGGAAACCTGTCGTCCGTCTGAAGGACCGAGAGTGCTACCAGAAAGCGACCAGAGGGGGGGGGGGGGTGAATGGGAGCTTTAAAATTCCTTTCGGAAACTTATCGCCACTGTCCCTGAGAATCAACCCCAAAAGCAAATTGATGCGCGTGATGTCCACGACCCAAGAGAATGGGTGGATGTTCCCTAGGAACACAGCGGGACACCACAAAAGATCCCTCACCCAAGTTCACGCAGGTCAACTAGTGACAGGATGAACTTTGGGTAACCTCAACCTCCCCCGAGCAACGCGAGGGGGATTCAGGCTATTTTGTAAAGCGAGAAGCTCGATTTCTGAAGAGCACGAAGTCAGGAATCCAATGCAACAAGCGGATCTCAAATCGAAAGTCAGACGAACAAACTGCGGACGAAAACGTGCAAAACAGCACTGACCAGACTCTGCCTGCGTCCGGTCAAGCACCACCGGACGTGTCCGGTCGTGCGAAAACTGATTTGGGACCTTACTGTTTCTGACCGGACTCTCAGAGGAGGTGTGTCCGGTCAGGCGTCCAGAGTCCGGTCGAAACAAACAAAAACCGGAAACAGTAACGCAGTCGAGTCGGTCACTGAGCCAAGCGAGCGTCCGGTCAGTCATAGGAAAAATGCGCTGAGCATTCAACGACCGGACGCACGGGGTCAGCGTCCGGTCCGCCCGTGCCCAGCGTCCGGTCACTTCAACTCAGCACCGTTCGTCCACCGATTCGACCCAATCTCACCCAAAACGAATCCTCTAGGGATCAAACTTGGTGAGAAGAGTCACAAGGAGGATAGTGAGCTACTCCTAGGAGATCATGGCTCAAACCTATCTCCAAATCGATGAATCGAAGAATTTCGGGGGAAAGGAGAAACATTTGACCCAAAACGAAAATCAACCGATCTACTAGCTCGTGAGGTTAGAGGTGAATTCCTTCGGTGGAAAGAAGTGCCTCACGATCTAGAGCATCTTGGTTCAAACGGATTTGCAAGAAGCGCACCGAACAAAGAGATCGATCGACGGGAAAAACATGGAGAAAAGCAACCCATGAAGAATAGAAACAAAACACGAATCACAACCACGAATTTGCAGCCGTGTGGCTACCACACGCTACAACAGTGAGATTACGGTCTCACTTCCTCAAAAACTCTAGTACACAAAGGTATGATTCTCTGCGGATCTCAGTAGCTACAGCAGGGGATTGGGAGAGCAGGAAACCCTAGAAGCAAAGAGCAAATGACTGAGATAGAATGGGAGGAGGGTGTCTCCCTCTACTTATCCTAATTCTAATTCCTACTCTACCCCTCTCTAATTACAGAGCGAACTGTTGGTAGTTCTTAGCTACACCTAGGATAGGGTAACTAAAGTAGCTATCTACTAATGCCAAGCGGGGTTGTCAGTCCCGACACTAGTAGGAGCTAGCTAGCGAGAATGCAATCTACCAGGAGGAGATTCTGCAAGTGCACAGAACTATCGTAGTAGCACTTCGCCTGGGAGTACTAGGTGTCGATTTATTTGATCCCAAGGTAAGGCTAGGGTGGTGTATGAGTTGAGTCAAGGAGGGGATGAGAGTCGAAGAAAAGAGAAAAGGGAAAAGGGGAGAAGAGAGGCTAGAAAGAATATATGGATGGCTAGGTAAGGATGATTTGGATGGCTAGGGTAAGGTGGAATGGATAGGTAGATAGAGGGTAACTAAGGTTAACTAACTAACTAACTACTAACTACTCCTAGATAACTACAAAGCAAGATAACTACGAAGCGAGACAGTTACGAAGCAAGGCAGGCAAAAGACAATAAAGCAACTAAGTTGAGTAAAGTTTTATTCCTATCTTGTCAAGTATCGAGGCGTACTAGCCTTTACCACTGACTTAGGTTGAACGCTAGCACAACGAGCCTTACTGTTAAACTGGGCCAACTACATGGTGGAATTCAAGGCGCACAGGGTTGTCACCACCTGCTTGCTACCACAGCTATCCGGGGGTCCAGCCGTATCTGAAGGTAAGTCTATAACTAAGCACCACGCTTAACTATATTCTAACTATCTCTACCCTAGCTTTGAATAGAGACACCCTTGCGGATGTCAGAGCAAACACTTGACTTAATAAGATAAACACTAAACTAACTAAGCAACCTATTGGCAAAGATCAAATACTAAGCTCACTAGAGATTAACTACTATGGCTAAGTGAATTGATCTGTAGGATAGCTAGGCACTCAAGCAATCAATCAAGTATACCACTCAATACTGATAAGTAGAATAAAGTAATACTTGAAATGATGAACTAGAATATAGTAAATGCTTGAGTAACAAGAGCAAAACCTGAACTGGAGATGAAGGAAGACTCTTCCCAGCTCCAGAACCGATCACTCGCACGCCTCTACTCTTGAGCTAAGCCTTGAGCAGCGCTACCGCGAGGGCGAAGATGCCTTGCTCTACTAGCTACCTACTTGCCTAAGCTCTCTAAGCTTCTAACCTAACTCTCACTTGCTTCTCTTGCTTTGCTTCTCTTGGAAGTGTGGGATATGAGGGATATGAATGAAGTGATGCCGCAGGGGGGTATTTATAGCCCAAATGAGTGAGGGGGGTTCTTATAGTGGGCAGCCAACCGACCTAGGGTTAGGTCAGGTGGCGGGCGCCACCCCCTACTGGCGGTCGCCAGCTCCCTAGCCATTGGATGAACCGCCTCTGCTTCAACGACATCCAGGTGGTTGTCCAAGGCGGTTTGGAGGTCGGTTGCATGTCCTAGCAACCGACATTCAGCCTTGATCCACGCCACTCCTCCCTGAGCCGGCCGATGCCACTGACCTAGTGACCAAGGGCCAGGATTTGGCCTTGGGGAGGTCACACGGATTGGTGACGTGGCAGGGGGTGACACTTGGGCCAACCCAAGTGGCGGGCGCCACCTAGGGGTGGCGGGCGCCACCCCCCTTCGGCCCATTTGGGCCCTGCTGAGTGGGCTTGGCCTCTGGTGGGTTCATATTTCCAAATTTGGTTCAAATCCTGCATTCAAATAGAATTCTATGGACATGTGGAATTTGGTTAGTTTGAAACCTATTTGACTAAATTTCATGCCTTTTTGGTAGACTTTAGGGTCAAATGTTGATGGTAAAACAGGTGTTTAAGGACCGTCAACACGAACCAGCTAAACCCTAGGGTTATTCTGGACCAACTCGAAGATGCTGGTAATCCGACGGCCACGCCCGCACAACTGGTAGCGTTGCGTCGACGCAACCTCACCGATTGCCGCCACGTGCCGCCGCCGCTCCGCCTGTCCTTTTCACGGACTCCGCCCCCGGTTTTGTGGTCGAAACCGGGAAACCAGGCCTTTACGATCAGCCCCCGGTTTTGAGGCCCAAACCGGGAAACCAGCCAGCCAACGCCTGAGTTTTGTGGCCCAAACTCAGAAACCCGCAGCGCCCAGGTTTTGAGGCCCAAACCTGGAAACCATCCTCAGCCCGAGTTTTGTGGCCCAAACTCGGCAAACCCGAAGCACCCCCAGGTTTTGTGGCCCAAACCTGGAAACCATCCACCCGATGGTTTTTCTCTGGCTCTACCACCAAACCGAAGCTGTAGGAGGGATGCACCGCCCGTGCACCCCGTCCATCGACACGTGTCCCCAGGTCCTCGACCCGAGCAACACCATGCCCCGCAAGTCTTCGCTCGTCGCTGTCCCAGGCTGCCAGCCACCACAGCTGATCCTCAGGCCACCGGTCCCTCAGTCCAAGCCTCAGGTCCGCCCTTCACCGCTTTCGGTCCGTCGGCCCGGCACGTCTCTACTTGACCTTCACCTTGCCCTCGATCACTGTCTCCGTGCTCGACACCTGCACAACACAAGCCAAAGAACCTGCGATCAAACCCGTTGAAAATCACTCATCACTTGAGACTCAGCATACACCCCTGTATCCGCAATCTCCCCCTTGATGAGTGCATTGTCAACTACACACACAAATCATAATGGAAATAGAAGGAAGAAGAAGGAGAAGAGAGAACTCAACCAAATGACCCAAAAACATAGCAAAGCCGAAGAAGGTCAAGTGGAAAGAGCAAGACAACTTGGTTCCCAAAGACATGGGCAACGGCTCGACGCAACCAAGCAAAGCAAAGCTAGCCCTCAAGAAGAGGTAGAATAGGCTCAACACCGCTAGCAGATACCAATTGAAAAATCAAAGCAAAATGCTAGTCCCTCAAGACAGAGGCACAGAGGCTCAACACAACTAGCAGAAAGCTCGACATCAACTGAAAAGCTCGATACCAACTGAAGCCAACTGAAGCAACTGCTAGTCCCTCAAGATAGAGGCAAGGGCTCAACACAACTAGCAAAGCGCTCTGAACCAATTGGAAATTTCAAAAATTTATCACGAGCAAAACTCCCCTTGCATGGTGCACACAACCAATTCCTCTCCCCTTAGTTGAACATGGGAGGCATGATTTGTCCAAATTCTCCCCCTTAGTTGAAAATACACCATCAAGCAAAAGGAACCGAAAGCAATTTTCTCCCCCTCAGAAAATGCACCATCAAAACTGCCAACAAGAGAAGTTCTCCCCCTTCCAAAATGCATATGAGTCACAATGCAAGTTAGCAGCTTCAGGAATACAGTCAAGAAAATGCAAAGATGCTCTAAACAGTATAGCTCCAACGACTCACTGGAAAGCATACAAGCTAGCGAAGGCTCAAACTGATCACCAAATATGAAATATGAACATATGAGCAAAGTGAGCAGTTTTTAGCCAAAAAGGTATTCACCATCAAAATAGCACTACACATGTATAGACAGGAAATCAGACAAGTGCTAACCATCTATACAAGGTGAACTACCCCTAGCAAAGTTCAATCATCATGCTAAAGCATGAAACATAGACTTGTGTATCCAAATTTTATCGGAGTTGCAGCGGTTAAGATTACACAAGTTCAAAATTCAGCATGTAATTGCGAGAGGTTGAAAGCTTGTCATTGCCTAACTTTCCAACTGTGCGAAGCCTATGCAGAAGCAATCAGAAGCTTAAAGCAACAGTTTTGGTCATACACTACACAGCTCAAGTTTAACTCAAGGTGCAATGAGAAACAGTCTCGAAACTGTGATGTGTTGACAAGCAATCCCATCTCGATCTTTTCAATTCTCTTAAAAACTTGGTTCAGATTTTATTGACAGAATATGAACAGACCAAGTAATTGATAGACTCAGAACTAGAGACATAGCAACCTAGCATATATGAAAAGCACGAGTGAATTCAACACATCCTACACATGCTAGTTGCATATCTCAATGGTGAACATTTTCAAGTTTTATGTTTGTTAAGCAGATTCACCATTCAAAAATAGCTCAGCTCACAACATGTATTAGTGATCAGAAAGAGCATAAGCTACTAGCATCAACATATAGCATCGGAGCACACTAAACAGAGCATAATTACATTTTAAAGATTATATACATGAAGCTCAGAATGTAAAAGCGTATGCTGAAATGCAAACGAAAAACAAAACAAACGAGAAAATAGTCAGACTATGATACAAGATCAAAAATGTTTCCCCCATCTAAAAGGGGAAACACACACCAAGCTCACCCCTCAACCGATTAAAGGTTGATTCGTCCAAAGGCTTGGTGAAAATATCAGCCAACTGATGATGAGTATCGACATGGCGAAGGTCGATATCACCCTTCTCATAGTGGTCTCGCAAGAAGTGAAAGCGCACATCAATGTGTTTGGTCTTTGAGTGAAGCACGGGGTTCTTAGCAACGCTAATCGCACTCGTGCTGTCACAAAGTAAAGGTACGCGAGAAAAGCTCAGACCAAAATCACACAAAGTGGCCATCATCCAAAGCAACTAAGAACAGCAGCTAGCCGCAGCAACATATTCAGCCTTTGTGGTAGACTGAGCGACACTAGACTGCTTGCGAGAGGACCACGATACAAGAGAAGAACCAATAAATTGGCAAGTCCCAGAAGTGGACTTGCGCTCAATGCGACAACCAGCAAAATTGGCATCGGAATAACCGCAAAGGGAGAGAGGGTGGAGGAAGCTGAATACCATATCTCGAACTCAGGTGTGAAACGAAGGTACCTGAAAATGCGCTTGACTGCCTGACGGTGAGAAGTGTGCGGCGACGCCTGAAAGCGCGCGCACAAGCACACTGCAAACTGGATGTCCGGGCGTGTCGCCGTCAGGTAGAGCAGCGACCCGATCATGCTTCGGTACTCCTTCTGGTCCACAGCTTCTCCATCCTTGTCCACATCCAGGGCCGTCGTGGTCGACATGGGTGTTGGAAGAGGCTTGGCCTCACCCATATCGAACCTCTTCAGCAAGTCTTTGGTGTACTTGCCCTGGTGCACAAACGTCCCTTCTCGGGATTGCTTAATTTGCAATCCGAGAAAGAAAGTCAGCTCGCCCATCATACTCATCTCGAACTCCCTGCTCATAGTATCTGCAAACTTGGCAACCAAAGCGTGAGAAGAACCACCGAAAATGATATCATCCACGTAAATCTGGACCAAGAGAGTTTCTTTGCCTTGCTTGAGGAGAAAGAGCGTTTTATCCACACATCCCATTTTAAAACCCTTAGCAAGCAAAAAGGTTTTCAATCTATCATACCAGGCTCTAGGGGCTTGTTTCAAACCATATAAAGCTTTGTGGAGTTTGAAAACATGGTTTGGAAACTTGGGATTTTCAAAACCGGGGGGTTGTTCAAGATAAACCTCTTCTTCTATGTAGCCGTTTAAGAAGGCACTCTTGACATCCATTTGAAAAAGTTTGAAACCTTTGGATGATGCAAAAGCCAAGAGTATCCTAATAGCCTCCAAATGAGCTACAGGAGCAAAAGTCTCCTCATAGTCTATCGCCTCTTTTTGACTATAGCCCTTCGCTACAAGCCTGGCCTTGTTTTTAACAACGTGGCCATCCTCTCCTTGCTTGTTTTTGAAAACCCATTTTGTCCCAATAGGCTTACAGTCTGGAGGAGGTGGAACTAAAACCCAAACCCGATTTCGCTCAAAGTTCTCTAACTCCTCATGCATGGCATTTACCCAATCCGGATCCGTCAAAGCGTGTCCAACATCTCGGGGCTCAAAATCAGCAACAAAAGCAGAATGAGCAAAGTGAGAGATTTGTGACCTGGACCGAGTGACACGTTCATCAATGTTGCCGATCATCTGCTGAGGAGGGTGTTGGCGCTGGATGTGTCATGGCGCCTCCCGTGCAGAAGTGATCTCCCCTTCAACAGCAGCTGGTGCCTCCCCGGGTACAAAAGGCACCGCTCGGGGTGGCGGATCCCACGGCCCCCAGGAAGAAGAAGTGTCGGGGCCGTGAGTTGTAGTAGAAGCCGCTCCTTGTGGCACAGCAGGTGGAGGTGGTGCTGGATCATCCATACCTTCAGCACCCTTGTCCTCGTCATCAAAAAGAGGCTCACCAACCTCATGATCACCTACACGCTCAAAACGAGAAGAAGGACAAACCATGGTCTCGTCGAAGGTGACATCGGATGTCTCCATGACTCGGTTAGTATCAAGGTTAACTACACGATAAGCTCTAGTGTGATTGCCATAACCCAAAAATACACCGTCAGAAGAACGAGACTCAAATTTATCCAGGTTGCCTTTCTTCAATATAAAACAGTGGCAACCGAAGACTCTAAAATAACTCACCTTGGGCTGTCTCCCAAATCGCAACTCATAAGAAGTCTTTTTCAAGAAAGCTCGGAGAAAAATGCGATTGGAAATATAGAATGCAATGTTCATAGCTTCGGCCCAATATCGCCTAGGAGTTCTATGCTCATCGAGCATCGTCCTGGCCATCTCTACAAGGGTCCGATTCTTCCTCTCTACAACACCATTTTGGGGCGGTGTGCAGGGGGAAGAAAACTGATGCTCCAAACCCAAAGAGTTACAAAACTTCTCAAAATCTGAATTCTTGAATTCATAACCATTATCACTTCTAATAGCTCGCATCGAGTTCAAAGGGAACTCGTTCTGAAGACGCAAAATTAGATTGGGAGCAAAAGAGAAAGTCTCGGTCTTCTCAGTCAAAAAGAAGACCCAGGAATACCTCGAAAAGTCGTCAACAACAACAACCACATACCACTTCCCCCAACCGAGCTCACCCGAGCCGGACCAACAAGGTCCATGTGTAAAAGCTCTCCAGGGCGCTTAGTCATGACCTGAGTCACTGGATGGTGTGGAGTGGCAACCATCTTCCCATGTCTACAAGAATGGCAAACAAGATCCTTCTCCATCGACAACTTGGGCAATCCTCGGATTAGGCCAAGTGAGCTAAGTCTTGCAAGCAAGTCGAAGCTCAAATGTCCCAGTCTCCTATGCCACTTCCAAAGATCAGAGGAGGAAGGACCAGCCACAAGACAGCGAGAAACTCCAAACGACTCCGAGAAATCCGCACGAAAGACTTTCCCAAAGGGCGAAATCACACAAACAAGATTGCCCTGAGGATCCAAAATACGACTGAGATTCGGCTTAAAACGAATCTCATAGTCGTCATCAAAGAGTTGCGAAACAGAAAGAAGGTTAAAATGCAAGTTAGAAACAAGAGCAACATCGCGCAACACAAAGTGCTCATTAACTCGCACCGACCCACGAGACACCACTTTACCTTTGCTATTGTCGCCGAAGGTGATAAACTCCTTTCCGGTGACAGGGCTAAGACTGGAGAACCACTTGGCGTTTCCGGTCATGTGCCTCGAGCAACCGGAATCCACCAACCAAACGTCCTCCAATCGTTTTACCTACATTAATAAAAAGACATAGGGTGAGTGTTGACGCTCACTAAGTGTCATATTCTTAGCATCAACAAGGTCATATAACGCAACACAAGGACCTAAAATCAACCAAAAACCTTATATAAACTAACGATTTCCACTTGTCCTTGAGTTTTATTTGAATGTAGGAAATTGCAGGGTTTTTGAGCAAAATGACCAAATGGACCCACCAGGAAGCAAGCCCACTTGCCTGGGCTCACTTTGGGCCAGGGAGGGGTGGCGCCCGCCACCACTAGCTGGCGGCCGCCAGGGGGGAGAAGCCCAAACTCCCCCCTGCCACGTCACTGATCCAGGGGAAGCACCCCACACTCATTTGCAGCCGTTGCTCACCTAAGTCGGTTCATCCAAGGGCTAAGAAGCAGCGTCACATGGATCATGGCCTAATTGCCCATGTGACGGTTATTGGATAACCCTAACCGACCCCAAACCGACTTGGAGGACCTCCTGGATGCCGTTGGTGAAGAGGCGGTGGATCCAAGGGCCAGAGGGGTGGCGCTCGCCACCCCTAGCTGGCGCCCGCCACCACACTTACCCCCCTGACCTAACCCTAGGTCCATAAGTACCCCCCTAGGTCCCTTAGGCTATAAATAGGAGCCCCCGAGCTCATTTGTACTCAGACCTCACCTCATTAGTCCCACTCTCTTGTAAGCAAAGCTCTGGTGAAGGAACACTCTAGTTGAGAGACTTAGAGTGAGAGCGAGAGTGTAGAAGAGAAGAGCTGGAGTTGTAATAGAGGATCTTCCAAGTCTCTGGTATAATTCCAAGTCTCTCTTCATTTATCTTAGTGTTCTTCTACTTTCAGCATTTACTTTAAGTTCTTTACTTATTGTTCTTGTTGAGTGCTTTCGATCATAGATAACTTAGTATTTAGTTTGTATCTAGTTTGGGTTCTTCGCTGAGTAATCAGTGCTCTAGTTTTGGACGCAAGATTAGAGTAGTATATATTAGTGTAAGCGCGGTGCTTAGACTAGTTATACCTTAGTTTGTGGCTAGCCCCCCGGATAGCTGTGGTAGCAAACAGGTGGTGACAGCCCTGGGAGCCTTGAATTCCACCACGTAGTTGGGTTAGTTCTTAAATCATAAACCTCGTTGTGCACGTCTGAGGTAAATAGTCCAGAGGGTGTGTATGGTTCGAAGAACTAGATAAACTCTTTATTGCTAAGTTAGTTGTGTTCGTAAGTGTGTAGGAAAACATTAATCTGTTCATCGGCCAAACCCCGCCGATTTAGTTTAGTAGTAGTTAGTCTTTCTTTTCTTTTTAGTAGTAGTAGAAACCAACCCCCATACATACTTTTCGATCAACCCTGCTAGAATCACTAGTTGTTCATAGCGGTCCTAGTGTTAGTTCTGCCATAGTAGCTTCCCTGTGGAAATAAATACGATACTCGGTTACTCCCGGGTGAAGTGCTACAATAGACTTATTCTGTGCGCTTGCGGAACCTACCAATAGTCATACGAATAGTTAGTTATACTTCTTACATTAAGAAGTACCAACAAACCTTTCTGGCGCCGTTGCCGGAGATAGATTCCATAGTCTACTCCTAGTGACGACGTTAGCAAGAGTCAACAAGCATTTCTGGCGCCGTTGCCGGGGAAGCAATTGGCTAGAATTAACTCTTTGTGATTTCTATTGAATTAACCCCCGTAGTTCTAGCGGGTATATATATTGTTCGTTGTTTGTGATCGTTCAAGTAGTCATGGCCAGATTCAATCTTCCGAGCAACTATCAAGAAGATCCTGAGGCCATTCTTAGGAGAGCAAGAGCTAATCTCACTCCTCCGAGGAAGAACCTGGAGTTTCGCGAGAGGAGTTCATCAGGACAAGAATCCCAGTCAAAAGTGACTGACGAACCAAGCTGCTCCAACGATCAATCAACATCGACGTCGACCAAAACACTCTGTGAGTATTCCATGCCTACTCTTGCTCACATTCCAGTGTTACCTTCTACTAGTAATGTAGATTTTAAGCTTAAACCTCACTTAATACATATGGCTCAAGCTATTGCATTTAATGGCAAACCTTTCGAGGATGCCAACGCTCACCTCCGGAATTTTCTGGAGATATGCAGTACAATTTCTGTGCAGGGAGTTTCGCAGGATGCCATCAGACTTCGTCTTTTTCCATTTTCATTAGTGGAAAAAGAGAAGCAGTGGTTCCTCTTCAACTCTGGCCACCTGCTGACGTGGGTGAGATGCACGGATCAATTCCTCAACAAGTTCTGCCTGATAAGTCGGACTATTCTTTTCCGTAGCAAGATTTCCAACTTTGGACAGGGAGACGAAGAAACAATCACTGAAGCTTGGGAGAGACTACAAGAGTATGTTGAATACTGTCCTCACCATGGTATGCAAGACTGGTACTTGATCTAGAGCTTCTACCATGGACTCCAGCAAGAATCTCGACAACACATTGATGCTGCCGCCGGAGGTGCATACCTCTCTCTCACTGTAGAGAAGGCAACCAAACTAATCGAGACAATGGTGGCAAATCAAGGATGGACAGAAAAACGTGCTAGAGGTATGTCTGAAATTAAACAAGTTGATTCAGTCACCCTAAAATTAAACAAGTTGGTAAAATTGCTAGAGCAAAGAATAAATGAGAAGAGAGATCGTGCTGCAAAGGAGTACTACGCCAAGCAAAGAGCCGCTTCGTCAAGTGAAGGTCAAGCAGAAATTAAGAAAGAGGATGCCAAATCCCTTCTTAATAATGGTGGCTACGGAGAACCTCTGTTGGTAGTTCTTAGCTTCACTAAAGATAGTGCTAGGCAACTATCCCCGGTAACGGCCCAGGAATGCTTGTTGGCACTAGCTAACGTTGTTACTAGGAGTAGACTGTGGAGTCTATCCCCGGCAACGGTGTCAGAAATGCTTGAAGCAAGACCGGTCACTCTACCTAAAGGAGTGGAGCTAAAGCGGCTATCTACTAATGCCAAGCGGGGTTGTCAATCCCGACACTAGTAGGAGCTAGCTAGAGAGAATGCAATCTACCACGAGGAGATTCTGCAAGCGCACAGAACTATCATAGTAGCACTTCGCCTGGGAGTACCAGGTGTCGATTTATTTGATCCCAAGGGAAGGCTAGGGTGGTGTATGAGTTGAGTCAAGGAGGGGATGAGAGTCGAAGAAAAGAGAAAAGAGAAAAGGGGAGAAGAGAGGCTAGAAAGAATATATGGGTGGATAGGTAAGGATGAAGTGAATGGCTAAGGTAGGGTGGAATGGATAGGTAGATAGAGGGTAACTAAGGATAACTAAACTAACTAAGATAACTAACTACTAACTAACTACTCCTAGATAACTACAAAGCAAGATAACTACGAAGCGAGATAATTACGAAGCAAGGCAGGCAAAAGACAATAAAGTAACTAAGTTGAGTATAGTTTTATTCCTATCTTGTCAAGTATCGAGGCGTACTAGCCTTTACCACTTACTTAGGTTGAACGCTAGCACAACGAGCTTTACTGTTAAACTGGGCCAACTACGTGGTGGAATTCAAGGCGCACAGGGCTGTCACCACCTGCTTGCTACCAAAGCTATCCGGGGGTCCAGCCGTATCTGAAGGTATGTCTATAACTAAGCACCACGCTTAACTATATTCTAACTATCTCTACCCTAGCTTTGAATAGAGACACCCTTGCGGACGTCAGAGCAAACACTTGACTTAATAAGATAAACACTAAACTAAATAAGCAACCTATTGGCAAAGATCAAACACTAAGCTCACTAGAGATTAACTACTATGGCTAAGTGAATTGATCTATAGGATAGCTAGGCACTCAAGCAATCAATCAAGTATACCACTCAATACTGATAAGTAGAATAAAGTAATACTTGAAATGATGAACTAGAATATAATAAATGCTTGAGTAACAAGAGCAAAACCTAAACTGAAGACGAAGGAAGACTCTTCCCAGCTCCAGAACCGATCACTCGCACGCCTCTACTCTTGAGCTAACCCTTGAGCAGCACTACCGCGAGGGCGAAGATGCCTTGCTCTACTAGCTACCTACTTGCCTAAGCTCTCTAAGCTTCTAACCTAACTCTCACTTGCTTCTCTTGCTTTGCTTGGGATGGTACTTGGTGTGAGATGGTACCCTTGGGTGTGAATGAAGAGGTGCCTCAGGGGGGTATTTATAGCCCAAGTGAGTGAGGGGGGTACTTATAGGGGGCAGCCCACCGACCTAGGGTTAGGTCAGGTGGCGGGCGCCACTCCCTACTGGCGGCCGCTAGTGCCCTGGCCGTTGGATGCACCGGCATTGATCCAACGGCATCCAGGAGGTTGTCCGAGGCGGTTTGGAGTTTGGTTGCATGTCCTAGCAACCGCCATTCAGCCTTGATCCGCGCCACTCTCTCCTGAGCCGTCCGATGCCACTGACCTAGTGACCAAGGGCCAGGATTTGGCCCTGGGCAGGTCACACGGATCGGTGACGTGGCAGGGGTTGCAACTTGGGCCAACCCAAGTGGTGGGCGCCACCTAGGGGTGGCGGGCGCCACCCCTCTTAGGCCCATTTGGGCGCTGCTGAGTGGGCTTGGCTCCTGGTGGGTCCAAATGTCCAAATTTGGTTCCAATCCTGCATTCAAATAAAATTCTTTGGACATGTGGAATTCAGTTAGTTTGAAACCTATTTGACTACATTTCATGCCTTTTTGGTGAACTTTAGGGTCAAATGTTGACGGTAAAACAGGTGTTTAAGGACCGTCAACAAGCTCCCTCAAGCTAACCTGTTGCTCGTCCTCGAGCAACAATGCGGTTTAAGCATTGAGCATGAAATGGATAGCAACTTAAGATGTCTGCAAGTGCATATTGTATAGTGAGAAATAACTTAGCATATATCATAAATCATAGCAATGTGGAGCTTATAGCTTTTCACTTCAAACATGCAGGAGTGAAATAAAGTAGTAGATAGGAAACTTTTATCTTGCTTAGGTTTGACTAGGATTCTGTCTGGAGGTTTTTCAAGATTTTCAAAAGATAACAACTTGCTTAAGTCCTCCAAGATTCACTCAATCACTCAATGGTGTTTAGATCCTCACTTAGGCCAAAATGTAGCCTCTCCTATTTCTAAAGAATGATATGTGGAGTTATAGGTGGGCTAAGAACCATGAGCAAATTGCCTGATGTTTATTGCTAAGCTAGACACTCAGATCATAAGGAGCAGCAAATCATAAAAATTGATCAAGATGTGCATGTGTGGTTATGTGGAAGTGTATAGAGAGATATTTCATAATCCTTCCTAGTTAATTTCTGGGGTCTAGAGCTAATGATAATTCTCTCTCTCTTTTTTTTTGGATACAAAGTGAGTAGACAAAAGGTGTGTCCTCACATCTTGTTAGGACATAGTCCTCTTTTGAGCTACTTTGCTCACTTTTTTTTTAGCTCTAGATTTCCCTAGAAATCTATAGGAAAGGATTTTTGAAATGAAAAAGGGGAGGAGGGAGAAATGCTTATTCCCAGTGTAGGAATAAGCATAAGGCTAGCAATGGGATGTTTGGCAGGGTATTGCATATCTCCGGTGTAGAGAATAAGCAATTTATTTGGTGGTTGCAAACTTCCAAAGTGGAAAGTAGGCAAATTATGGTGGGTGTACGTGAATCTTGATTCAAAAGATATGATAAGCTTCTCTACTAAGATCTATGAGGTCTAACAAAGCTCAACACAAACAAAGCTCTTTGTGGTTTTGACTAATGACTAACAAATATTTGGCTGGTGGTGGGATGGGATAAAATCTAGGAGGAACTTCTAGCAAGGTTTTCATAATTTTTAAAAGGAATCCTCCAGATTAGGTCCTAATTTCACCTTAACAAGTTTAAAGAATTACTCCATTTCTTACTAACTTTACTCACTAAGCATGATTTCAGTTAAAGCATGTGCAACCCACAAAAGCTACAACTTAGATAACACTAGTCATTCAAACCATAACAATAGCATTTGCATGACATATTTCAAATCTTATTCAGGTTTCAACTTGTTTAAGCAGATATTATCAATTTTATTCATGGAGTGGTTATTTAGGCAAGCATGTGACATTCAAAAGATATAGAATTTAAGAACTGAATGTAAAGTGTAGGCTTGAGACATACCTTATTGGAGCGGGAGTCTCCCCCAAGCTGGCTTCTTGCTTGGTGAAGGATCTTCTTCGTCTCAGTCGGAGCTCTTGTTCTCATTTTATTAAAAGGAAACTATCTAATGTTGCGAAAAGGGAAACTATCCTATTATAATATTTTATTAACTAAGTTAACATATACCTATGCATATAACTAATGATAACTGATTTTTTTTAGTTACATGCATGACATATGTTATTTATTCGAAAAAGGGAAAATTGAAGGGAATAATTAAAAATAAAACCATACCTTAGGTCCATGGAGTTTCATCCTTATCGGGTGGATCTTCTTCCTTGGGCACTTCTTCTCTTAGTACTCCATCTGGTTCTTCTTCTTTTGGCACCTCTCCCTTGTTATGTGAATCACACAACTCAGGAGGTGGTTCTCTCTTTCTGCTCCACCCTGTTCTTGGGCGCCTCTTCTTGGTACGAACGGGTTCTGCTTCCTGCATGTTAGCGGCATATGCGGGACCACGGGAGAAGGAGAATATTTCCTTCCTCCCTCCTAATGTCATTTGAATTTTACCACTTCCCACATATATGCAAGCATTAACAGTGTTCAAGAAGGGTCTACCTAAGATTAGAGGCACATCTTTCTTATTTCCCATATCTAGTATTATGAAATCAGCAGGAACATAGGAGCCTCTAATATGAACAGGTAAATCATTAACTATTCCTTCTACATAGCAAGTGGATTGATCAGCTAGCACAACATAGGCAGATGTGGATGACATGGGTGGAAAGAATGAGTTTTCATAAAAGTCTTTAGATAAAATGTTCACACTCGATCCTAAATCACACATGGCATTTTTAAAGACTTCACCAAAGATTGAACATCTAATTATGGGACTACCAGGATCACCCTTTTTAACAGTCATGGTTTGATCTTCATAATAGTTAAAATACTTTATTTCAACTATTTTAGCAGTTTCCATGTCGGGTTTAGCAGGAATTTTGCCAGACTCAAAAGATGGTATGATAGCAGCAATTTGAGCTAATTGGGTTTCTAACATCTTATTAAAGCTAAGTTGATTTTTCAGAGCAGATGAGAAATCTTCCAATGTAGCATTTATATTCTCAAGGGCTTTATCATTCGCCATTAATTTCTTATTCAAAAATTCAGTAGTTCTACCTTGTGAGTAAACTAAATTCTTTAAGAACGAGAAATCATCATAATTATGAAAATTAGAGCGAGGGAATGAATTGTTACCTTGAGAGTTGGAGTGCTGATTCCATCCTTGATTCTGTTGACGGAAACCGTTACTGTTGTTGATGAAGTTCAAATCTTCATGTAGCTCGGGGCAGTGGCTCCCAGAATGTCCGGTTTCTCCACAGACTTCACAAGTCATGTAGGATTCCAGAGATTGGACACTCTCCTGTTGGTTCATCTTCTCACAGCTGTCCAGCTTCATTGCCAGCAGGTCCATCTTGGCCACGATCATGTCGGCCTCCTTAAGGGAATGTATACCTCTCTTACGGGGCTGTAGTCTTTCGTCATTCCATCCTTGGTTTGACACCATCTTCTCTATGAGAGCCTTAGCATCTGCAACATTTAGAGAAAAGAATGCACCGCCGGCGGTGGCATCCAAATGGCATCTAGAGAGTGGGGTTAGGCCATGGTAGAAGTTCTGGATCAATAGCCAGTCCTCCATACCATGGTGCGGACAAGCAGCGACATACTCTTGCAACCTCTCCCAGGCCTCGGGAATAGATTCCTCGGCTTGTTGCGTAAAGCTGGAGATTTTGTTGCGAAGAGCATTCGTCTTGCCCAAAGGAAAGAATTTGGCGAGAAAAGCATTGGAACACTTGTCCCATGTGTCTACAGCATTGCGATCGGTATAGAACCATTGCTTCGCTTTTCCTAGCAAAGAGAAAGGAAAGAGACGAAGACAGATGGCTTCTTGGGTTATCCCCTTAATGGTGAAGGTGCCGCAAATCTCCAAAAATTGTTGGAGGTGGACATTGGCATCCTCATGAGCCTTGCCACAGAACGGGCTTGCTTGGACCATCATGATCAGAGCCGGTGTCAACTCAAAATTGAGGTTGGCGTCGATCACGTCTGGTCCTATCGCTATATTAGCGGCAGAAGGAGCAGAAAATTCACGAATGGCTTTGTTGGCCATTGTGAAGATAGAACGAGATAAGAAAGAAAGAAGTTGAAGAAGATGAAGGAAAAAGATCAGAAGAACTAAGGAAATAAAAAATGGGGTAAGATGGGATTCGCTAAGCGGGAGCTTAGGCGAAGATAAATTCGACACGGACTCAACCGATACACCGATTGCCTTCCCCGGCAACGGCGCCAGAAATGCTTGTTGGTAGTTCTTAGCTTCACTAAAGATAGTGCTAGGCAACTATCCCCGGTAACGGCCCAGGAATGCTTGTTGGCACTAGCTAACGTTGTTACTAGGAGTAGACTGTGGAGTCTATCCCCGACAACGGTGTCAAAAATGCTTGAAGCAAGACCGGTCACTATACCTAAAGGAGTGGAGCTAAAGCGGCTATCTACTAATGCCAAGCGGGGTTGTCAATCCCGACACTAGTAGGAGCTAGCTAGAGAGAATGCAATCTACCAGGAGGAGATTCTGCAAGCGCACAGAACTATCGTAGTAGCACTTCGCCTGGGAGTACCAGGTGTCGATTTATTTGATCCCAAGGGAAGGCTAGGGTGGTGTATGAGTTGAGTCAAGGAGGGGATGAGAGTCGAAGAAAAGAGAAAAGGGAAAAGGGGAGAAGAGAGGCTAGAAAGAATATATGGGTGGATAGGTAAGGATGAAGTGAATGGCTAAGGTAGGGTGGAATGGATAGGTAGATAGAGGGTAACTAAGGATAACTAAACTAACTAAGATAACTAACTACTAACTAACTACTCCTAGATAACTACAAAGCAAGATAACTACGAAGCGAGATAGTTACGAAGCAAGGCAGGCAAAAGACAATAAAGTAACTAAGTTGAGTATAGTTTTATTCCTATCTTGTCAAGTATCGAGGCGTACTAGCCTTTACCACTTACTTAGGTTGAACGCTAGCACAACGAGCCTTACTGTTAAACTGGGCCAACTACGTGGTGGAATTCAAGGCGCACAGGGCTGTCACCACCTGCTTGCTACCACAGCTATCCGGGGGTCCAGCCGTATCTGAAGGTAAGTCTATAACTAAGCACCACGCTTAACTATATTCTAACTATCTCTACCCTAGCTTTGAATAGAGACACCCTTGCGGACGTCAGAGCAAACACTTGACTTAATAAGATAAACACTAAACTAACTAAGCAACCTATTGGCAAAGATCAAACACTAAGCTCACTAGAGATTAACTACTATGGCTAAGTGAATTGATCTGTAGGATAGCTAGGCACTCAAGCAATCAATCAAGTATACCACTCAATACTGATAAGTAGAATAAAGTAATACTTGAAATGATGAACTAGAATATAGTAAATGCTTGAGTAACAAGAGCAAAACCTAAACTGAAGACGAAGGAAGACTCTTCCCAGCTCCAGAACCGATCACTCGCACGCCTCTACTCTTGAGCTAACCCTTGAGCAGCGCTACCGCGAGGGCGAAGATGCCTTGCTCTACTAGCTACCTATTTGCCTAAGCTCTCTAAGCTTCTAACCTAACTCTCACTTGCTTCTCTTGCTTTGCTTGGGATGGTACTTGGTGTGAGATGGTACCCTTGGGTGTGAATGAAGAGGTGCCTCAGGGGGGTATTTATAGCCCAAGTGAGTGAGGGGGGTACTTATAGGGGGCAGCCCACCGACCTAGGGTTAGGTCAGGTGGCGTGCGCCACTCCCTACTGGCGGCCGCCAGTGCCCTGGCCGTTGGATGCACCGGCATTGATCCAACGGCATCCAGGAGGTTGTCCGAGGCGGTTTGGAGTTCGGTTGCATGTCCTAGCAACCGCCATTCAGCCTTGATCCGCGCCACTCTCTCCTGAGCCATCCGATGCCACTGACCTAGTGACCAAGGGCCAGGATTTGGCCCTGGGCAGGTCACACGGATCGGTGACGTGGCAGGGGTTGCAACTTGGGCCAACCCAAGTGGCGGGCACCACCTAGGGGTGGCGGGCGCCACCTCCCCTCTTAGGCCCATTTGGGCCCTGCTGAGTGGGCTTGGCTCCTGGTGGGTCCAAGTGTCCAAATTTGGTTCAAATCCTGCATTCAAATAAAATTCTATGGACATGTGGAATTCGGTTAGTTTGAAATCTATTTGACTACATTTCATGCCTTTTTGGTGAACTTTAGGGTCAAATGTTGACGGTAAAACAGGTGTTTAAGGACCGTCAACAACCTCCAATTCCAATGATCCAACAATGAAATAATAAAGGTATGCCTCAAACCTCCGTATTTAATTCTCCTATTGGAAAATTAGTTTCTAATCAAGGTAGAATTAATGATAGCATAAATAATAAATTAATTGAACATGATAAAATGTTAGAAGGAATTTATGCTAAACTAAAAGATTTTTCTGAAGCATTTAAGGAACAAATTAATTTTAATAAGAGATTAGAGCAAAAAGTAGATAACATTAAATCTCAAATTAAATACTATGAGGAGGTAAAAGCTGTAACCACGAGAGGTGGTAAATCCACTCGTGATCCACCTCATCCTAATTTAGTTCCTAGTAATTCTGCTGCAAAGAAAAATATTGTTAATGTTGAAGAAGACGAAGAAGAGGAGACCCCAGCTGAACCTTCATCCAAGGTACGAACTGCTCCTCATGAATTCTATGATACACATGTATTACCTTTTCCAGATCGAAACAGAAATCCGACGGAAGACGACCAATTCAAGAAATTCGTCGAGGTAATTCAAAAATTATATATACATGTGCCATTTATTGACGCTATGCAGGTTCCAACTTATGCAAAATATTTGAGAGACATGCTCACTAAGAAGAAACCAATTCCAAGTAGGGATGTGGTTAAATTGACCGAAGATTGCAGTGCGGTCATTTTAAACCAACTCCCAGAAAAGAAGAAGGACCCAGGAAACCCAACGATTGCATGTTCAATTGGAGAGCAACACTTCGAGCATGCACTCTGTGATCTGGGAGCAAGCGTCAGCGTCATGCCCAAGGTAATATATGATAAATTAAATCATCATACCATGTCCCCTACTTCTATGTGTTTGCAGCTAGCCGATCAATCGCTCCGATATCCCGCGGGAATAGTAGAGAATATTCCGGTGAAAATCCAGAATCTCTTTGTCCCGGTGGATTTCGTGGTTCTGGATATTAATCCTGACCACCGGACGTCATTGATCTTGGGACGGCCATTTTTGAGCACTGCAAAAGCCACCATTGATGTAGGAGCTGGAGAAATTCAGCTCCACATCAGTGGAAAGGAGGAGAAATTCGAGTTCACACCGCGACCGGAAAAACACCCGTCATCAAAGTTCGTCGGTGCCGACATTCCACCACAACCACCGTGAAGGCGACACTAATCGGGAATCCAAAGCGGCTAACCAAGGTAAGTTAGGCTAAGGTAAGTCTTTATCCCCCATTTAAATTTTTGTTTTTACTTAAGCAAATTAATTTTCTGCAAAGTAGATGTTTACTAGAGTGATTAGGTGGCACCTAGGGGGCTTAGGGCAGCCATAGGGGTGGCGCCCGCCACCCCAAGCTGGCGCCCGCCACCCTAGGGTGCACTAGGGAGCACTAGCCAATCTCTAGACTATTACACCTACCTCCTAGACCCAAATAACACCAAGGAAGACCCATGGCTTTGCTCATTTCAATGCAATCACTCACTCCCATGTCTCCCCATGTATCCCCCTCTTCACTCCACCTTTTGGACCCATCTCCACCCAAAAATTCTGGTGCACATGTGATGGAGAGTGACAAGGAGAGCACTAGGTGAAAGGAGGGGTGAGTTGGAGTGAAATTCAGCCAAGGAGGGTGGCGCCCGCCACTTATTCCTGGCGCCCGCCAGGAGGGAGGAGCTCTCAGCCTCCCCCCTTCCATCCTCAGCCTATAAATACTACCCACACCCCATGCAAGTTCCTACAACTCACTCAAAACACAAAAACACCAGCCACCTTGAGCACTAGCAAGGAAGTCATGGGCCCTCTCAAGAACTTCTTCACCGGCAAGAAGAAGAAAAGTAAGGGTGAGGGAAGTTCGTCGAGAGCAAACACCCACATTCGCTTTGCTGGGAGTGATGAGGAGAGCGCCGGGCGGGGTACTCCATCCACCAACGCAATGTCGGTGGATCGGGACTCTCCGCCCACACACCAGGCTGGACCGACCATCCGCATCCTGAACTCCGTCAATGATATCATCTGGCAGAGTGATCGGGAACGGTAGGCCCGGAACATCCTCAGTGAGAGGGAGTTCGTTCACACCCATCACATCGACGACGACTTGCTAAGTCGCACTGGTATGGACAGTGAGTTTCTCTATATTTCTCGAACCTTGGGATGGGAAGATGCATGAAAGGTTAATGAGGAGGGAATCCTTCCCCTCACAATGGAATTTCTGGCCACAATGCAAATATCTGCTAATCACATAACATTTCAGCTTTTTAATGAAGAACATTCTTTAACGTGGAGGCAGTTCAGCAAGAATCTAAACTTTAATGATTCATGCTTGCTGAACTTGGAATCTACTTGTACGGGTTTTAATAGAAATGATTTTTGGAAAAGCATTGCTGGGAACAGAGACCCAGGCTTGCCCCGTACAAGTAATATCCACAACCCCACGCTCAGGTTTTTCCACAAATATATTAGTATCACACTCTTTCCAAGACCTGACTTGAGACCAATTAAAAAGCCCGAAATGCTGCTGCTTTATGCTCTAGTAAACCACATAAAAGTATCACCTGCCAAGGCCATGGCAGACTACTGGTCTAAATTTAATCAACGCACTAGAAATATTGAAATGACATTATGGATAACTAGACTGGCTTTTAGCTTGGGTCTGCTGAACACCGCTATATACTCCTACATTCCTAGTGACCGAGACCTTTTGACCATGGAGCACTTCTCACAAGGACACCTCTTGCGTGAGAACCAGGAGACCGGTGAGATTCACATGATCTATCAAGATTATGTGAATAAAATCGCTCTTCCTGACATGTAACTTTGGTTGGTGAATGCACCAACGTTACTTTTGGCCCTGGAAACCGAGGCAGAGCAAAATCGCAGGTTGGCCCGAGAGAACATCATGCAGGTTCCCAGGAGGAGGACGCGAGCGCAGACCCGTGCTGCAGAAGAGGCCGCAAGAGCAGCAGCAGCGGCACAGGAGTTTGACCCTTTCCATGCAGGGCAGTATGAAGGAGCAACACACTATGGTCATTTGACACCCCCTGGCTCGCACCTAGCAGGAGGATCGAATTGGCAATACCCGCAACATCCGCGGTGGGAATACGGCCAGGAGGCATCCTTTCACTCATCCCAGTTGGGGAGTTCATCCCATTCCTTGGGAGGATCCACCCGGTACACTGGCCGTGGTGATGAATTCTTCCATAGGGGAATCTCGCCACAGGCCGCTCGTCATTCGACGAATGGATGCGCGATATGGGATATCTTCAGCACCAAATTAATGGACTCACCATGGATACTGCTGAAATCCGTCAGGACTTGAACAACTTGAACCAAAATTTCCAGGAATTCCACCAGGAAACTGGCGGAGAACTGGGTAATATTTCTTCTCTCCTGCAACAGAACCAGCAGAACTGGGACGACATGTACCGTCCTCAGGGATGGATGTAACCCAACCACGCCAAAAGCCAGCTTGGGGGAGGACCCCCGTAATCGAGGTAAGTATCACTGCCATCTTTATTTATGTCAGTTTTATTTTTATTTCAGTAATTTAAATTGAGTTTTATCTTAGTTAATTTGCAGTTAAAAAAATAATAATAAAAAATAAATAGCAATAAATGAAACGCTCTCATCGTAAGTCTTTCTAATAAATAAAAATGTATGCCATGCATTAGAGTTATCATGGGAGAACGTATGCTAGAACTAAACTTGAGACATGAGCATTAGACTAAGTAAAGGGGAAGTAAGTTTCTACTTTGACTTGAGCAAGTCAAGTTTGTGGAGTAATTATTTTGAAAATTTTTAAAAAAACTTGCTCTAAGTACTTCTGTGGCAAAGAAAGTCCTACCAAAGCCAAATAATTTTTACTCTTAGAGTAGGAGCTTCCACTTGCTGCATGTTAGTGTTGAGCTAGTTAGACTTTTGTTGATAGTCATTGTAGAGAAACCTGTCATATTTTTAGACCAAGGAATTCACTTGCACCCACCTATATAGTGCCATTCTTACACTGAGAATACGCACACAACATGCCTTTATCTCCATTCATTGTTAGGAATACTCCATGGCAAAATATCATGCTCCATAATGAAATCTCAGGGACATGGCTATAGTAGTTAAAAAAAAGAGCAAGTACTCCAGAAAGAAAAGAATATTCAAAAGAGCAAGTGCTCTAGAAAGAAAAAAAGAGCAAGTGCTCTAGAAAGAAGAGAATATCCAAAAGAGCAAATGCTCTCATTCATAGCCATGATCCCACAAATGAGATAGAAAGGAGAAGTGCTATGAAAGTAGTAGCCACAATAAATACCACACACTTGCACATTCCTGGTCTGAACCTATGACTTGTTGCTCCTTTGCTCCATTTGTCTAACTTAGCAAAATTATGCTACCATTGCATGCTCACTTTTATCCTACCCATTAAACCCCACATAAAGTCTTAGTGAGAGGATAATTCTTCCATTTCCACATACAAATATGAGTGATCGAGTGAGCCACAGAAGTTACTAAGCATGCATTCTTTTGAACAAAACTTGCAAAAACTCCACATGTCTTGATTAGCAAAATAGGCAAGGGAAAGACAAACCTTCTTTCTTGCTGGTCTTTTGTTCTAATCTTGAGTGCAGGGAAGGCTACCAATTCCATGGTGATGAAAATAATATGGGCATACACAACAAAAACACAGAGTTTCCAAGATTATTTCAAGTCCATGCTTGCTCGAGGACGAGCAAGAGGTAAGCTTGGGGGAGCTTGTTGACGCTCACTAAGTGTCATATTCTTAGCATCAACAAGGTCATATAACGCAACACAAGGACCTAAAATCAACCAAAAACCTTGTATAAACTAACGATTTCCACTTGTCCTTGAGTTTTATTTGAATGTAGGAAATTGCAGGGTTTTTGAGCAAAATGACCAAATGGACCCACCAGGAAGCAAGCCCACTTGCCTGGTCTCACTTTGGGCCAAGGAGGGGTGGCGCCCGCCACCCCTAGCTGGCGGCCAAACTCCCCCCTACCACGTCACTGATCCAGGGGAAGCACCCCACACTCATTTGCAGCCGTTGCTCACCTAAGTCGGTTCATCCAAGGGCTAAGAAGCAGCGTCACATGGATCATGGCCTAATTGCCCATGTGACGGTTATTGGACAACCCTAACCGACCCCAAACCGACTTGGAGGACCTCCTGGATGCCGTTGGTGAAGAGGCGGTGGATCCAAGGGCCAGGGGGGTGGCGCCCGCCACCCCTAGCTGGCGCCCGCCACCACACTTACCCCCCTGACCTAACCCTAGGTCCATAAGTACCCCCCTAGGTCCCTTAGGCTATAAATAGGACCCCCCGAGCTCATTTGTACTCAGACCTCACCTCATTAGTCCCACTCTCTTGTAAGCAAAGCTCTAGTGAAGGAACACTCTAGTTGAGAGACTTAGAGTGAGAGCGAGAGTGTAGAAGAGAAGAGCTGGAGTTGTAATAGAGGATCTTCCAAGTCTCTGGTATAATTCCAAGTCTCTCTTCATTTATCTTAGTGTTCTTCTACTTTCAGCATTAACTTTAAGTTCTTTACTTATTGTTCTTATTGAGTGCTTTCGATCATAGATAACTTAGTATTTAGTTTGTATCTAGTTTGGGTTCTTCGCTGAGTAATCAGTGCTCTAGTTTTGGACGCAAGATTAGAGTAGTATATATTAGTGTAAGCGCGGTGCTTAGACTAGTTATACCTTAGTTTGTGGCTAGCCCCCCGGATAGCTGTGGTAGCAAACAGGTGGTGACAGCCCTGGGAGCCTTGAATTCCACCACGTAGTTGGGTTAGTTCTTAAATCATAAACCTCGTTGTGCATGTCTGAGGTAAATAGTCCAGAGGGTGTGTACGGTTCGAGGAACTAGATAAACTCTTTATTGCTAAGTTAGTTGTGTTCGTAAGTGTGTAGGAAAACATTAATCTGTTCATCGGCCAGACCCCGCCGATTTAGTTTAGTAGTAGTTAGTCTTTCTTTTCTTTTTAGTAGTAGTAGAAACCAACCCCCATACATACTTTTCGATCAACCCTGCTAGAATCACTAGTTGTTCATAGCGGTCCTAGTGTTAGTTCTGCCATAGTAGCTTCCCTGTGGAAATAAATACGATACTCGGTTACTCTCAGGTGAAGTGCTACAATAGACTTATTCTGTGCGCTTGCGGAACCTACCAATAGTCATACGAATAGTAAGTTATACTTCTTACATTAAGAAGTACCAACAAACCTTTCTGGCGCCGTTGCCAGGGATAGATTCCATAGTCTACTCCTAGTGACGATGTTAGCAAGAGTCAACAAGCATTTCTGGCGCCGTTGCCGGGGATAGATTCCATAGTCTACTTCTAGTGACGACGTTAGCAAGAGTCAACAGTGAGCATACGGTCCAACACGGGGTTAGTGAAGTAGGAAGAATACCAGTGTTGGGCCAGCTGCTCAAAAGAGCGGTTAGTAGAAAAACCACTCCTAGCACGCCTACGAGGGAAGCGATCACCACGTTGAGGAAAACGTGGTCCGCTAAGGGAAGAGCGTCCATCGCGATACTCAAAACGCGGTGGGGGAAAACGCTCTACAACAAAGCCACCGCCACGGGGTCCATAGCCTACAACTGCAGGCTCCCGCCGGGCACGTCCTCTCTGCTGCCTAGGCCTGGGAACTTGAGGTTCTGGACCTCTGGGCCTAGCAGCACGCCTCTGAACATTCGGCACATGTACATCATGGAAATGATGGTACATGTTCGCATTGTTCATCTCCCTAGCACGGCGCGCCTCTCTCTTGCGCTGAAAACAGAACTCACTCAAGTGTCCATCTCTCCCACAGTGCTCACAATGGTACCTCACCGCTCTCAAAGGGGGTTGTTGGTACACACGGTTGTGGGTGTGGATCACTTTGCCCTTCTGTGGCATAAGCTCCTCCGGGATGGGTGGCATTGTGTCCAGCTTGTTTTTCAGGTGGTTTGGTTTGGGAGCCCATTGCTGGTTCTTGGGTGGAGCCCGTGGAGGTTCTTCAAACACCCCATCCTTGGTGTTAGGCTTGAGAGGCTCTTTGGGTGGAAGCTTGGTAAGTTTGGGAGTAGTGGTGGAGTTGGGCTTCTCACATGGGTTTAGACCACTCGACTCTCCAATCTTCCCAAAAGCAGAAAGATCAACACCCGGAGCAAAACCTACACCAGGACCTCCAGCAGCTCGCTTGAATTGGGAGATCATCATCCTGAGCTGTGGCTCACCGCTAGACACCCATGACAAGATGGTCCGAAGGTATGTGTTTTCCTCCTCGGTTTGCATCTTGTCATGCTTCACATTAGCGATCTCCACCTCCAAACCCTCACACAAAGCGCACCTAGTCACACAAGTGCTACCCGAGCTGGCCTTCTCAAGAGACTCAATCTTGGCATCCTTCTCTGCCAACTCGGTTTGCAAGACTGGACAAGACTTGCACGCACCCAACAACAAGGGTCTAGCCCAGAGCTCATCCACCTCTCCAACCAAAGCAGCATACTTACCTCTCAAGGTGAGAAGGTCAGTTATGTGCTTGGTGCACATCTCACACTCACCCTCCTCAGACACGACCACGGTGGACTTAGCGAACTCAAGCTCCCTCACCGTGTCCTCCCACTTCTGCCTAAACTCCTTGCGCTCTCTAGCAGCACGCCTAAGCAACTTATCTTGACTAAGCAAGGCGGCAGTAAGCTTCTCGACCTCAGCAGAAAGCTCGTCGTGGGTGAGAGATACCTGAGAGGTGTCGTCGTCGTCGTCGTTCCGAGGGGTGTCCTCCAGCTTGCCGTCGACCTCATCACCAAGAGCCATGGTGCAGAGGCCATCGTCGTCGGCGAAGAAGCAGAGGCCGTTCAGCTTGTCCTCGATCCTCTTCTTCTTCTCGGACTCGTCATCGCTTGAGCAAGCGGAGTCGTCATCCGAGCCGTCGACGTCGCTGAGCGTGGCGAAGAACGCACGCTGCTCAGCCTGGGCCTTCTCCTAGTACTTCTTCTTGATGTACTCCTTGTCGAAGCCGCCCCTCCGCTTGTGCCTCGCGGGGACGTACTTCTCCTTGCGCTTGCCGGAGTCGTACTTGTGCCCATGATCGCCCTTCCCAGATGTGTTCTTCTTCTTGGGGCAGTTGGCGATGAAGTGGTCGGGGTCGCCGCACTCAAAGCATCCTGACCGTCCTCCTCCGCGGCGATGGTTCATGCGGTTGTTGTGGAACCGCGAGAACCGGTTGGCGAGCAAAGCCAACTCGTCATCGCCCAAAGACTCCAGCTGGTCCTCTGTGACAGAAAAGAGTGAAGAAAGTGCAAATCCTCCAGAGGGGTTAGCAGAAGAGCCAGAAACCAAAGCCATAGTCGGGCCGGAAGGATTTTCATAAGAAGCCCTCGACATAGCGTCAATCTCACTAGACTTGAGCTTACTAAAGAGCTCGTCGCAAGTGAGGGTCTCATAGTTAGACAATTCGATGATCGCCTGGACCTTTGAGTCCCACACCGACCGATCAAGAGTATGCAAAAGCTTCAAAGCCCTCTCATGATCGTCGAAAGGCAACAGCTCCTTGTTCGCTCTCATCTTGTTGACAATGACCTGAAAGCAAGCGAATAAACTCTCTATGCTCTCGCCAGGCATGTGTCGAAAGTTCTCGTACTCCCGCTTGTGCGACTCGTAGAGACGGGATTTGACTTGAGTGGTTCCCTCATGGAAGCGCATGAGGGTCGCCCAAATCTCACGAGCCGTGGGGAGGTGAGAAACGTGATCAAACTCGGACATGCTCAAACAGGAGAAAAGAGCGTTACGCGCTTGGCTATTGGCATCGTGCTCATCCATCTGAAGCTGAGTAACACGAGCAGCCAAGACAACATAATCGGCCTTGTTGCAAATCTCCCAAACAGAAGAGCCCATGCTCTAGAGATAGGCCGACATGCGTATCTTCCAATACGCATAGTTCGTCCCATCGAAAAACGGCGGTTTGTCCATGCCGCGATCCATGTCGCCTTCTGTGGATCTGGAACTGGCTAAGGTGAAAGATCCTTAGCCCGCTCCGATACCAATTGAAGGACCGAGAGTGCTACCAGAAAGCGACCAGAGGGAGGGGGGGGGGGTGAATGGGAGCTTTAAAATTCCTTTCGGAAACTTATCGCCACTGTCCCTGAGAATCAACCCCAAAAGCAAATCGATGCGCGTGATGTCCACGACCCAAGAGAATGGGTGGATGTTCCCTAGGAGCTTTAAAATTCCTTTTGGAAACTTATCGCCACTCGCCCAAGTTCACGTAGGTCAACTAGTGACAGGATGAACTTTGGGTAACCTCAACCTCCCCCGAGCAACGCGAGGGGGATTCAGGCTATTTTGTAAAGCGAGAAGCTCGATTTCTGAAGAGCACGAAGTCAGGAATCCAATGCAACAAGCGGATCTCAAATCGAAAGTCAGACGAACAAACTGCGGACGAAAACGTGCAAAACAGCACTGACCAGACTCTGCCTGCGTCCGGTCAAGCACCACCGGACGTGTCCGGTCGTGCGAAAACTGATTTGGGACCTTACTGTTTCTGACCGAACTCTCAGAGGAGGTGCGTCCGGTCAGGCGTCCAGAGTCCGGTCGAAACAAACAAAAACCGGAAACAGTAACGCAGTCGAGTCGGTCACTGAGCCAAGCGAGCGTCCGGTCAGTCACAGGAAAAATGCGCTGAGCATTCAACGACCGGACGCACGGGGTCAGCGTCCGGTCCGCCCGTGCCCAGCGTCCGGTCACTTCAACTCAGCACCGTTCGTCCACCGATTCGACTCAATCTCACCCAAAACGAATCCTCTAGGGATCAAACTTGGTGAGGAGAGTCACAAGGAGGATAGTGAGCTACTCCTAGGAGATCATGGCTCGAACCTATCTCCAAATCGATGAATCGAAGAATTTCGAGGGAAAGGAGAAACACTTGACCCGAAACGAAAATCAACCGATCTACTAGCTCATGAGGTTAGAGGTGAATTCCTTCGGTGGAAAGAAGTGCCTCACGATCTAGAGCATCTTGGTTCAAACAGATTTGCAAGAAGCGCACCGAACAAAGAGATCGATCGACGGGAAAAACGTGGAGAAAAGCAACCCATGAAGAATAGAAACAAAACACGAATCACAACCACGAATTTGCAGCCGTGTGACTACCACACGCTACAACAGTGAGATTACGGTCTCACTTCCTCAAAAACTCCAGTACACAGAGGTATGATTCTCTGCGGATCTCAGTAGCTACAGCAGGGGATTGGGAGACCAGGAAACCCTAGAAGCAAAGAGCAAATGACTGAGATAGAATGGGAGGAGGGTGTCTCCCTCTACTTATCCTAATTCTAATTCCTACTCTACCCCTCTCTAATTACAGAGCGAACCAGCTAAACCCTAGGGTTATTCTGGACCAACTCGAAGATGCTGGTAATCCGACGGCCACGCCCGCACAACTGGTAGCGTTGCCTCGACGCAACCTCACCGATTGCCGCCACGTGCCGCCACCGCTCTGCCTGTCCTTTTCACGGACTCCTCCCCCGGTTTTGTGGCCGAAACCGGGAAACCAGGCCTTCACGATCAGCCCCCGGTTTTAAGGCCCAAACCGGGAAACCAGCCAGCCAACGCCTGAGTTTTGTGGCCCAAACTCAGAAACCCGCAGCGCCCAGGTTTTGAGGCCCAAACCTGGAAACCGTCCTCAGCCCGAGTTTTGTGGCCCAAACTCGGCAAACCCGAAGCACCCCCAGGTTTTGTGGCCCAAACCTGGAAACCGTCCACCCGATGGTTTTTCTCTGGCTCTACCACCAAACCGAAGCTGTAGGAGGGATGCACCGCCCGTGCACCCCGTCCATCGACACGTGTCTCCAGGTCCTTGACCCGAGCAACACCATGTCCCGCAAGTCTTCGCTCGTCGCTGTCCCAGGCTGCCAGCCACCACAGCTGATCCTCAGGCCACCGGTCCCTCAGCCCAAGCCACACGTCCGCCCTTCACCGCTCCCGGTCCGTCGGCACGGCACGTCTCTACTTGACCTTCACCTTGCCCTCGATCACTGTCTCCGTGCTCGACACCTACACAACACAAGCCAAAGAACCTGCGATCAAACCCGTTAACAATCACTCATCACTTGAGACTCGGCATACACCCATGTATCCGCACGTCCGTCGCTTGAGTTTTGTGGCCCAAACTCAGAAACCCGCCAGCACCTAGGTTTTGAGGCCCAAACCTGGAAACCGTCCTCAGCCCGAGTTTTGTGGCCCAAACTCGGAAACCGGCCGCACCCAGGTTTTGAGGCCCAAACCTGGAAACCGTCCACTCGGTGGTTTTTTTGTGGCTCAACCACCAAACCGAGCCGTAGAGGGGATGCACCGCCCGTGCACCCCGTCCACACGCAAGTCTTCACTTGTCGCTGTCCCAGGCTGTCAGCCACCACGGCCGATCCTCAGGCCACCGGTCCGTCAGTCCAAGCCTCACGTTCGCCCTTCACCGCTGTTGATGGTCCTTAAACACCTGTTTTACCATCAACATTTTACCCTAAAATTCACCAAAAAGGCATGAAATGTAGTTAAATATGTTTCAAACTAACCAAATTCCACATATCCATAGATTTTTATTTGAATGCAGGAATTCGGACCAAATTTGGAGAATGGACCCACCAGGAGACAAGCCCACTCACCAGGACCCATTTGGGCTCGAGTGCGGTGGCGCCCGCCAACCATAGGTGGCGCCCGCCACATGGAGAGGCCCAACTCTCCCCTTTGCCACGTCACTGATCCGTGTGACCACCCCAAGGCCAAATCTTGGCCCTTGGTCACTAGGTCAGTGGCATCGGACGGCTCAGGAGGGAGTGGCGTGGATCAAGGCCGAATGGCGGTTACTCAGACATGCAACCGACCTAACCACCGCCTCTCTGGAGCTCCTGGATGCCGTTGAAGCAGAGGCGGTGCATCCAACGGTGATGGGGGTGGCGGCCGCCACCTAGGGCTGGTGCCCGCCACTAGGGTTAGCCCTAGGTCGGCTGGCTGCCCCCTATAAGTACCCCCCTCACTCCTCAAGGCTATAAATACCCCCCTGAGGCATCACTTCATTCATATCCCAGTACCATCATATCCCAGAGAAACACCAAGCAAGAGAAGCAAGTGAGAGTTAGGGTAGAAGCTCATAGAGCTTAGGCAAGTAGGTAGCTAGTAGAGCAAGGCATCTTTGCCCTCGCGGAAGCGCTGCTCAAGGCTTAGCTCAAGAGTAGAGGCGTGCGAGTGATCGGTCCTGGAGCTGGGAAGAGTCTTCCTTCATCTCCAGTTCAGGTTTTGCTCTTGTTACTCAAGCACTTTACTATATTCTATTTCATCATTTCAAGTATTACTTTATTCTACTTATCAGTATTGAGTAGTATACTTGATTGATTGCTTGAGTGCCTAGCTATCCTACAGTTCAATTCACTTAGCCATAGTAGTTAATCTCTAGTGAGCTTAGTGTTTGATCTTTGCCAATAGGTTGCTTAGTTAGTTTAGTGTTTATCTTATTAAGTCAAGTGTTTGCTCTGACGTCCGCAAGGGTATCTCTATTCAAAGCTAGGGTAGAGATAGTTAGAATATAGTTAAGCGTGGTGCTTAGTTATAGACTTATCTTCAGATACGGCTGGACCCTCGGATAGCTGTGGTAGCAAGCAGGTGGTGACAACCCTGTGTGCCTTGAATTCCACCATGTAGTTGGCCCAGTTTAACAGTAAGGCTCGTTGTGCTAGCGTTCAACCTAAGTCAGTGGTAAAGGCTAGTACGCCTCGATACTTGATAAGATAGGAATAAAACTTTACTTAACTTAGTTGCTTATTGACTTTTGCCTGCCTTGCTTCGTAACTATCTTGCTTCATAGTTATCTTGCTTTGTAGTTATCTAGGAGTAGTTAGTAGTTATTAGTTAGTTATCTTTAGTTATCATATTTCCCTTCAACTACCTATCCATCCACCTTACCTTACCATCCATTTCATCCTTACCTATCCACCCATATATTCTTTCTTTGACTCTCATCCCCTCCTTGACTCAACTCATACACCACCCTAGCCTTCCCTTGGGATCAAATAAATTGACACCTGGTACTCCCAGGCGAAGTGCTACTACGATAGTTCTGTGCGCTTGCAGAATCTCGTCTTGGTAGATTGCAATCTCTCTAGCTAGCTCCTACTAGTGTCGGGATTGACAACCCCACTTGACATTAGTAGATAGCTGCTTTAGCTTCATTCCTTTAGGTATAGTGACCGGACTTGCTACAAGCACTTCTGACACCGTTGCCTGGGATAGATTCCATAGTCTACTCCTAGTAACGACGTTGGCTAGTGTCAACAAGCATTTCTGGGCCGTTACCGGGGATAGTTGCCTAGCTCTATCTTTAGTGAAGCTAAGAACTACCAACAACCGCGTCGGGTCCATCGGCACGACACGTCTCTACTTGACCTTCACCTTGCCTGTGATCACCGTATCCGTGCTCAACACCTGCACAACACAAGCCAAAAAACATGCGCATCATCCCAGTTGATAATCACTCATCATCTCAAGATCCGGCATACACCCATGTATCCGCAATCTCCTCCTTGATGAGTGCATTGTCAACTACCAACACAAATCATATGAAGGTAGAAGAAGAAGGAAGAAGACATAAGCGAACTCAACCAGTCGACTAAAAGCGAAGCAAAGCCAGGAAAAGTCGAATGGAGTGAGTGAGATAGCTTGGTTCCCAAAGACATGGGCAACGGCTCGACGCAACCAAGCAAAGCAAAACTAGCCCTCAAGAAGAGGTAGAACAGGCTCAACACCGCTAGCAAGAAGGTAGTCGGAGCAAAAGAGACGCAACTAGCAGAACCGCTCCAAACCAATTGAAAGACCTTACAAGCTAAAAATCGCTCCAAACTAATTGAAAAACTGCTTCGAACCGATTGAAAAACCATATAGGCTGAAAGTCGCTCTAAACCAATTGAACTGCTCGTCAAAGCAAAAAAATGAGCAAACTCCCCCTTCAATAGTGCATACAACTTAGGGACATGATTTGTCAGAATTTTCTCCCCCTTATTTGAAAATGCACACAACAAGGCAAAATGCATATGAGTTACAAATGCAGGTTAGCAGCTTCAGGTATATATTCCAGAGAGTGAATAGATGCTCTAAAGAGTGCTGATCCGATGACTCAACAAAAAGCACAAATGCTAGCAAAGGTTCAAATTGATCACAGAATACAAAATATGAACATATGAGCAAAGTGAGCAGTTTCAAGCCTTTCAGAAAAGAGGTTCACCACCAAAATAGCACTTAACATGTATAGACAGGAAGTTACACAAGTGCTAAGCATGTATACAAGGTGAACTACCCCTAGCAAAGTTCAATCAACATGCTATAGAATGAAACATAGACTTGTGTTTTCGACAATTATCGGAGTTGCAGCGGTTTTTTACACATGTTTAAAATTTCAACATGTGATTGCGAGAGGTTGAAAACTTGACATTGCCTAACTTTTCAACCGAGCTAAGCCTATGCATAAGCAATCAGAAGCTTGAAGCAACGGTTTTGGTCTTACACTACACGGCTCAAGTTTAACTCAATGTGCAATGAGAAACAGTCTCGATACCGTGATGTGCTGCCAAGTGATCCCATCTCGATCTTTTCAATTCACTTAGACTTGGTTTAAATTTAGCAAAATATGAACATACCAAGCAAGTGAAAGACTCAGAACTAGAGACATAGCAACCTAGCATATATGAAAAGCACAAGTGACTTCAACACATTCTACACATGCTAGTTGCCAAACTCAATGGTGAACGTGTTTCAAATTTAATGTTGAATTAAGCATATTCACAGTTCTGAAAAGTAGCTCAGCTCACAACATGTATCAATGATCAAATGGAGCCTAAGCTACGAACATCACCATATATCATCAAAGCACACACTAATCAGAGCATAGATTCATTCTACAGATTATAGACATGAAACTCGAAAAGATGCAAAGATGATGAAATGCAAAAACTAAACAAGAACAAAAACGAAATAAGTCAGTCTATGATACAAGCACCAAAATGTTTCCCCAACTAAAAGGGAAAACCCACACCAAGCTCACCTCTCAACCTAGCAAAGGTTGATTGGTCCAAAGGCTTGGTGAAAATATCTGCCAACTGAAGATGAGTATCGACATGGTGAAGGTCGATATCACCCTTATCATAGTGGTCTCGCAAGAAATGAATGCGCACATCAATGTGTTTGGTCTTAGAATGCAGCACGAGGTTCTTAGCAACGATAATCACACTCGTGCTGTCACAAAGCAATGGAACTTGAGAAAAGCTTAGACCAAAATCACGCAAAGTGGCCATCATCCACAACAACCGGGAACAACAACTAGCCGCAGCAACATATTCAGCCTCTGTGGTAGACTGAGCGACACTTTGCGAGAAGACCAAGATACAAGAGAAGAACCCAAAAACTGACAAGTCCCAGAAGTGGACTTGCGCTCAAGTCGGCAACCAGCAAAATCAGCATCTGAGTAACCACAAAGGGAAAGGGTCGAAGAAGCAGAATACCAAATCCCGAACTCAGGTGTGAAACATAAGTACCTCATAATGCGCTTGACCGCCTGATGGTGAGAGGTGCGCGGCGATGACTGAAATCGCGCGCAAAGACACACCGCAAACTAGATGTCCGGGCATGTCGCCGTCAGGCACAGCAGCGACCCGATCATACTTCGGTACTCCTTCTGGTCCATAGCTTCTCCATCCTTGTCTGCATCCAGTGCCGTTGTGGTCGACATGGGTGTTGGAAGAGGCTTGGCCTCACCCATATCGAACTTCTTCAATATATCCTTGGTGTACTTGCCCTGGTGCACGAACGCCCCTTCTCGGGATTGCTTGATTTGCAACCCGAGGAAAAACGTCAACTCACCCATCATGCTCATCTCAAATTCCCTGCTCATAGTATCTGCGAACTTGGCAACCAAAGCATGAGAAGAACCACCGAAAATGATATCATCCACGTAAATCTGAACCAACAAAGTGTCATTGCCTTGCTTGAGGAGAAAAAGCATTTTATCAACACATCCCATTTTAAAACCCTTAGCAAGCAAAAAGGTTTTCAACCTATCATACCAGGCTCTAGGGGCTTGTTTCAAATCATATAAAGCTTTGTGAAGTTTAAAAACATGGTTTGGAAACTTGGGATTTTCGAAACCGGGGGGTTGTTTCACATACACCTCCTCTTCTATGTTGCCGTTTAGGAAAGCACTCTTGACATCCATTTGAAAAAGTTTGAAACCTTTGGATGCAGCAAAAGCCAAGAGAATCCTAATTGCCTCCAAATGAGCTACAGGAGCAAAAGTCTCCTCATAGTCTATCTCCTCCTTCTGACTATACCCCTGGGCTACAAGTCTGGCCTTGTTTCTCACAACATGGCCATCTTCTCCTTGTTTGTTTTTGAAAACCCATTTTGTCCCAATAGGGTGACACTCAGGAGGAAGAGGAAGAAGAACCCAAACCCCATTTCTCTCAAAATTTTCAAGCTCCTCATGCATGGCATTGACCCAATCCGGATCAGATAAAGCGTGTCCAACATCTCGGGGTTCAAAATCAGCAACAAATGCAGAATGGGCAAAGTGAGAGATTTGTTGTGACCTAGACCGAGTGACGCGTTCGTGGATGTCGCCAATCATCCGTTGAGGAGGGTGTTGGCGCTGAATGTGTCATGGCGCCTCCCTTGCTGAAGTGACCTCCCCCTCAACAGCAGCTGGTGCCTCCTCGGGTACAAGTGGTACAACCCGAGGTGTTGGATCACACGGCCCCCATGTAGTAGAGGAAGAAGGGTCGGGGCCGCGTGCAGTCATGGTCGAAGTCAACCCAATCGGCACCGCAGGTGGAGGAAGTGCTGGATCATCAATCCCTTCAGCACCTTCTTCCTCATCATCAAAAAGAGGTTCTCCAACCTCATGATCACTTGCACGCTCAAAACTAGAAGAAGGACAAAGCACAGTCTCGTCGAAGGTGACATCGGATGTCTCCATGACTCGGTTAGTATCAAGGTTAAGTACACGATATGCACGAGTATGGTTTCCATAACCCAAAAATACACCGTCAGAAGAGCGAGACTCAAACTTGTCCAAGTTGCCTTTCTTGAGTATAAAACAGTGGCAACCAAAAACTCTAAAATAACTCACTTTGGGTTGCTTCCCAAATCGCAATTCATAAGAAGTTTTCTTCAAGAAAGCACGAAGAAAAATGCGATTGGAAATATAGCATGCAGTGTTTATAGCCTCGGCCCAATACCGCCTAGGAGTCCTATGCTCATCGAGCATCATCCTGGCCATCTCAACAAGGGTCCGATTTTTCCTCTCTACAACACCATTTTGTGGCGGTGTGTAGGGAGAAGAAAACTGATGCTCCAAACCCAAAGAGTTACAAAACTTCTAAAAATCCGAGTTCTTAAACTCGAAACCATTATCGCTACGAATAGCTCTCATCGAGTTCTTAGGGAACTCGTTCTGAAGTCACAAAATCAGATTGCGAGTAAAAGCAAAAGTCTCAGTCTTCTCAGCTAAAAAGAAAACCCATGAATATCTCGAAAAGTCATCCACAACAGCAAGCACATACCACTTCCCCCAACTGAGCTCACCCGAGCCGGACCGACAAGGTCCATGTGTAAAAGCTCTTCAGGGCGCTTAGTCATAACCTGGTTCACAGGATGATGGGGAGCGGCAACCATTTTCCTATGTCTACAAGAATGGCAAACAAGATCCTTCTCCATGTGTAACTTGGGCAATCCTCGGATTAAGCCAAGTGAACTAAGCCTTGCAAGCAAGTCAAAGCTCAAGTTACCGAGTCTCCTATACCACTTCCAAAGATCAGAGGAGGAGGGTCCAGGCAAAAGACAACGAGAAATGCCAAAAGACTCCGAGAAATTTGCATGAAAGACTTTCCCAAAGGGCGAAATCAAACATACAAGATTGCCCTGAGGATCTAAAATACGACTGAGATTCGGCTTGAAACGAATCTCATAGTCATCATCAAAGAGTTGTGAAACAGAAAGAAGATTAAAATGCAAGTTAGAAACAAGAGCAATATCACGCAACACAAAGTGCTCATTAACTCGCACAGACCCACGAGACAACACTTTACCTTTGCTATTGTCGCCGAAGGTGATAAACTCCTTTCCGGCAACTGGACTAAGACTGGAGAACCACTTGGCGTTTTCGGTCATATGCCTTAAGCACCCGGAATCCACCAACCAAATGTCCTCCAATCGTTTTACCTACATCAATAAAAAGACATAGGGTGAGCATACGGTCCAACACTGGGGTGAGTAAAATGGGAAGTGTACCAGTGTTGGGCCGGCTGCTCAAAAGAACAGTTAGTAGCAAAACCATTCCTAGCACGCCTATGGGGGAAGCGATCACCACGTATAGGAAAACGTGGTCCGCTAAGGGAAGAGCGTCCATCGTGATACTCAAAACGCGGTGGGGGTAACGCTCAACTACAAAGCCACCGCCACGGGGTCCATAGCCCACAACTGCAGGCTCCCGCCGGGCACGTCCTCCTTGCGGCCTAGGCCTAGGACCTTGAGGCATTGGACCTCTAGGCCTAGCAGCTCTGCTTTGAACATTTGGCACAAGTACATCATGGAAAGGATGGTACATGTCTGTGTTGTTCATCTCCTTTGCACGACACTCCTCTCTCTTACGCCGAAAGAAAAACTCCATCAAGTGTCCATCTCTTCCACAGTGCTCACAGTGGTACCTCACTGCTCTCATAGGGGGTTGTTGGTACTCACAATACTGGGTGTGGATCACTTGGTTCTTTTGTGGCATGAGCTCCTCATGGATTGGTGGCATAGTGTCCAGCTTGTTCCTGAGGTGGTTTGGTTTTGGAGCCCATGTCTGTTTCTTGGGTGGAGCTCTTGGAGGTTCCACAAACACTGCATCCTTGGTGTTAGGCTTGAAAGGCTCTTTGGGTGGTATCTTGGTTAGCTTGGGAGTAGTGGTGGAGTTGGGCTTCTCACTCGGATTAAGACCACTCGACTCTCCAATCTTACCAAAAGAGGCAGCACTCTCTATCCCCTGAGCAAAACCTACACCTGGACCTTCAGCAGCACGCTTGAATTGGGCAATCATCATCCCAAGCTGCGGCTCACCACAAGACACCCATGACAAGATGGTCCAAAGGTATGTGTTTTCTTCCTCGGTTTGCATCTTGTCATGCTGCACATTTGCAATCTCCATTTCCAAACCCTCACACAAGGCACACCTAGACACACAAGTGCTACCCGAGCTGGCCTTCTCAAGAGACACAATCTTGGCATTCTTCTCTGCCAACTCGGATTGCAAGCCTGCACAAGACTTGCACGCACCAAGCATGGAGGATCTAGCTCTAAGCTCATCCACCACTCCAACCAAAGCAACATACTTCCCCCTCAAAGTGAGAAGGTCAGTCATGTTCTTGGAGCACATCTCACACTCATCCTCCTTAGTCACGACAACGGTGGACTTGACAGACTCAAGCTCCTTAACCGTGTCCTCCCACTTCCTCCTAAACTCCTTTCTCTCTCTAGCGGCAAGCCTAAGCAGTTTATCTTGACTAATGAGAGCAGCAGTAAGCTTATCAACCTCAGCAGAGAGTTTGTCAGGAGTTTGAGATACCTAGGAGGTGTCGTCGTCGTCGTTCTGAGGGGTCTCCTCCAGCTCGCCGTTGACCTCATCGCCGAGGTCCATGGTGCAAAAACCCTCGTTGTCGGCGAAGAAGCAGAGGTCATTCAGCTTGTCCTCGATCTTCTTCTTCTTCTTGGACTCGTCCTCTCTTGATGTAGCGGAGTCGTCATTCGAGTCGTCGACGTCGCTGAGCGTGGCGAAAAAGGCATGCTTCTCGGCCTGGGCCTTCTCCAAGTACTTCTCCTTGATGTACTCCTTGTTGAAGCCGCCCCTCCGCTTGTGCTTGGCGGGGACGTACTTCTCCTTGCGCTTGTCGGAGTCGTACTTGTGGCCATGATCCGCCTTGCCGAAGACTTGCTTGTTCTTCTTCGGACAATTGGCGATGAAGTGGTTCGAGCCTCCACACTCGTAGCAGCCACCTCGTCCTCCTCCGCGGCGATGATTCATGCAGTTGTTGTGGAACCGCGAGAACCGGTTGGCAAGCAGGGCCAACTCATCGTCCGCCATGAACTCCAGTTGCTCCTCTGTGACAGAAATAAGAGATGATAGAGCAAAGCCTCCAGAGATGTTAGCAGAAGAGCCAGAAACCAAAGCCATCGACGGGCCAGAAGGATTTTCATAAGAAGCCCTCGCCATGGCATCAATCTCACTGGACTTGAGCTTACTAAAGAGCTCGTCGCACATGAGGGTCTCGTAGTTAGGCGATTTGATGATCGCCTAAACCTTGGAATCCCACACCGATCGATCAAAAGTGTGTAAAAGCTTGCGAGCCCTCTCATGATCGTCGAAAGGCAACAACTCCTTGTTAGCCCTCATCCTGTTGATAATAACCTGAAAGCGAGCGAATAAACTTTCTATGCTCTCGCCAGGCATGTGTCAAAAGTTCTTATACTCTCGCTTGTGCGACTCGTAGAGACGGGTTTTGACTTGAGTGGTGCCCTCATGAAAACGCATGAGAGTAGCCCAAATCTCCCGATCCGTAGCGAGGTGAGAAACGCGATCAAACTCTGTCATGCTCAAACATGAGAAAAGAGCATTACGGGCTCGGCTATTGGCATCGTGCTCATCGATCTGATCTGAGTCGCACGAGCAGCCAAGACCACGTAATCAGCAGAGTTGCAGATATCCCAAATGGAAGCACAGATACTCTGGAGATAGGCCGACATGCGTATCTTCCAATACGCATAGTTCGTCCCATCGAAGAACGGCGGTTTGCCCACGCCGCGATCCATGTCGCCTTCTGTGGATCTGGAACCGGCTAAGGTGGAAGATCCTTAACCCACTCCGATACTAATTGAAGGACCGAGAACTCTACCAGAAAGTGACCAGAGGGGTGGGGGTGAATGGGAGCCTAAAAATTTCTCTCGAAACTTTGGCCTTTGTCCCACAAATCAACCCCCAAAAACTTCGACTGAAAACATGATGCCCACGACCCTTAGAAGAGGGTGGATGATCCCTAGGATCACAGCGAGGCACCACCAAACGAGAGCACACCAAACACCAAAAGCTCCGGCTCAGGTTCGACCCCAAAAACCTACCCTCGAGCGTAGATAGAAGGCTACGTCGAGAAATCTCCAAATACCTATGCTAACAAGTAGCAAAAATACCTAGAGAAGTTTCTTGGTGAACTCTAGGGCCAAACGAGAAGTCCGAAAACTGTCCGCGGGAGAGCAAACGCACTAAAGCTCAACACACAGCAGGATCCTAGACTGTCCGCGGGTATGGTCCCGGACTGTCCGTGCCTACTGCAGACTGTCCGCGAAGCTGTGGCGGACTGTCCGCCGGCCAAACGGACAAAACAACAAGGTTGCTGAAGACTTCTGCTCGACTCCCGAACTGTCTGCGAGTCCCAACGGCGGACTGTCCGCAGGTCAAAAATCACTCACACGGCCGAAACGCGCAGCTATTGAGTCGGCTGAGCCCCGACGCGCGGACTGTCCGCTGGGTGGTTGGCGGACTATCCGCGACCACCCAGTGAGGGCAATTTCTGTCGCCCTTCACCCAAATCCGATCCAAATCAAAATCCCTTGTTCCCAAACTTGGAGAAGATGATCACGAGGTAGTTGGAAGACTATCCCCAAGAAATCATCCGCTCAAATCAACTCAATCAACGGCAAATCGAAGGGGAAGGTGTATGCACCGAAAAAGCATTACGAAACTTGAATCGACCCGATCTACTTCTTGGTGAGGAGTTAGATGAATTCCTTCGGTGGAAATGATCTCCTCATATCAAAGAACAAATTGATTCAAGTGGATTTGAGAAAGACGCAGCGTAGAGGGAGATCGAGTGACGGGAAAAACGTGGAAACAAAGAACGTGAAGAACAAGTTCAAAACGCGAATCAAGGCCACAAATTGCCAGCTGAAATTCGTCCCCCCGAGGAGACAACGGGAATCCGGTCCCGTTCAACGTCTCTGCGGATCTCAGTAGCTACAACAGGGAATGGGAAGCAGGAAAACCTAGAATGAAAATAGCAATGGCTGAGACAGTCTAGAGGGAGGGGTGCCCTCTCCTTATATAACCTAATACAATTATTCCCCTTCTACCCTTACAGTTAATGAGCGAGCAGGCTAACCCTAAGTGTATTCCTGACCAACTCGAGGTAGGTGGTGATCCGACGGCCACACCCGCACAACTGGTAGCTTCGCCTCGACGCGACCTCACCGATTGCCGCCACGTGCCGCCACCGCTCTGCTCGTCCTTTTCACGGACCTCCCCCCGGTTTTGAGGCCGAAACCGGGAAACCTGTCGTCCGTCGCCTGAGTTTTGTGGCCCAAACTCAGAAACCCGCCAGCACCCAGGTTTTGAGGCCCAAACCTAGAAACCGTCCTCAGCCCGAGTTTTGTGGCCCAAACTCGGAAACCGGCCGCACCCAGGTTTTGAGGCCCAAACCTGGAAACCGTCCACTCGGTGGTTTTTTTGTGGCTCAACCACCTAACGGAGCCGTAGAAGGGATGCATCGCCCGTGCACCCCGTCCACACGCAAGTCTTCACTTGTCGCTGTCCCAGGCTGTCAGCCACCACGACCGATCCTCAGGCCACCGGTCCGTCAGTCCAAGCCTCACGTTCGCCCTTCACCGCGTCGGGTCCATCGGCACGACACGTCTCTACTTGACCTTCACCTTGCCTTTGATCACCGTATCTGTGCTCAACACCTGCACAACACAAGCCAAAAAAAACATGCGCATCATCCCAGTTGACAATCACTCATCATCTCAAGATCCGGCATACACCCATGTATCCGCACATAAGATATGATGAACTTTGTGATACCTTGCGTAGAAAGATCAAGAAATTGAAATGCTCCATTGCTAGGTTGAAATGTGGTCTTTCTCATTGGAAGTCTAGTGCGTCTTTACCTTGCACCTCTTGTAGTGACATGTTTAGGAAGGATGATGAGCTATGCTTTTCTTTTGCTAGCTTAAAATCTGAAAATGAAATGTTAAAATACAATGCTTCCAAACCATGTCTAGTTTGCATTGACTTGCGCAAGGACCTTGATTGTGCAAAAACTGAAATAGCCTTGCTTAAGTCAAATGCTTTGTTACCATGTGATACTTGTGAGTCTTTTGTTACTAGACTTAGAGAATTTAGTTTGATTCACAATACATGTGTAGCTGAACTTGAGCATGCTAGGGCTGAAATTGTTAAAATAAATTCTAAGCCTTGTAGATTATGCTCTTTGAATAAAAATGCTTGCATTACTTCTTGTGCTATTCATGATTCATTGCTTGATGACAATGGTGACGTTTCTTCCATCGATTTCATGTTCACATCATGCATTGATTTAGAAAAAGAAGTTTTGGCTTTGAAACAAATGCGCGATGATATGAGCGCCAAGTTGGTTGAGCACAATGATATGAGTGTCAACCTTGAGAAGGAAATTGAACTCTTACGTACCACATATGCCGAGTGCATTAGAAAGGAGATGGAAAATCTAAAAAATGCTCCATGTGGTACTTGTGATCGCCTCATGTTTGAGAATGAGGTTTTAGCCAAAAGATGCAAGAGTCTTTGTTCTAAGTCTTTTGAGTCACGCATTTCTTGCAACTCCGATGATGATATTTCTAAGTTTGCATCTTCGCAACCGGAGTTGAGTTCTTGTGTTGCGCGTGAGTCTTTTGACGATAGCACTTGTGCCAAGGTCTCTTGACAAGGGTGCTTCTCACATTTTTGGGACTCGTGTTCCCAATCCGATTTTCCATTGCACCTTTTGCAAGAAGGATGAACATTCATTCGATTTTTGTTTCCGCCGTGTCAAACACGAGCGACGTATTCGAGCTAAGGCTTTTAGGAAGCCGCGTAGCCTTTCCCATGGCACGTGTGCTCCGAGTGTTGGCACCAAGTCTCTTGTTGATGCTTCTTGTTCTAAGTCCCAAGGGACTTCTCACTTCTCGGAGAATGGTGTGCCTTCCAGTAGGACTTTGTACCATTGCACTTTTTGTGAGAAAGATGGGCATCAAGAAAGCTTTTGCTATCGGCATGCCAAACGCTTGCGCCAAGCTCGCTCTTCTAGGAAGCTGGTGGTTCATGACCCTTCTCATGGCATGAACGCTTGTGCTCCTAGTAAGAATCCCCTCTTTGTTGATGGGCTTTATGACTTCTTTTCTAGTGGGTTAGGTCATGGTCGTGGACATGCTTCTAGTGCTTATTGTCTTGGTCCATGTCATGCTTCTCATGGTGCTTCTATTGGTTCTTCTACAAAGACCTTGGAAGATGTTTGCCTCTTTTCCCGTGGTACGACTCGTTCTTCTCCTCGAGTTGTCCTTTTAAGGAATGCTTCCAAGGATGTTTCAAAATTAAATTTGAACCAACATTTGCATCATGCTAACCCACATGATAAGTTGAGTGTCTTGAGATGTGTGACCAAGTCTTGGATTCCCATGTACATGCTTGCTAACCCTTCAGGATCCAAGGCTCGGGTTACTTTGTCCTCTTATGTGTAGATATGAGGACGCGGGGTGGAGAACATGCGCCTGATGGTACTTGGACTTTTAGATGTGATCAAGATTTGATGGTTCTCTACACCCCATTTAGAATTGCCTCAAAAGAGGCTTTTGCAGTATGGTGAGCTTTCTTATACACTCATACCTTGTACATCCATGTTCTTTTTCTTGTGGTATGAGATGGTCTTTCATGTGCTCACGTGTATAGTTCTTGCATGTACATTTTCTTTTGTATCATGTTTTGTTTTAGTCTAGCTTGTGCTTTCTTGTATATCATGTCATGCTAGCTTTGTGTACATTTTTGGTGGCTAACCCACTTTTCATGCTAGTTTGTGATCCTCATGAACATTATGCCATGTTTTAGCATATTTCTCCATGAGCTTGATTTCTAGTGGTATGATGTTCATTAGGTGTCACTTTTTAGGTGCTAGTTTTGGTTAGCTACATGTACCCTATTGATATGTTTAGTTCGAGCACTAGACTTTCCACACTTTCATCATGTTACATGCTTCTGGATCTATTGCTATCATTATCTTGCATTGTAGCATGTGTTGAGGTTTAGGCTGTGTTTGGGTTGATCATGTCTCTAGGTTGCATTTTGCTCCATAGTGCTTTATCCTGTTGCTTGGTAGTCATGACTAGTTTGAGTTCAGATTTCCTTGCGGTATCATTCTTAGGTAGGCCTCTTAGTTGAGAGTTTACCTTATGCTTTTATGTGACTAACCATTTTGTGGAGACCTTAAGGTCACACTAGACAAGACAATGCCTTGTGTTTCTTCTGCCTTTGAGCTTGCAGGAGAACATGAGCTTGGAGAAGGCATTTTGGCTCAAAGACCCGATCCCACTTCTTCCACGACTTGGGGTTCCGTTCGAGCAGTTCTCTAGTGAGCACTAGCTGCACCTGAGGAAGTGACAACATCTGGCGAGGGGGAGATGACTTTGGCGAGATTGTATGAGCAGGAAGATTGAGATGTGGATGATGGATTCAACATGGGTGAGACCAAGCCTCTTTCAATGCCCAATGCAATGACAATTGCGATGGACGCAGACAAGGACGGAGAGCCCGCAGACCAGATTCAGGCATCCCTTCGGGCATCACACAAGTAGGTGGTCAAGCACATAATGAGGTACCTCCGATACATTCCTGAGTTCGGGTTTTGGTACTCTTTTTCTTCGACCCCTTCGCTTTGTGATTCTTCCATTATGGATTTTGCTGGCCGTCAGCTTGAGCATTTCTTGGCTCTTCTCCTGTGTCTTGGTTCTCCCACAAGCAAGTCTAGAGTAGCCTAGTTTTCCACCGAGACCGAGTGTGTTGGTGTCGCGTCTCGCTACTTTTTCATCAAGCTTTTGGATCTCTCAACTTATGCTAGGTTGAGAGGTGAGCTTGGTGGGTGTCTTCCCTTTTTAGATAGGGGAAGCATTTTGCTTGTTGTATCATAGTTTGACTTCTCTGATACCTTTTTTGTTTTGGGTTTTTCTTTTTAGGCTAGTTTTGCTTCAATCCTTATAGACTAGCTTTTGCATGCATTTCATCATGTTTTAGTGCATTTTAGAGCTTCATGTATATAGTAATGAGAATGAGATTATGTTTTTTTGGTATGCCCTATTAATTCATGATGATGCTTGTAGCTTAGGCTCTTTTTGATCACTTGATACATGTTATGAGCTAAGCTATTTTTGCAAATGGTGAACTTGATTAATCAACTATGAGACCTTTAATTTGTTCACCATTGAGAGTGGCAACTAGCATGGGTAGGATGTGTTGAGATCACTTGTGCTATCTTTTGTATGCTAGGTTGCTATGTCTCTTGCACTGAGTCATTCACTTGCTTGGATTGTTCCATTTACCTTGAGCTTCAAATTTGTTCCAAGTATTAGTGAAATGAAAAGATCAAGATTGGATTGCATGTGTCAGCACATCACGGTATCGAGACTGTTTCTTATTGCACAATTGAGTTAAACTTGAGCCGTGTAGTGTAAGACCGAAACCGGTGCTTTAAGCTTCCGATTTCTTTTCTTGCATAGGCTTAGCCTGGTTGAAAAGTTAGGCAATGACCATGCTTTCAACCTCTCGCAATCACATGCCTTAATTTGAACTTGTGTTAATACTGCTACAATCTCTGATAAAATATGAAAAATAACACAAGTTTATGCTTCATTCTATGGCATGATGTTTGAACTTTGCTAGGGGTAGTTCACTTTTTATACTTGAGTTAGCACTTGCTTGATTTCCTGTCTATTCATGCTAAGTGCTATTTTAGTGGTGACTCCTTTTCAAATGGCTTAAAACTGCTCATATGCTAAATTATTCATATTTTGTATTCACTTGATCAGTTTGAGCCTTTGCTAGCATTTGTATTGGTTGCTACACTTTCAAGGCAGCACCCTTTTGAGCATATTTACATTCTTATTGCTATACACTTGAAGCTGTTGCATTGCACATATTATGCATTTTTAGCTTAGTGTACATACCCCCAGCTCCGATACACTTCGTGGTCACTTCCAATGCTTTTCACTGCCCCCATATGCTTTTGGTTGATGACTTGTCTTGTGTTTGTGTCAACTTTGTGGAGAAATGTCAAAACCCCTTAGCTTGTTTCCTTTTGTCAAGGGGAGAAGCTGTTTGAAAGGGGGAGTTTGTGTTTTGGCACAAATGGGAGAGTCGTGCACTTTGGGGAGAGCTTTGAGCTAGGGGGAGTTTAGCTCTTTTATGGTCTTTTAATTGGTATCCATTTTGTGCCTCCATTGGTAATGAGTGTTCAGTTGGTATGGAGTGCATTTGGCGACGTGAGCTTTGATGCATAGCCTTTGTGTATAGGCTTGCTTTCAGGGAGAGTCACTTTTGCTTTGCTGCTTCTCCACGTGCTCCGGGTGTTTGTGTTTCAATTGGTTTTGAGCTTCTCTTTGTGTTTTCTCAGTTGGTATCGAGCCTGCTAGTCGTGTTGAGCCGTTTTGCCTCTGCCTTGAGGGACTAGCAGTTTTTGCTTGGTATTTTTGATTGGTATGGAGTCTTTTGAGCTAGTGGTGTTGAGCCTGTTTCTGCCTCTTCTTGAGGGCTAGCTCATTTTTAACTTGGTTGCGTCGAGCCGTTGCCCATGTCTTTGGGGACCAATTTTCGGTTTTGGCATCTCACACCATCTCTTGTGCCTAGCTTTTGTCAATTCAATCATCAAGGGGGAGAAATTTCGAAACCCAAGTGGATAAGAACCTTGGTATCTTTTGTGATGATAGTTTGACAATTTATTTGAGAATGGTTTTTGAGTGCCTTATTTGAGAATGGTTTTTGAGTGCCTTTTGAGATTTCATGAAACTCTTGTTTTCTTTTGACTCTTCGGTTGTGTGGAGGCTTTGCCCGCTTTTCCCGTTTCTTTTGGGACCGAGAGTTTTAATTTGGAGTTTTCATGATCCTTCCTCATATCAAGTGGCCTTGTGTTTGCTTTTACTTGGCTTTTGGGCACTTGAATGAGGCTTGCCTTCAAACCCTTCCTTTGTGGTTTTATTGTTAGTCAATGCATTCGACAAGGGGGAGATTGAGAACATATATGATGAATGATTGACATTTATGAGGAAGGTTTGAGGCTTTTCCCGGTTAAGTCTTTACTTCATATGCACTTAATGTTTATGACTAACCGGTGGCGTTGAGTTGTGGTGTGTTACCTGTGTCGGTGTGCGTGTGCAACATGTGTCTCTTGGCCGTGTTGATGTGCAGGTGTGGAGCTCGGAGATAGTGGTCGATGGCGAGGTGAAGGTCAAGTAGAGACGTGTCGTGCCGACGGACCGGGAGCGGTGAAGGATGGGTGTGCCGTGCGGCGGACGTGCCATGCTGATGGACCCGAAACGGTGAAGGGCGGACGTGAGGCTTGGACCGACGAACCGGGAGGCTGGAGGACCAGCTGTGGTAGCTGGCACGTGGCATCGACGAGCGAGAGCACATGGGGATGTGCGGTGCATCGGCCGAGTTGGGAGGAAGACGATGGCGTCATGACACTTGGCGGGAGGCCGAGAAGGAAGGTGAAGGCGTTGTGCCCGGCGTGGAGGCTGGACATGCATCGACATCGGTGTCGGTGGTTGGGTTGTGCGAACCACATCCCGTCTATGGCGCGGGTTTGGTAGTTGAGCCTCTAAAAACTACCCTCAACGGTTTCTGAGTTTGGGCCTCAAAACTCGGAGTGGCCGGTTTCTGAGTTTGGGCCTCAAAACTCGGGGTGGACGGTTTGCCAGGTTTGGACCTCAAAACCTTGGCTGGCGGGTTTACCGGTTTGGGCCTCAAAACCGGGCGGAGGTTCCTATGCGGAACGGTCGACGCGTGGCGGCACCGAGAGGCTTGCGTTGTGGCGAAGCTATCGATGAGGATGGCGCGGTGGTCGACGTGACGACACGTGGCGGCATCCTGGAGCTTGCGTCGAGGCGAAGCGAAGGATGAGAAGGCGCATGGCCGTCGGATGAAAACTGTCAGAGTTGGTCGGATTTACCCCTTTGGGGTATTTGGGTTGAGTGCTTCATGTAAGGGCATTTTTGTCTTCGGACGTGCGCCTATATATATGTGAAGGCGCTGCTAGGGCAGCTATCCTTGGAGTGTGCCATTCTCAATTTGCTAGTGTGAGAAGAGGCTAGGGTTAGGATGAGAGGAGTGGCTCTTGTTCCTGAGCTTTTCGCCATCCGTGCTTTGTTGTTGCGAGGAGTGGCTTGTAACCCGACATTGTGTGCTACACAATCCATCTTCTAGTCGAAATCCAAGGATCAATTTCGTACTCCTCTTTTTAGTCTCTAATTTGGATCGAATTCGCGTTTTTGTTCTTCGCGTTTCGGTTTTTCCCGTCCCGAAGATTTGCCTCGTTCTCCCTCTCCGAGAGGTAGTTTTCGATTCCGTTTGAATCAAGTTGTACTAGTACGTGAGTGTCATCTTTCCACCGGACAATTTCCTCCCAAACCTCACGAGCACATAGATCGGGCTGTTTTCACGTTCGTTCTCCAAACTTTCCCCTTTTCTAGTGTTCTTCGGATTTCTCATGGATGAGATGGTTTGGAGCGATGATATCCTAGGATTAGCTTCCCAACATGAAGAGGAACACTTGGGTGAAGTTTGGTTGCAGCCTCGTTCGATTTGGTTGAGTTCCAATCGAATTTGAGTTTGATACAGTTTGCTTTTAGGCATTCTGGGCATTCTCGGACTGTCTGGCACTCATCCCCAGACTGTCCGGGGGTTGTGGCTGTTCACAGGCAGTAAGGTTGCTGTTTTTGTTTTTGAATGACGGACTATGCGGGACTCATTCCTGTGACACCCTAGTGTCAAGCACTGCATTAGGCACTGCAATTAGCTACTAAAGAAACATAAGCAATGCATTGCATCATTTCACGTGCATAAGAGTGCTTTTTGCTTTTGTTTAATTGTTGGATTTTGGATTTCTATTTGACTTGATGAATTAAGTGGATTTCTACTTGGGCAAAGAGTTTTATAAAATAGAGAATATTGAGTAGAGTGCTTTTCATGTTGGAGTTTTGACCTAGTTCAGATTAGTTTGTTAAATTAAAAATAAGTCAAACAAAATGATTTATGCTTCAAAATTGGCTTTATTTATGTGCAGGATCTAAAAATGGTTTTCAGAAAAAGTGTCCTATATGAAAGTTGTAGAGAAAATTATTTTGAGCAACTTTTATATTTGGGTCAAAACCTAGTTTGGAGATTTTGAAACTGTTTTTGAGTGGTCAAACTTGGAAAATATTTGGGAAAAAAAAAAGGAAAATGAATTCTTCCCGCTCCCTCGTTTTCGGCCCATCTGGCCTTTCGGCCCAACCCGCGCCCGCTCCCGCTCGGCCGCGCGCGCCGCTCGCCCGCGCAGCGCCGGCCCAGCTCCGCGCCGCAGCGCCAGCCCCGCCAGCGCCCGCGTCGGCCCACGCGCGCGTGCCGCTCGCCCCGCCCGCGCACCGCGCCAGTCGCCCCGACCACGGCCGCACCGTACGCCGGCGTTTGCGCCACGTGGTCGCCGTCTCCTGCTCCATATCTCCTTCGCCCACTCCTCGCCCGATCGTGCCCGCGCGATCACGCAAGCTATCGCGCTCGCCCTCTCCGCGCGCGCCTCGCCTGCCGCACCGCCCTCGGCCGCCGCGCACGCTGCTGCCGCACGTCGCGTCGCCGGCCCCGCCATGACCACCGGCCGGCCAGGGCTCGGCCAAAATCAAGCGCACCCCACTCTCCGCTCTCTCACTCGCTCACTCGCGCACTCTCTCGCCCCCGCTCTATCGCTCTCCTCTCCCGCGAACGCCACCCCGGCTCGCCGCCGTTCGGCACCAAAGAGCCGCACCACCGTTCCGCCCTAGCCAAGTCACCACCGGCCGATTGACCTCGGTCACTACTCCGCCATCGTCCACGTCATACGGTGCGCGCGAAGGAACCGCCGGTCGAGCGCTACCACGCCGACACCACCACTTCCCCCTTTCGGTCGCCGTCGCCGCCGAAGGAGGACAAGTTTCCGTTCTTCATCCATCAAGCCTCCGCCGAGCCTCTTCTTCATCCTCGAGCTTCACCGAGCCAAGGCAAGGTGAGAACGCCAACAAGCCTTAACGCTACCGCCTCCCATCTCCCTCTTCTCCCCGGCCGAGCGCCATGGGCGCCGCCGCGGCCCGCCCACGTGGCCAAGCTCCTCTGGAGCCATCCGAGCCAAACCAACTCCCTTGGTAGCTTCTTTAGGGTTCGTAGGAGCTTTTGTCTCCCCCAATTTTTCTCCGGCCATCGCCGGAAGCGGCGTAGCCGCGCGTTGCCGCCGCCACCGTACGCCGCCGCTCGCCGCCGGCACGCTCCGGCCATGCGCTGGCCAAGACAACACCACCACTAGATGCGCCTTGTCGAGATGAATCTATCTAGCCTAGCCTCGCCGCCGGAATCCTCACCGCCGGCGAGCAGCCGCCGGTCAACCCTCTCCCCTGTTTCTTCTCTCTCTGACGGGTGGGTCCCGTTGACCCGTGGACCCCGCGCGTCAGCCTCTCCTTGGTCCATGGACCGCGTCCACCGAAGCCGAGCGCCGGGTGTTTTCAAAAGGATTTTTCTTTTAATGTTTTTCCTTTTTCCAGTAAATGCTTGTTATTTTTGTGTAGCACGTTTTACAAATCCAAATGAAGTACTTTCAGTTTTGCTAGCTTGCTTATGAGTAGATCTATCATGGAAAAATATGAAAGTATTTTTGGTAGAAGTTTATTTTACTGTTTTTATTTAATTCAGTTTATATGCTTTTGTTGTGATAAATGGAAATAAGTGTTTTCTGGTTGAGATAATTCCTGGAAAATTTTGTGTAAGTTCATTAACCTGTTTTGCACCTGTGAAAAATATATGATGCACTGTTTATGTAGAAAAAGTTTCTGTTATGATTAAAAGTCCTTTTTGGCTGATTTCTTAGAATAAATGTTAAGGTGTTTTATATGTTAAAATAAAATGTGGAAAAATTGGTGTAGTCTCTGTTTGTGATGTTCAAGTTAAGAAAAATGTAAGCATGGTCTGTTATGTGAAGAAATCTGAAGTTCCTTTACAAATGTACTTCTCTGTGTTTTTCTTTGGAAATTCATGTAAGAAATAATATAATGTTTCTGTTCATGGAACTTTCTTGATAAGCATAAAATGTGAAGTAGAATCTGGAAAAAATATGAAAATGAGCCTAGCACCCTTTTGCAGTAGGGTTGTAGTTCAAATGGTTTAAATTGGAATAAATTTGTTTATTTCGTGTAGGCTTGTATGTGTATGCTCTGCCAGCAATATTCCTACAGTAGGATGTGTATGAGTAAAAGAAGCCAGGAAAATTATGAAATCTTCTGTTTGACACTTTTTGAATGAGGAGCTAGTTCAAAGCACCTTTTTGGGCAGTTGCTTGTCATTTTTATATCTGCAGTTCTGTATTTTATTTTTGGCTGAAATTTGTTCAGTGGAGTCCAGCAACTGTTGTTTGCCTTCTGAAATTTTCGTGGATTTTTCTGAGTCCAGAAAAGTACACTTGCAGTTCGAACCTAAGTTTCTTTTGATTTATGAAATAGGAAAAAGGTGAATAAATGGATTTTGTTTTATGAATTAAATAAGTATTTACCTCAATGTCAAAAGAGGTTCAACAAGTTGGGTTTGTTGGTTTGCAAGAAATGCTCTTTTCATACCACACATCTTGCACCCGCATTGTAATTATTTATTAATCATCGCATGCAATAGGATCGACCCCTCCGGAGCCCGACCAGGAGCCAGAGACAAACGCCGAGCAGCAGATTCCGGAGCTCCAGCAAGCCGAGGAAGCCGACCCCGCCTGCGACGCTAACTTGCCCGAGTGCCCTTCCCACGAGGCCTCGGTCTTCACCCAAGGCAAGCCCCGGAGCATATTAAGCCTCCTATCTTTTGCAATTAAAATTACTTGAGTCCTTTTAAATTGTGATGCATTAGGTTAGGAGTTAATTGAATCCTACTTGCTGCATTACCATTCCTTGATTATTGATTATTACCTGCCTTGTTATCCTGTTACTTATTTATAAATGTAGAATTGCTTAGCCTGCTTAATAAAAGTAGTAATTAAGGATGTTTCCGTAATACCCCTGATGGGTAGTTACCGGATCACGGTTGGCTATATTTGCTACCGTAGAAAAGAACCAGAGTAGTAATGAAATACGGTCAACTGGAAGGCAAGGCACAAGTTTGGAAACTTGGGGCAGTCCGTCCGTTGGATCGTGTAGGTTTGTATCGATGTTGGCCCTCGTTCATTTTTGAACGCGCCCTTTTACTTAGGGATATGTCGGTGCCGTAATCATCGACCCCAAAGCCGGTTAGAAGCTGTTCGGGCCGGTCTCAACCCGTGTCGTGCCCTCTAGTATGGAAATTGCGATCTGCCGCGTGAGGCCATCGCCAGGTTCCAATTGGGCGGTCCGTGCTGTGAGCCGCGACGATTACCACCACGAACAAGCATCGAGCGGTTGCCCAATGCATGGACCCGACGGGGAAAGTGTGGGCTGGTATTAAAGGTCTTTCACCAGCTGGTTTGGAATTCGATTCGAGTCGCCGTCTCCCCCGGTTAGTGGGAAACTATGGCGAGCTTCACCACGATACAACTCCATGTGATGATTTAAGGTTCAACTAAAATATGGATAAGTCAACTGGATATGGTTATATTATTGATTGATAGATTCAAGTGAGTGCTCTAGTACAGGGGAAAAACCTAGAATTAAGGAATAAGTCTAAAAATGGCCGCTCGTCATTATCATCAATTACCTCTTATCTGAAATTGAGCTTTTCGCAACTAAAAGATCCCAGCTCCACCCAAAGGACCTTGCATACCCTTGGAGTCTTTATTTTCAGTTGGACGGGTAAGTCTAGCTGAGTACATTCCCGTACTCAGGGTTTATCCCGTTGTTGCAGATGGCCAGGTCTACTTCGGCTATTGTAAGCACTGCCTCTACCCAGTGGAAGGTGATGAGGAGTAGGCTCAGGGCAGGGTCGTCCAGAAGCTTCCCTTTTTCTTTTGCTGGTCTGAGACTGTTGGTGGCACATTATCTTAAAAAGGAGGAGTGAGTCGTGTTGAGTGGGTTTTATCAAACAATGTTTACTTGGACCACACGTGTGGTGGTCGTGTTTTAAACTACTTCAGCTTCCGCACTTTTAGAATTCAGTATTGTAATAACTCCGTTTTAAATTCCGCACTCTGGTGCTAAATTCGGTTTCGTTATCGCTGAGATGTATCTTTACGAATGTAATCCTTGAACGATGCGATCCTGTATGATGTACGGTGATAGAAATCCTTCGAGATTTCCGGACTACCGGGGTTATATGGGATCAAGTATGAGTCGAAGTCAGACGAATTTGGCTAAGACAGTACTTGAACTCTTATAATCAGGACGGTTCCGCCACAGCTGGTATCGGAGCATGGTTCAAGTGGTTACCTCCGTATAGAGCTATTTTCGAACTAAATGGGTATTTCAAAACTATTTTCAAAATTATTTTCGATTACTAAGTGTGACCAGTCTCGTCCTTAAGCCCTATACTAGGATTCGGGTGGCTTAACTGCTAACAGGGTTCAGGGTTTTGCTTCATGCTGGATCTTTATTTGCTGGTCCATTCTCGGGGAAAAGAGAATGCGTCGATCGCGAAAACATGCATAAAATGATTTTGTGAGATATGAGAGCATGACCGTCCAACCGTCGGTCTAGTAGAGAGTTCTTATACCAAGTATGTGCGACCTCCACGCGGACACATACGAGGGTATCAATGTTTTCAAGGGTGTTTTCTATGTTGGTGCATGGTGTTTAGTGTTGGCTTCTATGTATTTTGCGCATATTGGCCAATACTCAATTGTTTTATCATTGGGAATTGCTTTGGGCTGAAATGAATCTTCTGCAGGTACACTAACTGTGCGACCGAGTAGAACGTGTAGATAACGCATGAGAGATCGTTCTTGCCACCGACTAGAACGTTAGGACTTACGAGTCGTTATTAGTGAGTGAGAACGTAAGAACGATCATGCATCATGTTTAAATTCTTGCATTTACATTACCTTCCCTTAAATTAAAAGTTGTCTCCTTTATATAAAAATTTGCCAACTTAATATCCGTCTCACGAGAGTTCGAAACCCCTTTTGTTTCCACAGATGGCCCGGACTAAGCTGACCGCTCGCAAGGCCACCGGAGGCAGAGGAGTTCCGCGTCACCGCTTGGCCACCAAGCTGACCCGGAAGACGTTCTTGTCCTACTTCGGCTTGCCGACTATCCTTTGGAGGATTCTGCAGGCCGTGGGCTATGAGGAAGGACAGGAGCCCAGGTACTCGTGGCAGAAGGAGATCTACGGGCAGGATTCCTTGGTCATGGTGGAGATCAAGGTCAAAGCCTTGCCTGCCAAGCCCCACTGGACAGGGTGGACAGAGATCACCAGAGGCACCTGTGCCAAGGATGGAGCCAACAGGGCAGCATACCTAGTGCTGAAGGATATCATCGCCCGCTTCCCCGCCGACCTGGCAAGTGCGATGGCAGGAGTGTTTCCCCGTGGATCACTTTTCCCATTGCGCTGGAAGCAGACTTCGGAGTCAGTCTTGACAGGGAGCCCAGAGGAGAGGTTCTACTGTGAGACGCCTGCGATGAGCGCCACCGGAGCTTTGTTGGGTGTATGTGAGAGTTTGGAGCACACTCTCGGGAGCGTGTCCTTCACCTTCACAGCCACCTACCAGAGCAAGAGGAAGCTACAGGAGGACTTCGACGCTGAGGTTGCTCGTCTGCAGGAGAGGATTCAGCAGCTCACTCTGGAGCGTGACGACGCCCGCACCACAGCAGCAGCACAGTCCACTGCCAGGACAGTTGCAGAGCAGATGCACCTGACTACCGCTCTTCAGAGGGATGAGGCCCGCACCGCGCTCGACCAGCTCAGAGAGGGAGCCCACCTGTTGATACAGCAGATCCACGGACAGCAGGCCTACATCAACCAGCTCCACGAGGCCGTCCATCAGATGCATCACAACGCACAGGAGGCCGCCGCCCCAGCCGCTGCCGAGGTTCCCGCCGCCGAGGCCCAGGATCCCCAGGACGGAGAGGTCCTTGGTCCCGACGCCCCTCTGGAGGAGGATCACGCTGACGAGTCGATGATCGACATCGATGCAGAGGACGCCGCATCCGCTGCTGGAGACCCCTGAGCGCTAGTTTGTTAGGGATCGTTTCCTTTTGTATAGCTTGAGCTTGCTCGCTAAGTGATGTAACACCCTAAACATGTGCTGGTTTTATGTTAAAATGTTTTATGGCATGTAAGCTTTTGGACAAAGTCCGGACTTCGATCCGGCATCTTTTATGGAAATCCGTCGTTTGCATGTCTAATTTTGAGCGATTATTTTGTGATGTTGTATGGAGATGAGTAATTATACTTGGTCGTGTGCTAAATTTTCGAATTATGTACAGCGCAGTATTTATTCATGTTCGATGTGACATGACCTAATGATTGCTTATTAATGGGATATGCAGATGCCGGCACACACTCGCAGCCAGCGTGGGCAGGGGGCAGGACAGGAGGAGAATCTGCCACCTCCCCCACCGCCGCCGATGACGCCGGAAGCATTCTTTGGCCAGTTCTTGGGTAGCCAAAGGAATATGGAGGAAATGCAGAGGCACATGGAGGCCACCCTCCGCAATATCGCTAACAACACTGCGCAGCAGCACCATCAACGTCAAGGCCCGGAGCCCAACCAGTACAGCTCCTACCGTGACTTCTTGGACACTCGCCCTCTTGTGTTCAAGGAAGCCACCGAACCGCTTGAGGCTGATGAGTGGCTCAACTCCATCACTCAGAAGTTCCGTTTGCTTCGTCTGACAGAAGAACTCAAGGCGGAGTACGCCGCCCACATGTTGGAAGGACCCGCAGGTCTGTGGTGGGCCCAGTATCGTGCATCCTTGCCTGCAAATGCACGTGTCACTTGGGATCAGTTCTCCACCGCTATGCGCAACCACTACATCCCTAGTGGTCTGATGGAAATGAAGATTGCAGAGTTCATGAGGTTGTCTCAGGGAACTAGGTCTATGTCCGAGTACCTCCACAGTTTCAACAACCTAGCTCGCTACGCCCCAGACTTTGTTGATACTGAGGCCAAGAAGATCGCAAGCTTCAAACGTGGCATGAGTGCCGCCATGCTTTCCAAGATGGGCAACAGTCACCGCACCACCTTCAGTGACTTCGTCAGCGACTGTCTCAATCAAGAGGCCAATGACATCCGGCTGGCAACAGAGATGCGCCGTCGTGCGAACGAAGGAGGTTCGTCTCAACAGAGGACCCCTTTCGGAGCACGTACCCCGTATCGCCCGCCTGTTACAGGAGCAAGATATCGTCCCCCACAGAGGAAGATCACCACCAACCGTACCCGTCCCAGTTTTCAGAAGCCCTACACCGCCCCTATGATGCAGAACAAGAGCAAAGCAGGGAGTGCAGGAGGTTCCAAGACCCCATATGTGATTGGTCCATGCTATAACTGTGGTCAGACTGGACATCTATCACGTCAGTGCCCTCGCCCAAAGAAGCAGTACACTCAGCCCCCACCTCGTACGGGTCATGTGCATCACACCACCGTGGAAGAAGTGCCAGAAGGAGAGCCTGTCACCGCTGGTACGTTTCTTGTTAATCAATGCCCCGCAGTTGTGTTGTTTGATTCTGGAGCATCGCATTCTTTCATAAGTGAGAACTTTGTTTTGAGAAGTAACCTTGAGTTGATAGAGTTAGACCGGGGATATCAGATAAGTTCCGCCGAAGCTGTTCTCTCCGCGCGAAAAATGGCTAAAGGAGTGGAAATGACCTTTGGGAATAAGAAGGCCATAGTGGATCCTATCGTAATTCCTGGTCTAGGTCTGGATGTAATCTTGGGTATGGGTTGGATGAAACTCTGGAAAGTCAACCTTGATGTCGCAGAGCGTGTAGTTTCCATGGTTAGCCCTCGTAGTGGGTCTACCTTTCGGTTCAAGTTACCTCGAAACCCCCATGAGATCGGAGTGTTGCTCAATGTCACGGCAAAGCAGATAGCTGAGATCCCAATAGTGTGTGAGTTTCCAGATGTTTTTCCTGATGAGTTGCCTGGACTACCGCCAGATAGGGATGTGGAGTTTGCTATAGAGCTAATCCCTGGAACGGCACCCATATCTCGGAGACCGTATAGAATGCACGCTAAAGAGCTAGCAGAGCTTAAGGTTCAGTTGCAAGAACTTATGGATAAGGGTTTGATACGCCCTAGTTCGTCACCTTGGGGATGTCCCGCTATCTTTGTGAAGAAGAAGGATAAAACTTTAAGGATGTGTGTGGACTACCGACCGCTTAACGCAGTAACTATAAAGAACAAATATCCCTTACCCCGAATCGATGTCTTGTTTGATCAGTTGTCAAAGGCGAAAGTATTCTCCAAGATCGACCTGAGGTCAGGATACCATCAGATTAAGATCAGAAGAGAGGATGTACCAAAGACAGCTTTCTCTACCAGATACGGACTCTATGAGTATTTAGTTATGTCTTTTGGATTGACCAATGCACCGGCACAATTCATGTACCTGATGAATTCGGTCTTCATGCCAGAGTTGGATAAGTTTGTTGTAGTGTTCATCGATGACATCTTGGTATACTCTGAAAATGAGAAGGATCATGCTGAGCATCTCCGAGTCGTTCTAACCCGGCTTAGAGAGCACAAGTTGTATGCTAAGTTCAGCAAGTGTGAGTTTTGGTTGAAGAAGGTACCTTTCCTTGGTCATGTCCTTTCCGAGGAAGGAATCTCTGTGGACCCTTCTAAGGTACAAGAAGTTATGGATTGGCAAGCACCCACTACCGTACATGAGGTACGCAGCTTTTTGGGTTTGGCCGGATACTACCGTCGGTTCATTCCGGATTTTTCGAGAATAGCCAAGCCTATGACTCGTTTAACGCAGAAAAACAAGAAGTTCGAATGGACTCCAGAGTGTGAAACAGCTTTTCGCACTCTGCGAACGCTGTTGACATCTGCACCTGTTCTGGCTCAGCCAAACTTGGAGGAACCTTTTGATGTGTTTTGTGACGCATCCAAGATTGGACTCGGATGTGTACTCATGCAAAATGGAAGAGTTATCGCCTATGCTTCTCGTCAGTTGAGACCGCACGAAGAGAATTACCCCACTCATGATTTAGAGTTAGCAGCCGTCGTGCATGCGCTCAAGATTTGGAGGCATTATCTTATGGGAAACCTATGTCATGTGTACACGGATCATAAAAGTCTGAAATATATCTGCACCCAGCCAGAGTTGAACATGAGGCAGAGCAGATGGCTGGAGTTAATTAAGGATTACAACCTTGAAGTGCATTACCACCCCGGAAAAGCAAACGTTGTAGCCGATGCCTTGAGTCGCAAGACTCATTGCAACTCCCTACAACCACTTTTGGAAGATGCATTTAACCTTATGCACCCCGTTCTGGTGAACAACATCACTCTTCAGTGTACCTTGGAAAGTGACGTCATCGAGAAACAAAAGACCGATGAAGAGATCTGTCAGATTAAGAAGAGGATGGAAACCAGTAGTTCTTTGAACTTCAGGACTGATGAGCAGGGAATCTTGTGGTATGACCAGAGGTTGGTTGTTCCTAAGGACACAGAGCTGAAAGAAAGAATTCTGAATGAAGCTCACAATTCAAAGTTATCCATTCACCCCGGAAGCAGTAAGATGTACCAGGATTTGAGAACCAGGTATTGGTGGTCAAAGATGAGGAAAGAAGTTGCAGCTTATGTTGCAAGATGTGATACTTGCTGTAGGGTAAAAGCTATACACCTGAGACCTGCCGAACTGTTACAACCGTTATCAATCCCAGAGTGGAAATGGGAAGAAATCAGTATGGATTTCATCACCGGCCTTCCCACTACTCAAAAAGGAAATGATTCTATCTGGGTTATCGTGGATCGGTTATCTAAAGTGGCTCACTTCATACCCGTTAAGACTACACACCGCCCTCATCAGTATGCAGACTTGTATATCCAGAATATCTTGAGGCTACATGGGATTCCGAAGCGGATTGTCTCTGATAGAGGACCCCAGTTCATAGCACGTTTTTGGGAACAGTTGCACAAGGAACTAGGAACTAAATTGGTAAGAAGTTCCGCCTATCACCCCCAGACCGCAGGACAGACGGAAAGGGTAAATCAGATTTTGGAAGATATCCTAAGAGCTTGTGTTCTATCTTCAGGAGAATCATGGGAGAAATGGTTACCCCTTGCCGAGTTTTCATATAACAACAGCTATCAGGAAAGTATAAAGATGGCACCGTTTGAAGTTTTGTATGGACGAAGATGCAGAACCCTAGTAAATTGGGTTGAGTCAGGAGATCGAGGATTCTATGGGTCAGATTACGTGAAGGATACTGAAGAGATTGTGCAAATAGTACAACAACATATCAAAGTGGCACAATCCCGACATAAGAGTTATGCTGACACTCGAAGAAGACCCTTGCAATTTCAAGTAGGAGACTATGTGTATCTTAAGGTCTCACCTATGAGAAAGGTCCAACATTTTGGAATTAAGAAGAAGCTAGCACCTCGATATGTGGGACCTTACCGGATCATAGCAAAGAAGGGAGAAGTGGCATACGAAGTGTAGTTACCCCCAGAGATGAGCACAGTTTTCCCAGTGTTCCACGTATCACAGTTGAAGAAGTGTCTTCAAGTTCCAAAACAAGAAGAAGTTCGGATTCCAGACGTCACCATCAGATCGGATCTGGAGTACTACGAGCAGCCCAAGGAGATTTTGGACACCAAGACCCGAGAGACTCGTAACCGAACGGTGAAGACTTACAAGATTCTCTGGAGCAATCACGGACCTAACGATGCGACTTGGGAAACAGAGGAGTACTTACGCGTAAATTACCCCGCTTTTTATAAAGACCGGTACGTAACTCAAATCTCGGGACGAGATTTCTTTAAGGGGGGAAGGGCTGTGACACCCTAGTGTCAAGCACTACATTAGGCACTGCAATTAGCTACTAAAGAAACATAAGCAATGCATTGCATCATTTCATGTGCATAAGAGTGCTTTTTGCTTTTGTTTAATTGTTGGATTTTGGATTTCTATTTGACTTGATGAATTAAGTGGATTTCTACTTGGGCAAAGAGTTTTATAAAATAGAGAATATTGAGTAGAGTGCTTTTCATGTTGGAGTTTTGACCTAGTTCAGATTAGTTTGTTAAATTAAAAATAAGTCAAACAAAATGATTTATGCTTCAAAATTGGCTTTATTTATGTGCAGGATTTAAAAATGGTTTTCAGAAAAAGTGTCCTATATGAAAGTTGTAGAGAAAATTATTTTGAGCAACTTTTATATTTGGGTCAAAACCTAGTTTAGAGATTTTGAAACTGTTTTTGAGTGGTCAAACTTAGAAAATATTTGGGAAAAAGAAAAAGGAAAATGAATTCTTCCCGCTCCCTCGTTTTCGGCCCATCTGGCCTTTCGGCCCAACCCGCGCCCGCTCCCGCTCGGCCGCGCGCGCCGCTCGCCCGCGCAGCGCCGGCCCAGCTCCGCGCCGCAGCGCCAGCCCAGCCAGCGCACGCGCCGGCCCGCTCCCGCGCTGCAGCCTGCCGCACCGGCCCACGCGCGCGTGCCGCTCGCCCCGCCCGCGCACCGCGCCGGTCGCCCCGACCACGGCCGCACCGTACGCCGGCGTTTGCGCCACGTGGTCGCCGTCTCCTGCTCCATATCTCCTTCGCCCACTCCTCGCCCGATCATGCCCGCGCGATCACGCAAGCTATCGCGCTCGCCCTCTCCGCGCGCGCCTCGCCTGCCGCACCGCCCTCGGCCGCCGCGCACGCTGCTGCCGCACGTCGCGTCGCCGGCCCCGCCACGACCACCGGCCGGCAAGGGCTCGGCCAAAATCAAGCGCACCCCACTCTCTCCGCTCTCTCACTCGCTCACTCGCGCACTCTCTCGCCCCCGCTCTCTCCCTCTCCTCTCCCGCGAACGCCACCCCGGCTCGCTGCCGTTTGGCACCAAAGAGCCGCACCACCGTTCCGCCCTAGCCAAGTCACCACCGGCCGATTTACCTCGGTCACTACTCCACCATTGTCCAGGTCATACGGTGCGCGCGAAGGAACCGCCGGTCGAGCGCTACCACGCCGACACCACCACTTCCCCCTTTCGGTCGCCGTCGCCGCCGAAGGAGGACAAGTTTCCGTTCTTCATCCACCAAGCCTCCGCCGAGCCTCTTCTTCATCCTCGAGCTTCACCGAGCCAAGGCAAGGTGAGAACGCCAACAAGCCTTAACGCTACCGCCTCCCATCTCCCTCTTCTCCCCGGCCGAGCGCCATGGGCGCCGCCGCGGCCCGCTCACGTGGCCAAGCTCCTCTGGAGCCATCCAAGCCAAACCAACTCCCTTGGTAGCTTCCCTAGGGTTCGTAGGAGCTTTTGTCTCCCCCAATTTTTCTCCGGCCATCGCCGGAAGCGGCGTAGCCGCGCGTTGCCGCCGCCACCGTGCGCCGCCGCTCGCCGCCGGCACGCTCCGGCCATGCGCTGGCCAAGCCAACACCACCATTAGATGCGCCTTGTCGAGACGAATCTATCTAGCCTAGCCTCGCCGCCGGAAACCTCACCGCCGGTGAGCAGCCGCCGGTCAACCCTCTCCCCTGTTTCTTCTCTCTCTGACGGGTGGGTCCCGTTGACCCGTGGACCCCGCGCGTCAGCCTCTCCTTGGTCCATGGACCGTGTCCACCGAAGCCGAGCGCCGGGTGTTTTCAAAAGGATTTTTCTTTTAATGTTTTTCCTTTTTCTAGTAAATGCTTGTTATTTTTGTGTAGCACGTTTTACAAATCCAAATGAAGTACTTTCAGTTTTGCTAGCTTGCTTATGAGTAGATCTATCATGGAAAAATATGAAAGTATTTTTGGTAGAAGTTTATTTTACTGTTTTTATTTAATTCAGTTTATATGCTTTTGTTGTGATAAATGGAAATAAGTGTTTTCTGGTTGAGATAATTCCTGGAAAATTTTGTGTAAGTTCATTAACCTGTTTTGCACCTGTGAAAAATATATGATGCACTATTTATGTAGAAAAAGTTTCTGTTATGATTAAAAGTCTTTTTTGGCTGATTTCTTAGAATAAATGTTAAGGTGTTTTATATGTTAAAATAAAATGTGGGAAAATTGGTGTAGTCTCTGTTTGTGATGTTCAAGTTAAAAAAAATGTAAGCATGGTCTGTTATGTGAAGAAATCTGAAGTTGTTTTACAAATATACTTCTCTGTGTTTTTCTTTGGAAATTCATGTAAGAAATAATATAATGTTTCTGTTCATGGAACTTTCTTGATAAGCATAAAATGTGAAATAGAATCTGGGAAAAATATGAAAATGAGCCTAGCACCCTTTTGCAGTAGGGTTGTAGTTCAAATAGTTTAAATTGGAATAAATTTGTTTATTTCGTGTAGGCTTGTATGTGTATGCTCTGCCAACAATATTCCTACAGTAGGATGTGTATGAGTAGAAGAAGCCAGGAAAATTATGAAATCTTCTGTTTGACACTTTTTGAATGAGGAGCTAGTTCAAAGCACCTTTTTGGGCAGTTGCTTGTCATTTTTATATCTGCAATTCTGTATTTTGTTTTTGGCTGAAATTTGTTCAGTGGAGTCCAGCAACTGTTGTTTGCCTTCTGGAATTTTCGTGGATTTTTCTGAGTCCAGAAAAGTACACTTGCAGTTCAAACCTAAGTTTCTTTTGATTTATGAAATAAGAAAAAGGTGAATAAATGGATTTTGTTTTATGAATTAAATAAGTATTTACCTCAATGTCAAAAGAGGTTCAACAAGTTGGGTTTGTTGGTTTGCAAGAAATGCTCTTTTCATACCACACATCTTGCACCCGCATTGTAATTATTTATTAATCATCGCATGCAATAGGATCGACCCCTCCGGAGCCCGACCAGGAGCCAGAGACAAACGCCGAGCAGCAGATTCCGGAGCTCCAGCAAGCCGAGGAAGCCGACCCCGCCTGCGACGCTAACTTGCCCGAGTGCCCTTCCCACGAGGCCTCGGTCTTCACCCAAGGCAAGCCCCGGAGCATATTAAGCCTCCTATCTTTTGCAATTAAAATTACTTGAGTCCTTTTAAATTGTGATGCATTAGGTTAGGAGTTAATTGAATCCTACTTGCTGCATTACCATTCCTTGATTACTGATTATTACCTGCCTTGTTATCCTGTTACTTATTTATAAATGTAGAATTGCTTAGCCTGCTTAATAAAAGTAGTAATTAAGGATGTTTCCGTAATACCCCTGATGGGTAGTTACCGGATCACGGTTGGCTATATTTGCTATCGTGGAAAAGAACTAGAGTAGTAATGAAATACGGTCAACTGGAAGGCAAGGCACAAGTTTGGAAACTTGGGGCAGTCCGTCCGTTGGATCGTGTAGGTTTGTATCGATGTTGGCCCTCGTTCATTTTTGAACGCGCCCTTTTACTTAGGGATATGTCGGTGCCGTAATCATCGACCCCAAAGCCGGTTAGAAGCTGTTCGGGCCGGTCTCAACCCGTGTCGTGCCCTCTAGTATGGAAATTGCGATCTGCCGCGTGAGGCCATCGCCAGGTTCCAATTGGGCGGTCCGTGCTGTGAGCCGCGACGATTACCACCACGAACAAGCATCGAGCGGTTGCCCAATGCATGGACCCGACGGGGAAAGTGTGGGCTGGTATTAAAGGTCTTTCACCAGCTGGTTTGGAATTCGATTCGAGTCGCCGTCTCCCCCGGTTAGTGGGAAACTATGGCGAGCTTCACCACGATACAACTCCATGTGATGATTTAAGGTTCAACTAAAATATGGATAAGTCAACTGGATATGGTTATATTATTGATTGATAGATTCGAGTGAGTGCTCTAGTACAGGGGAAAAACCTAGAATTAAGGAATAAGTCTAAAAATGGCCGCTCGTCATTATCATCAATTACCTCTTATCTGAAATTGAGCTTTTCGCAACTAAAAGATCCCAGCTCCACCCAAAAGACCTTGCATACCCTTGGAGTCTTTATTTTCAGTTGGACGGGTAAGTCTAGCTGAGTACATTCCCGTACTCAGGGTTTATCCCGTTGTTGCAGATGGCCAGGTCTACTTCGGCTATTGTAAGCACTGCCTCTACCCAGTGGAAGGTGATGAGGAGTAGGCCCAGGGCAGGGTCGTCCAGAAGCTTCCCTTTTTCTTTTGCTGGTCTGAGACTGTTGGTGGCACATTATCTTAAAAAGGAGGAGTGAGTCGTGTTGAGTGGGTTTTATCAAACAATGTTTACTTGGACCACACGTGTGGTGGTCGTGTTTTAAACTACTTCAACTTCCGCACTTTTAGAATTCAGTATTGTAATAACTCCGTTTTAAATTCCGCACTCTGGTGTTAAATTCGGTTTCGTTATCGCTGAGATGTATCTTTACGAATGTAATCCTTGAACGATGCGATCCTGTATGATGTACGGTGATAGAAATCCTTCGAGATTTCCGGACTACCGGGGTTATATGGGATCAAGTATGAGTCGAAGTCAGACGGATTTGGCTAAGACAGTACTTGAACTCTTATAATCAGGACGGTTCCGCCACAATTCCCGGACTGTCCGGGGTTCAATAGCGGACAATCCGCGATTCACTAGCAGACAGTCCGCCACTGCACAGTTTTGCTGTTTTCGTCCGTATCTTTTGCGTTCGAGCTCCGATTTGAGATCCGTTTGTTGTATTGGTTTCCTAACTTCTTAGGATCATTCCAAAGTACTTTTGCCACCATTGATCAAAGTATTTTTGGTCGGACACTTTCTTCTTCTCCAAAGGAGTTAAGTGTTCCGTTTTCGGAGTTTCGTCGGTTCTAGCGTCCGTATCTTTTGCGTTCGAGCTTCGATTTGAGATCCGTCTGTTGCGTTAGTTTTCTAACTTCATAAGGATCTTCCCAAGGTACTTTTTTCCATCAGTTGGTCTGAGTATTTTTGGTCAAACACTTTCTTCATTTCCATAGGAGTGGGGTGTTCCGTTATCAGAGGTTCGATTGTTCTAGGAGGTTGCTTTTCCTACTTTGTGGTGACCCGCTGTGTTCTAAGGGAACATCCACCCAATCATTTGGGTCGTGGTCATCACGGTTGTGGCTCTTAGCTTTTGGGGTGATTTCCTTGGACAAGGGCCATCGTTTCACGAGTTGAAATTTGAGGCTCCCATTCACCCCCTCTCCGATCGCCAATTCCGTCCTTCACTCTCCCTCTTTCCATTTGCTGCAAAACTCCCTGGAAAATAAAAATTCACCAAAGCTATGGAATATGTTAGTTTAACCCCTGAATTATGTTGCTTGGTGGTTAATTCGGGTTGTTCTAGAATCTTCCAAGTTGTATCCAACAAGGACTCTCTCGTCAGGACTCCAAATATAGTAAACCATAGGTCCATTTTGATCGTCTCAACGAGCTCTTCGCAATGGTATGGTCTAATTCATCACTTGAGATACTTTTATGTAGTGACATATTATACTCCTGCAAAACAAGTGAGAACTACACAACTTGTGGAACTTGTTAGAATCAAACCCTACAACTATGCACTGTGACTTATTTAACATCCTGTTATGCATTAGTTGATGGTATAATATTGACTATAAGGACCATCAACAACAACCAACTTAGGCTTACATAAGATTGAAAGAATTAAAACTTTTGAAGTCCAAAATTTATGAGAAGCACCCCCTTAATATATGCTTTGGATTTGAATTCCAATGACATGATCAATAGTCAATTGCAGATACATTAAGAGAAAAGAGGACCCCCTAAGTTTTGCAGTCCATGAGGTGCAAGAACAAGTGAGTGAACAAACAAATATATAGATATGAAATAGAGTGATGCAATATGGCATGATATGTTCACACACAAGAGACTAATAATGGGATGGCTAAGGAAACAAAATGTGGCATAGAGCAACACATGGCCATCAAAAAGAACAACCATCAAGCATATGAGAACAAGAGACAAGCATACTATATAATTAAGATAGGTAAATAGCAAGTACTTATCCTACAATCATCCATTACACACCACAAATATATAGATGTCCATCACATAGTTGCCACCACTCGACATAGTTAATACAAATTGGAAAGTTTCAAAGTCTCAAACCAACCTACCAAATAGCTATTACACTTGGAGAACAAAGCCTAATACACCCCCTTTGTCAACAAGTGCCAAAAGGGGTAGGCTGCGAGAACCAAACAACTAGAAGTCCTGCTCCTCATAATCCTCATCGTCATCATCATCGCCAGTACCACCATCAACACCGTCGTCGTCACTCTCATCATCATCATCAGCAGCAGCGGGGCCCTTGCCAGGGCGGTGAGATGAGGCATCGTCGCGGTACTGGGCACACACCTCCTGATAAAGATCATAGGGATCACGAGGAGGCACATAAAGCAGTGGAGGAGCCGACTCAATCCCATGGAACTGCTGCAAACTGTAGAGCCTCTCCTGAAGATCATGCTCTCTCTCGACACTGGCACAACACTCTCCAAACATATACTTCAGCAAGAATTTGAACTTTCTGGGCTTCTTACAGGAGGAAGAGGAAGAGAGTGGCGCACCACTAGAGCCACGACAGAGGGGTGGGAGAACCACCATAACGAGGATGAGAACTGGAGGCACCTTTACCCTTAGCATCTCGTAACAGGTTCTTGAGCAGATCCTTGGCAACAATGGAGATCTTGTTGGCAATCTTGAGGAACTGATGGGTCACATCTATGGGGAACCGGATGCCAGAGACTTGCTCAATGATATGCATGATGTATGGAGCATAGGGAAGGTTTTGTTCTTGACCAGATCCTTAGAAGCTTCATGAATCTTGACCCAAATATACTGACTGAGGGAGAAGAGAAAGATCTCCTGCCCAAATCTCTAAAGCGCCTTAGGAGAGTCATCTCGAATATATGTAGAGTGTCCAATCATGGGATACAACACCTAATGAAGGATGTTGTTCGACACATATTAATATGGCTTCAGGTATGTGGTCTGATGATCAGGAAAGTGACCAGCAAAGTACATGTGTTGATCCTTCTCGATCGCAAAATCCTGATAATCTGAAAGTGCTGGAGCATTGCGATCATGATGATCAAAGCCAATCAGACGAGAGAAGGGAACATAATCCACCTTGTAATGGTTGCCTTCCGTCATCCAATGAATAACATCTGGCGACTGAGGAATGTCCTACTCAAGATGGTAGGAAGCATAGAACTGCATAATAAGCTCATTGTTCCAATCTTTCTAGAACTCCACCAAGTGAAGAAGGTGGAACTTGTCGAAATCACATAGAAGCTGCTTAAGCTCAGGTTCTTCAAAGTTGGATAGAGAGTGAACATTAATGCACTTCATAGGAATCACTAGGGGCACCTTCTTCTTGAGATACTTGGAATAAAGGACAAAATCTTAGAAGTAGAACTAAAAATAGTGCCTAAACCTATCCTCAAGCTTGAGATCCTTTTCCTCTTCAACATAAAGATTGCGGGCACGATAGGATTGGATTGCCTTGGCATCACAATGATAATCAAAAGGGCAAGGAGGAGCCCACTGACCACAAAGAGTGGATAGACGAGGGCACCAGATCGAGGGAGCATCACCGTCGAAGGGAACCAACAAACTAACAAAGTCCAGTCCATACGGAGGGGACCGAACCTCAATGGCGATGGTCTGTCCAGCACACTCCAGGGCCTCCTCTTCTTCATCAACTATGGGAGCGCCATCATGAGTGAGCTGGGGAACCGACGAACTGGCACCAACAGAAGCATGGGCAGCAGGCCGACGACGAGAGCCAGCAGCACCAGAGGCAGACGAGGCCCTGGAATGGGTGGACGCAAGCCGGGGAGGCAGAGCATCGGGGTGGTCTTGATTTCGCTTGGACTGCTTCTCACACCGCTACGAAGGGCTAGAGTCATCATCCATGGCTGCGAAGGAGTAAGGATTGACTGAGAAAAGAGAGACATCGAAGAGAAACACTAAGAAGTGGTGAAATGAGCACGGGAGGGTGTGCTAGGCGTTGGAACTACCGGGCAGGGTCAGAACTTCCGACCGCTGGTACTACCGACCTAGGGTCGGAAGTTCCAAGGTGGAGAGTACTGCCCGGTGCTTGGGACTTCGGGCCATCGAGCGCACCAACCCATATGGGGTTCTCAGCATCCAAAGAGACTAGAGCATTGTAGAGACTCGAGAGAAGCAAGAACAAGAAGCAAAACAAGGTACATTGAGAAGCTAGGGTTAACACCATGAATGTAGTACCTTGAGCTAGAGGAAGAAGACCAAAATGGCAGGGTCCAAGCACGGATCCACACCTTCTTCAACAACACACAAACTTGAAAATCCTCATGTAAAGAGGAGATCCACCACGAGCACAATTTATCCAACACATTCACCAAAGAGCTCCATGGGAGAAGGGGTGGAGGGAGGGGAGGGAGGGACTAGGCGGGGAGGGGGAAGCTTCCAAGAAGTACCGATCGGAGCACCTGGCGAGCAAGGGAGGCCGGAGCTCCCAGCGACTAGGGCAGGAGAGCGAGGATGGGAGAGGGGGCACGGAGGAGAACTTGGGAGAGAGCGGGGAGGGGAAAAGGGAAAAAGGTGCTCAGGTGAAAAAGAAAGAAAGGAAGGAGGAGGAGATAAAACTGAAGAGGGACTCGGCTTGGCTGGGAGATGTCGGAAGTTCTGGCTACATGCCAGAACTGCTGACCGACCATCAGTGCTGGCTCAGAGCCAACACTTTCGGCCATCGGCAGTTCCGACTCCAGTCAGGACTTCCGACGCAGAAGACAATGAAAGAGACCAATCTGAACTATGCAATATGGGGCTAAAAAAAGTATGATGGACCACATGATTTAAAATGTGGCTAGATTTCAAACAATCAACACATAACAATAGCCACACATGAAAGCTATAAAATAGATTTTTAAAATTCAATCAATGTTTTTCGCAAGTTTTTTTTCTTTCTCTACTCAAACAAGGTATGTGCAAAAGTTCAAGCCACGTTACGAGAATTGATAATATTTAGCTCACTCCTCAAAGCACAAAATCTTGACTCATCTAGGGGCTTTGTGAAGATATCGGCTAGTTGCTTTTCAGTGCTCACATGTGATAAAGCGATATCTCCTTTGGCTTCGTGGTCTCTCAAGAAGTGATGGCAGATGTCTATGTGTTTTGTGCGAGAGTGGTTTACAGGGTTGTTTGCTAACTTAATGGCACTCTCATTGTCACACAAAAGTGGAATCTTGTTTAGCTCACATCCAAAATCTTTCAAAGTTTGCCTCATCCAAAGTAGTTGGGCACAACAAGCACCGACCACCACATACTTGGCTTCGGTGGTGGACAAGGCTACAAAGTTTTGTTTCTTAGAGCTCCATGACACCAAAGACCTACCAATAAATTGGCAAGTCCCAGAAGTGCTCTTTTGATCTACCCTACAACCGGCGTAATCCGAATCAGAATAGCCAAGTAAATCAAAAGTAGAGCCCTTGGGATACCACAAGCCAAGATTAGGAGTGCATACAAGATATCAAAATAAAATCTCTGAACGGCCATTAAGTGACATTCTTTCGGATTAGCTTGAAATCTTGCACACTGCGGATACATGGGTGTATGCCGGGTCTCTGAGTGATGAGTGATTGTCAACTGGGATGATGCGCATGTTCTTTGGCTTGTGTTGTGCAGGTGTCGAGCACGGATACAGTGATCGAAGGCGAGGTGAAGGTCAAGTAGAGACGTGCCGTGCCGATGGACCGAGAGTGGCGAAGGGCAGACGTGAGGCTTGGACTGAGGGACCGGAGGCCCGAGGATCAGCTGTGGTGGCTGGCAGCCTGGGACAGCGACGAGCGAAGACTTGCGGTCATGTGTTGCCTGAGTCTTGGACTTGGGGACACGTGTCGGTGGACGGGGTGCACGGGAGGTGCATCCCCTCTACGACGTCGGTTTGGTGGTAGAGCCAGGGAAAAACCATCGGGTGCACGGTTTCCAGGTTTGGGCCTCAAAACCTGGGTGTGGACGGTTTCTGAGTTTGGCCACAAAACTCGGGCTGAGGACGGTTTCCAGGTTTGGGCCTCAACACCTGGGCGCTGAGGGTTTGCTGAGTTTGGCCTCAAAACTCAGAAGCTGGTGGGCTGGATTCCCGGTTTGGGCCTCAAAACCGGGGGTTGGCTGGAAAGGCTGGTTTCCCGATTTGGGCCACAAAACCGGGGGTGCAGAGCGAGGGTGGCACGTGGCGGCAATCGGGAGGTTGCGTCGAGGCAACGCTACGAGTTGTGCGAGCGTGGCCGTCGGATACACCTACCACCGAGTTGGTCCAGAATAACCTTAGGGTTTAGCTAGTTCGCTCTGTAATTAGTTGAGGGGTAGAGTAGGAATAGAATTAGTATAAGTAGAGGGAGACACCCTCCTCCCTTCCTATCTTAGTTAGTCATCTCAGTCATTTGCTCTTTGCTTCTAGGGTTTCCTGCTCTCCCAATCCCCTGTTGTAGCTAGCTGAGATCCGCAGAGAACCATACCTCTGTGTACTGGAGATTTTGAGGAAGTGAGGCCGTAACCTCACTGTTGTAGCGTGTGGTAGCCACACGGTTGCAGATCGATGTGTTGATTCGCATTTTGATTCGTGTTCTTCGCGTTCTTCATTTCTCCGCGATTTTCCCGTCACTCGATCTCCCTCTCTAGTGCGTCTTTGCGAAATCCGTTTGAATCAACTTGTTCGTATTTGAAAGGAGATCATTTCCACCGAAGGAATTTATCTATCTCCTTACGAACAAGTAGATCGGGTTGATTTTGTTTTTGTGGCGCTTTTTGGTTCATCCTCCTCCCCTTTTGATTTCCCGGTGATTGACTCGATTTGAGCGGATGATTTCTTGGGGATAGTCTCCTAACTACTCCGTGATCATCCTCTCCAAGTTTGGGAACGTGGGATTGTGAGTTGATTCGATTTGGGATTGATTTGGGTGAAGGGCGAACAAAATCGCCCTCCCTGAGTGACCGCGGACAGTCCGCCACTCAGGGCGCGGACAGTCCGCGCATCGGGATTCAGCCGAGCAGTGGCTGCGTGTCACGGTGAACAGTGCTAAAACTTGATCGACGGACAGTCCGCCGTTGTGTTTGGCGGACAGTCCGGGAACGTCCAGGGACGTTGCAGCAACCTTGCTGTTTGGCGAGTTTTGCCGGCGGACAGTCCGCCTCTCGCCTGCGGATAGTCCGGCACTACCGCGGACAGTCCGGGACCGTACCGGCGGACAGTCGAGGATTTGACTGTGTCTTCCGGCTTAGTGCGTTTGCTCTCCCGGCTTGTTCGTTTGGTTTCCGGACTTCATGTTTGGCCCTAGAGTTGACCAAGGAACCTCTCTAGGTATCTTTGCTACTAGTTAGCCTAGGTACTTAGGAGTTTCTCGACGTAGCCATCAATCTACGTTCGGGACTTGGTTTTTGGGGTTGTGTTCGAGCCGGAGCTTTTGGCATTTGGTTTGCTATCTTCTTGTGGTGCCTCGCTGTGATCCTAGGGATCATCCACCCTCTTCCAAGGGTCGTGGGCATCACGATTTCGGTCGCAGTTTCTTGGGGTTGATTTTGGGACATTTGGCCAAAGTTTCGAGAGAAATTTTTGAGCTCGCATTCACCCCCCCTCTGGTCGCCTTGCTAGTGCTTTCTCGGTCCTTCAATTGGTATCGGAGCGGGTTAAGGATCTTCCACCTTAGCCGGTTCCAGATCCATAGAAGGCGACATGGATCGCGGCGTGGGCAAACCGCCGTTTTTCGATGGGACGAACTATGCGTATTGGAAGATACGCATGTCGGCCTATCTGCCAAGTACTTGGAGAAGGCCCAGGCTGAGCAGCGTGCATTCTTCGCCACGCTCAGCGACGTCGACGGCTCGGATGACGACTCCGCTTGCTCAAGCGACGACGAGTCCGAGAAGAAGAAGAGGATTGAGGACAAGCTGAACGGCCTCTGCTTCTTCGCCGACGACGACGGCTTCTGCACCATGGCCCTCGATGGCGAGCTGGTGAACTCCCCTCGGAACGACGACGATGACGACACCTCCCAGGTATCTCTGACCCACGATGAGCTTTCCGCTGAGGTCGAGAAACTTACTGTCGCGCTCCTTAGTCAAGATAAGTTGCTTAGGCAAGCCGCTAGAGAGCGCAAGGAGTTTAGGCAGAAGTGGGAGGATACGGTGAAGGAACTTGATTCTGTCAAGTCCACCGTAGTTGTTACCGATGAGGAGGAGTGCGAGGCGTGCACCACGCACATGACTGATCTTCTCACTTTGAGAAGTAAGTATGTTGCGTTGGTAGGAGAGGTGGATGAGCTCCGGGCTAGGCCCATGCTGTTGGGTGCGTGCAAGACTTGTCCTGTCTTGCAATCCGAGTTGGCAGAGAAGAATGCCAAGATTGTGTCTCTTGAGGAGGCCAGCTCGGGTAGCACTTGTGTGTCTAGGTGCGCTTTGTGCGAGGGTTTGGAGATGGAGATTGCCAATGTGAAGCATGACAAGATGCAAACCGAGGAGGAAAACACATACCTTCGGACCATCTTGTCATGGGTCTCTTGTGGTGAGCCACAACTCGGGATGATGATTTCCCAATTCAAGCGAGCTGCTGGAGGTCCCGGTGTAGGCTTTGCTCAGGGTGTTGATCTTTCTGCTTTTGGGAAGATTGGAGAGTCGAGTGGTCTGAATCCGAGTGAGAAGCCCAACTCCACCACTACTCCCAAACTTACCAAGCTTCCACCCAAAGAGCCTCTCAAGCCTAACACCAAGGATGGGGTCTTTGTTGAGCCTCCGAGAGCTCCACCCAAGAACCAACAATGGGCTCCCAAACCCAACCACCTAAAGAACAAGCTGGACACAATGCCACCTATCCAGGAGGAGTTGCCACAGAAGGGCAAGGTGATCCACACCCACAACCGTGAGTACCAACAACCCCCTTTGAGAGCGGTGAGGTACCACTGTGAGCACTGTGGGAGAGATGGACACTTGAGCGAGTTCTGCTTTAGGCGCAAGAGAGAGGCGCGCCGTGCTAGGGAGATGAACAACCCAGACATGTACCATCCTTTCCATGATGTACATGCGCCGAATGTTCAGAGGAGAGCACCGAGACGTGCTGCTAGGCCCAGAGGTCCAGAACCTCAAGTTCCCAGGCCTAGGCAGCAGAGAGCTCCGAGGAGAGATGCTAGGCCTAGAGGTGTTGAGCCTCAAGTCCCTAGGCGTAGGCCTCGTAGAGAGCGTGCCCGGCGGGAGCCTGCAGTTGTAGGCTATGGACCCCGTGGCGGTGACTTTGTAGTTGAGCGTTTTCCCCCACCGCGTTTTGAGTATCGCGATTGACGCTCCTTCCTTAGTGGACCACAGTTTCCTCAACGTGGTGATCGCTCCTCCCGTAGGCGTGCTAGGAATGGTTTTTCTGCTAACTGTTCTTTTGAGCAGTCGGCCCAACACTGGTATTCCCCTTACTTCACTAACCCCAGTGTTGGCCCGTATGCTCACCCTATGTCTTTTTATTGATGTAGGTAAAACGATTGGAGAACGTTTGGTTGGTGGATTCCGGGTGTTCGAGGCACATGACCGGAAACGCCAAGTGGTTCTCCAGTCTTAGTCCGGTCGCCGGAAAGGAGTATATCACCTTCGGCGACAACAGCAAAGGTAAGGTGCTGTCTCGTGGGTCTGTGCGAGTTAATGAGCACTTTGTGTTGCGCGATGTTGCTCTTGTTTCTAACTTGCATTTTAACCTTCTTTCTATTTCGCAACTTTTTGATGATGACTATGAGATTCGTTTTAAACCGAATCTCAGTCGCATTTTGGATCCTCAGGGCAATCTTGTATGTGTGATTTCACCCTTTGGAAAAGTCTTTCGTGCGGATTTCTCAGAGTCGTTCAGAATTTCTCGTTGTCTTTTGGCTGGACCTTCCTCCTCTTATCTTTGGAAGTGGCATAGGAGACTAGGTCACCTGAGCTTCGACTTGCTTGCAAGGCTTAGTTCACTTGGCTTAATCCGAGGATTGCCCAAGTTATCCATGGAGAAGGATCTTGTTTGCCAGTCTTGTAGACATGGGAAGATGGTAGCCGCTCCCCACCATCCAGTGACTCAGGTCATGACTAAGCGCCCTGGAGAGCTTTTGCACATGGACCTTGTTGGTCCGGCTCGGGTGAGCTCGGTTGGGGGGAAGTGGTATGTGCTTGTTGTTGTCGACGATTTTTCGAGATATTCGTGGGTTTTCTTTTTAGCTGAGAAAACCGAGACTTTCTCCTTTGCTCGCAATCTGATTTTGCGTCTTCAGAATGAGTTCCCTTTGAACTCTATGCGAGCAATTCGGAGTGATAATGGTTCTGAATTCAAGAATTCAGATTTTGAGAAGTTTTGTGACTCTTTTGGGTTAGAGCATCAGTTTTCTTCCCCCTACACACCGCCTCAGAATGGTGTTGTAGAAAGGAAGAATCAGACCCTTGTAGAGATGGCCAGGACGATGCTCGATGAGCATAGGACTCCTAGGCGATATTGGGCCGAAGCTATGAACACTGCATGCTATATTTCCAATCGCATTTTTCTTCGAGCTTTCTTGAAAAAGACCTCTTATGAGTTGCGTTTTGGAAAACTGCCCAAGGTGAGTTATTTTCGAGTTTTTGGTTGCCATTGTTTTATACTCAAAAAGGGCAACTTGGACAAGTTTGAGTCTCGTTCTTCTGACGGTGTGTTTTTGGGTTATGGCACTCACACTCGAGCTTATCGTGTACTTAACCTTGACACTAACCGAGTCATGGAGACATCCGATGTCACCTTCGATGAGACCATGGTTTGTCCTTCTTCTCGTTTTCAGCGTGCAGGTGATCATGAGGTTGGCGAACCTCTTTTCGATGATGAAGAAGAAGGTGCTGAAGGGATAGATGACCCTTCACCTCCTCCACCTGCTGTGCCGCAAAGAGCGGCTTCTACGATGACTCACGGCCCCGACACATCGTCTTCCTGGGGGTCGTGGGATCCGCCACCCCGAGCGGTACCCTTTGTACCCGGGGAGGCACCAGCTGCTGTTGAGGGGGAGGCCACTTCGGCAAGGGAGGCGCCACGACACATTCAGCGCCAGCACCTGCCTCAGCAGATGATCGGCAGCATCGACGAACACGTCACCCGGTTAAGGCAAATCTCTCACTTTGCTCATTCTGCATTTGTTGCTGATTTTGAACCCCGGGATGTTGGACACGCTTTGACGGATCCTGATTGGGTAAATGTCATGCATGAGGAGCTTGAGAACTTTGAGAGAAATCGGGTTTGGGTTCTAGTGTCTCCACCTTCTGAGTGTCATCCAATTGGGACAAAATGGGTTTTCAAAAACAAACATGGAGAAGATGGCCATGTTGTGAGAAACAAGGCCAGACTCGTAGCCCAGGGATATAGTCAGAAGGAGGGGATAGACTATGAGGAGACATTTGCTCCTGTAGCACGTTTGGAGGCTATTAGGATACTCTTGGCTTTTGCTGCATCCAAAGGTTTTAAACTTTTTCAAATGGATGTCAAGAGTGCCTTCTTAAACGGCTACATAGAAGAGGAGGTGTATGTTAGACAACCCCCCGGTTTCGAAAATCCCAAGTTTCCAAACCATGTCTTTAAACTTCACAAAGCTTTGTATGGTTTGAAACAAGCCCCTAGAGCCTGGTATGATAGGTTGAAAACCTTTTTGCTTGCTAAGGGTTTTAAAATGGGATGTATAGATAAAACGCTCTTTCTCCTCAAGCAAGGCAGTGATACTCTCTTGGTCCAAATTTACGTGGATGATATCATTTTCGGTGGTTCTTCTCACGCTTTGGTTGCCAAGTTTGCAGACACTATGAGCAGGGAGTTCGAGATGAGCATGATGGGCGAGTTGACGTTTTTCCTCGGGTTGCAAATCAAGCAAACCCGGGAAGGAACATTTGTGCACCAGGGCAAGTACACCAGAGATATCCTGAAGAAGTTCGACATGGGTGAGGCCAAGCCTCTTCCAACACCCATGGCGACCACGACGGCCCTAGATGCAGACAAGGAGGAAGAAGCAGTGGACCAGAAGGAGTACCGAAGTATGATCGGGTCGCTGCTGTACCTGACGGCGACACGCCCGGACATCCAGTTCGCGTTGTGTCTTTGCGCGCGATTTCAGTCTTCGCCGCGCACCTCTCACCGTCAGGCAGTCAAGCGCATTATGAGGTACTTATCCTTCTCTCCAGAATTCGGGATTTGGTATTCTGCTTCCTCCACCCTTTCCCTTTGCGGTTATTCCGATGCCGATTTTGCTGGTTGCCGTATTGATCGCAAGTCCACTTCTGGGACTTGCTAGTTTATTGGTTCTTCTCTTGTTTCGTGGTCTTCTCGCAAGCAGTCTAGCGTCGCCCAGTCTACCACGGAGGCTGAGTATGTTGCTGCGGCTAGCTGTTGTTCCCAGTTACTCTGGATGATGGCCACTTTGCGTGATTTTGGTCTGAGCTTTTCTCGTGTTCCTTTGCTTTGTGACAGCACGAGTGCGATTAGCGTTGCTAAGAACCCCGTGCTTCACTCGAAGACCAAACACATTGATGTGCGCTTTCATTTTCTGCGAGACCACTATGAGAAGGGTGATATTGACCTTCGTCATGTCGATACTCATCATCAGCTTGCTGATATTTTTACCAAGCCTTTGGACCAATCAACCTTTAATCGGTTGAGAGGTGAGCTTGGTGTGTGTTTCCTCTTTTAGATGGGGGAAACACTTTGGATTTTGTATGATACACTGACTTTTTGTTTTCAGTTGTTTTTGCTTCTTTTTGATTTCTTCGTGCATCTTTTGCATTTCAGCATACGCTTTTACATTCTGAGCTTCATGTGTATAATCTGAAGAATGTAACTATGCTCTGTGTAGTTTTTGCTCCGATGCTTTTTGTTGATGCTGTAGCTTATGCTCCTTCTGATCACTAGTGCATACTATGAGCTGAGCTATTTTTGAATGGTGAATTTGATAATGAACTTAAAACTTGAAAATGTTCACCATTGAGATATGCAACTAGCATGTGTAGGATGTGTCGAAGTCACATATGCTATTTCTGTATGCTAGGTTGCTATGTCTCTAGTGTTGAGTCATTCACTTGCTTGGTATGTCATATTCAGTTTAAAATCTGAACCAAGTTAAGTGAATTGAAAAGATCGAGATGGGTTTGCTTGTTAACACCTCACAGTTTCGAGACTGTTTCTCATTGCACTTTGAGTTAAACTTGAGCTGTGTAGTGTATGACTGAAACTGTTGCTTTAAGCTTCTGATTGCTTATGCATAGGCTTCGCACAGTTGAAAAGTTAGGCAATAACAAGCATTCAACCTCTCGCAGTCACATGCTGTTTTCTGAACTTGTGTAATTTCACCGCTGCAACTTCGATTAAAATCTAAAATCACAAGTATATGCCTAAATTGGTATCAGCATGATGATTGAACTGTGCTAGGGGTAGTTCACTTGGTATACATGCTTAGCATATTTGACTTCCTGTCCATACATGTCTTGTGCTATTTTGATGGTGAATACCTTTTTCGGCTTAAAACTGCTCACATGTTCATATTTCATTCTTAGTGATCAGCTTGAGCCTTTGCTAGCATTCTGTGCATTTTTCTGAGTCATCAGGTTTGAACTCTATAGAGGATCCTTGCACTCTCTTGACTATACTTCTGAGGCTCCTAACTTGCATTCTGACTCATATGCATCTTGGAAGGGGAGAAATCTGCGTGTTAGCACTTTGTGCTGCATTTTCTGAGGGGGAGCTTTGACTCTTGACAAGTGCATTTTCAACTAAGGGGGAGAAATTGCAAATCATATTTCCTGGTTGTTTGCACTATTCGAGGGGGAGTTTGTTTCTGGTTGAGTCTTTGACATTTTCAATTGGTTTGGAGCGGTTTGCTAGTTGCGTTGAGCCTTAGCCTCTTTCTTGAGGGACTAGCATTTGCTTTTCAGATTTTCTATTGGTGTCGAACTCTTTTTGGTAACAGTCGGTGTCGAGCTTTCTTTGCTAGTTGTGTTGAGCCTCTGTGCCTCTATCTTGAGGGACTAGCATTTTGCTTCGATATTTTCGATTGGGATTTGCTAGCGGTGTTGAGCCTGTTCTACCTCTTCTTGAGGGCTAGCTTTGCTTTGCTTGGTTGCGTCGAGCCGTTGCCCATGTCTTTGGGGACCAAGTTCTTTCGCTCTTTCCACTTGACCTTCTTCGGCTTTGCTATGCTTTTGGTTCATTTGGTCGAGTTTTCTCTTCTCCTTCTTCCTTCTTCTCTTTCTATTATGATTTGTGTTGGTAGTTGACAATGCACTCATCAAGGGGGAGATTGCGGATACATGGGTGTATGCCGGGTCTCTGAGTGATGAGTGATTGTCAACTGGGATGATGCGCATGTTCTTTGGCTTGTGTTGTGCAGGTGTTGAGCACGGATACAGTGATCGAAGGCGAGGTGAAGGTCAAGTAGAAACGTGCCGTGCCGATGGACCGAGAGTGGCAAAGGGCGGACGTGAGGCTTGGACTAAGGGACCGGAGGCCCGAGGATCAGCTGTGGTGGCTGGCAGCCTGGGACAGCGACGAGTGAAGACTTGCGGTCATGTGTTGCCTGAGTCTTGGACTTGGGGCACGTGTCGGTGGACGGGGTGCACGGGAGGTGCATCCCCTCTACGACGTCGGTTTGGTGGTAGAGCCAGGGAAAAACCATCGGGTGGACGGTTTCCAGGTTTGGGCCTCAAAACCTGGGTGTGGACGGTTTCCGAGTTTGGCCACAAAACTCGGGCTAAGGACGGTTTCCAGGTTTGGGCCTCAAAACCTGGGCGCTGAGGGTTTGCTGAGTTTGGCCTCAAAACTCAGAAGCTGGTGGGCTGGATTCCCGGTTTGGGCCTCAAAACCGGGGGTTGGCTGGAAAGGCTGGTTTCCCGGTTTGGGCCACAAAACCGGGGGTGCAGAGCGAGGGCGGCACGTGGCGGCAATCGGGAGGTTGCGTCGAGGCAACGCTACGAGTTGTGCGAGCGTGGCCGTCGGATACGCCTACCACCGAGTTGGTCCAGAATAACCTTAGGGTTTAGCTGGTTCGCTCTGTAATTAGTTGAGGGGTAGAGTAGGAATAGAATTAGTATAAGTAGAGGGAGACACCCTCCTCCCTTCCTATCTCAGTTAGTCATCTCAGTCATTTGCTCTTTGCTTCTAGGGTTTCCTGCTCTCCCAATCCCCTGCTGTAGCTAGCTGAGATCCGCAGAGAACCATACCTCTGTGTACTGGAGATTTTGAGGAAGTGAGGCCGTAACCTCACTGTTGTAGCGTGTGGTAGCCACACAGTTGCAGATCGATGTGTTGATTCGCGTTTTGATTCGTGTTCTTCGCGTTCTTCGTTTCTCCGCGATTTTCCCGTCACTCGATCTCCCTCTCTAGTGCGTCTTTGCGAAATCCGTTTGAATCAACTTGTTCGTATTTGAAAGGAGATCATTTCCACCGAAGGAATTTATCTATCTCCTTACGAACAAGTAGATTGGGTTGATTTCGTTTTCGTGGCGCTTTTTGGTTCATCCTCCTCCCTTTTTGATTTCCCGGTGATTGACTCGATTTGAGCGGATGATTTCTTGGGGATAGTCTCCTAATGTTAACACCAGATTTTCGCACGCGTAAGAATATGACAGGTGGGTCCGGCCAGCGGAGGAGACAGATTCGGCAAACGATCGGCAGCTGTTTGGTCCTCAGAGTTTCGGTAACTGTCTACGCGGTCAGCTATTTCGCGAGACCATGGTTCCATTCGGAAAAACGCGTATTGTGAGTAAAGCTGGCTTGTACGGGAAGACACAGAGTGATGGACCGCACGTGTAAGGATATGATGGATGGGCACAGCCAGCAGAGAAAAGAAGGATTTGGCAAGCATTCGGACAGATATTTGGTCCTTAGGGCTTTCGGTGAGTAGCTGCGCGGTCGGCTATTTCGTGAAGCAATGACCTCATTCGGGAGATGGATGATGCAGGCGAAGCCGGTTTGCGCAAGAAGACGCGTGACAATGGAAGATGCCGAAAGGTTTAGGAATGTGATTTATATCTTTCCTTATTTTCAGAGTCGTAATCGTCTAGGATTCGTGTTTCGTCCAGGGTATAAATATAAGCCCTCGACCATTGTAAAACTGTTCACAACCACATCAATACAACCGGCCCCGTGCCACCTTTGAGTCCTTATAGTCGTGTCGTCGAGTTCTTCGAGAGGAATCATCGATCCGTCGACCTCCGTAAGTACCGGCAACCTTGCTATCATGTCTAGTATCATGCGGTGGATTTAGATATGATGCAAGTAGTCTCGTATGTTAAGCTTAGTATCGTGCGGCGGATTTAAGCTTATGACGGGAAGTTTTTACCTATGACTTGTATCGTGCGGCGGATTGAGTCATGAGTAAAAATAGTTATCGGCTCTGTTAGATTTGGCAGATCTAATAGATTCATCAAGTTATCATGTGTTATATGTTTTATTCATTTAATTCGTACAACACTTTTTGCCCAATCTAGATTGATCTTCGTTCGGCCTTGTTACACGAGTTTGCTCGTGCTTTTACTAGTTATAAGATCATGATGGCCGAATCGACTTTCAACCTAGGTTGTTACATGTTGCGGGTTCATACATGCCGATCATGTTTAGGCTTTGATAGAGCTGGGTGCCGTGCGGCAGGTGCAGGTTTTAGATTAGTTTAACCATGCTTGGTTTGTATGTTTCTTCTTCATGGACCCCAGTTCGGCTAGTTTGCCGATTCTGGTTAAGCTTACATGAGTAACGAGTATATGTAGATCTGTTCAGATGTATGTGTGCTTTTAGCTTCTTATAATTAGATCGTATCATGCGGTGGATTAATCTAATTATAAGGAGTGGTGTAGATTTATAGCAAATGGTATCATGCGGTGGATTAGCTTTGCTTGAGTTTATGCCTTATGGCAGAACCTCCTGAATTAAGTGGCCCACATGCACCCATCATTGTCCTAAAGACCTTTGATCGGCGTACACGCGTTCCAAATGACTCAAGAGGTCTGTCGGGTGTCCTTGGGAAACCCGAATCATCCACGTTACATTACTTCCAGGAAAAATCCCTCATCAAGCATCACAGTATTACAACAGTTTTATAGATAAGATAAATCAGAGTAAAGCGGAAAGATTATAACACATAGGTTAAAAACTTAGAGTTTTACAAACCATAAGTACTTATTACATAAACGGTTCGGAACTTTATAGTACATATATCAAACAAATTCTTGTTACTTGCCCAAGGTCACACATCAGAATCGTTATCACTCTCCTCTACAAGGGTGAAGTAGCACTGTCCATCAAAAGGTGGATCCATGTACTCTCCTGCAACAAGGGTTAACAAACCCTGAGTACAAAAGTACTCAACAAGACTTAACCGTCAAAAGAAAAGATCCCAGGTCATGCTAGCTTTAAGGGATGTAGTGGGGCTAGCAATAGAGAAGGGATTTGCAGAAAAAGTAGTTTTAGCAAAACATTTCTCTTTTCCTTAGTAATTCCAAATATATCATCAATAGTACTCTTTTAGGATAAAACATCATTTCCCAAATGCTTTGGTTTTGAAAACTCTACGTTGAGGGTCGGAGATCAAGTCTCTTTTTATCATAGAGCAACAACGATTCGAACCGCTTTATCTACCCAGCTGAGGGTTCCCAATCACACAATATGGCAGGACTCTAACCTGCAACATATTGCACAACCATAAGTGATTTGTATGGCAGGACTCTAACCTGCAACATACCAAAGCACCACGGCGTTGTATGGCAGGACTCTAACCTGCAACATATCAACCCGTAACCCGTGATTGGTACTATCATGCACTCGATCAAGGACCAACAACGACCGGTTCCTAATCGACACAGACAGGAATACTACATCAAGATTCCACTCCGGATGCAAGTTACCTGCCCGGTCTGAATTTCATTTTTCATCCATTTATCAATTGTACCTGAAAGAGGTATCCTAACAGTGATGACCTATCATCCCTTAGTTTGCTCAAGGCCTAAGCAGAGGATAATCTCATCACCGTGCATCTTGGCTAAGTATTTATAAATAAATAGGTAACAAGGATAGAGTAAAGGTAACCAACTGGTAATGCAACTACTGGTGTCATCCAACTCCTATTACTTAAATGCAGTTGATAAATCATTGTATAAACTTTGCAATAGAAACAGAAAGGTTAAATACACCGGGGCTTGCCTTGAGGGTCAGCGAAGTCCGGAGATTCTGAAAAACGAGAAGGGTCTACACCCTCAGGAGAAATCCACTGAGAGTTAGGGCCTTCTGAAGCGGGATCTACACGTAGAAGTGCATATGCATGAATAATGGGATGCTTATGATATGATCATGGTAAAGATGGAAATTTTCTAAGCTGTAGACATATATTCAAACAACCTTTCATCACGGTAAAGTTGCAAACCAACAAACCAACTTTAGCTATTATTAGCACTAAACAAGTTTGATTATTTTCCTTAAATATAGTTAAGCAACTTAACAAGCAACAAAAGTTTATTTGCATAAAGGAGACCCATAACCAGGGAGCAAATCTTGCTAGTTTTCCACTGGTTGTCAAATAATTCCAAAAGTCACATAATTCTATAGTGATCAACTATTCCTATTTATTTTATAAACCATTTTAATTAGCCTTTTACTTATACACCAATCATACTTGGTCAAACAGGGATGAAATTAAACATGAAGGTGTATATCAGTGATATAAACTCCCATGTCAAATTTCATGATTAACAGAGCTATAGATTAATTAAAGGAAAATTAACAAAATAGCTCACTGTTCAAAAAGACAGAAAAAGGAAAAACGTAAACTAGCCCAACCTGGGCTTGCGGCCCAGTCCGACGCGGCCCAACCCGCGCGAAAACTGGCCCAGCCAGGCTCCCACCCGCGCGCTCTGGCTACTTTGCAGAAAAGTCCTCCGGCTTAAGTGAAACTAACCCGCAGTCCACAGCGCTATTCACATGAGTCTAAGGCTTTGCAACTAACACCCTGCAAAGACTCATCTTTACAACTGCTAGGTCCCCGACCACGGTCGGCGCGCACGGCGGCGAACCGAGCGGCGGCGAGTCTTACGCCGGCCATCTCCGGCCAGCAGCGACCCAACTAACGCGAGCACAAGCATCAGCAAGTCACCCGCGGCCGATAGAGCCTCTAACCCTAAACGCTACCGCCCCGGTGAGGTCTGGCCACACACGGTGGCGGACCGAGCCACAGCGGAGCTGTTCCGGCGAACCTAGGTCGGTAGCAGTAGAACGGAAGGGCTAGGAAGCTTCAGTAGCTCACCCTGGTTCCGATGCGTTAGCTGGTTGGAGCGGAGGAGGAGCGGAGATAGGAGGTCCACGTCACAGAGAGCTTCGGCGGCAAACTCCGGCGAAGAGGCGATGGTTCCGGCGAGACCTGGGCGTCGAGAGGGAAACCATCGAGCCGATGAGGACTCTGGGATCAAGATAAAACAGAAACGCAAGACAAAGGAAGTAGAGGAGTGCCCGGTTGGGCTGACCACGGCGAGGTCGAGCTCGGCGGAGCTTTTTCAATGGCGGAAGGAAGAACAGCGATTGCTTGCTCTCTGAGTGAGTAGAGTTTGCGCAAAAAGGTTCTGGAGATGCGCAAGCACGTAGGGTATTTATACCCGCGGTCAATCGGGATGAGATCGAGCAGGGACGATGAATTTGCAGCTCGAGCCAGGAAGGTGCTCGTCGGGGCTGCGTGGCAAGAGGTCGACGGCGAGTGCGGAAGAAGGCGCCACGATGCGAGATAAATGGCCAGCAGATGGGTAACTTTGCCACGGAGTTGGTCGCGTGCTCGTTCGAGAGAGAGCGATGCCCAGAGCGCTGGCGTTGCCGGCCAAGCCTCGGCGGCCACCGCCATGAACAGAGCCAGAGCTTATCTTCCCCCTTTCCCATTTCCTTTTCTACCCTTTCTCAAAATTTAAAATTACTTTAAAATTTTGAATATAAGTTGAAAATATGGTAAAATATCAAATGCTCAGAATTTAATACTGAACATCTTTTATTTTTGCAACATAAGCAGAATATGCTTAGATTTTGAATTAGAGTTTGCAAAACAAAAGAGAACAAAGAGGGCAGAAAAGTATTTTCCAAATTACTTCAGATTTTCTTTAGTAACTTGAAAATCTATCTTAATAAAAGTTGTTTCTTTTAATCCTCTCTATAACTTTGATTAAAAGACCAAAGTCTAATTCTTTTTAGTTTTTGAAATCTAGTGTTGGGGTCAAATTTAGGGTTTAAAAGATTTCAAATTTATTTAAAATTTTGTACAGAAAATTTTTAAAACTTTGAATACCAAAGTTGTCCTTCTCAACAAGAGCTACAACTTTGCTTTTGAAACCATTTTGAAATTTGCCATACTTTTTGGGACTTAAAGAGAGGAGAAAAAGAAAACATAGAAAATTAGAGGTTTCCTCTTACACTTATATTTCATGTAACATATATCCATATACTTAAGAAAACATCACACCACTAGGGTTACACACTTAACATTGCCTATCCACTAAGCACAAACATGTTAACTTAAACTTGTTTTTAGTGAATGCATACTCAAGTTATCACTCAAATAAAATGCTAATGCATATGATGACATGGCAAGTTTTAGTTTGGATAACACTGGAGTGTTACAGCTTTTTCCCCCTTAAAGAAATCTCGTCCCGAGATTTAACCTGTAGGCTAACTAATGGAAAAGAAAATGTGTCAAGTCACTTCCATTACTAACCTTTACATAAAGCAGGGAAAGGTTCCCATAAGATAGATAACAAGGACTATATAGAAGAGAGAAACTCCGGAAAACTTTCTAAGAGAAACTCTTCTGACTCCCACGTGGCTTCTTCCTCAGTATGTTGATTCCATTGAACCTTGTAGAACTTGACAGTTCTTTTTCGAGTAACTCGATCTTTCTGGTCAAGAATCTTGATAGGATATTCTGAGTATGTCAGATCAGGCTCTAATTCAATCTCTTCAACATGAATGACATGATCAGGCACTTGAAGACATTTCTTTAACTGAGAGACATGGAACACATTATGAACTAAAGATAGCTGTGGTGGTAAATCAAGTTGATATGCCACCTTTCCACATCTTTTAAGGATCCGATAAGGACCTATATATCGTGGTGCCAACTTTCCTTTGATTCCAAATCGAGTAACTCCTTTCATTGGTGACACCTTGAGATAGACATAATCACCAATTTCAAAAGTAAGAGACTGACGTCTCTTATCGGCATAACTCTTTTGTCTGGATTGCGCTATCTTCATGTTCTTTCGAATTAACCTGACTTTTTCTTTAGCTTCCTTAACTAAGTCAACTCCAAAGAGACTACGTTCTCCCGGTTCAGACCAGTTTAAAGGTGTTCTGCATCTTCTGCCATACAGAGCTTCAAATGGTGCCATCTTAATGCTCTCTTGATAACTGTTATTGTAAGAGAATTCTGCTAACGGCAAACATTCATCCCATTTCTCTGAATAATTGAGCACACAGGATCTTAACATATCTTCTAAGATCTGATTAACTCTTTCAGTTTGGCCCCCAGTCTGTGGATGATAAGCTGTACTATGCAAAAGCTTGGTACCCAAAGACTCATGTAAGTGCCTCCAGAAAACATTAACAAACTGTGTCCCTCTATCAGACACGATAGTCTTGGGAACACCATGCAGACTTATAATTTTGTCAAAATATATCTTGGCATAGGTAGATGCTGGATATGTGGTCTTAACAGATATGAAATGAGCTGATTTGGTCAGACGATCAATAATGACCCATATGGAATCAAACCCTTTTGATGTCTTGGGCAGACCTACTATGAAGTCCATACTAATGTCATCCCATTTCCAAGAGGGAATTGATAATGGTTGCAATTCTCCAGCAGACCTAAGATGAATTGCCTTCACTTTCTGACAAGTATCACATTTAGCTACATAACTAGCAATTTCGAGTTTCATCTTAGTCCACCAGAATTTCTGTTTCAGATCATGATACATCTTATTACTGCCTGGATGTACTGAAAATCTTGTTGCATGAGCTTCATCAAGAATTTGCTTTCTAAGCTCAGGAACTTTTGGAACCACTAACCGTTCCTTGAACCAAATCACTCCAGCTTCATCTACTTTAAAATTAGAATTCTGCTCAGAGTGAATCTTTTCTTTTAGATGGATCATTCCCTTGCTTTCCTTCTGGGCTGCAATGATCTGATCTTTAATGGATGATTGAACGGTCACATTTGCAAGATTTCCTTGTGGAATCATTTCAAGATTTAACCTTTCAAATTTATAGCACAAGGTAACATCTATTGGTTTGACTTCCAGACAATTGCAATGACTCTTTCGACTGAGTGCATCTGCAACTACATTGGCTTTACCGGGGTGATAGTGTACTTCAATATCATAATCTTTTATCAGTTCTAACCATCTTCTCTGACGCATATTCAACTCAGACTGAGTGAAGATGTATTTCAAACTTTTATGATCAGTATATATGTGACAGAGATTACCCAACAAATAATGTCGCCAGATCTTTAGAGCATGGACTACAGCTGCCAACTCTAGATCATGTGTTGGATAATGTTCTTCGTGCCGCTTAAGCTGTCGTGAAGCATAGGCAATGACTCTGCCTTCTTGCATCAGTACACACCCAATGCCTTTGCCTGAAGCATCACAATAAACATCAAAGGATTTTTCAATGTCTGGCTGAGCTAATACTGGTGCAGTTGTTAAAAACTTTTTCAGAGTCTGAAAAGCTTCTTCACATTCCATTGACCATAGAAACTTGGTGTCATTCTTTAACAGTGTTGTCATCGGCTTAGAGATCTTGGAGAAGTCAGGGATAAATCTACGATAATACCCTGCTAATCCTAAGAAACTCGGAACTTGAGGTACTGACGTTGGTGACTTCCAGTCAAGAACTTCTTGGACCTTACTTGGATCTACTGCAATACCTTCAGCTGACAGAACATGACCCAAGAATTGAACTTTGTTTATCCAAAACTCACATTTACTGAATTTAGCATATAACTGATGTTCTCTCAGGCGAGTCAACACTATCCTGAGATGTTCTGCATGCTCTTCTTTGGTTTTGGAATAGATGAGAATATCATCAATAAACACAACCACGAACTTATCTAGCTCTGGCATAAACACTGAATTCATCAAGTACATGAAGTGTGTTGGGGCATTGGTCAAACCGAAAGACATGACTAGATATTCGTACAGGCCATATCTGGTAGTGAATGCTGTTTTCGGAACATCTTCTGGTTTGATCTTGATCTGATGATATCCTGATCTCAAATCTATCTTCGAGAATACCTTTGCACCAGCTAGTTGATCAAAGAGAAGATCAATACGAGGCAAAGGATACTTGTTCTTGATTGTCACTTCATTCAAAGGACGATAATCAACACATAGCCTCAAGGTATGGTCCTTCTTCTTCACAAAGATCGCTGGACAACCCCATGGGGACGAACTAGGTCGAATGAAACCTTTATCTATCAAACCTTGCAACTGAGTTTTCAACTCTGCTAATTCCTTTGGTGGCATCCTATAAGCTCTTCTGGCTATTGGTGTTGTTCCTGGTTTAAGTTCTATTTCAAACTCCACATCACGATCAGGTGGCAGACCAGGTAAATCTTCTGGGAACACATCAGGAAACTCACAGACTACTGGAATGTCTTGGATTTCCTTGACAGAGGTAGCACACACTTGCTCAACTGCTCTCTTAAGAGTAGGAAGATGGATAAGAAGTTGAGACTTGCTATTAGGTACGTTGAGTTTGATGGTTCTATTCAAGGTGTCTATCACTGCACCTCTCTGGTTCATCCAATTCATACCCAAGATCACATCTATACTTGGATCTTTTAAAACTATCATGGAGGTTGGAAATATATATCCTCCCAGATCTATAGGTACCTGACGTACCATTTCCTTAGTACATAGTTGACCCCCAGGTGACTGTATAAAGAATTTATCTTGGGTTTCATCAATAGGTATATCATGCTTTTCTGCAAATGTTCTATTCATGAAAGTATGCAATGCACCAGAATCAAAAAGTGTAATTGCTGGGTGTTGAGCAACAGGAAACATACCAAGCATAACAGGTTCTCCTTCAGGAATAGCTTCGATTTGTGTGTGGAAAACCTTTCCTGTTTTCTGAGTACCTTTACCCTTCTGATTGTTATGTGTATTTCCCTTGTTCTGGTTTACTTGCTGATTTCCCGCTGGTCTTGGTATATAGGCATTGGGAACATTCTGCCTTGGATAAGGACATTCACGAGAGAAATGCCCAACCTTTCCACAATTGTAACATGGATAAATTGTAGCTTGTGGCACTGGTGGACGAATGGCAGGAACATTCGACTGACGTTGATTATTGAAAGGCATAACAGGCTTTGCAAACGTCCTCTGAGAATACTGCTGCTGCTGAGGCGGACGATAAGGTGGACGATAAGATGGGCGGAACTGCTGGACTGGATGATATACCAGCCTCTGACGCTTCTTGTTGCTGCCAGATGATCCAGACCCTGACACAAGTCCCCTCTTTTTCTTAGCCTCCTTATGCTTGCGGTTCTTTTCTTCGCTTGCTATAGCAATATTCACTGCCTCATTAAAGTTAATATTGCCACAAGTGGTCATCATAGATTGAAGCTTTGTATTTAAGCCCCTCATAAAACATCCCTTCTTTTTCTCATCAGTATTGACTTGATCAAAAGCATACTGGGACAAATGATTAAACTTCCCAATGTACTGCATAACTGGCTCATCTCCCTGACGGAGAGCTAAGAACTCTTCAAGCTTCATCTTCATAACTCCATCTGGAATATAGTGAGCCCTGAAGGCTTCGTTGAACTCAGCCCACGTGATTCGGTGGCCGGCTGGTTGAACAGCTAATAAGTTTGCCCACCAAACCCCTGCGGCTCCTCGAAGCTGTTGAGCTGCAAAAGCTGGCTTCTGAACTTCAGTGCAGTTGATAAGACTGAATTTTTGTTCCATAGTCCGGAGCCAGTCATCAGCTTCCAGAGGTTCATCAGCTTTAGTGAATACTGGAGGACGGGTATCATTGAAATCGACATATGTTGTCTCTTCCCTGTTATTACGGCCATGACCAGGTTGACCACCATTCTGATTTTGTGCCAACAGAGTTGTTGCGTTGACCAATGCTGCAATTGCATCAGCCAAGGAGGGTGGGACTGGTGGTGCATTCGGGATATCATCCCCACCATGAGAAGAACTAGCGCCACGAGTGTTAACAGGCATCTGTTTAAACAAACCATACCTTGATTAACATTCATATTTATACATTATGACATGCAGATCATGGTCAACTTATTTTTCATACAAGTCCGCTCTTGGGCAGGACTACTGATACCACTATTTTACACATCTGACCATATTAGAGGTTTTCTGACTAACTAGGTTACAAAGTCAGAAAAAAAAAATCACACTATGATACATCTCATGTTTACTTCAACCTCTAGATCTATTACTCTTCCCAGATAAGACTTCATACTCCACCGGTTCTAACTCCTCATCTTCTTCTTCCTCTGCTTCCACCTCAGATTCATTTTCAGGAGTAGGTGGCGTAGCAGGTCCTGGCTGCAACTGTGCAGTCAGCTCCTCCACATGCCTATGCAGGTCAGCATGATGGTTTGCCAGGAGGTTTTGATTATCTCTCATTACATCTACCTGGGTTCGTGCCCGGTTCCTTTGCTCCACGGCCTTCCTCCACTTGCACTCGTACTCTTGATGCTGCTCGTGGTGGTATTGCAACTGCTCACGCAACTCTTCCCTCTCCCTGGTGCCTCTCATCCTTTCTCCATTCGCCCTTGCCAACTCCATATACAGGCGGTCCACTTCCGCCTGCAGTTGTGAAGTGGCACTGTTACTACCTTCACCTTCTTCGTAAGTAACCAAGGGCTGGTTACTTCCCTCACTCTCAGCAGGGCCATCATTTCTTGAGGCAAGAACGTGCCGAGGAACACCTCGGGGTCCGATACACTTGCGTGCAGTCTGCCTGGTACGGGCCATCTGCTAAAATATTCATTTTGAATATTAGAACTATAGATGTTCCAGAATTAAGAGATAGAGTTTTATAATTAACTACTATATTAACTCTATTTAGATACAACTCTTAAGAGGGAAAGTTAATTATAGGTTATCAATCATGATGCATGAATCGAACTTACGAACAAAGCATACCTCAAACAAATAATTAACTTTAAAATAATCACTTACTATAAAAGTGAATAACTTTCTTTTCATAATTAGGGCAATATTATAATATTATAAGCATTGTTCCTTAGATATAAATATCACCATAACTATACTAAAACATATCCATTTAGATAGAAGGATAAGTCTAAAGAATGAATTAAGGCAAGTCAGAAGAATAAGACAAGTCTAAAAGCAATCTGGACTCAAACTAATTTGAACTTTAGTTTGACTCAAAACTTTTGAAATTTTCAAAAATGAATACTGTTATACTTTCTGAGGAATTCCTGCTCTGATACCAGCTGTGGCAGAACCTCCTGAATTAAGTGGCCCACATGCACCCATCATTGTCCTAAAGACCTTTGATCGGCGTACACGCGTTCCAAATGACTCAAGAGGTCTGTCGGGTGTCCTTGGGAAACCCGAATCATCCACGTTACATTACTTCCAGGAAAAATCCCTCATCAAGCATCACAGTATTACAACAGTTTTATAGATAAGATAAATCAGAGTAAAGCGGAAAGATTATAACACATAGGTTAAAAACTTAGAGTTTTACAAACCATAAGTACTTATTACATAAACGGTTCGGAACTTTATAGTACATATATCAAACAAATTCTTGTTACTTGCCCAATGTCACACATCAGAATCGTTATCACTCTCCTCTACAAGGGTGAAGTAGCACTGTCCATCAAAAGGTGGATCCATGTACTCTCCTGCAACAAGGGTTAACAAACCCTGAGTACAAAAGTACTCAACAAGACTTAACCGTCAAAAGAAAAGATCCCAGGTCATGCTAGCTTTAAGGGATGTAGTGGGGCTAGCAATAGAGAAGGGATTTGCAGAAAAAGTAGTTTTAGCAAAACATTTCTCTTTTCCTTAGTAATTCCAAATATATCATCAATAGTACTCTTTTAGGATAAAACATCATTTCCCAAATGCTTTGGTTTTGAAAACTCTACGTTGAGGGTCGGAGATCGAGTCTCTTTTTATCGTAGAGCAACAACGATTCGAACCGCTTTATCTACCCAGCTGAGGGTTCCCAATCACACAATATGGCAGGACTCTAACCTGCAACATATTGCACAACCATAAGTGATTTGTATGGCAGGACTCTAACCTGCAACATACCAAAGCACCACGGCGTTGTATGGCAGGACTCTAACCTGCAACATATCAACCCGTAACCCGTGATTGGTACTATCATGCACTCGATCAAGGACCAACAACGACCGGTTCCTAATCGACACAGACAGGAATACTACATCAAGATTCACTCCGGATGCAAGTTACCTGCCCGGTCTAAATTTCAATTTTCATCCATTTATCAATTGTACCTGAAAGAGGTATCCTAACAGTGATGACCTATCATCCCTTAGTTTGCTCAAGGCCTAAGCGGAGGATAATCTCATCACCGTGCATCTTGGCTAAGTATTTATAAATAAATAGGTAACAAGGATAGAGTAAAGGTAACCAACTGGTAATGCAACTACTGGTGTCATCCAACTCCTATTACTTAAATGCAGTTGATAAATCATTGTATAAACTTTGCAATAGAAACAGAAAGGTTAAATACATCGGGGCTTGCCTTGAGGGTCAGCGAAGTCCGGAGATTCTGAAAAACGAGAAGGGTCTACACCCTCAGGAGAAATCCACTGAGAGTTAGGGCCTTCTGAAGCGGGATCTACACGTAGAAGTGCATATGCATGAATAATGGGATGCTTATGATATGATCATGGTAAAGATGGAAATTTTCTAAGCTGTAGACATATATTCAAACAACCTTTCATCACGGTAAAGTTGCAAACCAACAAACCAACTTTAGCTATTATTAGCACTAAACAAGTTTGATTATTTTCCTTAAATATAGTTAAGCAACTTAACAAGCAACAAAAGTTTATTTGCATAAAGGAGACCCATAACCAGGGAGCAAATCTTGCTAGTTTTCCACTGGTTGTCAAATAATTCCAAAAGTCACATAATTCTATAGTGATCAACTATTCCTATTTATTTTATAAACCATTTTAATTAGCCTTTTACTTATACACCAATCATACTTGGTCAAACAGGGATGAAATTAAACATGAAGGTGTATATCAGTGATATAAACTCCCATGTCAAATTTCATGATTAACAGAGCTATAGATTAATTAAAGGAAAATTAACAAAATAGCTCACTGTTCAAAAAGACAGAAAAAGGAAAAACGTAAACTAGCCCAACCTGGGCTTGCGGCCCAGTCCGACGCGGCCCAACCCGCGCGAAAACTGGCCCAGCCAGGCTCCCACCCGCGCGCTCTGGCTACTTTGCAGAAAAGTCCTCCGGCTTAAGTGAAACTAACCCGCAGTCCACAGCGCTATTCACATGAGTCTAAGGCTTTGCAACTAACACCCTGCAAAGACTCATCTTTACAACTGCTAGGTCCCCGACCACGGTCGGCGCGCACGGCGGCGAACCGAGCGGCGGCGAGTCTTACGCCGGCCATCTCCGGCCAGCAGCGACCCAACTAACGCGAGCACAAGCATCAGCAAGTCACCCGCGGCCGATAGAGCCTCTAACCCTAAACGCTACCGCCCCGGTGAGGTCTGGCCACACACGGCGGCGGACCGAGCCACAGCGGAGCTGTTCCGGCGAACCTAGGTCGGTAGCAGTAGAACGGAAGGGCTAGGAAGCTTCAGTAGCTCACCCTGGTTCCGATGCGTTAGCTGGTTGGAGCGGAGGAGGAGCGGAGATAGGAGGTCCACGTCACAGAGAGCCTCGGCGGCAAACTCCGGCGAAGAGGCGATGGTTCCGGCGAGACCTGGGCGTCGAGAGGGAAACCATCGAGCCGATGAGGACTCTGGGATCAAGATAAAACAGAAACGCAAGACAAAGGAAGTAGAGGAGTGCCCGGTTGGGCTGACCACGGCGAGGTCGAGCTCGGCGGAGCTTTTTCAATGGCGGAAGGAAGAACAGCGATTGCTTGCTCTCTGAGTGAGTAGAGTTTGCGCAAAAAGGTTCTGGAGATGCGCAAGCACGTAGGGTATTTATACCCGCGGTCAATCGGGATGAGATCGAGCAGGGACGATGAATTTGCAGCTCGAGCCAGGAAGGTGCTCGTCGGGGCTGCGTGGCAAGAGGTCGACGGCGAGTGCGGAAGAAGGCGCCACGATGCGAGATAAATGGCCAGCAGATGGGTAACTTTGCCACGGAGTTGGTCGCGTGCTCGTTCGAGAGAGAGCGATGCCCAGAGCGCTGGCGTTGCCGGCCAAGCCTCGGCGGCCACCGCCATGAACAGAGCCAGAGCTTATCTTCCCCCTTTCCCATTTCCTTTTCTACCCTTTCTCAAAATTTAAAATTACTTTAAAATTTTGAATATAAGTTGAAAATATGGTAAAATATCAAATGCTCAGAATTTAATACTGAACATCTTTTATTTTTGCAACATAAGCAGAATATGCTTAGATTTTGAATTAGAGTTTGCAAAACAAAAGAGAACAAAGAGGGCAGAAAAGTATTTTCCAAATTACTTCAGATTTTCTTTAGTAACTTGAAAATCTATCTTAATAAAAGTTGTTTCTTTTAATCCTCTCTATAACTTTGATTAAAAGACCAAAGTCTAATTCTTTTTAGTTTTTGAAATCTAGTGTTGGGGTCAAATTTAGGGTTTAAAAGATTTCAAATTTATTTAAAATTTTGTACAAAAATTTTTAAAACTTTGAATACCAAAGTTGTCCTTCTCAACAAGAGCTACAACTTTGCTTTTGAAACCATTTTGAAATTTGCCATACTTTTTGGGACTTAAAGAGAGGAGAAAAAGAAAACATAGAAAATTAGAGGTTTCCTCTTACACTTATATTTCATGTAACATATATCCATATACTTAAGAAAACATCACACCACTAGGGTTACACACTTAACATTGCCTATCCACTAAGCACAAACATGTTAACTTAAACTTGTTTTTAGTGAATGCATACTCAAGTTATCACTCAAATAAAATGCTAATGCATATGATGACATGGCAAGTTTTAGTTTGGATAACACTGAAGTGTTACATGCCTGACGGGTTCATGAAGGCTGGACGTGCGGCAGACTAGCTGGATTGGCCTATGCATTTGTTATCTGAATAGATCTGTATTTACAAGTTACCTCTTTTATCATTTTGTCTCGTATGTATCCGGCATTCGACATGTTTACATGCTTTCTCTTTATACTTGTCGAATGACATATTAAACCTGTTTCGACAAACAACTTCTATAGCTGTGTGCCGTCGTGATTGGCTTCCAAAGCCGTACATATGGAACTGTCTGGTTTCACCCAGCATGTTCCAAGGTATTCTCACACTTTTATCCCTTGTTGGTTTTCAGGTCAAACCGACTGGCACGTCTCCGGGTTCAATACACCCCGGGCTCCCGATTGAAGCTAGCCTCGTTCGGCTTGCTGTGTGCCCTTGACGCGAGACGTCACGTTTTGCGTCAACACACTTTTTGGCACGCCCAGTGGGACAACTTCATTTCAAGATGCCTGAGATTAACGAAGATCAAGTCTTCGAGGTGACCATGGATGATTTGCCGCTAGAGTCAAAAGATCTGGTGCAGCGAGCTTGTGATGAATTCCAGCGCGAATGCTTGGAGACCTTCTCCAAGAATAAAAGCGACAAAGTTTATCAGAAGCAAACGTTCCCGAAGGTTGTTCCTCATCACCAACTCGAGCTGCCTGACGGTAGCGAAGAAGCGGCTCTCCAGAAGATGGCAGATATGATGCATAGGATTGTGTCAGGAGCAGTAACCAGTCATCAGTCGGCTTTCCTGAACACCTTTCGTGCTGTCATGGTTGATACTTTCGGTCCAAACGCAGATAAGTATTTTGAAGAAGCTGCTGGTCCAGTGCGGGGGCCATTGTTGTTCGAAGTACCTCAACACCGAAGAGTTGTCGAAAAAAGTGGAGCCGGCCCAAGCACGGGTGGGATGGTTTCTCAGGAAACACAACAACTTCCCCAGACCTATGGCCAGCTCACATTCGGCACAACAGGGAACGTCCCACCATCTGCTTCTAGAGTGTCTCCTGTGGCAAACAGGATACAGAAAGATATGTTTGGAGACGGATATCGGGAATTTGTGGACTATAACTCGATTAGTGCTCTTCCGAATCCAGGCTACGGGAGTTCAGCAGGATTACATACTGGAGGACAAGCACAAACAACTCCTGATTCAAACGTTGACCTCATCATGCATAAAATGGCTGATATGATGCAGAATCAGTTCGGCCTGAAGCCAAAGAATCAAACATACACATATAAATCTCCTTACCCAGAATGGTACAATCGGGTGGCTCTTCCTCCGAGAGTCAAGTCTCCTACCGACCTTACCAAGTTCTCGGGCCAAGATGACACCAGTACGAGGGAGCATATCAGCCGTTACCTGATGCAGCTTGGTGAAGCATCGGCAGATGAAGCTTGGAGGATTCGATACTTCCCGTTGTCGTTGACAGGACCAGCCTTCTCTTGGTTCGCCTCTCTGCCAGCGAATTCCATTAGTACGTGGGCGGAGCTGGAGCAGAAATTCCACTCATACTTCTTTACGGGAACCAGTGAGAAGAAGTTGGTCGACCTCATGAGCTTGAGGATGAGACCCGGCGAGACACCGCAAGAGTATCTGCGCCGATTCAGGGAGACCAAAAATCTCTGCTATTCTCTGAATTTGCCGGATGACCAGTTACCGGGGATAGCCATAGCGGGCATGTTGCCGAGTATCAAAGAAAAGCTATTCGGCATGGAATTTGAAGACCTCGGGCAGTTATCACAAAGGTTGGCAATGATGAGCAATCAAGCTCAGGGATTCAAGAGGAACAATCAGTTCCAGAAGGGTGATGTAGCTGCCGAGATGTATCAGGCTTTCCTAGAGGAAGCAGATGAATATCATGATGAAGATGAGGTGGCTGCAGCCGAGATAACCTGGTCTAAAGAGCCGACTCAGGTCAACCAACGGTGGCTGAGGCAACACAAAGGTACTTATGACTTTGATGTGTCCAAGTCAGACAAATTATTTGAATACTTGTTGAAGGAGGGACGCATCAAGTTGCCGGAAGGTCATCCTATGCTGCTTCCTGGGGGGGTCAAAGACAAAAAGTATTGTGGTTTCCACAATACTAGGTCCCATTCCATAAATGATTGCCGAGTGTTCAGGGATCGGATCCAGAAGGCTATTCAAGGCGGACATCTGAGGTTCGATGGAAAGATGAAGATTGATGAGCGAGGGAAGCTGGCACTATTGATCCCGACCGGCAGATTACAACAGGAGAGCTTCAGCGGAGGGTTCGGTTCCAAGATAGCCGAATTGAGACGGGTAACGCCTCCAGGCCCAGAGTCACGACGCGCATTCTGTTGAATAAGTGGCATCGGGAACAGGAACGGTACCAAAAGCAGAGGCTTTATGGAGAACAGAAGTTCCTGAAGGAGCAGAGGAGGTACGAGGAAGAGATGTACCGAAAAGAACGAGAAGATATGGAGGAACAGGAACAGTCTCATTGGGAATGCTCGTTCTTCCAGTATTGTTGGAACGAAGGCTTGAAGTTGTCTGTTAAGAACGACTGCCCTGAATGCAGTAGTCAGTACTCCGAGTACAGGCAATCTCGAGTCAACCGCCGTTCTGTCCATGAAAGGCTTGGGGCACGAATCCCTGAGGACGATTGGCGCTTAAAAATAAATAATTCTGAGAATCGGCAGGGAAGATTTGCCGATCAAGGTTGGACTCATACCGAAGAGGAAGAATACCGTGAGTATGTCTGGCAAAAAGGACAATGGTGTCTGCCAGGTTTAAGGAAGAGCCAGAAAAGGAGAGTGCAACGCTTGAGGAACAGAGAATTAGAGCAAGCAGGCACCAGGACAAGACAAGTTTGGCGTCCTAAAGAGAAGCCGGATGGAGGTAATTGTTCGGCTGATACATGCATGGCGTTCTTTCTCCCGTCAGAGTTTGTAGCTCCAGAGAATCAAGATGTCCAGGACGAACAAGTAGATCGGGTTGATTTCGTTTTCGTGGCGCTTTTTGGTTCATCCTCCTCCCCTTTTGATTTCCCGGTGATTGACTCGATTTGAGCGGATGATTTCTTGGGGATAGTCTCCTAACTACTCCGTGATCATCCTCTCCAAGTTTGGGAACGTGGGATTGTGAGTTGATTCGATTTGGGATTGATTTGGGTGAAGGGCGAACAAAATCGCCCTCCCTGAGTGACCGCGGACAGTCCGCCACTCAGGGCGCGGACAGTCCGCGCATCGGGATTCAGCCGAGCAGTGGCTGCGTGTCTCGGTGAACAGTGCTGAAACTTGATCGGCGGACAGTCCGCCGTTGTGTTTGGCGGACAGTCCGGGAACGTCCAGGGACGTTGCAGCAACCTTGCTGTTTGGCGAGTTTTGCCGGCGGACAGTCCGCCTCTCGCCCGCGGATAGTCCAGCACTACCGCGGACAGTCTGGGACCGTACCGGCGGATAGTCCGGGATTTGACTGTGTCTTCCGGCTTAGTGCGTTTGCTCTCCCGGCTTGTTCGTTTGGTTTCCGGACTTCACGTTTGGCCCTAGAGTTGACCAAGGAACCTCTCTAGGTATCTTTGCTACTAGTTAGCCTAGGTACTTAGGAGTTTCTCGACGTAGCCATCAATCTACGTTCGGGACTTGGTTTTTGGGGTTGTGTTCGAGCCGGAGCTTTTGGCATTTGGTTTGCTATCTTCTTGTGGTGCCTCGCTGTGATCCTAGGGATCATCCACCCTCTTCCAAGGGTCGTGGGCATCACGATTTCGGTCGCAGTTTCTCGGGGTTGATTTTGGGACATTTGGCCAAAGTTTCGAGAGAAATTTTTGAGCTCGCATTCACCCCTCCTCTGGTCGCCTTGCTAGTGCTTTCTCGGTCCTTCAATTGGTATCGGAGCGGGTTAAGGATCTTCCACCTTAGCCGGTTCCAGATCCACAGAAGGCGACATGGATCGCGGCGTGGGCAAACCGCCGTTTTTCGATGGGACGAACTATGCGTATTGGAAGATACGCATGTCGGCCTATCTGCAGAGTTTGGGTGCTTCCATCTGGGATATTTGCAACTCTGCTGATTACGTGGTCTTGGCTGCTCGTGTCTCTCAGCTTCAGATCAATGAGCACGATGCCAATAGCCGAGCACGTAATGCTCTTTTCTCATGTTTGAGCATGAGTGAGTTTGATCGTGTTTCTCACCTCGCTACGGCTCGGGAGATTTGGGCTACCCTCATGCGCTTTCATGAGGGAACTTCTCAAGTCAAAACCCGTCTCTACGAGTCGTTCAAGCGAGAGTATGAGAACTTTAGACATATGCCTGGCGAGAGCATAGAAAGTTTATTCGCTCACTTTCAGGTGATTGTCAACAGGATAAGGGCTAACAAGGAGTTGTTGCCTTTCGACGATCATGAGAGGGTTTTGAAGCTTTTGCATACCCTTGATCGGTCGGTGTGGGATTCCAAAGTTCAGGCGATCATCGAATCACCTAACTATGAGACCCTCACGTGCGACGAGCTCTTTAGTAAGCTCAAGTCTAGTGAGATCGATGCCATGGCAAGGGCTTCTTATGAGAATCCTTCTGGCCCGACTATGGATTCTCCATGAGCTTTACTTGTAGAGGTGTGATGTTCATTAGGTGTCACTTTTCAGGTGCTAGTTTTGGTTAGCTACATGTATCCTATTGATATGATTAGTTTGAGCACTAGCCTTTCCACAATTTTATCATGTTACATGCTTTTGGATCTATTGCTATCATTATCTTGCATTGTAGCATGTGTTGAGGTTTAGGCTGTGTTTGAGTTGATCATGTCTCTAGGCTGCATTTTGCTATACAGTGCTTTATCCTGTTGCATGGTAGTTTTGACTAGTTTTAGTTCATATCTCCTTGCGGTATCATTCATAGGTAGATCTCTTTTTGTTGAGAGTTCACCTTATGTTTTTTATGTGACTAACCGTTTTGTGGAGACCTTGAGGTCACACTAGAAAAGACAATGCCTTGTGTTTTCTTCTGCTTTTGAGTGTGCAGGAGAACAGGAGTTTGGAGAGGGCATTTCGGCTCACGGACCCAATCCCACTTCTTCCACGACTTGGGGTTTCGTTCGAGCAGCTCTCTAGTGAGCACTAGCAGCACCTGTGGGAGCGACAGCATTAGGCGAGGGGGAGACGACTCCGGTGAGGTAGGCGCCCCAGAGATTTCAGTAGGTTCAGGCGTCCCCTTGGGTATCACACCAGCAAGAGGTCATGCGCTTCAGGAGGTACGTCCGACACACTTCTGAGTTCGGGTTTTGGAACCCTTCTTCTTCGACCTCTTCTTTCTATGTGGTCTTTCCGATGTGGATTTTGCTAGCTGTTCGCTTGAGCGTTTCTTGGCTCGTTATTTGTGAGTTTGGTGTGTGTTTCCCTTTTTAGTTGGGGAAGCATTTTGCTTGTTGTACCTTAGTTGGACTTCTCCGATACCCTTTTGTTTTGGGTTTTTCTTTTTAGGCTAGTTTTTGCTTTGTCTTTGATAGACTAGCTTTTGCATGCATTTCATCATGTATTCTTGTGCATTTTAGAGCTTCATGTTTAGAGCAATAAGAATGAGATTATGCTCTTTTTGGTATGACATGTTTATTCATGATGATGCTTGTAGCTTAGGCTCTTTTTGATCACTTGATACATGATATGAGCTAAGCTATTTTTGCAAATGGTGAACTTGATTAATCAACTGTGAAACCTTTAATTTGTTCAACATTGAGAGTGGCAACTAGCATGGGTAGGATGTGTTGAGATCACTTGTGCTATCTTTTGTATGCTAGGTTGCTATGTCTCTTGCACTGAGTCATTCACTTGCTTGGATTGTTCACATTTACCTTGTGCTTAAAATTTGATCCAAGTCTAAGTAAAATGAAAAGATCGAGATGGGATTGCATGTGTCAGCACCTCACGGTATCGAGACTATTTCTCATTGCACAATTGAGTTAAACTTGAGCCGTGTAGTGTAAGACCGAAACCAGTGCTTTAAGCTTCTGATTGCTTTTCTCGCATAGGCTTAGCCCGGTTGAAAAGTTAGGCAATAACCATGCTTTCAACCTCTCGCAATCACATGCTTTTAATTTGAACTTGTGTTAATACCACTGCAATCTCCGATAAAATTTGATAATAACACAAGTTTATGCTTCATTCTATGGCATGATGGTTGAACTTTGCTAGGGGTAGTTCACCTTTTATACTTGAGTTAGCACTTGGTTGATTTCCTGTCTAATCATGCTATGTGCTATTTTAAGTGGTGAACTCCTTTTCAAATGGCTTAAAACTGCTCATATGGTTAATTGTTCATATTTCGTATTCATTTGATCAGTTTGAGCCTTTGCTAGCATTTGTATTGGTTGCTACACTTTCAGGGCAGCACCCTTTTCAGCATCTTTTCATTCTGATTGCTATACACTTGAAGCTGTTGCATTATGCATATCATTCATTTTTAGCTTAGTGTACATACCCCCAGCTCCGATACATCTTGTGATCACCCCCATATGCTTTTGGTTGTTGACTTATCTTGTGTTTGTGTCAACTTTGTGAAAAATGTCAAAACCCCTCAGCATGTTCCCTTTCATCAAGGGGGAGAAGCTGTTTGCAAGGGGGAGTTTGTGTGTTGGCACAAAGGGGAGAGTCATGCATTTTGGGGAGAGCTTTGAGCTAGGGGGAGTTTAACTCTTTTATGTTCTTCTTCAATTGGTATAGCTCTTTTATGTGCTTCAATTGGTATCCTTCATAGTGAGCTTTGGTGCATAGCCTTTGTGTGTAGGCTTGCCTTCAGGAGGAGTCGCTTTTGTCTTGCTGCTTCTCCGCGTGCTCCGAGTGTTTGTGCTCCATTTGGTTTGAGCTTCTTTTGTGTTTTATCAGTCGGTATCGAGCCTGCTAGTCGTGTTGAGCTGTTTTGCCTCTATCTTGAGGGACTAGCAGTTTTTGCTTGGTATTTTCGATTGGTATGGAGCCTTCAGCTAGTTGTGTTGAGCCTTTTTGCCTCTGTCTTGAGGAACTAGCTGTTTTTCACCAATTTTTGGCTGTTTGTGATTGGTATCGAGTTTTCTGCTAGTTGTGTTGAGCCTCTGTGCCTTTATCTTGAGGAACTAGCAGTTTTGTATTCTTATGCGTTGATTCAGCCTTAATTGGTATCGAGCCTTGAGCTAGTGGTGTTGAGCCATTTTCTGCCTTTTCTTGAGGGCTACCTCATTTTTGACTTGGTTGCGTCGAGCCGTTGCCCATGTCTTTGGGAACCAAGTCTTTCGCTCTGTGTGATCGAGTTTTGCTCTTTTATGAGTTGTTGCTCCGATCCTTTGCTTGGTTGCGTTGAGCCGTTGCCCATATCTTTGGGGACCAAGTTTTCCGTTTTGGTATCTCAAACCATCTCTTTGTGTTTAGTCTTTGTCAATTCAATCATCAAGGGGGAGAAATTTGGAAACCCAAGTGGATAAGTACCTTGGTTTCGTTTGTGATGATTGTTTGACAATTTATTTGAGATTGGTTTTCGAGTACCTTTTCGGATTTCATGAAACTCTTGTTTCTCTTGACTCTTCGGTTGTGTGGAGGCTTTGCCCGCTTTTCCCGTTTCTTTCGGGACCGAGAGCTTTTATTTGGAGTTTTCATGATCCTTCCTCATATCAAGTGGCCTTGTGTTTGCTTTTGCTTGGCTTTTGGGCACTTGAATGAGGCTTGCCTTCAAACCCTTCCTTTTTGGTTTTATTGTTAGTCAATGCATTCATCAAGGGGGAGATTGAGAGCATATATGATGAATGATTGACTTTGATGAGGAAGGTTTGAGGCTTTTCCCGGTTGAGTCATTATTCACTATGCGCTTAATGTTTATGACTAACCGGTGGCGTTGAGTTGTGGTGTTTCTGTGTTGGTGTGCGTATGCAACATGTGTCTCTTGGCTGTGTTGATGTGCAGGTGTTGAGCTTGGATACAGTGGTCGATGGCGAGGTGAAGGTCAAGTAGAGACGTGTCGTGCCGACGGACCGGGAGCAGTGAAGGATGGGCGTGCCGTGCGGCGGACGTGCCATGCCGATGTACCCAGAGCGGTGAAGGGCGAATGTGAGGCTAGACGACCAGCTGTGGTAGCTGGCACGTGGCTTCGGCGAGCGAGAGCACATGGGGATGTGTGGTGCATCGGCCGAGTTGGAACGAAGACGATGGCGTCGTGGCACATGGCGGGAGGTCGGACACGGGCTTGCGTGCGGCGCAAGTGCCGTCGGCCGAGTCAAGAAGGAAGGCGAAGGCGTTGTGCCCGGCGTGGAGGATGGACATGCATCGGCATCGGTGCCGGTGGTCGGGGTGTGCGAACCACATCCCGTCTACGGCGCGGGTTCGGTAGCTGACCTTCAAAAAGCTACCCTCGACGGTTTCTGAGTTTGGGCCTCAAAACTCGGGTGGCCGGTTTCTGAGTTTGGGCCTCAAAACTTGGGATGGACGGTTTCCAGGTTTGGGCCTCAAAACCTGGGCTTGCGGGTTTCCGAGTTTGGGCCTCAAAACTCGGGGTGGACGGTTTCCAGGTTTGGGCCTCAAAACCTGGGCTGGCAGGTTTCCCAGTTTGGGCCTCAAAACCGAGGGAAGGTCCAAAAGGATGGTGGACGCGTGGCGGCACTGAGAGGCTTGCGTTGCGGCGAAGCTATCGGTGAGAAGGCGCGGCGGTCGACGGTGACGGCACGTGGCGGCATCCTGGAGCTTGCGTCGAGGCGAAGCGAAGGATGAGAAGGCGCGTGGCCGTCGGATGAAAACTGCTAGGGTTGGACAGTTTTACCCCTAAGGGGGTATTTTGGTTGAGTACTTCATGAGAGGGCGTTTTGGTCTTCGGACGTGCGCCTATATATATGAAGGGGGCTGGTTAGGGCAGCCTATCCGGGGAGGTGTCACTCTCATTTTGTTTAGGTGAGAGGAGGCTAGGGTGAGAGGAGAGACCGACTCTTGTTCTTGAGCTTTTCGCCATCCACGCTTTGTGTTGCGAGGAGTGGCTTGTAACCCGACATAGAGTGCTACACAATTCTTCATCTAGTAGCAATCCAAGGATCAATTTCGCCCCTCGTCTTTGTTGGCTGCAATTTGGATCAAATCGCGTTTTTGTTCTTCGCGTTTTCGTTTTTCCCTTCTCGGAGATTTTCCTCGTTCTCCCTCTCCGAGCGACGATTTGCGATTCCGTTTGAATCAAATTGTTCTATGTTGTGAGCTCCTTCTTTCCACCGAAGGATTTCCCCTCTAACCTCACGAGCACATAGATCGGGTCAAAATCGCGTTCGTTCTTTGTTCTCCCCCCTTTTCTAGTATTCTTCCGATTTCTCATGGATTAGTTGGTTTGGAGCGATGATATCCTAGGATTAGCTTTCCAACACATAGAAGAACACTTGGGAGAAGTTTGGTTGCAGCCCCGTTCGATTTGGTGAAGATCCATTCGATTTTGGTTTTGTCTCGAGCTGTTTTTGGGCTTTCTGGACAATGGCGGACTGTCCGGGACTCATCCCCGGACTGTCCGGGGGTCGGGGCTGTTCACGGGCAGCGAGGTCGCTGTTTTTATTTTTGAACGGCGGACTGTCCGGGACTCATTCCCGGACTATCCCGGGTTCAATAGCGGACAGTCCGCAGTTCACTAGTGGACAGTCCGCGACTGCACAGTTTTGCTGATTTCGTCCGTATCTTTTGCGTACGAGCTCCGATTTGTGATCCGTTTGTTGCGTTGGTTTTCTAACTTCTTAAGGATCATTCCAAAGTACTTTTTACACCATTGGTCAAAGTATTTTTGGTTGGACACTTCCTTTTTCTCCATAGGAGTTAAGTGTTCCTCTTTCGGAGTTTCGACGGTTCTAGCGTCCGTATCTTTTGCGTTCGAGCTCCGATTTGAGATCCGTTTGTTGTGTTAGTTTCCTAACTTCATAAGGATATTTCCAAGGTACTTTTGCCACTAGTTGGCCTAAGTATTTTTGGTCAAACACTTTCCTCTTCTCCATAGGAGTGGGGTGTTCCGTTATCGGAGGTTAGATTGTTCTAGGAGCTTGCTTGTGCAGTTTTTGCCCCGTTGCTTTGGCGCTTGGTTTTGGGGGTTCTTTGATAGTTCCGCTGTACCTCTAGGACATCTCCTAGGGTATCCACCTATTCATAGGTCGTGAACTCACCGGTTGTTTGAGTCTTCGCTTTTGGGGTGATTTTCTGGGACAAGGGCCATCATTTCTCGAGAAGAAATTTGAGGCTCCCATTCACCCCCCCTCTGGTCGCCAATTCGGTCCTTCACCGTTGAGGAATGCACTTTTCATGTCCATTTGATATATCTTTAAATCTTGGTGAGTAGCAACACTACTACACAACAGGGATATTGTAACACTTTTATGTAACATATTCATTAATGTGTTCCAGTAAAATTTCATAGTAACACAAAATAGCGTCTGTAACACAAAATACTTTTAAAAAAATGTGTTACTAACAAGTAATGATTGTTAGGCAATCACATCATGGTCATTACATGAGAAACATTAGCATTGAGTAGCCGATTTAAAAGGTTAGTTCGATGCTAGAGCATGTTGTTAATTTATTAGGCCAAGATCAAGAGACGCACTAGACGGAGCTATATCATAAGAAGAAGTACAATGGAGAAGAAAAAACAAAATACAAAAATATAAAATTAAATGGAAGTAATATAGATATTTTTACTTTGTTGTATGAACACACTAACCTATCGCCATATGGGTTCATCAAGAATTTTCTCATTTTGGTCGACATCAAGAAAAGTTTATAGTTGATAACTTTTTAATTTGAAGTCATCTTATTATGGAAAACTGCGTCTGAATTTTAAAAATTTTAAATTCGAAGTGTTCAAAAGACCCCAGATGGAGAAATGACCAAAATGAAACTTGTAGATCTTGAAAAGTTATGAAACTTTGTAGTTGACAACTTTTTAAATTTGAAATCATATGATCATGCAAAACTACATTTGAATTTAAAAATTTTGAGATTCGAATTTTTAAAATACCTCAGATGGAAAAATAACCAAAATGAAAGTTGTAGACCTCAAAAAGTTATGAAACTTTGTAGTTGATAACATTTTAATTTGAAATCATCTTGTTAATGAAAACTACATTTCAAATTTCTGAAATTTGAAAATCAAATTTTGTAAATGACCTTGGATGGAGAAACTTCCTAAACGAAAAGTGTAGTTCTCACAAAGTTATGAAACTTTGTAGTTAACAACTTTTTGATTTGAATTCGTTTAGAGCCTTAAACAAACAATTTACACATGGTTTAGTATAATACGAGGGTAACTGAAATAGAATATAGACACAATTGACAAATGGGTGGAGTGGTAGTGGAGATATGCGTACGCGTGTGAGAGGTCGCTGGTTCGAATCTTGGTTAATGCAAAGTGCGAAAAAATCATGAAAAAATATTATGGGAGTAGAGATGGGGTGGTGTGGCTGGTTGGTGGGCTCTCCCGTGATAAAAAAAATTTCCTAATTTTTTGATTTTTTTGTTCGGCTTTTGCCGAATATTTCATGACAAAATGTGTTCCTATGTCCCATATTATGCTCTACCTTAATGTAGAAGTGTTACTCGAACTAATGAGAGTGTTACAACAAAGAATCATTGTAACACTTGGCAAGTGATCCAATGGATAAAGAAATGTGTTACAAACCATGTATTGTACCATAATGTGAAGTGTTACTAAAGTAAAAAAAAAGTGTTACAAAAAAATCATTGTAACACAAAAAAATGTTCCTATAGACAAGTAAATGTGTTACAATAAACCACTCTATAGTAACATGGCCAATTGGAACACAAACAAAAATGTGTTACTAAGAGAGCTAGTAACACGTTTTTCAACCTACAGTAACACAAGTTGGTGTTACTATAGCCCTGCGTTGTAGTAGTGCAAAGGCAAGTAATATATGAATTGACTCAAGCCTAGCTACATGTGCATAGGTTTCACCAAAATCCAAACCTTCGATTTGGGTGAAGCCTTTAGCTATCAATCGTGCCTTGTTCCTTGTCACCACCCCAAACTCGTCTTGCTTGTTGCGGAATACCCATTTGGTTCCAATCACATTTTGCTTGGGCCTTTCCACTAAGGACTAGAATTCATTCCGGGTGAAGTTGTTCAACTCCTCTTGCATTGTCATCACCCAATCCAGATCATCAAGTGCTTCTTCCACCCTAAGAGGTTCCAAAGAAGAGACAAACGAGTAATGTTCACAAAAACTTGCTAACCGAGAGCGAGTGGTTACACCTTGGCGAATGCTCTCCAATATGTTATTAATGGGATGATCCCATTGGATGCTATGATGCACTCTAGGATGTGGCGCATGGATCCTTCTTTAGATAGGTCCATCATCATCATTGTTAAAGTCTTGATTGATTGGAGTATCAAGACCATGATCATTGTTGGAGTTGTCTTCACTTCTTTCTTGTTCATCTTGTCGAGCTTGTACATGTTCAAAAACTTGTGGTTCTCCATCTTGTGGTAGTTGACTTTGAGCATTGTTGATCATCTCATTGTGGTTGCATCTTGATGTGGAGGGATCACTATGTGCATTGGGAATACATGGTGACCGTCCACATCTTCATCTTCTTCTTGCACTTCAATAGGCCTTACATCACCGGTGGCAAGTTTCCTGATGACGTGATGAGGATCTTATTTGTTACCTACAATCTCCATATTGACTTGCTCCTTTTGAGAGCCGTCAGTTTCATCAAAACTCACATCTACCGTTAACTCAACATTACTGGTGGTAGTGTTGAATACACAGTAGCCATGTTCGTTAGTACCATAACCAAGTAGAAAACCTTCATGTACCTTTGGTGCAAACTTTGAGCTTTTGGTTCTCTTGTTAAGTATGAGACACTTACTACCATAAACTCTAAAGTAATGCACCTTAGGTTTGTTACCGGTTAGAAGCTCATAAGGAGTCATCTCTTCAATCTTATGGAGATATAGGCAGTTGATGGCATGACACGCCGTGTTGTCAGCTTCCGCCCAAAAGTTGTCCCGAGTCTTGTACTCATCCAACATTGCTCTTGCGACTTCAATGAGTGTCCGGTTCTTCCTCTCCACAATGCCATTTTGTTGAGGAGTGTAAGGAACCGAAAACTCATGCTTGATCCCTTCTTCATCAAGGAAGTCTTCAATGTTGGTGCTCCTAAACTCCGTCCTATTGTCGCTTCTAACTCTTGATCTTGACATCATACTCATTTTGCACTCTTCTTGTACCCTTCTTGAATATAGCTTGTGTCTTGCTCTTGTCAATCATGAAGAATACCCAAGTGTACCAAGAATAGTCCTCAACAATGACAAAACCATATTTGTTCTAATGCTTACATACACAACGGGACCAAATAGATCCATGTGAAGTAGTTCAAAGATCCTCTATGTTGATACAACATTCTTGACCGGATGTTTAGCTCCTACTTGTTTTCTGGCTTGACATGCACTGCAAATTCTATCTTTATCAAAAGAAACATTTGTTAGTCCAAGGACATGTTCACCTTTTTGAAGTTTGGCCAAGTTCCTCATCCCAACATGGGCAAGTTGGCGATGTCATAATGCGGATACATAGGTGTATGCCGGATCTTGAGATGATGAGTGATTGTCAACTGGGATGATGCGCATATTCTTTGGCTTGTGTTGTACAGGTGTTGAGCATGGATACGGTGATCAAAGGCAAGGTGAAGGTCAAGTAGAGACGTGTCGTGCCGATGGACCCGGAGCGGTGAAGGGCGGACGTGAGGCTTGGACTGACGGACCGGTGGCCTGAGGATCGGCCGTGGTGGCTGACAGCTGTTGGTAGTTCTTAACTTCACTAAAGATAGAGCTAGGCAACTATCCCCGGTAACAGCCCAGAAATGCTTGTTGACAATTGCTAATGTCGTTACTAGGAGTAGACTATTGAATCTATTCCTGGCAACGGCGTCAGAAATGCTTGTGGCAAGTCTAGTCACTATAACTAAAGGAGTGAAGCTAAAGCAGCTATCTACTAATGTCAAATGGGGTTGTCAATCCTGACACTAGTAGGAGCTAGCTAGAGAGATTGCAATCTACCTAGAGGAGATTCTGCAAGCGCACAGAACTATCGTAGTAGCACTTCGCCTGGGAGTACCAGGTGTCGATTTATTTGATCCCAAGGGAAGGCTAGGGTGGTGTATGAGTCGAGTCAAGGAGGGGGTGAGAGTCGAAGAATAAGAAAAGGGAAAAGGAGAGAAGGGAAGAGAGGAGATGAAAGGCTAGAAAGAATGTATGGGTGTTTCTAGCCTTTCATCCCCCTCTTCCCTTCTCTTCTTTTTCCCTTTTCTCTTTTCTTTGACTCTCATCCCCTCCTTGACTCGACTCATACACCACCCTAGCCTTCCCTTGGGATCAAATAAATCGACACCTGGTACTCCCAGGTGAAGTGCTACTATGATAGTTCTGTGCGCTTGCAGAATCTCCTCCTCGTAGATTGCATTCTCTCTAGCTAGCTCCTACTAGTGTTGGGATTGACATCCCCATTTGACATTAGTAGATAGCTGCTTTAGCTTCATTCCTTTAGGTATAGTGACCGGACTTGCTACAAGCACTTCTGACACTGTTGCCGGGAATAGATTCCATAGTCTACTCCTAATAACGACGTTAACTAGTGTCAACAAGCATTTCTGGGCCGTTACCGAGGATAGTTGCCTAGCTCTATCTTTAGTGAAGCTAAGAACTACCAACAAGCATTTCTAGCGCCGTTGCCGGGGAAGGCAATCGGTGTATCGGTTGAGTCCGTGTCGAATTTATCTTCGCTTAAGCTCCCGCTTAGCGAATCCCATCTTACCCCATTCTTTCTTTCCTTAGTCCTTCTTATCTTTTTCCTTCATCTTCTTCAACTTCTTTCTTTCTTATCTCGTTCTATCTTCACGATGGCCAATAAGACCTTTCGTGAGTTTTCTGCTCCTTCTGCCGCCAATGTTGCGATAGGACCAGACGTGATCGATGCCAACCTCAATTTTGAGTTGAAACCGGCTCTGATCACAATGGTCCAAGCTAGCCCGTTTTGTGGCAAGGCTCATGAGGATGCCAATGCTCACCTCCAACAATTTTTGGAGATTTGCGGCACCTTCACCATTAAGGGGATAACCCAAGAAGCCATCTGTCTTCGTCTCTTTCCTTTCTCTTTGCTAGGAAAAGCGAAGCAATGGTTCTATACCGATCGCAACGCTGTAGACACATGGGACAAGTGTTCCAATGCTTTTCTCGCCAAATTCTTTCCGATGGGCAAGACGAGTGCTCTTCGCAACAAAATCTCTAGCTTTACGCAACAAGCCGAGGAATCTATTCCCGAGGCTTGGGAGAGAATGCAAGAGTACGTCGCTGCTTGTCCGCACCATGGTATGGAGGACTGGCTATTGATCCAGAACTTCTACCATGGCCTAACCCCACTCTCTAGAAGCCATTTGGATGCCGCCGCCGGCGGTGCATTCTTTTCTCTGAATGTTGCAAACGCTAAGGCTCTCATAGAGAAGATGGTGCCGAACCAAGGATGGAATGACGAGAGACTGCAGCCCCGTAAGCGAGGTATACATTCCCTTAAGGAGGCCGACATGATCGTGGCCAAGATGGACCTGCTGGCAAAGAAGCTGGACAACTGTGAGAAAATGAACCAACAAGAGAGTGTCCAATCTCTGGAATCCTACATGACTTGTGAAGTATGTGGAGAAACCGGACATTCTGGGAACCACTGCCCCGAGCTACATGAAGATTTGAACTTCATCAACAACAACAACAACAACGGTTTTCGTCAACAGAATCAAGGATGGAATCACCCTGCAATCTCTCAACGTAATAATTCATTCCCTCGCTCTAATTTTCAAAATTCTGATAATTTCTCATTCTTGAAAAATTTAGTTTACTCACAAGGTAGAACTACTGATTTCTTGAATAAGAGATTAATGTCAAATGATAAAACCCTTGAGAATATAATTGCTAAAATGGAAGATTTCTCATCTGCTCTGAAAAATCAATTAAGTTTTAATAAGATGTTAGAAACCCAATTAGCTCAACTTGCTGCTATCATACCATCTTTTGAAACTGGCAAAATTCTTGCTAAACCTGACATGGAAACTGCAAATATGGTTGAAATAAAATATTTTAACTATTATGAAGATCAAACCATGACTGCTAAAAAGGGTGATCCCGGTAGTCCCATAATTAGATGCTCAATCTTTGGTGAAGTCTTTAAAAATGCCATGTGTGATTTAGGATCGAGTGTGAACATTATATCTAAGGATTTCTATGAAAACTCGTTCTTTCCACCCATGTCATCCACATCTGCCTATGTTGTGCTAGCTGATCAATCCACTTGCTATATAGAAGGAATAGTCAATGATTTACCTGTTCGTATTAGAGGCTCCTATGTTTCTACTGATTTCATAATACTAGATATGGGAAATAGGAAAGATGTGCCTTTAATTTTGGGTAGACCTTTCTTGAATACTGTGAATGCCTGCATATATGTGGGGAGTGGTAAAATGCAAATGACATTAGGAGTGAGGAAGGAAATATTCTCCTTTTTCCGTGGTCCCGCATATGCCGCTAACATGCAGGTAGCAAAACCCGTTCGTACCAAGAAGAGGCGCCCAAGAACAAGGTGGAACATAAAGGAAGAACCACCTTCTCCTGAGGTGTGTAATTCACATGACAAAGGAGAGGTGCCAAAAGAAGAAGAACCCGATGAAGTACTTAAGGAAGAAGCACCCAAGGAAGAAGATCCACCCGATAAGGATGAAACTCCATGGACCTAAGGTATGGTTTTACTTTTAATTTTTCCCTTCAATTTTTCCCTTTTTCGAATAAATAACATATGTCATGCATGTAACTAAAAAAAATCAGTTATCATTAGTTATATGCATAGGTATATGTTAACTTAGTTAGAACAATTAAATATCATAATAGGATAGTTTCCCTTTTCACAACATTAGATAGTTTCCCTTTTAATAAAATGAGAACAAGAGCTCCGACTGAGAAGAAGAAGATCCTTCACCAAGCAAGAAGCCAGCTTGGGGGAGACTCCCGCTCCAATAAGGTATGTCTCAAGCCTACACATTATATTCAGTTCTTAAATTCTATATCTTTTGAAATGTCACATGCTTGCCTAAATAACCATTCCATGAATAAAATTGATAAAATCTGCTTAAACAAGTTGAAACCTGAATAAGATTTGAAATATGTCATGCAAATGCTATTGTTATGGTTCGAATGACTGATCTTATCTAAGTTGTAGCTTTTGTGGGTTGCACAGGCTTTAACTGAAATCATGCTTAGTGAATAAAGTTAGTAAGAAATGGAGTAATTCTTTAAACTTGCTAAGGTGAAATTAGGACCTAATCTGGAGGATTTCTTTTAAAAATTATGAAAACCTTGCTAAAAGTTCCTCTGTTGATACTTCTTAATGCAATTGCTTATAATAAACTTTAATAAACTGATTCTAGCAAAAGCCTTCAGAAATATACATGACACTTCTAGCATCACTTAATGTCAAGTTGTCATCCCCAACATGATACTAGAAATGTAAATTATATGTGACACTAGCTCAAAAGATATAAACAAATATTTATCCGCAAGCGCACAGATAAATATACCTGTTGTAGCAGCATTTCACCTAGGTTATCTAGGTATCGTTTATTTATATTTTACCGAAGATAGTAACGAAACTGGGAACTAGTAATTAAATATGTTTCAAGGGTAGCAGAGATTATTATTCATTCATTCATTCACTACTCATATGTCTAAACAGGGGTAAGACAAGGTAAAGATAAATAATAATAATAATAACAGCGGGAATTCTAGAGATAGAGCGAACTACATAGATCAAGCAGAGAGTCAGGTGATTAATTAAGAGATTCGAATCCTAAGTTACTTCATATCTACTAAGGCTAGTGATTACTCTAGTTAATTTACAATCATTTATAGCCAATTAATCTATCATCCATGATCAAGGGACATTACTAAATTAGAATCAAGAACAAAGTAATGAATTCTAACTTGCAACCGCGTCCTACTAAGATCTACACTCGGAGGGAGGACTACAAAGGACTCAACAGGACTGTCACCCCTGCGATCTACCTCTCGACCCGGAGCATAGGATGTATTCGCAGGTAAACTTAGCCTAAACACCATGTTTACACTAGTTTGACCACTTAACTCTATCCGGTATAAAGCTAAGTACTTTACGAACATGATCATAAACTCTATCATAATCAGATCTATATTAAATATATAACTAGAATAAACTCCAAAACTGAATAAACTGAAATATATTAAAGTAGCATAAAGTCGAATAAAGATACAAATTACCGAGTCTTCAACAATGATCCGGAGACTCAGACGAAGCTTCTAGCCAGATATGCCGACGAAGTCGCCTGCCTCTACTTGAATCTAACTAGACTAAACCCTAATCTTAATGTAGAGCTCTAACTCTTTTCTCTAGAAACCCTAATTTCTGTCTTGTCTTCTGATCTTGATCTGCCTGATTGCTCTGGAAGGGGGTCAGGGGTCTGGTTATATAGCCCTCGGCGTGGAATCGTGACCGTTGGATCAAACCGACTTGGGGTACGGTCGAGATGCATCCTGGAGGTCGGTGGAAGTAGCTTGCAGAGGACGGAAGCGAGAGGCCTCCGTGGCCGACCGACCGGTGGGCCCTGTGGGACCGGTCGGTCCCACAGGTCAGCCTCCTGTGGTGCCTCTTCTCGTGGTGTCTCGTGGAGTCTTCTAGAGATATCCCGACGTGGCGGTGAAGAAATCTGTGTCGGGTTCCTTCTTGGAGAAGCAATATGGTTGGTTTTCCTGTTTAATCCCTGGAAAATGTAGAATCACCAAAACTCATGGAATTTGTTAGTTTAAACCTCCTATTTCTATGTTGGCAATCCTTTTTGACATTTATTCAAGTCTTGTTGACGGTAAATAATGATAGTTAATAGACATCAACAAACTCCCCCAAGCTAAACTTTCGCTAGTCCCTTAGCAAACATAAGGTTCTGAGAGTAAAATTATAAACTTCTCAAGCCATCAACTGAAAACTTTCTTAAAAGAATTTGGAAGAATTTTCACATGTTCCTTTCGCCAATCTTTTACCTTAGTTTAGAATAATTGAAAGTTAGAAGAAATCAAGTCAAGCACTATGTCTCAAATTCCTCATTCCAACTTTTACTCCGGAGTTTTGCGAGGTTTTCATAAAAGCTCAGAGAACTCCTGTATGACATTTTTCATATATATTTAGAATTAAAAACATACCTTACTAAGTCGAAGTTCTGGGCTTAGGGAGAGAAATGTCATACTCTTAGATCAAGCATTTGAGACCCTTTCAAATTTGTCAACTCTTACTGGTATATTGTAATTAGAGGGACCATGGGCTGTCATTCTTTTTCATATTTTTGTCACACATTTTTCTTTTCTTTTCTTTTCTGAGGTAGTCGGACACTTGACCCTTTTTCTTTCCTCTGTATCATATTTTTGCATAGCCCATGCCTCTAACACAATACTACTTCGGAAGAGTGAATCTTTTACTTTTATAGAAACTTGATCTTTAGAGCATGATAAACCTCTCTACCATAGCTAAAAACTTAAACAGAGCAGGCAGCCTTGAAGTATGAATCATTTATTATCAGGCTTATGTCATACAAGTTCTCGTCATATGTTTGAAGTTTTCCAAATTAAAATTCTGGAGATTTGTTGAAACTAAGAACAAGATAAATAGCAGCTTAGACTTTTTGATCCCTAATTCTCAACTATCCAAACTTTTGGTTAAGATTTCAATTAAGAACTTGGAAGAAAAACATGTTGCAGTTGAAGCTATATTAAGCAGTTTTTTTTAAAAAAAAAACATATATTCTACATCAAGATTATTTTATTTGAAAATTAAACAAATACTAGCTAAACATAAACAAAAAGTAAAAAGAGGGGTACAACATACTTACCTCGGGAATAGGGGGTCCTCCCCCAAGCTAGTTTTATTCGTACGGTGGTGGTGGCTGAGGTGGATTAATTCCCATCTGCCCGAAGAGGTAGCAGAAATTCTGGTTTTTCTGGGCGCCTTGATGATGTATTTCTTCAAGAGTGTGGCGCATATCTTCTTGACCCGTTTCAAGATGAGTAAGACGAGTGTTGATGCCCTGAAAGTAGGGGTCTCTGTGGTACGGGAACCGGTGGTGTGGCTGGTATTCTGGGTAACCATGGGTAGCATGGTAAGAGTATGGATGATGAGTGGCGTCATGAACACCTCTCCCAGAGAAAGACATTCGTCCTCCCTGGAAGTCATACATCGTATCCTCTTCGTGATGTGGTGGAGTGTAGTTGCAAAAATTTCCTTGCCCCCATGAATCTTGTGGTGTATGTGGCTCATAGGCAGTAGTATCTTCCCAGGCTTGATGGTGTGATGAAGATGGTCCAGCTTGTTCGAATCCTTGATAGTGAGTATAGGCTGGTCCGGCAGGTGTAGCGTCTTCTCCTTGATATCTTGGGGCAGCGTTTCTAGTAAATCTTGCGGAGGGGCTTCTTCCTACTCCCGCGCCGGGTCTCTGCAGGTTAAGCAAAAAGGTTTCCACGACATACAGACCAAGTGATCTGTTTGGCAACTCATATTCATTTGTATAACCTTTATATTGCATATAGAGTTTGTTATTTCTTTTCTTAATAAGATGTGCTTGGCTGAAGAAGTAGAAACCTATGACTGGTCGTGGAGTGGAGATGTACATAATATTTCCATTCAAGTTGAGGTTTCCGGCAAGACAAGTAACCCAAGAAGTGATGGATATAGGGCCTTGTAGAGTGTGAATGTAAGGCCAAAAGTCTACCAGGAGTTTTACAGCTGAAATTTTAGTTTTCTTAACCATAGCATACATAATCTTTAACTCCTCAGTTCTAACAATACGCCCTTCTTGTCTAGGAAAGAGAGTAAAGCCTAGCCACTTGTACATCACCCTTAATGTGGGGTTGTGTATATCATTGGTGCAAGGGTGATGGTCTGTTTTCTTACCAGTGATGTCCTCCCAGAAGCTATTTCTATCAAAGTTTCTTAAGGCGACATCTAAATCTATAGTGCAGGTTTCAGGAAAGCCCAGATTTAGGCTGAACTGCTTCCATGTGAGAGTGAAAGGTTCGTTGTACAGCCTAAAATAGACATACGTGTCATCCGAAGAAAGAGTGCAAAGAAATTCTAGAGTGAGCAATCTACAACCTTCTTCGGAGAGCTCCCAAGTGTTCTCCCACCCAATATTATGAAAAACTAGATCGAACTCAGAGTCCATACCTGTATCTCGAAGAAATTGTGAATCGAAGGTAGGAGTTTGAGTGTACTCTTTATCGCGGTAATGCCTGAATAGGTCCTTCTCATAGGTTGTTTGGAGCTTGATGTGCCTTTCATGAAGAAGATCACGTGGCTCGGACCGGCTTGTGGTAGAGGATCGAGGCAGGGATGACGTATCCATGTCCGAGCCTCCTTGTGATGAGCCAGCATGCGAACGGCTTCTTGTTGATCGGAAAGTGAGCGTGTTCTTTGCCTTTTTTAAGAAGTTGCTCATCTTTGCTGTAGGAACAAGAGAACACACAAACAAAGCTAGTGGAACAAGTGAAGGTTAGAAGAAATAGATGTCAGAGAGTTAGCGGTCCAAAAGTTAGTAGTCCAAGAGTCAGTCGTTCAAGTTGATAATTTTATTTCAACTTCTCCTAGTTTGTTAACTAATTGGGCAGCACTTCCCCTCTCTTATTGATTTCTCTTGCTTGCTCCCACTTTCCCTTGCTAGAGATTTCTACTTGCTATTTGCTTCAAAGCTTCTTCCTCCCTACTCTTTATTTTTCTCACTCAGAAACTACCAAAAATGAAGAGCTAAGCAAACTCGAAATTGGAATTCCAAATTTCGAAGTGAGGTTGGTGTTTCTGAAGAGTGGAGTGTGTGGAGAGTGTGAAGAATGCTTGCCAATTTATAGGGGGAGAAGGGGGTGGCCAGTCGGTCTAGTGGTGGGACCGACCGGTCCCCTGTGGGGCCCACTTTCTTCCATCTTGCTCCCTTACCTACCTTGCTCAAGTTCCCACTCTTGGGAGTATATGCCGACGGTTGCATGTGGTGGTAGGTGGGATGAGTGGTTGTGAGTGCATGTGATAATATGAAATGATATGATGTGGGTCCCAGGTGTCTGTAGGTCCGTATGTCTCCCGTATTTGTACAATGCAAATATAAAGAAAATTGCTTTTATGAAACTATAGAAAATGAGGATTCTAAAGATGAAATTCTTAAATATTTTTGTTGTCGTAGTAAATAATACTTACGGGATTCGTAAATATTAATTACGTGGGGCTAATTTTATGATGCCATAAATTTTTATTATTAAATATTTTTATATGCATGAGAAAAATAAATATGAAGGTGCAAAAATAAATGCTGATAACTACCGAGTTACCTCCGGCGAAGGTTCGGGGTTTAAAGTCCACCGAATTGGACTCTCCAGTCTTCTTCATTCTCCTTGATGGGTCTCCACTTCTGGAGATAGTAGTTTTGTTTTATGGTCTACTAGAGTTGAGCATTGTTCAGGTCGTGGTTTGAATGAGAACTTTTCTTCCTTTCCATTTATGGTGAATTTGATTTCTCCAGCTCCGACATCAATATGGGCCCTAGCGGTGCTCAAAAATGGTCTTCCGAGAATGAGTGATATTTTTGATTCTGGGTGCATTTCTAGTACCACGAAGTCTACTGGTACGAAGAACTCTCTAATCTTGACTGGGATGTTCTCAACAATTCCTATGGGGTATCTGAGTGATTGATCAGCTAGCTGAAGACACATTGGTGTTGACACAAGTGCTTAATGGTTGAGCTTATAGTAGACTGATGCGGGCATCACACTAACACTAGCTCCAAGATCACACAGTGCATTGCTAAACCGTTGATTTCCAATTGAGCATTCAATAGTGGGGCATCCTGGGTCCTTCTTCTTTTCTGGTATTTGATTGAGGATGGCCGCACTACATTCTTCTGTTAGCTCGATTACTTCAGTAGTTGGCAGTGGTCATTTGTTGTTAAGTATATCCCTCACATACTTGGCATAGGTAGGTACCTGTAATGCATCTAGCAGAGGAATATTAATATATAGTTTCTGAATTACTTCAACAAACTTACTGAATTGTGCATCTAGCTTTGTGTTTCGATTTCTGCGTGGGAATGGTAGAATGTTGGTGTCTTGAAAATCTATCGGTCTTTCTTCATTTTGTACTTGAGTTTCTTGAACTTCGTCATCTCTTTCTTCTGCCCTTGGAGGTGTTACTGGTGCTGTCTGTCTTCTTTGTGCTCCTTCTGGGTATGGCGGATCTCGAGTGGTTCTCCCATGTCTAGTGGTGATCCCCTTAATCTGCTCATGGTTAGTGGTAACAGGCAAAACAACAACCAATCGTGATATTTGAGTTTCTATTCTCTTATTATAATTGAGTTGATCTTTAATGGCAGAAGAAAATTCATCCATTTTAGCATTTATGTTTTCAAGAGTTTTATCATTTAAAACAAGTCTTCTAGTAATATTATCATTTATCCTGGCTTGTTCTAAAATTAAATTTCTTAAAGTAGGTTGCTTAGAGTTGGAAGAACTGAAATTACTGGTATACTTATCTGGGTTGGAAGGTTGTTGTTGACGCAATCCTTGCTTGTGTAGAATGGTGGAGTTGTAAACTTCTTCCTGATCTTCGGGAAATTCTATTCCCAAATACTTTCCACTTCTAGTTTGAGTATCAAATGCGTCTTGAATAGCTTGACGTTCTTCCTTGTAGTTGGCTCTCTGAATGAGTCGATCCATAAGTACATCCATCTTTGTTGATAGTGCACACACTTCTTCTGGAACTTCTTCAATTTGGTGACAGCGTTGAGTAGTAACTTGTTTCCAGCTTTGATTCTCAGCTATCTTATCCATTAGACATTCTGCTTTTCCGAAAGTGAGTGACATAAATGATCCTTCAGCAGTAGCATCAAGTTGCTCTCGCGCTCTTGGTAATAATCCATGATAAAACAGTTGCATGAGCAATTCGTTCCCTATTCCATGATGTGGGCATCTTAAGATTTGATCCTGAAAACGCTCCCATGTTTCTGGAATAGTTTCTCCTTTTTGTTGCTAAAAGTTGTAAATCTTTCCCCTTAAGATATTGACTTTGCTAATTGGGAAAAATCTTGATAGAAAGATCTCTGAACACTTCTCCCATGTCTTGATGTTGTCCATGTTTGAATAGAACCACTGCTTCGCTTTTCCTTTCAGTGAGAAGGGAAAAAGACGAAGAAGTACAATGTCCTGGGGAACGTCCTTGATGATGATGGTGCATCCAATCTCCAAGAAATCTTGTAGATGAGCAGTTGCATCTTCTTCTTCCTTTCCACCAAATTTAGTAGCTTGCACCATGTTGATAAGACTTGGCTTGAGTTCGAACTCAAGGTTGTTCGTCTGGAGTGACAGTCCGGTGCGAATGTTCCTAACACTTGGAGTCGAGAACTCCAGCAGAGCCTTGTTAGCCATGGCTTGACTACTGATGTAGATCTTTTACACAATCAAGTTGATTTCTGATTTGAAAGTGATGTATTGCAACTGAATCCTGTATTACCATGTATATGATATAAACAAAGAAAAGCAAGGGTAAGCCTGCTAAGACAGAGGTACAAGTGAATGAATGAATAAATAATCTCCTTTGTTAAATTCCTAATAAGTTTTACTTAGTTCCCGGTGGCTTCCGTTACTTAGATAGATTTCCCCGGCAACGGCGCCAGAAATGCTTGTTGACACTTCTTAATGCAATTGCTTATAATAAACTTTAATAAACTGATTCTAGCAAAAGCCTTCAGAAATGTACAGGACACTTCTAGCATCACTTAATGTCAAGTTGTCATCCCCAACATGATACTAGAAATGTAAATTATATGTGACACTAGCTCAAAAGATATAAACAAATATTTATCCGCAAGCGCACAGATAAATATACCTGTTGTAGCAGCATTTCACCTAGGTTATCTAGGTATCGTTTATTTATATTTTACCGAAGATAGTAACGAAACTGGGAACTAGTAATTAAATATGTTTCAAGGGTAGCAGAGATTATTATTCATTCATTCATTCACTACTCATATGTCTAAACAGGGGTAAGACAAGGTAAAGATAAATAATAATAATAATAACAGCGGGAATTCTAGAGATAGAGCGAACTACATAGATCAAGCAGAGAGTCAGGTGATTAATTAAGAGATTCGAATCCTAAGTTACTTCATATCTACTAAGGCTAGTGATTACTCTAGTTAATATACAATCATTTATAGCCAATTAATCTATCATCCATGATCAAGGGACATTACTAAATTAGAATCAAGAACAAAGTAATGAATTCTAACTTGCAACCGCGTCCTACTAAGATCTACACTCGGAGGGAGGACTACAAAGGACTCAACAGGACTGTCACCCCTGCGATCTACCTCTCGACCCGGAGCATAGGATGTATTCGCAGGTAAACTTATCCTAAACACCATGTTTACACTAGTTTGACCACTTAACTCTATCCGGTATAAAGCTAAGTACTTTACGAACATGATCATAAACTCTATCATAATCAGATCTATATTAAATATATAACTAGAATAAACTCCAAAACTGAATAAACTAAAATATATTAAAGTAGCATAAAGTCGAATAAAGATACAAATTACCGAGTCTTCAACAATGATCCGGAGACTCAGACGAAGCTTCTAGCCGGATATGCCGACGAAGTCGCCTGCCTCTACTTGAATCTAACTAGAATAAACCCTAATCTTAATGTAGAGCTCTAACTCTTTTCTCTAGAAACCCTAATTTCTGTCTTGTCTTCTGATCTTGATCTGCGTGATTGCTCTGGAAGGGGGTCAGGGGTCTGGTTATATAGCCCTGGGCGTGGAATCGTGATCGTTGGATCTAACCGACTTGGGGTACGGTCGAGATGCATCCTGGAGGTCGGTGGAAGTAGCTTGCAGAGGACGGAAGCGAGAGGCCTCCGTGGCCGACCGACCGGTGGGCCCTATGGGACCGGTCGGTCCCACAGGTCAGCCTCCTGTGGTGCTTCTTCTCGTGGTGTCTCGTGGAGTCTTCTAGAGATATCCCGACGTGGCGGTGAAGAAATCTGCGTCGGGTTCCTTCTTGGAGAAGCAATATGGTTGGTTTTCCTGTTTAATCCCTGGAAAATGTAGAATCACCAAAACTCATGGAATTTGTTAGTTTAAACCTCCTATTTCTAAGTTGGCAATTCTTTTTGACATTTATTCAAGTCTTGTTGACGGTAAATAATGATAGTTAATAGACGTCAACATCCTCCTAGATTTTATCCCATCCCACCACCAACCAATTATTTGTTAGTCAAAACCACAAAGAGCTTTGTCTGTGTTGAGCTTTGTTAGACCTCATAGATCTTAGTAGAGAAGCTTATCATATCTTTTGAATCAAGATTCACACACCCACCATAAATTGCCTACTTTCCACTTTGGAAGTTTGCAACCACCAAATAAATTGCTCATTCTCTACACTGGAGATATGCAATACCTTGCCAAACGTCCCATTGCTAGCCTTATGCTATTCCTACACTGGGAATAAGCATTTCTCTCTCTTTCCCTACTCATTTCAAAAATCCTTTCCTATAGATAATCTGGGGAAATCTAGAGCTAAAAAAAAAGAGAGAGAGATATGAAAAAACAATTGAGCAAAGTAGCTCAAGAGAGGACTATGTCCTAAGAAAAGGTGAGGACACATCTTTTTGTCTACTCACTATGTATCCAAAAAGAGAGAGAGAGAGAGAGAGAGAGAATTATCATTAGCTCTAGACCCTAGAAATTAACTAGGAAGGATTATGAAATATCCCTCTATACACTTCCACATAACCACACATGCACATCTTGATCAATTTTTATGATTTGCTGCTCCTTATGATCTGAGTGTCTAGCTTAGCAATAAACATCAGGCAATTTGCTCATGGTTCTTAGCCTTCCTATAACTCCACATATCATTCTTTAGAAGTAGAAGAGGCTACAATTTGGCCTAAGTGAGGATTTAAACACCATTGAGTGACTAAGTGAATCTTGGAGGACTTAAGCAAGTTTTTATCTTTTGAAAACCTTAAAACCTCCAGACAAATCCTAGTCAAACATAAGCAAGATAAAAGTTTTCTATCTACTACTTTATTTCACTCTTGCATGTTTGAAGTGAAAAGCTATAAGCCCCACATTGCTATGATTAATGATATATGCTAAGTTATTTCTCACTATACAATATGCACTCGCATACATCTTAAGTTGCTATCTATTTCATGCTCAATGCTTAAACCGCATTGTTGCTCGAGGACGAGCAACAGGTTAGCTTGGGGGAGCTTGTTGATGGTCCTTAAACACCTGTTTTACCATCAACAAATTACCCTAAAGTCCACCAAAAAGGCATGAAATGTAGTCAAATAAGTTTCAAACTAACCAAATTCCACATGTCCATAGATTTTTATTTGAATGCAGGATTTGGACCAAATTTGAAGAATGAACCCACCAGGAGACGAGCCCACTCACCAGGACCCATTTGGGCCCTAGTGGGGTGGCGCCCGCCACAAGGGTGAAGCCCACATTCCCCCCTGCCACGTCACTGATCCGTGTGACCACCCCAAGGCCAAATCTTGGCCCTTGGTCACTAGGTTAGTGGCATCAGACGACTCAGGAGGGAGTGGCGTGGATCAAGACCGAATGGCGGTTACTCAGACATGCAACCGACCTAACCACCGCCTCTCTGGAGCTCCTGGATGCCGTTGAAGCAAAGGCGGTGCATCCAACGGTGATGGGGGTGGCGGCCGCCACCTAGGGCTGGCGCCCGCCACTAGGGTTCGCCCTAGGTCGGTTGGCTGCCCCCTATAAGTACCCCCCTCACTCCTCAAGGCTATAAATACCCCCCTGAGGAATTACTTCAGAACACACAAGCAACACACAAGCAAGAGAAGCAAGGAAGGAAAGAAAGCAAGGCTAGAGCCAGAGAGCTAATAGCTTAGGGTTTAGCCAAGCTTAGGCAAGTAGGTAGCTAGTAGAGCAAGGCATCTTTGCCCTCGCGGAAGCGCTGCTCAAGGCTTAGCTCAAGAGTAGAAGCGTGCGAGTGATCGGTCCTGGAGTCGGGAAGAGTCTTCCTTCATCTCCAGTTCAGGTTTTGCTCTTGTTACTCAAGAACTTTACTATATTCTAGTTCATCATTTCAAGTATTACTTTATTCTACTTATCAGTATTGAGTGGTATACTTGATTGATTGCTTGAGTGCCTAGCTATCCTACAGATCAATTCACTTAGCCATAGTAGTTAATCTCTAGTGAGCTTAGTGTTTGATCTTTGCCAATAGGTTGCTTAGTTAGTTTAGTGTTTATCTTATTAAGTCAAGTATTTGCTCTGATGTCCGCAAGGGTGTCTCTATTCAAAGCTAGGGTAGAGATAGTTAGAATATAATTAAGCGTGGTGCTTAGTTATAGACTTACCTTCAGATACGGCTGGAAACCCGGATAGCTGTGGTAGCAAGCAGGTGGTGACAGCCCTGTGCGCCTTGAATTCCACCACGTAGTTGGCCTAGTTTAACAGTAAGGCTCGTTATGCTAGCGTTCAACCTAAGTCAGTGGTAAAGGCTAGTACGCCTCGATACTTGATAAGATAGGAATAAAACTTTACTTAACTCGGTTGCTTTATTGACATTTGCCTGTCTTGCTTCGTAGTTATCTTGCTTCGTGGTTATCTAGGAGTAGTTATTAATTATTAGTTAGTTATCCCATTCTATCTATCTATCTAGTTATCCACCTTACCTTAGCATCCATTTCATCCTTACCTATCCACTCATATATTCTTTCTAGCCTTTCATCCCCTCTCTTCCCTTCTCTTCTTTTTCCCTTTTCTCTTTTCTTTGACTCTCATCCCCTCCTTGACTCGACTCATACACCACCCTAGCCTTCCCTTGGGATCAAATAAATCGACACCTGGTACTCCCAGGCGAAGTGCTACTACGATAGTTCTGTGCGCTTACAGAATCTCCTCCTGGTAGATTGCATTCTCTCTAGCTAGCTCCTACTAGTGTTGGGATTGACAACCTCATTTGACATTAGTAGATAGCTGCTTTAGCTTCATTCCTTTAGGAATAGTGACCGGACTTGCTACAAGCACTTCTGACACCGTTGCCGGGAATAGATTCCATAGTCTACTCCTAGTAACGATGTTAGCTAGTGTCAACAAGCATTTCTGGGCCATTACCGGGGATAGTTCCCTAGCTCTATCTTTAGTGAAGCTAAGAACTACCAACAAAGTCCAATGAGATTGATGCCATGGCGAGGGCTTCTTATGAAAATCCTTCTGGCCCATCGATGGCTTTGGTTTCTGGCTCTTCTGCTAACACCTCTGGAGGCTTTGCTTTGTCATCTCTTCTTTCTGTCACAGAGGAGCAGCTGGAGTTCATGGCAGACGACGAGTTGGCCCTGCTTGCCAACCGGTTCTCACGGTTCCACAACAACTACATGAACCATCGCCGCGGAGGAGGACAAGGTGGCTGCTATGAGTGTGGAGGCTCGGACCACTTCATCGCAAATTTCCCGAAGAAGAACAAGCAAGTCTTCGGCAAGGCGGATCTTGGCCACAAGTAAGACTCCGACAAGCGCACGGAGAAGTACGTCCCCGCTAAGCACAAGCGGAGGGGCGGCATCAACAAGGAGTACATCAAGGAGAAGTACTTGGAGAAGGCCCGGGCCGAGCAGCGTGCCTTCTTCGCCACTCTCAGCGACGTCGATGACTCGGATGACGACTCCGCTGCATCAAGCGATGACGAGTCCGAGAAGAAGAAGAAGAAGATCAAGGACAAGCTGAACGATCTCTGTTTCTTCACCGACAACGAGGGCTTCTGCAACATGGCCCTCGGCGATGAAGTCAACGGCGAGCTGGAGGAGATCCCTCAGAACGACGACGACGATGACACCTCCCAGGTATCTCAAACTCCTGACGAACTCTCTGCTGAGGTTGACAAGCTTACTGCTGCTCTCCTCAGTCAAGATAAACTGCTTAGGCTTGCCGCTAGAGAGAGAAAGGAGTTTAGGAGGAAGTGGGAGGACGCGGTGAAAGAACTTGAGTTTGTCAAGTCCACCATTGTCGTGTCTGAGGAAGATGAGTGTGAGATGTGCTCCAAGCACATGACAGACCTTCTCACTTTGAGGGGGAAGTATGTTGCCTTGGTTGGAGAGATGGATGAACTGAAGGCTAGACCAGGGTTGCTGGGTGCGTGCAAGTCTTGTGCAGGCTTGCAATCCGAGTTGGCAGAGAAGAATGCCAAGATTGTGTCTCTTGAGAAGGCCAGCTCGGGTAGCACTTGTGTGTCTAGGTGTGCTTTGTGTGAAGGTTTGGAGATGGAGATTGCAAATGTGAAGCATGACAAGATGCAAACCGAGGAAGAAAACACATACCTTCGGACCATCTTGTCATGGGTGTCTAGTGGTGAGCCACAGCTTGGGATGATGATAGCCCAATTCAAACATGCTGCTGGAGGTCCTGGTGTTGGTTTTGCTCAGGGTGTTGAGTGTGCTACATCTTTTGGGAAGGTTGGAGAGTTTAGTAGTCTTAAGCCGAGTGAGAAGCCTAACTCCATCACTACTCCCAAACTGACCAAGATTCCACCTAAAGAGCCTCTCAAACCTAACACCAAGGATGGAGTGTTTGTGGAACCTCCAAGAGCTCCACCCAAGAAACATACATGGGCTGCAAAACCAAACGACCTCAGGAACAAGCTAGACACTATGCCACCTATCCATGATGAGCTCATGCCACAAAAAGGCCAAGTGATCCACACCCACTACCGTGAGTGCCAACAACCCCCTATGAGAGCGGTGAGGTACTATTGTGAGCACTGTGGGAGAGATGGACACTTGAGGGAGTTTTTATTTCGGCGCAAGAGAGAGGAGCGCCGTGCAAAGGAGATGAACAACTCGGACATGTACCATCCTTTCCATGATGTACATGTGCCGAAGGTTCAGAGGAGAGCTGCTAGGCCTAGAGGTCCAATGCCTCAAGGTCCTAGGCCGCAAGGAGGTCGTGCCTAGCGGGAGCCTGCTTTTGTAGGTTTTGGACCCCGTGGCGGTGGCTTTGCTATTGAGCGTTACCCCCCACCGTGTTTTGAGTATCGCGATGGACGCTCTTCGCTTAGCGAACCATGTTTTCCTATACGTGGTGATCGCTTTCCCCGTAGGCGTGCTAGGAATGGTTTTGCTACTAACCGTTCTTTTGAGCAGCCGGCCCAACACTGGTACACTTCCCATTTTACTCACCGCAGTGTTGGACCGTATGCTCACCCTATGTCTTTTTATTGATGTAGGTAAGACGATTGGAGAACGTTTGGTTGGTGGATTTCGGGTGCTCAAGGCATATGACCAGAAACGCCAAGTGGTTCTCCAGTCTTAGTCTAGTTGCCGGAAAGGAGTTTATTACCTTCGGCGACAATAGCAAAGGTAAAGTGTTGGCTGGACCTTCCTCCTCTGATCTTTGGAAGTGGCATAGGAGACTCGGTCACCTGAGCTTCGACTTGCTTGCAAGGCTTAGTTCACATGGCTTAATCTGAGGATTGCCCAAGTTGTGCATGGAGAAGGATCTTGTTTGCCATTCTTGTAGACATGGGAAAATGGTAGCCGCTCCCCACCATCCAGTAAATCAGGTTATGACCAAGCGCCCTGGAGAGCTTTTGCATATGGACCTTGTCGGTCCGGCTCGGGTGAGCTCGGTTGGGGGGAAGTGGTATGTGCTTGTTGTTGTTGACGATTTTTCGAGATATTCGTGGGTTTTATTTTTACCTGAGAAAACTGAGACTTTTGCTTTTACTCACAATCTGATTTTGCGATGTCAGAACGAGTTCCCTAAGAACTCGATGAGAGCTATACATAGAGATAATGGTTCCGAGTTTAAAAACTCAGATTTTGAGAAGTTTTGTAACTCTTTGGGTTTAGAGCATCAGTTTTCTTCCCCCTACACACCGCCACAAAATGGTGTTGTAGAGACGAAGAATCAGACCCTTGTAGATATGGCCAGGACAATGCTCGATGAGCATAGGACTCCTAGGTGGTATTGGGCCGAGGCCATTAACACTACATGCTACATTTCCAATCGCATTTTTCTCCGTGCTTTCTTGAAGAAAACTTCTTATGAGTTGCGATTTGGGAAGCAACCCAAAGTGAGTTATTTTAGAGTTTTTGGTTGCCACTGTTTTATACTCAAGAAAGGTAATTTGGACAAGTTTGAGTCTCGTTCTTCTGACGGTGTATTTTTGGGTTATGGTAATCATACTCGTGCATATCGTGTACTTAACCTTGATACTAACCGAGTCATGGAGACATCCGATGTCACCTTCGACGAGTCCATGCATTGTCCTTCTTCTAGATTTGAGCGTGCAGGTGATCACGAGGTTGGCGAACCTCTTTTTGATGATGAGGAAGAAGGTGCTGAAGGGCTTGATGATCCAACGCTTCCTCCACCTGCTCTGCCAATTGGGTCGACTTCGACCATGACTGCTCGCGGCCCCGACCCGTCTTCTTCCACTACATGGGGGCCATGTGATCCACCACCTCGGGGTGTACCACTTGTACCCGAGGAGGCACCAGCTACTATTGAGGGGGAGGTTCTTTCAGCAAGGGAGGCGCCACGACACATTCAACACCAACACCCACCTCAACAGATGATCGATGACATCCACGAACACGTCACTCGGTCTAGGTCACAACAAATCTCTCACTTTGCTCATTCTGCATTTGTTGCTGATTTTGAACCCCGAGATGTTGGACACGCTTTATCTGATCCGGATTGGGTCAATGCCATGCATGAGGAGCTTGAAAATTTTGAGAGAAATCGGGTTTAGGTTCTTCCTCTTTCTCCTGAGTGTCACCCTATTGGGACAAAATGGGTTTTCAAAAACAAACAAGGAGAGGATGGCCATGTTGTGTGAAACAAGGCCAGACTTGTAGCCCAGGGGTATAGTCAGAAGGAGGGGATAGACTATGAGGAGACTTTTGCTCTTGTAGCTCGTTTGGAGGCAATTAGGATCCTCTTGGGTTTTGCTGCATCCAAAGGAAACTTTTGCTCTTGTAAATGGATGTCAAGAGTGCCTTCCTAAACGGCTAGATAGAAGAAGAGGTGTATGTGAAACAACCCCCCGGTTTTGAAAACCCCAAGTTTCCAAACCATGTTTTTAAACTTCACAAAGCTTTGTATGGTTTGAAACAAGCCCCTAGAGCCTGGTATGATAGGTTGAAAACCTTTTTGCTTGCTAAGGGTTTTAAAATGGGATGTGTGGATAAAACTCTTTTTCTCCTCAAGCAAGGAAATGACACTTTGTTTGTTCAGATTTACGTGGATGATACCATTTTCGGCGGTTCTTCTCACGATTTGGTTGCCAAGTTTGCAGATACTATGAGCAGGGAATTTGAGATGAGCATGATGGGCGAGCTAACAGTTTTCCTCGGGTTGCAAATCAAGCAATCCCGAGAAGGGACGTTCGTGCACCAGGGCAAGTACACCAAGGACATATTGAAGAAGTTCGATATGGGTGAGGCCAAGCCTCTTCCAACACCCATGTCGACCACGACGGCCCTGGATGCGGACAAGGATGGAGAAGCTGTGGACCAGAAGGAGTAACGAAGTATGATCGGGTCGCTGCTGTACCTGACGGCGACACGCCTAGACATTCAGTTTGCGGTGTGTCTTTGCGCACGCTTTCAGGCGTCGCCGCGCACTTCTCACCGTCAGGCGGTCAAACGCATTATGAGGTACTTATGTTTCACACCTGAGTTGGGGATTTGGTATTCTGCTTCTTCCACCCTCTCCCTTTGCGGTTACTCGGATGCTGATTTTGCTGGTTACCGACTTGAGCGCAAGTCCACTTCTAGGACTTGTCAATTTTTGGGTTCTTCTCTTGTGTCTTGGTCTTCTCGCAAGCAGTCTAGTGTCACTCAGTCTACCATAGAGGCTGAATATGTTGTTGTGGCTAGCTGCTGTTCTCAGTTGTTGTGGATGATGGCCACTTTGCGTGATTTTGGTCTAAGTTTTTCTCGAGTTCCATTGCTTTTTGACAGCACGAGTGCGATTAGCGTTGCTAAGAACCCCGTGCTGCATTCTAAGACCAAACACATTGATGTGCGCTTTCATTTCTTGCGAGACCACTATGAGAAGGGTGATATCGACCTTCACCATGTCGATACTCATCTTCAGTTGGCAGATATTTTCACCAAGCCTTTGGACCAATCAACTTTTGCTAGGTTGAGAGGTGAGCTTGGTGTGTGTTTTCCCTTTTAGTTGGGGGAAACATTTTGATTCTTGTATCATAAATTGACTTCTTTTATTTTGTTCTTGTTTTGCATTTCATCATATTTCCATCTTTATCTTTTCGAGCTTCATGCCTATAATCTGTAGAACGAACCTATGCTCTGATTAGTGTATGCTCTGATGATATATGATGATGCTTGTAGCTTAGGCTCTTTTTGATCACTGAAACATGTTGTGAGCTGAGCTATTTTTTAGAACTATGAATATGCTTAATTCAACAAAAAATTTGAAACATGTTCACCATTGAGATTGGCAGCTAGCATGTGTAGAATATGTTGAAGTTACTTGTGCTTTTCATATATGCTATGTTGCTATGTCTCTAGTTATGAGTCCTTCACTTGCTTGGTATGTTCATATTCTGTTAAAATTTGAACCAAGTCTAAGTGAATTGAAAAGATCGAGATGGGATCACTTGACAGCACATCACGGTATCGATACTGTTTCTCATTGCACATTGAGTTAAACTTGAGCCGTGTAGTGTAAGACCGAAACCGTTGCTTCAAGCTTCTGATTGCTTATGCATAGGCTTAGCTTGGTTGAAAAGTTAGGCAATGTCAAGTTTTCAACCTCTCGCAATCACATGATGAAAATTCAAACTTGTTTAATCACTGCTGCAACTCCGATAAAATTTTGAAAGCACAGGTCTATGTTTCACTCTACAGCATGATGATTGAACTTTGCTAGGGGTAGTTCACCTTTTATACATGTTTAGCACTTGTGTAACTTCCTGTCTATACATGTTTAGTGCTATTTTGATGATGGAACCCTTTCTGAATGGCTTAAGACTGTTCACTTTGCTCATATGTTCATATTTCGTATTTTGTGATCAGTTTGAGCCTTTGCTGGCATTTATGCGTATTGTTGCATTGTTGGATCAGCACTCTTTAGAGCATCTGTTCTTTCTATCGACTATATACCTGAAGCTACTAACCTGCATTTGTGACTCATATGCATTTTGCCTTGTTGTGCGCATTTTCAACTAAGGGGGAGAAATTTTGACAAATCAGGTCCCTAGTTGTGTGCACTATTGAAGGGGGAGCTTGCTCACTTGTTTTAGTTAACAAGTTTTGTTGTTCAATTGGTTCGGAGCGTCTTTCAATTGGTTTGGAGCGGTTCTGCTAGTTGCGTTGAGCCTTTGCCTCTTTCTGGAGGGACTAGCTTGTTTTTGTCTTCCTTGCTACGACTTTCTCGCTAGCGGTGTTGAGCCCATTCTGCCTCTTCTTGAGGGCTAGCTTTGCTTTGCTTGGTTGCGTCAAGCCGTTGCCCATGTCTTGGGGAACCAAGATGTTTCGCTCACTCCATTCGACTTCTCTTGGCTTTGCTTTGCTTCTGGTCGATTGGTTAAGTTCGCTTCCTTCTTTCTTTCTACCTTCATATGATTTGTGTTGGTAGTTGACAATGCACTCATCAAGGGGGAGATTGCGGATACATGGGTGTATGTCGGATCTTGAGTTGATGAGTGATTGTCAACTGGGATGATGCGCATGTTCTTTGGCTTGTGTTGTATAGGTGTTGAGCTCAGATACGGTGATCGATGGCAAGGTGAAGGTCAAGTAGAGACGTGCCGTGTCGATGGACCCAGAGCGGTGAAGGGCGGACGTGAGGCTTGGACTGACGGACCGGTGGCCTGAGGATCGGCCGTGGTGGCTGACAGCCTGGGACAGCGACAAGTGAAGACTTGCGGGTGGACGGGGTGCACGGGCGGTGCATCCCTCTACGGCGTCGGTTTGGTGGTTGAGCCACAGAAAAACCACCGAGTGGATGGTTTCCAGGTTTGGGCCTCAAAACCTGGGTGCGGCCGGTTTTCGAGTTTGGGCCACAAAACTCGGGCTGAGCACGGTTTCTAGGTTTGGGCCTCAAAACCTAGTGACGGACCAGGATGTTAGAGATATCATCAAAAGATGAGTACTCGGATTAATCCTAGATGGCACGAGAGATCCGAAGACTTGATACAAAGTGTATTTGGATTAGGACTCTCGCTGTAACTTAGTCGAGTTCTTAAAGCAAGTCTTATAATTAGAATAGGACTCCTCTGATGTAACCGACTAGGACTCGGTCTGCGCCTAGCTTCATCCGGATATATAAGGAGAAGCGGGCGCCGGCTTCTATCATTGAATCTTGAATCATAACACAAGGCACACGCCGCACTGGACGTAAGGTATTACGCTATTTAGCGGCCTGCACCAGTATAAATCGTTGTCCCTGTGTACTCGCCGAGTTCTACGAACGCTGATCCCCATCGAACAAATCGTCTAAGATCCCTCAAGACGAGTTGTCGGTTAACAAACATCGACAGTTGGCGCACCAGGTAGGGGCTCTCGGCGATTCGACGATCAAGAGCTCGACGAACCACGTCAAAATGTTCTCGGCGGGATCAATTTTCGTTTTTGGCTCATGGACTTGCACCGCGGATGATCAAGGGAAGCTACAATGACAACTTCACACTAAATCAGAAGAGCAAGCCACGCCAAAGATGGATCATCTCACCCAGAACATAGCAAACCTCGCAATCCAAGATCCGCAAGATTCTGAGTACCAACCAAAAGCATCCGACTCCTACTCAGACTCGGACTCTGAGAACAAAAAGGACTCGGACACCAAACATGGCATCACCTTTGGACTACGGAACTCGGCTGAAAGTTTCCAAGACCTGACTGACGCAAAATTCAAAGAGTATCAACAGATTCCTTTGACCGGAGCTCAGCAAGGACTAGTCTTCAGCACAACCGAGGAAGGCAACATTGTCCATTGGCCAATACAACCAGCCCCGGCTAGATTGGTTGGCACAATTGACCAGATTCTTCCATACCAACACGGACATCAGCTCCCCTTTTAGGAACATGAGACCTCAACAGAGCTAAACTCCAGTGCCTCTACTTTAGAGTCGGTTACACCGGGATCAACAAACCAAGGCTTCACTCGTGAAGTATTCATGGCAAGACATCAATCATCTCTACGACCTCCAACTCCTCTAGATGTCCTTCGCGATGATGAAACCTTGAGCATGATATCCGACAATGACCCAGAAGGACCTGGAGAAACCGAGTCTTTAAAAGCAGAAAGAATAAGGAAAAATCAGGCCAAAGATGCTCGCAGAAGGCGAGCAAATCATCGAAAGGAAGCCATAGAGCGCTACAACGTACGACTTGAGGAATATAATAATCGGAGGCGTCTAGAAGAACAAGCGGAGCGTCAGGCTCGCTCCCAACGTCATCAGGAGGATCAATCCCAGAATGATCACAATCGCTGATGAGCCGATTGCTCCCGCAACCTTGAGCCTGAATTTAAGAGGGTTGCTGGCCACAGGGTCTACCAGACACCTTACCAGAACATCATCGCTCTGGCCACAGAGATGGGAGCCAAGGACAACCGCACCCCTGACGAAGAGCGACGATTGGTCATGCTTCAGACTACCACGCTACAACTCAAGAGACAGAACCTTGAGTCCTTAGCTCATGAACAAGCGTCATCCCACCCAAGCCAGAGGCGGCCTGTTCATGAACGACTCGGCCGGGCACCAGGAAGGAGTCGCCTGGGCAACCGAGAACCTGATCAAGCTGAAGGAGGAGCCGAATCATCATACCGAGGAGTCGCAATCGCAGCTTGTGACGCCGTCGATTGCTTCCCCTGCTTCTCCCAGAGGCTCCGAGCAGTCCCATTTCCACGGAAATTCAAACCCGGGAACTACTCGAAATACGATGGGAAGAGAGAACCTAAGCGGTGGCTCAGGCTGTATGCGCAAGCAGTCGAGTTAGCAGGGGGAAGCAACGACGTTAAAGCACTTTTTCTCCCCATGGCTCTAGAAACAATGCCACTTGCATGGTTCGACAGGCTTAGACCCGAGTCCATTGACTCCTGGGAACCAGCGGCGGAGCTGGCCGATTTTCAAGCCTAGGGCCACTACACAATTGCGTAAAAATTGGCACCATATCTAATATCAATATAATAAATACATAATTATAATTCCACATTTGGATCCACGACGTACTTGATATGGAGTAGTAAGAACATAAAAATGATAAAAATACGTAATAACGATTCCTGGGAATTTGCATGAGGATTACTAGATTGTAGAATTCAGCACTGAAATAGTTGGGATTTGGAATGCTGAAATTGGCAACGCTGAATTTACTGGCTGCTGGTTACTGCTATGCCTACTACTTTTGAACACAGTTGTATGCAGTGACTGTAACAGGCTAGGGGCCACGCTCTGCTGTTGTGTGCTGCTCATGGCGCCATTCCTTGCTGCGCCATATATACACCACATCATGAAGAATGCCCCGTCCTAGGTTTCTTCCAATTAGAGAGAGACTAGACGAGGGGAACGAGGGAGAGAGAAGTGGCAAAGGGTGGCGCCAATAGAGGAATCGTGCACATCCATACGCAGATCACCACGAGATGATGCCTCTCCGGCTTTGACTTGGGCCCTTTGCCTTGCTGGGTTGGCAGCTTTGATTGAGGAGATATTGGGCCAGAGAATTGAAGAGTGGTAGGAAAACTTTTTGGGCCATGCCTAAGGCCACGGCCCTAGTAGCCCTAGGCCCATATCCGCCCCTGCTGGGAACAGCTCCATCATATCTTCATAGAGAACTTTGCGGGTGTCCCCGAGAGATCAGATTCCTGGACTAAGCTCAGGACTTGCAAGCAGCAGAAAAATGAGACAATGCGAGAGTACTACAGATCCTTCTCAGAAATTCGCTCCACAGTGTCTGACATAACAGACAGAGAGGTAATCGACCTTTTTGGCAATGGAATTTGCGAAACGTACAATTACAAGGACTTCATAAAGCACAACCCAACCACTGTCGACGAGTTTCATCGGGCAGTAAATTCCATGATGGGAACAGAAGAACGCACACAGGAACGCTTTCCCGAAAGGAACACACAAGGCGATCGAGGCAACAATCAGAGAGGCAACCAGGCACCTCAGCAAAACACTCGCAAGAGAACAGGGGACAACACTGTTGTAGCTACGGAGCCTCAGAAGAAGGGAAACAAGCCATCCACCTTTGATGACTTACTCGACGGACCATGCCCTTTCCATCTGAAAGGAGGACATCAGGTTAGGCATTGTCGACAGCTCAAGGAGCGAGGCTTGAACTCTGACTTCAATAGAAACAAGAAAGATAAGGGGAAGAAAGTAGCTGAAGACCCTCAGCAGGACGCCGGCGGTTTCCAACACCCCAAAGGGACCATCAATGTCATATTTGGAGGAGTAACCACCAGCGACAACAAACGTCACCAGAAACTTTCCCTACGGGAGATCATGTCTATAGAACCGGCTACCCCCAGATACCTTGATTGGTCTGAGTATCCGATCAACTTTTCTCGAGCAAACCAATGGACCAATGTCTCCAATGTAGGGCATTACCCGCTATTCCGGGACCAATGTCTTTCCGTCTGAGTACGGTCGCCGGGTTCAAATTGGGAAGAGTACTCATCGACGGAGGAGCAGGACTCAATGTCATCTTTGCAAGCACCCTACGCAAGATGAACTTGGACCTTGCAACTCAGCTCACACCATCAAACGCCCCCTTCTACGGCATAGTACCCGGAAAGACGGCTGTACCACTTGGAAGGATCCTACTACCCGTCACTTTTGGAACTCAGACCAATTAATAGACTGAGTACATCAGTTTTGAGGTAGCCGACTTCGAGTCATCGTACCATGCCATATTTGGACGACCAGCTATCGCCAAGTTTATGGCAGTACGTCACTACCCATACCTTCTGCTGAAGATGCCGGGTCCTAAAGGCATTCTAACCTTCAGGGGTGACTTGACGCGATCATTCGACCGCGACACAGAGGCGATTGAAATCGCCGAAAAAGCTCAACTCGCCCTAGAAGTACAAGAACTTGCACAGATGGTACATAACACCAAGCTTGGAGATGCAGAAATCCCAACAAAGAAGACGGGTGCCATCCAACCATCAGCAGAAATCCCTACAAAAACCATTGACCTGGAAACCGGTGATCCCTCAAAGACAGCGGTTATCAGTGCTCACCTATCTGAAGAATAGGAACTCGCGCTCACCAAGTTCCTCAGAGGAAACAAAGACATATTTGCTTGGAAACCGACTGATATGCCAGAAGTTCCTAGGAGCTTGGCTGAGCACAAATTGGAACTAAAAGAGGGCTCCAGACCCATCATCGGGCAGGGTTTCTGAGTTTGGGCCACAAAACTTAGGCGACAGACGACGGGTTTCCTGGTTTCGGCCTCAAAATCGGAGGTTGGCCCAGGTTTCCCGGTTTCGGCCTCAAAACCAGGGGGAGGTCCGTGAAAAGGACGAGCGGTGCTTGGCGGCACGTGGCGGCATCCGGTGAGGTCGCGTCGAGGCGAAGCTACCTGATCTGCGGGCGTGGCCGTCGGATCAACATCAACTTGAGTTGGTCAGGAATACCCTTAGGGTTAGCCTACTCGCTCATTACCAGTAGGGGTAGAAGGGGAATAATTGTATCAGGCTATATTAGGAGAGGCAACCCTCCCTCCAAACTATCTGAGCCATTGATATTTTCATTCTAGGGTTCCTGCTCTCCCAATCCCTGTTGTAGCTACTGAGATCCGCAGAGACGGTGAACAATACCTCTGTGTATTTGGATTTTGCGGAAACGGGACCGGATTCCCGTTGTCTCCTCGTGGGGACGAATTTCGGCTGGCAATTCGTGGTCTTGATTCGCGTTTTAAACATGTTCTTCGCGTTCTTCGTTTCTCTATGATTTTCCCGTCACTCGATCTCCCTCCTCACTATATCTTTTTCGAAACCACTTGAACCAACTTGTTCTTTGATGTGAGGAGAACATCTCCACCAAAGGAATTCATCTCAATCCTCACGAACAAGTAGATCGGGTCGATTCAAGTTTCGTGGCGCTTTTTTGGTTCTTGCACCTTCCCTTTAGATTTCTCTTTGATTGAGTTGATTTGAGCAGATGATTTCTTGGGGATAGTCTCCCAACTACCTCGTGATCATCTTCTCCAATTTTGGGATCAAGGGAATTTGATTTGGATCGAATTTGGGGAGATTTGGGAGAAGGGCGATTGAAATCGCCCTCCCTGACTGGTCGCGGACAGTCCGCCACTCAGGGCGCGGACAGTCCGTGCGTCAGGCTCAAGCCGGACTAGGGCTACGCAGCTCGACTGTTCCTGTCCAGGTTGACCGTCGGACAGTCCGCCGTTGTCATCCGCGGACAGTCCGGGACTGTCAGGGAGACTTCAGCAGCAGTGCTGTTTTTCTTTTCTTGCCGGCGGAGAGTCCGCCAGTGGACCGCAGACAGTCCGCAGTAGGCGCGGACAGTCCGACAACCTGCTGTAGGTTGTGTTTTAGTGCGTTTGCTCCTCTGATTTTTCCGCTTGGTTTTCGGACTTCTCGTTTGGCCCTAGAGTTCACCAAAGAACCTCTCTAGGTATCTTTGCTACTCGTTAGCATCGGTATTTGGAGATTTCCCGATATAGCCATCCATCTACGTTCGGGAGTTGGTTTTTGGAGTTGAACTTGATATGGAGCTTTTGGCTTTTGACTCGCTCTCGTTTGGTGGTGCCTCTCTGTGATCCTAGGGATCATCCACCCTCTTCCAAGGGTCGTGGACATCACGTTTGGGTCCGAAGCTTTGGGGGTTGATTTGTTGGGACAAAGGCCGAAGTTTCGAAAGAAATTTTTAGGCTCCCATTCACCCCCCTCTGGTCGCTTTCTGGTAGCGTTATCGGTCCTTCACGGGTGCTAACCATAGTGACCACTCGTTCTGCGATATCCAAATTAACCTTCCAGCGTTTCATCCATCCCATTCCCAAAATCACATCCAAACCTAAACCAGGGATCACTATGAGATCCACAGATACCTTTTTATCCCCAAAGGTGATCTACATTTCCTTAGCCAAAATGCAGGCAAAAAGAACAACCCCTGCTGAACTTATCTAATAACCCCTATCCAATTCTACCAACTTAGGGTTACTCCTTGAAACAAAATTCTCGCTAATGAATGAATGCGATGCTCCAGAATCAAACAACACAACTGCATGATATTGGTTAACAAGAAACGTACCAGCAGTAACAGGTTCTCCTTCTGGCACCTCTTCAATAGTGGTGAAATGCACATTGCCCGTGCGGGGTCGAGGATGAGTGTACTGCTTCTTTGGTTGAGGGCACAGACGTGACAGATGCCCAGTTTGACCACAGTTATAACATGGCCCAATCACATACGGGGTCTTCAAACCTCCTGAGCTTCCTGCCTTTGCCTTGTTCTGCATCAAGGGCGCGGTGTATGGCTTCTAAAAGCTCGGACGGGGACGGTTGTTGGTCATCTTCCTCTATTGGGGACGGAATCTTGCTGCTGAAACTGGCGGACGGTACGGGGCGTGTGCTCCAAAAGGGGTCCTCTGCTGAGACAAACCGCCTTCATTTGCACGACGGCGAGTTTCCGTTGCTAGCCTGCTATCATTTGCCTCCTTGTTCAGGCAATCACTGACGAAGTCACTGAACGTGGTGCGGTGACTGTTTCCCATCTTAGAGAGCATAGTGGCATTCATGCCACGCTTGAAGCTTGTTATCTTCTTGGCCTCGGTATTCACGAAGTCGAGCGCATAACGGGACAAATTTTTGAAGCTATGAAGATACTCTGACATAGAGCGGGTCCCTTGCGACAGCCTCATGAACTCTGCAACCTTCATTTCCATCAGGCCACTTGGAATGTAGTGACTACGCATAGCGGTGGAGAACTGCTCCCAAGTAACGGGTGTATTTGCTGGCAGGGATGCACAGTACTGGGACCACCATAAACCTGCAGGTCCTTCCAACAGATGGGCGGCATATTCCGCCTTGAGCTCCTCGGTCAAACGGAGAAGACGAAACTTCTGGGTGATAGAGTTGAGTCATTCATCTGCCTCGAGCGGTTCAGTGGCTTCCTTGAACACAGGGGGACATGTGTCCAAGAAGTCACGGTACGAGCTGTACTGGTTGGGCTCGGGTCCCTGACGTTGCTGATGCTGCTGCGCAGTGTTATTGGTGATATTACGGAGCGTAGCCTCCATATGCCTTTGCATCTCTTCCATGTTCCTCTGCGTCTCCTGTCAGGACCGACTCCGAAGTCTGCCTCCAGTGCAATGGAAAAGGTGATCCACAAGGGAACACTCCTGCCATAGCACTAGCAAGGTCGGCGGGGAAGCGAGCTATGATGTCCTTCGGCACCAAGTAAGTTGCCCTGTTGGCTCCATCCTTTGCACAACTGCCCCTAGTGATCTCTGTCCATCCTGACCAATGCGGCTTGCTAGTCAAGGCCTTAACCTTGACCTGCACCATGACCAGAGAATCCTGCCCATAGATATCATTCTACCAAGAGTACCGGGGCTCCTGTCCTTCCTCATACCCAACTGCTTGCAGAATCCTCCAGAGGATCGTTGCAACCCAAAGTAGGACAAGAACGTGTTCTTGGTCAACTTTGTGGCCAAGCAACGACATGGAACTCCTCTGCCTCCGGTGGCCTTGCGAGCTGTCAGCTTAGTCCGGGCCATCTGTAGAACAAAAGGGGTTTCGAACTCTCGTGAGACGCATATTTAAGTTGACAAATTTTATAAGGAAAAGGAACAACTTTTAATTAAGGGGAGGAATGCAAAGTGCAAGAACATAAACATGATGCATGGTCGTACTTACATTGTCACTCACTAAAAATGACTCGTAAGTCCCAACGTTCTAGTCGGTGGCAAGAACGATCTCTCATGCGTTATCTACTCGTTCTACTCGATCACGCAGTTAGTGCACCTGCAGATGATTCATTTCAGCCCGAGAAAAATCCCAATGATAGAAATAATTGAGCATCTGCCCATGTGTACGAAGGTACATAGAGGCCGATACTAAATACCATGCACCAATTCAGGAAAACATACCCAACAATTGATACCCTCATATATGTTTGCGTAGAGCGCACACATACTTGGTATACAACACTCTCCCTAGACTGACGGTTGCACGGTCATGCTCTCATATCTCACCAAATCATTTTATGCATGTTTTCGCAATTGACTCATTCTGTTTTACCCGAGAATGGACCAGCAAATAAAAGATCCAGCATGAAGCAATCCCCGAACCTTGTTAGCAGTTAAGCCACCTGAATCCTAGTATAGGGCTTAAGGACAAGACTGGGGACACTTAAAATTTCAAAATAATTTTGAAAATAGTTTTGAAATACCCATTTTAGTTTAAAAATAGCTCCTTACGGATGCAATAACTTGAACCATGCTCTGATACCAGCTGTGGCGGAACCGTCCAAATTATAAGAGCTCAAGTACCGTCTTAGCCGAAATAACTGGCTTCGACTCACACTTGAACCCATATAACTCCGGTAGTCCTGAAATCTCGAAGGATTTCAAACAACTTACAACATACAGGATCGCATTGTTCAAGTACCACATTCGCAAGGATACAATAGTTGATAATTGAAATCGAAATTAATATCAGAGTGTGAAGACTCAAAGTTATTATAATACGGAGTTCAAATAGCAGAAGCTTTGAAACAAGTCTTGGAAATACGACCACCACACACGTGGTCTAAATAAACATTGTTTTTGATAACTCACTCCTCCTTTTTCAAATACCGTGCCACCAGTAGTCTTAGTCCCGCAAAAGCAAAGGAGAAGCTTTGAGATGACCCTGCCCTGGGCCTACTCCTCATCACCCTCCACGGGGTAGAGGCAGTGCTTACAATAGCCGAAGTAAACCTGGCCATCTGCAACAACGGGATAAACCTTGAGTACGAGAATGTACTCAGCTAGACTTACCCGTCCAACTGAAAATAAAAGACACCAAGGGTATGCAAGATTTTCTGGTGGAGCTGAGAATTTAGTTGCGAAAAGCTCAATTTAAGGAGAGTAACATTTAATTTGATGAATGAGCAGTCAACTTTTAAGCCTATCTCTTAGTCTAGGTTTGCACCTGAGCTACAACATTCTCTTGAGTCTAAAAATCAATAATATAAACCATATCAGGTTGACTTATCCACATTTTAGTTGAACCTTAATGCATCATATGGAGTTGTATCGTGGTGAAGCTCGACATAGTTTCCCACTAACCGGGGGAGACGGCGACTCGAATCGAATTACAAACCAGCTAGTGAGAAACCTTTAATACAAACCCACACTTTCCCCGCCGGGTCCATGCATTGGGTCACCGCTCGATACTGTTCGTGGTGATAATCGTCGCGGTTCAAGCACGGACCACCCAATTGGAAACTGGCGATGGCCATTCCGAGGCAGATCGCATTTCCATACTAGAGGGCACGACTCGGGTTGAATCCTGGCCCGAACAGCGTCTAACCGGCTTCGGGGTCGGCGATTACGACACTGACAACCCTAAGTAAAAGGGCGCTTTCAAAAATGAATGAGGGCCAACATCGATACAAACCTACACGATCCATTTGACGAGCTGGCCCCAAGTTCCAATTTGGTGCCTTGCCTTCCAGTTGACCGTATTTCATTACTACTCAGGTTATTTTCCACGATAGCAAATATAGCCAACCGTGATCCGGTACTACCCATCAGGGTATTATGGGAACTTCCTTTATTTACTACTTTATTAAGCAGGCTAAGCAATTCTATATTGAAATAACTAACGGGATAACAAGGCAGGTTTGATCAATAATCAAGCAATGGTAATGCAACAATTAGGATCAATCAACTCCTATACCTAATGCATCACAATATAAAATACTCAATTAAATTAATTGTAAAAGTTGAGAGACTTAAAATGCTCCAGGGCTTGCCTTGGGAGAAGACTGAGGCCTCGTGAGCGGGGCACTCAGGCAGGTTAGCTTCAGGCTCTGCTGGCTCGGCCTCCTCGCTTTGGGGCACATCCTGGATCTCCGGCTCTGCGTTTGCTTCCGGCTCCTAGTCGTTCTCCGGGACTACCGATCCTATTTGCAATGCGGTAAAAGTAATTAAATAATGCATGATGCCTTATGATGGTATGCAAGAGCAAATACTTTTAGAAACCAATAAAACTAACTTGTTGAACCACTTTTGACATTGGGGAAAACACTTATTTTATTTCTTTAAATAAACAATTAACTCAACTATTTTTCATTTATTAATTCAAAAACAACCCAGGTTTATACAACAAGTGCTGTTTCCTTACATCCGAAAAATCCACAAAAATTACAGTAGGTAATTTATACCCACTGGGCTCCACTGTACAAATTTTAGCAAGAAATAAAATACTAGGCAGCAGATATAAAAAAATTAAATAAACTGCCAAAAAGGTACTTTGAACTAATTTTGCTTTTGAAAAGTGTCAAACAACAGATTTTATATTTTTTCTGGCTTCATCTACCTGCAACAACCTGACTGCAGCAAAATTACTGCTAGAGCATGAACATATAGTTCTACACAAAATTCCAAAATTTAACTCGGATTAAACTCTTTGAACTATAACCCTGCTGAAAAACGGCGCAACATCTGATTTTATATTTTTCCCAGATTCTACTCCACGATTCATATTTATCAAAAAAGTTCTATGAACAGTAAAGTTATATTATTTTCTGCAAGAAGTTTCTAAGAAAAACTCAGAAAAACACACTTGTACTACAACTTCATTTTCTTCCATACAACTACTCATACTTAGCATTTTTCTCATCTTTAACAAGATACACAGAGACTGCAGAAATTTTCCCATATTTTATTTCCAGATATATTTCTCTCAACACTTATTTTAAGAAAACAACAAAAATAATATTTAAACATAAACAAATACTTTTTCTACAGGAATATGCCTTCTTAATTTTTTCACAGATTCGTTACATAATAAGGAGCATTCACAAATTTTGCCATAATTGAATTCAACCGGAAAACATATAAACACATTTATTTGACATTTTGCACATAAACTGAAATAAATAAAAACGGTATAATAAACTGTCACCAAAAATACTTTCATATTTTTCCCTGATATTTCTACTCATTAAAAGATTAACAAAACTGAAAGCACTTCATTTGGATCAACAGATTATGCTACACAAAATAAACAAGCTTTTTTGGAAAATAAAACAAAAAGGAAAACATTTGAAATCTCCTGGCCAGGCTCGGTGAACTCAGTCCATGGGCCGTGGGTGGCTGACGTGTGGGGCCTGGTGGTCAACAGGACCCACCTTCCAGGGATAGCTGAGCAGGGCAGCGGCTTTGACCGCGGGATTCTCGCCGACGGCGTGGTCGCCGACGGTGATGTGGGGCTCGATGAGTTCGTCTCAACGTGACGCACCTATCGGTTGTGATAGTTTGGCTAGGGGACGGCCGTAGCTCGCCGGCGGTGAGCCATGGCGGATGGTGGCGGCGGCGGTGCGGCTCGGCTATGCCATCTCCGGCGGTCACCGGTGAAATTGAAGGGTGCATGAGCACCAGTGAACCCTAGGGATGACGCTACGGGAGTTGGTTTGGCTGGCGGAGCTTTGGAGAGGCTCGACCACGTTCAGGCACCATACCCGGCGCTAATGGCGCTCGACCGAGTGAGAGTGAGAGCTTGGGGTGGTAGCGTTTAGGCGGATGGGTTTCTCACCTTGCCTTGGCGTGACGAAGCGTGTGGGTGAAGACGAGGCTCGGCGGAGGCTTGGTCGGTGTGGAACAGCGGCGTGTACTCCCTGGCGTCGGCGGCGACCGAAAGGGGGCACTTCCTACTCCGGCGATGGTGGGGCTCCAACGACGGTGAAGGCGGGAGCACCGCGTGTCCCAGACGAGGGCGGAGCGGTGTGCTAGGTGGATTCGGTGGTGGTGCTCTGGTGCGGCCGGAACGGGGGTGCGGGCTCCCGGCGACGAACGACGGCGAGCAGGGGAGTGCTCGGCTCACGTTCGCGCGTGGGAGAAGAGAGGGAGAGAGCGAGAGGGAGTGAGCGGAATGGCAAGTGAAGGGAGGAGGAGTGCGGTGCGTGAGGTTTTGCTTCGGCCGGCGAATGACCGGTGGTCATGGTGGGGGCCACGGCCGGCGCGGCGAGTGGTGGGGTGCGGTCAGCGAGGTGACGCTACAGGCGAGGCGGCGAGGGAGAGGGCGAGCGAGATCTTGCCATGGTGGAGTGGGCATGATCGCGTGGCGATAGGTCGAGGAAGATTTGGGTCAGGCGCTCGCGGCCACGCGGCGTGCTCGCCGGCGTACGGCGCGGCGCGGGAGCAGGTGAGGCGCGGGCTTGGGCCGGGAAAGTTTTCTAAACTTTGATCATTTCAAAACAGCTTCAAAAACTCAAAATTAGAGTTTGACCTAAAAACAAAGATTGCTCAAAATAATTTTCTCTACAACTTTCATATAGGACATATTTTCTGAAAATCATTTTTTTAGCCTACACATAATTAAAGCTAATATTAGGGCTAGAAATCATTTTTGTTTCTGCATTTTTAACTATTAATCCTCATTGAATTAAGACAAAGTGTCTATATGAAAAGTGTTGTACTCATTATTCTCTACTTTATAAAATTATTTGCCGAGACAGAAATCAATTTAGACAACAAGTTCCTTTAAACCCTAATTTCTAAATAACAAACAAAAGGCAAAAAGCACTTTGATGTAACATGAGATGATGCCATGCAATGATCTTGTTATTTAGTAGCTAATGTTGTTCCTAATGCAATGCTTAACACTGGGGTGTCACAGTTCACCCTGCGGCTTGGCGCCTGATCGTCGAACAATTGATTCATCACACTTCTTCTATACATGTGCCTTTTGGGAAGGAACCACCTATGCCTCATGTACACCATCTTGTTCGATCCCTTGAGGTAAGCATAACATGTCCCATCAATGCACATAACACAGTCGATCTTCCCTTTGATCTGCCCCAACAGTGAGAAGAGATCGGGGTAGTCACTGATGGTGACAAAGATGATGGCTTTTAGGGTGAACTTCTCTTTGAGCGACGCATCAACCATCTCGACCCCAACATCAAATAGATCCTTCATTTCCTCCATTACCGGCTCCAGGAAAACATCAATATCATTATCGGGCTGCTTCGGTCCTGAGATAAGCATTGTCAGCAAAAGATACTTGCGCCTCTAACAGAGATGGGGAGGTAGGTTATAGATGGTGAGTACGGCCGGCCAAGTGTTGTGCGAGCTACTAAGCTCGCCAAACGGGTTCATCCTGTCAGTACTCAGCATGGACCAAATGTTCTTGGGATCTTTGCCAAATTGCGGGTAGGCCTGTCGAGTACATGGAAAAGGGGTGCCCCAAAACCTCCGCTTCGAAAAAACTAATCCACGACAAAGACTACAACCAACCTTCAACCATAATGCCAAAGCCGGCCCAAGTATCGATCCATGATGGGCCGGCCCATGAACGAACCCCAGCAACACGTCAAACCATCGAGGAGTCCCTCCTTGAAACCGCCACGACACCCGCACGAGGCATGGTGACGGAAAACTCCCTGAGCGAACGGAGCAGGCCTCGACCGCCTCCTCACACATCCCTCGAGGGAGCGTTCCCCGAACGCCCCTCGATTACAGATCCCTTCCGAGCGAAGGAAGTAGGCCTCGATCGCCTCTCCGCAAACCGCCTCATACCTACCACTTGTATGACCCCAAAAGCATTTAATGTACTCCACCTACTCATGTCTGAGTCGCGTGGTTGCATCGTACACCACAGTGGGTCGTACCCCGGTTAAATCCACTTTAACTTCCCATACCCAGGAAACGAGTGTTGACGGTAGATAACTCCTATTTTAAACCGTCAACTAACCTCATAAATGACCCGCAATTATCCAAAGAGTGTACCTATAGGGTTTGATTCTAACGAGTTCCACGAGTTGTGTCGATTCCACTTGTTTTGCAGGATATTCAATATTTCATCATAAGAAAGTATCTCAAGTGAAGAATAAGAGCACACCAGTGAGATGATCTCATCGAGACGATCGCAACGGACATGCCACTTGCCATATTTGGAGCCCCGGAGCAAGAGTCCTCAATGAATACAACCAGGAAAACTCTAGAACCCTCTAGAAGCATTACCCATACAAAGATCAGGGGTGCAATAGACAAGATTCCAACAGCTACAGAATACCAGAGATATCCAGGGACCAAACAGAAAGAAGACGACAAGGAATCCATCCATGCCACGACTCGTTGCGCAAACCAACCGAACAAGGACTCAAGATGAAGAAGGAAGGTCCCAGAAGACTTCACGGCGAAGCAACCACCTGGGGGCTGCCAGGTGGGGCCGGCCGGCCCCACCTCCAAGTCGACCGGCCTAGGCCTGCTTCCTCCATGGCCCGTCTTCGTGGAGCGTGACCTAATCGACCTCTTCGACGTATCTCAACCATTGTTCAAGGTCGGTTTGATCCGAGGGCTACGGTTCATCCCACCGGGCTATATAAGAAACCCCAGACCCCCGGCATCTCATCCAATCATAGTCTTAGATCATTGATCAATCATTTAGAGTAGAGGTAGCCTAGACAACCAGGAGCTCCACCATCCAAGGGCGTAGCTAGAATAGAATTAGAAGAGTTGAGGGAAGCATGGATTCCGGATCTAGTCAAGAGGAGCTAGGTAATTAGCCTTGTCTTCTCTCTTGTATCAGCATTGTTCTTCTAATTGTTCTTCTAATTATATAATTGTCTTCTAGTTCATTTATCTTGTGTTCTAATTGTGTTCTAGTTCATCTTCTAATCTCTCTAGTTCATCTTTGTGTTCTAATCTAGTTCTAATTACCTCTCTAGTTCATCTCTGTGTTCTAATCTACTTCTAATTGTTCATCTAGTTCTTATTCATCTTCTAGTTGTGTTCTAGTTTATACATGTCATGACTTGTTACTATTTCGTGTTCATAATTATAATGTTCATCGTCTACTTTGATTATATGTCTAGCATAACTAGGGTATCTTTATGTTTATGCTCTTGTTCGTATAGCGCTCATTCTGTCGATCGCGGGGTGAGTGGTCAACATTGTGTAAGCATGGTGCTTATACGTTGTTTACCTGCGAATGCACCCTATATTCCAGGCCAGCAAGTGGTAGATCGCGAGGGTGACTCTTATAGCCTCGTTGAGTCCTTTGTAGTCCACTCCCCGAATATAGGACTAGTAAGACCTAGTCACCCGGAGGTGATAGACTCTGGATCTGATCCTCCATGCGTGATGTCTCCTGCGTATAAATATAAATTATTCTAACCATGATTGCTTAACATAATTGCACTAATTGATGTAGTCTATGACCTATAGTTAGAACCATATTAGGAAGTTAATCTGTCTCTTTCTAGATTTGGCTACGATCCGACCTTGGGTGAGAATGCTCTGTTGGAACTCTTTTATATGGTTTACTCTGTCCTATTACATTTATCTTATTATTCATTTATGATTGAGTCCTGTGTTGAGTATAGATCTAGTGGAACACTTATCATAATCATACATGTGTGTGTCATAGTTGTAGATGTTTATCTCCTAACGGGTAACTAATGATATGCATTGCTCCGTTATAAATAACGATACCTAGGAAACTCTCCTTGGTGAAATGCTACAGCGGATGTATTTTATCTGTGCGCTTGCAGATAATCTCATTTCATATTTTATAAGGGCAAGATCATAAATACCATCCACGTCTCTAGTGTCGCTGCTAGTGGTGACAGCCTAGCGTTAAGGGTAATGTTGTTAGATTTGTCTACCTGCATTTCTTGCGCCGTTATCTGAAGTGATGCTAAGAGATGTCAACAAGCATTTCTGGCGCCGTTGCCAGGGAACCAAATGTGTGATTCAAAAGTACATTCCCCGATGTTTGGGAAATCCCTTAAGGATATCCCATTGCCGGAGCCATATTGTTAAGTTATTTGGGTTTTTAAGTTAAGACCAGGAGATAATAGGATATAAGTTGAATACATAGAAAAAACTTTACACACATGTTTATGACAATCGAGACACACTATTGGTCTTTTCTCAAATAGGCTCACCCTGTCCTTTGTCTATTTCTTGAATATCTTACTGCAAGGTGATGTATGTCTAGATTTGATCGACCGGAAAACTACGGTCACGATCCTGAAGTTTTGATCCAAAAAGACAAAGCCAATGCCAAGCTCAGGAAACCACCAACCACGTTGACCGAAGATACTCAGGCAAGAAGCTCAACACCAGTGTTAGAAGACATGGCTGACAAGACTCTCCGTGATTTCTCTGCGCCAACCACTGCCAACATCAGGACTGGACTAGCAGTCAATATAGGAACCGAGGGATTCAAACTCAAGCCATCTCTGATTAACATGGTGCAAGCCAGCCAGTTCTGTGGGAAAGCACATGAAGATGCGAGTGCTCATCTCCAACACTTCCGGGAGATATGCAACACCTTCACTATCAAGGGAGTCACTAAAGACACCATCTACCTCCGCCTATTCCCATTCTCACTTTTGGGAAGAGCGAAGCAATGGTTCTACTCCAACAAAGACAAAAACACTTCATGGGAGATCTGCTCCACTGCTTTCCTAGCAAAGTTCTTCCCCGTAGGCAAGACAAATGCCCTACGAGCGAAGATCTCAACTTTTCAGCAGCAGTATGATAAATCTATCCCTGAGGCATGGGAACGCTTTCAAGACAACATATCAGAATGCCCACACCATGGGATGGAGAATTGGTTACTTATGCAAACATTCTACCATGGGCTCACTTCGAGTGCCCATGATAATATCGTTGCAGCTGCTGGAGGATCATTCTTGTCACTCACTATCAAAGAGGCAACTGCTCTCGTTGAGAAGATAGCTTCCAACAATGGATGGAACGAAGAACGTACTCAACCGAAGAAGAGAGGAGGAATGCATCAACTCAAGGAAGTAGACATGTTGTCTGCTCAGATGGACCTACTGATAAAGAAGCTCGATGAACGACACCAAGAGAAGAAGGAAGTCATGCACATCCACGATTCTCGCATGACTTGTGAAGAGTGTGGAGGCACTGGCCACACAAGAAGCAACTGCCTTGAAGTCCAAGAGGATGTGAACTACATCAACAACAACAACAACTATCATCCTCAACAGAATCAAGGATGGAATCAGCAACAAAGGCCCAACTACCAAGGTAACAACTCAGGTAACTACCAAGGTAACAACTTCAACCAACCGCCTTTAAGAGAAATTATTGTTAATCAAAATAAAGTTATTGATAATATGTCCAGAAAAATAGCCTCCAATGATAAAATACTAGAAACCATTAATAATAGAATGGACAGCTTTACTTCTGCTATTAAAAATCAACTTAGCTTTAATAATATGATAGAATCACAAATTTCTCAGCTAGCCGCTTCAGTACATATGACCGAAAAAGGTAAGATTCCGGGGAGTCGGAAGAATTAGAAACTGTAAATCTTGTAGACATTTTCAATGCAGGAGATTACTTCACAACTCCGCCAAGGTCAAAGTACAGAGGATGGGGAGATGAGAATCTGCCCGAGAAGAAAGGAGATCCAGGGAGACCTGTCATCCCGATCACCATTGGACCCCATACCTTCTACAAAGCCATCTGTGATCTTGGAGCAAGTGTCAACATTATGCCTAAGGTAATTTATGAGAAAATTCATTGTCAACCTTTGTTGTACACAACCATGTGTTTGCAGCTTGCAGATCAGACACTTTGCTACCCCAAGGGAATCCTTGAAGATGTTCAAGTACAAGTTGGACAATCACCTGTCCTAGTAGATTTTTGTGATAGTGGAAACAGGAGGAGATGAAAGAGCACCCATCATCTTGGGAAGACCATTCCTAGGTACAGCTAAAGCCATCATCTATATCGAAAGTGCCAAGATCTGCTTCACGATCAACAATAGGAAGGAGAGGTTCAGTTTCAAGAATCACACACTCAAGACTCGTGTACACCCAGAGTCACCATATGAGTACAAGTATGCACCTGCTGCCCTGAAGAAGAACAACAATAGAAGGAGGAGGAACAAGACGAAGCCACAAGAGCAAGAACCAGTATGGATGGTCAACACTGTTGAACCAGCAAAAGACACCACTCAACCTCCACTACGCCTTGAGAAGCTATACGATCCAGGAGTACCTACCATTGACTGCATGATCAAGGAGAGTACCTTCTACAACACATTCTGCAACATCGGCTGAAGTGTCAACATCATGTCTATGGTAACATATAAACATTTATTTCGTGATGCACCACTGGAACCAACATACTTGCAGAAACAGCTAGCAGACCAAACATTCCGATTTCCAGAAAGTATGGTGGAAAACGTCAAAAATTAGAGGTCATGAAGTCCCCACAGACTTCTTGGTTCTCGACATGAGAGAAGACGATGATGTCCACCTCATCCTAGGAAGACTGTTCCTGTACACTACAAGTGTAATTATCTACATGAAGCAAGGGGAGATCCATTTTCAGTTTCCTGGAGAAAAGGTACGATGCTACTTCATCAACTACATACCTAATGAAACACCTAAGAGGAGTAGGAGTGAAAGACGCCGCTATCAATGCCAAAGAAGACAAGCCATCAAGAATGGAGAGGCCAATCACAAAGAAGAAGCTAGTGACACTATCCCAGAGAAGAAAGAAGAAGAGACACCTCAAGACAGTGAACAACAAGAAGTAAAGACACAGACCAAGAAAGTATGGAAGAAAAAAACTGCACCTAAAGAGGAGCAATCAAAAACAAATTTCTAAACGTCTGACACACCTTGGGAGGTCTGAACCAAGGGAATGTCCGGTTCGTCGGACCTAAATATCTGAACCTTCGCCAAAAGGTAAAATCGGTAGTTATCCTCATATTTACTTTTCTTCTTATTTCTCATATTTAATTCTTAGTCATTTACTGCATCATCATACTTTATCCATAAGCATTTTAATTTCTGCATTGCATTAGAAAAGAAAATAAAAATAATCATATTACATTATCACATTGTATCTACAAATAAAAACTCTGTAAGCCCCATGTGAATACTTAACTGTTTACTATGGAGGCACAAAAAAATGTTTCTTACTTTTTGCATCTGCATATAAAAATAGAAAATCCAAAAATATATATATTAAACTCTTGTTGAATCATGCTTGCTTAAACATCTATAAGGCTCGAGAAGACATAAATGGTTTTACCACTAACGCTTAATCAATTCCACGAGCTTTGTTGTCTATTTAAGTTTAGCAGGAATCAATGAGAAGGCCAGAAAACTTCATCCACTCTGGAGAGATGAAACAACAACTTTCCATTAAGGACCAGAGGAGTGAAGTACATCGACGCTACCAAAAGAACGAACACGCAATCATCTAGCTTGGGGGAAAAGGCTCCCCCATTATCCGAGGTAATATATCTATATATTTTCAAATTTTATTTAAAAATAGAAAACACGAAAAATATGTGAGCACATGAAGGCTCACTCTTAAAAACAAAAACCCCAGAAATATGTGAGCACATGAAGGCTCACCCTTAAAAATAAAAAGAACAAAAATATTCGGGCACATGAAGGCTCGACGCTATCGAAGGGATTAGCTTGGGGGAGACGCACCCCTGTTATCTTTGCTATTAAGGTATGTTACTCCTGCTATTATTACTATTATTATTATTATTACTACTATTACCAATATTATTCTCTTTATTAGCCTTTATATATTTATATATTATATATTACAATGCGTGTGTTGACACTCCTTAATGGAATCACTCTAAGAATGAACCATATAAATAATACAATAGTGAAGGCACTAAAGAGTGTACGGGACACTACTAACTTCACTTAACGTCAAGTTGTCATCCCTAACATGAAGCTAGCAATATAATTATATCAGAGCACTGGATTTAAAGATAAATATTTACCCGCAAGCGCACAGATAAATACACCCGTTGTAGAAGTATTTCACCCAAGCTAGTCTCAGGTATCGTTATTTATATTTAGCCTAGAGACTAATCAATTCAAAGCACGATGGTATTATACTAATGAGGACTTAACAGCATTCAATGTGGCACACACTTATGAATAAGACTGATAACACACTTATTACTCCAAACAGGGATTAGATCATAGAGTAAATGATAATGATTAATGATAAATGATAACAGAGATCAGATCAATCAAAGATAATCCTAGAACAGTACTACCTAGCAAGTGATGATTAGAACAGGTATTAATAAGAAATATTCCTAAGTTGTTCTAATTACAAGTCATAGCATACATTGATTAGTGCAAACATATTTGACAATCATTGGCTAGGTCACATCATATTTATAATCAAGAGGCAACTCCATAGTAAAGGTGTCAAATAGAGTAACCCCTAAACCATGAGTTAACTGAGCCATACTGAACACTACATTCGGGAGGTGGAATACAAAGGACTCAACATGAATGTCACACCCGCGATCTGCCACTCTATCCGGAACTAAGACGCATTCGCAGATAAATAATGTATAGGCACCACGCCTACACATCTATCACCCACCTGTTGTACTTTAAGATGAGCGCTATACGAACATGAGTATAAACATAAAGATGAACTGTCTATGCCAAATATATAATCAAAGCAGACTATAAGCAATATAATTAAGAATATAATAGTTGATGTCTTAGTCATATCAATTGTATTGCTATCTAGAGCACAAAGATGAACAATAAGGTGAATTAGATCATCGAGAAGAATTAAAGTACGAACTAGATCATGAACTAAAACAAGATTATGAATTAGAAGATGAACTAGACGATGAACAAGAACTAGACAATAAACTAGAACATAAACAATGATGAACAATGATGAACTAGAAGAGCAATTATAAAATAGATCCATAATATTAATACAAGAGAGAAGATCTTGGTTTTACCGAGCCTTCTCGTGACTAGATCAGGAATCCAAGCGAAGCTTGCCTCCTCTAATCCTATTCTATCTGACTATTCTAGGTGGATGTAGTTCTAGGGCTTCTGATTGATCTCCCTCTGTAATGCCTGAAGCTCTGATTGATGATGTCTGATAATGATCAAACCCTGATGCCTGGAGAGGGGGGTCTGGGGCTGTTTATATAGCCCTGGGCGATGATCCGTGGCCGTTAGATCAAACCGACTTAAGGTACGGCTAAGATGCATCCTAGAGGTCGGTGGGAGAACCTTTCAGAAGATAGAGTCCAGCGGGCCCCGGGGAGGACCGGTCGGTCCCTAGGTGGGACCGGTCGGTCCCACCTGTCATCCTCTCGTGGTGGTCGACCTCCTGGTGTCTTCTTATGTCCTCTGGAGTCTTCTTGAAACTTCCTGACATGGCGGTGGAGTTATCTCCCGTCGGTTTCCTTCTATGGGAAGCTATCGGTGTTGATTTTTCCTGGTTTAGTCCCTGTAGAATCATAGTTCACCAAAACTCGTGGAATATTGTCAGTTAAAACCCTAAACCTTTGTTGGTGATCAAATTCTTGCCCTTTTCATATTTATTTATCCCTTAATTATGATAGATAACCAGTGTCAACAGCGTGTGTTTAATATTAGAGTCAATAAAAAGAACACATGATGATCTAGAATAAAAGCTTGCCCTGAAATAATTGAGCTCTAGGATAATAAAATTAATTTGGATGGAAATGATTAATAGTTGCTCCGCCGTAATTCTTTTCAAGTGCCTAATGTTCAGTCTTGAATTTTCCCGAGTTTTGGATGAGATTGTTTTAAGATGAAAATTTACTTTGAATCTGAGACTTGTGGGTTGCAAAAGTTTTGACCTAAGTCTAGGTGTTTGACGAGTATGATATGAAAAGGTTGAACTGCTATTTATCTTGTTCCTAGTGATACTAGAGTTCTGGAGATTTATCTTTTGAAAATTTAAATGCTACATGATGAGATCCTCTATGATGAGTGTTTGAAATTCCTACCACAACCTGATATACATGCCTGATAGACTAGGAAGTCCACTCTTTATATTTACTGCTTGCATATGCATTGAGTTTTGTCAAATCTTGTTGACCCTTAGAGACTCGTCATACAGTTAAAATCAAGATCACGTACACACCACCCATATATGCTGCTCCTACATTGGGAGTACGCCTTCCATTAGATCCACTCAAAAATGTTTCACTTCTACACTGGGAGTGAACAGCCAAAAATATTTCCCTTCATCCATATGACATTTTTATGCCTTCATTGCCATTCATAAATGCTCAAAGTTGTTATTGTTATCTCTTTAAACTTTGTGCTGCAAAAAGATCCATGAGCTATGCAAAAGTTATCTTAAAAAAGAGAGAAAAGAGAAATTAAAAAAATGGACAAGTGTCCGACAGTAGAATTAGGGGTATTTCGACGCCCACCTTAAAAAAATGAAAGCCCATGTTGTCTCTAGCAAAAGTTATACAAGAGAGAAGTATCTACAAGGAGTAATGTAAGCAAAGGTCTACACCCATCATCCATCATTATGTTTTAATTATCATCACTGTGTTTTTCACCATCACACTTGTTTACCACCACTGTTCAACCAGACATATCCATTCCACATATAGGTCCACACACATGCACATCTTGATTTGATTGTATGCCAAGTTTCTCTGGATCCATGCTTTGACTTTGCAATATATGCTATGTAAGTATGTACAAGTTGACTCCCACCTTTGAACTCCACAAAAGCTTATTAGTTATAGGGTGAGAGAAGGCACACCATTTACTGTCTTGGAGAGAATCCACAAATACCACAGATGAGAGACTTGAAAGGATCATATGAAGGAATCTTTGAGTTTTATTTTGAAAATCCTACAAAACTCCAGAATAAAGGTAGATCGAAGAACTTGAGACATAGTGTTTAACTTGATCGTTCTGCTTTTCAAATTGCTCAAGACCCAAGTGAAAGCTACAAGCACCACAGTTGAAGGTAAGAGGTAAGTTTGAAAGTTGAAACGATTAATTCTAATTCAGAGGAAAATTTTTGTTTGAACACTTGTGTACTTTTAAGGCGTGAAAGCATAGTAGCAACTCCTGATCCATCATAATATATCACCTAAATGTTTGCTAAAGGACTAGCAAAGGTTAAGCTTGGGGGAACTTGTTGATGGTAGATAACTCCTATTTTAAATCATCAACTAACCTCATAAATTACCCGCAATGATCCAAAGAGTGTAGCTATAGGGTTTGATTCTAACGAGTTCCACGAGTTGTGTCGATTCCACTTGTTTTGCAGGATATTCAATATTTCATCATAAGAAAGTATCTCAAGTGAAGAATCAGAGCACACCAGTGAGACGAGCTCGTCGAGACGATTGCAACGGACATGCCACTTGCCATATTTGGAGCCCCGGAGCAAGAGTCCTCAATGAATACAACCAGGAAGACTCTGGAACCCTCTAGAAGCATTACCCATACAAAGATCAGGTGTGCAACAAACAAGATTCCAACAGTTATAGAATACCGGAGATATCCAGGGACCAGACAGGAAGAAGATGACAAGGAATCCATCCACACCACGACTCGTTGCGCAAACCAACCGAACAAGGACTCCAGACGAAGAAGGTGCAGATACATGGGTGTATGCCAGATCTTGAGATGATGAGTGATTGTCAACTGGTCTGATGCGCATGTTCTTTGGCTTGTGTTGTGCAGTTGTCGAGCTCGGAGACGGTGATCGAAGGCAAGGTGAAGGTCAAGTAGAGATGTGCCGTGCCTATGGACCCGGAGCGGTGAAGGGCGGATGTGAGGCTTGGACTGACGGACCGGTGGCCTGAGGATCAGCTGTGGTGGCTGACAGCCTGGGACAGCGACAAGTGAAGACATGTGGGTGGACGGGGTGCAGGGCGGTCCATCCCTCTACGGCTTCGGTTTTGTGGTAGAGCCCCAGAAAAACCTCCAGTGAGGATGGTCTCCAGGTTTGGGCCTCAAAACCTGGGTGCTGGCCGGTTTCTGAGTTTGGGCCTCAAAACTCAGGCTCAGGACGGTTTCTAGGTTTGGGCCTCAAAACCTTGGCGATGGCGGGTTTCTGAGTTTGGGCTACAAAACTCAACCTGAGGACTGGTTTCCCGGTTTCAGCTTCAAAACCGGGGGGAGGTCCAGGAAAATGGAAGGAGGGCGAGTGGCGGCACGTGGCGGCATCGGGTGAGGTCGCGTCGAGGCGAAGCTACCAGATGAGCGGGCGTGGCCGTCGGATCAACATCTACATCGAGCTGGTCCAGAATAGCCTTAGGGTCTAGCTGGTTCGCTCTTTGTATCATTAGGGGTAGAGTGGGAATAATGTTTAGGATAAGTAGGGGGAGACACCAACCTCCCCATCTATCTTAGTCATTTGCTATTCTCGTTCTAGGGTTTCCTGCTTCCCATTCCCTGCTGTAGCTACTGAGGTCCACAGAGACGGCTAATCATACCTCTGTGTATTTGGATTTTGCAGAAACGGGATCGGATTCCCATTGTGTCCTCGTGGGGATGATTTTCGGCTGGCAATTCAGGTTGTGTTTCGCGTTCTTAAGTTGTTCTTTGCGTTTTGCTTTTCTCCTCAATTTTCCCGTCGCTCGATCTCCCTCTACATTGCCACTTTCTCAAATCCGTTTGAATCAACTTGTTCTTTGTTGTCAGGAGATCATTTCCACCGAAGGAATTTAACCACTACCTCACGAACAAGTAGATTGGGTCGATTTGAGTTCTATGGTAAGTTTTTCGTTCTTGCACCAATCTCTTTGATTTCCCGGAGTTTGAGTTGTTTTGAGCGGATGATTTCTTAGGGATAGTCTTCCAACTACCTAGTGATCATCTTCTCCAAGTTTGGGATCAAGTGATTTTGGTTTGGATCAGATTTGGAGAGATTTGGGAGAGAGGCGAAATTTTTTGCTCTCTCTACACAGCCGCGGACAGTCCGTCACTGGGGGCCTGGATGTAACACCCTAGGTGTTAAGCAACCCTAAATGCATAACTTGACATAGCATGAGCATGGCATCATTTCATTTCATGTGCATCTTGTGTGGTATGTTTGTTTAAGTCCTTTGCCTAGTCTCTAGTGTAGCTAATAGATGCTTTGTTTTTCTGACCAAGGGCCTTAAACCAAAGTTGTAGATCTTGACAGAAGAAACAACTTTGCTTAAAGGTACCTTTTTAGAAAATGTCATCTAGTATTTAATTATTGCATTAGAAAATCAGGCTAGGAGTGAAATTCAAATTTTCAAGCATAATTTGGACTTGAGCCTTATAAATGAATTGTTCCTTGTGAATTTCTAAGCAACTTTGCTTTTAGGACCTTTTTCTAGTTCAGCTTAGTTTGGGAGATAAAAGCCAGGGAAGAAAATGAACAAAACCTCTTTTGTTTAAACCTAGTGAGACCCGCCTGTCAGCCCCTTCTTTCCCTCTCCCGCGCGCGCCGCGCCGTACGCCGAAGCCGTCGCTCGGTGTCCGCTGTTCACTTGCGCCGCACAGCAAACACGAGATCCTACCGCTCCTCGCGCGCCGACTCCACCATCCCGACAGCCCACTCCGCCCCTCTCTGCTTGCCCGCCGCGTGGCCGCCGCTCGCTCGCCACGCCGCTGCCGGTCGGAAGGGCCGATGGGAACCGGCCAGGATCATTGAACCCGGGAACGCGCCCGCCTTTGCCTCCTCTTCTCTTCGCGTTTGCAAGCAGAGCCGTTCGCGTCCTCACTCGCTCGCCCTCTCTGCTCATCTTCCTCCTCTGCAAACACCGCCGCCGCCGCCCAACCTCGACGAGCGATTGCTCGCTCGCCGGACCACCGCTGACCGATTCCCTCCGCTCATCCCTCCGCCTTGACCTTCGCTATCACCTGCATGGGTTGTTTCCCCTCTCCTTCGCTCTAGCCGGCGGAACGCCGAGTGCCATCCTCGGGCATCCGCCATGGCCGCCGCCATGACCATTGCGTGGTCCGGCCATCTCCGATCAAACCACCCCGAACCAAGCCCCGTTCTAGCCTTCTCTACCTCCGTAGTTGCCTAGGTTTAGATGGAGACGTCTCTAGCGCCGTGCTTCGGCCGGAACTAAGCCTTGTCATGGCCATGTCCGTCGCGGACCGCCGTCGTGCGTGGCACCGACTAATGTCGGGGTCGGCAGGGCTCGTGCACCGCACCAATAGGTCGCTTAGGGTTTGCTAAAGCTAATTCTGGCCTCACCGAGCCTCGAAATCGCCGGGAAAGGCCTCGTCGTCGCGGTGCAGCGCCGCCGCTCCGCCATGGCCGTCGTCGAGCTTGCTCCGGTGTCCCTCTGGCACAACAAGTGGGTTGACCTTGTCCGCCTCGCGAAGGCGAATCTAGAGGTAGGGTTGGTGTCGCCGAGCACCTCGCCGCCGGTGAGCTAGGGCCGGTCAACGCCGGCGGGGGTGGAGCATGCTGACACGTGGGCCCAGTTGACCGGGTGACGTGGGTCACCTGACCAGTGGATCCCGCTGGCAGAGAAAGAGAGAGAGGAGGAGAAGAATCTGTGTGCACTAGCGTTCGGGAAGTCTGGGTGCGCATAGCAGTTTCGTTTGTGTCTCTGGGTCTGTTAGCTCGGGTGTCCGTAGCATTTTAGGATGTTTTATTCAGTTTTCCAGAAAAAGGATTAATGCTTCTAAAATTCATGCAAGGCTCATTTTAAGTCCAAATGATGTGAACCAAGTTTTGTTGTGCTGGAAATGAATGGATCTACCTGTTAAAAATGTTAGATGTATACTTTTTAATATTCTTGTATGCAGTTTTATTTAATCAAAAAAATGACTGTTAACTTAGAAAATGCATAACTAATTTTGTATAACTCAGAAAAATGTGATTTCAATTTTGTTAGGTTTGTGTTGATGAGTAGTATCAAGGAAAAATATATCATGTGTATGTTCTATGGAAAATGGTTCCTGTAGAATTTAAAGTTGTTATATGTTGTTTCAATCTTGTAATTTTAATAAATAGAAATGCTTAGATTCCGAGGTTGGTAATTTTTTGTACAGCCATATTAGAGTATGAAGTAGCCATATAAATTGTTAGGGTGGACTGATTTGACAGTTGGTAGTGCAAACGATGAAAAATACTTGATTGTGAATTAATAGGGTTAATTTTTATTGCATGGAAGGTTTACTGTTTTTGGCTGAAATTTTTATGATAGTTTAGTTGTGATCTCTAGTAGCCTGTTTAAAAGTTTGGGAAATTTCTGAACTCATTTCAATATGATGATAGTTATGCCCTAATTAAATAGATCAATTAAAAGGGATTAAGTGGATAAGATAAGTATGGTTGTATAAATTGACATGCTATTACGATTAGGGATGTTAAGTGGCTGTTTAAGGAAGTTAAATGTATTATTAGGCTATAGAGTAGTAGTAAGGTAGTTAGTGGTCAATTGGATGATATTGACTATCTTGTTGAAGAGAATGCAGTAGATGACATGTGCTTATCTCCTGAATTGTCTTCCTTCCTATTGCACCGCATGAGCATCCTATGTGCATTCATCATATTTATACCTGCAATGCACCATACAGGATCGCTAGAGGAGAGTCAGAATCCGCCGCAGTCCGAGGAGCAGCCGCAGGAGGAGACGCCGTACAAAAGGACCGACGAGGCCGCTGTCGAGGACCTGCCAGAGTGTCAGGATCATCGGTCGTCTGACTTCGAGAAAGGCAAGCTCCGGAGCATCTAAATCCCTGCGGTTTGCAAATTACTTACAATTTAACCTGCTATATTTGTGCATTAGGTTATAAGAGTTGAATGCCACTGTTGTTGCATTATTACTTATCCTTGTCCACCAGCAATTATTATCTTGATATCCCTGTTAGGTCTAGGCTCGATTATATGCTTAGCCCTGCTTAGATCGGTAAAAGTCGGGTGATTTCCTGTCTCTCGCATATAGGTGGATACTGATCATGACTAGCCTGGTGCTATCATGGAGATAACCATGTGATAATTAATTTGAGACCGGGCGGGATGTAGGAGTAGCAGGACATGGGTTCTGTGTGCTAGTAGTCTTCCGTCTGTGTCACATAGGACCCTTTCAGGAAACGCCCCCAGTCAAATTGAACGCATCAATCACTTAATGGAGTATGTCCGGGTACCTCCCGTGAAGCCGAGTAAGGTTATTCGAGCCGGTGATGGAGATGTTGACGCCTAACACCCAGGGCCTCAGAAGTACCATGGGCAACTATTCTGAGCAACCTGGCATGGTCCATGGACAGGCAGGGCCTGACTGACCTGGCATGACCCTGGGCAGTTATAGGTTAAGTGACCTGGCACTGAGATCACCCCCGGTGTAGAAGGGCCCATGGCCGTCCCGCGAATTGTGTTCTCGAATCTCCTGAGTGGCAGCCAACGGCTACATGGCAAGGTGTGATCGGGCGAGTGTGCGACATTTTATCCCCAGCTAGGTAGGAATCGATTATAATCGCCATCGCTCCTGGACAGTGAGTAACTTGACTGGCGTCCGTTACCATAGAACTTATGGAACTAAAGATGGTTATGAGTTGAATCTGAAAGGCTATTGATGAAATAGTCACTCTTGCTTGATTAATTAGCCAAGTGATTGCTCTAGATCACGTGCAAATCTAGTTAATCAGGTTGATTACATAAAATTGACTGCTAATACCCTAATGATGATTATTAATAATGAAAAAGCTTTTATGCAAAAGGGTAATTATAGCCAACCCCAGATACAGCCTTGCATACTCTTTGGTGTCACTTTATTTCTGGTTTATGACGGGTAAGTGTAGCTGAGTACCTGTTGACACTTACTAACGTCGCTACCAAGAGTAGAGATAAACTCTATCCCCGGCAACGGCGCCAGAAATGCTTGTTGGTGTAAATTAACGCACACTCTACTTTATCCGCAAGCGCACAGATAAGATCTACCGATGTAGCACTTCACCGGAGTAACCCAGTTTTAATATCGAACCCAAAGGAACGGATAGTGTTAAGTCTTAAAGTGTATAACCCCTGAGTAGCTAACAAGGATGTAGAATCTAGAAGTATAGAGGGGATCATTAAGGCGTTCTAATTCCAATTTAAGAGTGATATGTTTATATTATTCTTAGTGGGGAAGTTGCCATAAAAGGTCACAAACAGAGTATGAGTCTTTTATGCAAATGTATAATCCTACCGAGCCTACACACGGGTAAGTGGACTATAGAAGAATCAACAAGGCTATAAGAGTCACCCTTGCGAACAACCACTACTACCGGCGTTATAGGAGGCATATATGAGCTATCATGTCTAAGCACCATGCTTACACTATCCAACTACTCTAACTCTAGAATGACTAGAATTAAAGTACTCAAAAGAGAGTCATAAATCTTTAAGAATAATAAGAACAATAGCTCAAACTTAGATATAGACGTTGATTACCGAAACAATCGCTGAAGTTGATGATGAACTTGAATCCACAGGTACAAGATGAAGAAGTGGATCCGACAGGCCGGAGCTCCTTCTTGATCTCTTCCTCTCTCTCTCTCTTCTAGTTCTAATATAAGACTAGGTTCTAAACCTAAACTAGAGGGGTAACTAGTCTTCTACTTGATAGCTGGCTCTTGATTACAACTAGATGAACTAGATCTAATTCTAGATGAACTAGAAGAGATTCATCTAGAGGGACCTCTACTTCTAATTGAAACCCTAGTTTCTGATGTGGAGATGAATAATGAAGATGGAGATGCCTGGAGAGAGGGGGTCTGGGGCTGCTTATATAGCCCTGAGGGATCAACCGCGGCCGTTAGATCAAACCGACTTCAGGGACGGTGGAGATGAGTCCTAGGGTTCGGTGGAGGAAGCTTGCAGAAGACGGAAGCCAGCGGGCCCGGGGGGAGACCGGTCGGTCTCATGGTGGGACCGGTCGGTCCCACCTGGCAGGGTCCCGCGGTGCCCGACCTCCTGGTGTCTTCTGGTGTCCTCTGGAGTCTTCTAGAAACTTCCTGACGTGGCGGTTGCGTTATCTCCCGTCGGTTTCCTTCTAGGGGAAGCAATCAGCGCTGGTTTCCTGGTTTAGTCCCTGCAGAATCATAATTCACCAAAACTCATGGAATATTGTCAATTAAAACCCTAAACCTTTGTTGGTGATTGAATTCATGCCCTTTTCATATTTATTTATCCTTTAATTTTGATAGATAACCAGTGTCAACAATTCCCCCAAGCTTACCTTTTGCTAGTCCCTTAGCAAAACCAAAACTTAACAATGGATCAGGAGTTGCTACTATATCTTCACTTCCAACAAGTATACCTGCTGTTAAACAAAAATTCTCCGAAACATATCATGTTATTCTTCATGGGGCTTATTACTTTTACCTTAGATCTCGAGTAATTGAAATATTGAGCGATCAAATCAAGCACTATGTCTCTAGTTCTTTCACTTCACCTTTATTCCGGAGTTTTAATTAATTTTCAAAAGCATTAATACATATGTTGTCAAATTAAACAATGGATCCAAAGAGAAATTCAATCAACCATTGAATCAAGAAGTGCATGTGTATGGAAAATGGAGTCAGATGCTCTTTTGAATATATTCACTGTCTTCTGTTTATCAGAGACATATGGCTGTTGGGCTAATTCTACTATTGGGCACATGCCCATTTTTTCTGACATTTTTTTTTCTTCTTTTTTTTTTCTTTCGAGGTTCCGGACACTTGTCCCTTTTTATTTCCTTGGGATCTATCTTTTTGAGGTTTCGGACACTTGTCCCTTTTTATTTCCTCGGATCTCTCTTTTTTTTTCTTCTTCTCTTTTTTTCATAGCCACATGTTTCCAACAAACTTCAGAGAGTGTAGCAGCAGATAATTATGAGCATTTATGCGGAAGATGGATGAAATGTGTAAGTGATCTCAATTCAATGGTATGATAAACTACTCACAGGGTCAACAAGGCTTAATTTAACTCAATGCAATTATTAGTCATATTCATATTTAGAAATCTCCGGAACTTTAGTGTTGTTTAGAACAAGATAATAGCAGCTCAGATCATCACATGTCATATCCCAACTACCTAGACCTTAGATTAAGTATTTGCCAACCATGCATTTAATTTTATTTAAGGCATCATTATTAATGAGGAGAACTCATGCTTTGAAGACTAGGTACTTGAAAGAAATTAGATAGAGCAACTATTCATCATTTCTATGCAAAAGATTAGAGAGAGCAGGTTCTTCTTTGGTCATCAACTTCTTAAAACAAACTAGACACACTATTTTATTTATTTAATCTAACACACTTTAAGATAAAAGCTAATAATAGTATTAGTAATAAATATAAAGACATACCTGAATCGCGAAGATAACGGGGGTGCGTCTCCCTCAAGCCGGTTTGCTTAATAGCGTTGAGCCTTCATGTGCCCATATATTTTTGTCTTTTTTAATTAATGGTGAGCCTTCATGTCCTCACATATTTTTTTGTTCTTTTGTTTTTAAGGGTGAGCCTTCATGTGGTCACATATTTTTGGTGTTTTGAATTTATTTATAGAATAAAAAACTTAAGAGGATAAAGATACTTACGTGGATACATGGGGGTGCCTTCCCCCAAGCTGAATGTTGACGTAGTCGTTCGATCTTGCAATGTAGCAGACTGGCAGTGGATATGTCCGTCCTCTATTAGAGCTTTAATTGATGTTGATGTTTGTTGAGACAGTGCTCCAACAGTGGATGGAGCATTCACTTGCTTGTCAGCTTTTCTTGGCCTTTCAAATCCTGTGAAACTCAAATAGACAACAAAACTTGTGGAACAGATTAAGCATTAGTGGTTGGCCACTCAAGCCTTAGTTGTCTAGAATTTTAGTAAGATCTCTTTCTCATTATTTTTATATTTTTATGATGCAAGAGAAAATGCAACAGAATGAATGCATGCATATTTATTTTTAGTATTATTATTATTATTATATTTTTTTATGCCACCACGGTGAACATTCCTGTGGGTTTTTACACACCATAGAATTATTCACATGGGGCTTCATGGTTTATGATGTAGTGTAACAAATGCAATATTTTTATTTTCTTTTCTAATGCAATACAGAAATTAAAATGTTTGTGAATTAAATATGATGATGCAATAAATGACTAAGAATTAAATATGAGAAATATGCAGAAAAGTAAATATGAGGATAACTACCGATTTTATCTTTTGGTGAAGGTTCGGATATTTAGGTCCGACGAACCGGACCTTCCCTTGGTTCAGACCTCCCAAGGTATGTCAGACGTTTGGAAAGTTGTTATTGATTGTATCTCTAAGGTGCAGACTTTTTCTTTCATACTTTCTTGGTCTGAGTCTTCACTTCCTGTGGTTCACTGTCTTGAGGTTTCTCTCCCTTCTTTTCTGGGACAGTGTCGATAGCTTCTTCTTCGTGATTGGCCTCCCTATTCTAGATAGTTTGTCTTTCTTGGCGTTGAGAGCGGCGTCTTTCAATTTTGTTCTTCTTGGGTGCTTCATTGGGTATGTAGTTGATGAAGTTGCATCGTGCCTTTTCTCCAGGAAAGTGAGACTGGATTTCCTCTTGTAGATGATTGCACTTGTAGCGTAAAGGAATGGTCGTCCTAGGATGAAGTGGACATCACTATCTTCTCACATGTCGAGGATCAACAAATCTGTGAGGACTTCATGACCTCTAATTCTGACTACGACGTCTTTCACTTTTGTTCTTGTTTATGCCTCTTGATATGGTGTCACTCTTGTTCTTCGTTCGTCCAGCAGTTTGAAATGAAGCATTAATTATGGAAGCTGAGAGCATCTTGCTCAGTGTGAATGTTCTTGTAGATCTAGGACCTTCACTCTATAGAATTTGGGAGTGACTTCTCCATGTTTTGCTCAAGAGTGTGTCCTGCTCATAAAGACAAGGTAGAGATCAAGTGCATGGGCTCTGTTGGTGGAAAAACACCAACAGAACCAAAAGTTTTGTTTATTCCTCTCTAACCTTAGGCACATTGCACAAGACAAACTTGTTGTTTATGTGTCCTATTCAATCTTAACATGAGTGATAGGATCAGAGGATGAGCATGAAAGTAGCATCTTAAAATATTTAACAGATCAAATGACTTAACCCAAGGAAGGATAATCTATGCATAAAGTGTCGATCTTTTCATAATTGAGATATATCATCTTCCAAAGGTTAGATGCACAACATTTTAGCTCATTTAGTTAAGACAGTGAGATACAAGAGAGTAAAGCTACGAACAAGGATCAAAGGACTGAATATGTTGAGTTGATTAGGTTGGATCAAGTGAGGTGCAACTTAAACATGTTTAGTTCTTTATGTCCATACTAGAATCAAGAAGAAGCTTTTAAAGTGATGGTTACTTACCTTGAAATGTTACTTTGTCATTGGAAAGTGATTGTGCTGAACCACCTTGTGGAAGCTTCTCTTGTCTAGCTGGTTGTTGTTTATGAATGGCTTGTCTTCTCTTGTTTGTCTCACAATATGCTTGAGAGGAGGAAGATCACAGTGGAATCATCTTTATAGGTATCGACCTTCCTTCTCTTGTGTCGACTTATTAGTGAAGGCGCATTGTTCCTCGAGTATGCTGACTAGGATCCTCTCTCTTTCTTGTATTAATTCTGTACTATGAGGATGCAGGGACAGTTCGACATTCTTCTCTTGTCAACCTTTCTTGTTTTCCTTTAATCATTGGGTTGGCAAGAGACTCGAATTTAGAGCTGCTACTTGAGTGCCTCTATGAGAGTCTTTGTCTTGTAATATCACAACTGAGACTTGTCCTCTCAACAGTGTCTAGATGATGGAGATCTTATCAGCTGTTCTTCTTGATTTGCTGGCTCAGGTACTATCTCTCCATCTTCTAACTCTTGTGGTGCAGTGGCTTCATCCTTCGTGATGCCCTCCTCAATTCTTGGCAGTTGGTTCTCCCTTCGACGTCTTCTCTTGGTTCTCTTTGGCTTCTCATAAGTGATGTAGTTGTTGAAGAATCAGTAAAAGATCCAAGAGTTGACTTCTCTAGGTCCGACAAAGATGATAACATTGATGGTGTTCAAGAATGATCTCCCAAGAATGAGTGGTGGATCATATTCTTCTTCTCGACCGGGATAGCATCTAGTGGTTTGTATTGATCAAAGTGGTGGGTAGGAGATCAATATGTTGGAAGTTGGGTTTCTCCTTCCTCCCTTTGATTGTGAAACTCATCTAGATAACAGAATTGTCTCTCCCAGACTGGCTTGTGATGTAAATGGACTCCCAACAACATGTTCATGTGTTTGACTTGTAGATCTTGCTATTGTTGTAGTGGTACCATCTTGTCTCCCAAGCTATCTCTTGATTAAAAAGAAGATAACTCCCCACTTGTTGTCTTGATGTCTTGGACAATGATGGTTGCAGGCATAGGTTGTCTCATACGAGGTAAGTTGCATCCTATTTGTCATCAGCGCCCAAGCAAGAGTCAAATATAGGCTAGCACCATTTGTGATCTGAGAGTAGGTTTATGTGTTTATGGCTTGAGTTTTGGATCTTCAATGTTTAGACCAAACCATAGATGAACGAAATCTCTCTCCTACGTAATGTTAGTGGACATATACCCGAAGGATTGCAAGAATTTGAAGCATGAGTTGTTATCCATAACTTATGTATTTTGCATCTATGCTAATAAAAAGATGTTTTTAGGATTATTTTAGCATAGACTAGTATTTTATGTGTTGGCTGCACTTTAACATGGTTCGAGGCAAAAGATAACTTGCAGTAGAAGACAAAATAAATAAACTTTGATACTCACAGTACTTTCATCCATGATGAATGAGCTGAGTCTTCATTGTGCAAAAGTTGTTGAAGTTCATGTGTCTCTTCATCTCTAGTGTGAGTTCATTTCTGGACTTTCCCAAATTGATATTGAAAGTTTCCTGCAGGGGTTAGTCCAACAAAATATCCAATATCTACTATAGCATACTATCAGTTCAGAAATCAACCTAGACACCACGTCTAATTTGATCTAGGAAGGCATTTTAACCTAAACACCATACTTAATTTAAAAGCCTTTAGAGGTAAAATCAGCACACCTTTTAGCTCAAGAATCAAACCAGACACCATGTCTTACTTTAATTCATGAAAACAGTTAAACTAAGCTCCATGCCTAATTTAAAAGGTGTATGATAATACTTCAAAACCAAAGAATATACTATAGCAAATAAAGATAACATGAAAGCATTGTAGAGATTTATTCAGATGGTGATGAAAAAGTATGATTAGTATATGAGCATATCCTAAAGGTAGGGTCAACCAACATAGCAACATGGCAAGAAGTATTCTTAGAAAGTCTATTCCCCAAGCTTGGATTTTGCACAAATCAAGATTGGATGAATGTAATTCAATGTTGCATGATGATTGGTGGGACATACCTTGTGTTTGTTGTTCCTTCGCTCTTTTCTGCTCCAGACCTGGAAAGGTTAGTGACAAGAATACCCGAAGGAATATTTTCATAATTATATTTCTATGCTCATTACAAAGACAGTGCAGCAGAAAGGTAGGCATAGCTCATAACCAGGTATTATGATGGGGTATAAGGATTCTACTGGTTATAGCTTGCTCATGAGTAGTGATAGATAAGAGTGGAATTCAAAAACAACATTCATATGAATGAAAACAAAAATAATGAAAAGACTGGGACAAAAAGAAAAAAGATAAAAGTATGATTACAAGGTTAAACTAAGACTTAAGATGATCTACCGTTCCTCGGCAATGTGACACCCTAGTGTCAAGCACTGCATTAGGCACTGCAATTAGCTACTAAAGAAACATAAGCAATGCATTGCATCATTTCATGTGCATAAGAGTGCTTTTTGCTTTTGTTTAATTGTTGGATTTTGGATTTCTATTTGACTTGATGAATTAAGTGGATTTCTACTTGGGCAAAGAGTTTTATAAAATAGAGAATATTGAGTAGAGTGCTTTTCATGTTGGAGTTTTGACCTAGTTCAGATTAGTTTGTTAAATTAAAAATAAGTCAAACAAAATGATTTATGCTTCAAAATTGGCTTTATTTATGTGGAGGATTTAAAAATGGTTTTCAGAAAAAGTGTCCTATATGAAAGTTGTAGAGAAAATTATTTTGAGCAACTTTTATATGTGGGTCAAAACCTAGTTTGGAGATTTTGAAACTGTTTTTGACTGGTCAAACTTGGAAAATATTTGGGAAAAAGAAAAAGGAAAATGAATTCTTCCCGCTCCCTCGTTTTCGGCCCATCTGGCCTTTCGGCCCAACCCGCGCCGCTCCCGCTCGGCCGCGCGCGTCGCTCGCCCGCACAGCGCCAGCCCAGCCAGCGCCCGCGCCGGCCCGCTCCCGCGCTGCAGCCTGCCGCGCCGGCCCACGCGCGCGTGCCGCTCGCCCCGCCCGCGCACCGCGCCGGTCGCCCCGACCACGGCCGCATCGTACGCCGGCGTTTGCGCCACGTGGTCGCCGTCTCCTGCTCCATATCTCCTTCGCCCACTCCTCGCCCGATCGTGCCCGCGCGATCACGCAAGCTATCGCGCTCGCCCTCTCCGCGCGCGCCTCGCCTGCCGCACCGCCCTCGGCCGCCGCGCACGTTGCTGCCGCACGTCGCGTCGCCGGCCCCGCCACGACCACGCCGGCCAGGGCTCGGCCAAAATCAAGCGCACCCCACTCTCCGCTCTCTCACTCGCTCACTCGCGCACTCTCTCGCCCCCGCTCTCTCCCTCTCCTCTCCCACGAACGCCACCCCGGCTCGCCGCCGTTCAGCACCAAAGAGCCGCACCACCGTTCCGCCCTAGCCAAGTCACCAACGGCCGATTGACCTCGGTCACTACTCCGCCATCGTCCAGGTCATACGGTGCGCGCGAAGGAACCGCCGGTCGAGCGCTACCACGCCGACACCACCACTTCCCCCTTTCGGTCGCCGTCGCCGCCGAAGGAGGACAAGTTTCCGTTCTTCATCCACCAAGCCTCCGCCGAGCCTCTTCTTCATCCTCGAGCTTCACCGAGCCAAGGCAAGGTGACAACGCCAACAGGCCTTAACGCTACCGCCTCCCATCTCCCTCTTCTCCCCGGCCGAGCGCCATGGGCGCCGCCGAGGCACTCACGTGGCCAAGCTCCTCTGGAGCCATCCGAGCCAAACCAACTCCCTTGGTAGCTTCCCTAGGGTTCGTAGGAGCTTTTGTCTCCCCCAATTTTTCTCCGGCCATCGCCGGAAGCGGCGTAGCCGCGCGTTGCCGCCGCCACCGTGCGCCGCCGCTCGCCGCCGGCACGCTCCGGCCATGCGCTGGCCAAGCCAACACCACCACTAGATGCGCCTTGTCGAGACGAATCTATCTAGCCTAGCCTCGCCGCCGGAAACCTCACCGCCGGCGAGCAGCCGCCGGTCAACCCTCTCCCCTGTTTCTTCTCTCTCTGACGGGTGGGTCCCGTTGACCCTTTGGACCCCGCGCGTCAGCCTCTCCTTGGTCCATGGACCACGTCCACCGAAGCCGAGCGCCGGGTGTTTTCAAAAGGATTTTTCTTTTAATGTTTTTCCTTTTTCCAGTAAATGCTTGTTATTTTTGTGTAGCACGTTTTACAAATCCAAATGAAGTACTTTCAGTTTTGCTAGCTTGCTTATGAGTAGATCTATCATGGAAAAATATGAAAGTATTTTTGGTAGAAGTTTATTTTACTGTTTTTATTTAATTCAGTTTATATGCTTTTGTTGTGATAAATAGAAATAAATGTTTTCTGGTTGAGATAATTCCTGGAAAATTTTGTGTAAGTTCATTAACCTGTTTTGCATCTGTGAAAAATATATGATGCACTGTTTATGTAGAAAAAGTTTCTGTTATGATTAAAAGTCCTTTTTGGCTGATTTCTTAGAATAAATGTTAAGGTGTTTTATATGTTAAAATAAAATGTGAGAAAATTGGTGTAGTCTCTGTTTGTGATGTTCAAGTTAAGAAAAATGTAAGCATCGTCTGTTATGTGAAGAAATCTGAAGTTGTTTTACAAATGTACTTCTCTGTGTTTTTCTTTAGAAATTCATGTAAGAAATAATATAATGTTTCTGTTCATGGAACTTTCTTGATAAGCATAAAATGTGAAGTAAAATCTGGGAAAAATATGAAAATGAGCCTAGCATCCTTTTGCAGTAGGGTTGTAGTTCAAATGGTTTAAATTGGAATAAATTTGTTTATTTTGTGTAGGCTTGTATGTGTATGCTCTGCCAGCAATATTCCTACAGTAGGATTTATATAAGTAGAAGAAGCCAGAAAAATTATGAAATCTTCTGTTTGACACTTTTTGAATGAGGAGCTAGTTCAAAGCACCTTTTTGGGCAGTTGCTTGTCATTTTTATATCTGCAGTTCTGTATTTTATTTTTGGCTGAAATTTGTTCAGTGGAGTCCAGCAACTGTTGTTTGCCTTCTGGAATTTTCGTGGATTTTTCTGAGTCCAGAAAAGTACACTTGCAGTTCAAACCTAAGTTTCTTTTGATTTATGAAATAAGAAAAAGGTGAATAAATGGATTTTGTTTTATGAATTAAATAAGTATTTACCTCAATGTCAAAAGAGGTTCAACAAGTTGGGTTTGTTGGTTTGCAAGAAATGCTCTTTTCATACCACACATCTTGCACCCGCATTGTAATTATTTATTAATCATCGCATGCAATAGGATCGACCCCTCCGGAGCCCGACCAGGAGCCAGAGACAAACGCCGAGCAGCAGATTCCGGAGCTCCAGCAAGCCGAGGAAGCCGACCCCGCCTGCGACGCTAACTTGCCCGAGTGCCCTTCCCACGAGGCCTCGGTCTTCACCCAAGGCAAGCCCCGGAGCATATTAAGCCTCCTATCTTTTGCAATTAAAATTACTTGAGTCCTTTTAAATTGTGATGCATTAGGTTAGGAGTTAATTGAATCCTACTTGCTGCATTACCATTCCTTGATTATTGATTATTATCTGCCTTGTTATCCTGTTACTTATTTATAAATGTAGAATTGCTTAGCCTGCTTAATAAAAGTAGTAATTAAGGATGTTTCCGTAATACCCCTGATGGGTAGTTACCGGATCATGGTTGGCTATATTTGCTATCGTGGAAAAGAACCAGAGTAGTAATGAAATACGGTCAACTGGAAGGCAAGGCACAAGTTTGGAAACTTGGGGCAGTCCGTCCATTGGATCGTGTAGGTTTGTATCGATGTTGGCCCTCGTTCATTTTTGAACGCGCCCTTTTACTTAGGGATATGTCGGTGCCGTAATCATCGACCCCAAAGCCGGTTAGAAGCTGTTCGGGCCGGTCTCAACCCGTGTCGTGCCCTCTAGTATGGAAATTGCGATCTGCCGCGTGAGGCCATCGCCAGGTTCCAATTGGGCGGTCCGTGCTGTGAGCCGCGACGATTACCACCACGAACAAGCATCGAGCGGTTGCCCAATGCATGGACCCGACGGGGAAAGTGTGGGCTGGTATTAAAGGTCTTTCACCAGTTGGTTTGGAATTCGATTCGAGTCGCCGTCTCCCCCGGTTAGTGGGAAACTATGGCGAGCTTCACCACGATACAACTCCATGTGATGATTTAAGGTTCAACTAAAATATGGATAAGTCAACTTGTCGGTGTTTCGTACCCGGGGGTATGACACCAACGAGTAATATGATCGCGTGCTCTCTTCCTGGATGGTGATGCAAGATGACACAAGGATTTATCCTGGTTCGGGCAAAGAAGGCCCTACGTCCAGCGAGGGAAGAGGTTCTTGTATTACTTGCACCTAAGTGCTTGTACAGGGGCGAATACAAGCTCAGCGAGCGTGGACCGGAGTCCGGACTTGAGTGTGTGGGTGTGTGTGGGTGTTCTAACGTGCCTGTAACCGGCCGAATGAGGGCCCTGGCGTCCCCTTTTATAGGGCAAGGGGAGGCCAGAGTTACACAAGGGTATTGCATGTGTCGGAGTGTATTGTATCCCTTACGAAGGAGGGTAGGAACCCTGTCTTGTCGAAGACATTGTAGCCGATGTGGGCGTTGCTGTTGAAGCGTCCTTGAAGCGTGGCCTCCATCCCGGGCGCGGACGTGGAGGCGTGGCGAGGTGGAAGTCGTACAGCACCCATCCCGGAACGTACAGGACGCGGCGGGGTCCCTCCGGGTCTTGGGGTACCTGTCCTCCAATAGCATGAAAGTAGTTAGGGCTCGAGGGCCGCGGAGCCGGCCTCGAGGCGGCGCCTACGGGGGGCTCGAGTCCCCGCAGGTATGGGCAAGTCCCGCGAAAATTGATTGAGCGGCAGGCATCCGGGCCTCGAGGCGTGGCTTGGACGTGCCACAGTGTAGGGCGTGGGTTAACAGTGCCTCACTGGTGCCTTTTCGCCCATACTTACGGTGAAAATGAGACTTGACTCTGCCCTAGTTCACTGTGGTGCACGTTGGGTTGCAGAGGACGTGACTGGAGTAGGTGGATGTATTAAATGCGCGGTATGGGGCTGCATCCGATGTCTGCACCGCTCGAGGGAGGCATAAAGCGTCTCGAGGGATAGGCCGCTGTGCCAGAGAGGCTCGAGGTCCCCGCGTGGGGTCTCGAGGTGTGGTATTCGGCTGTGGGGGGCTCGAAGGGTAGGGGAGCGCTTGCCCGAGGCCTGACGCGGAGGGCTCGGGCGAGACGGAAAACGATCGCTTCGCCCGAGGCCTGGCTTGGAGGGCTCGGCTCGGTGGGCCAGCGTTGTAGGCCTCGGGGGGTTGGCTTTTTAGGGGGTTAGACTAGTTAGGTCCGCTATTTAACCGGTGTTCCAGGTTTACCCGATTTGTTTGCGTTGATTGGGGGTACCCCTTTTGCGGGCCCCCGACAGTAGCCCCCGAGCCCTCGTTCGAGTGCTGGCACTCGAGCGAGGGCTCCCGACTCGGATCTAGAGGGTTACTAACTGGTTCTTGAGGGTTTGGCTAACTGGTCTCGAGGGTTTGGCCGTTTTGATTCCGTGGGTGTCGTGCGAGCGACACCCGCGGGTGTAGCCCCCGAGGCCACGGGGGAGTGGTTAAAACTCCCTCGTGGGCTTTTTGCGAGTTTTAGTTGCGTTTTTTAGGTCTGGGAGTGTCGAGCCCCCGAGTTTTTTAGACCCTCTTTCGTCGAGGGGTGCCAGGCTGAACCGGCCGGCCGGCTCTTCGAGCTGTCCGGTACGCCGGTTGCCCTGGCTTGTCATCCCGCGAGTCCTTTCGATCGGATGCGAGGGGGGATGCCTCGTACTACCACGAGCGGGCGAGTATCGAGGTTCCCGGTGAGCTGGTAACGGGGAATCCAAGTGAGACCTCGTGCCCCGTTCGATAGGGGTCGACTGTAGCCCGGAGGCGATCTCATAAAGCATGGGTGCTCAGTCTGCAGGAGTGCCGGGTCCATTCGATAGGACCCGGTGGCTCGATGCCTCCCTCCGAGGGGATCTCACTGCACGTTGAGCTCCCCGCCTTGGATACACGTGAGGGGCCTCGAGGGCTTGGCCCTTGAGTGATGCCGCGAGTGGCGCCCCTTGGTGTCCCTGACTCGGGTGCTCGAAGCCGGCTGTCGAACCCTCTTTCGTCGAGGGCCAGCCTTCGCTGCTGCGAGACTTAGGGCCGGGGCCCGTTTTTGGGTGCCCGAAGCCGGCTGTCGAACCCTTTTCGAGGGCCAGCCTTCGCTGCTTCGAGACTTAGGGCCGGGGCCCATTTTTTACTTCCGGAAGAAGCCTTCGTCGCATGGAATCCTTCCGCCCGTTGGGCGTGCCTTTTTAGGCGGAAACCGTCAGCGAGTGGAGATCGTGGCGCCGGGGCGACGGGCGCGAAGTTGGAGCGGCGGCCTCGGAGGGCCCCGGTAGAGCGGAGCGAGTACAGAGTCGCCGCGTGTTCCCTGCATCCGGCTCGAGACGTAGTTAGGTGGGCGCATTAAATGCTATGCGGTTACCTTTTTACGTCGTGGGAGACCCCGTCCGTCGGGGTTTCCCCTTATAAATATTGAGAGAAGGGAAAAGGAACTCTTTGCCTTGCCTTTGCCTTCACCGCCGCCGTAGCCTTCACGCGCCCTCTCCTTCGAGCTAGTCGATTGGGGATTTTTCGGCTGCCCGTCCGCCGCTTGAACCCGCGCCGCGCCACCGCCATGGCCGCCCAGACACAGGCGCTGCCGGCCGAAGACTGGAGCCCGTCGAAGGTGACGCAGAGCGAGATGGACTCGTTGGTGGCCCAGGGGCTTCTGCGCCCCAACCCGGAGGAGGGACCCGCGTGGTGGGTTATCCCGTCGGCGGAGCACCGGGAGCCGCACCCGCCGGAGGGGTACGTGGTGAGCTTCACGCGCTACCACCGTATGGGGCTCGGCGTCCCGCCGAGCCGCTTCATGCGGGGGCTGGCCCACCACTTCGAGGTGGAGCTGCAGCACTTCTCCCCCAACTCCATCTCGCACGCCGCCATATTCGCCGCGGTGTGCGAGGGGTACCTGAAGATGGAGCCGCACTGGGAGATGTTCGTCCATCTCTTCCGGGGCGAGCTCTTCATCAAGGCCCTAAAGCCCAGCGGGAGGCGGCTCGTGCGCATGGGCTCCCTGGCCATCACTGCGAGGGCTGGGACCTCGTCGGCCAACGTCCCTCGTGAATACCTGCGATACAAGCTTTCCACCAACCAGGCCGGGTGGGACGACCATTGGTTCTATCTGCGGAATGAAGATGGTCTCTTTCCGCAGTACACCGGCAGAGTCCTCGCTCAACGCCCGGAGAAGTGGACCTGGGGCGTCGCGGCGGACAGGCAACGCCACCTGGCCCCGCTGATGAAGATGATGAAGACGCTGGTGGATGAGAAGAAGTTGACCGTGCAAGCGGTCATTTGGGCGTTCCACCAGCGAAGAGTTCTCCCGCTGGCGGACCGCCCCCTTCTTATGCACGAGATGGGGCCGGAGGCCGAGCTCGAGGCGCTTAATCGATCGAGGATGGCCGAGGAGAGGCTGTCCCGGAACGAGGGCGTCTCCCGGGTGTCAATCACGATTCAGGGGCCGTTCACCCCCGAGTACACCCACCGGGTCGCCATGGCACCCGACGAGGGGTGTCTCGACCTGGTGAGCCTCCCTCGAGCTGAGCTGTTCTGAGCCCCCTCCCCCTTTCTCCTCCTTCGAACCTTTTGCATTCTTCTTGTGGTTTGTCTCGTCACGCTTCTTCTTTTTTCAGGGGGCGTTTACTTGTCGCGCGTCGAGGCCCCCGGTGAGGGAGGACGCCGCGGATACTCAGGTGAGGCGCCTTTCTGCTCAGAAAGACAAGGAGAGCAAGGATGCCAGGAAGAAGAAAGAGAAAAACAAAAACCTGCGTCGCTTGGCTCGGGAGCAGAGGCTGGCGAAGGCTCGTCGCAACCGTCAGCCTGGAGACGGGTCCCCCGAGCTGAGCTCCTCGAGCTCGGAGGAGGAGAGCGATGATGAGGAGGAGAGCGACGACGAGGGGATGGATGCGCGCCTGAGGCGCGCGGGGGTCGTCGATGACAGGGCTGACCGCTCCTCTGTGCAGGAGGGTATACTGGAGGTCCCCGCTGCGAAGGGACCGCGCAGGACGCAGCCGCGGAAGGCGGCGCCGATCCCCGCCTCGTCAGGGGCCCAAGGTCCGTCGAGCTCTGCGCCGGCCGTGCCCCCGGTCGCGAGGAAGCCCCGAACCCGGAGCGCCTCTGCCACAGCACCAATGGAGGCCGCCCCCGTGTCTGCCCAGGCGGGAGGTCTCGAGAGGGGTCGAGCCTCGAGGGGCAGTGACCCCATCGGGAGGGGCTCCGGGTCCGACCGCCGCAAGCTATCGAGGTCGGGGTCGAGCCCGCGGAGGAGCGGGCGCCAGGAGGAGGTGTCGAGCCCGCGCCACCACGAGCGTCGGGGAGGGAGCCCCCGGGCGCCTCGTGCCCAGGGGCGGGAGCGCCCCCAGAGTCCATCGCCGTACCGCCGCCGGGACACAGAAACAGACGCGGGAGGGCGCGACCGCCAGCGCGAGCGCCGGAGCAAGACCCGCAGCCCGCGTCGGGGCGGGCGCCGCGATGACAGCACGAGGGAGGTGCGGTCGCCCTCCCGCGATGCGGGGCGGAAGGAGGGATCCCCCTCGAGGTCGAGCCACGGGAGGCGTCGGGAGCCCTCCCCCCATCCCAGCCCCGTGGAGACGGCCCAGGCGCAGGGCTCGAGCCGCGGGGTCGGCTCGAAGCCCCTGAGTGGGTCCGGCGATTCCGGGAAGAAGCCCAGCCGCCGCTTTGGGTGAGTAATTTTCTTGGACTTCGTCGGCAGCGAGGCTTTACCTCTTTACTTTTGATGACGCATGCCGTCTCTGGTTTCTCAGGGGGAAGCGCTCCTACCAGGAGGTGGACCTCGCTTCGTCCAAGCGGGCCAAGACCTCGAGCCCCATCGAGGCACAAGCACCTCGAGGTATGGCACCTTCCTCCGCTAGAGAAGCCGCTTGGCTGGAGAAGGCTCGAGCTGCCGTGGCTCGAGGAGGCCAGATGATCATCGCAAATTTTGGTGAGGCCGTCGCCATCGACCGCAGGGGTCGAGGCACTCTTCCTGGTTCTGATATCACTGTCATCTCGTATTGCAGGGGCCTCAGCTCATGGCATCGAGCCCGCCACTACCATATCCACTGAAGCGCTGCCTCCTCCCCCTCCTCCTCCTCCCGCGATGGTGCCAGCTGGGAGCGCCACCCTTCCCCCCACCACGACGGCTGTTCCGGGGGAAGCGCCTGGGGCGAGCACGGCCCCGCCGGTGTCTGGGGCTGAGGAGACTGCGCCCCTCGAGGCCCCGACCGACACGAGCCGGGCTGCGGCGGAGGGAAAGGGGGGAGAGGAGTTGGCGGAGGAGGAGCCGACGGTGGAGGACCTCCTGAACGAGCTGGAGCAGGGGCCGCTCCTCGCCGCGGGCTCGATGATGGTGGAGGCGCCCGAGGCGCCGGCTAGCGCCGACAAGGCGCCGGAGGGCCCGGCCAGGGAAGAGCCGGGGCTCGTGCCGTCGGGCGGCGGGCCGCAGTCGGGGCAGCTCGGGGCGGAGAAGGATCTGCCCGACATCGAGCTTGACCGACCAGTATGGCCGTTTCCCGATGCGCCGAGCCCGTCCCTCGCCATGGTCTCCGTCGAGCAACCGGTCCAGCGGGGGGCCCCACGCGAGGTGCGGTCCATCTTCCGGGAGGTGGCCGGGCTTATGGCGGAGGCGGAGTGGTCCTGCTCTGAGGAGGCGGGCCGGTCCGCACAGGTGTCGGCCGCCCTCGCGAGGGCTGAGGCGGAGCTTCGAGATCTCCGCGCTGAGCTGAGCCGGAACGCGCAAATGGCGAGCCGGCTCAACGAGGCGGAGGCGGAGGTCCGGGCGGCTCGAGGTGAGGTCACTCGATCCAAGGAGGAGGCCGCCGCCGCTCTCGAAGCGTCGAGGAAGGAGGCCGCGGACGCCCGAAGCGAGGCCACCTCCGCCCGGGCTGAAGCCGAGGCGGCGAAGCAGGAGGCCGCTGACGCCCGTGGCGAGGCCGCCGCCGCCCGAACCGCAGCGGAGGCGGCAAGAAAAGAGGCCGAAGACGCCGAGATTGGTGTCGCCACCGCCCGAGCTACCGAGGGGGCGGCGCGGCAGGAGGTGATCTGCAAGGATCTGGCCCTTGCGGAGGCGGGCCGGCTGATCGAGGACCTTAGGTCCGACAGGCTCCTCACGCTGGCCGAGAAGCGCAGGCTTGAGCAGCGTGCTGAGGGCCTGACCAGCGACCTCGCCGCACTGGGGCAACATTGCGACGGTGAGGCTTACACCTTGTTCTTGTTTGGGTCTCGAAGTTTTTTGTTACGCCGCAGTCTCACTCTTCCTTGTTCGTTGCGCAGGGGTCGAGAAGACGGTCGAGGAGCTCCGCGGGACGAACCAGGCTCTCTTGGACCAACTCCAAGACGAGACGATGGTGGCGGAGCGGGCTCGCACCTCCATCGACCGGCTTGGCCCCATGTGGGGTGCTCCGCCAGTGGCTGCGGCAGAAGGTGCAGTGGCCCGAGGCGACGCATTGGTCGACGCCTTGTGCTTCTTCGACGCAGCGGCGCGGGACCGTGTCCGGCAAGCTCTCCATCATGGCGTCAAGCAGACGCTCGCGATTGTCCGCTCCGGCTTCCGCTTCCCGGTCCACGTTGTCGCCAATGGCTTCATCGAGATCGAGGGGAAGGACGAGGAGTGGAACAACCGCCGTGTCGACAAAATCTTGGAGAAGATGGAGAGGCCGGGGACGTCGCTCGCGAAGATCTTCGAGGAGGACGTGCTGCCTCCTGACGCCAGCAGCGGTGTCGAGGACCCTCCTCCCTCTAGCTCGGGTGTCGAGGCTGAGCCCGCCATGGAAGACCTCGGGGAGGAGTATCGGACCGACGAGGACTGAGGCCTGCGTGCCAAATTTGGGCGTCGAGGCCCTTGTAAGAATTTTATGACATGAATGAGGGTACGTCGAGACCCGAATGTATATATATGACTTGCTATTAAAAGAGTTGTTTTCTTTTCAAATGCGTTTGACCACTTCTCTTTGTTGCAAGCTCGAGTTTCTGCTAGCTTAGTCTGTGTTCCTTCGATACGTCGCGAGCTCCTCGAGGGGAGGCGTAGGTAGGGTACCGTAGCCCGGGGGCGTAGGTGGCCGTCTACGTCGACGCCTCCCGACCCTTGGAGGCTCGAGGTTTTTTAGGATTTAGACGTCGCTAGTTCACTCGAGGCACGAGTCGAGACGAGGGTCGAATTTTTGAAAAGAAAACGCGCTTTTTCCGGAGTCTGGGGGGGGGGGTTCCCCCTGTCAGCCCCCGAGGGAGGCTCGACCCTGAGCAAGGCAGGGTCGAGGCTACCTTAAGTTGCTAAGTAAAAATGAATGACAGTGCGCGAGTTTGTTCATTCATGTTTGACATGTTTGTACAAAGCAACAAAATGAACAAGGCCTCGAGGCCTTTAAGGGTAGAAGCGACGTAGCTGAGATATGTTCCACGCGTTCGCCAGGATGCTGCCTTGGTCGTCGTAGAGCTTGTATGTTCCTGGCTTGAGCACTTCAGCTACGGTGTATGGGCCTTCCCACGGAGGGGTGAGCTTATGGCGCCCTCGATTATCTTGCAGCCGTCGAAGCACGAGGTCCCCCACCGCTAGGTCCCTTTTGCGCACGTGCTTGTCGTGGTAGCGTCGAAGTGTTTGCTGGTAGCGTGTGGAGTTGATGAGCGCCACGTCTCGGGCCTCCTCGAGCTGGTCCTTGGCGTTGGCAAGCCTCTCGTCGTTGTTTTGCTCGTTGTAGGCTCGAAGTCGAGGGGAGCCGTACTCGAGATCCGTAGGCAAGACTGCCTCGGTGCCGTAGGTTAGGAAAAATGGAGTGAACCCGGTGGCTCGACTCGGCGTAGTCCTGAGGCCCCACGGTACCGAGGGGAGCTCTGCGGCCCACCCCTTTCCGAAATTTTTGAGGGTCTTGAACAGCCTCGGCTTCAGCCCATGGAGTATCATGCCGTTGGCGCGCTCGACCTGCCCGTTGCATTGAGGGTACGCAACCGAGGCCCAGGTCACGCGAATGCCGCTGTCGTCGCAGAAGTTGGTAAACTTTTTGCCCGTGAATTGGGTGCCATTGTCGGTGATGATGACGTTAGGCACCCCGAACCGGTACATGATGTCTGCGATGAACTCGACGGCTTTCTCGGAGGTGGGGTCACCTATGGGCTTGGCATCGATCCATTTGGTGAATTTGTCGATGGCCACGAGCACGTGCGTGTACATTCCGGTTGTCATCTTGAGGGGACCCACGAGGTCGAGCCCCCAGACGGCAAACGGCCAAGTAATGGGGATCATCTGCAGGGCGTGCGCGGGCTGGTGCGTTTGCTTGGCGTAGAATTGACACCCATGGCATGCTCGGACCAAGCGCTTGGCGTCCCCAATGGCGGTCGGCCAATAGAAGCCTTGACGGAAGGCGTTCCCCACCAGGGTCCTTGGTGCTGCGTGGTGGCCGCAAGCCCCCGAGTGCATGTCGTCGAGGAGCTTGCGTCCTTCTTCGAGGGGGATGCAGCGCTGAAGGATTCCTGATGGGCTTCGTCGGTACAGCTCTCGTTCGTCGCCGTAGATGACGTAGGTCTTGGCCCTTCGAGCAATGCGTCGGGCCTCTGTCTTATCCTCCGGTAGCACGCCTTGCGTCAAGTAGTCGAGGAACGGCGTCCGCCAGTCGAGGGGTCGTGATGACGAAGTGGTGGGTGCGTCGATTTGCATCGCCTCAACGGATGTCGAGGGGTCAGTCCCGAGGGGTGGCGTTGAAGGTCGAGCCCCCGTGTCTGGCTCGAGGGGTGGCGTCGAGGGGCCAGCCCCCGTGTCTGGCTCGATGGGTGGCGTCGAGGGGCCAGCCCCCGAGCCGATTTTGATGGATGGCTCGAAGACGTCCCTCGAGAAAACATCTAGTGGAACCGTGCCGCGTGTGGATGCCATCTTTGCCAGCTCATCTGCGGCCTCGTTGTACTTTCGAGCTATGTGGTTAAGCTCGAGGCCGTAAAACTTATCTTCCAGCTTGCGCACCTCCCCGCAGTATGCCTCCATCTTGGGATCGATGCAGCTTGAAGCCTTCATAACCTGGTTGATGACGAGCTGTGAGTCTCCTCGGGCGTCGAGGCGCCGGACCCCGAGCTCGAGGGCGATGCGCAGCCCATTGACGAGGGCCTCGTATTCGGCGACGTTGTTGGAGGCGGGGAAGTGCAAGCGTAGCAGGTAGCGCATGTGGACTCCGAGGGGTGAGATGAAGAGCAGGCCTGCGCCTGCCCCCGTCTTCGTGAGGGATCCGTCGAAGTACATGGTCCAGAGCTCGGCTTGAATCTGCGCCGGCGGGAGCTGAGTGTCGGTCCATTCAGCAACGAAGTCCGCCAACGCTTGCGACTTGATGGCCTTTCGCGGGGCGTAGGTGATGGTCTCCCCCATTAGTTCGGCGGACCACTTGGCGATGCGCCCTGTGGCCTCCCGATTGTTGATGATCTCACCGAGGGGGAAGGACGACACCACCGTTACGGGATGAGCGAGGAAGTAGTGCTGGAGCTTGTGCCTTGTGACGATGATGCCGTAGAGCAGCTTCTGGATGTGCGGATACCGGACCTTGGTCTCGGAGAGTACCTCACTGGTGAAGTACACCGGTCGTTGGACCGGCAATGCATGACCCTCCTCGTGCCTCTCGACGGCTATGACCGCGCTGACCACCTGAGTGGTTGCGGCCACATAAAGGAGGAGAGGCTCGGGGGAATCGCCACCCTGGGCTGGTCGTGGTGGCACGAGAATTGGCGCGGAAGTCAGCAACCCCTTCAACTTGGTTAAGGCTTCCTCGGCTTCGACAGTCCACGCAAAGCGCTCCGTCTTCTTCAGCAGGCGGTAGAGTGGTAGTGCCTTTTCCCCTAGCCTCGAGATGAATCTGCTGAGAGCGGCTAGGCAGCCTGTCACTTACTGTACACCCTTGAGGTCTCGAATTGGGCCCATCCTCGTGACTGCTGAGATTTTTTTGGGGTTAGCCTCGATCCCCCGTTGTGAGACAATGTAGCCAAGTAGCATGCCCCGAGGCACACCAAAGACACATTTCTCGGGGTTGAGCTTTACATTCTTGGCCCGGAGGCACCCGAACGTGGTCTCGAGATCGCTGATGAGGCTCCCGACTTTCCTGGTTTTAACCACGATGTCATTGACGTAGGCCTCGACGGTTTTGCCTATGTGTTCGCCAAAGATATGCTGCATGCAGCGTTGGTACGTTGCCCCGGCATTTCGAAGGCCGAAAGGCATTGTAACGTAGCAATACATACCAAAAGGCGTAACGAAAGAAGTGGCGAGCTCGTCGGATTCTTTCATCCTAATCTGGTGGTAGCCGGAATACGCATCGAGAAATGAAAGTACTTCACACCCCGCAGTGGAATCGACAATCTGATCAATTCTAGGCAAAGGAAATGGAACTTTTGGACATGCTTTATTCAGACCAGTGTAATCTACACACATCCGCATTTTTCCATTCTTTTTCCTAACTAGCACAGGGTTAGCTAGCCACTCTGGGTGAAATACCTCCTTGATGAATCCGGCCGCCAAAAGCTTATGCACCTCCTCGCCGATGATCCTGCGCTTTTCCTCGTCGAAGCGGCGCAGGCGTTGCTTCACCGGTCTGGACCCGGCCTGGATCTCCAAGGCGTGCTCGGCGACTTCCCTCGGTATGCCCGGCATGTCCGAGGGGCTCCATGCAAACATGTCGATGTTCGCGCGGAGAAAGTCGACGAGCACTGCTTCCTATTTGGGCTCGAGGTTGGCACTGATGGTCAACGTCTTGCCATTGGTCGAGGTCGGGTCGACGGGTACCTGCTTGGTGTGCTCAGCCGGCTCGAAGGTGCAGGCGTGGCGCTTTGCTTCTGGGGCCTCCTCGGTGGCCAAGGCTGCCAAGGCCTCGAGCGAGTCGAGGTGGACGTTGGCCTCCCCACGCTCGACGCACTCCACGTCGCAGTGGTACGCGTGCTCGTAGGAGGTGTCGACGGTGATGACCCCTTTTGGCCCCGGCATCTTGAGCTTCAAGTACGTGTAGTTGGGAACCGCCATGAACTTGGCGTAGCCTGGCCGGCCGATGATGGCGTGGTAGGTCCCTTGGAAGCCGACCACCTCGAAGGTGAGCGTTTCCCGGCGGAAGTTAGCCGGCGTGCCAAAGCAAACTGGCAGGTCGATGCGCCCGAGGGGGTGGGCTTTCTTCCCTGGTACTACTCCGTGGAACCCCCCGACGCTGGGTCGCAGCTGACCCTCTGAAATCCCCAGAAGGTCGAGTGTCTCGAGGTATATGATGTTGAGGCTCGAGCCCCCATCCATCAACACCTTGGAGAACCGTACGTCGACGATAACGGGGTTGACGACGAGGGGGTACGCCCCCGGGTTTATGACACGGTCCGGGTGGTCGTCATGGTCGAACGTGATCGGCGCATCGGACCAGTCAAGATACCGGGGGGCGTCGTGGCAGAGTGCAAAGACCTCCCGGCACTCCTTCTTTCTTTCTCGAGCCGAGAGCCCGACGGTCGGCCCCCCGTAGATCATGTAGCAGTCGCGCACCGGGGGGAAGTCGCCGTCCGCGTCCCCACCGTCGCGTTGATTAGTATTCTTGCCCTTAGGCGCGTCTTCTCTCTTATCGCCGAGCTTGGAGTAGTAGCCTTTCAACAGTCGGCAGTCTTTTAACTTGTGATTTACGGGGCCCCTGTGATAAGTGCAGGGGTCCTCGAGCATCTGGTCGAAAACAGCCCCGTCAGGGGGGCCTCGGGGCTTCTTAGGCTCGAGGTCGCCTGTGAGCACTTCTTCGTCGTCGTCGTCATTGGCGTCGCGCTTCGCCTTCTGACCTTTGCGCTTGTTCTTCTTCTTTTTGTTGCTGTTATTGTCGTCGTTCTTGGCGTCGTTGCCTTTGTTCGTGACCTCCGACGCGGCCACCGCCTTGCCTTTGTCCGCGGAACGGCCAAAGAAGGCCCCTACTGCCTCGTCACCTGAGGCAAAGCTGGTGACACGATCCATCAGGTCCTCGACCGTCCCGGGACGGTAGCGTCCTAGCTCATGGACTAGTTCTTGGCATGTCGTGCCCACGAGGAACGCTGAGATGACGTTCTCATCAGGCACGTGGGGGAGCTCGAGGCGCTGCTTCGAGAACCGTCGAGCAAATTCGCGGAGGGGCTCGTTCGCCGCCTGCCTGCAACGCCGTAGATCCCAGGGGTTGCCTGGGCGCACGCACGTCCCCTTGAAATTCTCGTCGAAGACCCTAACTAGGTCGGCCCAGTCGTCGATCCGATCCGGCGGGAGCCCCTCGAGCCACCGACGGGCGGTGTCCGAGAGGTAAAGTGGGAGTTGGCGTATGATCACACGGTCGTCGTTCTTCGCTCCGCCCAGTTGGCAGCCTAGGCGGAAGTCCGAGAGCCAGAGCTTGGGCTCGACCTCCCCGTCATACTTCACGATGTTGGTCGGCGGTCGGAAGCGGTCGGGGAGGGTTGAGCTGCGGATGGCCCGGCTGAAGACTCTGGGGCCCGGGGGCTCGAGGGCTTGCCGGTCCTCGTCGCTGTCGTAGCGCCCCCCTCGATGGGCGCTATAGCCATGCTCCTGGGCCCCCTTGTCCTTGCGCCGGCGGTTGATGTCGTTGCGGGCGTCGTTGGGGTCTCGAGGTGGCCGGTTGTCGATGATCCGTTCGCGGACTGGCTTAGCTCGAGAGGCGTCCGGCTGGTGGACGGATGCCTCGCGCTCGTTGCGGGGCGTGTCCGCCGGCTTCCCCGAGGCGGCTCCGCGCCGGCGTGACGCCGAGCTCTCGGCTTGCTGCACAGCGGCTGTCTCGAGGAGGTTCTTCATTTCCCCAAGCATGCGCCTGGCGTCAGGGTTGGAGACGGCGGGCAGATCCCGGAGCAGCATTGCCGCCGCCACCACGTTCTGTCCCGCTCGCGGGAAACGCACCTCGGGGCGTGCTGGCGCCCCGTCCTCGAGGATCTGCCGGTGGACCTCTCGAGCTCGGCCACGAGCGCCAACACCTCGAGGCTGGGCTGGTTCTTGTGCTAGGGTTTTCTCGAGCTGCAGCAGGCGTTGTCGGTCCTCCTCGGCCTTGGCGATGGCCTCCCGCAGTTGCGCGAGCTGCGCCACTCGGTCGTCGCTGTGCTGGGATGGTGCAGCCGGTGCCGGGGGTTCGTTCCTCCCGTGAACACGCGACCCGCCTGCCGTAGCCACGTCTCTGGGCCCTTCGAGGTTGAGCGCCAGCCTGCCATCGTCGCCCTCGTCCTCGGTGTCGCATATGACCCCCTCGAGTTGGAAGCACTCCCTGGTGGGATCCCAGAGGTCGGGGTCGTGGTAGTCGTATTCGTCGGAGTCGGAGCTGGTGATGCCGCGCCGCCTTGGCTCGTGCCGGGGCTGCAGCTCGCGGTACCACTCCCCGAAGGTGGCTGGACGAGGTGGCCCGACGACTCGTGAGAGGCCGCGGTCGACACGTGCGGGGTGGACAATCTCCAGGTTGGCCATGGCCTGCAGCAGCACGCCCGGGCGTTCCTCCTGCTCCGCCGGCTGTCGGCCCCGACTGCTCTCGTTGAGCTGGCGGGCGTAGGCTGCCGCGGAGCCGTCGAGGCTGAACGGGTACTGGCGGCGTCGAGCGCGGTACACCCCGTGCGGGAGGAGGCTGAGCGGCGTCGACGGTGCGCGGCTCGGAGGCCTCTGGCCTGGCTCCTGGTCCGTGCGCATGATGAACGCGAAGTCGCTGGGCGGGCGCGGGCGCGCCCGGGAAGTCTCCTGCCGTGCGCCGGGCAAGCTCCTCCTTGGGAACCCCGCGCCGGGCGCGGGGAGGTGGGTGTATGCCGCCGGCACCGCCTGTGCCTGGCGACGATGATGACGACGGCGCTGCTCATGGGGTGGCGACGCGTGATGGTGTGGACGACGTGCCATGCTCCTCGCACGGGGCGGCGTGACACGCCATCCACTCGGGCCCTCCATGGAGAGCAAGGTCAGCTCGTTGCCGTTGTCAGTGGCCAAGAACTCGAGGCTCCCGAACCAGATGACGGCACCGGCAGAAAACGAAGGAGTCGAAGCAGCCATCCAGGAAACGGCGAGAAACCGACTCGACACGCGAAGGCCCCTACCTGGCGCGCCAACTGTCGGTGTTTCGTACCCGGGGGTATGACACCAACGAGTAATATGATCGCGTGCTCTCTTCCTGGATGGTGATGCAAGATGACACAAGGATTTATCCTGGTTCGGGCAAAGAAGGCCCTACGTCCAGCGAGGGAAGAGGTTCTTGTATTACTTGCACCTAAGTGCTTGTACAGGGGCGAATACAAGCTCAGCGAGCGTGGACCGGAGTCCGGACTTGAGTGTGTGGGTGTGTGTGGGTGTTCTAACGTGCCTGTAACCGGCCGAATGAGGGCCCTGGCGTCCCCTTTTATAGGGCAAGGGGAGGCCAGAGTTACACAAGGGTATTGCATGTGTCGGAGTGTATTGTATCCCTTACGAAGGAGGGTAGGAACCCTGTCTTGTCGAAGACATTGTAGCCGACGTGGGCATTGCTGTTGAAGCGTCCTTGAAGCGTGGCCTCCATCCCGGGCGCGGACGTGGAGGCGTGGCGAGGTGGAAGCCGTACAGCACCCATCCCGGAACGTACAGGACGCGGCGGGGTCCCTCCGGGTCTTGGGGTACCTGTCCTCCAATAGCATGAAAGTAGTTAGGGCTCGAGGGCCGCGGAGCCGGCCTCGAGGCGGCGCCTACGGGGGGCTCGAGTCCCCGTAGGTATGGGCAAGTCCCGCGAAAATTGATTGAGCGGCAGGCATCCGGGCCTCGAGGCGTGGCTTGGACGTGCCACAGTGTAGGGCGTGGGTTAACAGTGCCTCACTGGTGCCTTTTCGCCCATACTTACGGTGAAAACGAGACTTGACTCTGCCCTAGTTCACTGTGGTGCACGTTGGGTTGCAGAGGACGTGACTGGAGTAGGTGGATGTATTAAATGCGCGGTATGGGGCTGGCATCCGATGTCTGCACCGCTCGAGGGAGGCATAAAGCGTCTCGAGGGATAGGCCGCTGTGCCAGAGAGGCTCGAGGTCCCCGCGTGGGGTCTCGAGGTGTGGTATTCGGCTGTGAGGGGCTCGAAGGGTAGGGGAGCGCTTGCCCGAGGCCTGACGCGGAGGGCTCGGGCGAGACGGAAAACGATCGCTTCGCCCGAGGCCTGGCTTGGAGGGCTCGGCTCGGTGGGCCAGCGTTGTAGGCCTCGGGGGGTCGGCTTTTTAGGGGGTTAGACTAGTTAGGTCCGCTATTTAACCGGTGTTCCAGGTTTACCCGATTTGTTTGTGTTGATTGGGGGTACCCCTTTTGCGGGCCCCCGACACAACTGGATATGGTTATATTATTGATTGATAGATTCAAGTGAGTGCTCTAGTACAGGTGAAAAACCTAGAATTAAGGAATAAGTCTAAAAATGGCCGCTCGTCATTATCATCAATTACCTCTTATCTGAAATTGAGCTTTTCGCAACTAAAAGATCCCAGCTCCACCCAAAAGACCTTGCATACCCTTGGAGTCTTTATTTTCAGTTGGACGGGTAAGTCTAGCTGAGTACATTCCCGTACTCAGGGTTTATCCCGTTGTTGCAGATGGCCAGGTCTACTTCGGCTATTGTAAGCACTGCCTCTACCCAGTGGAAGGTGATGAGGAGTAGGCCCAGGGCAGGGTCGTCCAGAAGCTTCCCTTTTTCTTTTGCTGGTCTGAGACTATTGGTGGCACATTATCTTAAAAAGGAGGAGTGAGTCGTGTTGAGTGGGTTTTATCAAACAATGTTTACTTGGACCACACGTGTGCTGGTCGTGTTTTAAACTACTTCAGCTTCCGCACTTTTAGAATTCAGTATTGTAATAACTCTGTTTTAAATTCCGCACTCTGGTGTTAAATTCGGTTTCGTTTTCGCTGAGATGTATCTTTACGAATGTAATCCTTGAACGATGCGATCCTGTATGATGTACGGTGATAGAAATCCTTCGAGATTTCCGGACTACCGGGGTTATATGGGATCAAGTATGAGTTGAAGTCAGACCGATTTGGCTAAGACAGTACTTGAACTCTTATAATCAGGACGGTTCCACCACAGCTGGTATCGGAGCATGGTTCAAGTGGTTACCTCCGTATAGAGCTATTTTCGAACTAAATGGGTATTTCAAAACTATTTTCAAAATTATTTTTGATTACTAAGTGTGCCCAGTCTCGTCCTTAAGCCCTATACTAGGATTCGGGTGGCTTAACTGCTAATAGGGTTCAGGGTTTTGCTTCATGCTGGATCTTTATTTGCTGGTCCATTCTCGGGGAAAAGAGAATGCGTCGATCGTGAAAACATGCATAAAATGATTTTGTGAGATATGAGAGCATGACCGTCCAACCGTCGGTCTAGGAGAGAGTTCTTATACCAAGTATGTGCGAGCTCCACGCGGACACATACGAGGGTATCAATGTTTTCAAGGGTGTTTTCTATGTTGGTGCATGGTGTTTAGTGTTGGCTTCTATGTATTTTGCGCATATTGGCCAATACTCAATTGTTTTATCATTGGGAATTGCTTTGGGCTGAAATGAATCTTCTGCAGGTACACTAACTGTGCGACCGAGTAGAACGTGTAGATAACGCATGAGAGATCGTTCTTGCCACCGACTAGAACGTTAGGACTTACGAGTCGTTATTAGTGAGTGCGAACGTAAGAACGATCATGCATCATGTTTAAATTCTTGCATTTACATTACCTTCCCTTAAATTAAAAGTTGTCTCCTTTATATAAAAATTTGCCAACTTAATATCCGTCTCACGAGAGTTCGAAACCCCTTTTGTTTCCACAGATGGCCCGGACTAAGCTGACCGCTCGCAAGGCCACCGGAGGCAGAGGAGTTCCGCGTCACCGCTTGGCCACCAAGCTGACCCGGAAGACGTTCTTGTCCTACTTTGGCTTGCCGACTATCCTTTGGAGGATTCTGCAGGCCGTGGGCTATGAGGAAGGACAGGAGCCCAGGTACTCGTGGCAGAAGGAGATCTACGGGCAGGATTCCTTGGTCATGGTGGAGATCAAGGTCAAAGCCTTGCCTGCCAAGCCCCACTGGACAGGGTGGACAGAGATCACCAGAGGCACCTGTGCCATGGATGGAGCCAACAGGGCAGCATACCTAGTGCTGAAGGATATCATCGCCCGCTTCCCCGCCGACCTGGCAAGTGCGATGGCAGGAGTGTTTCCCCGTGGATCACTTTTCCCATTGCGCTGGAAGTAGACTTCGGAGTCAGTCTTGACAGGGAGCCCAGAGGAGAGGTTCTACTGTGAGACGCCTGCGATGAGCGCCACCGGAGCTTTGTTGGGTGTATGTGAGAGTTTGGAGCACAATCTCGGGAGGGTGTCCTTCACCCTCATAGCCACCTACCAGAGCAAGAGGAAGCTACAGGAGGACTTCGACGCTGAGGTTGCTCGTCTGCAGGAGAGGATTCAGCAGCTCACTCTGGAGCGTGACGACGCCCGCACCACAGCAGCAGCACAGTCCACTGCCAGGACAGTTGCAGAGCAGATGCACCTGACTACCGCTCTTCAGAGGGATGAGGCCCGCACCGCGCTCGACCAGCTCAGAGAGGGAGCCCACCTGTTGATACAGCAGATCCACGGACAGCAGGCCTACATCGACCAGCTCCACGAGGTCGTCCATCAGATGCATCACGCCGCACAGGAGGCCGCCGCCCCAGCCGCTGCCGAGGTTCCCGCCGCCGAGGCCCAGGATCCCCAGGACGGAGAGGTCCTTGGTCCCGACGCCCCTCTGGAGGAGGATCACGCTGACGAGCCGATGATCGACATCGACGCAGAGGACGCCGCATCCCCTGCTTGAGACCCCTGAGCGCTAGTTTGTTAGGGATCGTTTCCTTTTGTGTAGCTTGAGCTTGCTCGCTAAGTGATGTAACACCCTAAACATGTGCTGGTTTTATGTTAAAATGTTTTATGGCATGTAAGCTTTTGGACAAAGTCCGGACTTCGATCCGGCATCTTTCATGGAAATCCGTCGTTTGCATGTCTAATTTTGAGCGATTATTTTGTGATGTTGTATGGAGATGAGTAATTATACTTGGTCGTGTGCTAAATTTTCGAATTATGTACAGCGCAGTATTTATTCATGTTCGATGTGACATGACCTAATGATTGCTTATTAATGGGATATGCAGATGCCGGCACACACTCGCAGCCAGCGTGGGCAGGGGGCAGGACAGGAGGAGAATCTGCCACCTCCCCCACCGCCGCCGATGACGCCGGAAGCATTCTTTGGCCAGTTCTTGGGTAGCCAAAGGAATATGGAGGAAATGCAGAGGAACATGGAGGCCACCCTCCGCAATATCGCTAACAACACTGCGCAGCAGCACCATCAACGTCAAGGCCCGGAGCCCAACCAGTACAGCTCCTACCGTGACTTCTTGGAAACTCGCCCTCTTGTGTTCAAGGAAGCCACCGAACCGCTTGAGGCTGATGAGTGGCTCAACTCCATCACTCAGAAGTTCCGTTTGCTTCGTCTGACAGAAGAACTCAAGGCGGAGTACGCCGCCCACATGTTGGAAGGACCCGCAGGTCTGTGGTGGGCCCAGTATCGTGCATCCTTGCCTGCAAATGCACGTGTCACTTGGGATCAGTTCTCCACCGCTATGCGCAACCACTACATCCCTAGTGGTCTGATGGAAATGAAGATTGCAGAGTTCATGAGGTTGTCTCAGGGAACTAGGTCTATGTCCGAGTACCTCCACATTTTCAACAACCTAGCTCGCTACGCCCCAGACTTTGTTGATACTGAGGCCAAGAAGATCGCAAGCTTCAAACGTGGCATGAGTGCCACCATGCTTTCCAAGATGGGCAACAGTCACCGCACCACCTTCAGTGACTTCGTCAGTGACTGTCTCAATCAAGAGGCCAATGACATCCGGCTGGCAACAGAGACGTGCCGTCGTGCGAACGAAGGAGGTTCGTCTCAACAGAGGACCCCTTTCGGAGCACGTACCCCGTATCGCCCGCCTGTTACAGGAGCAAGATACCGTCCCCCACAGAGGAAGATCACCACCAACCGTCCCCGTCCCAGTTTTCAGAAGCCCTACACCGCCCCTATGATGCAGAACAAGAGCAAAGCAGGGAGTGCAGGAGGTTCCAAGACCCCATATGTGATTGGTCCATGCTATAACTGTGGTCAGACTGGACATCTATCACGTCAGTGCCCTCGCCCAAAGAAGCAGTACACTCAGCCCCCACCTCGTATGGGTCATGTGCATCACACCACCGTGGAAGAAGTGCCAGAAGGAGAGCCTGTCACCGCTGGTACGTTTCTTGTTAATCAATGCCCCGCAGTTGTGTTGTTTGATTCTGGAGCATCGCATTCTTTCATAAGTGAGAACTTTGTTTTGAGAAGTAACCTTGAGTTGATAGAGTTAGACCGGGGATATCAGATAAGTTCCGCCGGAGCTGTTCTCTCCGCGCGAAAAATGGCTAAAGGAGTGGAAATGACCTTTGGGAATAAGAAGGCCATAGTGGATCCTATCGTAATTCCTGGTCTAGGTCTGGATGTAATCTTGGGTATGGGTTGGATGAAACTCTGGAAAGTCAACCTTGATGTCGCAGAGCGTGTAGTTTCCATGGTTAGCCCTCGTAGTGGGTCTACCTTTCGGTTCAAGTTACCTCGAAACCCCCATGAGATCGGAGTGTTGCTCAATGTCACGGCAAAGCAGATAGCTGAGATCCCAATAGTGTGTGAGTTTCCAGATGTTTTTCCTGATGAGTTGCCTGGACTACCGCCAGATAGGGATGTGGAGTTTGCTATAGAGCTAATCCCTGGAACGGCACCCATATCTCGGAGACCGTATAGAATGCACGCTAAAGAGCTAGCAGAGCTTAAGGTTCAGTTGCAAGAACTTATGGATAAGGGTTTGATACGCCCTAGTTCGTCACCTTGGGGATGTCCCGCTATCTTTGTGAAGAAGAAGGATAAAACTTTAAGGATGTGTGTGGACTACCGACCGCTTAACGCAGTAACTATAAAGAACAAATATCCCTTACCCCGAATCAATGTCTTGTTTGATCAGTTGTCAAAGGCGAAAGTATTCTCCAAGATCGGCCTGAGGTCAGGATACCATCAGATTAAGATCAGAAGAGAGGATGTACCAAAGACAGCTTTCTCTACCAGATACGGACTCTATGAGTATTTAGTTATGTCTTTTGGATTGACCAATGCACCGGCACATTTCATGTACCTGATGAATTCGGTCTTCATGCCAGAGTTGGATAAGTTTGTTGTAGTGTTCATCGATGACATCTTGGTATACTCTGAAAATGAGAAGGATCATGCTGAGCATCTCCGAGTCGTTCTAACCCGGTTTAGAGAGCACAAGTTGTATGCTAAGTTCAGCAAGTGTGAGTTTTGGTTGAAGAAGGTACCTTTCCTTGGTCATGTCCTTTCCGAGGAAGGAATCTCTGTGGACCCTTCTAAGGTACAAGAAGTTATGGATTGGCAAGCACCCACTACCGTACATGAGGTACGCAGCTTTTTGGGTTTGGCCGGATACTACCGTCGGTTCATTCCGGATTTTTCGAGAATAGCCAAGCCTATGACCCGTTTAACGCAGAAAAACAAGAAGTTCGAATGGACTCCAGAGTGTGAAACAGCTTTTCGCACTCTGCGAACGCTGTTGACATCCGCACCTGTTCTGGCTCAGCCAAACTTGGAGGAACCTTTTGATGTGTTTTGTGACGCATCCAAGATTGGACTCGGATGTGTACTCATGCAAAATGGAAGAGTTATCGCCTATGCTTCTCGTCAGTTGAGACCGCACGAAGAGAATTACCCCATTCATGATTTAGAGTTAGCAGCCGTCGTGCATGCGCTCAAGATTTGGAGGCATTATCTTATGGGAAACCTATGTTATGTGTACACGGATCATAAAAGTCTGAAATATATCTTCACCCAGCCAGAGTTGAACATGAGGCAGAGAAGATGGCTGGAGTTAATTAAGGATTACAACCTTGAAGTGCATTACCACCCCGGAAAAGCAAACGTTGCAGCCGATGCCTTGAGTCGCAAGACTCATTGCAACTCCCTACAACCACTTTTGGAAGATGGATTTAACCTTATGCACCCCGTTCTGGTGAACAACATCACTCTTCAGTGTACCTTGGAAAGTGACGTCATCGAGAAACAAAAGACCGATGAAGAGATCTGTCAGATTAAGAAGAGGATGGAAACCAGTAGTTCATTGAACTTCAGGACTGATGAGCAGGGAATCTTGTGGTATGACCAGAGGTTGGTTGTTCCTAAGTACACAGAGCTGAAAGAAAGAATTCTGAATGAAGCTCACAATTCAAAGTTATCCATTCACCCCGGAAGCAGTAAGATGTACCAGGATTTGAGAACCAGGTATTGGTGGTCAAAGATGAGGAAAGAAGTTGCAGCTTATGTTGCAAGATGTGATACTTGCTGCAGGGTAAAAGCTATACACCTGAGACCTGCCGGACTGTTACAACCGTTATCAATCCCAGAGTGGAAATGGGAAGAAATCAGTATGGATTTCATCACCGGCCTTCCCACTACTCAAAAAGGAAATGATTCTATCTGGGTTATCGTGGATCGGTTATCTAAAGTGGCTCACTTCATACCCGTTAAGACTACACACCGCCCTCATCAGTATGCAGACTTGTATATCCAGAATATCTTGAGGTTACATGGGATTCCGAAGCGGATTGTCTCTGATAGAGGACCCCAGTTCATAGCACGTTTTTGGGAACAGTTGCACAAGGAACTAGGAACTAAATTGGTAAGAAGTTCCGCCTATGACCCCCAGACCGCAGGACAAACGGAAAGGGTAAATCAGATTTTGGAAGATATCCTAAGAGCTTGTGTTCTATCTTCAGGAGAATCATGGGAGAAATGGTTACCCCTTGCCGAGTTTTCATATAACAACAGCTATCAGGAAAGTATAAAGATGGCACCGTTTGAAGTTTTGTATGGACGAAGATGCAGAACCCCAGTAAATTGGGTTGAGTCAGGAGATCGAGGATTCTATGGGTCAGATTACGTGAAGGATACTGAAGAGAATGTGCAAATAGTACAACAACATATCAAAGTGGCACAATCCCGACAGAAGAGTTATGCTGACACTCGAAGAAGACCCTTGGAATTTCAAGTAGGAGACTATGTGTATCGTAAGGTCTCACCTATGAGAAAGGTCCAACGTTTTGGAATTAAGAAGAAGCTAGCACCTCGATATGTGGGACCTTACCGGATCATAGCAAAGAAGGGAGAAGTGGCATATGAAGTGCAGTTACCCCCAGAGATGAGCACAGTTTTCCCAGTGTTCCACGTATCACAGTTGAAGAAGTGTCTTCGAGTTCCAGAACAAGAAGAAGTTCGGATTCCAGACGTCACCATCAGATCGGATCTGGAGTACTACGAGCAGCCCAAGGAGATTTTCGACACCAAGACCCGAGAGACTCGTAACCGAACGGTGAAGACTTACAAGATTCTCTGGAGCAATCACGGACCTAACGATGCGACTTGGGAAACAGAGGAGTACTTACGCGTAAATTACCCCGCTTTTTATAAAGACCGGTACGTAACTCAAATCTCGGGACGAGATTTCTTTAAGGGGGGAAGGGCTGTGACACCCTAGTGTCAAGCACTGCATTAGGCACTGCAATTAGCTACTAAAGAAACATAAGCAATGCATTGCATCATTTCATGTGCATAAGAGTGCTTTTTGCTTTTGTTTAATTGTTGGATTTTGGATTTCTATTTGACTTGATGAATTAAGTGAATTTCTACTTGGGCAAAGAGTTTTATAAAATAGAGAATATTGAGTAGAGTGCTTTTCATGTTGGAGTTTTGACCTAGTTCAGATTAGTTTGTTAAATTAAAAATAAGTCAAACAAAATGATTTATGCTTCAAAATTGGCTTTATTTATGTGGAGGATTTAAAAATGGTTTTCAGAAAAAGTGTCCTATATGAAAGTTGTAGAGAAAATTATTTTGAGCAACTTTTATATTTGGGTCAAAACCTAGTTTGGAGATTTTGAAACTATTTTTGAGTGGTCAAACTTGGAAAATATGTGGGAAAAAGAAAAAGGAAAATGAATTCTTCCCGCTCCCTCGTTTTCGGCCCATCTGGCCTTTCGGCCCAACCCGCGCCCGCTCCCGCTCGGCCGCGCGCGCCGCTCGCCCGCGCAGCGCCGGCCCAGCTCCGCGCCGCAGCGCCAGCCCAGCCAGCGCTCGTGCCGGCCCGCTCCTGCGCTGCAGCCTGCCGCGCCGGCCCACGCGCGCGTGCCGCTCGCCCCGCCCGCGCACCGCGCCGGTCGCCCCGACCACGGCCGCACCGTACGCCGGCGTTTGCGCCACGTGGTCGCCGTCTCCTGCTCCATATCTCCTTCGCCCACTCCTCGCCCGATCGTGCCCGCGCGATCACGCAAGCTATCGCGCTCGCCCTCTCCGCGCGCGCCTCGCCTGCCGCACCGCCCTCGGCCGCCGCGCACGCTGCTGCCGCACGTCGCGTCGCCGGCCCCGCCACGACCACCGGCCGGCCAGGGCTCGGCCAAAATCAAGCGCACCCCACTCTCCGCTCTCTCACTCGCTCACTCGCGCACTCTCTCGCCCCCGCTCTCTCCCTCTCCTCTCCCGCGAACGGCACCCCGGCTCGCCGCCGTTCGGCGCCAAAGAGCCGCACCACCGTTCCGCCCTAGCCAAGTCACCACCGGCCGATTGACCTCGGTCACTACTCCGCCATTGTCCAGGTCATAGGGTGCGCGCGAAGGAACCGCCGGTCGAGCGCTACCACGCCGACACCACCACTTCCCCCTTTCGGTCGCCGTCGCCGCCGAAGGAGGACAAGTTTCCGTTCTTCATCCACCAAGCCTCCGCCGAGCCTCTTCTTCATCCTCGAGCTTCACCGAGCCAAGGCAAGGTGAGAACGCCAACAAGCCTTAAAGCTACCGCCTCCCATCTCCCTCTTCTCCCCGGCCGAGCGCCATGGGCGCCGCCGCGGCCCGCTCACGTGGCCAAGCTCCTCTGGAGCCATCCGAGCCAAACCAACTCCCTTGGTAGCTTCCCTAGGGTTCGTAGGAGCTTTTGTCTCCCCCAATTTTTCTACGGCCATCGCCGGAAGCGGCGTAGCCGCGCGTTGCCTCCGCCACCGTGCGCCGCCGCTCGCCGCCGGCACGCTACGGCCATGCGCTGGCCAAGCCAACACCACCACTAGATGCGCCTTGTCGAGACAAATCTATCTAGCCTAGCCTCGCCGCCGGAAACCTCACCGCCGGCGAGCAGCCGCCGGTCAACCCTCTCCCCTGTTTCTTCTCTCTCTGACAGGTGGGTCCCGTTGACCCGTGGACCCCGCGCGTCAGCCTCTCCTTGGTCCATGGACCGCGTCCACTGAAGCCGAGCGCCGGGTATTTTCAAAAGGATTTTTCTTTTAATGTTTTTCCTTTTTCCAGTAAATGCTTGTTATTTTTGTATAGCACGTTTTACAAATCCAAATGAAGTACTTTCAGTTTTGCTAGCTTGCTTATGAGTAGATCTATCATGGAAAAATATGAAAGTATTTTTGGTAGAAGTTTATTTTACTGTTTTTATTTAATTCAGTTTATATGCTTTTGTTGTGATAAATGGAAATAAGTGTTTTTTTGTTGAGATAATTCCTGAAAAATTTTGTGTAAGTTCATTAATCTGTTTTGCACGTGTGAAAAATATATGATGCACTGTTTATGTAGAAAAAGTTTCTGTTATGATTAAAAGTCCTTTTTGGCTGATTTCTTAGAATAAATGTTAAGGTGTTTTATATGTTAAAATAAAATGTGAGAAAATTGGTGTAGTCTCTGTTTGTGATGTTCAAGTTCAGAAAAATGTAAGCATGGTCTGTTATGTGAAGAAATCTGAAGTTGCTTTACAAATGTACTTCTCTGTGTTTTTCTTTGGAAATTCATGTAAGAAATAATATAATGTTTCTGTTCATGGAACTTTCTTGATAAGCATAAAATGTGAAGTAAAATCTGGGAAAAATTTGAAAATGAGCCTAGCATCCTTTTGCAGTAGGGTTGTAGTTCAAATGGTTTAAATTGGAATAAATTTGTTTATTTTGTGTAGGCTTGTATGTGTATGCTCTGCCAGCAATATTCCTACAGTAGGATGTATATGAGTAGAAGAAGCCAGAAAAATTATGAAATCTTCTGTTTGACACTTTTTGAATGAGGAGCTAGTTCAAAGCACCTTTTTGGGCAGTTGCTTGTCATTTTTATATCTGCAGTTCTGTATTTTATTTTTGGCTGAAATTTGTTCAGTGGAGTCCAGCAACTGTTGTTTGCCTTCTAGAATTTTCGTGGATTTTTCTGAGTCCAGAAAAGTACACTTGCAGTTCAAACCTAAGTTTCTTTTGATTTATGAAATAAGAAAAAGGTGAATAAATGGATTTTGTTTTATGAATTAAATAAGTATTTACCTCAATGTCAAAAGAGGTTCAACAAGTTGGGTTTGTTGGTTTGCAAGAAATGCTCTTTTCATACCACACATCTTGCACCCGCATTGTAATTATTTATTAATCATCGCATGCAATAGGATCGACCCCTCCGGAGCCCGACCAGGAGCCAGAGACAAACGCCGAGCAGCAGATTCCGGAGCTCCAGCAAGCCGAGGAAGCCGACCCCGCCTGCGACGCTAACTTGCCCGAGTGCCCTTCCCACGAGGCCTCGGTCTTCACCCAAGGCAAGCCCCGGAGCATATTAAGCCTCCTATCTTTTGCAATTAAAATTACTTGAGTCCTTTTAAATTGTGATGCATTAGGTTAGGAGTTAATTGAATCCTACTTGCTGCATTACCATTCCTTGATTATTGATTATTATCTGCCTTGTTATCCTGTTACTTATTTATAAATGTAGAATTGCTTAGCCTGCTTAATAAAAGTAGTAATTAAGGATGTTTCCGTAATACCCCTGATGGGTAGTTACCGGATCACGGTTGGCTATATTTGCTATCGTGGAAAAGAACCAGAGTAGTAATGAAATACGGTCAACTGGAAGGCAAGGCACAAGTTTGGAATCTTGGGGCAGTCCGTCCGTTGGATCGTGTAGGTTTGTATCGATGTTGGCCCTCGTTCATTTTTGAACGCGCCCTTTTACTTAGGGATATGTCGGTGCCGTAATCATCGACCCCAAAGCCGGTTAGAAGCTGTTCGGGCCGGTCTCAACCCGTGTCGTGCCCTCTAGTATGGAAATTGCGATCTGCCGCGTGAGGCCATCGCCAGGTTCCAATTGGGCGGTCCGTGCTGTGAGCCGCGACGATTACCACCACGAACAAGCATCGAGCGGTTGCCCAATGCATGGACCCGACGGGGAAAGTGTGGGCTGGTATTAAAGGTCTTTCACCAGCTGGTTTGGAATTCGATTCGAGTCGCCGTCTCCCTCGGTTAGTGGGAAACTATGGCGAGCTTCACCACGATACAACTCCATGTGATGATTTAAGGTTCAACTAAAATATGGATAAGTCAACTGGATATGGTTATATTATTGATTGATAGATTCAAGTGAGTGCTCTAGTACAGGTGAAAAACCTAGAATTAAGGAATAAGTCTAAAAATGGCCGCTCGTCATTATCATCAATTACCTCTTATCTGAAATTGAGCTTTTCGCAACTAAAAGATCCTAGCTCCACCCAAAAGACCTTGCATACCCTTGGAGTCTTTATTTTCAGTTGGACGGGTAAGTCTAGCTGAGTACATTCCTGTACTCAGGGTTTATCCCGTTGTTGCAGATGGCCAGGTCTACTTCGGCTATTGTAAGCACTGCCTCTACCCAGTGGAAGGTGATGAGGAGTAGGCCCAGGGCAGGGTCGTCCAGAAGCTTCCCTTTTTCTTTTATTGGTCTGAGACTGTTGGTGGCACATTATCTTAAAAAGGAGGAGTGAGTCGTGTTGAGTGGGTTTTATCAAACAATGTTTACTTGGACCACACGTGTGGTGGTCGTGTTTTAAACTACTTCAGCTTCCGCACTTTTAGAATTCAGTATTGTAATAACTCCGTTTTAAATTCCGCACTCTGGTGTTAAATTCGGTTTCGTTTTCGCTGAGATGTATCTTTACGAATGTAATCCTTGAACGATGCGATCCTGTATGATGTACGGTGATAGAAATCCTTCGAGATTTCTGGACTACCGGGGTTATATGGGATCAAGTATGAGTCGAAGTCAGACGGATTTGGCTAAGACAGTACTTGAACTCTTATAATCAGGACGGTTCCGCCACAGGCAACGGCGCCAGAAATGCTTGTTGACACTTACTAACGTCGCTACCAAGAGTAGAGATAAACTCTATCCCCGGCAACGGCGCCAGAAATGCTTGTTGGTATAAATTAACGCACACTCTACTTTATCCGCAAGCGCACAAATAAGATCTACCGATGTAGCACTTCACCGGAGTAACCCAGTTTTAATATTGAACCCAAAGGAACGGATAGTGTTAAGTCTTAAAGTGTATAACCCCTGAGTAGCTAACAAGGATGGAGAATCTAGAAGTATAGAGGGGATCATTAAGGTGGTCTAATTCCAATTTAAGAGTGATATGTTTATATTATTCTTAGTGGGGAAGTTGCCATAAAAGGTCACAAACAGAGTATGAGTCTTTTATGCAAATGTATAATCCTACCGAGCCTACACACGGGTAAGTGGACTATAGAAGAATCAACAAGGCTATAAGAGTCACCCTTGCGAACAACCACTACTACCGGCGTTATAGGAGGCATATATGAGCTATCATGTCTAAGCACCATGCTTACACTATCCAACTACTCTAACTCTAGAATGACTAGAATTAAAGTACTCAAAAGAGAGTCATAAATCTTTAAGAATAATAAGAACAATAGCTCAAACTTAAATATAGACGTTGATTACCGAAACAATCGCTGAAGTTGATGATGAACTTGAATCCACAGGTACAAGATGAAGAAGTGGATCCGACAGGCCGGAGCTCCTTCTTGATCTCTTCCTCTCTCTCTCTCTCTCTTCTAGTTCTAATATAAGACTAGGTTCTAAACCTAAACTAGAGGGGTAACTAGTCTTCTACTTGATAGCTGGCTCTTGATTACAACTAGATGAACTAGATCTAATTCTAGATGAACTAGAAGAGATTCATCTAGAGGGACCTCTACTTCTAATTGAAACCCTAGTTTCTGATGTGGAGATGAATAATGAAGATGGAGATGCCTGGAGAGAGGGGGTCTGGGGCTGCTTATATAGCCCTGAGGGATCAACCGCGGCCGTTAGATCAAACCGACTTCAGGGACGGTGGAGATGAGTCCTAGGGTTCGGTGGAGGAAGCTTGCAGAAGACGGAAGCCAGCGGGCCCGGGGGGAGACCGGTCGGTCTCATGGTGGGACCGGTCGGTCCCACCTGGCAGGGTCCCGCGGTGCCCGACCTCCTGGTGTCTTCTGGTGTCCTCTGGAGTCTTCTAGAAACTTCCTGACGTGGCGGTTGCGTTATCTCCTGTCGGTTTCCTTCTAGGCGAAGCAATCAGCGCTGGTTTCCTGGTTTAGTCCCTGCAGAATCACAATTCACCAAAACTCGTGGAATATTGTCAATTAAAACCCTAAACCTTTGTTGGTGATTGAATTCATGCCCTTTTCATATTTATTTATACTTTAATTTTGATAGATAACCAGTGTCAACAGTACCTTCTCATACTCAGGGTTCATTTCCTTGTTGTTGCAGATGGACAGTGCTTCTATGGCTACTGTGAGAACTGCCTGTACCCCGTTACGGGTGATGACTAGACCATGGGCGTGGTCCACTCTTATCCTCTCCTGATGCTTTTACTGAACTCGATTAGGTTGATGGTACCATATTATGAACAAACCGAACTTGTGTTTCAAAACTATGTTACTTCCGCTACTTTATCAAACTATGGTCTGTAACATTGTTTCGTACTCCAATGGATTTAAATTATGTTTCGAACTGTGATGTAACTTATGAACATGTATGTTGAACTTATTACGATCTTGGCTGAAGTTGAAATGATTTGAAATCCTTTGAGATTTCCAGACTACCGGGTTTGTACGCGCTTAAGTACATGTTGATCTTTGCGAAAACGAGGGTTTCTGTGCTTAATCTGGTATAAATTGGTCGGTTCTGTCACAGCTGGCACCAGAGCATAGGTTAGCGTTACTGTTCATAAGTGTATTTGAAAACAGTATTTTCCAAATAAGATTTGTATTTACCAACTAATAGTTATATTAGGATTTAAAAATCTTAAGCTGAAAACTAAGGTGTGCCAGTGATCCCGTCCTTATGCCCAGTTAGGACATTAGGTGGCTTAAGTAAGTACTAATTTGTGGGGTTATGCATCATGTTTTAATTCGGCTGTATACTGTCGTCCATACGGCAAGGGTGAAATTGTGTGGGTGTTATTCTTCGGAATAGTAATGTATGGATCAGTTTGCCTCTACGCCAAGGTAAGGTGAGTTGCGAGAGCGTGATCGGACAACCGCCGATCTAGCGGTGTGCTAGATTGGTACTGGAATATAGACATGTTACACACAAGTATATGTGAAGGTATTTAATTATGGGAGTAATCTCGTTTGATGGGTGCATATACTACTTACGTGTATATGGGGTGTACACCTAAGTTAGTATCTAGATTTAAATTTCAGCAATGCATGATATTCATACTATGGGCAGGGCTGAAATGATTTTCTGCAGGTACACTAACTTGCGAACGTGTAGTTCGACTAGTTAACGCTATGAGTGAACGTTGTATGCCACCGTCTAGCCGTTAGATTATTAGGCAGTGAGGACGTATGTTTCGTGCATGCATCATGATCTCACCCTTTGCCTTAATCTTACTTCCTTCCTTATGATATCCATCCCATTTTCTGAATAAAAGTTATTCTCAACTAATTAAAACCTATATGGATAAACTTCTTTCAGATGGCCCGTACCAAGCGTACCGCTCGTAAGTCAGCTGGAGGCAAGAGGCCTAACTACATGTTGGGACCATGGACTGCTGAGAGTTTAGAGGATTTCCTGGACGAGTTTGACATGCCTACCATCCTTTGGAGGGTATTGCACTTGGTTGGTTACCAGGAGGGCCAGGAGCCGCAGTACGACTGGCACCGCCTGCAGTTCTCAGTGGACTGCCACATGTACACAGTAGAGGTGGACGTGCCCAGTCGAGACGAGCAGGATCACGTGTGTTGTCGCCGGGTGTTCGCACTGCAGGGTAGGACCCCGTGGGATGGAGCTAACAGGGTTGCCTATACTGTTCTTCGGGACATTATGGAGGATCACCCGGAGGTGGTTGCACAAGCCACTGCTAGCATCGTCCTGACAGCGGATCCTTACCAGTCAGTGTGGCGTCAGCCGGGAGCCACTGTGCTTGAGACCAGTTCGCCTGAGAGGGAGCACTGTGCCGGCCAGCCGAAAGTGCTATGGCTGTACTCATGGCTACCTATGGGTGTTTGTCGCGCAGCTATGACCACTTGGACCACATTCTTAGTGAGGAGATGGCTGCACAACACCAGAGGCAGGAGGAGCACACTGCAGAGATAGACCGTCTCACTGCGGAGTTGGCTCGTATGACTATCGACAGGGACCAGGCGACCCAGAGAGAGTAGAAGCTTGCACATCAGCTTAGTGACCAACAGGGGAGGACGACCTTCTTGGCCACGATCATGGCTGAGACCGAGGAGTCTCTTTGGGGCGTGTGTGCCGAGGGCATACGAGTATCCGAGACGAACAAGCTTCTAAGGCTTCGAGTGGGAGACCTAGAGTTGCAGCTTCACCACCTTCAGGACTACAATGACCGTCTACATGAGGAGATCCATCGCCGGGAGAACGAGAGGAACCCCATCTTTCCTCAGGAGGACCCAGATCCTCGCGACTCTTCTAGTGGTTCTTCGGATGTGTCTAGCGACGATGGTGATGATGGTGCCGCTAGGGAGTAGGCTAGATAGCATGCCCTTAGAGCTTGGTGATCTTTTGGCTTATGTCACTTGAACTTAGTCTTTTGTTGTTGTTGCAAACAGATGTAAATGTAAGATGTGAACCTACGTGTGTGGTGCAAGACCGTTGGAAGTACCATATGTATGGGCATTTATGGATGTTTTATGTTGACGTTTGCATGTTATGCTAATGAGCGATCTTATTATGTGATGCTGCGATGTGGATTGAAATTTATTATGCCTCTGTAATTGTTTGGTGAACTTGTTTTCCGAATAAATTCAGTATGGCATGGTTTATTGTTCTCTACTATTACTGCAATATCACATAATGATCACTTACTACCGACACATGCAGATGACGATGACTCGCAGTGGAGCTGGCGGTAGTGGTGGTAATGAGGTCAACCAAGACAACCGCAATCCACCACCTCCTCCACCAGCCACTCCTGAGCAACTCTTTGCTCCGTTCTTGGGGAGTCAGCGCAACATCGAGCGTTGCTACGAGAGAACCTGGCACATGGCCACCAGCGCCCGGAACCGAACTAATACAGCTCGTTCAAGGACTTTCTGGATACTAAGCCACCCATTTTCAAGGAAGCTACTGAACCTTTGGAAGCAGAAGAATGGCTGCATACCATAGAGCAAAAGTTCAGGTTCCTCAGGCTCACAGAAGAGCTAAAAGCAGAGTATGCCGCGCATCAACTTCAGGGACCGGCAAGGATTTGGTGGGGACATCATCGTACTACCTATCCTGCCCGTGCTCCTGTTACCTTGGAAATATTCTCGCAAGCTGTCCGGGGGCATTACATTCTACCAGGGTTGATCCAGATGAAGGTTGCAGAGTTTATGAGTCTGACCCAGGGAACTCACTCAGTCACAGAGTATCACCGTGTGTTTAATTCTTTATCTCGTTATGCTCCGGAGTTCGTAAACATCGAAGCCAAGAAGATAGCCAGTTTCAAGAGAGGGTTGAATACCAAGATGGGAAAGTCCATGGGTACATCATCTCGTACCATTTTCAATGACTTTATCAGTGATTGTCTGACTCAAGAAAATCACAACAATAAGCATGCAACGTGCAAGGCCCGAAAGAGGACTTTGGAGTTGGACCATCTCAGCCTAGGGGACCACCAGCTCAGCATTCCCAGTATCAACCACTAGCGCCTAGAGCTCGTTTTAGGCCACCACAAAAGAAAAATCAGCAACAGTATCAACGTAACCAGAGGCCGTACAAGATAGCCACAACGCAAGCTCGAGTTGGCCAGGGGAGTTCCACAGGAGGCAAGTCTATTGCCCGTGGACCGTGCTTCAATTGCAATCAAGAGGGGCATTTCACAAGATAATGCCCACACCCAAAGAAGCAGCAAGCTAACTATCCCGCTTGTCTGCATAACATGACAACTGAAGAAGCCCGCGCAGGAGAACCAGTGACCGCTGGTATGTGTCTTGTTAACCATCATCCTGCAGTTGTTTTGTTTGATACTGGATCATCGCATTCCTTCATGAGCAAAGCATTTGCACAAAAGCATAATCAAGAAATTTCTGAAATGGATTATGGGTTTCGTGTGACCTCCATGGGAAGTAGCGTGTTATCTAGAAAAATGGTTTGTAATGCAACCATCGAGATTGGGGGGCACAAGTTTGGAGCTAATCTAGTAGTTTTGCCTGGGCTAAGTTTGGATGTAGTCTTAGGTATGAGTTGGATGAGTATGTGGAACGAGGTGTTAGACACTGCTAATAGGACTCTTACCTTATCTGATGGACGCATAAATAACAAAGTTCGTGTATCTCTTCCTCGAGGTGCCAATTTTGTTGAAATATTTTGACCTCTTGCCATAGAAGACCTTTCCAAAATTCCAGTTGTTCGAGATTTTCCAGATGTCTTCCCTGATGAGTTGCCAGGGTTACCACCCAAGAGGGCTGTGGAGTTTGCAATTGAGTTATTACCTAGAACAGCACCAATCTCGAGAAGACCGTACCGTATGTCACCCAATGAGCTAGCAGAACTCAAGACTCAGATAAAGGAACTTTTATGCAAGGGGTTTATTCAACCTAGTATATCAGAATGGGGTTGCCCAGCCTTGTTTGTTAATAAGAAGGATAAGTCACTGCGGATGTGCGTGGATTATCGTCCACTCAATGCCGTGACTGTCAAAAACAAGTATCCGTTGCCACGGATAGACATTTTGTTTGACCAGTTGTCCAGGGCCAAGGTGTTTTCCAAGATCGATTTGAGATCAGGTTATCACCAGATCAGAATTCGGCCACAAGATATCCCAAAGACCGCTTTCTCGACCAGATATGGGTTATATGAATACCTTGTCATGTCTTTTGGGCTGACTAATGCCCCAGCATATTTCATGGGCTTGATGAACTCGGTTTTCATGCCGGAATTAGACAAGTTTGTGGTGGTGTTCATTGATGATATTCTGGTTTATTCAAAAAACCCGGAAGATCATGCTGAACATTTGAGAGTTGTTTTGACCAGACTTAGGGAGCATAAACTCTATGCTAAGTTTAGTAAGTGTAAGTTTTGGATGAAGAAAGTACCTTTTCTTGGTCACATCTTGTCAGAAGAAGGAATCTCTGTGGACCCCAGTAAGGTTCAAGAAGTAATGGACTGGAAGGCGCCTACTTCGGTTGGTGAGATTCGAAGTTTCCATAGTTTGGCAGGATATTATCGCCGCTTCATTCCCGATTTCTCCAAGATTGCAAAACCTATGACAAGCTTGTTGCAGAAGAATCAAAAATTTGAGTGGACAGAGGAGTGTGAAACTGCTTTTCGTACCTTACGAAAACTGTTGACCACTGCTCCTGTTTTGGCTCAACCGGACATTGAAAAGCCCTTTGATGTCTTTTGTGACACATCAAAAGTTGGATTAGGTTGTGTCCTTATGCAAGAAGGCAGGCTAATTTCTTATGCTTCTCATCAGTTGGAAAAACATGAAGTGAATTATCCTACACATGATCTAGAGTTAGCTGCAGTTGTGCACGCTTTGAAGATCTGGAGGCATTACTTGCTTGGTAACGTCTGTAATGTGTATACTGACCACAAAAGTCTCAAGTATATCTTCACACAACCTGAGTTGAATATGAGGCAGAGAAGATGGCTTGAATTGATCAAGGATTATAATCTACAGATTCACTATCACTCATAAAAAGCAAATGTAGTTGCCGATGCTTTAAGTCGGAAATCGCATTGCAATACTCTGAAGTTAACACCAGAAGATGAGTTCAGTCTGATGCATCCTGCAATTCTGCACAATATTGAACTACATAGCACATTAGTTAACCAAATCCTTGAAGGACAGAAAATGAATAAAGGAATCTATCATATCAAAGAGAAGATGAAGACTACAACTGAACCAGTGAAACATTTTCGAGTTGATGACAATGGAGTCCTATGGTTTGACAAGCATCTGGTAGTACCTAAGAATAAAGAACTCAGAAATTAGATTATGGATGAAGCACATTTGTCTAAGTTATCTATTCGTCCTGGTAGTACCAAGATGTATCAAGATCTGCGTCCAAGATTTTGGTGGACCAAAATGAAGAAAGAGATTGTTGCTTATGTGGCTAGATGTGATACATGTTGCCGAGTAAATGCTATTCACCTGAAGCCAGCCAGAATGCTTCAACCGTTATCAGTGCCTGAATGGAAATGGGAAGAAGTCGGTATGGATTTTATCACCGGTCTACTGACTACCCAGAAGGGAAATGATTCAATTTGGGTAATTGTGGATCGTCTCACCAAAACAGCACATTTTATTCCGGTCAAGACCCGCTATCACGCACCAGACTATGTGGAGATCTATTTAAGTCAGATTGTTCAACTTCATGGTATACCAAAGATCATAGTCTCAGATCGGGGGTCACAGTTTACTGCACCGTTCTAGGAGAAGTTGCAAAAGGAATTACGTACAGAACTAGTTCGTAGTTCGGCCTATCATCCACAAACATCAGGACAAACAGAGAGCGTAAACCAAGTATTGGAGGATATGTTGAGAGCCTGTGTTATATCAGCAAAAGGTTCTTGGGAGAAATTGTTACCATTAGCACAATTCACATAAAACAATAGTTACCAAGGGAGCATTCAGATGGCACCTTTTGAAGCCCTATATGGTAGAAGATGCAGAACACCGGTAAATTGGGTTGAACCGGGAGAACGTCGGTATTATGGAATTGATTTCATTCAAGAAGCAGAAGTACATGTTAGAACAATTCAATGATATATAGCCACAACACAATCTCGACAGAAGAGCTATGCTGATAAGCATAGAAGGCCGCTTGAATTCAGTGTCGGTGATTACGTTTACTTGAAAGTTTCACCTATGAAAGGTATCAAACGTTTTGGAGTTAAAAGGAAGTTAGCACCAAGATTTGTGGGGCCGTATAGAGTCGTGAAAAGGAGGGGAGAAGTAGCTTATCAATTACAATTACCAGAGTATTTGAAAGCTATATTCCCTGTATACCATGTGTCACAACTGAAGAAGTGTCTTCGAGTACCAGAAGAAGAAGTACAACCAGCCAACATCAAGTTGCAATCCGATCTCACTTACTCCGTAAAGCCGCATCGGGTACTTGATACTAAAGAAAGAGTGAGCCGCGGGAGCATAGTGAAGCAATACAAGGTAACATGGAGTGAGCAAGATGATCGAGATGCCACATGGGAAACAGATGACTATTTAAGAGAAGTGTATCCACTATTTTACAAAGACTGGTTAGTAACCCAATCTCGGGATGAGATTTCTTTAAGGAGGGGAGGGTAGTAACACCCTAGGTGTTAAGTGTTGACACCTGGGGTGGCACGCAGAAGAAACCGCAAGCGCATGACTGTCAGTTGTAGCTTTTCACCTTAGAGTATTCCGGGGTATCGAATCCACGAGGAACGTGAAGTGATTTTGAGAAAACTAGGGGGGTAAGGATATCTAGGATAGATGAAGGGAACGGGCACTATCGACTCGGGTAGATCCTAGTTCTATTAGACTTCTAGTGATTTAAGTTCTTTACTAGTGTACTGTGGGCGTACTAGCCTTTACCACTGACTTAGGTTGAACGCTAGCACAATGAGCCCTACTATTAAACTAGACCAACTACATGGTGGAATTCAAGGCGCACAGGGTTGTCACCACCTGCTTGCTACCACAGCTATCCGGGGGCCTAGCCGTATTCACTAGCAATATATAGCCTAAGTACCACACTTAATCTATATATTACTACTACTAGCCCTGTACTAGAACTAGAGCACTTGAAACTAATATCAAGCAATGAAACAAACACACAAGTACTAAAAGTAAATACTTGAAGATAGAATAAGATACTAAGTTACCAAAGTTGAAGCGCAGAGCAGAGAGAAGCAGAGGTCTCCGACAACTCCGGAACTCTCCAGACTTCTTCTCTTCTCCTCTCCAGCTCCTCTTCTACTGAGGCACTCACACTCTCTCTAATCTCTCTATCATAGCAAGTGTGCTACTCTAACCAACTGGTGGGGAATGGTGTGAGGCTCTCCGAATGAGAGCTCAAGGGGCCTATTTATAGTGCTAGGAAGCTAGGGGGGTACTTATAGAGTGAGGGGGAGGTCGGTTAGGGTTTAGGGGGTGGCACCCGCCACCTCTCAGCCGTCCGTTGCAACCGCCATTCATCCAACGGTCTTCATTTGCTCTCCCAAGTCGGTTTGAGGGCCGGTTAGGGTTTAGACACGTGTCCAAAGCCCACTATCCAGGTGACACTCTTCTTAGCCCTTGGATCAAACCGCCTTAATGTGCAATGGCCAAGATTTGAGCTTGAGGTGACTCCCACGGATCGATGATGTGGCTTGGGCCACTTTTGGCATGAGTGACCTGGCGGCCGCCAGTAATAGGTGGCGGCCGCCACCTTGCTCACGCCCAAATGGGCCAGAGTGGCTTGGCCTTGCTCCTGGTACTCTTGTTTGGCCCAAATTCCATCATTTCCTGCATTAAGATAAGAAACTATGCACATGTGGAAATAGGTTAGTTATAAAGAAAATCTTCTACCTTTTATGTTGTTTTACCTTGGTTTTGGGTGAAATGTTGATGGTGAAATGATGCTTTAAGCAATATCAACAAGCTCCCCAATACTAACCTCTTGCTTGTCCCGAGCAAGCATGGACTTTAAGAAATGAAACAATTTTATTGAACTAAGCATTCACACAAGATGTTCAAGTACCTATACTCATGTTAGTAACCTTTCCAAGTGGCTAATAAATCTTACCTATGGCGGTTGAGAGATAGAATAGCTTGCAAATAAGAGAAACACACTTTCCTCTTTTACATACCTTGGGGTTTCAGGATATTTTCAAAAAGAAAAATCATGGTTCATTGAATCTCTCTTTAAATCTCAAGGCACTCATGGTGTATATCCTCACTTTATGGCAAAAGAAAATGCCAGAGTCTATCCTATGGTTTATGTGGAGTTTATAGGGAAAGGAAGGAATGTAAGGCACTTCTATCTCTCTGTTATTGCTAAGTCAAGTTTAGGATCATGGGAGAGTATAGTCATGCACTAGCCAAGGTATAGGGTGGACTAACTCAAGTCCTTTGTTCTTTTTTTTTGAAACTCTTCTCTTACCAAGGATCATGGCTATATGCATCTCTCTCCTTTTTTTTTGAATACTTGGACAGTTGTCCTTTTGAGAGCATTTGCTCTTTTTTTTGAATACTTGGACACTTGTCCCAGTTAGAGCATTTGCTCTTTTTTTAGATACTATATAGCCATGTCCTTTGAAGGAATGAGAAAATTTATTCGACTTTTTTAGAACAAAAATTTTGGAGGAGAACTACATGAGTATACTCTCAGTGTGAGAGTTGTCTCAAAAAGGCATGGTTTGCCTTGGCTTTTAGAGCATGACTAAACTCTTCTACCTAGATCAACTATTCTTGACAAAGCTCAAAGATTGATTTAGAAGGCTTTATGGGCTGTTTTCCTATACTCTAATATTTTGGCTTTGGTAGGTGGATAGGAAAGAAAGATCATGAACTATGGTAATTTTGGTTTTCAAAATAAAAACTCCCAAGGTTGTAGCAGAGTACTAATGCAATTTCAATTACTACTTCTATATCTTATCAAACAACAACCTAGGTTGACTTCCCTATCAAAATGAGTAGGCTACTACACATGAATAAAAGGCAGAACAACATGTCGTGTAAACACTCAATTCAAAAGAAATTGTTTCAGCATTTTTTTTATTTCCTAGCTGCATTTTTAGTTCAAACCGAGACATCCAGTGATCCAAATTGTACAGAATTTAAAACATAGGTTTAGGGGTTCACCGGGGGTGTTTCGGTGCAGAGTGGCCTGGCGGCCGCCAGTAAAAGGTGGCGGCCGCCATGGGCTTTGGCCCAAACGACTTCCAGAGGTGTTTAGAGAGGGGACTTCCAGAGGCTTTGGCTACCATGCTAAGTTCAGGTTACAACTTTGAACATTTTGTCACGTTTTCCAGAGGTGTTTAGAGAGGGGATTTCCCCCACACTAGAAGTTTTGGTACTTTTTATTTTTAAAATGAACAAACTTGATGAAGGGAAAAAATAATAAGGGTGTCTTTTTATTCATTAAAATAAAAATTCCTAAACAAGAGTTCTAAATTGAAAATTAAACAATCTAAAATTTAAATCAAGCAAAATTAAACTTAAGCTAAATCAAACTAAAAATCTAATTAGACACCCTAAATCTAATCTAATCTAGTGAAGGAGCCTCGTAGAGATCCTTGAAGCCCGTCTCTTTGAAGAGACGCTTGATCTTCGAGGTGCAGCCCTTGCGGAGGATGGTGAACCGATCCTCCATATCCATTCGCCAGAGGGCTATCTCTGCAACTTGATCCTCCAAGGCGCTATTCTCCTTGCGCAGCTTCTTCACCTCGGCGGCGAGTTTTTCGAGGGTTAACCCCTCCTCACCACCGCTGTGCTCCATCTCGCCGGGGACTCCTGCCGGCGATGGGTTGAGACGGCGGCGCACGGATGGCTCGGAGAGCGACCCATTGGAGTCATGAGTGCTCGCCTCACGCTCACGCAGCCTCTTCTCATAATGCCCATCGGGCATCCTCACGCCATACACCTCTAGTTTAGCCCTCTTAGGATTGGGGCTGTAACTATGGGTGCGGCTATCCGAGCCAAAGCTGACCCGGGATTTCACCCTTGACGGAGTGGGCGTCTCATCGCCCCTGGCCTTGACGGCCGGAGACTTCCTCGGGGTGATCTCCCCTGTGGTCGGCCTGGTGGGCGTCCTCAATTTCTTCTCGGGTGGCGCCACTGGAGGAGGATGAAGACGGAGCGGAGACGAGGCCAGGGGGCATTTCACCCCTGGCGGCTGCCTAGCAGGGGTGGCGCCCGCCACTGGAGTCGTGGCTGGTGCCTTCCCTGCACCCTCCGGTGGTGTCCCCTTGACATAAGTGTCATCTGGCAGCACCATTGCTAAAGGAGGCACGTCAAGTACCTCCATGTCATCGTCGATCAAAGATCGGATGATGGCTTTGGTGGAGGACGAAATGGATCCTTGAGGGTTATAGGACTCGGATTTCCGTGGAGACGACATGGTTTTGGAGGAGGCTTGGCTGGACTTCGTGAGTGGATGGAGGGAGAAGAAGGAGTTCTTCTTTTAAGAAGGGGGAGAAGTGGAGGGTTAAGCCTTAGATGAACTAACACGTCCTCATCTCCTCCTTCTTTCACTCTCCCGAGCTCGGGATTAGCTGCCACGTGGAGAGGGGCTTCTTAACCACCACCTAGAGCGGCGAGCGCCAGGGTTTGGTGGCGGCCGCTAGTTGGGAGTGGCGGCCGCCACTCCTCCTTCGCCGGGCATCGAGCGGGAGAAGGTAAGCCTCCTAAATTTCAAAGTTCCGAGGTCGAAATGGCTTGGTTGGGCCTAAAGAGGCCTTTCTCGGGGTTTTGGATGGACTAGGTGTATGAAAAGGACAAGGGGTAAATTGGGTCCATCCATTAATTGTCATGGGCTTGAGCTACTTCAAAGTTAATTATATCAATTTGGTTCAGCTCATTTTTATCAAAGTCATAGAATATTTTTAATCTTTGTCCATTGACTTTGAAGATTTGCCCATCGTCACTTTCCAATGTGACGGCTCCATGGGAAGAGGTTGCAACAACCTTGAAAGGTCCTTCCCATTTGCTTCAAAGTTTACCATGTCCAAAAAGTCGAACACGGGAGTTAAAGAGTAAAACTTTATCTCCTACTTCGAACTCTTTCTTTTTGATCCGTTTATCGTGCCGTCTCTTAGTCTTCTCTTTATAGAGCTTGGCACTATGATAGGCTTTCTCTCGCCATTCTTCCAGTTCAGAAATTTGCATCTTCCTATTTTGGCCAGCTTGGTCAAGGTCCATGTTCCATTTCTTAATGGCCCAATGAGCTTTGAACTCAAGCTCAACAGGAAGATGACAAGTTTTCCCATAAACTAGTTCTTATGGGGACATTCCAATCGGGGTCTTATAGGCGGTCCGATAGGCCCACAGAGCTTCGGGTAACTTATGTTTCCATCCCTTTCCCATTTCTTCTACCATCTTTTGCAAGATATTCTTTATTTGTTTATTGGACGTTTCGGCCTGTCCACTTGTCTGGGGCTGGTATGCAGTGGCTACATTATGTTGGACTCCTTGACTAGCTAAGAAATGTCGGAAGCTCTTATCTATGAAATGAGGGCCTCCGTCACTAATGACTAGTCTAGGAAATCCAAAACGAGGAAAGATGTTTTCTTTGAACATTTTCTTCGAATGTTTAGCATCTGCCGCTCGATAGGGTATGGCTTCTACCCATTTCGAGACATAATCCACAACCACAAGAATGTACTCGGCGTCATAGGATTTAGGAAAGGGGCCCATGAAGTCTATACCCCAAACATCGAACAACTCAACTTGGAGATTGTTCACGAGAGGCATATCATCTCGGGCATTTATGTTACCATGCTTTTGGCAACGAGGACAACGTCTCACATAATTCTTTGTGTCATCGTACATTGATGGCCAATAAAAACCACTTTGCCATATTTTAGCATGTGTCCGAAAAGCTCCATAGTGTCCTCCATATTCGGCGGAGTGACATCTATCTATGATTTTTGTTGCCTCTTCTATGGGGACACATTTTCTCAAGAGTCCATCTGCACAGACCTTATAGAGATATGGTTCATCCCATAGCTAGGTGTGTTCTGCTTTGATATAGCAGTTTCTTTTTATTCTCCCCCGGTGGGACATAGCCGGCGACTATAAAATTCACGATGTTTGCATACCAAGGGTTGGTATATGTGACTTTTAAAAGGGTATCATCACGAAGAAAGTCATTTATTGGGAGATTGTCCGAATTATTGACTTGTAGTCTAGACAAGTGATCAGCTTCTGAATTCTCTACTCCTTTCTTGTCTCTTATTTCCAGGTCAAATTCTGGAAGGAGAAGGATCCAGCGGATCAACCTCGGCTTAGCATCTTTCTTAATGAAGAGATATTTTAGAGCAGAGTGATCGGTACAAACAATCACCTTAGCTCCCACTAAATAAGATCTAAACTTGTATATGGCAAAGACTACGGCCCAAAGTTCCTTTTCTGTGGTTGCATAGTTTAGCTGGGGGCCAGTCATGGTCTTACTAGCATAAGAAATAGCATGATGCTTCTTATCTTTAGTTTGACCAAGGACGGCCCCCACAGCATAATCACTAGCATCACACATGATTTCGAACGGCAAATTCCAATCTGGGGGTTGGATGATTGGTGCCGAGGTTAGAGCCTTTTTCAAAATATTGAAAGCTTGTAGACAATCCTCGTCAAATATGAATGGGACGTCTTTTGCTAACAGGCTCGTTAAGGGTCTAGCGACTTGTGAGAAATCCTTAATAAACCTTCTATAAAAGCCGGCATGGCCCAAGAAGCTTCGGATCTCTCTCACATTAGTGGGTGGTGGCAATTGTTCAATTATATTGATTTTGGCTTTATCCACTTCTATCCCACGTTCTGAAATTCGATGGCCTAGGACAATTCCTTCCCGCACCATGAAGTGACACTTTTCCCAGTTAAGAACTAGGTCCTTCTCTTCACAGCGTTGGAGGACTTTGTCTAAATTGGCTAGGCAATCGTCAAAGGTTTTCCCATAGACCGAAAATTCATCCATGAATACCTCCATGATTTGTTCAATCATGTCGGAGAAGATGGACATCATACACCATTGGAAAGATGCCGGCGCATTGCAAAGTCCAAAGGACATGCGTCTATAGGCATAAGTTCCATACGGGCATGTGAAAGTGGTCTTACTTTGGTCATCTGGATGGATTGGGATTTGGTGATAACCAGAATATCCATCCAGGAAGCAAAAGAAGGAATGGTTCGCCAATCTCTCCAGCATCTCATCTATAAAAGGAAGTGGGAAATGATCTTTCTTTGTGGCTTTATTCAGCTTCCTATAGTCTATACACATCCTCCATCCAGTGACAGTGCGTTGAGGGATTAACTCATTTTTCTCATTCCTAACGACTGTCATGCCTCCTTTCTTGGGAACTACTTGCACGGGACTTACCCACTCACTATAAGGAACTGGATAAATAATTCCCACGTGCAAGAGTTTCAGAACCTCCTTTTTCACGACTTCACGCATAGCGTTATTAAGTCGTCTTTGGGGCTCTCTTGAAGAGGGTATCTCAGGATCGAGAGGGATACGATGGGTGCAGAGATTTGGACTAATTCCCTTCAGATCTTGAAGTGAATAGCCAAAGACAGACTGGTGTTTTTCAAAGACAAGAGTCAACCTTCGGGCTTCCTCTTCAGATAGCTTACTGCTAATGGTTACGGGAGTCTCGGGGTCATTGTTTAGAAAAATGTATCTCAGGCCTTCAGGCAGAGGTTTTAGCTCTATGGAAGGTCGAGATGGCTTTTCCGATTCGTCTAAACGAAACGGTTCATCTGTCTCGGCTTCTTCTTCAACAAAGAACTTAGAATCTTCTTCAAAATCAGGCTGAGCCAACTCATAAAGGGTAGAGGTTCTATCTTGATCGAGAAGATCTGGTTCTGGTGGTTGTTCGGCAATAGAATTCAATGCACGAACGAAAGGTACTGAGTACTCTTTTCCACCGATTTGAGCATTAAAGTGCTCTTGACATGGTCCTTGCAAGGCAAGTATGGACCAAGGTTGTCCTAAGAAGACGTCAAAAAGGACTACATCGAAAATGTAGAAATCTAAGACCATGTCCGCTCCATCTACTTGGATGGGGACCATCTTTAGGATTCCTTCACTTTCCAAGATGTCACCATTTGGGTCTCTTAAACACCGTTTAGTTGGATGTCGTTGAAGGTCGGGGAATGTTCGGGATACGTAATTACTAGCAAGAACATTAATTCCCACGACAGGGTCGTAAAAGGCAAAGGCTCTTTCTCCCCTAATTCGACAATCTATTATGCTAGGTACTTTATCTATGCGAGGAATGTTTTCTGATACTTCGGCTTCCATTGTCCATTCATGACTCATGACAGCTGAAAGTTCCAAAAGACGTTCTCGGCTATAGATTCCATCAGAGGACTCAGGAAGTGGTTTGTCGGATGGGAGAGCTTGAACGGAGTAGTTCATAGCATTTCCGTAATCCTCAAACACATCATCCTCTATCTTGCCCAAAAATTCCGGAAGAATTTCTCTCCCAGATGTGGACGGAATAGGCTCCGCTAAGTCCAGCGAGCTAGACTCGGGCTCTTCTTGTTGTTCTACGGTCAAAACTTGGGTTTCCACGACTTCTTCCTCAGGGATTTCATCGGAAACTCTAGTATAAGGTGTATTCTCGAGAATTCTATCAAGAACCTCCTTTCCACCTCGTGGAGAAAGATGAAGAAACGCTCCACCTGATGAATGATCAAGGTGAAGAGCGCTTTCTTTCTCTAGACCGACATAAAAATGCTGAAGGAGCACTGGGTCGGGTATGGCTAAATCAGGTCCTGAATTGATTAAACCAATAAAACGGTCCCAAGCCTCCCCTAAGGTTTCCTTATCATTTTGTCTAAAGGTCAATACATCTACTCGTAGTTGTACCACTCGGTGGACAGGGAAATACGTCAAGATAAACTTGGTCCGTAAAGTTCCTCAGTCTCCTCTGGCACTTCCCACAGTTCGAGCATGCCATGTCTTAGCTACTCCCGTCAAAGTGAACGGAAACAGCTTCCACTTGACAGTGTCAGGTGAAATGCCCGAAATGTTCAAGCATGCACATACTTGCTCAAACTCACGTAGATGTATGTAGGGATTTTCTGATCCCGTAAACATGCTCTCCTGAACTTTGTTAATAAAGTCAGCGCGCAATTCGTAACTATCGGCATATATAGGTTGTGATGATAAATGTGGCTCTAATCGCGAACTCTTAGGAGCTGTGAATTGTAAGATAGATTGATTCTCCATGCAGAGAGGGTAAAGATGATCCTAACTCTAGTCTCAAAAATCAGCTACCATTCCCCGGCAACGGCGTCAGAAAAGCTTGTTGACACCTGGGGTGGCACGCAGAAGAAACCGCAAGCGCACGACTGTCAGTTGTAGCTTTTCACCTTAGAGTATTCCGGGGTATCGAATCCACGAGGAACGCGAAGTGATTTTGAGAAAACTAGGGGGGTAAGGATATCTAGGATAGATGAAGGGAACGGGCACTATCGACTAGGGTAGATCCTAGTTCTATTAGACTTCTAGTGATTTAAGTTCTTTACTAGTGTACTGTGTGCGTACTAGCCTTTACCACTGACTTAGGTTGAACGCTAGCACAACGAGCCCTACTATTAAACTAGACCAACTACGTGGTGGCATTCGAGGCGCACAGGGCTGTCACCACCTGCTTGCTACCACAGCTATCCGGGGGCCTAGCCGTATTCACTAGCAATATATAGCCTAAGTACCACACTTAATCTATATATTACTACAACTAGCCCTGTACTAGAACTAGAGCACTTGAAACTAATATCAAGCAATGAAACAAACACACAAGTACTGAAAGTAAATACTTGAAGATAGAATAAGATACTAAGTTACCAAAGTTGAAGCGCAGAGCAGAGAGAAGTAGAGGTCTCCGACAACTCCGGAACTCTCCAGACTTCTAATCTTCTCCTCTCCAGCTCCTCTTCTACTGAGGCACTCACACTCTCTCTAATCTCTCTATCATAGCAAGTGTGCTACTCTAACCAACTGGTGGGGAATGGTGTGAGGCTCTCCGAATGAGAGCTCAAGGGGCCTATTTATAGTGCTAGGAAGCTAGGGGGGAACTTATAGAGTGAGGGGGAGGTCGGTTAGGGTTTAGGGTGTGGCACCCGCCACCTCTCAGCCGTCCGTTGCAACCGCCATTCATCCAACGGTCTTCATTTGCTCTCCCAAGTCGGTTTGAGGGCCGGTTACGCCATTCATCCAACGGTCTTCATTTGCTCTCCCAAGTCGGTTTGAGGGCCGGTTAGGGTTTAGACACGTGTCCAAAGCCCACTATCCAGGTGACACTCTTCTTAGCCCTTGGATCAAACCGCCTTAATGTGCAATGGCCAAGATTTGAGCTTGAGGTGACTCCCACGGATCGATGACGTGGCTTGGGCCACTTTTGGCACGAGTGACCTGGCGGCCGCCAGTAATAGGTGGCGGCCGCCACCTTGCTCAGGCGCAAATGGGCCAGAGTGGCTTGGCCTTGCTCCTGGTACTCTTGTTTGGCCCAAATTCCATCATTTCCTGCATTATGATAAGAAACTATGCACATGTGGAAATAGGTTAGTTATAAACCAAATCTTCTACCTTTTATGTTGTTTTACCTTGGTTTTGGGTGAAATGTTGATGGTGAAATGATGCTTTAAGCACCATCAACATTAAGCAACCCTAAATGCATAACTTGACATAGCATGAGCATGGCATCATCTCATTTCATGTGCATCTTGTGTGGTATGTTTGTTTAAGTCCTTTGCCTAGTCTCTAGTGTAGCTAATAGATGCTTTGTTTTTTCTGACCAAGGGCCTTATACAAAAGTTGTAGATCTTGACAGGAGAAACAACTTTGCTTAAAGGTACCTTTTCAGAAAAGGTCATTTAGTATTTAATTATTGCATTAGAAAATCAGGCTAGGAGTGAAATTCAATTTTCCAGGCATAATTTAGACTTGAGCCTTAAAGATGAATTGTTCCTTGTGAATTTCTAAGCAACTTTGCTTTTAGGACCTTTTTCTAGTAAAGCTTCGTTTGGGAGATAAAAGCCAGGGAAGAAAATGAACAAAACCTCTTTTCTTTAAACCCAGTGGGACCCGCCTGTCAGCCCCTTCTTTCCCTCACCTGCGCGCGCGGTGCCGTTGGACGCCGCGCCGTACGCTGGAGCCGCCGCTCGGTGTCTGCCGTTCACCTGCGCCGCACAGCAAACACGAGATCCTACCGCTCCTCGCGCGCCGACTCCAGCATCCTGATAGCCCCCTCTGCCCCTCTCTGCTTGACCGCCGCGTGGCCGCCGCTCGCTCGCCGCGCCACTGCCAGTCGGAACGGCCGACGGAAACCGACCAGGTTCATTGAACCCGGGAACGCGCCCGCCTTTGCCTCCTCTTCTCTTCGCGCTTGCAAGCAGAGCCGTTCGCCTCCTCACTCGCTCGCCCTCTCTGCTCATCTTCCTCCTCTGCAAACACCGCCACCACCACCCAACCTCTACGAGCGATTGCTCGCTCGCCGGACCACCGCCGACCGATTCCCTCCGCTCATCCCTCCGCCTTGACCTTCTCTATCACCTGCACGGGTTGGTTTCCCCTCTCCTTCGCTCTAGCCGGCAGAACGCAGAGTGCCATCCTCGGGCACCCCCCATGGCCGCCACCATGACCATTGCCTGGTCCGGCCATCTCCGGTCAAACCACCCCGAACCAAGCCCCGTTCTAGCCTTCTCTACCTCCGTAGTAGCCTAGGTTTAGATGGAGACGTCTCTAGCGCCGTGCTTCGGCCGGAACTAAGCCTTATCATGGACATGTCCGCCGCGGACCGCCGTCATGCGTGGCACCAACTCATGCCGGGGTCGGCAGGGCTCGTGCACCGCACCAATAGGTCGCTTAGGGTTTGCTAAAGCGAGTTCTGGCCTCACCGAGCCTCGGAATCGCCGGGAAAGGCCTCGCCGTCGCGTCACAGCGCCGCCGCTCCGCCATGGCCGTCGTCGACCTTGCTCCGGTGTCCCTCAGGCATAGCAAGTGGGTCGACCTTGTCCGCCTCGCAAAGGCGAATCTAGAGGTAGGGTTGGTGTCGCCGAACACATCACCGCCGGCGAGCTTAGGCCGGTCAACGCCGGCGGGGTGGAGCACGCTGACGCATGGGCCTGGTTGACCGGTGACGTGGGTCACCTGACCAGTGGACCCTGCTGGCAGAGAAAGAGAGAGAGGAGGAGAAGAATCCATGTGCACTAGCGTTCAGGAAGTCCGGGTGCGCATAGCAGTTTTGGTTGTGTCTCTGGGTGTGTTAGCTCGGGTGTCCGTAGCGTTTTAGGATGTGTTTTCTTTTATTCGGTTTTCCAGAAATAGGATTAATGCTTCTAAAATTCATGCAAGGCTCATTTTAAGTCCAAATGATGTGAAACAAGTTTTGTTATGCTGGAAATGAATGGATCTACTTGTTAAAAATGTTAGATATATACTTTGTGATATTCTTGTATGTAGTTTTATTTAATCAAATAAAAGGCTGTTAACTTAGAAAATGCATAACTAATTCTGTATAACTCAGAAAAATGTGATTCCAATTTTGTTAGGTTTGTGTTGATGAGTAGTATCTGGAAAAAATATATCATGTGTATGTTCTGTGGAAAATGGTTGCTATAGAATTTAAAGTTTTTATATGCTGTTTCATTCTTGTAATTTTAATAAATAGAAATGCTTAGATTCTGAGGTTGGTAATTTTTTTGTACAGCCATATTAGAGTATGAAGTTGCCATGTAAAATGTTAGGGTGGACTGATTTGACAGTTGGTAGTGCAAACGATGAAAAATACTTGATTGTGAATTAATAGGGTTAATTTTTATTGCATGATAGGTTTACTGTTTTTGGCTGAAATTTTTATGATAGTTTAGTTGTGATCTGTAGTAGCCTGTTTAAAAGTTTGGGAAATTTCTGAACTCATTTCAATATGATGATAGTTATGCCCTAATTAAATAGATCAATTAAAAGGGATTAAGTGGATAAGATAAGTATGGTTGTATAAATTGACATGCTATTACGATTAGGGATGTTAAGTGGCTGTTTAAGGAAGTTAAATGTATTATTAGGCTATAGAGTAGTAGTAAGGTAGTTAGTGGTCAATTGGATGATATTGACTATATTGTTGATGAGAATGCAGTAGATGACATGTGCTTATCTCCTGAATTGTCTTCCTTCCTATTGCACCGCATGAGCATCCTATGTGCATTCATCATATTTATACCTGTAATGCGCCATACAGGATCGCTAGAGGAGAGTCAGAATCCGCCGCAGTCGGAGGAGCAGCCGCAGTAGGAGACGCCATACGAAACGACCGAAGAGGCTGCCGTCAAGGACCTGCCAGAATGTCAGGATCATCAGTCGTCTGACTTCGAGAAAGGCAAGCCCCTGCGGTTTGCAAATTACTTACAATTTAACCTGCTATATTTGTGCATTAGGTTATAGGAGTTGAATGCCACCGTTGTTGCATTATTACTTATCCTTGTCCACCAGCAATTATTATCTTGATATCTCTGTTAGGTCTATGCTCGATTATATGCTTAGCCCTGCTTAGACCGGTAAAAGTCGTGTGATTTCCTGTCTCACGCATGTAGGTGGATACTGATCATGACTAGACTGTTGCTATCATGGAGATAACCATGTGATAATTAATTTGAGACCGGGCGGGATGTAGGAGCAGCAGGACATTGGTTCTATGTGCTAGTAGTCTTCCGTCTGTGTCGCATAGGACCCATTTGGGAAACGCCCCCAGTCAAATTGAACGCGTGAATCACTTAACGGAGTAGGTCTGGGTACCTCCCGTGAAGCCGAGTAAGGTTATTCGAGCCGGTGATGGAGATGTTGACGCCTAACACCCAGGGCCTCAGATGTACCGTGGACAACTATTCTGAGCAACCTGGCATAGTCCATGGACAGGCGGGACCTGACTGACCTTGCATGACCGTGGGCAGTTGTAGGTTGAGCGACCTGGCACTGAGATCACCCCCGGTGTAGAAGGGCCCATGGCCGTCCCGCGAATCGTGTTCTCGAATCTCCTGAGTGGCAGCCAACGGCTACTTGGCAAGGTGTGTGTTGGTAGTTCTTAGCTTTACTAAAGATAGAGCTAGTCAACTATCCCCGGTAATGGCCCAGGAATGCTTGTTGGCACTTGCTAACGTTGTTACTAGGAGTAGACTATGGAGTCTGTGCCCGACAATGGTGTCAGAAGTGCTCGAAGCTAGACCGGTCACTATACCTAAAGGAGTGGAGCTAAAGCAGCTATCTACTAATGCCAAGCGGGGTTGTCAATCCCGACACTAGTAGGAGCTAGCTAGAGAGAATGCAATCTACCAGGAGGAGATTCTGCAAGCGCACAGAACTATCATAGTAGCACTTCGCCTGGGAGTACCAGGTGTCGATTTATTTGATCCCAAGGGAAGGCTAGGGTGGTGTATGAGTCGAGTCAAGGAGGGGATGAGAGTCGAAGAAAAGAGAAAAGAGAAAAGGGGAGAAGGGAAGAGAAGGGATGGAAGGCTAGAAAGAGTATATGGGTGGATAGGTAAGGATGAAGTGGATTGCTAAGGTAAGGTGGATAACTAGATAGATAGGGGGGTAACTAAGGGTAACTAACTAGCTACTAATAACTAATCCTAGATAACTACAAGCAAGATAACTATGAAGCAAGATAGTTACAAAGCAAGGCAGGCAAAAGACAATAAAGCAACTAAGTTGAGTATAGTTTTATTCCTATCTTGTCAAGTATCGAGGCGTACTAGCCTTTACCACTGACTTAGGTTGAACGCTAGCACAACGAGCCTTACTGTTAAACTGGGCCAACTACGTGGTGGAATTCAAGGCGCACAGGGCTGTCACCACCTGCTTGCTACCACAGCTATCCGGGGGTCCAGCCGTATCTGAAGGTAAGTCTATAACTAAGCACCACGCTTAATTATATTCTAACTATCTCTACCCTAGCTTTGAATAGAGACACCCTTGCGGACGTCAGAGCAAATACTTGACTTAATAACATAAACACTAAACTAACTAAGCAACCTATTGGCAAAGATCAATCACTAAGCACACTAGAGATTAACTACTATGGCTAAGTGAATTGAACTGTAGGATAGCTAGGTCACACTCAAGGTACTTGATAAAGTAATACTGAAAGTAATACTGAAAGTAATGCTTAAAGTAATACTGAGATAAAGATAAATGTACCTGAGATACATGAGAGCAAACCAGACCAGAGACGCTGGGAAATCAACCGACCTCCGATGCCAGTCGCTCGCACCCGCTTCTCTCTTAGCAAGCTCTACGCTCCTTATACCAAGAACTTAGGCTGAGCTGTGCTAAACTAAGAGCCGCGCTGTAGCGAGGGCACTAGAGCTATACTCTCTCTACTAGCTAACCTACTTGCCTAAGCTCTCTGAGCTTCTAACTTGCTCTCTGCTTCTCTTGCTTGGTGTTACTTTGCTTGGGATGGTACAAATGAAGTGGTGCCACCAGGGGGGTATTTATAGCCCAAATGAGTGAGGGGGGTATTTATAGGGGGCAGCCAGCGGACCTAGGGTTAGGTCAGGTGGCGAGCGCCACCCCCTACTGGCGGCCGCCAGTCTCCTGGCCGCTGGATGCACCGTCTTTGATCCTACGGCCTCCAGGTGGTTGTCCAAGGCGGTTTGGAAGTCGGTTGCATGTCCTAGCAACCGCCATTCAGCGTTGATCCACGTCACTTCATCCTGAGCCGTCCGATGCCACTGACCTAATGACCAAGGGCCAAGATTTGGCCTTGGGGAGGTCACACGGATCAGTGACGTGGCAGGGAGTGGAACTTGGGCCAAACCAAGTGGCGGGCGCCACTTAGAGGTGGCGGGCGCCACCCCCCTTAGGCCCATTTGGGCCCTGCTGAGTGGGCTTGGCCTCTGGTGGGTCCATATGTCCAAATTTGGTTCAAATCCTGCATTCAAATAAAATTCTATGGACATGTGGAATTTGGTTAGTTTGAAACCTATTTGACTACATTTCATGCCTTTTTGGTGGACTTTAGGGTCAAATGTTGATGGTAAAACAGGTGTTTAAGGACCACTAACAAGCTCCCCCAAGCTAACCTGTTGCTCGTCCTCGAGCAACAATGCGGTTTAAGCATTGAGCATGAAATGGATAGCAACTTAAGATGTCTGCAAGTGCATATTGTATAGTGAGAAATAACTTAGCATATATCATTAATCATAGCAATGTGGGGCTTATAGCTTTTCACTTCAAACATGCAAGAGTGAAATAAAGCAATAGATAGGAAACTTTTATCTTGCTTAGGTTTGACTAGGATTCTGTCTGGAGGTTTTTCAAGGTTTTCAAAAGAAAACAACTTGCTTAAGTCCTCCAAGATTCACTCAATCACTCAATGGTGTTTAAATCCTCACTTAGGCCAAAATGTAGCCTTTCCTACTTCTAAAGAATGATATGTGGAGTTATAGGAAGGCTAAGAACCATGAGCAAATTGCCTGATGTTTATTGCTAAGCTAGACACTCAGATCATAAGGAGCAGCAAATCATAAAAATTAATCAAGATGTGCATGTGTGGTTATGTGGAAGTGTATAGAGAGTTATTTCATAATCCTTCCTAGTTAATTTATGGGGTCTAGAGCTAATGATAATTCTCTCTCTCTATTTTTTTTGGATACATAGTGAGTAGACAAAAGATGTGTCCTCACATTTTCTTAGGACATAGTCCTCTTTTGAGCTACTTTGCTCACTTTTTTTTTCTTCAGGACATAGTCCTTTCTTGAGCTACTTTGTTCATTTTTCTCTCTCTCTTTTTTTAGCTCTAGATTTCCCCAGATTTATAGGAAAGGATTTTTGAAAATGAAAAAGGGGGAAGAGGGAGAAATGCTCATTCCCAGTGTAGGAATAAGCATAAGGCTAGCAATGGGATGTTTGGCAGGGTATTGCATATCTCCGGTGTAGAGAATAAGCAATTTATTTGGTGGTTGCAAACTTCCAAAGTGGAGAGTAGGCAATTTATGGTGGGTGTGCGTGAATCTTGATTCAAAAGATATGATAAGCTTCTCTACTAAGATCTATGAGGTCTAACAAAGCTCAACACAAGCAAAGCTCTTTGTGGTTTGACTAATGACTAACAAATATTTGGCTGGTGGTGGGATGGGATAAAATCTAGGAGGAACTTTTAGCAAGGTTTTCATAATTTTTAAAAGAAATCCTCCAGATTAGGTCCTAATTTCACCTTAGCAAGTTTAAAGAATTACTCCATTTCTTACTAACTTTACTCACTAAGCATGATTTCAGTTAAAGCATGTGCAACCCACAAAAGCTACAACTTAGATAAGACCAGTTATTCAAACCATAACAATAGCATTTGCATGACATATTTCAAATCTTATTCAGGTTTCAACTTATTTAAGCAGATTTTATCAATTTTATTCATGGAATGGTTACTTAGGCAGGCATATAGCATTCAAAAGATATAGAAATTAAGAACTGAATGTAAAGTGTAGGCTTGAGACATACCTTATTGGAGCGGGAGTCTCCCCCAAGCTGGCTTCTTGCTTGGTGAAGGGCCTTCATCTTTCTCGGTCGGAGCTCTTGTTCTCATTTTATTAAAAGGGAAACTATCTAATGTTGTGAAAAGGGAAACTATCCTATTATGATATTTTATTGTTCTAGCTAAGTTAACATATACCTATGCATATAACTCATGATAACTGATGATTTTTTTTTAATTACATGCATGACATATGTTATTTATTTGAAAAGGAAAATTGAAGGGAAAAATTAAAAGTAAAACCATACCTTAGGTCCATGGAGTTTCATCCTTATCGGGTGGATCTTCTTCCTTGGGCACTTCTTCTCTTAGTACTCCATCGAGTTCTTCTTCTTTTGGCACCTCTCCTTTGTTATGCGAATTACACAACTCAGGAGGAGGTGGTTCTCTCTTTCTGCTCCACCCTGTTCTTGGGCGCCTCTTCTTGGTACGAACGGGTTCTGCTTCCTGCATGTTAGTGGCATATGCGGGACCATGGGAGAAGGAGAATATTTCCTTCCTCCCTCCTAATGTCATTTGCATTTTAGCACTTCCCACATATATGCAGGCATCAACAGTGTTCAAGAAGGGTCTACCTAAGATTAGAGGCACATCTCTCCTATTTCCCATATCTAGTATTATGAAATCAGCAGGAACATATGAACCTCTAATATGAACAGGTAAATCATTAACTATTCCTTCTACATAGCAAGTGGACTGATCAGCTAGCACAACATAGGCAGATGTGGATGACATGGGTGGAAAGAATGAGTTTTCATAAAAGTCTTTAGATAGAATGTTCACACTCGATCCTAAATCACACATGGCATTTTTAAAGACATCACCAAAGATTGAGCATCTAATTATGGGACTACCAGGATCACCCTTTTTAACAGTCATGGTTTGATCTTCATAATAGTTAAAATATTTTATTTCAACCATATTTGCAGTTTCCATGTCAGGTTTAGCAGGAATTTTGCCAGTTTCAAAAGATGGTATGATAGGAGCAAGTTGAGCTAATTGGGTTTCTAACATCTTATTAAAGCTTAATTGATTTTTCAGAGCAGATGAGAAATCTTCCAATTTAGCATTTATATCCTCAAGGGCTTTATCATTCGACATTAATTTCTTATTCAAAAATTCAGTAGTTCTACCTTGTGGGTAAACTAAGTTTTTCAAGAATGAGAGACTATCAGAATTATGAAAATTAGAGCGGGGGAATGAATTGTTACCTTGAGAGTTGGAGTGCTGATTCCATCCTTGATTTTGTTGGCGAAAACCGTTGTTGTTGTTGATGAAGTTCAAATCTTCGTGTAGCTCGGGGCAGTGGCTCCCAGAATGTCCGGTTTCTCCACAGACTTCACAAGTCATGTAGGATTCCAGAGATTGGACACTCTCTTGTTGGTTCATCTTCTCACAGCTGTCCAGCTTCTTTGCCAGCAGGTTCATCTTGGCCACGATCATGTCGGCTTCCTTAAGGGAATGCATACCTCACTTACGGGGCTATAGTCTCTCGTCATTCGATCCTTGGTTTGACACCATCTTCTCTACGAGAGCCTTAGCATCTGCAACATTCAGAGAAAAGAATGCACCACCGGCGGCGGCATCCAAATGGCTTCTAGAGAGTGGGGTTAGGCCATGGTAGAAGTTCTGGATCAATAGCCAGTCCTCCATACCATGGTGCGGACAAGCGGCGACGTACTCTTGCAACCTCTCCCAAGCCTCGGGAATAGATTCCTCGGCTTGTTGCGTAAAGCTGGAGATTTTGTTGCGAAGAGCATTCGTCTTGCCCATCGGAAAGAATTTGGCGAGAAAAGCATTGGAACACTTGTTCCATGTGTCTACAGCATTGCGATCGGTATAGAACCATTGCTTCGCTTTTCCTAGCAAAGAGAAAGGAAAGAGACGAAGACGGATGGCTTCTTGGGTTATCCCCTTAATGGTGAAGGTGCCGCAAATCTCCAAGAATTGTTGGAGGTGAGCATTGGCATCCTCATGAGCCTTGCCACAGAACGGGCTAGCTTGGACCATCGTGATCAGAGCCGTTTTTACTCAAAATTGAGGTTGGCATCGATCACGTCTGGTCCTATCGCTACATTAGCGGCAGAAGGAGCAGAAAACTCACAAATGGTCTTATTGGCCATCGTGAAGATAGAACGAGATAAGAAAGAAAGAAAGAAGTTGAAGAAGTTGAAGGAAAAAGATAAGAAGGACTAAGGAAAGAAAGAATGGGGTATGATGGGATTCGCTAAGCGGGGGCTTAAGCGAAGATAAATTCGACACGGACTCAACCGATACACAGATTGCCTTCCCCGGCAACGGCGCCAGAAATGCTTGTTGGTAGTTCTTAGCTTCACTAAAGATAGAGCTAGTCAACTATCCCCGGTAACGGCCCAGGAATGCTTGTTGGCACTTGCTAACGTTGTTACTAGGAGTAGACTATGGAGTCTATCCCCGGCAACGGTGTCAGAAGTGCTCGAAGCTAGACCAGTCACTATACCTAAAGGAGTGGAGCTAAAGCAGCTATCTACTAATGCCAAGCGGGGTTGTCAATCCTGACACTAGTAGGAGCTAGCTAGAGAGAATGCAATCTACCAGGAGGAGATTCTGCAAACGCACAGAACTATCGTAGTAGCACTTCGCCTGGGAGTACCAGGTGTCGATTTATTTGATCCCAAGGGAAGGCTAGGGTGGTGTATGAGTCAAGTCAAGGAGGGGATGAGAGTCGAAGAAAAGAGAAAAGAGAAAAGGGGAGAAGAGAAGAGAAGGGATGGAAGGCTAGAAAGAGTATATGGGTGGATAGGTAAGGATGAAGTGGATTGCTAAGGTAAGGTGGATAACTAGATAGATAGGGGGGTAACTAAGGGTAACTAACTAACTACTAATAACTAATCCTAGATAACTACAAGCAAGATAACTACGAAGCAAGATAGTTACGAAGCAAGGCAGGCAAAAGACAATAAAGCAACTAAGTTGAGTATAGTTTTATTCCTATCTTGTCAAGTATCGAGGCGTACTAGCCTTTACCACTGACTTAGGTTGAACGCTAGCACAACGAGCCTTAGTGTTAAACTGGGCCAACTACGTGGTGGAATTCAAGGCGCACAGGGTTGTCACCACCTGCTTGCTACCACAGCTATCCGGGGGTCCAGCCGTATCTGAAGGTAAGTCTATAACTAAGCACCACGCTTAATTATATTCTAACTATCTCTACCCTAGCTTTGAATAGAGACACCCTTGCGGACGTCAGAGCAAATACTTGACTTAATAACATAAACACTAAACTAACTAAGCAACCTATTGGCAAAGATCAATCACTAAGCACACTAGAGATTAACTACTATGGCTAAGTGAATTGAACTGTAGGATAGCTAGGTCACACTCAAGGTACTTGATAAAGTAATACTGAAAGTAATACTGAAAGTAATGCTTAAAGTAATACTGAGATAAAGATAAATGTACCTGAGATACAAGAGAGCAAACCAGACCAGAGACGCCGGGAAATCAACCGACCTCCGATGCCAGTCGCTCGCACCCGCTTCTCTCTTAGCAAGCTCTACGCTCCTTATACCAAGAACTTAGGCTGAGCTGTGCTAAACTAAGAGACGCGCTGTAGCGAGGGCACTAGAGCTATACTCTCTCTACTAGCTAACCTACTTGCCTAAGCTCTCTGAGCTTCTAACTTGCTCTCTGCTTCTCTTGCTTGGTGTTACTTTGCTTGGGATGGTACAAATGAAGTGGTGCCACCAGGGGGGGTATTTATAGCCCAAATGAGAGAGGGGGGTATTTATAGGGGGCAGCCAGCCAACCTAGGGTTAGGTCAGGTGGCGGGCGCCACCCCCTACTGGCGGCCGCCAGTCTCCTGGCCGCTGGATGCAATGTCTTCGATCCTACGGCCTCCAGGTGGTTGTCCAAGGCGGTTTGGAAGTCGGTTGCATGTCCTAGCAACCGCCATTCAGCCTTGATCTACGCCACTTCATCCTGAGCCGTTTGATGCCACTGACCTAGTGACCAAGGGCCAAGATTTGGCCTTGGGGAGGTCACACGGATCAGTGACGTGGCAGGGAGTGGAACTTGGGCCAACCCAAGTGGCGGGCGCCACCCCCCTTAGGCCCATTTGGGCCCTGCTGAGTGGGCTTGGCCTCTAGTGGGTCCATATGTCCAAATTTGGTTCAAATCCTGCATTCAAATAAAATTCTATGGACATGTGGAATTTGGTTAGTTTGAAACCTATTTGACTACATTTCATGCCTTTTTGGTGGACTTTAGGGTCAAATGTTGATGGTAAAATAGGTGTTTAAGGACCACCAACAGTGTGATCGGGTGAGTGTGCGACATTTTATCCCCAGCTGGGTATGAATCGATTATAATCGCCATCGCTCCTGGACAGTGAGTAACTTGACTGGCGTCCGTTACTGTAGAACTTATGGAACTAAAGATGGTTATGAGTTGAATCTGAAAGGCTATTGATGAAATAGTCACTCTTGCTTGATTAATTAGCCAAGTGATTGCTCTAGATCAGGTGCAAATCTAGTTAATCAGGTTGATTACATAAAATTGACTGCTAAAACCCTAATGATGATTATTAATAATCAAAATGCTTTTATGCAAAAGGGTAAGTATAGCCAACCTAGGATACAGCCTTGCATACTCCTTGGTGTCACTTTATTTCTGGTTTATGATGGGTAAGTCTAGCTTTGTACCTTCTCGTACTCAGGGTTTATTCCCTTGTTGTTGCAGATGGACAGTGCTTCTATGGCTACTGTGAGAACTGCTTGTACCCCGTTATGGGTGATGACTAGACCATGGGCGTGGTCCACTCTTATCCTCTCCTGATGCTTTTACTGGACTCGATCAGGTTGATGGCACCGTATTATGAACAAACCAAACTTGTGTTTCAAAACTATGTTGCTTCCGCTACTTTATCAAACTATGGTCTGTAATATTATTTCATACTCCGATGGATTTAAATTATGTTTCGAACTGTGATGTAACTTATGGACATGTATGCTGAACTTATTACGATCTTGGCTGAAGTTGAAATGATTTGAAATCCTTCAAGATTTCTGGACTACCGGGTTTGTACGAGCTTAAGTACATGATGACCTTTGCGAAAGTGAGGGTTTCTGTGCTTAATCTGGTATAAATTGGTCGGTTCTGTCACAGCGGACAGTTCAGGCATCGGGGAGGCAGCCTGAGCAGTGGCTGTCTGCCTCGGTGTTTCAGCCGGACAAACACTGGCAGACAGTCCGCCGTTGTGACTCGCGGACAGTCCGGGAACTTCCAGTGAGGTTTCAACAGTAGTGTTGTTCTGTGCTTTTGACCGGCGGACAGTCCGCCAGGAGCTCGCGGACAGTCCGGCTAAGTTGCGGACACTCCGGGACACGGGGTGCGGATAGTCTGAGCCCCTGCTGCTAGTCACTACTTAGTGCGTTTGCTCTCCTAACTTTTCGGTCTTGTTTCCGGACTTCTCGTTTGCTTCTAGAGTTCAACAAGGAACCTATCTAACTATCTTTGCCACCCGTTGGTATAGGTATTTAGAGAATTTCCGATGTAGCCATCCATCTACGTTCGGGGGTAGGTTTTTAGGTTTGAACTTGACTTGGTGCTTGCGAGTTTTGGGTTGCTCTTTGTGGTGGTGCCTCGTTGTGATCCTAGGGATCATCCACCCTATTTCTGAGGGTCGTGGGCATCACGTCTGTGTTCGAAGCATTCGGGGTTGGTTTGTGGTTACGAGGCCAGAGTTTCGAAAGAAATTTTTACGCTCCCATTCACCCCCCTCTGGTCTCCTTGGTATAGCATTCTCGGTCCTTCAATTGGTATCAGATCGGGTTAAGAATCTTCCACCTTAGCCGGTTCCAGATCCACAGAAGGCGACATGGATTGCGGCGTGGGCAAACCGCCGTTTTTCGATGGGACGAACTATGCGTATTGGAAGATACGTATGTCGGCCTATCTTCAGAGTATGAGTGCTTCGGTTTGGGAGATTTGCAACTCAACAAATTACGTGGTCTTGGCTGCTCGTGTGACTCAACAGCAGAAGGGCGGCTTCAACAAGGAGTACATCAAGGAGAAGTATTTGGAGAAATCCCAGGCCGAGCAGCGTGCTTTCTTCGCCACGCTCAGCGATGTCGACGACTCGGACAATGACTCCACTGCTTCAAGCGATGATGAGTCCGAGAAGATGAAGATCGAGGACAAGTTGAACGACCTTTGTTTCTTCGCCGACAACGAGGGCTTCTGCACCATGGCCCTCGGCGATGAGGTCAACAATGAGCTGGACGAGATCCCTCGGAACGACGACGATGACGATGACTCCTCCCAGGTATCTCAGACTCCTGATGAACTCTCCGCTGAGGTTGAGAAACTTACTGTTGCTCTTCTTAGTCAAGACAAGTTGCTAAGACTTGCTGCTAGAGAGAGGAAGGAGTTTAGGCAAAAGTGGGAGGATGCGGTGAAGGAGCTTGAGTCTGTCAAGTCCATCGTTGTAGTCACTGATGAGGATGAGTGTGAGATGTGCTCCAAGCACATTACTGACCTTCTCACTTTGAGGGGGAAGTATGTTGCTTTGGTTGGAGAAGTGGATGAGCTTAGGGCTAGACCCATTTTGCTTGGTGCGTGCAAGTCTTGTGCAGGCTTGCGATCAGAGTTGGCAGAGAGGGATGCTAAGATCGAGTCTCTTGAGAAGGCCAACTTAGGTAGCACTGGTGTGTCTAGATGTGCTTTGTGTGAGGGTTTGGAGATGGAGATGGCAAATGTGAAGCATGACAAGATGCAAACCGAGGAGGAAAACACATACCTTCAGACCATCTTGTCATGGGTTTCTAGTTGAGAGCCGCAGCTTGGCATTACGATTGCCCAATTCAAGCGTGTTGCTGGAGGTCTAGGGGTTGGTTTTGCTCAGGGTGTGGAGAGTGCTACTTCATTCGGGAAGATTGGTGAGTCTAGTTTTCTTAAGCCGAGTGAGAAGCCCAACTCCACCACTACTCCCAAACTAACCAAGATTCCACCCAAGGAGCCTCTCAAGCGTAACACCAAAGATGGAGTGTTTGTGGAACCTCCAAGAGCTCCACCCAAGAAACAAACATGGGCTCCAAAACCCAATCACCTTAGGAACAAGCTAGACACCATGCCACCAATCCAAGAGGAGCTCATGCCACAAAAGAACTATTGACGGTCCTTAATGTCAATATTATACCATCAACTATTGTATGAAATGGCACTAAATGAATCACAAAGCATAGTTGTATGGTTTGAAACTAACAAGTTCCACGAGTTTTGGTGCTCTCACTTGTTTTGTAGGACGTCCATGTTTTTACCATATAAAAGTATCTCAAGTGATGAAATAGAGCACACCATTGCAAAGACCTTGTCGAGACGATCGAAACGGACATATGATTTGCTATATTTGGAGTCCCGGAGCGAGAGTCCTCGATGGATACGACTTGGAAGATTCCAGAACATTCTAGAAGACACGAGAAGGCGACCCACGGAAGGCGGGGCCCACCTGTCATAGAGGCAGACCGACCGGTCTCCCCCTTGGGACGACCGGTCTATTATAGGGCCCAATCTCGCCCCCTTCGCGTGACGCACTCGAACCGACCTCTTCGACGTGTTTTGGCCCATTAAGGCCCATGTGCATATGACGAAGGATTTAGTACCACATCGCTTGCCCAAGGTGGAGGGGAGGCCAGGAGCCCCTATATAATAAACCCCAGACCCCCCTGAGGCAACACATCATCTAGGAGTTGTAGAGGCGTCCCTCGAAAGACAACCTCTCTTCTCTAAGAGAATTAGGTTTAGATTTTCCAATGTAATAGATTAACTCTAGTCGGGAGTTAGGGAGAGCGGAGCTGCGCTCCAGTTCTGGAGGAGTCTTCAGAGTTTTGGTATGTCTTTGTATCTTTCCTTTGTAAGACTTATGCTTCAATATGTTTATCTTCTCAATTTACATTATGCCTTTTATATTATGATTAGTATAGTTGTTATGTTCTAGCATAGGATCTCCGCTTGTATCGAGTGCTCTAGTTATAGGCCATAATTAGAGTAGGAATCGATAGATTAGACTTGGTGTTTAGTCTATAGGTTACCTGAGGTTGCGCTCAACCCCACGGATAGATGTGGTAGCCCTAGGTGGTGACAGCCCTGATGGCCGACGTATTCCACCATGTTCGGATTGATGTTCGTAGGACCGTAGTCAGAGCTTCCCAACCCTTTTCTCATCCCTTTCTGTGGTTGGTGTTCTGATGTCCCAAAGTATTATTATATGACTGCTATATCTTTTCATCCTTGTTACCTTAGAACTCAAGTAATAGAGAAGTACATAGGAACCTTGATCTCTCCCATTGTCCTCCCACTATAGTTATCTATACATTTGTCATTAAATTCTCTTTATTGTGCTTTTATTCATTATCATATCATATATTATTTACCCTTGCTTTAGTCTAATTAATACTCTAAGTTAGTAGATGCATGATAGTGAATTATCAGATTCTTGACCCTAGCTTCTGTTGATGGTGCTTAAAGCATCATTTCACCATCAACATTTCACCCAAAACCAAGGTAAAACAACATAAAAAGTAGAAGATTTGGTTTATAACTAACCTATTTCCACATGTGCATAGTTTCTTAACTTAATGCAGGAAATGATGGGATTTGGGCCAAACAAGAGTACCAGGAGCAAGGCCAAGCCACTCTGGCCCATTTGGGCCTGAGTAGGGTGGCGGCTGCCAGGTCACTCGTGCCAAAAGTGGCCCAAGCCACGTCATCAATCCGTGGGAGTCACCTCAAGCTCAAATCCTGGCCATTGCACACTAAGACGGTTTGATCCAAGGGCTAAGAAGAGTGTCACCTGGATAGTGGGCTTTGGACATGTGTCTAAACCCTAACCGACCCTCAAACCGACTTAGGAGAGCAAGTGAAGACCGTTGGATGAATGGCGGTTGCAATGGACGGCATAGAGGTGGCGAGCGCCAGGGTTTAGTGGCGGGCGCCACCCCCTAAACCCTAACCGACCTCCCCTTCACTCTATAAGTACCCCCCTAGCTTCCTAGCACTATAAATATGCCCCTTGAGCTCTCATTCGGAGAGCCTCACATCATTCCTCACCATTTGGTTAGATTAGCACACTTGCTATGCTAGAGAGATTAGAGAGAGTGTGAGTGCCTCACTAGAAGAGGAGCTGGAGAGGAGAAGAGTAGAAGTCTGGAGTGTTCCAGAGTTGTCGGAGACCTCTGCTTCTCTCTGCTCTGTGCTTCAACTTTGGTAACTTAGTATTTATTCTATCTTCAAGTATTTACTTTTCGGTATTTGTGTGCTTGTTTCATTGCTTGATATTAGTTTCAAGTGCTCTAGTTCTAGTACTGGGCTAGTAGTAGCAATATATAGATTAAGTGTGGTACTTAGGCTATATATTGCCAGTGAATACGGCTAGGCCCCCGGATAGCTGTGGTAGCAAGCAGGTGGTGACAGCCCTGTGCGCCTTGAATTCCACCACGTAGTTGGTCTAGATTAACAGTAGGGCTCGTTGTGCTAGCGTTCAACCTAAGTCAGTGCTAAAGGCTAGTACGCCCACAGTACACTAGTAAAGAACTTAAATCACTAGAAGTCTAATAGAACTAGGATCTACCCTAGTAGATAGTGCCTGTTCCCCTTCATCTATCCTAGATATCCTTACCCCCCTAGTTTTCTCAAAATCACTTCGCGTTCCTCATGGATTCGATACCCCGGAATACTCTGAGGTGAAAAGCTACAACTGACAGCCGTGCGCTTGCGGTTTCTTCTGCGTGCCACCCAAGGTGTCAACAAGCTTTTCTGGCGCCGTTGCCGGGGAACGGTAGCTGATTTTTGTAACACTCTGGTGTTAAACAGACTAAAACTTGACATGTCATCATATGCACTGGCATTTCATCTGAGTTGATAACCTAAGTATGCATTCACTAAAAACAAGTTTAATTCATCATGCTTGTGCTTAGTGGATAAGGAGTGCTTAAGTTTGAAACCCTAGCTTATGTCTCAAAGGTGTATTTGGGAGCATGTTTCAAGTCACCATTGAGGTATAATTCGAATTTGGTTGAAATCCAAATAAATAATTTAATTAATTTGAAAATCCTATTTTGTCCCCTTTTTCATAATTCTAAATCTAAAAAGAATTTGGTCATGCTCTAAAAAGCAAAGTTGCTCCATTTATGATAAGGATCAACTTTGATGTATAAAGTTTTTCAAGTTTTCATACGAAATCAAAAGTAATTGTGAAAATACACTTTTGCCCTTTTATGTCCCCTTTTGAATTTCAAATCCTAATTCAAAATCTAAGCATATTTTGCATATGTTGCAAAAATAAAAGATGTTCAGTATTTAATTCTGAGCATTTGATATTTTAACATATTTTCAACTTATATTCAAAAATCTGAAGTAATTTCAAAATAGCCGAAAGGGTATAAAGGAAAAAGGGGGGGATAAGTTTCTTCTCCTGTTCATGGCGGTGGGAAGCTGATCTTTGATCAGCGCTGCCAGCGCGTAGGGCGCCAATCTCTCTCGATTGGGCACGCACCTGACTCCGTGGTGAAGTTAAGCAGCTGCTAGCGCTCTCCCTTGCTCCGTGGCGCCTTCTCCTGAGCTCGCCGTCGCCGTTTCGCCACCGAGGCACCGACGGGCTCAACTCCAAGCCAATCCCAAATTCACTCCAAACCGAGCGTCTTCATCCAAAATTGACCGCAGCCATAACTTCCTTACCTCCTTGCGCATCTCCAGAACCCATCCCTTCTACCTCTATTGCCTCAGAGAGCTTGTGCTCGCCGTTCTTCTTCCCGCCGGGCGAAAACGCCGCCGAGCTCGACCTCGCCGTGGTCAGCCCATCCGGGCACTCCTCTGCTCTCCCTGTCTCGTGTTTCTGTTTTGCCTTGACCCCAGGATACTCATCGGCTCGATGGTTTTCCGTTTGGTGCTCAGGTCTCGCCGGAACATTGTCTGCTTCGCCGGAGCTCGCCGCCGCAAGTCACTGCTCCGGGGACTTCTTCTTTCCGTTCATCCTCCGCTCGAACCAGCTACGCAGCTATCATCAGGGTGAGCTACTGGAGCTTCCTAGTCCCTCCGTTCTTTTGCTACCGGCCTAAGTTCGCCGGAACAGCTTCGCCGTGATCCGGTCTGCCGCCGTGCGTGGCCAGGCTTCACCAGAGCGGTAGCGTTTAGGGTTAGGGACTCTATCGGTTGCGGGTGACTTGCCGGTGCCTGTGCTCGCGTTAGTCGGGTCTCTAATGGCAGGAGTTGACCGGCGTAGGGTTCGCCGGCGCTCGGTGCGCCGCCGTCCTCTCTGGCCGGCGTCGGGGACTTCGCAGTTGCGAAGACGGTATAGTGCAGGGGGCTGGTTGCAAAGTCCATGACACATGTGAATAGTGCTCTAGACTGCGGGTTGTTTCCTTAGAAGCCGAAGGGCTTTTCTGCAAAAGCGCCAGGGCACGCAGGCGGGAGCCAGGCCGGGCCGGCTTTCGCGTGCGCTGGGCCGCCGAAATCGGGCCGAAAGCCCAGTTAGGCTTAGATTTCAGTTTTTCTTTTTATAGCTTTTTGCACAGTAGCTAGTTTTGTTATTTTTGCTATAATTATTCTATAGCTCTGTTAATTTTGAAATTTTACATGTTAGATGATAGCATGTCTGTGCTAATATAAAAATTACAAAACTTGTGTTTTGAGCACCTTTGCTATAATAATTAAATCCATGCTTTAATTAATAAATGCAACTTTGATGAATTATGTAATTTTCTGTGTGTCTCCTAAAATAATGAAATTTGACATGTGAGTTTATGTTACTAATATCTACCTTCATGTTTAATTCCAGCTCTGTTTGATAAAGTATGATTTATTCATAAGTAAAGACTATTTTAAATGACTTATAAAATAAATAGAAATAGTTAATCACTTTAGATTTGTGTGATTTTTGGAAATTGTTTGACAACCAGTGGAAAATTAGCATGAATTGCTCCCTGGTTATGGATTCCTTTATGCAAATAATCTTTTGTTGCTTGTTAGTTACGTAACCTTGCTTAATGAAAATAATAAAACTTGCTTAGTAATAATATATGGTTTAATAGCTAAGTTAGTTTGTTTTTATATCATGAAGGAAAGTTGTACTCAAGATAGTTAAGTTTGTTTGTTATTATCCAAAGAACATGTACCCTATCTTAATCATTTCATGAGCATCTCATTGATCATGCATATGCACTTCTACGTGTAGATCTCGTTTCGGAAGAACCGGATCCACAGTGGGTTTCTTCTGAGAGTTTGGATCCTTCTGGTTTTTCTGAGTCACCGGACTTCACTGATCACCAAGGCATGCCCCGGACATTAAACCTATCCTTGTATTTTTATAAAGTTATTTATATCACTTGAGTTAATATGATGCATTAAGTGAATAGGAGTTGAGTGAACCCTATTTGATGCATTACCGACCTTGATGATTCCAATATTTAACCTTGATACCCGTTTTATGAAAATACTTAGTATGCTTAGCCATGCTTTACTTACTTCATAATAGTAACTACTTTTAAAAATGGTTGCTATGTTATGGAAATACTGAATCTTGAGACAACATGATAATTATAGTAACTTACATCAAGAATGGAGTCTTGTTGTAAGGTTACTCAACCTAGGACCTTATCGTTGTTGGCCTGCTGTGATTGAGACCTTTGAGTACAGCCCACATGCGGTGGTAAGCCTCATCTATAGCTATTCCGATACTTGAGAACGGCCAACCGCGTACTGGGAGTGGAGAGATGGCGGGAGTAGCGTGGACCCTCGGGGCTATGAGATAGTCGGGTTCGAGGTGTACTGTACTCTCGGGTGACGCTGGACCCGTTCTTGTATGGGAGGATCTATAGATAGGGTTGACATATGCAAGATTAAGATCTACATATGTCGTGTGGTACTGAATCCCCAGCTGGGTTTAAACGATTCGAATCGCCGTGTTTCCTCGGATATGGAGCCTCAATCCACTGACCCGCACCGTAGTAATAATTGAATCTTTATGAGATGGGAACTACAGATGTGATATGCTTATGAAGGTTTGAGAATTTTTAGATAGTCATGAAAGTTAATCTTGAGTTAAAACTTGAAAGTAGGGTTTTTCTATTAGTAAGCTTTTATGCAAAAGAAATGTTTTGATCTTGCTTAAGACTTACCTTGAATCCCTATAACTTTCATACCTGAGTCTTCTCCTCTTTTCTAGACGGTTAAGTCTTGTTGAGTACTTTTGTACTCAGGGTTCGTTAACCTTTGTTGCAGGTGAGTTTATTGATCATCCTTTTGGTGGTCAATGTTTCTTCACTCTTGTGGAGGAGAGTGATGATGACTCTGATGTTTGACCTTGGGCAAGTAACAAAAGTTGTGTGGTATATGTAATATAAAGTTCCGAACCTTTATGTATCAAATACTTATGGTTTGTAAACTTTTAAGTTTCAATCTATGGTATATAACTTTTCCGCTTTTACTCTGATTTATCTTATCTATAAAACTGTTGTAATACTGTGATGCTTGACGAGGGAATTCCTGAAAAGAATGTAACATGGATGATTCGGGTTTCCCGAGGACACCCGACAGATCTCTTGAGTCATTTGGAACTCCTGCACGCCAATCAGAAGTTTTTAGGACAATGATGGGTGCATGTGGGCCACTTAATTCAGGAGGTTCTGCCACAGCTGGTATCAGAGCAGGTTCCCTTAGAAAGTATAACAGTATTCATTTTTGAAAACTTCAAAAGTTTTGAGTCAAACTAAATTTCAAATTAGTTTGAGTCCAAATTGCTTCTACACTTGTCTTATGCTTCTGACTTGCCTTAATTCATTCTTTAGACTTATCCTTCTATCTAAATGGATCTGTTTTTAGTATAGTTATGGTGATATTTATATCTAAGGAACAATGCTTATAACATTATAATATTGCCCTAATTGTGAAAAGAAAGTTTATTCACTTTTATAATAAGTGACTAATTTAAAGATAATTATTTGTTTGATGTGTGTTTGTTCGTAAGTACGTTTCATGCATCATGATTGATAACATATAATTAATTTTTTTCCTCTTAAAGTTGTATCTAAGGGTAGAAATAGAGTCAATATGTCTATCTAATTATAAAACTCTGTCTCTTAATCTTGGAACATATATAGTTCTAATATTTAAAATAAATATATTTTAGCAGATGGCCCGTACCAAGCAGACCGCACGCAAGTGTACCGGACCTCGAGGTGTTCCTCGACACGTTCTTGCCCCAAGAGATGATGAACCCGCTGATAGTGTGGGAAGCAACCAGCCAGTGGTTGCTTATGAAGAAGGTGAAGGTATTAACAGTGCCTCGTCACAACTTCAGGCGGAAGTAGACCGCCTGTACATGGAGTTGGCAAGAGCGAATGGAGAAAGGTTGAGGGGTACCAGAGAGAGAGAAGAGTTAAGTGAGCAGTTGCAGTACCACCACGAGCAGCATCAAGAGTATGAGTGCAAGTGGAGGAAGGCCGTCGAGCAGAGGAATCGGGCACGAATCCGGGTAGATGTAATGAGGGATAATCAGAACCTCATGGAGATCCACCATGCTGACCTACACAGGCAGGTGGAGGAGCTGACTGCACGGTTGCAGCCAGAACCTGCTACGCCACCTACTCTTGAAATAGAATCTGAGGTGGAAGCAGAAGAAGAAGAAGATGAGGAGTTAGAGCCGGTGGAGTATGAGGTCTTCTCTGGGGAAGAGTGATAGATCTGGAGGTTGAGTAGACATGAGATGTATCATAGTGTGATCTTTCTGACTTTATAACCTAGTTAGTCAGAAAACCTCTAGTATGGTCAGTGTGTAAGATAGTGGTTTCAGTAGTCCTGCCCAAGAGCGGACTTGTATGATAAATAAGTTGAGCATGGTATGCATGTTATGATGTATAAATATGAATATTAATCAAAGTATGGTTTGTTTTAAACAGATGCCTGCTAACACACGTGGCGCTAGTGCTTCCCATGGTGGGGATGATGTCCCTAATGCACCACCAGTTCCACCCTCTTTGGCTGATGCAATTGCAGCATTGGTCAATGCAACAACTCTGTTAGCACAAAATCAGAATGTTGGTCAACGTGGTCGTGGCCGTAACAACAGAGAAGAGACAACATATGTTGATTTCACTGATACCCGTCCTCCAGTGTTCATTAAAGCTGATGAACCTCTTGAAGCTGATGATTGGCTCCGCACCATGGAACAAAAATTCAGTCTTATCAACTGCACTGAAGTCCAGAAGCCAGCATTTGCAGCTCAGCAACTTCGAGGAGCCGCAGGGGTTTGGTGGGCAAATTTACTAGCTGTTCAACCAGCCGATCACCGAATCACTTGGACTGAATTCAAGGAGGCCTTCAGGGCTCATTATATTCCAGATGGAGTTATGAAGATGAAGCTTGAAGAGTTCTTAGCTCTCCATCAGGGAGATGAGCCAGTTATGCAGTACATTGGGAAGTTTAATCATCTGTCCCAATATGCCTTTGACCAGGTCAACACTGATGAGAAGAAGAAGGCATGTTTCATGAGAGGATTGAATACAAAGCTTCAGTCTATGATGACAACTTGTGGCAATATAAATTATCATGAGACAGTGAATGTTGCTATATCTAGTGAAGAAAAGAACCGCAAGCATAAGGAGGCTAAGAAGAAGAAGGGAGTTGTGTCAGGATCTGGATCATCTGGCGGCAACAAGAAGCGTCAGAGGCTGGTATATCATCCAGTCCAGCAGTTCCGCCCATCTTATCGTCCACCTTACCGTCCGCCTCAGCAGCAGAATCCTCAGAGGACTTTTGCAAGGCCTGCTATGCCTTTCAATGTTCAACGTCAGCCGAATGTTCCTGCCATTCGTCCACCAGTGCCACAAGCTACAAATTATCCATGCTTCAATTGTGGAAAGACTGGACATTTCTCTCGTGAATGTCCTTATCCAAGGCAGAATGTTCCCAATGCCAATGTACCAAGGCCAGCGGGAAATCAGCAAGCAAACCAGAATAAGGGAAATGCACAGAACAATCAGAAGGGTAAGGGTACTCAGAAAACAGGAAAGGTTTTCCATACTCAGATAGAAGCTATTCCTGAAGGAGAACCTGTTATGCTTGGTATGTTCCCTGTTGCTCAACACCCAGGACTTACACTTTTTGATTCTGGTGCATCACATACTTTCATGAATAAAACATTTGCGGAGAAGCATAATATACCTATTGGTGAAACCAAAGATGAATTCTTTATACAGTCGCCTGGGGGTCGAGTATGTACTAAGGAAATGGTACATCAGGTACCTATAGATCTGGGTGGATATATATTTCCGACATCCATGATAGTTTTAAAAGATCGAGTCACTCGAAAAAGAACTGTCAAGTTCTACAAGGTTCAATGGAATCAACATACGGAAGATGAAGCCACGTGGGAGTCAGAAGAGTTTCTCTTAGAAAGTTTTCCTGAGTTTCTTTCTTCTGTCTAGTCCTTGTAATTTGTAATATGATGACCTATCCCCTGTTTTATGTAAAGGTTAGTAATGGAAGTGCCTGACACATTTCCTTTTCCATTAGTTAGCCTACAGGTTAAATCTCGGGACGAGATTTCTTTAAGGGGGAAAGAGCTGTAACACTCTGGTGTTAAACAGACTAAAACTTGACATGTCATCATATGCACTGGCATTTCATCTGAGTTGATAACCTAAGTATGCATTCACTAAAAACAAGTTTAATTCATCATGCTTGTGCTTAGTTGATAAGGAGTGCTTAAGTTTGAAACCCTAGCTTATGTCTCAAAGGTGTATTTGGGAGCATGTTTCAAGTCACCATTGAGGTATAATTCGAATTTGGTTGAAATCCAAATAAATAATTTAATTAATTTGAAAATCCTATTTTGTCCCCTTTTTCATAATTCTAAATCTAAAAAAAATTTGGTCATGCTCTAAAAAGCAAAGTTGCTCCATTTATGATAAGGATCAACTTTGATGTATAAAGTTTTTCAAGTTTTCATACGCAATCAAAAGTAATTGTGAAAATACACTTTTGCCCTTTTATGTCCCCTTTTGAATTTCAAATCCTAATTCAAAATCTAAGCATATTTTGCATATGTTGCAAAAATAAAAGATGTTCAGTATTTAATTCTGAGCATTTGATATTTTAACATATTTTCAACTTATATTCAAAAATCTGAAGTAATTTCAAAATAGCCGAAAGGGTATAAAGGAAAAAGGGGGGGGGATAAGTTTCTTCTCCTGTTCATGGCGGTGGGAAGCTGATCTTTGATCAGCGCTGCCAGCGCGTAGGGTGCCGATCTCTCTCGATTGGGCACGCACCTGACTCCGTGGTGAAGTTAAGCAGCTGCTGGCGCTCTCCCTTGCTCCGTGGCGCCTTCTCCTAAGCTCGCCGTCGCCGTTTCGCCACCGAGGCACCGACGGGCTCAACTCCAAGCCAATCCCAAATTCACTCCAAACCGAGCGTCCTCATCCAAAATTGACCGTAGCCATAACTTCCTTACCTCCTTGCGCATCTCCAGAACCCATCCCTTCTACCTCTACTGCCTCAGAGAGCTTGTGCTCGCCGTTCTTCTTCCCGCCGGGCGAAAACGCCGCCGAGCTCGACCTCGCCGTGGTCAGCCCATCCGGGCACTCCTCTGCTCTCCCTGTCTCGTGTTTCTGTTTCGCCTTGACCCCAGGATACTCATCGGCTTGATGGTTTTCCGTTTGGTGCTCAGGTCTCGCCGGAACATCGTCTGCTTCGCCGGAGCTCGCCGCCGCAAGTCACTGCTCCGGGGACTTCTTCTTTCCGTTCATCCTCCGCTCGAACCAGCTACGCAGCTAGCATCAGGGTGAGCTACTGGAGCTTTCTAGTCCCTCCGTTCTTTTGCTACCAGCCTAAGTTCGCCGGAACAGCTTCGCCGTGATCCGGTCCGCCGCCGTGCGTGGCCAGGCTTCACCAGAGCGGTAGCGTTTAGGGTTATGGACTCTATCGGTTGCGGGTGACATGCCGGTGCTTGTGCTCGCGTTAGTCGGGTCTCTAATGGCCGGAGTTGACCGGCGTAGGGTTCGCCGGCGCTCGGTGCGCCGCCGTCCTCTCTGGCCGGCGTCGGGGACTTCGCAGTTGCGAAGACGGTATAGTGCAGGGGGCTGGTTGCAAAGTCCATGGCACATGTGAATAGTGCTCTGGACTGCGGGTTGTTTCCTTAGAAGCCGAAGGGCTTTTCTGCAAAAGCGCCAGGGCGCGCGGGCGGGAGCCAGGCCGGGCCGGCTTTCGCGTGCGCTGGGCCGCCGAAATCGGGCCGAAAGCCTAGTTAGGCTTAGATTTTAGTTTTTCTTTTTATAGCTTTTTGCACAGTAGCTAGTTTTGTTATTTTTGCTATAATTATTCTATAGCTCTGTTAATTATGAAATTTTACATGTTAGATGATAGCATGTCTGTGCTAATATAAAAATTACAAAACTTGTGTTTTGAGCACCTTTGCTATAATAATTAAATCCATGCTTTAATTAATAAATGCAACTTTGATGAATTATGTAATTTTCTGTGTGTCTCCTAAAATAATGAAATTTGACATGTGAGTTTATGTTACTAATATCTACCTTCATGTTTAATTCCAGCTCTGTTTGATAAAGTATGATTTATTCATAAGTAAAGACTATTTTAAATGACTTATAAAATAAATAGAAATAGTTAATCACTTTAGATTTGTGTGATTTTTGGAAATTGTTTGACAACCAGTGGAAAATTAGCATGAATTGCTCCCTGGTTATGGATTCCTTTATGCAAATAATCTTTTGTTGCTTGTTAGTTATATAACCTTGCTGAATGAAGATAATAAAACTTGCTTAGTAATAATATATGGTTTAATAGCTAAGTTAGTTTGTTTTTATATCATGAAGGAAAGTTGTACTCAAGATAGTTAAGTTTGTTTGTTATTATCCAAAGAACATGTACCCTGTCTTAATCATTTCATGAGCATCTCATTGATCATGCATATGCACTTCTACGTGTAGATCTCGTTTCGGAAGAACCGGATCCACAGTGGGTTTCTTTTGAGAGTTTGGATCCTTCTGGTTTTTCTGAGTCACCGGACTTCCCTGATCACCAAGGCAAGCCCCAGACATTAAACCTATCCTTGTATTTTTATAAAGTTATTTATATCACTTGAGTTAATACGATGCATTAAGTGAATAGGAGTTGAGTGAACCCTATTTGATGCATTACCGACCTTGATGATTCCAATATTTAACCTTGATACCCGTTTTATGAAAATACTTAGTATGCTTAGCCATGCTTTACTTACTTCATAATAGTAAGTACTTTTAAAAATGGTTGCTATGTTATGGAAATACTGAATCTTGAGACAACATGATAATTATAGTAACTTACATCAAGAATGGAGTCTTGTTGTAAGGTTACTCAACCTAGGACCTTATCGTTGTTGGCCTGCTGTGATTGAGACCTTTGAGTACAACCCACATGCGGTGGTAAGCCTCATCTATAGCTATTCCGATACTTGAGAACGGCCAACCGCGTACTGGGAGTGGAGAGATGGCGGGAGTAGCGTGGACCCTCGGGGCTATGAGATAGTCGGGTTCGAGGTGTACTGTACTCTCGGGTGACGCTGGACCCGTTCTTGTATGGGAGGATCTATAGATAGGGTTGACATATGCAAGATTAAGATCTACATATGTCGTGTGGTACTGAATCCCCAGCTGGGTTTAAACGATTCGAATCGCCGTGTTTCCTCGGATATGGAGCCTCAATCCACTGACCCGCACCGTAGTAATAATTGAATCTTTATGAGATGGGAACTACAGATGTGATATGCTTATGAAGGTTTGAGAATTTTTAGATAGTCATGAAAGTTAATCTTGAGTTAAAACTTGAAAGTAGGGTTTTTCTATTAGTAAGCTTTTATGCAAAAGAAATGTTTTGATCTTGCTTAAGACTTACCTTGAATCCCTATAACTTCCATACCTGAGTCTTCTCCTCTTTTCTAGATGGTTAAGTCTTGTTGAGTACTTTTGTACTCAGGGTTCGTTAACCTTTGTTGCAGGTGAGTTTCTTGATCATCCTTTTGGTGGTCAATGTTTCTTCACTCTTGTGGAGGAGAGTGATGATGACTCTGATGTTTGACCTTGGGCAAGTAACAAAAGTTGTGTGGTATATGTAATATAAAGTTCCGAACCTTTATGTATCAAATACTTATGGTTTGTAAACTTTTAAGTTTCAATCTATGGTATATAACTTTTCCGCTTTTACTCTGATTTATCTTATCTATAAAACTGTTGTAATACTGTGATGCTTGACGAGGGAATTCCTGAAAAGAATGTAACGTGGATGATTCGGGTTTCCCGAGGACACCCGACAGATCTCTTGAGTCATTTGGAACTCGTGCACGCCAATTAGAAGTTTTTAGGACAATGATGGGTGCATGTGGGCCACTTAATTCAGAAGGTTCTGCCACAATTTTTGAAACTAGAGTTAGGATCATCTTTACCCTCTCCGTATGGAGAACCAATCTATCTTACAATTCGCAGCTCCTAGGAGTTCGCGATTAGAGCCACATTCATCATCACAACCTATATATGCCGATAGTTACGAATTGCGCCCTGACTTTATTAACAAAGTTTACGAGAGCATGTTTACGGGATCAGAAAATCCCTACACACATCTACGTGAGTTTGAGCAAGTCTGTGCATGCTTGAACATTTCAGGCATTTCACCTGACACTGTCAAGTGGAAGCTGTTTCCGTTCACTTTGACGGGAGCAGCTAAAACATGGCATGCTCGAACCGTGGGAAGTGCCAGAGGAGACTGTGGAACTTTACGAACCAAGTTTATCTTGACGTATTTCCCTGTCCACCGAGTGGTACAACTATGAGTACAAGTATTGACCTTTAGACAAAATGATAAGGAGACATTAGGGGAGGCTTGGGACCGTTTTATTGATTTAATCAATTCAGGACCCAATTTAGCCATACCCGATCCAGTGCTCCTTCAGCATTTTTATGTCAGTTTAGAGAAAGAAAGCGCTCTTCACCTTGATCATTCGTCAGGTGGAGCGTTTCTTCATCGTTCTCCACGAGGTGGAAAGGAGGTTCTTGATAGAATTCTCGAGAATACTCCTTATACTGGAGTTTCCGATGAAATCCCTAAGGAAGAAGTCATAGAAACTCAAGTTTTGACCGTAGAACAACAAGAAGAGCCCGAGTCTAGCTCGCTGGACTTAGCGGAGCCTATTCCGTCCACATCTAGGAGAGAAATTCTTCCGGAATTTTTGGGCGAGATAGAGGATGATGTGTTTGAGGATTACGGAAATGCTATGAACTACTCCGTTCAAGCTCTCCCATCTGACAAACCACTTCCTGAGTCTTCTGATGGAATCTATAGCCGAGAGCGTCTTTTGGAACTTTCAGCTGTCATGAGTCATGAATGGACAATGGAAGCCGAAGTAACAGAAAACATCCCTCACATAGATAAAGTACCTAGCATAATAAATTGTCGAATTAGGGGAGAAAGAGCCTTTGCCTTTTACGACCCTGTCGTGGGAATTAATGTTCTTGCTAGTAATTATGTATCCAGAACATTCCCCGACCTTCAACGACATCCAACTAAACGGTGTTTAAGAGACCCAAATGGTGACATCTTGGAAAGTGAAGGAATCCTAAAGATGGTCCCCATCCAAGTAGCTGGAGCGGACATGGTCTTAGATTTCTACATTTTCGATGTAGTCCTTTTTGACGTCTTCTTAGGACAACCTTGGTCCATACTTGCCTTGCAAGGACCATGTCAAGAGCACTTTAATGCTCAAATCGGTGGAAAAGAGTACTCAGTACCTTTCGTTCGTGCATTAAATTCTATTGCCGAACAACCACCAGAACCAGATCTTCTCGATCAAGCTAGAACCTCTACCCTTTATGAGTTGGCTCAGCCTGATTTTGAAGAAGATTCTGAGTTCTTTGTCGAAGAAGAAGCCGAGACAGATGAACCGTTTCGCTTAGACGAATCAGAAAAGCCATCTCGACCTTCCATAGAGCTAAAACCTCTGCCTGAAGGCCTGAGATACATTTTTCTAAACAATGACCCTGAGACTCCCATAATCATTAGCAGTAAGCTATCTGAAGAAGAAGTCCGTAGGTTGACCCTTGTCTTAGAAAAACATCGATCTGTCTTTGGCTATTCACTTCAAGATTTGAAGGGAATTAGTCCAAATCTCTGCACCCATCGTATCCCTCTCAATCCTGAGATACCCCCTTCAAGAGAGCCTCAAAGACGACTTAATAATGCTATGCGTGAAGTCGTGAAAAAGGAGGTTTTGAAACTCTTGCATGCGGGAATTATTTATCCAGTTACTTATAGTGAATGGGTAAGTCCCGTGCAAGTAGTTCCAAAGAAAGGAGGCATGACAGTCATTAAGAATGAGAAAAATGAGTTAATCCCTCATCGTACTGTCACTGGATGGAGGATGTGTATAGACTATAGGAAGCTGAATAAAGCCACAAAGAAAGATCATTTCCCACTTCCTTTTATAGATGAGATGCTGGAGATATTGGCAAACCATTCCTTCTTTTGCTTCCTGGATGGATATTCTGGTTATCACCATATTCCAATCCATCCAGATGACCAAAGTAAGACCACTTTCACATGCCCGTATGGATCTTATGCCTATAGACGCATGTCCTTTGGACTTTGCAATGCGCCGGCATCTTTCCAACGGTGTATGATGTCCATCTTTTGCGACATGATTGAACAAATCATGGAGGTATTCATGGACGACTTCTCGGTCTATGGGAAAACCTTTGACGATTGCCTAGCCAATTTAGACAAAGTCCTCCAACGCTGTGAAGAGAAGGACCTAGTTCTTAACTGGGAAAAGTGTCACTTCATGGTGCGGGAAGGAATTGTCCTAGGCCATCGAATTTCAGAACGGGGATAGAAGTGGATAAAGCCAAAATTGATGTAATTGAACAATTGCCACCACCCACTAATGTGAAAGAAATCTGAAGCTTCTTGGGCCATGCCGGTTTTTATAGAAGGTTTATTAAGGATTTCTCACAAGTCGCTAGACCCTTAACGAGCCTGTTAGCAAAAGTCGTCCCGTTCAAATTTGACGAGGATTGTCTACAAGCTTTCAATATTTTGAAAAAGGCTCTAACTTCGGCACCAATTATCCAACCCCCAGATTGGAATTTGCCGTTCGAAATCATGTGTGATGCTAGTGATTATGCTGTGGGAGCCGTCCTTGGTCAAACTAAAGATAAGAAGCATTATGCTATTTCTTATGCTAGTAAGACCATGACTGGCCCCCAGCTAAACTATGCAACCACAGAAAAGGAACTTTTGGCCGTAGTCTTTGCCATAGACAAGTTTAGATCTTACTTAGTGGGAGCTAAGGTGATCGTTTATACCGATCACTCTGCTCTGAAATATCTCTTCACTAAGAAAGATGCTAAGCCAAGGTTGATCCGCTGGATCCTTCTCCTTCAAGAATTTGACCTGGAAATAAGAGACAAGAAAGGAGTAGAGAATTCAGTAGCTGATCACTTGTCTAGACTACAAGTCAATAATTCGGACAATCTCCCAATAAATGACTTTCTTCGCGATGATACCCTTTTAAAAGTCTCGTATACCAAACCTTGGTATGCAAACATCGTGATCTTTATAGTCGCTGGCTATGTCCCGCCGAGGGAGAATAAAAAGAAACTGCTATATCAAAGCAGAACGCACCTATGGGATGAACCATATCTCTATAAGGTCTGTGCAGATGGACTTTTGAGAAAATATGTCCCCATAGAAGAAGCAACAAAAATCATAGATAGATGTCACTCCGCCGAATATGGAGGACACTATGGAGCTTTTCGGACACATGCTAAAATATGGCAAAGTGGTTTTTATTGGCCATCCATGTATGAGGACACAAAGAATTTTGTGAGACGTTGTCCTCGTTGCCAAAAGCATGGTAACATCAGTGCCCGAGATGCTATGCCTCTCGTGAACAATCTCCAAGTTGAGTTGTTCGATGTTTGGGGTATAGATTTCATGGGCCCCTTTCCTAAATCCTATGACGCCGAGTACATTCTTGTGGCTGTGGATTATGTCTCGAAATGGGTAGAAGCCATACCCTGTCGAGCGGCAGATGCTAAACATTCGAAGAAAATGTTCAAAGAAAACATCTTTCCTCGTTTTGGAGTTCCTAGACTAGTCATTAGTGACGGAGGCCCTCATTTCATAGATAAGAGCTTCCGACATTTCTTAGCTAGTCAAGGAGTCCAACATAATGTAGCCACTGCATACCACCCCCAGACAAGTGGACAGGCCGAAACGTCCAATAAACAAATAAAGAATATCTTGCAAAAGACGGTAGAAGAAATGGGAAAGGGATGGAAACATAAGTTACCCGAGGCTCTGTGGGCCTATCGGACAGCCTATAAGACTCCAATTGGAATGTCCCCATACCAACTAGTTTATGGGAAAATTTGTCATCTTCCTGTTGAGCTTGAGTTCAAAGCTCATTGGGCCATTAAGAAATGGAACATGGACCTTGACCAAGCTGGCCAAAATAGGAAGATGCAAATTTCCAAACTAGATGAATGGTGAGAGAAAGCCTATCATAGTGCCAAGCTCTGTAAAGAGAGGACTAAGAGATGGCATGATAAACGGATCAAAAAGAAAGAGTTCGATGTAGGAGATAAAGTTTTACTCTTTAACTCCCGTGTTTGACTTTTCGGACATGGTAAACTTCGAAGCAAATGGGAAGGACTTCAAGGTTGTTGCAACCTCTTCCCATCGAGCCGTCACATTGGAAAGTGACGATGGGCAAATCTTCAAAGTCAATGGACAAAGATTAAAAATGTTCTATGACTTTGATAAAAATGAGCTAAACGAAATTGATATAATTAACTTTGAAGTAGCTCAAGCCCATGACCATTAATGGATGGACCCAGTTTATCCCTTGTCCATTTCATGCACCTAGTCCATCCAAAACCCCGAGAAAGGCATCTTTAGGCCCAACCAAGCCATTTCGACCTCGGAACTTTGAATTTTAGGAGGCTTACCTTCTCCCGCTCGATGCCCGGCGAAGGAGGAGTGGTGGCCGCCACTCTCAACTGGCGGCCGCCACCAAACCCTAGCGCCCGCCACGCTAGGCGGCAGTTTAGAGGCCCCCCTCCACGTGGCAACTAGTCCCAAGCTCGGGAGAGTGAAAGAAGGAAGAGATGAGGACGTGTTAGTTCATCTAAGGCATATCCCTCCACTTCTTCCCCTTCTTAAAAGAAGAACTCTTTCTTCTTCCATCCAACCATGAAGTCTAGCCAAGCCTCCTCCAAAACCATGTCATCTCCATGGAAATCTGTGTCCTATAACCCTCAAGGATCCATCTCGTCCTCCACCAAAGCCATCATCCGGTCTCTGATCGATGACGACATGGAGGTGCTTGACGTACCCCCTTTAGCGATGGTGCTGCCTGATGGAACTTATGTCGAGGGGACACCACCGGAGGATGCAAGGAAGGCACCAGCCACAACTCCAGTGGCGGGCGCCACCCCTGCTAGGCGGCCGCCAGGGGTGAAGCGCCTCCTGGCCTCGTCTCCGCTCCGTCTTCATCCTCCTCCGGTGACGCCACCCGGGGAAGAAGTTGAGGACGCCCACCAGGCCGACCACAGGGGAGATCACCCCGAGGAAGTATCCGGCCGTCAAAACCAGGGGCGATGGGACACCCACTCCATCAAGGGCGAAATCCCAAGTCAGCTTTGGCTCGGATAGCCGCACCCGCAGTTACAGCCCCAATCCTAAGAGGGCTAAACTGGAGGTGTACGGCGTGAGGATGCCCGATGGGCATTATGAGAAGAGGCTGCGTGAGCACGAGGCAAGCACTCATGACTCCAATGGGTCGCTCTCCGAGCCATCTGTGCGCCGCCGTCTCAACCCATCGCCGACAGGAGTCCCCGGCGAGATGGTGCACAGCGGTGGTGAGGAGGGGTTAACCCTCGAAAAACTCGCCGCCGAGGTGATGAAGCTGCGCAAGGAGAAGAGCGCCTTGGAGGATCAAGTCGCAGAGATAGCCCTGTGGCGGATGGATATGGAGGATCGATTCACCATCCTCCGCAAGGGCTGCACCTCAAAGATCAAGCGTCTCTTCAAAGAGACGGGCTTCGAGGATCTCTACGAAGCTCCTTCAGTAGATTAGATTAGATTTAGGGTGTCTAGTTAGATTTTTAGTTTGATTAAGTTTAAGTTTAATTTTGCTTGATTTAAATTTTAGATTGTTTAGTTTTCAATTTAGAACTTTTGTTTAGGAAATTTTTATATAATGAATAAAAAGACACCCTTATTATTTTTCCCTTCATCAAGATTGTTAATTTTTAAAAATAAAAAGTGCCAAAACTTCTAGTGTGGGGGAAATCCCCTCTCTAAACACCTCTGTAAAACGTGACAAAATGTTCAAAGCTGTAACCTGAACTTAGCAAGGTAACTACCACGCTATTTGCAAGCCGCATGTGCCAAAGCCCATGGCGGCCGCCACTTATTACTGGCGGCCGCCAGGCCACTCTGCACCGAAACACTCCCGGTGAACCCCTAAACCTGTGTTTTAAATTCTGTACAATTTGGATCACTGGATGTCTCAGTTTGAACTAAAAATGCAGTTAGGAAATAAAAAAAACTAAACATGTTGTTCTGCCTTTTATTCATGTGTAGTAGCCTACTCATTTTGATAGGGAAGTCAACCTAGGTTGTTGTTTGATAAGATATAGAAGTAGTAATTGAAATTGCATACCACCCTCATGTCGGCTAGGTTGTTCTGCCTTTTATTCATGTGTAGTAGCCTACTCATTTTGATAGGGAAGTCAACCTAGGTTGTTGTTTGATAAGATATAGAAGTAGTAATTGAAATTGCATTAGTACTCTGCTACAACCTTGGGAGTTTTTATTTTGAAAACCAAAATTACCATAGTTCATGATCTTTCTTTCCTATCCACCTACCAAAGCCAAAATATTAGAGTATAGGAAAACAGCCCATAAAGCCTTCTAAATCAATCTTTGAGCTTTGTCAAGAATAGTTGATCTAGGTAGAAGAGTTTAGTCATGCTCTAAAAGCCAAGGCAAACCATGCCTTTTTGAGAGAACTCTCACACTAAGAGTATACTCATGTAGTTCTCCTCCAAAATTTTGTTCTAAAAGAATTGTATAAATTTTCTCATTCCTTCAAAGGACATGGCTATATGGCATCTAAAAAAAAAGGGGAGCAAATGTTCTAAAAAGGACAAGTATCCAAGTATTCAAAAAAAAGGAGAGCAAATGCTCTAAAAAGGACAAGTGTCCAAGTATTCAAAAAAAAAGAAAAGGAGAGAGATGCATATAGCCATGATCCTTGGTAAGAGAAGAGTTTCAAAAAAAACAAAGGAGTTGAGTTAGTCCACCCTATAACTTGGCTAGTGCATGACTATACTCTCCCATGATCCTAAACTTGACTTAGCAATAAAAGAGAGATAGAAGTGCCTTACATTCCTTCCTTTCCCTATAAACTCCACATAAACCATAGGATAGACTCTGGCATTTTCTTTTTCCATAAAGTGAGGATATACACCATGAGTGCCTTGAGATTTAAAGAGAGATTCAATGAACCATGATTTTCATTTTGAAAATATCCTGAAACCCCAAGGTATGTAAAAGAGGAAAGTGTGTTTCTCTTGCTTGCAAGCTATTCTATCCTTCAACCGCCATAGGTATGATTTATTAGCCACTTGGAAAGGTTACTAACATGATTATAGGTAGTTGGACATCTTGTGTGAATGCTTAGTTCAATAAAATTGTTTCAATTCTTAAAGTCCATGCTTGCTCGGGACGAGCAAGAGGTTAGTGTGGGGGAGCTTGTTGATGGTGCTTAAAGCATCATTTCACCATCAACATTTCACCCAAAACCAAGGTAAAACAACATAAAAAGTAGAAGATTTGGTTTATAACTAACCTATTTCCACATGTGCATAGTTTCTTATCTTAATGCAGGAAATGATGGAATTTGGGCCAAACAAGAGTACCAGGAGCAAGGCCAAGCCACTCTGGCCCATTTGGGCTTGAGTAGGGTGGCGGCCGCCACCTATTACTGGCGGTCGCCAGGTCACTCGTGCCAAAAGTGGCCCAAGCCACGTCATCGATCCGTGGGAGTCACCTCAAGCTCAAATCCTGGCCATTGCACACTTAGACGGTTTGATCCAAGGGCTAAGAAGAGTGTCACCTGGATAGTGGGCTTTGGACACGTGTCTAAACCCTAACCGACCCTCAAACCGACTTAGGAGAGCAAGTGAAGACCGTTGGATGAATGGCGGTTGCAATGGACGGCATAGAGGTGGCAGGCGCCAGGGTTTAGTGGCGGGCGCCACCCCCTAAACCCTAACCGACCTCCCCTTCACTCTATAAGTACCCCCTAGCTTCCTAGCACTATAAATAGGCCCCTTGAGCTCTCATTCGGAGAGCCTCACATCATTCCTCACCATTTGGTTAGATTAGCACACTTGCTATGCTAGAGAGATTAGAGAGAGTGTGAGTGCCTCACTAGAAGAGGAGCTGGACAGGAGAAGAGTAGAAGTCTGGAGAGTTCCGGAGTTGTCGGAGACCTCTGCTTCTCTCTGCTCTGCGCTTCAACTTTGGTAACTTAGTATTTATTCTATCTTCAAGTATTTACTTTTCGGTACTTGTGTGCTTGTTTCATTGCTTGATATTAGTTTCAAGTGCTCTAGTTCTAGTACAGGGCTAGTAGTAGTAATATATAAATTAAATGTGGTACTTAGGCTATATATTGCAAGTGAATACGGCTAGGCCCCCGGATAGCTGTGGTAGCAAGCAGGTGGTGATAGCCCTGTGCGCCTTGAATTCCACCACGTAGTTGGTCTAGTTTAACTGTAGGGCTCGTTGTGCTAGCGTTCAACCTAAGTCAGTGGTAAAGGCTAGTACGCCCACAGTACACTAGTAAAGAACTTAAATCACTAGAAGTCTAATAGAACTAGGATCTACCCTAGTAGATAGTGCCCGTTCCCCTTCATCTATCCTAGATATCCTTACCCCCCTAGTTTTCTCAAAATCACTTCGCGTTCCTCGTGGATTCGATACCCCGGAATACTCTGAGGTGAAAAGCTACAACTGACAGCCGTGCACTTGCGGTTTCTTCTGCGTGCCACCCAAGGTGTCAATAGCTTCCCAGTGGTAAAATATAAATAACGATCCAGGAATACTCCCGGTAAAATGCTACAATGGTGTTCTATGCGCTTGCGGAATCTTTCATATTCTATTTGCGTTAACAAACGTCAACAAGAACCAAGTGATCCACACCCAATACCGTGAGTACCAACAACCCCCTATGAGAGCGGTGAGGTACCATTGCGAGCACTGTGGGAGAGATGGACACTTGAGGGAGTTTTGCTTTCGGCGCAAGAGAGAGGAGCGTCGTGCAAAGGAGATGAACAACACGGACATGTACCATCCTTTCCATGATGTACATGGGCTGAATGTTCAAAGGAGGGATGCTAGGCCTAGAGGTCCAATGCCTCAAGGTCCTAGGCCACAAGGAGGTTTTGCCCGGCGGGATTCCAGTTTTGTAGGCTATGGACCCCGTGGCGGTGGCTTTGTTGTTGAGTGTTACCCCCACCACGTTTTGGCTATCGCGGTGAGCGCTCTCCTCCTAGCGGACCACGTTTTCCTGTGTGTGGTGATCGCTTTCCCCGTAGGTATGGTAGGCATGGTTTTTCTACTAACCGTTCTTTTGAGCAGCAGGGACAACACTGGTATACTTCCCATTTTACTCACCCCAGTGTTGGACCGTAAGCTCACCCTATGTCTTTTCATTGATGTAGGTAAGTCGATTGGAGAACCTTTGGTTGGTGGATTCCGGATGCTCAAGGCATATGACCGGAAATTCCAAGTGGTTCTCCAGTCTTAGTCCAGTCACCGGAAAGGAATTTATCACCTTTGGTGACAATAGCAAAGGTAAAGAGCTATCCCGTGGTTCTGTGCGAGTTAATGAGCATTTTGTGTTGCGTGATGTTGCTCTTGTTTCAAACTTGCATTTTAACCTTCTTTCTGTTTCTCAACTTTTTGAGGATGACTATGAGATTCGTTTTAAGCCGAATCTCAGTCGTATTTTGGATCCTCAGGGCAATCTTGTATGTTTGATTTTGCCCTTTGGGAAAGTCTTTCGTGCAAATTTCTTGGAGTCTTTTGGCATTTCTCGTTGTCTTTTGGCTGGATCCTCCTCGATCTTTCGAAATGGCATAGGAGACTTGGTCACTTGAGCTTCGACTTGCTTGCAAGGCTTAGTTCACTTGGCTTAATCCGAGGATTGCCTCAGTTGCACATGGAGAAGAATCTTGTTTGCCATTCATGTAGACATGGGAAAATGGTTGCCGCTCCACACCATCCGGTGGATCAAGTTATGTTGACGCAAAAATTCAGTCGAGAGAGCCAACACACTCGATCCACGGTCCTCAGAGGGCGTACAGAGCAGAGTCTTGACCTCCTGGACCTTCAACAGGTGGCGGTGCCGAATCTGGGTGAGAACGATCTCGGACGTGCCAATCAATTGGACCTGTAATTGACAAGGAGAAGAAGAAGTTGTCAAATTGTGGAACCTGCCGGTTTGGTGCCAGACAGTTCCAAGTTGTACGGCTCTGATATAGCCATTGTTTATAGGACATTGACAACAAAATCTACTCCCAAAAGATTGTATGAAGGCATTGATAAAGATATTGTTGACACAAAATGTGGCGTACTATGCCTCACACACAGCAAGCCGAAAAGCGTGACTTCAATCGGGTGCCCGGACAATTTGAAATCCGAAGACGTGCCAGTCGGTTTGACCTGAAAAACCAACAAGGGATAAAACAGTGAGAATAAAACTGGAACATGCCGGGTGAGACCAGACAGTTCCATATTTACGGCCCTGAAGCCACTTTCGACGACATACAGCTATAGAAGTTGTCTGCCAGGCATGTTTATAGAGTCATTCGGCTAATATAGAAGAAAGCATGTGAAAGCATTGATTGCCGAATACACATATAAGAAAAGACATGCTTAAACAAATAAGAATAAATTATAAATCGACGTATAACCAAGCTCGGCAAACTAGCCGAATTGGGATCCATGAAGAAGGAACATGCAAACAAACACGATCAAACTAATCTAAAACCTGCATCTGCCGCACGATACCTAGTTTTATCAAAGCTCAAGCATGATTGACATGTATGAACCCACAACACGTAACAATCTAGATTAGAAATTAATTCGGCCATTATGATCATGCAATCTATAAGAGATGTCATGAAAACAAAAATTATTGGAACATAAGTAAACTTGTAAAGAAAGGCCGAACAAAATCAATCTAGATTGGGCAAAAGAGTGTTACAAAATTAATTAAATCATGCAACACATGGTAACTTAATGAATCTACTAGATCTTGCCAAATCTATTAGAGCCGATAACTATCTCGCTTTTGCTAAACGTATCAAGTAAACGCCTACCGCACGGTATTTATTGATAAGCAAAGCATACGCAAAGATTTCTTGATCGTTAACAAAGATCCGCCGCACGATCATTGGAAACAAACAAGACTACTTGCATCAAATCTAAATCCACCGCATGATACTAGACATGATAACAAGGTTGCCGGAACTTACGGAGGTCGACGGATCGATGATTCCTCTCGAAGAACTCGACGACACGACAAAGGACTCGAAGATGGCACGGGGCCGGTTTGTATTGATATGGCTGTGAACCCTTTTTACAATAGCCAAGGGTTTATATTTATACCCTGGACACAATATAAGTCCTAAGAGGACACGACTACGAAATGTTAAAGGGAAATACAACATTTTTGGCCTTCAATTCCTTTCGGAATCTTCATTGCCTTAATTATCGCAATCTTGTTGCCCAATCGGCTTTTGCTTATGTCGTTTCAACGAAAATCCCCTTTTTCTCAAAATAGCCGACCGCATAAGCAGTTGCCGAATCCTTGGAAACTAGCCGACCGCATGGATACTTGCAGAATGCCTGATACGCCCATCGCCGCACACTAGCCCATCTGTCATCTCCTTATGCGCGCAAAAATCTGGAGTTAACACATGCCCCCTCAATTTCGGGATAAAAGTCATTTTATTTCGAAATTGTCCGCAAACTTCTTCCCTCTTCTAGGTTTACACTTTTCGACACGGTAGCCGCCGCTCAAGAAATTCAAACCCCGGCGTAACTCTGAATTCACCTTGAATTCCTAATGGCGACTCAGGACGAGATCTCGGAGGTAAACCTCATTCATTCTCACACATTCGGTAATTTCCCGCTAGTTTTGTTTCTCTTTCGGCTCACTTTCTTCTCCAATCTTGCCACTCTTCGAAGGAATACAAGAACCAGATTCTGATTCCCTATGCTGCCAGTCCTGACTCCTACCTTCTTGGCCCAATGGGAAATCCCGACCCAACGGAGATTATTGAGAAGGAAACCCAAAGAATTCCTTTCAAATTTGGAATCACTCCGCTGAACCAATGGCCAATCACCGTCAAGAACTGGTCATTTCCCCCAATTGCTGGATGGCGAAATTGGTACAGGAGGATATTGGAAAAAAGTAGCAGTCACTGGGAGAGTCAAGACATTGGCCATTGCCTGGAATTATCTTTATCAGAAACGCCCAGAAACGACTCTCTCCTGATAGCAGCTTCCCACTTTTGGTCTGACGCCACCAATGCTTTCATCTTCGGCCATGGTATGATGACTATCACTTTAGATGATGTTTTCATGATGACTGGCCTGAATGTGGCACTACCAATATATCCTTACAAGTACAAGAACAAAAGTAATCAAAGAGTCGTCAGTTCTGGATGTGGATGGGCCAAATACATCCAGACTTATATGGAGTCGTCTGGCACTATCTATGACAAAGAACTGAAAGCCTTCATGAATATGTGGCTATGCAGATTCATCTTCTGTGGAAAATCCAATGAACCCACCCTGAACCATATAGTGATGGCTGAAGACTTATCTGCAGGTACTCAAATCCCTCTAGACAAATATCTCTTGGGGTCTGTTTATCATATGATTTACCAGATTACTCTCCAGATGCACCTAGGTGGAGAAATTTCCTGTGTGAATGGTCCCTAGTGGTTGGTTCAGATGTGGCTCCAACTATATATGCATCAGATAGTTTCCGTGAGCCTTCTTAATCTGAGTTTCCCTTCAACTAACTATGTTGAAGGCAACGCAGCAAAGGTCAAAGCCTGTCAGACTTACGGAGAAGCAGCATCATCTATCAGCATCGACATAGACATTGGTCATCTCTTTAAACTGTTCTTCAAAGGTTTTAACAATGTACTTTGGTTTCCTTACAGAGAGAATGAAAATCTGACTCTTCCTTGCAAGTTTAGCTATGAATTCGACTGTGTAGACAAAGTATCCATTGATATCTTCAACTCTTTCATCAAACCTTGCACTCTGCCAGCCGAATTTCATCATGGAAGATTAGTGCAGTCCACCTATGAATTTTATTATCCAAACATGGTGGCCAGACAATTAGGATGTGGTCAATTACCCCCAAGACCTTTTTTCTCAACAATAATAAAGCCCAGGGAAGTAATCACAGAAGGGATAGTGGCCGAAAAAGTCTTTGAATTAGGATGGGAGCTGCCAACATATGAACCATCTCCATTTGGGATAGTAGACACTGCTCATCCTTTCTTCACTTCTTGGTGGGAAGAATGGCATGCTCATATCTTCAATGTATCAGTCCACTCCCTATGTCAAAACTTGCAACCTGATTTTGCTTCTGATAGTGAGGTAATTTCATTATACTCATCATTTTCTGCTCTTGAATTCACTCCTCACCTTAACATTTGGTTATACACAGGATTTTGAGCCTACACCCCCTGTCAAGGCAATCTAATACTATTTAGATGGACCCAATCCTGCCCTGGGTTTTAATGCTCCAAACTTGAAAACTTTCATGAAAATCCCTGCAACTTCAACTACTGCACCTTCAAGAGGAGAAGGTAAAAGAAAAGCACTTGAGAGCATCCCTTTACCCAGGAAACCAAGGACCAAGAGGGCTAAATTATGCCCTAAGGTATGAATCTTTCATTCTGTGTCAAGCTAGTAACCTCATTCGGCAATAAATCTGACCACTTCCATATTCCATCGCTTCTATTGCAGCCACAGGTTAAAATTCCCAAATTAGGTGGCACCTCATCAACTGTAGAACCAAAAACTCAAGAAGTTGAAGGTTCAAAAATTCATGAAGCCAATGAGACCATAGGTAACACATTCGGTTAACCTCTTTTCTCTTGTCACATCTTTTCTCATACTCATATCATTGCTTGAAACAGATGAAATTTTAAATCAGTTGGCAGAAGAACCTTCTCCTAATCATGCTCCAAGCCCTCTTTCTCTGAATATTCAATCAAGTCCTTGAGCAGGCCAGGATACAGCTCATCCTGATGATCAATCAGCTCAGCAGGTAAAGTTTTGTTCCAAACTATATCATTTTTAACAGATTCATTCAATCGGCTAACACTTCTTCCCCCCCTTTTTTCTTTTAGAGGAATACCACTGAGCCGACCACGAGTTATTCCTTCCCTTCTGAAGATTACATCACTGAGAAGGGTGAAGAAAATACTTCCCAACATACTCTATCAATGGAAAATCATGCTCGGCTGAGGGAGGTGATCATTCCATTGAATAAAGATACCATCAATTTGGTTCAGGACGCAGATCAGATAAGAGACATTCTTGAACTTATTGATGAAGATGTCCCCCCTGCTCTTCTGACCCCTCTAGAGTCTGTAGCTTGCCTTGATAACTTTGTTGGTATGGTGAGAAGGGCAACCAAGAACATATCATCTAGGACTGTCTTGCAGAACGATAGGTCTTCAAAGAAACTGGAGCTTAAAGATTTGCATTCTCACATCCAAACTGCAAGAAATTCCCTAGCATACCTGGAGCCCGAGTTCAAAGCCATGGAGGAGGAAAAGTGTAGGTTAGAAGCTCAACTAGCCGAACTGAATGCCAAAATTCAGTCTCACAGGGCTCATATAGCTGATTTGCCGAAGGTCATATAAGCAACTTCACTAAGGATGACTTCGGCTCTCAAAGAAGATCGGGAAATCAAAACCAAGCTATCCAAGATCCAGAGCTCTGAAGATGAAGACTAGAAAGTGCTAGACCAAGTTAGCCGAATCAGGACCGAGGCCATAAAGGCAATTAATCAGTTTCTGAATGAGTAGACATTGAACTTGTGATAAACCAAGTGTAATATACTCTGTCTCTATGAAACTATCTTTGTGCTTTCATGCCTTTATCTGTCTGAGAAAGCAATCGACCTTCTTCCCTTAAATTCTCCTTATTAAGATGTAGCTGATTGTCCCCATTTTCTGACAGCCGAACGGACCCTGACTCAAAGAACCAAGGATATAGCCGAACGACACCTGACTTAACCGAGCCTGGCCCAGTCCAGTAACGGCCTAGCTGAGAGGGGAAAACCCTACTTCGTCGCTTGGCATTCTTGCCCCACTACCCCGTGGAACTCGCCACGACTCCTTTCTCGGCTTAAAAATAAGCCCCTTTTCCCAGCCTCGATTGCCACTACAGCTAAGCATCCTTACCTCCGCCTCTTCATATTCTTTGCTCGATTGAATCTAGAAGAAAACCCTAACCTCCATAGCAATGGCGAGTGGCAATGATCGCGGCAAGCGTCCCGCAGAAGAGGAAGTAGAGGGAAGCAGAGCACCGCAACGCCGGCGTCATGGGTGAGAATCGGTTTCTTTGCCCTGTCACATTTCTACTCTCTTGTCTGCCTTCCGTTCGGATTTTGATTTTCTTCTTACTTACTAGGATAAGATTCATCTCCACCAGCCAAAGCCATCCTCATCCTCAACCAGGAAACCCATCGTCCGGTTCCTCTAGCCCCTCCGATTCCTCAGACTCCTCCTCAGACTCCTATTACTCCAATTGGTGGAATCACCGTGACGCCAGCCGCTTCAAGGAGGAGAGGGATAAGGCCCGAGAGGAACTGGGCGAAGTTTCCAAGCAATACGACATCGACCAGCTTGAATGGGAGGATCAGCGGAAGCAACTCTGCGATGCCATCACAGGTCAGTGAAATCTTCGCCCGATTCCCTTTCTTCTAATTGAACTTGTTTGCTTGATGTATCCTTTTTCCTGTTCAGCATTGTCTGCAGAAGTCGACCGCCTGAAGATTGTGGCAACTAGGGTGGCCGACAAGGTGAACGCCCTAGGGGAAACCGTGGAGGCGCCTTGATGATGCGGACAACCGTGTCGATCAAGCCGTCATTCACGGCGTACACCACGGCGTCGCCTTAGGGCTGGCGGCGATGTCCACCCAGGCGCGTGAGGACTTCTCCACCATGCCAACCGGCTTCCTCGGCGGCGAACTTCCAGAAGACGTCGAAGACATCGAAGAACTTCTAGAAAGATACGAGGATCATGCAACCGTACTCGCCCAGGCCACTGATGCCCAATCTGTCTTGAACAGATTGTCTGATGAATAGTCTGTACTTAGGAGCTCCTGTAACAAGACTGCTCTCTTTTGTGAAACACTTTGCATCTGTGAATATTGGTTTGTGACCCCTATTTCTCCTTCTCTGAATTACCTAAAGCAGAATTCCTGCATGACATTATCCTTATTCGGTTAGATTGATATTTTTTCTCTAAAGGCGACACATGTCATGTCGGCTATTCTCCAACTTTTTGGAGGATTTTTCCGCTAAAGGCGATGTTTTACATCGGCTATTTTTGCATACAAATATTCTTGAATCTGCTAATGTACCTACTTCCATGCTGGGATGAAACCTTTTAAGAAATCTCTCATTAATAGCTCTGGAGAACTCTTCCCCGAACAAAGTCTTCAAGATATATGCATTACCAGGCACGCTTGTCACTACCCGAAAAGGACCTTCCCAATTTGGAGACATCTTACCGAACGCTTTATCTTTCATCCCAATCGGCAATATAACCTTCCAAACCAAATCTCCTTCTACAAAGTGTTTCTCTTTGACTTTCTTGTTGTAATATTTGGCAACACGTAATTTATTTTTCTCTATGTTTTCCAATGCCTTGAGACGAACTAAATGCAAATCTTCTAATTCATCCATCATCAAACTTCTATAATCTTATCTCTTCAAATCATTTTGTAATGTAACTCATCTTGAACCCGATTGTAACTCCCACGGTAACACAGCACAATGCCCATAAACCAACTCGTAAGGAGATGCTTGAGTAGACCCATGACAAGCCATTCGGTAAGCCCACAAAGCTTCGTTAAGAACCGAATGCCACTTCTTCGGCTTTTCATCAATCTTATTCTGGATAATCTTAATCATAATTTTATTTGACGCTTCAGCTTGACGATTGGCTTGTGCATAATAAGGAAAAGAATTATACAACTTGATCCCCATTTCTTCAGCAAAATCACAAAATTCGGATGATGTAAACTGAGTCCCTTGATCTGTTGTTATAGTTTGAGGGATCCTGAATCTGTGAACTATATGTTCTTTAACAAAATTGATCATGTTTTCTGACGTAACCTTCTTCAATGGTATAGCCTCAACCCATTTGGTAAAGTAATCTGTAGCGAACAGTACGAACTTATGTCCCTTGCTAGAAGGAGGATGAATTTGACCGATCAAATCTATAGCCCATCCCCTAAACGGCCACAGCTTGATAATTGGATTCATACCCGATGCTAGAACTCTTTGAATATTGCCGAATCTCTAACAGTCTTGACATCCTTTATAATATTCAAAACAATCCTCGAGCATAGTTGGCCAAAAATAACCAGTCCTTCTTATTATCCATTTCATTCGGTAAGCCGATTGGTGTGCACCACACAACCCTTCATGCACTTCATACATCAGCTTTCTCGCTTCTTCTTGACTTAAACACTTGAGGAGCACTCCATCTATAGACTTATAGTATAACTGATCATCAAGAAGTGTAAACTTGAGAGTCTTATACCTGAGCTTTCGGGAAACCTTTTGTGATGAATTCTTCAAGTAATCGGCAATTTCTTCTCTCCAGTCATCAACCATACGATCTTCATCCAAAGCAAGAATCTCTTGATTTTCCCGATATCCAAAAGCAGCTTGAGCCAATTTATTCGCTTCTTCATTATGCCCCCTAGGGATATGATGTAAAGTCGCCACTTGAAAATACTTCAAAAGCTCTTGACATTCTTCATAATATTCTCTTAATATATCACTCCTACACTCATATTGACCGGTTAACTGGTTGATGACTAACTCAGAATCCCCAAAAATTTCAACAGCAACAGCTTTTATTTCCACAAGAAACCAAAGCCCCCTGAGCAATGCTTCATACTCTGCTTGATTGTTAGTAACATAAAACTCAATGGGGATGGCATATTTAAAAGTCAACCCTCGTGGAGAAATCAAGAAAATACCAGCACCACCACCTTTACTACAAGATGAGCCATCGAAAAACAAAGTCCAAGGTGCAATATTTACCATGTTAGCAGAGGGATCACGATGATGAGTAACAAAATCGGCAATAGCCTGACCTTTTACTGCCTTTGCCGATTCATACCTTAAATCAAATTCTGACAATGCTAAAATCCACTTGCCGATCCTTCCATTTAAAATAGGCATTGTCAACATATGTTTTATCACATCAAATCCAGAAACTATCATGCATTCGACATTTAATAAGTAGTGCCTGAACTTGGTACATGAGTAATACACACATAAACAAAGTTTCTCTGTAGCCGAATACCTCGTCTCTGGGTCTAACAGCTTTCGGCTAAGGTAAGCTATTACTCTTTCTTTTCCCTCAAATTCTTGTATGAGGGCCGATCCTATCGTTAGGCTATCGGCCGCCACGTACAACTTGAAAGATTCACCAAGCTGTGGAGGTACCAACACTGGTGGTGCCTTCATATACTCTTTAATTTCATCAAAAGCTTTCTGTTGTACGTCACCCCACACGAATTTTTGATCTTTCTTAAGCTTCAGCAACGGAGAAAAAGGCAAAATTCTTTCTGACAAGTTAGATATAAATCTTCTTACAAAATTAATCTTGCCAAGCAACGACTGCAACTCCGTGAGGTTGGTCGGAGGGACAACTCTGTCTATTGCTTCCATGCTTTTCTTTCCGACTTCAATCCCCCCTTTATGGATCAGAAACCCCAAAAACTCACCTGCCGAAACCCCAAAAGCACATTTGTTTGGGTTCATCCTCAAACCATGCTTCCTTGTGCATTCCAAAGTCTTCCTCAAATCAGCCAAATGTTCTTCATGATCCCTAGACTTCACGACCACGTCATCAATATAAATTTCTACAATTTTGCCGATCAACTCATGGAAGATATAATTCATAGCTCTTTGATAAGTTGCGCCGGCATTCTTTAATCCAAACGTCATGACAACCCATTCAAACAAACCAATATGACCAGGGCATCTAAAAGCTGTCTTTGAAATATCTTCCATTGCCATAAAGATCTGATTATATCCAGCATTACCATCCATAAAACTGATGACTTCGTAACCAGCCGCTGCATCAACAAGCAATTCGGCAACCGGCATCGGGTAACTGTCCATTGGAGTGGCTTTATTGAGATCTCTAAAATCAATGCAAACCCTCATCTTTCCATTCTTCTTATATACTGGAACTATATTTGAAATCCACTCTGCATATCTACACGGCCGAATGAAATTTGCTTTCAATAATCTCTCAACTTCTTTTTTCACGTCAGCCAATACCTCCTCTTTAAAAATCTTCCTAGGAGGTTGTTTATAGGGGCGAAAACCAGGTTTGATCGGTAATCGATGCTCAACAATAGAACGGTCTAATCCGGGCATCTCCGTGTAATCCCAAGCAAAACAATCTTTGAACTCCTTCAGAAGGTTTATCAATTTCGACCTATACTCTAGACCCAAATTTGCACTGACATATATTGGTCTCGGCTCGGCATCATTACCAACATTTATCTCTTCTAGTTTATCAGCCGACATAAAACCTCGCCCCAACTTTCCTTCGTTACCATCAATTGGATTATCCATTTAAAAATTGCTCTGAGAGCCGACTGCTTGGATCGGCTGCTGGTCCTTGTTGAAAACATTTACAGGACCTTCCTCCCAAACTCTTCCAGAGAAGCACTCAACACCATCATACTCTCAATAAGTGGGCTCTGTGGCAGCAACACTTTGTTTGCATAGTCGACGGAACACAACAGTTTGCGTGGATCCAATCTCTTCCCAAGAGTAAACTATATGCCCCCTTGCCATCGATGACGAAGAAGGTAGTAATCAAGGTTTTTGATCCAATCATCAAATCAACATGAACAGCTCCTCGAGTATCAGAAGGGTTGCCAGCGAAGTCTCTGAGTACCATGTCAGTCTTTAGTAATTCCTCATTAGCCATCCCAAGCTTCCTGAAGGTAGTGTATGGCATGATATTGATGGCAGCACCCCCATCAATAAACATCTTGGTTAAAGGCTTGCCATTAACATAGCCTTTCACGTAAAGCGACTTCAAGTGTCGATGCTTGGCTGGTTTGTCAAAAATTGCTCGCTGGGCCAAGACAAGCTGAGCCATCAGATCCTGGTACTCGCTTTCATCAAAATCTGAGTACACCTCTTCTTGGACATTTTGATCCCCCGGGGCCATGAATTCTGACGGAAGGAAGAAAGCCATGCATGCATCAGCCGAATGATCATGCTCATTGGGTTTTTCCTTTGGATGCCAAATTTGCTTCGTCTTAGTGCGTACTTGCGCCAATTCTCTATCTCTTAGGCGTTGCACTCTTCTTTTCTGACTCTTTCTCAATCCTGGTGGACACCACTGTCCTTTTTGCCAAACATATTCATGGTACTCTTCTTCCTCAGCGCGAGCCCAATTTCGATCGGCAAATCTTCTCCCTTGCCGATTTTCGGAATTACCCATTTTTAAGCGCCGATTGTCCTTAGGGAATTGCATCCCAAGCCTTTCATGGACCGAACGACGGTTGACCCGAGACTGCCTGTATTCAGAATACTGATCACTGCATTTAGGGCAATTGTTCTTAGCAGGCAGCTTCAAGCCTTCATTCCAACAATATTTGAAGATTGAGCACCCCCAATGAGATTGCTCTTGCTCTCTCATATATTCTTGTTTTTCTCGGTACATCTTCTCTTCGTACCTCCGTTGCCCCTCTATGAACTTTTGTTCTTCATAAAACTTTTGCTTCTGGTGCCGTTCCTGCTCCTGTCGCCATTTGTTCAACAAAATACGTGTCGTGACCCTGGGCCTGGAAGCTTCTCCCCTCTCGGTTCGGCTATTCTGGAAACGAGTTTGTTGCCGAAATTCTTCATTTGTGATCTGTCGATCAGTGTCAACAGCGCCGGTCTCTCTCACTCTATCGGAGGTTAACACCTTCATCTTGCCTCTGACGTTGGGGTCACCTGCATTAACCTTGTTAATGGAGAAAGACACGGTATTCTGTGCAAAAGGGTTAGCATCAATTTTCATTTTTCCGTCGAACTTCAAATGCCCTTCCTGGATAGCCTTCTGGATTCGCACCCTGAACACCCGGCAATCATTTATAGAATGAGATCTGGTGTTATGGAAACCACAATACTTTTTGTCTTTAACTCCTTCAGGGTGCAGCATGGGATGACCTTCCGGCAGCTTGATGCGTCCTTCTTTCACCAACAATTCGAATAGCCTATCTGACTTGGAAACATCAAAGTCGTAGGCACCCTTTTGCTGCCTCACCCATCGTTGATTGACTTGAGTCGGCTCTTTCGCCCAGACTAACTCAGCTGCAGCTATCTCATCTTCGTCGTCATACTCCATTGCTTCCTCTAAGAAACTCTGATACATCTCGCTAGCCACATCGCCTTTCTGGAATTGGTTGTTTCTTCTAAACCACTGAGCCTGATTACTCATTATTGCCAATCGTTGTGATAATTGCCCAAGATCATCAAACTCCATGCCGAATAACTTTTCCCTGATATTCGGCAACATGCCAGCTATAGCTATCCCTGGCAATTGATCATCTGGCAAATTCAGGGAATAGCAGAGATTTTTAGTCTATCTGAATCTCCGCAAATATTCCTGTGGTGTTTCGGTAGCTTTCATTCTCGAACTCATGAGGTCGACCAACTTCTTCTCATTGGTACCCGTAAAGAAATACGCATGGAATTTCTGCTCCAAATCCGCCCATGTTCCAATAGAATTTGCCGGTAGAGATGTGAACCATGAGAAAGCTGGTCCTGTCAGTGATAACGGGAAGTATCGAATCCTCCAAGCTTCATCTGCAGATGCTTCCCCAAGCTGCATTAAGTAACGACTGATATGTTCTATAGTGCTAGTATCATCCTGGCCTAAAAACTAGGTGAGATCGGTGGGAGGCTTTACCCTCGGAGGAAGTGCTACTCAGTTATACCACTCTGGGTAAGGAGATTTATAAGCATAGGACTGATTCTTTGGCTTCAGACCGAATCGATTTTGCATCATGTCGGCCATCCTATGCATGACAAGGTCAATACTTGAATCTGGAACGCCGTGCGCTTGTCCTCCAAGAAGTGCCCCTGCTGTATTTTTATAACCGGGATTCGGGAAAGCATCAATCGCATTGTAATCCACGAACTCCTGATATCCATCTCCATACATATTCTTTTGCAACCTATTTCTTGCTAGAGACACCCTGAAAGCAGATTGTGGGACGTTTCCCGTCGTGCTGAATGCGAGTTGGCCATGAGTCGTGGGAGGTTGTTGCTTCTCGTGAGGGACCATCCCACCCCTGCTTGTACCAATTCCGCCGTCTTCAGCAACCTTTTTCTGATGTTGGGGTACGGGGAATAACATTGGCCCCTATATGAGACCAGCGGCTTCCTCAAAATGTTTATCAACTGCCGGGCTGAAAGTACTAACCAGGATGGCATGAAAAGTATTTAAGAAAGCTGATTGATGATTTGTCAAGGCCTCTGACATAGCCTTGTACACCAGTTCGGATAATTTTTGAGCATCTTCCTCATCGGTGGAATCAGATTGATGAGGAAGGAGAGTTCTTGGGAGTGACTGCTTCTGGAAAACCTTGTTACTCTTATTCTTAGAAAAAGACATCAAGCATTTGTGTTGAAACTCATCGCATGCTTGTTGAACCAAATTTTTCAAGTCTCCTGGCAACTCATCCATGGTCACATCCAGAACTTGATTGTTGTCGAATTCAGGCATCTTGGAATGTAGTAGTCCCACCGGGCGTGCCAAAAAGTGTGTTGACACAAAATGTGGCGTACTGTGCCTCACACACAGCAAGCCGGAAAGCGTGGCTTCAATCGGGTGCCCGGATGATTTGAAATCCGAAGACATGCCAGTCGGTTTGACCTGAAAACCAACAAGGGATTAAACAGTGAGAATAAAACTGGAACATGCCGGGTGAGACGAGACAGTTCCATATTTACGGCCCTGAAACCACTTTCGATGACATACAACTATAGAAGCTGTCTGCCAGGCATGTTTATAGTCATTCGGCTAATATAGAAGAAAGAATGTGAAAGCATTGATTGCCGAATACACATATAAGAAAAGACATGCTTAAACAAATAAGAATAAATTATAAATCGACGTATAACCAAGCTCGGCAAACTAGCCGAATTGAGATCCATGAAGAAGGAACATGCAAACAAACACGATCAAACTAATCTAAAACCTGCATCTGCCGCACGATACCTAGTTTTATCAAAGCTCAAGCATGATTGACACGTATGAACCCACAACACGTAACAATCTAGATTAGAAATTAATTTGGCCACTATGATCATGCAATCTATAAGAGATGTCACGAAAACAAAAATTATTGGAACATAAGTAAACTTGTAAAGAAAGGCCGAACAAAATCAATCTAGATTGGGCAAAAGAGTGTTACAAAATGAATTAAATCATGCAACACATGGTAACTTAATGAATCTACTAGATCTTGCCAAATCTATTAGAGCCGATAACTATCTCACTTTCGCTAAACGTATCAAGCAAAGCATAAGCAAAGATTTCTTGATCGTTAACAAAGATCCGCCGCACGATCATTGGAAACAAACAAGACTACTTGCATCAAATCTAAACCCACCGCATGATACTAGACATGATAACAAGGTTGCCGGAACTTACGGAGCTCGACGGATCGATGATTCCTCTCGAAGAACTCGACGACACGACAAAGGACTCAAAGATGGCACGGGGCCGGTTTGTATTGATATGGTTGTGAACCCTTTTTACAATAGCCAAGGGTTTATATTTATACGCTGGACACAATATAAGTCCTAAGAGGACACGACTACGAAATGTTAAAGGAAAATACAACATTTTTGGCCTTCAACTCCCTTCGGAATCTTCATTGCCTTAATTGTCGCAATCTTGTTGCCCAATCGGCTTTTGCTTCTGTCGTTTCAACGGAAATCCCCTTTTTCTCAGAATAGCCGACCGCATAAGCAGTTGCCGAATCCTTGGAAACTAGCCGACCGCATGGATACTTGTCGAATGCCTCATACGCCCATCTCCGCACACTGGCCCATCTGTCATCTCCTTATGCGTGCGAAAATCTGGTGTTAACAGATATAGAGCAAATCGGCTATGATATATGCAAAGAAACATTTAGAATGGGTAAACAACCGATATGCTTAAACACGTTAAAAGAATAAAGATCTATGTATACATTTAAACGGCATGAAATCAACGTATCGACTAATTGCACAGGCAGTTCTATCTGTTAACAGTGGAGTGTTTCCATGCAGCCATAATAACAAATAGATCAATAAAATAGCTTAATGATCAACAGTGGGGTGTCTCCATACAGCCATAATGATGATCAAGCTAGATCACGTCTGATACAACGAGCAGATCCATAAATTCCAAGCCCTTCAAAAGTACACATTATGGAGAAAGCATAACTGGATCAACTATTTTAGCCGATACAGGGTCCATGAAGCACAAACAAGATCTATCCGTTAAAACCATGAAATCGACTTAAGACCAAACAAATCTAATCTATCATATATATCAATGGGGTTCGGAAATACAGCCATAATAAACATGCTAGATCAAATCTATCCTCTCTTAGATCAAACCATGATTTTATCGGATATCTCGAACGCACAACATGTAACAATCAAGATTGACAAATTAGTCGATGAAAGGCTTGAATCGGCTATTTCCCTTAGTATAAGCGTGTAAAGCCTTTGGATAGCCGAAAACAAACATCGTTTTAGCTTAAGCTATTTTGTCAATCTTGATTGAGCAAGATATTGTTTAAAATCTAAAGAAAAACATTAAAGCATAAACAACATCGATAACTTAAAGAATCTATTAGCTTGCCAAAACCAATAGAGCCGATAACTAGTCAAGATCGACTAAAGCAAGAGACTGATCAGAGTCAAGAGAGTCTTACAAAAGGTGAACTTAAACTGATAACTAGCCATGTCATAGATTAACAAGAGTTTGGTTGATGCCAAATATAGCCTTATTGAACGATAACACGAGCCATTGGTGAAACTTACAAGCAAACCGGAGGTCGGTCGAAGCCGATGCAGCCCTGCCTATTTGAAGGTTCCGCCGAGTTCTACCTTACTCCTACTCCTAGGGTTTTTGCCGGTGGCCGATGTGTTGATTGATTGGATTCCTTTACAAAATCGGGTCACTAGCTATTTATAACCCGGTTGACTCCTGTCCTAACACGACTAGGTTACATAAAAATAAAATGAAAGACGACGCGGACTCAAACTCTTTGGCCGAACCCAAAACGTCTTCGAAGCTTATTATGCCTGGTATTCACAAATCTTGGTCGTGTCCGGGTCCAAACACTCCTTTTGTTTTTCTGGCCGACTCTTTTACCAATAAATCAGTCGTTTGTGCTTCACAAAAATAATAATCCTTTCAGTCCAAAATCTGGTGTAAACACATGCTCCCCAATTTTGGGATGAAATTTATTTTATTCCAAAAATGTTATTTCTTTCTTTGAGGTCCGATCGACTAATTTCCCCTTAGTTGATCAGCCGAGCCCTCTTCCCAACCGTTATTCCTTTCCTCCAGGGTCATTCTCAAATGGCCCGGACAATATCTTGACGATCAATGCAAGACGGTTGCTCTTCTCTTGAAAACTGTGTCTTGATTTAACACTCCACTCGAGTACTTTGCTCACACTGTACGAAATGGCATCTTCTCCTCGTGGAGACTTAATAATACAAATTCCAACTTCGTCCCCATCTTTCGTCACACTCAGAACGCATCCATCGCTTGTTTTCGCCTTCCATCCAAAGGAAAACCCTCTTTCTCACCAAAAGCTCCTTTCTTCTCCCTTCAATGGCAGACAACAACCACGGCAAGCGTCCAGCAGAGGAGGAGGTGGACTCCTACCGTCGTCCTCAGTGTCGTGCTAGGTACGCTTTTTCCATATTAGTTGATTCCGATACCTCACCATCGGCCTTCCAGATTTTGATCTGATTCCCTTTATCGTCTTATTTAGGGTTGACGCAGGTCCCTCTAATACTGCTGTTGCTCAAGGTCCTCACCCAGGGATGGAGTCGATGTCGGAGACTCCCTCCTCCGATAGCTCAGAATCGACGGCCGCTCGCCATTACCGTCAAATGACGGAAATGCGGAATCTTCATTCCAAGGCCACCATCAGGAACTGCCTTCTTGAGGACCACATCGCCCAACTTCAGAAGGTGTTGGAAGATGCAGAGGCGAAAGCCTCTCGAGCGGTTCAACAATGCGCCGAGTCCGATGCATGCGTCGCCGGTAATTTCCATTTCCTTCTGAAGAATTTTCACTTAATTGAATTTCTTCTGCTCAATCTTCGATGTGTTATGTTTGCTTTACAGACTTGACTGTGCGCCTGGAGGCCTTTTAGGAGGCGGGGAACGAAGCGGCCGACTCTGTGAATGCCACTGGTGATAGTGTCGCCGAGAGGGTGACAAGCATCCCCGCAAGGGTGCATGAGGTTGCCCTCCATGGCATCCGTCATGGTGCCGCCATGGCTCTCGGAGCCGCCCAGGCCTACACCGGCCAAGATTTGGGTGGCCTCAAAATCACCCCGGCAATAAGTCACGCCATGGAAGCGAATTTTGAGGGCGTCGATGGAGCAGTCGGGGAGATAGCAGAGTCCACCCCTTCTGTAATCATAGTAGATAAAGTTTTCGAGTAGTTTATTAGGATCAAACTACTGTATAAGAAATCTACTTATGAATATGATGAAATTTCTATCCCTTTATGATCTTTCTGTGATAAGACCCATCGAGGTTGTTGACGGTCCTTAAACACCTGTTTTACCATCAACATTTGACCCTAAAGTCCACCAAAAAGGCATGAAATGTAGTCAAATAGGTTTCAAACTAACCGAATTCCACATGTCCATAGAATTTTATTTGAATGCAAGATTTGAACCAAATTTGGACATATGGACCCACCAGAGGCCAAGCCCACTCAGCATGGCCCAAATGGGCCTAAGGGGGGTGGCGCCCGCCACCCCTAGGTGGCGCCCGCCACCTCTAGGTGGCGCCCGCCACTTGGGTTGGCCCAAGTGCCACTCCCTGCCACGTCACTGATCCGTGTGACCTCCCCAAGGCCAAATCATGGCCCTTGGTCACTAGGTCAGTGGCATCGGACGGCTCAGGGAGGAGTGGCGTGGATCAAGGCTGAATGGCGGTTGCTAGGACATGCAACCGACCTCCAAACCGCCTTGGACAACCACCTGGATGTCGTTGAAGCCAAGGCGGTGCATCCAACGGTGAGGGAGGTGGCGGCCGCCACCTAGGGCTGGCGCCCGCCACTAGGGTTAGCCCTAGGTCGGCTGGCTGCCCCCTATAAGTACCCCCCTCACTCATTTGGGCTATAAATACCCCCCTGGAGGCACCTCTTCATTTGTACCATCACACATTACCATCCCAGAGCAACACACAAGCAAGAGAAGCAAGTGAGAGTTAGGTTAGAAGCTCAGAGAGCTTAGGCAAGTAGGTAGCTAGTAGAGCAAGGCATCTTCGCCCTCGCGGTAGCGCTGCTCAATGGCTTAGCTCAAGAGTAGAGGCGTGCGAGTGATCGGTTCTGGAGCTGGGAAGAGTCTTCCTTCATCTCCAGTTCAGGTTTTGCTCTTGTTACTCAAGCACTTACTATATGCTAGTTCATCATTTCAAGTATTACTTTATTCTACTTATCAGTATTGAGTGGTATACTTGATTGATTGCTTGAGTGCCTAGCTATCCTACAGATCAATTCACTTAGCCATAGTAGTTAATCTCTAGTGAGCTTAGTGTTTGATCTTTGCCAATAGGTTGCTTAGTTAGTTTAGTGTTTATCTTATTAAGTCAAGTGTTTGCTCTGACGTCCGCAAGAGTGTCTCTATTCAAAGCTAGGGTAGATATAGTTAGAACATAGTTAAGCGTGGTGCTTAGTAATAGACTTACCTTCAGATACGGCTGGACCCCCGGATAGCTGTGGTAGCAAGCAGGTGGTGACAGCCCTATGCGCCTTGAATTCCACCACGTAGTTGGCCCAGTTTAACAGTAAGGCTCGTTGTGCTAGCGTTCAACCTAAGTAAGTGGTAAAGGCTAGTACGCCTCGATACTTGACAAGATAGGAATAAAACTTTACTCAACTTAGTTGCTCTATTGTCTTTTGCCTGCCTTGCTTAGTAACTATCGTGCTTCGTAGTTATCTTGCTTCGTGGTTATCTAGGATTAGTTATTAGTTAGTAGTTAGTTATCTTAGTTACCCTTAGTTATCCTATTCCCTTTATCTACTTATCCGTCCACCTTACCTTAGCCATCCATATCATCCTTACCTATCCACCCATATATTCTTTCTAGCCTTTCATCTTCCCTTCTCCCCTTTTCCTTTTTCTTATTTCTTCGACTCTCATCCTCTCCTTGACTCAACTCATACACCACCCTAGCCTTCCCTTGGGATCAAATAAATCGACACCTGGTACTCCCAGGCGAAGTGCTACTATGGTAGTTCTGTGCGCTTGCAGAATCTCCTCCTGGTAGATTGCATTCTCTCTAGCTAGCTCCTACTAGTGTCGGGATTGACAACCCCGCTTGGCATTAGTAGAAAGCTGCTTTAGCTCCACTCCTTTAGGTATAGTGACCGGTCTTGCTTCAAGCATTTCGGACGCCGTTGCCAGGGATAGACTCCATAGTCTACTCCTAGTAACAACGTTAGCTAGTGCCAACAAGCATTCCTGGGCCATTACCGGGGATAGTTGCCTAGCACTATCTTTAGTGAAGCTAAGAACTACCAACAAGCATTTCTGGCGCCGTTGCCAGGGAAGGCAATCGGTGTATCGATTGAGTCTGTGTCGAATTTATCTTCGCTTAAGCTCCCGCTTAGCGAATCCCATCTTACCCCATTCTTTCTTTCCTTAACTCTTCTTATCTTTTTCCTTCATCTTCTTCAACTTCTTTCTTTCTTATCTCGTTCTATCTTCACGATGGCCAACAAGACCATTCGTGAATTTTCTGCTCCTTCTGTCGCTAATGTAGCGATAGGACCAGACATGATCAATGCCAACCTCAATTTTGAGTTAAAACCGGCTCTAATCACGATGGTCCAAGCTAGCCCGTTCTGTGGCAAGGCTCATGAGGATGCCAATGCTCACCTCCAACAGTTTTTGGAGATTTGCGGCACCTTCACCATTAAGGGGATAACCCAAGAAGCCATCCGTCTTCGTCTCTTTCCTTTCTCTTTGCTAGGAAAAGCGAAGCAATGGTTCTATACCGATCGCAACGCTGTAGACACATGGGACAAGTGTTCCAATGCTTTTCTCGCCAAATTCTTTCCTTTGGGCAAGACGAATGCTCTGTGCAACAAAATCTCCAGCTTTACGCAACAAGACGAGGAATCTATTCCCGAGGCTTGGGAGAGGTTGCAAGAGTATGTCGCTGCTTGTCCGCACCATGGTATGGAGGACTGGCTTTTGATCCAGAACTTCTACCATGGCCTAACCCCTCTCTCTAGAAGCCATTTGGATGCCGCCGCCGGCAGTGCATTCTTTTCTCTGAATGTTGCAGATGCTAAGGCTCTCATAGAGAAGATGGTGTCGAACCAAGGATGGAATGACGAAAGACTACAGCCCCGTAAGTGAGGTATACATTCCCTTAAGGAGGCCGACATGATCGTGGCCAAGATGGACCTGCTGGCAAAGAAGCTAGACAGCTGTGGGAAGATGAACCAACAAGAGAGTGTCCAATCTCTGGAATCCTACATGACTTGTGAAGTCTGTGGAGAAACTGGACATTCTGGGAGCCACTGCCCCGAGCTACATGAAGATTTGAACTTCATCAACAACAATAACCGTTTCCGTCAACAGAATCAAGGATGGAATCAGCCTGCAAATTCTCAAGGTAACAATTCATTCCCTCGCTCTAATTTTCATAATTCTGATAATTTCTCATTCCTGAAGAATTTAGTTTACTCACAAGGTAAAACTACTGATTTCTTGAAAGAGAGATTAATGGCGAATGATAAAATTCTTGAGAAAATAAATGCTAAATTGGAAGATTTCTCATCTGCTCTGAAAAATCAACTTAGCTTTAATAAGATGTTAGAAACCCAATTAGCTCAACTTGCTGCTATCATACCATCTTTTGAATCTGGCAAAATTCCTGCTAAACCTGATATGGAAACTGCAAACATGGTTGAAATAAAATATTTTAACTATTATGAAGATTAAACCATGACTGTTAAAAAGGGTGATCCTGGTAGTCCCATAATTAGATGCTCAATCTTTGGTGAAGTCTTTAAAAATGCCATGTGTGATTTAGGATCGAGTGTGAACATTTTATATAAAGATTTTTATGAAAACTCATTCTTTCCACCCATGTCATCCACATCTGCCTATGTTGTGCTAGCTGATCAATCCACTTGCTATGTAGAAGGAATAGTTAATGATTTACCTGTTCATATTAGAGGCTCCTATGTTCCTGCTGATTTCATAATACTAGATATGAGAAATAGGAAAGATGTGCCTTTAATTTTGGGTAGACCTTTCTTGAATACTGTGAATGCCTGCATATATGTGGGAAGTGGTAAAATTCAAATGACATTAGGAGGGAGGAAGGAAATATTCTCCTTCTCCCGTGGTCCCGCATATGCCGCTAACATGCAGGTAGCAAAACCCATCCGTACCAAGAAGAGGCGCCCAACAACAAGGTGGAACAGAAAGAAAGAACCACCTCCTGAGTTGTGTGATTCACATAACAAGGGAGAGGTGCCAAAAGAAGAAGAACCCGATGGAGTACCAAGAGAAGAAGTGCCCAAGGAAGAACATCCACCCGATAAGGATGAAACTCCATGGACCTAAGGTATGGTTTTACTTTTATTTTTTCCCTTCAAATTTCCCTTTTTCAAATAAATAACATATGTCATGCATGCAACTAAAAAAAAGAAAAAAAATATCAATTATCATTAGTTTTATGCATAGGTATATGTTAACTTAGTTAGAATAATAAAATATCATAATAGGATAGTTTCCCTTTTTCACATCATTAGATAGTTTCCCTTTTAATAAAATGAGAACAAGAGCTCCGACTGAGACGAAGAAGATCTTTCACGAAGCAAGAAGCCAGCTTGGGGGAGACTCCCACTCCGATAAGGTATGTCTCAAGCCTACACTTTACATTCAGTTCTTAAATTCTATATCTTTTGAATGTCACATGCTTTCCTAAATAACCACTCCATGAATAAAACTGATAATATCTGCTTAAACAAGTTGAAACCTGAATAAGATTTGAAATATGTCATGCAAATGCTATTGTTATGGTTTGAATAACTGGTCTTATCTAAGTTGTAGTTTTTGTGGGTTGCACATGCTTAAACTGAAATCATGCTTAGTGAATAAAGTTAGTAAGAAATGGAGTAATTCTTTAAACTTGTTAAGGTGAAATTAGGACCTAATCTGGAGGATTTCTTTTAAAAATTATGAAAACCTTGCTAAAAGTTCCTCCTAGATTTTATCCCATCCCACCACCAGCCAAATATTTGTTAGTCATTAGTCAAACCCACAAAGAGCTTTGTTTGTGTTGAGCTTTGTTAGACCTCATAGATCTTAGTAGAGAAGCTTATCATATCTTTTGAATCAAGATTCACGCACACCCACCATAATTTGCCTACTTTCCACTTTGGAAGTTTGCAACCCCCAAATAAATTGCTTACTCTCTACACCGGAGATGTGCAATACCCTGCCAAACATCTCATTGCTAGCCTTATGCTTATTCCTACATTGGGAATAAGCATTTCTCCCTCTTCCCCTTTTTCATTTCAAAAATCCTTTCCTATAGATGTCTGGGGAAATCTAGAGCTAAAAAAAATGAGCAAAGTAGCTCAAGAAAGGACTATGTCCTGAAGAAAAAAAAAGTGAGCAAAGTAGCTCAAGAGAGGACTATGTCCTAAGAAAATGTGAGGACACATCTTTTGTCTACTCACTATGCATCCAAAAAAAAAGAGAGAGAGAGAGAATTATCATTAGCTCTAGACCCCAGAAATTAACTAGGAAGGATTATGAAATATCTCTCTATACACTTCCACATAACCACACATGCACATCTTGATCAATTTTTATGATTTGCTGCTCCTTATGATCTGAGTGTCTAGCTTAGCAATAAACATCGGGCAATTTGCTCATGGTTCTTAGCCCACCTATAACTCCACATATCATTCTTTAGAAATAGGAGAGGCTACATTTTGGCCTAAGTGAGGATTTAAACACCATTGAGTGATTGAGTGAATCTTGGAGGACTTAAGCAAGTTGTTATCTTTTGAAAACCTTGAAAAACCTCCAGACAGAATCCTAGTCAAACCTAAGCAAGATAAAAGTTTCCTATCTACTGCTTTATTTCACTCTTGCATGTTTGAAGTGAAAAGCTATAAGCCCCACATTGCTATGATTTATGATATATGCTAAGTTATTTCTCACTATACAATATGCACTTGCAGACATCTTAAGTTGCTATCCATTTCATGCTCAATGCTTAAACCGCATTGTTGCTCGAGGACGAGCAACAGGTTAGCTTGGGGGAGCTTGTTGACGGTCCTTAAACACCTGTTTTACCATCAACATTTGACCCTAAAGTCCACCAAAAAGGCATGAAATGTAGTCAAATAGGTTTCAATCTAACCGAATTCCACATGTCCATAGAATTTTATTTGAATGCAGGATTTGAACCAAATTTGGACATATGGACCCACCAGAGGCCAAGCCCACTCAGCAGGGCCCAAATGGGCCTAAGGGGGGTGGCGCCCGCCACCTCTAAGTGGCGCCCGCCACTTGGGTTGGCCCAAGTGCCACTCCCTGCCACGTCACCGATCCGTGTGACCTCCCCAAGGCCAAATCCTGGCCCTTGGTCACTAGGTCAGTGGCATCGGACGGCTCAGGGAGGAGTGGCGTGGATCAAGGCTGAATGGCGGTTGCTAGGACATGCAACCGACCTCCAAACCGCCTTGGACAACCACCTGGATGCCGTTGAAGCCAAGGCGGTGCATCCAACGGTGAGGGAGTTGGCGGCCGCCACCTAGGGCTGGCGCCCGCCACTAGGGTTAGCCCTAGGTCGGCTGGCTGCCCCCTATAAGTACCCCCCTCACTCATTTGGGCTATAAATACCCCCCTGGAGGCACCTCTTCATTTGTACCATCACACATTACCATCCCAGAGCAACACACAAGCAAGAGAAGCAAGTGAGAGTTAGGTTAGAAGCTCAGAGAGCTTAGGCCAGTAGGTAGCTAGTAGAGCAAGGCATCTTCGCCCTCGCGCTAGCGCTGCTCAAGGCTTAGCTCAAGAGTAGAGGCGTGCGAGTGATCGGTTCTGGAGCTGGGAAGAGTCTTCCTTCATCTCCAGTTCAGGTTTTGCTCTTGTTACTCAAGCACTTACTATATTCTAGTTCATCATTTCAAGTATTACTTTATTCTACTTATCAGTATTGAGTGGTATACTTGATTGATTACTTGAGTGCCTAGCTATCCTACAGATCAATTCACTTAGCCATAGTAGTTAATCTCTAGTGAGCTTAGTGTTTGATCTTTGCCAATAGGTTGCTTAGTTAGTTTAGTGTTTATCTTATTAAGTCAAGTGTTTGCTTTGACGTCCGCAATGGTGTCTCTATGCAAAGCTAGGGTAGAGATAGTAAGAATATAGTTAAGCGTGGTGCTTAGTTATAGACTTACCTTCAGATACGGCTAGACCCCCGGATAGATGTGGTAGCAAGCATGTGGTGACAGCCCTGTGCGCCTTGCATTCCACCACGTAGTTGGCTCAGTTTAACAGTAAGGCTCGTTGTGCTAGCATTCAACCTAAGTAAGTGGTAAAGGCTAGTACGCCTCGATACTTGACAAGATAGGAATAAAACTTTACTCAACTTAGTTGCTCTATTGTCTTTTGCCTGCCTTGCTTCGTAACTATCTTGCTTCGTAGTTATCTTGCTTCGTGGTTATCTAGGATTAGTTATTAGTTAGTAGTTAGTTATCTTAGTTACCCTTAGTTATCCTATTCCCTTTATCTACTTATCCGTCCACCTTACCTTAGCCATCCATATCATCCTTACCTATCCACCCATATATTCTTTCTAGCCTTTCATCTTCCCTTCTCCCTTTTTCCTTTTTCTTATTTCTTCGACTCTCATCCCCTCCTTGACTCAACTCATACACCACCCTAGCCTTCCCTTGGAATCAAATAAATCGACACCTCGGACTCCCAGGCGAAGTGCTACTACGATAGTTCTGTGCGCTTGCAGAATCTCCTCCTGGTAGATTGCATTCTCTCTAGCTAGCTCCTACTAGTGTCGGGATTGACAACCCCGCTTGGCATTAGTAGAAAGCTGCTTTAGCTCCACTCCTTTAGGTATAGTGACCGGTCTTGCTTCAAGCATTTCTGACGCCGTTGCCAGGGATAGACTCCATAGTCTACTCCTAGTAACAACGTTAGCAAGTGCCAACAAGCATTCCTGGGCCATTACCGGGGATAGTTGCCTAGCACTATCTTTAGTGAAGCTAAGAACTACCAACAGAGGTCTCTTAATTTCAGAAGTCTCCAAAAATCACACTTTAATGCTGAAAGATACGACGCTTCACTTGCATTGATTATTCATCCCATTGCTGAAGGCGATACAATATATATCGGCTAAGCTTCCTTTTTAGTCTGAAGCCGATATAATCATATCGGCTATTGGTCAGATTGATTAATCATAATAAATCCACCCAGATGCTAGGATAATACTTCTTAAAATATTTTCCATTAACTACTCTGAAATACTCGATACCTTCCAAAGTTTCATAGAAATAAGCATTGCCAGGCGTACATTTCGTAATCCGATAAGGTCCCTCCCAGTTTGGAGACCATTTGCCATATTTGTTATCCTTAGTTCCAATAGGCAAAATAACTTTCCAAACCAGGTCTCCTTCATTAAACTTTTTCTCTCTGACCTTCGGATTATAATACTTGGCAACTCTCAACTTCTGAACTCTAATATTCTCAAGAGCTTTTAGCTGATGGAAATTTAAATCATCAAGGTTATCCATCATGAGCTGTTTATATTCATCGGCTTTCAAATTGTCCTATTGTGATATTCTTCTAGACCCAATACTGATTTCCTAGGGTAATACAGCTTCATGACCATAGACCAATTCATAAGGTGAACATTTAGTCGCACCATGACAAGCCATTCGATAGGACCATAAAGTTTCACTGAGTATCGAATGCCACTTCTTCGGATGCTCCTTAACCTTTTTCTTAACAATTTTGATTAAAATTTGGTTAGAAGCTTCGGCCTGTCCATTAACTTGGGCATAATATGGAGATGAGTTAATCAACTTGAAGCCTGTGCTAGCAGCAAAATCGTCAAACTCTTTCGATGTAAATATCTTTCCTTGATCCGTGGTAATGGTGTGAGGAACACCGAATCTGTAGTTGATATGCTCTTTGATAAACTCAATCATGGTAGCCGATGAAGCCTCCTTTAAAGGAATAGCTTCAACCCATTTAGTGAAATAATTTGTTGCCACCAACACAAACTTATGTCCTCTGCTAGATGCTGGGAATATTTGGCCAATCAGATCTATTCCCCATCCTCTAAATGGCCATGGCTTTGTAATTGGATTCATAGCTGATGCTGGAGATTCCCCATCCTCTAAATGGCCATGGCTTTGTAATTGAATTCATAGCTGATGCTGGAGATTTCTGAACATTACCGAATCTTTGACATTCTTGACATCCTTTATAATACTTAAAACAATCTTCCAATATGGTTGGCCAAAAATATCCTGCTCTCCTGATCATCCATTTCATCTTATGAGCAGACTGATGTGCACCACAAACTCCTTCGTGAATTTCTCCCATCAGTACCTTGGCCTCTTCTTGATTGATACATTTGAGGAGTACACCATCGATTGTTTTGTGATAAAGTTGTTCATCAAGAAGCACAAACTTCGTAGCCTTATACCTCAACTTCCTGGATACCTGTTGTGATGGATCTTTCAAGTATCCAATAATTTTGGTTCTCCAATCATCATTATCAGTAACCTCATCGGCTAATATCTCAACAATTTGGCGATACCCAGAATTCTAACATCTAGGAATATGTTTTATAACAACAGAAGAGAAAGAATCAGGTAACTCGAGACACTTTTCATAGTGTCCCCTTAAGATGTCATCTTTGCATCTATATAGGCCGAGCAACTGATTAACCACTAATTGAGAATCACCAAAAATTTCAATAGCCTCGGCCCTTACCTCAAACAAAAGCTGAAGTCCTTTGAGAAGTGCTTCATACTCAGCTTGATTATTAGTAGAGGTTGGATCAATTGAAAAAGCATATTCAAAACTCTTCCCTTGAGGAGAAACAAGGACAATACCAATACCTCCACCTTGTTTGCAATTAGAACCATCAAAGAACAAAGCCCACGGGGTAAAGTCCAAAGTCTTAATTCCTAGTTCATGATGATGAGTAATAAAATCAGCTATTACTTGTCCTTTAACTGCCTTAGCCGATTCATACTTTAAATCAAACTCTGATAATGCAAGAATCCACTTACCAATTCTCCCATTTAGAATAGGCATAGATAGCATATGCTTTATCACGTCAAACTTTGACACCACTGTGCACTCAGAGACAGTAGATAATGTCGAAGTTTGGTGCATGAAAAGTATAAACATAAGCATAACTTCTCAATAGGAGAATACCTTGTTTCTGGATCAAGTAACCTCCTACTGAGATAGAACACCACTCTTTCTTTCCCTTCAAATTCTTGCATTAAAGCCGATCCAATTGTATGATCATTAGCCGAAATATATAATTTAAAGGGTTTATCCCTCTGAGGAGGAATCAAAACTGGTGGAGACTTCATATATTCTTTGATCTCATCAAATGCTTTATGTTGCTCACCCCCCCCCCATTTAAATTCCTGGTCATCTTTCAATTTTAACAACACCGAGAATGGCAAAATCCTGGCTGACAAATTCGAAACAAATCTTCTGATAAAATTGATTTTGCCGATCAAAGATTGTAACTGGGTTTTTGTAGTTGGAGGTACTGCTTTATCAATTGCGTCATAGCTTTTCCTACCAACTTCAATCCGTTTTTCATGTACCATAAACCCCAAAAACTGTCCAGTTGACACTCCAAATGCACACTTGTGAGGATTCATTCTTAATCCATGTTTTCTTGCACATTCTAGAGTATCTCTGAGATCTTTAAGATGTTGCTGATAATCCTTGGACTTTACAACCACATCATCAATATAGATTTCTACAATCTTTGCCGATCAACTTGTGAAAGATATAATTCATAGCCCTTTGATAAGTTGCACCAGCATTTTTAAGCCCAAAGGTCATAACTACCCACTCATATAATCCTATAGCACTTGGACATCTGAATGCAGTTTTATGTACATCTTCTTCTGCCATAAAGATTTGATTATAACCAGCATTGCTATCCATAAAACTGATCACCTTATGTCGTGCCGCTGCATCAACCAACATGTCTGCTACTGGCATTGGGTAACCATCCATTGGAGTAGCTTTATTCAAATCCCTGAAATCAATACAAACCCTCATTTTCCCATTCTTCTTATACACATGGACTACACTAGATATCCACTCGGCATATCTACATTGCCGAATGAAATTAGCTTCATAAAGCTGAGTGATTTCTGTTTTCACATCTGCCATACCTCTGCTATAAGTCTCCTCGGGGCTTGTTTTACAGGTCGAGTCCCTTGTTTGATAGGTAATCGATGCTCTACCAACGATCGATCAAGACCAGGCATCCCTGACGGACCAGGATGTCAGAGATATCATCAAAGATGATTACTCCGACTAATTCTGGATGGCACGGGAGATCCGAAGACTTGATACGATGTGTACTTGGATTAGAACTCTCGCTGTAACTTAGTCGAGTTCTTAAAGGAAGTCTTGTAAATAGAATAGGACTCCTCTGTTGTAACCAACTAGGACTCGGTCTGTGTTATGCTTCACCCGGATATATAAGGGGAAGCAGGCGCAGGCTCCTATAAAAAAATCTTGAATCATAACACAAGGCACACACCGCACTGGACGTAAGGTATTACGCTATTCATCGGCCTGAACCAGTATAAATCATTGTCCCTGTGTACTCGCCGAGTTCTACGAACGTCGATCCCCACCGAACAAATCGTCTGAGATCCCTCAAGACGAGTTGCCGGTTAACAAACACCGACAGCTGGCGCACCAGGTAGGGGCTCTAAGCGATTCGACGATCAAGAGCTCGACGAACCACGTCAAAATGTTCTCGGCGGGATCAATTTTCGTTTTTGGCTCATCGACTTGCATCGCGGATGATCAAGGGAAGCTACATCGACAACTTCACACTGAATCAGAAGAGCACGCCACGCCAAAGATGGATCATCTCACCCAGAACATAGCAAACCTCGCAATCCAAGATCCGCAAGATTCTGAGGACCAACCAAAAGCATCCGACTCCTACTCAGACTCGAACTCTGTGAACAAAAAGGACTCGGACACCAAACATGGCATCACCTTTGGACTGCGGAACTCGGCTGAAAGTTTCCAAGACCTGACTGACGCAAAATTCAAAGAGTATCAACAGATTCCTTTGACCGGAGCTCAGCAAGGACTAGTCTTCAGCTCAACCGAGGAAGGCAACATCGTCCATTGGCCAATACAACCAGCCCCGGCTAGATTGGTTGGCACAATTGACCAGATTCTTCCATACCAACACGGACATCAGCTCCCCTTTGAGGAACACGAGACCTCAACAAAGCTAAACTCCTGCCTCTACTTTAGAGTCGGTTACACCGGGATCAACAAACCAAGGCTTCACTCGTGAAGTATTCATGGCAGGACATCAATCATCTCTACGACCTCTAACTCCTCTAGATGTCCTTCGCGATGATGAAACCTTGAGCATGATATCCGACAACGACCCAGAAGGATCCGGAGAAACCGAGTCTTTAAAGGCAGAAAGAGTAAGAAGGAATCAGGCAAAAGATGCCCGCAGAAGGCGGGCAACGCATCGAAAAGAGGCCATGGAGCGCTATAATGCACGACTAGAGGAATACAATCACCGAAGGCGTCTGGACACATAATGCATCGAAAAGAGACACATAAGGGTCATGGTACACAACCAGACACCCATAAGCGCAGAGCGCAATACTATTCCCCCAACTGGACGTAGGGATGCTATCCAGCAAACCGAACCAGTATAAATCATTGTCTCTGCGTTTACCATCGAGTTCTGCATACGTCGATCCCCACCGAACAAATCATCTGAGATCCTTCAAGACAAGTTGCCGGTTAACAAACACCGATAGCTGGCGCGCCAGGTAGGGGCTTTCGCGCAATTGCGATCAAGAGCTCGACAGACCCTGTGATCAAGACATGAATTTCTTTGTCGTTAATCGTCTGATACAATTCGTAGCAACAAGGAGAGTTGTCGACATGCTAGGCAGCTCTGTGTTCCGTAAAATCTAATCTGATCTACACACGACGAAACTCGACAACCCGAGGCAAATTGGAAGCAACGTGCAGGATGGTCTATGGAATCCAGTAGCAGCGATCCTGTCACCTTGTCCGAGAAATTCGCTCGTAGCTAAATTCCTCTTCAATGGTGTTAAGACTCACGAAGATCAAGGGCACGACACACACGCACGAGGCACATACCGGCGCTGCTTGGTGGCTTACCGATCTGGGCATGCAGAAGCTATCCCGTTGCGGTGTCTACGTTTGGCCGAATTCTCAATGACAACCAACGTCAAACAGACAACAACAAGCAAGCAAGACAAAAAGTCATGCACATTAATGACCAGCAAGCAAGCCAAAGTCATCCTGCATGCATATACGTGTGCCGATGCCAGACATGCGATTATTTGGGCCTTGATCCGACTCCTCACCGAATTCGATTATATATTGTGGATTCCGACTTCAACACAATGATGGCAAACCGCAAGCGAGCATCTGGGCCGAAAGCGAAGCAAGTCATCTAAACTGTCAGCAACCCACGCGGACAACAAACAAGACTCTGCACATACTTCCGACTACCTGGACTCGACCGACTACTCCACTCGGATCCAACGTGTTAGTCAGAAACGAGATCTAGATGATCAAGTATTACTCGGCAACAACCCGGCTCGATCAAGAATCTGCTGAGGAGCTGTTCCGACTAATCGACTTCATCGACAACCAGCTACTCGTATATCCACAATGTTTGGGTAACGAGTCGTCAAGCCATGATGCTGCTGAGAGCCGCAAGTGAGCCATGAGCCACAAGTGAGCTGTCGAGCCGTCGTCAAGCCACCATGATGTCGTAAAGCCGCAAGTGAGCCCTCGAGCTACTGTTGAGCTGCGAGCGAACCATCAAGCCGCCGTTGAGTCGCAAGAAAGCGAGCCCTCGAGCTGCTGTTGAGCCGCGAGCGAGCCATCAAGCTATCGTTGAGCCGCAAAAGCGAGCCCTCGAGCTGCTGTTGAGCTGCAAGCGAGCTATCAAGCCATCGTTGAGCCGTAAGCAAGCGACCCTTCGAGTTTTTTTTGAACCGCGAGCAAGCCATCAAGTTGCCTGAGCCACAAAGCGAGCTATTGAGCCACAAGCGAAGTTGGCAAGCAAGTGTTGAACCATCAAACTGTTATCAAGCTGCAAACAAGTCGTCCGAGTAATAAGCAAGCCGTCCGAGTACCAAGGCATCCATTACTCGGATATCTCGGCGATGTCGACTACTCCCCTCGACGGTGCCGACTACCCCACTCGGCAGTGCTGACCACTCAACTCGGCATCAACCAAGTTAAGTCACGCTTTAATATTTTTAATATCTCCAAATATTAATCGTGAGCCGCTACGACCACATCATAATTGCATTCCTGGCTACTCATATAGCTCCGAGCTTGTAGTCGGGACAACACCTCACGGGTGTACAATGTACACTCGGAGTGTGCTCTTTTTTTGCGCAGCATGACTGCTATAATCTTCTATTAGCAAGTTGTTAAATTACTTGAGTAAGTGCAAGCCTTAATCCGTGAAGCCTGTACCTCACGCTCGACAAAGCTCGACACGCAGGATAGGTGCTTAAACGTCACAGGCCCACTACTCAGGTGATTTAAACAACCTAGCAAGAGCAAGATGCGAAAAATTTCATATGCATTTGTTAATGCTGGGACATGCTCCCGACTTGATATCATGAATATCAGTTACTACAAATTTTTGTATGTCTTCTTTGCAGAGAAAAAGATATGGACTACAACACCGGTTGAGGTACGCCCCTAAGGGCTGCCCTACACGGACACCACGCCGCTAGGTGAGGTAGGCCCCTGAGGGCTGCCTCACTCGGACACCACGCCGTTGGGTTAGGTACGCCCCTGAGGGCTGCCTCACTCGGATACCATGTTGTTGCAACGAGCCTTCAAACATGGTTATGATGATTTGGGAGTCTCGAGGTGGGGGTGATACGGGGTCTCCGGTGAGGAGACTGCCCACCCGAAGCCTTGGGCTCACCAAAATCCTGTTTCCACTACTTCGATCAAGCTCCTTCTCCACGGAGTAGTCGACATTAAGCTCGGGGGCTCGATCATTGCCTCAGCTTAGTCGGCTTCACTTCGACTACGCTCGGGGGCTCGATTCAATGATGAAAGATCAAAATTACAAGCATTCAAGGACTCGCCGACAAGCAGATGGTGATTCTTGTCTTCGGGAGATTACTCGGCTGCACCCTTGAGGATGTCTACAAGATCCTACAATCAACTCCGAGTAGTCGATTTTAGGCTCAGGGGCTGCGGGATACATATCCTCAAATGATGCATCCAAATTTCTTCGAAAGGAATTGGAGCAATTTCAGACAAGACCCTCCAGCTCTTTATGCTAAACAGCAAGAGGCTCGGGGGCTACACCCAATGGGTGCGCTTTTCAGAAAGCGCACACCATTAGAAGACTTCAAGAGCACTTTATGGTTTCTCTCAGAAGGTACTCGGATGACACTTGATCAAGGCCAAGGTCTCAAGATGACTTCACCGATAAACCATGAAGAGCTCGGGGGCTTGTGGGACAGAGTCCCCGGGTACTCCGCAAGGAAGGGCGAAGACCTAGTCCAACTAGGACAATCCATGTAATCCTAGTAGTATTGCTACCTTGTAATCCTACTAGGACTCTTAAGATGTAACCGACTAGGACTCTGCCTCCTGGACTATATAAAGAGAGGCAGAGCTCCCTAGATCGGGGGACACAGCTAGACAAGAGACACATAAGGGTCGTGGTACACAACCAGACACCCATAAACGTAGGGCGCAATACTATTCCCCCAACTGGACGTAGGGATGCTATCCAGCAGACTGAACCAGTATAAATCATTATCTCTGCATTTACCATCGAGTTCTGCATACGTCGATCCCCACCTAATAAATCGTCTGAGATCCCTCCAGACGAGTTGCCGGTTAACAAACACCGACAATCCCAGAATAATCCCAAGCAAAACATTCTTTATATTCATTTAACAAGGCAATAAGTTCTTGTCTAAACATGGGATCTAACTTAGCACTGATATATGTTAATCTTGGCTTATCACCGTTTCCAATATCAACTGCCTCCAGTTCATCAGCCGATGTAAAACCTTTACCCATCTTACTTTCATCTTCATTGATTGTACAATCCATTAAATACATTTTTTGAAGCCGACTGCTTGGATCGGCTGTTGGCTATCACCAGACGCTTTGAGAAAGTCTCCTTCATGAATCTTCCCAGAGAAGCACTCCACATTGTCAAAGTTCCAAACATCAGGGTCGGAGTAAGCAATACTAACAGTTGAATCGGCTGGTATCACTTCCACAGTGTCGCCGATCCATTGAATCACATTCTGATGAATGGTTCACGGAATACAATAGTTGGCGTGGATCCAATCTCTTCCAAGAAGCACACTATATTATCCTTTTGCATCGACTACGAAGAAAGTAGTCGGCATACTCTTGCTACCAACCGTTAATTCGACACACACAATACCTTTAGTAGCCGACACGTTGCCAGCAAAGTCAGTCAACATCATATCAGTCTGAGTCAAATCTTCTGCAGACTTACCAAGCTTCCTGAAGGTGGCATATGGCATCAAATTAACAGCTGCACCTCCATCAACTAACATCCTGTTCAGAGGCCTTCCATCGACAAACCCCTTTAAATATAAAGCTTTTAGATGAGAATGCTTCTCGGGTTTTTGAAATGTGGCCTCTTCTGGTTGATAGATCCACTGAGCAATTGCTTCTTCATCATCAGACTGTTTAACCTACCAGACTTTGGGTTTCTTTTTCTAAATTTCATCGTTCCTTAGTCTCTGAACCCGTCGTTTCTGGCTTTTAGTTAAACCACCAGGACACCATTGTCCCTCTTGCCAAGGATGATCATGATCAGCTAATCTTGCTCCAAGCCGATTATGATCACTTTCATTTTTTATGCGCCGATCTGTCCTTTCAAATCTTAATCTTTCATGTACAGATTGGTGGTTGTCCCTTGACTGCCTATATTCCCAATACTGCTCACTGCATTCTGGGCAATCACGAAGAGTAGGAAGTTTTAAACCTTCATTCCAACAATGTCTGCTGAAAGGACAACCCCAATGATTCTTCTCTTCATCTCTGATATGCCTTTCCTCTTCACGAGACCTCCTGTATTCCTCCTCTTCGAGCCACTCTTGATACTCTTGCTCATCTCTTTCTCTTTGCAATTGATTTCTCTCTTTCTGACGTTGCCACTTGTTCAATAAAATTCTTACAGTTGGACGTCTTTTTGCTTCACCAGCCTTTGAAGTCTCAGGATGATCATGTTGATCGATATTCTTCTTTCTTTCATCTCCTGATACTCCTTGGCTGATAGCTACTTCTTTAGATCGACTGTCCCAGCTGCCTTGGCTTTGTCAGAAGATAGTACTTTGATCTCACTCCGAGGAACTGGAGCTACCATGTTCTGTGGAAAAGGATGGCCATTTATGCTCATTCCCTTGGCCTTTTCTAAGCCAATTCTTCCTTTGATAATAGCCCTCTGGATCATATCTCTGAAAACTCGGCAATCGTTAGTAGTATGAGTACCAGAGTTATGAAATTGGCAGTACCTTTTATTTTTGAGTTCTTCAGCCGATGGGATATTGTGATTCCCAGTTAACTTGATTTGACCCTTTTCCAACAAGTAGTCAAATATCTTATCGGCTTTAGTGATGTCAAAGCTGTATTTTACATCTTTCTCGGTACTCTTAGCCTTTGCCCAAGGCATGTACTTGTTGTTTCTCCAGGCCCAGTCAATAGCAGCTACCTCATCTTCATTTTCATCGCTGGAATTATCTTCATCTTCTTGTAAGAAGTGACTCTCTGCATTGTAGGCTTTCTTGGGCTTAAAGACTTGATTGTATCGGTTCTGAGCATCAATATTTGCCACCTTCTTAGCCAAATCAGCCATATTATTACAATCGAAACCAATTTTTTTTCTTATGGCTGGTATTAGCCCTCGAATTGCAATGCTAACTATCTCTGAATCTGGTAATGACAAGGTATAGCATTGGTTTTTCACCTCTTTGAACCTCTGAAGATATTGGCATCCAGTCTCATTATTTCCTTGTCTCGTATCGACTAAGTCCACGAGTCCTTTTTCCAATACTCCAGAGTCAATATTTATGGAACTTATCTTCCAAATCTTCCCAACTCTGAATGGAATTGGGTGGTAAAGATGAAAACAACGAGAAAGCCGAACCAGATAGAGATAAAGAAAACATTCTGACTTTAAGTGTTGGTTCGTCACCAACTTCCCCGAGCTGGACCAAAAACTGAGTTATATGTTCCATGGTCATCACTGAGCCGGTTCCTATGAATTTGGTAAAATCAGGGATTCTATATCTTGGTAGAAAGACAACCTGATCATACCACTCTGGATATGGCTTCTTGTAGCTAGTCAAGGTAGCCTTTGGTGTCAGACCAAATTGTTTTTGAACCATGTCGATGACCCGACTCATCAACTGGTCTACTTGATTCACCGGCCCTTGATAGCCGATGTTCTGCCCCCCGAGTGTATTGCCGTGATACCCCGGATTGTCTTGAGCATCCAAAGTATAAAAATCCGAAACATAATGATATCCAGGAGGAATATCTCCAGGTATTACACTTCCTTGATAAGGTGGTGTATTGAAATCTCTGGTAATACGTCTTGCATGGGGAGCTATTTTTGTAGCCGATGAGTAAATGTTATTACACATATTCGGCTGTTGCATTGGCTGCGGTGTCATATGAAGGACCGAGAAGCAACCAGAAAGCGACCAGAGGGGGGGGTGAATGGGAGCTTCAAAATTTCCTTTCAGAAACTAGTAGCCACTGTCCCGAGAATCACCCCGAAAGACAAACCTTAGAGCTTGCTAATGTCCACGACCCTAGATGTAGGGTGGATGCTTCCAAGAAGCACAGCGGGACACTACACAACTCTAGAAAGCCAACGCAAAAACCCAAAACCAAATCCGAGATCGCACGAACGAACAGCGAATGAAACTGCGCAGTCACAGCAGCATCGGACGCTGGCAGCGTCCGATGCCTAACCAACGGACGCGTCCGATGCGAAAAGTGCAAAGCAGAAACCTTACTGGACACCCATCGGACGCTGTGAACAGTAGACTCTCAGCGTCCGATGGTCTCACTCCGGCGCGTCCGATGCACAACGGAGCGTCCGGTGGCAGCGTCCGATGCCCCTTTGAAAATGTCAGAGACTGACACGTGGCAATGGAGCGTCCGATGCCAAAGGGGTCAGCGTCCGATGCCAAGAACTCGAGCGTCCGATGCCCCCGACGTAGTGCTGTTCTTCCGCGAAATCCACTCGATCTCCTCCGAATCGAAAGCACTAAGGCTTAGACTTGGTGTGAGGAGTTCCAAGGATGTTAGTGAGCTATCCCACGGGAATCATGGCTCGAACCTAACTCCTAATCGAGGAATCGGAAGGATTCGTGGCAAGGGAGCAAAAACCGATCCAGAAACTAAAATCGCTCGATCTCCTAGACCGTGAGGTTAGAGGAGATTTCCTTTGGTGGAAAGAAGTGCCTCACGATCTAGAACAACTCTATTCAAACGGATTTGCAAGAGATGCACTGAGCAAAGAGATCGATCGACGGGAAAAACGTGGAGAAAAACAACCCGCGAAGAACACGAACAAAACGCAAATCACAACCACGAATTGCAACCGTGTGGCTACCACACGCTACAACAGTGAGGATACGGCCTCACTTCCTCAGAATCAACAGTACACAGAGGCAAGTCTCTCTGCGGATCTCAGCTAGCTACAGCAAGGGATGGGAGAGCAGGAAACCCTAAGTGCGAAAGAGCAAGTGACTGAGATAAATGGGAGGAGGGTGTCTCCCGACTACTTATCCTACTACTAGCCTAAGTCTATTTCCTACTCTACCCCTCTCTATTCTAATTACAGAGCGAACCAGCTAAACCCTAGGGTTATTCTGGACCAACTCGGTGGTAGGTGTATCCGACGGCCACGCCCGCTCGACTCGAAGCGTTGCCTCGACGCCACCTCCAGATCGCCGCCACGTGCCGCCCTCGCTCTGCACCCCCGGTTTTGTGGCCCAAACCGGGAAACCAGCCTTTTCCAGCCAACCCCCGGTTTTGAGGCCCAAACCGGGAAACCAGCCCACCAGCTTCTGAGTTTTGAGGCCAAACTCAGCAAACCCTCAGCGCCCAGGTTTTGAGGCCCAAACCTGGAAACCGTCCTCAGCCCGAGTTTTGTTGCCAAACTCGGAAACCATCCGCACCCAGGTTTTGAGGCCCAAACCTGGAAACCGTCCACCCGATGGTTTTTCCCTGGCTCTACCACCAAACCGACGTCGTAGAGGGGATGCACCTCCCGTGCACCCCGTCCACCGACACGTGTCCCCGAGTCCACGACTCAGGCAACACCGTGCCCCGCAAGTCTTCGCTCGTCGCTGTCCCAGGCTGTCAGCCCCCACAGCTGATCCTCAGGCACTCTGGTCCCTCAGTCCAAGCCTCACGTCCGCCCTTCACCGCTCGATCCATCGGCATGGCACGTCCGCCGCACGGCACGCCCATCCTTCATCGCACCCGGTCCATCGGCACGACCCGTCTTAACTTGACCTTCACCTCACCTTCGATCACTGCATCCGTGCTCGACACCTGCACAACACAAGCCGAAGAACATGCGCATCATCCTAGTTGACAATCACTCATCACTCAGAGACCCGGCATACACCTATGTATCCGCAATCTCCCCCTTGATGAGTGCATTGTCAACTACCAAAACAAATCATAATAGAAAGAGAAGAAGGAAGAAGGAGAAGAGAGAACTCGACCAAATGACCCAAAAGCATAGCAAAGCCGAAGAAGGTCAAGTGGAAAGAGCAAGACAACTTGGTCCCCAAAGACATGGGCAACGGCTCGACGCAACCAAGCAAAGCAAAGCTAGCCCTCAAGAAGAGGTAGAACACGCTCAACACCGCTAGCAGATACCAATTGGAAACTCCAGAGAAAAGAGCTCAAAACCAATTGAGGCCGAATGAAACTCGAAGCAAAATGCTAGTCCCTCAAGATAGAGGCACAGAGGCTCAACATAACTAGCAACGAAAGCTCGAAACCAATGCCTTTCGGCCAATAAGAGACAACAAAGCTCAAACTCCCCCTTAGTTGAACATCCAGGAGACATGCACCCCCTGGGAACTCCCCCTCAAATGAACACTCGGGAAGCACGAATGATTTTCAAATTCTCCCCCTTAGTTGAAAATGCACTAATCAAGTAAAAGACTCTCCCCATCAGAAAAGGTACCAACAAAAAGTGCGAACATGGGAGGTTCTCCCCCTTCCAACATGCATATGAGTCAAAATGCAAGTTAGCAGCTTCAGGCATATATTCAGGAGAACACAAAGATGCTCTAAACAGTATAACTCCAATGACTCAACAATAGCATACAAGCGCAGCAAAGGCTCAAACTGATCACCAGATATGAAATATGAACATATGAGCAGAAAAGAGCAGTTTTGAGTCAAAAAGGTATTCACCATCAAAATAGCACTAGCCATGTAAAAATAGGAGTCTGAACAAGTGCTAAACATGTATACAAGGTGAACTACCCCTAGCAAAGTTCAATCATCATGCTTAAGAATGTAACATACACTTGTGAGTTCAGTTCCAGATCGGAGTTGCAGCGGTGAAATTACACAAGTTCAATTAATAGCATGTGATTGCGAGAGGTTGAAAGCTTGTCATGCCTAACTTTTCAACCAAGCGAAGCCTATGCCGAAGCAATCAGAAGCTTAAAACTACGGTTTCGGTCATACACTACACGGCTCAAGTTTAACTCAAAGTGCAAAGAGAAACCGTCTCGATACCGTGATGTGTTGACAAGCAATCCCATCTCGATCTTTTCAATTCACAAAACTTGGTTCAAATTTTAAACATGATATGTATATACCAAGCAAGTGAATGACTCAGAACTAGAGACATAGCAACCTAGCATATATGAAAAGCACGAGTGAACTCAACACATCCTACACATGCTAGTTGCATATCTCAATGGTGAACATTTTCAGATTTGAAATTATTAAGCAAATTCACCATTTCAAAAATAACTCAGCTCACAACATGTACTAGTGATCAGAAGGAGCATAAGCTACAAGCATCAACATAAGCATCGGAGCATACTACATAGAACATAATTACATTCTAGTGATTATAAACATGAAGCTCAGAATGTAAATGCGTATGCTGAAATGCAAAAGAAAAGAAAGACAAAAGAGTCAGTCAAATATACAAGATTCAAAATGTTTCCCCCAACTAAAAGGGGAAACACACACCAAGCTCACCCCTCAACCGATTAAAGGTTGATTCGTCTAAAGGCTTGGTGAAAATATCAGCCAGTTGATGATGAGTATCGACATGGTGAAGGTCGATATCACCCTTCTCCTGGTGGTCTCGCAAGAAATGAAAGCGCACATCAATGTGTTTGGTCTTCGAGTGAAGCACGGGGTTCTTAGCAACGCTAATAGCACTCGTGCTGTCACAAAGCAAAGGAACACGAGTGAAGCTCAGACCAAAATCATGCAAAGTGGCCATCATCCAAAGCAACTGGGAACAGCAGCTAGCCGCAGCAACATACTCAGCCTCCGTGGTAGACTGGGCGACACTAGACTGCTTGCGAGAAGACCACGAAACAAGAGAAGATCCAATAAACTGGCAAGTCCCAGAAGTGGACTTGTGCTCAATACGGCAACCAGCAAAATCGGCATCGGAATAGGCGCAAAGGGAGAGGGTGGAGGAAGCAGAATACCAAATCCCAAACTCAGGTGTGAACCGAAGGTACCTGAATATGCGCTTCACTGCCTGACGGTGAGAAGTGCGCGGCGACGCCTGAAAGCGCGCGCACAGACACACCGCGAACTGGATGTCCGGGCGTGTCGCCGTCAGGTAGAGGAGCGACCCGATCATGCTGCGGTACTCCTTCTGGTCCACTGCTTCTCCATCCATATCCGCATCCAGGGCAGTCATCGTCGACATGGGTGTTGGAAGAGGCTTGGCCTCACCCATATCGAACCGCTTCAGCAAGTCTTTGGTGTACTTGCCCAGGTGCACGAACGTCCCTTCCCGGGATTGCTTGATTTGCAACCCGAGGAAAAACGTCAGCTCGCCCATCATGCTCATCTCGAACTCCCTGCTCATAGTATCTGCAAACTTGGCAACCAAAGCGTGAGAAGAACCACCGAAAATGATATCATCCACGTAAATCTGGACCAAGAGAGTGTCTTTGCCTTGCTTGAGGAGAAAGAGGGTTTTATCCACACATCCCATTTTAAAACCCTTAGCAAGCAAAAAGGTTTTCAATCTATCGTACCAGGCTCTAGGGGCTTCTTTCAAACCATATAAAGCTTTGTGGAGTTTAAAAACATGGTTTGGAAACTTGGGATTTTCAAAACCGGGGGGTTGCTCAACATAAACCTCTTCTTCTATGTAGCCGTTTAAGAAGGCACTCTTGACATCCATTTGAAAAAGTTTGAAACCTTTGGATGTAGCAAAAGCCAAGAGTATCCTAATAGCCTCCAAACGAGCTACAGGAGCAAACGTCTCCTCATAGTCTATCCCCTCCTTCTGACTATAACCCTTCGCTACAAGCCTGGCCTTGTTTCTAACAACGTGGCCATCCTCTCCTTGCTTGTTTTTGAAAACCCATTTTGTCCCAATAGGCTTACACTCAGAAGGAGGTGGAACTAGAACCCAAACCCGATTTCGCTCAAAATTTTCTAACTGCTCATGCATGGCATTGACCCAGTCCGGATCCGTCAAAGCGTGTCCAACATCTCGGGGCTCAAAATTAGCAACAAAAGTAGAATGAGCGAAGTGAGAGATGAGCTGTGACCTGGACCGAGTAACCCGTTCGTCGATGCTGCCGATCATTTGCTGAGGCGGGTGCTGGCGCTGGATGTGTCGTGGCGCCTCCCGAGCTGAAGTAGCCTCCCCCTCAACAGCAGCTGGTGCCTCCCCGGGTACAAAAGGTACCGCTCAGGGTGGCGGATCCCACGGCCCCCAGGAAGAGGAGGTGTCGGGGCCGTGAGTCATCGTAGAAGCCGCTCTTTGCGGCACAGCAGGTGGAGGGGGTGCTGGATCATCCATACCTTCAGCACCCTCGTCCTCGTCATCAAAAAGAGGCTCACCAACCTCATGATCACCTGCACGCTCAAAACGAGAAGAGGGACAAACCATGGTCTCGTCGAAGGTGACATCTGATGTCTCCATGACTCGGTTAGTATCAAGGTTAAGTACACGATATGCGCAAGTGCGAGTACCATAACCCAAAAATACACCGTCAGAAGAACGAGACTCAAATTTGTCCAAGTTGCCCTTTTTGAGTATAAAACAATGGCAACCAAAAACTCGAAAATAACTCACCTTGGGCAGTTTTTCAAAACGCAACTCATAAGAAGTCTTTTTCAGAAAAGCTCGAAGAAAAATGCGATTGGAAATGTAGCATGCAGTGCTCATAGCTTCGGCCCAATATCGCCTAGGAGTCCTATGCTCATCGAGCATCGTCCTGGCCATCTCAACAAGGGTCCGATTCTTCCTCTCTACAACACCATTCTGAGGGGGTGTGTAGGGGGAAGAAAACTGATGCTTTAAACCCAAAGAGTTACAAAACTTCTCAAAATCCAAATTCTTGAATTCGGAACCATTATCACTCCGAATTGCTCGCATCGAGTTCAAAGGGAACTCATTCTGAAGACGCAAAATCAGATTGCGAGCAAAGGAGAAAGTCTCGGTCTTCTCAGCTAAAAAGAAGACCCACGAATATCTCAAAAAGTCATCAACAACAACAAGCACATACCACTTCCCCCCAACCGAGCTCACCCGAGCCGGACCAACAAGGTCCATGTGCAAAAGCTCTCCAGGGCGCTTGGTCATGACCTGAGTCACTGGATGGTGAGGAGCGGCAACCATCTTCCCGTGTCTGCAAGAGTGACAAACAAGATCCTTCTCCATATGCAACTTGGGCAATCCTCGGATTAGGCCAAGTGAACTAAGCCTTGCAAGCAAGTCAAAGCTCAAATGTCCAAGTCTCCTATGCCACTTCCAAAGATCAGAGGAAGAAGGTCCAGCCACAAGACAACGAGAAGTGCCAAAAGACTCCGAGAAATTCGCACGAAAGACTTTTCCAAAGGGCGAAATCAAACACACAAGATTGCCCTGAGGATCCAAAATACGACTGAGATTCGGTTTAAAACGAATCTCATAGTCGTCGTCAAAGAGTTGCGAAACAGAAAGAAGGTTAAAATGCAAGTTAGAAACAAGAGCAACATCGCGCAACACAAAGTGCTCATTAACTCGCACCGACCCGCGAGACAATACCTTACCTTTGCTATTGTCGCCGAAGGTTATGTACTCCTTTCCGGCAACTGGGCTAAGGCTGGAGAACCACTTGGCGTTTCCGGTCATGTGCCTCGAGCAACCGGAATCCACCAACCAAATGTCCTCCAACCGTTTTACCTACATCAATAAAAAGACATAGGGTGAGCGTACGGTCCAACACTGGGGTTAGTGAAGTAGGAAGAATACCAGTGTTGGGCCGGCTGCTCAAAAGAACGGTTAGTAGAAAAATCATTCCTAGCACGTCTACGCGAAGAGCGATCACCACGTAGAGGAAAACGTGGTCCGCTAAAGGAGGAGCGTCCATCGCGATACTCAAAACGCTGTGGGGGAAAACGCTCAACTACCAATCCTCCGCCACGGGGTCCATAGCCTACAACTGCAGGCTCCCGCCGGGCACGCTCTCTACGAGGCCTAGGCCTAGCAACTTGAGGTACTGCGCCTCTAGGCCTAGCATCTCTCCTCGAAGCTCTCTGCTGCCTAGGCCTGGGAACTTGAGGTTCTGGACCTCTGGGCCTAGCTGCTCTCCTCGGAGCACTCCTCTGAACATTCGGCACATGTACATCATGGAAAGGATGATACATGTCCGTGTTGTTCATCTCCCTAGCACGGCGCGCCTCTCTTTTGCGCCTAAAGCAGAACTCGCTCAAGTGTCCATCTCTCCCACAAAAATCACAATGATACCTCACCGCACGCAAAGGGGGTTGTTGGTACTCATGGCTGTGAGTGTGGATTACTTTGCCCTTCTGTGGCAACTCTTCCTGGATAGGTGGCATTGTATCCAGCTTGTTCTTTAGGTGGTTGGGTTTGGGATGCCACACTTGGTTCTTGGGTGGAGCTCTCGGAGGTTCCTCAAATACCCCATCCTTGGTGTTAGGTGTGAGAGGCTCTTTGGGTGGAAGCTTGGTAAGTTTGGGAGTAGTGGTGGAGTTGGGCTTCTCACTAGGATTCAGCAATCTTGGGATTGGGAGAAAGATCAACACCCGGAGCAAGACCTACACCGGGACCTCCAGCAGCTCGCTTGAATTGGGAGATCATCATCCCGAGCTGTGGCTCACTGCAAGAGACCCATGACAAGATGGTCCGAAGGTATGTGTTTTCCTCCTCGGTTTGCATCTTGCCATGCTTGACATTCGCAATCTCCATCTCCAAACCCTCACACAAAGCACACTTGGACACACAAGTGCTACCTGAGTTGGCCTCCTCAAGAGACACAATCTTGGCATTCTTCTCTGCCAACTCAGATTGCAAGACAGGACAAGTCTTGCACGCACCCAACAGAGAAGGTCTAGCCTTCAGCTCATCCACCTCTCCTACCAACGCAGCATACTTACCTCTCAAAGTGAGAAGGTCAGTCATGTGCGTGGTGCACATCTCACACCCAACCTCCTCCGACACGACCACGGTGGACTTGGCAAACTCAAGCTCTCTTACCGTGTCCTCCCACTTCTGCCCAAACTCCTTGCGCTCTCTAGCGGCACGCCTAAGCAACTTGTCCTGACTAAGGAGCGCGGCAGTAAGCTTCTCATTCTCAGCAAAGAGTTCATCGTGGGTGAGAGATACCTGGGAGGTGTCGTCGTCGTCGTCGTCCTGAGGAGAGTGCTCCAGCTTGCCGTCGACCTCATCACCAAGTGCCATGGTGCAGAAGCTGTCGTCGTCGGTGAAGAAGCAGAGACCGTTCAGCTTGTCCTCGATCCTCTTCTTCTTCTCGGACTCGTCATCGCTTGAGCAAGCGGAGTCGTCATCCGAGCCGTCGACATCGCTGAGCGTGGCGAAGAACGCACGCTGCTCAGCCTGGGCCTTATCCAAGTACTTCTTCTTGATGTACTCCTTGTCGAAGCCGCCCCTCCGCTTGTGCCTCGCGGGGACGTACTTCTCCTTGCGCTTGCCGGAGTCGTACTTGTGCCCATGATCGCCCTTCCCAGATGAATGCTTCTTCTTGGGGCAGTTGGCGATGAAGTGGTCGGGGTCGCCGCACTCATAGCATCCTGAGCGTCCTCCACCGCGGCGACGGTTCATGCGGTTGTTGTGGAACCGCGTGAACCGGTTGGCGACCATTGCCAGCTCGTCATCCCCCAACGACTCAAGCTGGTCCTCTGTGACAGAAAAGAGAGACGAAAGAGCAAAACCTCCAGAGGGGTTAGAAGAGCCAGAAACCAAAGCCATAGTCGGGCCAGAAGGATTCTCATAAGAAGCCCTCGACATGGCGTCAATCTCACTAGACTTGAGCTTACTAAAGAGCTCGTCGCAAGTGAGGGTCTCATAGTTAGATGATTCGATGATCGCCTGGACCTTTGAGTCCCACACCGACCGATCAAGAGTGTGCAAAAGCTTCAAAGCCCTCTCATGATCGTCAAAAGGCAACAGCTCCTTGTTCGCTCTCATCTTGTTGACAATGACCTGAAAGCGAGCGAATAAACTCTCTATGCTCTCGCCAGGCATATGTCGAAAGTTCTCATACTCCCGCTTGTGCGACTCATAGAGGCGAGATTTGACCTGAGTGGTTCCCTCATGGAAGCGCATGAGGGTCGCCCAAATCTCGCAAGCCATGGGGAGGTGAGAAACACGATCGAACTCGGACATGCTCAAACAGGAGAACAGAGCGTTACGTGCCCGGCTATTGGCCTCGTGCTCATCGATCTAAAGCTGAGAGACACGAGCAGCCAAGACAACGTAATCATCCCTGTTGCAAATCTCCCAAACAGAAGAGCCCATGCTCTGGAGATAGGCCGACATGCGTATCTTCCAATACGCATAGTTCGTCCCATCAAAGAACGGCGGTTTGCCCACGCCGCGATCCATGTCGCCTTCTGTGGATCTGGAACTGGCTAAGGTGGAAGATCCTTAACCTGCTCCGATACCAATTGAAGGACCGAGAAGCAACCAGAAAGCGACCAGAGGGGGGGGTGAATGGGAGCTTCAAAATTTCCTTTCAGAAACTAGTAGCCACTGTCCCGAGAATCACCCCGAAAGACAAACCTTAGAGCTTGCTAATGTCCACGACCCTAGATGTAGGGTGGATGCTTCCAAGAAGCACAGCGGGACACTACACAACTCTAGAAAGCCAACGCAAAAACCCAAAACCAAATCCGAGATCGCACGAACGAACAGCGAATGAAACTGCGCAGTCACAGCAGCATCGGACGCTAGCAGCGTCCGATGCCTAACCAACGGACGCGTCCGATGCGAAAAGTGCAAAGCAGAAACCTTACTGGACACCCATCGGACGCTGTGAACAGTAGACTCTCAGCGTCCGATGGTCTCACTCCGGCGCGTCCGATGCACAACGGAGCGTCCGGTGGCAGCGTCCGATGCCCCTTTGAAAATGTCAGAGACTGACACGTGGCAACGGAGCGTTCGATGCCAAAGGGGTCAGCGTCCGATGCCAAGAACTCGAGCGTCCGATGCCCCCGACGCAGTGCTGTTCTTCCGCGAAATCCACTCGATCTCCTCCGAATCGAAAGCACTAAGGCTTAGACTTGGTGTGAGGAGTTCCAAGGATGTTATTGAGCTATCCCACGGGAATCATGGCTCGAACCTAACTCCTAATCGAGGAATCAGAAGGATTCGTGGCAAGGGATCAAAAACCGATCCAAAAACTAAAATCGCTCGATCTCCTAGACCGTGAGGTTAGAGGAGATTTCCTTTGGTGGAAAGAAGTGCCTCACGATCTAGAACAACTCTATTCAAACGGATTTGCAAGAGATGCACTGAGCAAAGAGATCGATCGACGGGAAAAACGTGGAGAAAAACAACCCGCGAAGAACACGAACAAAACGCAAATCACAACCACGAATTGCAACCGTGTGGCTACCACACGCTACAACAGTGAGGATACGGCCTCACTTCCTCAGAATCAACAGTACACAGAGGCAAGTCTCTCTGCGGATCTCAGCTAGCTACAGCAAGGGATAGGAGAGCAGGAAACCCTAAGTGCGAAAGAGCAAGTGACTGAGATAAATGGGAGGAGGGTGTCTCCCGACTACTTATCCTACTACTAGCCTAAGTCTATTTCCTACTCTACCCCTCTCTATTCTAATTACAGAGGGAACCAGCTAAACCCTAGGGTTATTCTGGACCAACTCGGTGGTAGGTGTATCCGACGGCCACGCCCGCTCGACTCGAAGCGTTGCCTCGACGCAACCTCCAGATCGCCGCCACGTGCCGCCCTCGCTCTGCACCCCCGGTTTTGTGGCCCAAACCGGGAATCCAGCCTTTTCCAGCCAACCCCCGGTTTTGAGGCCCAAACCGGGAAACCAGCCCACCAGCTTCTGAGTTTTGAGGCCAAACTCAGCAAACCCTCAGCGCCCAGGTTTTGAGGCCCAAACCTGGAAACCGTCCTCAGCCCGAGTTTTGTGGCCAAACTCGGAAACCATCCGCACCCAGGTTTCGAGGCCCAAACCTGGAAACCGTCCACCCGATGGTTTTTCCCTGGCTCTACCACCAAACCGACGTCGTAGAGGGGATGCACCTCCCGTGCACCCCGTCCACCGACACGTGTCCCCGAGTCCACGACTCAGGCAACACCGTGCCCCGCAAGTCTTCGCTCATCGCTGTCCCAGGCTGTCAGCCACCACAGCTGATCCTCAGGCACTCTGGTCCCTCAGTCCAAGCCTCACGTCCGCCCTTCACCGCTCGATCCATCGGCATGGCACGTCCGCCGCACGGCACGCCCATCCTTCATCGCACCCGGTCCATCAGCACGACCCGTCTTAACTTGACCTTCACCTCGCCTTCGATCACTGCATCCGTGCTCGACACCTGCACAACACAAGTCGAAGAACATGCGCATCATCCTAGTTGACAATCACTCATCACTCAGAGACCCGGCATACACCTATGTATCCGCATCATACCCCCAGGGCTGATAATCATCTGGTTTCCATTGCCATTAGGACCATTGATCTGTGGTCCCCCAGAAGTTCCAACTCCTTGATTACCTCCATCCGTATATGTTGGACCCCTTCTATCATTACCCAGGTTGAAAGCTTCCTTAATGGCATTCGTGAGACTGTTGAGGAATACTTCATTGTGATTCATCAGGGTGGTAGACATTGCTTTGCTGATCACTTCTTGCATGACATTATGTTGGATCTGGATCATTGGATCAACATGTCCTTCTAGAACCACTCTTGGAAGATTAGTCTTCTGGATAATCTTTTTGTCCCTGTTTCTAGTGAAGCTTAACAAACACATGTAACGATATTGCTCAACAATTTCTTGTACCATGCGTCGAAGTTCATCTGGAAGTTCTTCCATCGTCACGTTTAATACATCATCATTATTGATTGTCATGATTAGACGATTGTGTCCCACCGGGCGTGCCAAAAGAATGTGTTGACGCAAAAATCCTGTCGAGAGTGCCAACACACTCGCTGCATGGTCCTTAGACGGCGTACAGAGCAGAGTCCTGACCTCCTGGACCTTCAACAGGTGGCGGTGCCGAATCTAGGTGACAACAATCTCGGACGTGCCAATCAATTTGACCTGTAATTGACAAGGAGAAGAAGTTGTCAAATTGTGGAACCTGCCGGTTTGGTGCGAGACAGTTCCAAGTTGTACGGCTCTGATATAGCCATTGTTTATAGGACATTGACTACAAAATCAACTCCCAAAAGATTCTATGAAGGCATAGATAGAGATATAGAGCAAAATGGCTATGATATATGCAAAGAAACATTTAGAACGGATAAACAGCCGATATGCTTAAACACGTTAAAAGAATAAAGATCTATGTATACGTTTAAACGGCATGAAATCAATGTATCGACTAATTGCACAGGCAGTTCTATCTGTTAACAGTGGAGTGTTTCCATGCAGCCATAATAACAAATAGATCGATAAAATAGCTTAATCATCAACAGTGGGGTGTCTCCATACAGCCATAATGATGATCAAGCTAGATCACGTCCGATACAACGAGTAGATCCGTAAATTCCAAGCCATTCAAAAGTACACATTATGGAGAAAGCATAACTGCATCGGCTATTTTAGCCGATACAGGGTCCATGAAGCACGAACAAGATCTATCTGTTAAAACCATAATTCGACCTAAGATCAAACAAATCTAATCTATCATATATATCAGTGGGGTTCGGAAATACAGCCGTAATAAATATGCTAGATCAAATCTATCCTCTCTTAGATCAAACCACGATTTTATCGGATATCTCGAACGCACAACATGTAACAATCAAGATTGACAAATTAGTCGATGAAAGGCTTGAATAGCTGAAAACAAACATCTTTTAAGCTTAAGCTATTTTGTCAATCTTGATTGGGCAAGATATTGTTTAAAATCTAAAGAAAAACATTAAAGCATAAACAACATCGATAACTTAAAGAATCTATTAGCTTGCCAAATCCAATAGAGCCGATAACTAGCCAAGATCGACTAAAGCAAGAGATTGATCAGAGTCAAGACAGTCTTACAGAAGGCAAACTTAAACTGATAACTAGCCATGTCATAGCTTAACAAGAGTTTGGTCGATGCCAAATACAGCCTTATTGAACGATAACACGAGCCATTGGTGAAACTTATAAGCAAACCGGAGGTCGGTCCAAGTCGATGCAGCCCTGCCTGTTTGAAGGTTCCGCCGTGTTCTACCTTACTCCTACTCCTAGGGTTTTGGCCGGTGGCGATGTGTTGATTGATTGGATTCCTTTACAAAATTGGGTTACTAGCTATTTATAACCCGGTTGACTCCTGTCCTAACACGACTAGGTTACATAAAAATAAAATAAAAGACGACCCAAACTCAAACTCTTTGGCCGAACCCAAAACGTCTTCGAAGCTTATTATGCCTGGTCTTCACAAATCTTGGTCGTGTCCGGGTCCAAACACTCCTTTTATTTTTCTGGTCGTCTCTTTTACCAATAAATCAGCCATTTGTGCTTCACAAAAATAATAATCCTTTCTGTCCAAAATCTGGTGTAAACAAGTTATGACCAAGCGCCCTAGAGATCTTTTGCATATGGACCTTGTAGGTCTGGCTCGGGTGAGCTCGGTTGGTGGGAAGTGGTATGTGCTTGTTGTTGTTGACGACTTCTCGAGATATTCATGGGTTTTCTTTTTAGCTGAGAAAACTGAGACTTTCTCTTTTACTTGCAATCTGATTTTGCGTCTTCAGAACGAGTTCCCTAAGAGCTCGATGAGAGCTATTCGTAGCGATAATGGTTCCGAGTTTAAGAACTCGGACTTTGAAAAGTTTTGTAACTCTTTGGGTTTAGAGCATCAGTTTTCTTCTCCCTACACACTGCCACAAAATGGTGTTGTAGAGAGGAAAAATCGGACCCTTGTAGAGATGGCTAGGACGATGCTCGATGAGCATAGGACTCCTAGGCGGTATTGGGCCGAGGCTATAAACACTGCATGCTATATTTCCAATCGCATTTTTCTCCGTGCTTTCTTGAAGAAGACCTCTTATGAGTTGCGATTTGGAAAGCAACCAAAAGTTGGTTATTTTAGAGTTTTTGGTTGCCACTATTTTATAATCAAGAAAGGCAATTTGGACAAGTTTGAGTCTCTCTCTTCTGACGGTGTACTTTTGGGTTATGGTAGTCGTACTCGTGCATATCGTGTACTTAACCTTGATACTAACCGAGTCATGGAGACATCCGATGGCACCTTCGACGAGACAATGCATTGTCCTTCTTCTTGATTTGAGCGTGCAGGTGATCACGAGGTCGGTGAGCCTCTTTTTGATGATGAGGAAGATGGAGCTGGACAGATGGATGACCCAGATCTTCCTCCACCTGCTGTTCCTTTGGGATCGATTTCGACCACGACTGCTCGCGGCCCCGACCCATCTTCTTCCACTACATGGGGGCCGGTCGATCCACCATGTGAAAACCTAAATTTCATTTTCCTAATTTAGTAATAAATTTGAGCTTTTATTTAATTTTCTGAGCATTTACGTAGGTCAAATAATAATTTTTTTGAATAATTAAAATAAACCCTAAGGGCTTAGAAACATTTTTGTTGCATTCATGCTGGTGCATATAATTTTGTTTGAGTGTTGGAATAGTGTTGGGTGGTTTGAATTCAAACCTAGTTTGAATTTGAACAAGTTTTGTTTTGAAAAATAAAAAGAAAAGTCTTTTTCTTTTTCCCCTCTCCCTCCCCACACCTTTTGGCCCAGCCAAAGAATCAACCCGGCCTGCTAGCCCTTCCCCTTTCCCTCTCGCACGCCCGCGCTAGCCTAGCTCGACCCAGCTCCGTTTCCCCCTTCCCCGCGCCCGCGTTGGCCCATTCGACCCGCTCCGCGCCCCACCTCCTCCGCTCCCCTGGCGCGCATACCGGCCCGGCGCCTGCAACTTGCTCGCGCAAGCGATCGCGCCCGCGCTCGCTTCCCCGCCGCTGACAACTCGGCCCCACTCGTCAGCCGCACGCCCCCGCCTGCCGCTCGGGCCCGCCTGGCAGTGACTCCGCAGACCTTTCCCCTACCTCACGCACCCACCAACGCGCCGCCGCTCTACTCCCCTCCCAAAACTGACGGTGGGTGGCCATAATGGCCACTCGGCCATCAATCAGCCATGCAGGCGCACTCCCGACCCCTCGCCGCACCCCCCAACCCTATAAAGCCCGGGGCATACCCCCCTCGCCCTTCCCCTCACCCTCACCACTCGTGCCTCACACCACCGACGATGCAGAGCTTTGCCAGAGCCTTCCCGGCTGCCGCAGCCGTCTTCAACGTGCCCGCGGTAAAGGTCCCATCCTCCTCGACCTCTCAGTTTCGCGTTTTGTGGCCATAGTCGCCGTCGGGACGACCTTCAGTGGAGCCTGCCATGGCGCCGCCGCTTTGGAGTGCCTCACCGATGACCCCCACCCTCGATAAACCCCATCCTTGTGTTCGAAACGCTCCAGCGACCCCTCTGGTGGTCTCAGCTAGGTCTAGGGAGGTCGGGAACGCCATCCCGACGTTCCACCGCCAAGCTCCGGCTTCCTCACATGGCGCGCCGCCGCAGGGGCGATGCCCCGGCCGCCGACCTTTAACCCGAACCCTTCCAAGTCGTTCTACGCCGTTCGATCTGTTTTCAAGGGTCCTGATTAGAACTTACCCTTTCAGGGTTATGATCGGTCCACCGGTTGAACCGTGGACTCGGTCCATGCCCCCGCGCCCGTCGGTCCACCGCTCCATGGTGCACCGCGCCAGCCAGAAGGTGTCGCGTGGCGGCCGCGTCAGCAGTTGACGCGGTCAACGCCGGCAAGCCCCACCATTTTTGCAAATAGGCCCTTGATTTTTTACGAAATCAACCCGCGGTCCATCTCAGTTATAAAACGCCCAGTTTTTATTCGGTTTAGACCCTACCCTTTTGGAAAATAGGAGCCGCCGTCCTAACTGCGCTAAAAAGGCGAATTTTATTTGTTTTAAATCAAAAACAAGTTTGGTTTATTTACAAAAATGCCATTTGAACCTTGTTTTCAACATAACTTTTGATTTAAAAGTCTGACTAGAGTGATTCTTGCGCTCATGTGTCCGTAGAAATGCGTAGAATAGTTTTATAACCTTTTTATCTTGTTTTAGTACTGTTTGGTGTACTGTTCTAATAGAAATATTATTTGTTTGCATGTGATGATTGGTTTGGATGTTTGTGTGGTGCCGTTGATCTCGGTTAGACAGATCGAGCTGTCCAAGGTCATCGCGAAGAAGATCTTCGAAGAAGTGGAACCATCAACATGAGTTTTTGGAAGGCAAGTGTAACATGAGTTCCTTTGTTACCCAGCAACCTTTTAAATCATATTTTTATATGCATGTGTCTAATATGATGAACCCTAGAGATTCTACCTAGAACTTTGTTAACCTGTATTCCTTGTTACCTTGGGTTGTGCATATGGGTAGTACTGCTTAGCCTGCAATTACCAAATATTAAAATTATAATCTTGATTAATGATTTATGGAACAAATGTTGGTTCTGGATCTTAAAGCGGCAACCCAGGATTTACAGTATAACCATGAGGACTACATGGCTCTAGTCTTAGCTAAGTACTCTGAATGTTCTAGCTCATCTGTAGCTTACCGAAAGGGCAAGTGGGGTGTACCATGTAGTTATGGCCCGGTCCCACTGGGGTAATTGCTTTGGAGGATGGGGTGTTACCTTAGTGGGGACGTGTTCATAACTCTTGGGAGACAGAAACCTTAGCGGCTACGACTTGTTAGACCAACTTTGGGAAGGCTTCGTAGTGATCCCTGCCGACTTACCTTGGTAGTGAGTTAAGAGGTTGGCCGCCTCGGGCAATGGGCAATCACGACTTGTGGGTAAAGTTGTACACACTCTGCACAGTTAAGAATAAACTGATATATCAGTCGTGCTCTCGGTCATGAGCGGCCTGGATCCTTTTTGAGACAGTTCTATGAATAAGGTGGGTAATGATAATCTTGATGATACTTAATTATACTTTTACCATGGGAGCTTAAGCATGACATAGAGACATAGGTCTAATAAATAAAATATGACAAACTAAAAATGCTTACCACAGTTCAGCCGTGTCAGCCTTTTGAGCCTTGCATCCCTCATGTTATACTTGTTGAGTATGGTGCGCTCACCCTTGCATTGCGTACAATCAATGAAATTCCCGGATGGGTACCAGATGGTGGAATCAAGTGAGCAGTTGCAGAAGATGTTCCAAGAGTTCTAGGCGATTGTTTCCCCAGTCAACCGTCCCTGTGGAGTTTGGAGACCCGAAGATTAGTTTCCGCTCTGCTTTGTTTTAGATGTAAGCCTTGTTGTATCTATGTTTTGATATATAATAAAGCATTGTCTTTGAGAAATTCCATATTTGTTGCTATATGTGTCTTGCAGACTTCCTGGGCACACATATAGAGGGCGCTTGGTATTCTTCGGAAAACCGAGTGTTACAAATTGGTATCAAAGCAATGTTGACTGTAGGATGCAAGCCTAGTTAGAAATGGATGCTTTAAAAGTTTTGTTTCACTCCCTCTTTACCTTGTAATTTATTAAAAAGTATGCTTAACTTCTTATCTCTATTCTATTACAAATTCTTGATACTCAAACTTTTGGATCTTGTTTTACCGTGGCCTAGAATGATGTTGTCACTTTTGTCCAATAGGAGACTTGCCATTCCTAAAATAAGAACGTGTAGTAACAAGAGTTGAGTTGAGTCTTATGCATGTCATGTGCAACTAAGTGGTTGTATGTTTGACTTTATGATCATGATTGATTTGCATCTTTGTCATGATTGTGATGAGTTGTGGAAGTGATGACCACGTCTTCATCTGGTTAAAAGTTAAGGCTTAAGTTTGTAGGAATAGATCGTTGGGGTTCAATTCTATCTTCCTTATCACTCCCTTATCTCAGTGTGTTCTCTATATCAAGTCTGGTGGAACCGACTTTCAGAAGATGATGCAACTTGGAAAAGAGAAGATCTCAGATCAGAACATCCCAATCTCTTCGAATCATCGTCCGAATCTCGAGGACGAGATTCATCCTAAGGGGGGTAGATTTGTGACACCCTAAATTTCATTTTCCTAATTTAGTAATAAATTTGAGCTTTTATTTTATTTTCTGAGCATTTAACCTAGGTCAAATAATAATTTTTTTGAATAATTAAAATAAACCCTAAGGGCTTAGAAACATTTTTGTTGCATTCATGCTGGTGCATATAATTTTGTTTGAGTGTTGGAATAGTGTTGGGTGGTTTGAATTCAAACCAAGTTTGAATTTGAACAAGTTTTGTTTTGAAAAATAAAAAGAAAAGTCTTTTTCTTTTTTCCCTCTCCCTCCCCACACCTTTTGGCCCAGCCAAAGAATCAGCCCGGCCTGCTAGCCCTTCCCCTTTCCCTCTCGCACGCCCGCGCTAGCCTAGCTCGACCCAGCTCCGTTTCCCCCTTCCCCGCGCCCGCGTTGGCCCATTCGACCCGCTCCGCGCCCCACCTCCTCCGCTCCCCTGGCGCGCATACCGGCCCAGCGCCTGCAACCTGCTCGCGCAAGCGATCGCGCCCGCGCTCGCTTCCCCGCCGCTGACAACTCGGCCCCACTCGTCAGCCGCACGCCCCCGCCTGCCGCTCGGGCCCGCCTGGCAGTGACTCCGCAGACCTTTCCCCTACCTCACGCACCCACCAACGCGCCGCCGCTCCACTCCCCTCCCAAAACCGACGGTGGGTGGCCATAATAGCCACTCGGCCATCAATCAGCCATGCAAGCGCACTCCCGACCCCTCGCCGCACCCCCCCAACCCTATAAAGCCCGGGGCATACCCCCCTCGCCCTTCCCCTCACCCTCACCACTCGTGCCTCACACCGCCGACGATGCAAAGCTTCGCCAGAGCCTTCCCGGCTGCCGCAGCCGTCTTCATTGTGCCCGCGGTAAAGGTCCCATCCTCCTCGACCTCTCAGTTTCACGTTTTGTGGCCATAGTCACCGTCAGGACGACCTTCAGTGGAGCCTGCCATGGCGCCGCCGCTTTGGAGTGCCTCACCGATGACCCCCACCGCCGATAAACCCCATCCTTGTGTTCGAAATGCTCCAACGACCCCTTTGGTGGTCTCAGCTAGGTCTAGGGCGGTCGGGAACGCCATCCCGACGTTCCACCGCCAAGCTCCGGCTTCCTCCCATGGCGCCGCCGCAGGGGTGATGCCCCTGCCGCCGGCCTTTAACCCGAACCCTTCCAAGCCGTTCTACGCCGTCCGATCTATTTTCAAGGGTCCTGATTAGAACTTACCCTTTCAGGGTTATGATCGGTCCACCGGTTGAACCGTGGAATCGGTCCATGCCCCCGCGCCCGTCGGTCCACCGCTCCGTGGTGCACCGCGCCAGCCAGAAGGCGCCGCGTGGCGTGTAACACCCAAGGTGTTAGTCCCAAATTAAGTAGTGGGTTTGAGCACAGACAAACTATATCAAGTAACGATCAAGTATTGTCGGTGGTGATATACGAGTTGGGATCAACCACGGAGATAAAATCCAAGTTTTTGCTCAAAATGTTCGATAAGCTGAAGGAGAATATTGGAGATCAACCAAGTCTTGCAACCTTGCCGAAACGATTATAGATGGACTCATGAACAAAAGTTATGAAAAGTCCATGTTGGGCATATGACCAGAAAATACCCCGTCGACTGGAAACCCTAATTCGGACTCTACCGGGTGATTACTTTGACCAGCTTGGAAAGACATTTTGGAGACTTTGCATGACAGTGAGCCCTAAACAAGAGTTGTAGTAGTGATCGAGTGGAACAAACTTTATTTAATGGTCAAGACATGGATCGGTGCCGAAAATAGCGAAACAGAGCTCCCAAGATCAGATTAAGTGCTGATTTTCAGGGTTCCAAAATTTGGAATTTCGGGCACCGTGGAGTTTTTCTCGATAATTATGACTGCACAAACAATTGGTGTTTTGACTAAGCCTCTTTAAGAAAAGTCAGAGTACTCATCAAGATGACAACAACAAATTAAGTTTCATTGGAATCGGAGTTCGTATGGACAGTGATCGAAATTTTGGGAAATAGCGAAGATATTTAGCAGAGGAATTAATTTGGAAGGAGTTTGTTAATTAAAAAAATGGGCAGCAGCCCCTCCCTTATATTGTACGCCTCCTCCCTCCCCCTCTTCAGCTCTTTGTCCCTCCCTCTCAACCATGGCAGCAACCATGGCTGTCCCCTCTCCTCCCTCTTCTCCTAGCCCCTTCTCCTCTTCCATGGTAAGCATGCAGCAGCAGCAGGCGCCCTGTTCCCCTCCATCCTCCTCCCTGCCATGGCCAGCAGCAAGCAAGCAGCACCCAGCGTCCTCTTCAGTCCCTGCTCCTTCTCCTCTCCCTTGGTGTGCAGGCAGCAGCAGCAGCAGTAGATGGCGCCCCTCCTGCTCCTCCCCTCCCTCCATGGAAGCAAGCAAGAGCTCTCCCCCATTCCTCTCCGTGGCAGCAAGGAAGTACAGCAAGAGCAGCGCCCAGCAGGCCACCCCAAACCCTAGCTCGGTCCTCCCCTCTCCATCTCCCTCCCCTATCTCCTCTCCTCTTCCCAATGGCGTGTAGAACCAGCAGCAAGGCCAGCAGCAGCCCGACGCCAAACCCTAGCCACCAGCAACCCCATTCCCCCAGGTCGACCTCCTCTTTTCCCCCTCTCTATTCTCTGTCTTTTTGATGAAGATGGTTATGAATGTTGTGCGTGGCTGATTTTGTATATTGTGTACTAATGTTCATGATAGTTGGTACTTCAAATGATTTATATGTGTGCTCAAATGGTAGTCAAACAAGTGATGGATTGAATATTGACTGTTCTGAAATTGCTGTAGGAGCAGATTCTGTTAATATGTTAATTTCGTAAATTAAATCTTGTTTGCTGTAGGTTTGGTCAATACAAAAGTTGTAGATGATTGCATTATCCAGCTTCTGTTAAAATTTCATGATTTTTGGCATAGTAGTTTAGGAGTTACAGCTGTTCAAAGTTGGGGTTCAGAAATAGTTGTTCTCTGAAATTCCTAGATCAGATTCTGTAAATGTGTATGCTAGAACCTTTAAATTTATGAATCATGTTGTGGTGATTAAAGATAAAAGGTATATAATTTCATAAGCTTTCCAGAATGTCTTGTTGCATGTCTTTTGGAGTTATGCAGCTCTAGTTATGATTTAATTACTCAGCTGTTCATTGTATGTCTAGCTATGCTGAAATGGCTGCAGAAGCAGTTTCTGTTGTTGTCATGGTTTTGAAATGAAAATCATGTTTTCTGTGGATAGATATAATATACAAGTTGTAGATAACTTACATATCTAACTTGTGTTAACTTTTCATGATTTTTGGTGAAAAGAATTAGGAGTTATGGCTGTGCAAAGTTCAGTTTCAGAAATAGGTCTTCTCTGAAATCTCTGGACCAGATTTGAGAAATGCATTAGTTCGACTATGTTAACTTGTGAATCATACTGAGATGTTTAAATATGATTGGTAGGAAATTTTATAAGATTTCTAGATTGTCTTGTTTCATATCTTTTGGATGAGTATAGCTTCAGTTATGGTCCAATTAATCAGCTGCTGTTGCAGTCTAGATTGATATGTCAATGTGCTGAATGGACTGCATGTGTGGTTTCAGTTGGAGTGGTTACTTTGTGATGTAAATGTTGTTTTGTATAGATGTGATCCATATAAAAGTTGTAGATAATTCTTATATCTTGTTTGTCCTAAAATATCATATTTGCTTGCTCTCTAGACAAATCTGAAAGAGTGGATTGTTTGGCCTAGTTAAACTTTGAATCATCCTTTGATGTTAATAGAAGAGTTGTAGTTCTTTTAATATGCTTTCTAAATTGTCTTAGATCATACTTTTTGGTGGTTTAGAACTTGAGTTACAGGTGTTTAAAGTTAACCGTCCAAATCTGTCCAAGTCTGGACAGATTTGCTTGTTTGAGTTGTTTGGTTTAGATAACTATAGAATCTCCTATAGTGTTTAAAACAATGTTATAGTTCTTTTGCTAAGCTTTCTGTAAAGTCTAAGAACTCCTTTATTGGACATATAGAGATTGAGTTATAGCTGTTTTAAGATAGATGGTTGAATCTGTCCAAGTCTGGACAGAGGTGCCTTCCTTGACTTGTTTGACTATGTTAACTTGAGAATCACCTTAAGTGAATATTAAATGTTTTGTGGACAACTTGATAACCTTTCTAAAAAGTCTAGTTACGAGTTTCTAGGTGTTATAAATCTTTAGATATGGTTGTTGTAAGTTGCTGTTGATGCTGGGTATCAGGCTCTGTCAAGTGTCGGCAGAGCTGCACTAATAATATTATTTAGCTTTGTTAGATAATGATTCACCTTTAGCTAATAATAAGAAAGTTTTAGATAATCTTGTAAGATTTCTATAATGTCTAATTGTATGATTATGTGATGAATATTTCTTGAGTTATGCCATTCTGAAGTTCGGTCAGCTTTTCTGTCCAAGATTGGACAAAGCTGCTTTGCCTCTGTTTTTGACTAGGTTAACCTCTGAATTAGCCTTTGTGTTGAATAGCAAAGTTGTAGGCAATCTTGTTAGCTTCCCGAAAAGTCTTAGTTCACTTTGTTTGGAGGTCTGTATCTCGAGTTATGGTTGATTTAATGGACTACTGTGCTGCTGTCCAGAACATGCGAATAAATCCAAGTTGATTGCTTTAGTTTGATGTTGCTTATGTGATCTTTGGTGACATCTCTTGCCTTGTTAATAATTAGCTTGTGTATTCCATGTTTCTAAATGAATGAACCTAAGATATTGTATAAATATATTATGCAAAGTGTGGGTTAACTTACTTAACTAAAAGTATGAGTTGTAGGCGCATGCTTGTGTTCCTTTGTGTGATGTATGTCTTGTATTCATGATTGGTTGTTATAGTTAGCTTCCATACATGCCTAATGACCTTTGTATAACAACATACTATAAATCAAACTCAGTGATATGATTAGATTTTAGTGCATGTTAAGTAATAATAAAGCTATGTATTCTCTTTTATAAGCTATCTTAAATAGTTAGGTGAACTAGTCAGTAGTACTTGATATAGGTCTTATGTTTGCATCATGTGTTACATCCCTTGTATTCATGCATATGCATTGTGCACCTCATGCTAGGTACGCTAGTTGATGAACACGTGAAGTGAAGTGCATAATGTTGGAGCTAAGCCTGATGATGGTGTTGGGTGGCCATCGCGAAGAAGGTGTTTGGCGAACCCCACAAGTTCCTGGAGCGGTGATGTTCCCGATGTTGGTGCCAACTAACACTAGCTTAAGTGTTGTTTCCCAGGCAAGCCCCGGTGCATACTACCCACTCTCTGTTTTACAAATACTTTATTACACTATAGGTCTTGTGAAATGTGCATTAAGTAAGAAGGAGTTGAATGAAACCGTTGCTGCATGAATACCTTGGACTTCTAGATAATCCCCTGATGGTATCCCATCAGTAGTGATAAGACGATCCCAAATGCTTAGCAATGCTTAGACTTCGGTAGAAGTCGATCGATGGTTTCATCGTTCGCGACATATAGGTTTTACATTGTCTCTCTTCGACTCTGTCTATGGGTCATGAGAACCCCAATATGATGATAATATTTAAACAGAGACCAGGCGGCTAACTTGCACAGGAATGGAGTCCTGGTGTAGTGTTTCCGCTTGTGTCGCCTAGGAACCGTCCGCTGTTGGCCCGTTGGATCGAGAACTATTTGTTAGTACTGGTCACATGCTTCGGTAAGCCCTACTATGGCTATGCCCTTACTGGAACGGCGCACCCGCGCACTGGGAGTGGAGAGATGGCGGGAGTAGCGTGTACCCACCCTGCTCGGTCCCCTGTTGGACGTTACTCAACAAGGCCGTTGTAGGGCGGTGGTGTACTGTACTTCCGGGTGGCGCGACTCCGGTCCGGTTTGAGCAGATCCATGGGACGGTTGATATATGCGAGTTCGGTCTCGCATATGTCGTGTGATAAGGAAGCCCCAGCTGGGTAGATAAAGCGGTTCGAATCGTCGTTTGCTCCACGAGAAAAGGAGACTCGTCCTCGCACCTTAAGCGTAGTTTAATCAAGTGAAGATGATGGCAAGTGAAGTTTATCTTGAGATGTGATGCTTAAACAAGTGTTTGATGTAGATAGGCGCAAAGTGGATACTGCTTAATAACTTAATCCACCGCTAAAACTTGAAAATAGGATGAACTAGTAGAAAGTTTTTTTCTGCAAAGCTCTTCCCTTCTGCTAGCCCCACTACATCCCTTAAGCCAGCATGCCCTTGGAGTCTTTTTCTTAGTCGGGTAAGTCTTGCTGAGTACCCTCATGTACTCAGGGTTTTATTCCCCCTTGTTGCAGGTGTTGGTTCAGCTTGCTTAAATTTTGGTGGCTAAGTGCTGGTGGGCTCGGTGATTCCATACTACTTCTTCTCTTTATGCTTTTGTTGGAGGATGTCATTTGAGCTAGCAATGTATTTCAACTTATGTTAATGTATTCATTTCAAAGCTATGTTGTTTCTTCTAAATTAAGTGAAACTCAAACGTGTATCCTTATTTATGAACTCTATTGTAATATTAATTTTCCGCTGCCATGCTCCGTGTATGTGATATGTATTTGCTTAAACCTGCGATCTTGGTTTGTGTTGTGATTAACCGAGGTCCTTTGTGACTCTCGGCAGACTACCGGGTTTATATAAATGAAAGTATGTGTGTGTCAACGTGTTGAGCGGGGACAACCATACTTGATCTTATATAAATTGGGCGGTTCTGTCACATGGCGGCCGCGTCAGCAGTTGACGCTGTCAACGCCGGCAAGCCCCACCGTTTTTGCAAATAGGCCCTCGATTTTTTATGAAATCAACCCGCAGTCCATCTCAGTTATAAAATGCCCTGTTTTTATTCGGTTTATACCCTGCGCTTTTGGAAAATAGGAGCCGCCATCCTAACTGCACAGAAAAGGCGAATCTTATTTGTTTTAAATCAAAAACAAGTTTGGTTTATTTACAAAAATGTCATTCAAACCTTGTTTTCAACATAACTTTTGATTTAAAAGTCCGATTAGAGTGATTCTTGCGCTCACGTGTCCGTAGAAATGCGTAGAATAGTTTTATAACCTTTTTGTCTTGTTTTAGTACTGTTTGGTGTACTGTTCTAATAGAAATATTATTTGTTTGCATGTGATGATTGGTTTGGATGTTTGTGTGGTGCCGTTGATCCCGGTTAGACAGATCGAGCTGTTCAAGGTCGTCGCGAAGAAGATCTTCGAAGAAATGAACCATCAACACGAGTTTTTGTAAGGCAAGTGTAACATGAGTTTCTTTGTTACCCAGCAACCTTTTAAATCATCTTTTCATATGCATGTGTCTAATATGATGAACCCTAGAGATTCTACCTAGAACTTTGTTAACCTGTATTCCTTGTTACCTTGGGTTGTGCATATGGGTAGTACTGCTTAGCCTGCAATTACCAAATATTAAAATGATAATCTTGATTAATGATTTATGGAACAAATGTTGGTTCTGAATCTTAAAGCGGCAACCCAGGATTTACAGTACAACCACGAGGACTACATGGCTCTGGTCTTAGCTAAGTACTCTGAATGTTCTAGCTCGTCTGTAGCTTACCGAAAGGGCAAGAGGGGTGTACCTTGTAGTTATGGCCCGGTCCTACTGGGGTAATTGCTTTGGATGATGGGGTGTTACCTTAGTGGGGAGGTGTTCATAACTCTTGGGAGACAGAAACCTTAGCGGCTGCGACTTGTTAGACGAACTTTGGGAAGGCTTCGTAGTGACCCTGCCGACTTACCTTGGTATTGAGTTAAGAGGTTGGCCGCCTCGGGCAATGGGCAATCACGGCATGTGGGTAAAGTTGTACACACTCTGCAGAGTTAAGAATAAACTGATATATCAGCCGTGCTCTCGGTCATGAGCGGCCTGGATCCTTTTTGAGACAGTTCTATGAATAAGGTGGGTAATGATAATCTTGATGATACTTAATTATACTTTTACCATGGGAGCTTAACCATGACATAGAGACATAGGTCTAATAAATAAAATATGACAAACTAAAAATGCTTACCGCAGTTCAGCCGTGTCAGCCTTTTGAGCCTTGCATCCCTCATGTTATACTTGTTGAGTATGGTGCACTCACCCTTGCTTTGCGTACAATTAATGAAAATCCCAGATGGGTACCAGATGGTGGAATCAAGTGAGCAGTTGCAGAAGATGTTCCAAGAGTTCTAGGTGAGTGTTTCCCCAGTCAACCGTCCCTGTGGAGTTTGGAGACCCGAAGATTAGTTTCCGCTCTGCTTTGTTTTAGATGTAAGCCTTGTTGTATCTATGGTTTGATATATAATAAAGCATTGTCTTTGAGAAATTCCATATTTGTTGCTATATGTGTCTTGTGGACTTCCTGGGCACACATATAGAGGGCACTTGGTATTCTTCGGAAAACCAGGTGTTACACACCACCTCGGGGTTTGCTAGTGATACCCGAGGAGGCACTAGCTATAGTTGAGGGGGAGGTAACATCAGCTAGGGAGGCGCCACGACACATCCAGCGCCAACACCCAACTCAACAAATGATCGGCAACATTAACGAACGTGTCACTCGGTCAAGGTCACAACAAATCTCTCACTTTTCTCATTCTGCATTTGTTGCTGATTTTGAACCCCGAGATGTTGGACATGCTTTATCTGATCTGGATTGGGTCAATGTCATGCATGAGGAGCTAGAAAATTTTGAGAGAAATTGGGTTTGGGTTCTTGCTCCACCTCCTCCTGAGTGTCACCCTATTGGGAAAAAATGGGTTTTCGAAAACAAACAAGGAGAGGATGGCCATGTTCTGAGAAACAAGGCCAGACTTGTAGCCCAGGGGTATAGTCAGAAGGAGAGGATAGACTATGAGGAGACCTTTGCTCCTGTAGCTCGTTTGAAGGGAATTAGGATACTCTTGGCTTTTGTTGCATCCAAAGGTTTCAAACTTTTTCAAATGGATGTCAAGAGTGCCTTCTTAAATGGCTACATAGAAGAAGAGGTGTATGTGAAATAACCCCCCGGTTTTGAAAATCCTATGTTTCCAAACCATGTCTTTAAACTTCACAAAGCGTTGTATGGTTTGAAACAAGCCCCTACAGCCTGGTATGATAGGTTGAAAACCTTTTTGCTTGCTAAGGGTTTTAAAATGGGATGTGTGGATAAAACTCTTTTTCTCCTCAAGCAAGGCAATGACACTCTCTTGGTTCAGATTTACATGGATGATATCATTTTTGGTGGTTCTTCTCATGCTTTGGTTGCCAAGTTTGCAGATACAATGAGCAGGGAGTTTGAGATGAGCATGATGGGCGAGTTGACATTCTTTCTCGGGATGCAAATCAAGCAATCCCGAGAAGGGACGTTTGTGCACTAGGGCAAGTACACTAAGGACATGGTGAAGAAGTTCAATAAGGGTGAGGCCAAGCCTCTTCCAACACCCATGTCGACCATGACGGCCCTAGATGCGGACGAGGATGGAGAAGCCGTGGACCAGAAGGTGTACCGGAGTATGATCAGATCGCTGTTGTACCTGACGGCGACACGCCCGGACATCCAGTTCGTGGTGTGTCTTTGCGCACGATTTCAGTCATCGCCGCGCACCTCTCACCGTCAGGCGGTCAAGTGCATTATGAGGTACCTTCGTTTCATACCTCAGTTCGGGCTTTGGTACTCTGCATCTTCCACCCTCTCCCTTTGCGGTTACTCTGATGCTGATTTTGCTGGTTGCCGACTTGATCGCAAGTCCACTTCTGGGACTTGTCAGTTTTTGGGTTCTTCTCTTGTTTCTTGGTCTTCTCGCAAGCAGTATAGTGTCGCCCAGTCTACCACAGAGGCTGAGTATGTTACTGCGGCTAGCTGCTGTTCCCAGTTGTTGTGGATGATGGCCACTTTGCGTGATTTTGGTCTGAGCTTTTCTCGAGTACCCTTGCTTTGTGATAGCACGAGTGCGATTAGCGTTGCTAAGAACCCTATGCTTCATTCTAAGACCAAACACATAGATGTGCACTTTCATTTCTTGCGAGACCACTATGAGAAGGGTGATATCGACCTTCGACATGTCGATACTCATTATCAGTTGGCCGATATTTTTACCAAGCCTTTGGACCAATCAACCTTTCCTAGGTTGAGAGGTGAGCTTGGTGTGTGTTTCCCATTTTAGATGTGGGATCACTTTGATGTATCATATGATGTACAGTCTTTTTCTTTCATAGTTTTTCTGCATTTGCATATGTATCATACTTGCATTTTGAGCTTCATTTATATTCTGTCTAGAATGATTCTATTCTCAGTTTGTCACATGCTTGTATGATACTTAGTTTATGCAGTTTAAGCTCTTTATGATCATGTAACTAAACTTGATGAGCTAAGTATGATTTTGCAATGATGAACTTGTTTAATTACTGAAAAATCCTCAAAACAGTTCACCATTTGCTTTGGCAACTAGTATGAGTAGATTTTGTCCTTCTGAGCATACTTTGTCATACTAGGTTGCTATGTCTCTGGCTTGGAGTTTAAATCGCTTCCATTGTATATACTCCAAAATATTTAAATGCTAAAATCTGCAATCCAAGTTAAGAGAGAAAAGATCGAGGTGGGATTGCACCACAACACCTCACTGTTTCGAGACTGCTTCTCTTTTGAGATGAACTTGAGCAGTGTAGTGTATGACCGAAATCATTGCCTTAAGCCTCTGATAGTCTTCTGACTTAGGCTTCGCATGGATGAAAATGAAGGACCATAAGTGCTTACACAAAGGCGACCAGAGGGGGGGGTGAATGGGAGCTTTAAATTTCTTTTCAGAAACTTATCGCCACTGTCCCAGGAATCAACCCCAAGAGCAAACCTAGAGCTTGATAGTGTCCACAACCCTAAGAGTAGGGTGGATGCTTCCGAGAAGCACAACGAGACACTACACAACCCTAGAAACCCAACGCAAAAGCCGGAAACCAAAACCGACAATGAACGAACGAACCACGGACAAAAATGTGCTAATCAGCATTGACCGGACTCTGGTGAGCGTCCGGTCGGTTGTGATCGGACGCGTCCGATCGGTTCAAAGCCGATTTGGGAGCTCTCTGAGTTGGACCGGACTCACGAGGTAGTGCGTCCGGTCACTCTGCAGGCAGCGTCCGGTCAACACAGACGAAAATGATGAACAGTGCGATAAGCAAGTCGGGTCACGTGTTTTCACAGTGTCTGGTCGTTCACGTACAGGGAAGTTCTCGCTCAGCCTTCAACGACCGGACTCACAGGTCAGAGTCCGGTCATCCCGAGGCCAGAGTCCGGTCACCCTGACGCAGTGTAGTTCGTCCACCGATTTGACTTGATCTTACCAAAATGAATCCTCTAAGGATCAAACTTGGTGAGAGGAGTCACAAGGAGGACAGTGAGCTACTCCTAGGAGATCATGGCTCGAACCTATCTCCAAATCAATGAATCGAAGAAGTTCAGGGGAAGAGAGGAAAGAAAATGATCCCACGAGGAAATTGCCCGATCTGATGGCTCAAGAAGTTAGAGAGCAATTCTTTCGGTCAAAAGATCGCAAATACATTCGTGAACAAAGTGGTTCAAGCGGAATCACAAACCTACTCACGGAGAGAAAGAATGAGGAAAATCTCCATGAGAGCCAAAAACGTAAATGTGAAGAACAAGTTCAAAACGTGAATCACAATCACGATTGCCAGCCGAAATTCGTCCCCACGAGGAGACAACAGGAATCCGATCCCGTTTCCGCAAAATCCAAATACACAGAGGTATGATCAAACCGTCTCTACGGATCTCAGCAGCTACAGCAGGGATGTGGGAGAGCAGGAAACCCTAGAATGAAAATAGCTATGGCTGAGATAGTTTGGAGGGAGGGGATGCCTCTCCTAGTATAGCCTAATACAATTATTCCCCTTCTACCCCTACTCCTAATGAGCGAGCAGGCTAACCCTAAGGGTAAACCTGACCAACTAAAGTTGATGTTGATCTGACGGCCACGCCCGCACATCAGGTAGCTTCGCCTCGACGCGACCTCACTGGATGCCGCCACATGTCGCCTCACGCCGTTCATCCTTTTCACGTACCTCCCCTGGTTTTGAGTCCGAAACCGGAAAACCTGGGCCATCCCCCGGTTTTGAGGCCGAAACTGGGAAACCTGTTGTCCATCGGCTGAGTTTTGTGGCCCAAACTCAGAAACCCGCCAGCGCCCAGGTTTTGAGGCCCAAACCTGGAAACCGTCATCAACCCAAGTTTTGTGGCCCAAACTCGGAAATCGGCCACTCGGTGGTTTTTCTATGGCTCAACCACCAAACCGACGCCGTAGAGGGATGCACCGCCCGTGCACCCCGTCCACCCGCAAGTCTTCACTTGTCGCTGTCCCAGGCTATCAGCCACCACGACCAATCCTCAGGCCACCGGTCCGTCAGTCCAAGCCTCACGTCCGCCCTTCACCGCTTTGGGTCTATCGGCACGACACGTCTCTACTTGACCTTCACCTTGCCTTCGATCACCGTCTCTGTGATCGACACCTGCACAACACAAGTCAAAGAACATGCGCATCATACCAGTTGACAAACACTCATCATCTCAAGATCCGGCATACACCCATGTATCCGCAATCTCCCCCTTGATGAGTGCATTGTCAACTACCAACACAAATCATATAGAGTAGAAAGAAAAGAAGAAGAAGAAGGAAGCGAACTCAACCAATCGACCAGAAGCAAACCAGAGCCAAGAGAAGTCGAATGGAGTGAGCGAAACAACTTGGTCCCCAAAGACATGGGCAACGGCTCGACGCAACCAAGCAAAGCAAAGCTAGCCCTCAAGAAGAGGCAGAATGGGCTCAACACCGCTAGCTAGAAGTTCAGAGCAAGGAAGCCAAAAACTGAGTAAATCAACTAGTCCCTCCAGAAAGAGGCAAAGTCTCAACACAACTAGCTGAGAAACGCTCCAAACCAATTGAAAAAAGACGCTCCGAACCTATTAACCAATAAAACTTGTCAAATAAAACAAGCAAGCAAACTCCCCCTTCAATGGTGTACACAACTAGGGACATGATTTGTCAAATTTCTCCCCCTTAGTTGAAAATACACAAAACAAGGCAAATGCATATGAGTCACAAATGCAGGTTAGCAGCTTCAGGTATATAGTCGATAGAAAGAATAGATGCTCTAAAGAGTGCTGATCTGACGACTCAACAACAAGTAAGAATGCCGGCAAAGGCTCAAACTGATCATAGAATACGAAATATAAACATATGAGCAAAGTGAGCAGTTTTTGTAAGCCATTCAGAAAGGGTTTCACCATCAAAATAGCACCAAACATGTATAGACAGGAAGTTACACAAGTGCTAAACATGTATACAAGGTGAACTACCCCTAGCAAAGTTTAATCATCATGCGATAGAATGAAACATAGACTTGTGCTTTCAAAATTTTATCGGAGTTGCAGCGGTGATTACACAAGTTTGAATTTTCAGCATGTGATTGCGAGAGGTTGAAAACTTGATATTGCCTAACTTTTCAACCGAGCTAAGCCTATGCATAAGCAATCAGAAGCTTCAAGCAACGGTTTCAGTCTTACACTACACGACTCAAGTTTGACTCAATGTGCAATGAGAAACAGTCTTGATACCATGATGTGCTGTCAAGTAATCCCTTCTCGATCTTTTCAATTCACTTAGACTTGGTTCAAATTTTAACAGAATATGAACACACCAAGCAAGTGAAGGACTCAGAACTAGAGAATAGCAACCTAGCATATAGGAATAGCACAAGAAACTTCAACACATTCTACACATGCTAGTTGCCAATCTCAATGGTGAACATGTTTCAAATTTTATGTTGAATTAAGCATATTCATAGTTCAAAAAAAATAGCTCAGCTCACACCATGTATCAGTGATCAAGAAGAGCCTAAGCTACAAGCATCATCATATATCATCGGAGCATACACTAGTCAGAGCATAGATTCATTTTACAGATTATAGGCATGAAGCTCCAAAAGATAAAGATGCAAATATGATGAAATGCAAAAACTAAACAAGAACAAAATAAAAGAAGTCAGTTTATGATACAAGAACCAAAATGTTTCCCCCAACTAAAAGGGGAAACACACACCAAGCTCACCTCTCAACCAAGCAAAGGTTGATTGGTCCAAAGGCTTGGTGAAAATATCTGCCAACTGAAGATGAGTATCGACATGGTGAAGGTCGATATCACCCTTCTCATAGTGGTCTCGTAAGAAATGAAAGCGCACATCAATGTGTTTGGTCTTAGAATGCAGCACGGGGTTCTTAGCAACGCTAATCGCACTCATGCTGTCACAAAGCAATGGAACTCGAGAAAAGCTCAGACCAAAATCACGCAAAGTGGCCATCATCCACAACAACTGGGAACAGCAGCTAGCCGCAGCAACATATTCAGCCTTTGTGGTAGACTGTGCGACACTAGACTGCTTGCGAGAAGACCAAGAGACTAGAGAAGAACCAAAAAACTGACAAGTCCCAAAAGTGGACTTGCGCTCAAGTCGGCAACTAGCAAAATCAACATCCGAGTAACTGCAAAGGGAGAGGGTGGAAGAAGCAGAATACCAAATCCCGAACTCAGGTGTGAAACATAACTACCTCATAATGCGCTTGACTGCCTGACGGTGAGAAGTGCGTGGCGACGCCTGAAAACACGCGCAAAGGCACACCGCGAACTGAATGTCCGGGCGTGTCGCCGTCAGGTATAGCAGCGACCCGATCATACTCCGGTACTCCTTCTGGTCCACAGCTTCTCCATCCTTTTCCGCATCCAGGGCCATCGTGGTCGACATGGGTGTTGGAAGAGGCTTGGCCTCACCCATATCAAACTTCTTCAATATGTCCTTGGTGTACTTGCCCTGGTGCACAAACGTCCCTTCTCGGGATTGCTTGATTTGCAACCCGAGGAAAAACGTCAACTCGCCCATCATGCTCATCTCAAATTCCCTGCTCATAGTATCTGCAAACTTGGCAACCAAAGCATGAGAAGAACCACCGAAAATGATATCATCCATGTAAATCTGAACCAAAAGAGTATCATTGCCTTGCTTGAGGTGAAAGACAGTTTTATCAACACATCCCATTTTTAAACCCTTAGCAAGCAAAAAGGTCTTCAGCCTATCATACCAAGCTCTATGGGCTTGTTTCAAACCATACAAAGCTTTGTGAAGTTTAAAAACATGGTTTGGAAACTTGGGATTTTCAAAACTGGGGGGTTGTTTCACATACACCTCTTCTTCTATGTAGCTGTTTAGGAAGGCACTCTTGACATCCATTTGAAAAAGTTTGAAACCCTTGGATGCAGCAAAAGCCAAGAGGATCCTAATTGCCTCCAAACGAGCTACAGGAGCAAAAGTCTCCTCATAATCTATCCCCTCTTTCTGACTATACCCCTGGCTACTAGTCTGGTCTTGTTTCTCACAATGTGGCCATGCTCTCCTTGTTTGTTTTTGAAAACCCATTTTGTCCCAATAGAGTGACACTCAGGAGGAAGAGGGACAAGAACCCAAACCCGATATCTCTTAGAATTTTCAAGCTCCTCATGCATGGCATTGACCCAATCTAGATCAGATAAAGCGTGTCCAACATCTCGGGGTTCAAAATCAGCAATGAATGCAGAATGAGCAAAGTGAGAGATTTGTTGTGACATTGACCAAGTGACGCGTTCGTGGATGTTGCCGATCATTTGTTGAGCTGGGTGTTGGCGCTGAATGTGTCGTGGCGCCTCCCTCGCTGAAGTAACCTCCCCCTCAACAGTAGATGGTGCCTCCTCAGGTACAAGTGGTACAGCTCGAGGTTGTGGATCACACGGCCACCATGTAGTGGAAGAGGACGGGTCGGGGCTGCGAGCAGTCGTGGCCGTGAGTTGTCGTAGTAGAATCTGATCCTAGCGGCACAACAGGTGGAGGTGGTGTTGGATCATCCATCCCTTCAGCACCCTCGTCCTCGTCATCAAAAAGAGGTTCTCCAACCTCATGATCACCTGCACGCTCAATGTCGAAGAAGGACAAACCATGGTCTCGTCGAAGGTGACATCGGATGTCTCCAAGACTCGGTTAGTGTCAAGGTTAAGTACACGATATGCACGAGTATGATTATCATAACCCAAAAATACACTGTCAGAAGAGCGAGACTCAAACTTGTCCAAGTTGCCTTTCTTGAGTATAAAACAGTGGCAACCAAAAACTCTAAAATAACTCACTTTGGGTTGCTTACCAAATCACAACTCATAAGAAGTATTCTTCAAGAACGCACAGATAAAAATGCGATTGGAAATGTAGCATGCAGTGTTAATAGCCTCGGCCCAATACCGCCTAGGAGTCCTATGCTCATCGAGCATCGTCCTGGCCATCTCTACAAGAGTCCAATTTTTCCTCTCTACAGCACCATTTTGTGGCGGTGTGTAGGGGGAAGAAAACTGATGCTCTAAACCCAAAGAGTTACAAAACTTCTCAAAATCCGAGTTCTTAAACTCGGAACCATTATCGCTACGAATAGCTCTCATCGAGTTCTTAGGGAACTCATTCTGAAGTCTCAAAATCATATTGCGAGTAAAAGCGAAAGTCTCAATTTTCTCAGCTAAAAAGAAAACCCAGGAATATCTTGAAAAGTCATCAACAACAAGATCCATGTGTAAAAGCTCTCCAGGGCGCTTAGTCATAACGTGATTCACCGGATGGTGGGGAGCAGCAAACATTTTCCCATGTCTACAAGAATGGCAAACAAGATCCTTCTCCATGCACAACTTGGGCAATCCTCGTATTAAGCCAAGTGAACTAAGCCTTGCAAGCAAGTCGAAGCTTAGGTGACCAAGTCTCCTATGCCACTTCCAAAGATGAGAGGAGGAAGGTCCAGCCACAAGACAATGAGAAATTCTAAATGACTCTGAGAAATTTGCACGAAAGACTTTCCCAAAGGGCGAAATCAAACACACAAGATTGCCCTGAGGATCCAAAATACGACTGAGATTCGGCTTAAAACGAATCTCATAGTCATCCTCAAAAAGTTGCAAAACAGAAAGAAGGTTAAAATGCAAGTTAGAAACAAGAGCAACATCACGCAACACAAAGTGCTCATTAACTCGCACCGACCCACGGGATAGCACCTTACCCTTACTATTGTCACCGAAGGTGATAAACTCCTTTCCGGCAACTGGACTAAGACTGGAGAACCATTTGGAGTTTTCGGTCATCTGCCTTGAACACCCGGATTCCACCAACCAAATGTCCTCCAATCGCTTTACCTGCATCAATAAAAATACATAGGGTGAGCATACGTCCCAACACTGGGGTGAGTAAAATGGGAAGTGTACCAGTGTTGTCCCGGCTGCTCAAAAGAATGGTTAGTAGAAAAACCATTCCTAGCACGCCTATGGGGAAAGCGATCACCACATATAGGAAAACGTGGTCCGCTAAGGGAAGAGCGTCCATCGCGATAGTCAAAACGCGGTGGGGGGTAACGCTCAACAACAAAGCCACCGCCACGGGGTCCATAGCCTACAAAAGTAGGATCCCTTCGGGCACGTCCTCCTTGTGGCCTAGGACCTTGAGGTATTGGACCTCTAGGCCTAGCAACCCTCCTTTGAACCTTCGGCACATGTACATCATGGAAATGATGGTACATGTCCGAGTTGTTCATCTCCTTTGCACGGTGCTCTTCTCTCTTGCGTCGAAAGCAAAACTCCCTCAAGTGTCCATCTCTCCCACAGTGCTCACAGTGGTACCTCACCGCTCTCATAGGGGGTTGTTGGTACTCATGATATTGGGTGTGGATCATGTTGGTAGTTCTTAACTTCACTAAAGATAGAGCTAGACAACTATCCCCGGTAACGGCCCAGAAATGCTTGTTGACACTTGCTAACGTCGTTACTAGGAGTAGACTATGGAATCTATCCCTGGAAACGGCGCCAGAAATGCTTGTAGCAAATACAGTCACTATACCTAAAGGAGTGAAGCTAAAGCAGCTATCTACTAATGTCAAATGGGGTTGTCAATCCTGACACTAGTAAGAGCTAGCTAGAGAGATTGCAATCTACCTAGAGGAGATTCTGCAAGCGCACAGAACTATCGTAGTAGCACTTCGCCTGGGAGTACCAGGTGTCGATTTATTTGATCCCAAAGGAAGGCTAGGGTGGTGTATGAGTCGAGTCAAGGAGGGGATGAGAGTCAAAAAGAATAAGAAAAGGGAAAAGGAGAGAAGATAAGATAGGAGATGAAAGGCTAGAAAGAATTTATGAGTGGATAGGTAAGGATGAAATGAATGGTTAAGGTAAGGTGGATGGATAGGTAGATAGGGGGAAAAGATAACTAAGGATAACTAATATAACTAACTAATAACTAATAACTACTCCTAGATAACTACGAAGCAAGATAGGCAAATGCCAAATAAGCAACATAGTTAAGTATAGTTTTATTCCTATCTTGTCAAGTACCGAGGCGTACTAGCCTTTACCACTGACTTAGGTTGAACGCTAGCACAATGAGCCTTATTGTTAAACTAGACCAACTACATGGTGGAATTCAAGGCGCACAGGGCTGTCACCACCTGCTTGCTACCACAGCTATCCGGGGGTCTAGCCGTATCTGAAGGTAAGTCTATAACTAAGCACCACACCTAATTATATTCTAACTATCTCTATCCTGGCCTAGAATAGAGGCACCCTTGCGGACGTTAGAGCAAATACTTGACTTAATAAGATAAACACTAAACTAACTAAGCAACCTATTGGCAAAGATCAAACACTAAGCACACTAGAGATTAACTACTATGGCTAAGTGAATTGAACTGTATGATAGCTAGGCACTCAAGCAATCAATCAAGTATACTACTCAATACAGATAAGTAGAATAAAGTAATACTTTGAAATGATGAACTAGAATATAGTAAAGTGCTTGAGTAACAAGAGCAAAACCTGAACTGGAGATGAAGGAAGACTCTTCCCAACTCCAGGACCGATCACTTGCACGCTTCTACTCTTGAGCTAAGCCTTGAGCAGCGCTTCCGCGAGGGCAATGAGGCAAGGATGCCTTGCTCTACTAGCTACCTACTTGCCTAAGCTTGGCTAAATCCTAAGCTATTACCTCTCTAGCTCTAGCCTTGCTTTCTTTGCTTCCTTTCCTTCCTTGCTTCATATGAAGTGACACCTCCAGGGGGGTATTTATAGCCCAAGTGAGTGAGGGGGGTACTTATAGGGGGTAGCCAACCGACCTAGGGCAAACCCTAGTGGCGGGCGCCAGCCCTAGGTGGCGGCCGCCACCCCCCTGGCCCTTGGATGCACCGTCATTGATCCTACGGTCTCCAGGGACTCCTCCAAGGCCGTTGCATGTCGATTGCATGTCCAGATAACTGTCATTAGGTCATGATCCACGCCACTCCCCTCCTGAGCCCTCCGATGCCACTGACCTAATGACCAAGGGCCAAGATTTGGCCCTGGGGTGGTCACACGGATCAGTGGCGTGGCAGGGCGGAAGTTTGGGCCTCTCCTTGTGGCGGGGCCACCTAGGGGTGGCGGGCGCCACCCAACTAGGGCCCAAATGGGTCCTGGTTAGTGGGCTCGGCCTCTTGTGGGTCCATTCTCCAAATTTGGTCCAAATCCTATATTCAAATAAAAATCTATGGACATGTGGAATTTGGTTAGTTTAAAACCTATTTGACTACTTTTCATGCCTTTTTGGTGAATTTTTGGGTAAAATGTTGATTGTAAAACAAGTGTTTAAAGACCATCAACAGATCACTTGGTTCTTTTGTGGCATGAGCTCCTCATGGATTGGTGGCATAGTGTCTAGCTTGTTCCTAAGGTGGTTTGGTTTTGGAGCCCATGTCTATTTCTTGAGTGGAGCTCTTGGAGGTTCCACAAACACTCCATCCTTGGTGTTCGGCTTGAGAGGCTCTTTGGGTGGAATCTTGGTTAGTTTGGAAGTAGTGGTGGAGTTGGGCTTCTCACTCGGCATAAGACCACTAAATTCTCCAACCTTCCCAAAAGATGTAGCACTCTCCACACCCTGAGCAAAACCAACAACAGGACCTCCAGCAGCACGTTTGAATTAGGCAATCATCATCCCAAGCTGCGGCTCACCAGTAGACACCCATGACAAGATGGTCCGAAGGTATGTGTTTTCTTCCTCGGTTTGCATCTTGTCATGCTTCACATTCGCAATTTCCATCTCCAAACCCTCACATAGGGCACACCTAGACACACAAGTGCTCTCTGAGCTGGCCTTCTAAAGAGACACAATCTTGGCATTCTTCTCTGCCAACTCGGATTGCAAGCCTGCACAAGACTTGCACGCACCCAGCAACACGGGTCTAGCCCTAAGCTCATCCATCTCTCCAACCAAAGCAACATATTTCCCCCTCAAAGTGAGAAGGTCAGTCATGTGCTTGGAGCACATCTCACACTGATCCTCCTCAGTCACAACAACGGTGGACTTCACAGACTCAAGCTCCTTCACTGCATCCTCCCACTTCTGCCTAAACTCCTTCCTTTCTCTAGCAGCATGTTTGAGCAGCTTATCTTGACTAAGGAGGGCGGCAGTAAGTTTATCAACCTCAGCAGAAAGCTCATCGGGGGTCTGAGGTACCTGGGAGGAGTCATCGTCGTCGTCATTCTGAGGGATCTCCTCCAGCTCGCAGTTGACCTCATTGCCGAGGGCCATGGTGCAGAAGCCCTTGTCGTCGGTGAAGAAGCACAGACCGTTCAGCTTGTCCTCGATCTTCTTCATCTCGGACTCATCATCACTTGAAGCAGTGGAGTCGTCGTCCGAGTCATCGACGTCGCTGAGCGTGGTGAAGAAGGAACGCTGCTCGGCCTGGGCATTCTCCAAGTACTTCTCCTTGATGTACTCCTTGTTGAAGCCGCCCCTCAGCTTGTGCTTGGCGAGGACGTACTTCACCTTGCGCTTGCCGGAGTCGTACTTGTGGCCGTGATCCGCCTTGCTGAAAGCTTGCTTGTTCTTCTTCGGGCAATTGGTGATGAAGTGGTCCGAGCCTCCACACTCGTAACAACCACCTCGTCCTCCTCCACGGCGATGGTTCATGCGGTTGTTGTGGAACCGCGAGAACCTATTGGCTAATAGAGCCAACTCGGCATCTGCCATGAACTCCAGCTGCTCCTCTGTGACAGAAAGAAAAGAAGACAATGCAAAGCCTCCAGAGGTGTTAGCAGAAGAGCCAGAAACCAAAGCCATCGACGGGCCAGAAGGATTTTCATAAGAAGCCTTCGCCATGGCATCAATCTCACTGGACTTGAGCTTACTAAAGAGCTCGTCGCACGTGAGAGTCTCATAGTTAGGCGATTCGATGATCGCCTGAACCTTAGAGTCCCACAACGACCAATTGAGAGTGTGTAAAAACTTGAGAGCCCTCTCATGATCGTCGAAAGGCAACAACTCCTTGTTAGCCCTCATCCTGTTGACAATCACCTGAGAGCGAGTGAATAAACTTTCTATGCTCTCGCTAGGCATGTGTCGAAAGTTCTCATACACCCGCTTGTGCGACTTGTAGAGATGGGATTTGACTTGAGTGGTTCCCTCATGGAAGTGCATGAGGGTCGCCCAAATCTACCAAGCCGTGGCGAGGTGAGAAACGCGATCAAACTCAGACATGCTCAAACAAGAGAAAAGAGCATTACAGGCTCGGGAATTGGCATCGTGCTCATCGATCTGATGTTGAGTCACACGAGTAGCCAAGACTACATAATCTGCAGAGTTGCAAATATCCCAAATAGAGCACCCATACTCTGGAGATAGGCCGACATGCGTATCTTCCAATACGCATAGTTCGTCCCATCAAAAAACGGCGGTTTGCCCATGTCGCGATCCATGTCGCCTTCTGTGAATCTGGAACCGGCTAAGGTGGAAGATCCTTAACCCGCTCCGATACCAATTGAAGGACCGTAAGTGCTTACACAAAGGCAACCAGAGGGGGGGGTGAATGGGAGCTTTAAATTTCTTTTCAGAAACTTAACGCTACTGTCCCAAGAATCAACCCCAAGAGCAAACCTAGAGCTTGATAGTGTCCACGACCCTAAGAGTAGGGTGGATGCTTTCGAGAAGCACAGCGAGACACTACACAACCCTAGAAACCCAACACGAAAGCCGGAAACCAAAATCGACAATGAACGAACGAACCGCAGACAAAAACGTGCTGATCAGCACTGACCGGACTCTGGTGAGCGTCCGGTCGGTTGTGATCGGACGCGTCCGATCGGTTCAAAGCCGATTTGGGAGCTCTCTGAGTTGGACCAAACTCACGAGGCAGTGCGTTCGGTCACTCTGCAGGCAGCGTCCGGTCAACACAGACGAAAACGATGAACAGTGCGACAAGCGAGTCCGGTCACGTGTTTTCACAGCGTCCGGTCGATCACGTACAGGGAAATTCTCGCTCAGCCTTCAACGACCGAACTCACAGGACAGAGTCCAGTCATCGCAAGGCCAGAGTCTGGTCACCCCAACGCAGTGTAGTTCGTCCACCAATTTGACTTGATCTCACCCAAAATGAATAACTTGGTGAGAGGAGTCACAAGGAGGATAGTGAGCTACTCCTAGGAGATCATGGCTCAAACCTATCTACAAATCGATGAATCGAAGAAGTTCACGGGAAGAGAGGAAAGAAAATGATCCCATGAGGAAATTGCCCAATCTGATGGCTCAATAAGTTAGAGAGCAATTCCTTCGGTCAAAAGATCGCAAATACGTTCGTGAACAAAGTGGTTCAAGCGGAATCGCAAACCTACTCACGAAGAGAAAGAACGAGGCAAATCTCCGTGAGAGCCAAAAACAAAAACACGAAGAACAAGTTTAAAATGCGAATCACAATTACGATTGCCAACCGTAATTCATCCCCACGAGGAGACAACAGGAATCCGGTCCCGTTTCCGCAAAATCCAAATACACAAAGGTATGATCAAACCGTCTCTGCGGATCTCAATAGCTACAGTAGGGATGTGGGAGAGAAGGAAACTCTAGAATGAAAATAGCTATGGCTGAGATAGTCTGGAGGGAGGGGATGTCTCTCCTAATATAGCCTAATACAATTATTCCCCTTCTACCCCTACTGCTAATGAGCGAGCAGGCTAACCCTAAGGGTATTCCTGACCAACTCGAGTTGATGTTGATCCGACGACCATGTCCGCACATCAGGTAGCTTCGCCTCGACGCGACCTCACCGGATGCCGCCAGGTGCCGCCTCGCGCTATTCGTCCTTTTCACGGACCTCCCCCCGGTTTTGAGGCCGAAACCGAGAAACCTATCGTCCATCGGCTGAGTTTTGTGGCCCAAACTCAGAAACCCGCCAGCGTCCAGGTTTTGAGGCCCAAACCTGGAAAACGTCCTCAGCCCGAGTTTTGTGGCCCAAACTCGGAAACCGGCCACTCAGTGTTTTTTCTGTGGCTCAACCACCAAACCGACGCCGTAGAGGGATGCACTGCCCGTGCACCCCGTCCACCCGCAAGTCTTCACTTGTCGCTGTCCCAGGCTGTCAGCCACCACGGCCAATCCTCAGGCCACCGGTCCGTCAGTCCAAGCCTCACGTCGGCCCTTCACCGCTCTGGGTCCATCAGCACGACACATCTCTACTTGACCTTCACCTTGCCTTCGATCACCGCCTCTGTGCTCGACACCTGCACAACACAAGCCAAAGAACGTGCGCATCATACCAGTTGACAATCACTCATCATCTCAAGATCCGGCATACACCCATGTATCCACAGAAAAGTAAGGCTTAGTGGTGTTTTCAACCCCTCGCAATCAATTGACTTGTATAACTCTTGTGTAATTTGTTTAAATTCAAAGAAATGAGTTGTACATGGCTTGCTGTTTTGACACTTGCTTTGAGGTAGTTCACCTGTGTGACATGGTTAGCTCTTGTTGATGACATGTCTTCCTTCATATTAGATGTTATTTCTATGGTGAGCTTGATCTTGTGCTTAAAACTTCAAATCTAAAACTGCTTTTCCATCTTTGTTGAGCTATTTGATCATGATGAGCTTACGCTAGCATTATGGCTCTTTTCTGTTCTCATGTGCAAATTGAGCATTTTATCTCTCTGGATAGCATATCCTTGAAGCTTGCGCATTTTGTCTGCTTTAGATGTGCATTATCAACTAAGGGGGAGAAATTTGACAAATCATGATTTAGTGATGTGCATTATCTAAGGGGGAGTTTGTGTCCACGGGAGTCTGCTCTAGTTTGAGTTTTCCAATTGGTTTGGAGCGGTTTGCAGCTAGTTGTGTCGAGCCTTTGCCTCTTTCTGGAGGAACTAGCTGTTTGATTCAGTTGAGTGTCTTCAATTGGTTTGGAGCGGTCTGGAGCTAGTCGTGTTGAGCCTTTGCCTCTTTCTAGAGGGACTAGCTGGTTTACTCAGTTTTGGCTTCTTTGCTCCGAACTTCTCGCTAGCGGTGTTGAGCCCGTTCTGCCTCTTCTTGAGGGCTAGCTTTGTTTTGCTTGGTTGCGTCGAGCGGTTGCCCATGTCTTTGGGGACCAAGTTGTCTTGCTCATTCCACTTGACCTTCTATTGGCTTTTCTTTGCTTCTAATCATTTGGATGAGTTCTCTCTTTCTTCCTTCTTTCTTCTACTCCATATGATTTGTGTTGGTAGTTGACAATGCACTCATCAAGGGGGAGATTGTGATACATGGGTGTATGCCGGATCTTGAGATGATGAGTGATTGTCAAATGGTTTGATGCGCATGTTCATTGGCTTGTGTTGTGCAGGTGTCGACCTCAGAGACACTTTTCGAAGGCAAGGTGAAGGTCAAGTAGAGACGTGTCGTGTCGATGGACCCGGAGCGGTGAAGGGCGGACGTGAGGCTTGGACTGACGGACCGGTGGCCTGAGGATCAGCTGTGGTGGCTGACAGCCTAGGACAGCGACAAGTGAAGACATGTGGGTGGACGGGGTGCACGGGCGGTGCATCCCTCTACGACTTCGGTTTGGTGGTAGAGCCCTAGAAAAACAAACGGTAAGGATGGTTTACAGGTTTGGTCCTCCAAACCTGGGTGCTGGCCGGTTTCTGAGTTTGGGCCTCAAAACTCGGGTTGAGGACGGTTTCCAGGTTTGGGCCTCAAAACCTGGGCGATGGCGGGTTTCTGAGTTTGGGCCACAAAACTCAGCCTGAGGACTGGTTTCCCGGTTTTAGCCTCAAAATCGGGGGGAGGTCCAGGAAAATGGACGGAGGGCGAGTGGCGGCACGTGGCGGCATCGGGTGAGGTCGCGTCGAGGCGAAGCTACCAGATGAGCGGGTGTGACCGTCCTCTCTATATCATTAGGGGTAGAGTGGGAATAATGTTTAGGATAAGTATGGGGAGACACCCACCTCCCATCTATCTCAGTCATTTGCTATTCTCATTCTAGGGTTTCCTGCTTCCCATTCCCTGTTGTAGCTACTGAGATCTGCAGAGACGACTAATCATACCTCTGTGTATTTGGATTTTGCGGAAATGGGACTCGATTCCCGTTTTCTCCTCGTGGGGACGATTTTTGGCTGGCAATTGAGGTTGTGTTTCGCGTTGTTAAGTTGTTCTTCGCGTTTTGCTTTTCTCCTCAATTTTCCCATCGCTCGATCTCCCTCTAGGTTGCCTCTTTGTCAAATATGTTAGAATCAACTTGTTCTTTGTTGTGAGGAGATCATTTCCACTGAAGGAATTTAACCACAACCTCACGAACAAGTAGATCATGTTGATTTGAGTTCCGTGGTAACTTTTTCGTTCTTGCACCAATCTCTTTGATTTCCCAGAGATTGAGTTGTTTTGAGTAGATGATTTCTTAGGGATAGTCTTCCAACTACCTAGTGATCATCTTCTCCAAGTTTGGGATCAAGCGATTTTAGTTTGGATCGGATTTGGAGAGATTTGGGAGAGAGGCGAAATTTTTCACTCTTTCTGCATAGCCGCGGTGAAAGGTCCTAGTTTGGTTTTGGTAATTGAGTGACAACTTTAGGTGGACTAATGGTGTTTATGTGAGATACACAGGTGATTAGTCCATAGGTACATGTGTGTGAGCAACATATGCCATAGAGGTGAAATGGCTTGGAAGATGTTGCAAGGCTCACACATGTGAAGAAGGAGCTTAATGCACATGAAACATGACATATGGTCATGTGGCTAAGATGGTGAAGATCAAGGCAAGACTTGGCTTGATGGACCGGTTGCGAAGGTGAAGGGCAAGTTGAGGCTTTGAAGCCGTTGGTACCGAGTGTCGGGAGGCTTAAGCAAGACTTGGCGCCGAAGGACCGAAGCGATGGTGAAGAGCAAGTGATGTAAAGATCGATGGACCATGGAGGCCATGTGATGATATGAAGTGGATCATATCATTTGAAGATAGGTTGGTGCATGTGTTGCATCAACACCGAAGGAGATGGAATGGAATGCGCAAGGCAAAGGTATATTTGTAGGGCATTTCATTTCACCAGTCATAGGTGTGTAGAGAAGATTATGACCGGGTTTAGGATAGATGGCCGTACTATTAAGAGGAGCAAACTTGTTTGCATATCGGTCATCTAGTGCCACTTGAGCGATCTAATGTTACTAAGATCGAGTGGCGTGGTGAGAGCAAGTGAAAATCCTTTGAAAATTGTTTGTGAAAATGCTAACACACATGCACATGATGGTGTACACTTGGTGGTGTTGGCACATTTGCAAAGGAGAAGGTGTTGGAGTTGATTTGGATCAACTCGGAGTAGTTTCGGAGAAAGCTTTGGTTGAAAAAGAGAAGCGATGGATCTTGGATTGGAATTCTGTTCTAATCCTTTGTGATTTGGATCTTGTATTCATGTGGGATGTGTAGCCCTCTAAATAAGCTTTCCAAAATGTCCAAGATCATCGAAATCGAAGTTTGGAGTGAAGAGTTATGGCCGTTCTAGCACGGGGAGTGCAGGCTGGTGTGGTCGGTGGTACCGACCCTGGTGGTCGGTAGTACCGACCCAAGAGGGCTGTTTGCAGCCTCTCTGGATGTGGCTTGGTTTGGCCTGGCGGTAGTACCGCCATAACCTCGGTACTACCGCCCGCGGTGGTACCGACCTATGGCCGGTAATAACCAAGTTTGCGGAGCTCTCTGTGTTGAGTTGAAAATGGCCTGGCGGTGGTACCGCCATAACCTCGGTACCATCGACCTCGGAGGTACCGACCTTTGGGCGGTAGTTTCCGAGGGACCGAGTCCCTTTGTGAGATGCTCTCTGTTCGAGCCAAAAATGGCCTGGCGGTAGTACCGCCATGACCTCGGTACTACCGCCCGCGGTGGTACCGACCAGGAGTCGGTTGTTCGTTTTGGTCAACGAGCCGTGTGTAACGGCTAGTTCTGACACTGTCGGTACTACCGCCCAGGGGGGGTCGGTACTACCGACCGAGGCGCAGGAAAGGGGAAACGGCTAGTTGGCCGCTCCCCTCTATAAATAGGAGTGGAGGCCGGCTGTGGGCTGGCTGCTGAGCACTCCAAAGCCTTGGTGGCTTGTGTGGATGTGCTTGGGAGCCCTCTAACTCGCTTGCGCTTGCTAGTGTGCGAATCTATTGCGAGTGAGCGATCCTAGTGCGTTGCTTTGAGAGATAGCATCGAGTGGCACTAGGTGTTCGAGTTGCAAGCCGGTGGTGCTTATTACTCTTGGAGGTTGCCACCTCCTAGACGGCTTGGTGATCGAGTCTCCGTCGTGAAGCCCGCGTGAAGATTGTGCGTGGCTCCAGAGAAGGATTGTGAGGGGCATTGTGCTCGCCCCGCGGGGATCGCGAAGAGCAACTCTAGTAGAGCGTGTCATTGAGTTACCCTCACTTGTGGGTGAGTTCTTGCGGCGCTCGAGTGTCGAGCTAGGTGTGGTGCCTATTAGCCGCCGAACTACCAAAGTGTGTGGTCGACACAACGGGGACTAGCTTGGTGGCAACCAAGTGAACCTCGGGAGAAAAATCACCGTGTCAACTTCGTGTTCATCTTCTCGGTGGTTTGCAAACTCCATTCACTAGCTTGTATTTACTTGTTCATATACATGTGCTAGTGTAGTTGCTCTTGTGATTAGTTAGCTTGTGTAGCATGCTAGTTACCTTCTTAGCTTGTGTAGCATAGAAGTTAATCCCGTGAGTGACTAGTTGACTTGTAGTCTTGCTAGTCACATTGCTTAGTTTGTGTAGCTAAGTTGAGCTCTCTAATTTGGCTTATGTAGCCTTGTTATTGAGCATTGCTAGTGAGCTTAGGCTTTGTGCTTTTGCTTAGTGGCATGTGTAGGAGCTCCCCGGTTGATTGAGTACTAGTTGCTTAGGTTTGTGTAACCTTGCAAGCTAGAATTGTTTAGGTGAGCTCTAGCTAGCCCGACACCTTATTTGCATTGTTTAGGACCTTTTATAAGGTGTCATAGAGTATAAGTATAGGGGTGTAGTCTTGGCTAGACCGATAGTTGTAATTCCGCATTTGTTTCGGTTAGCTGGTACGTTAAATTTTAGAAAAGACTATTCACCCCCCCTCTAGTCCGCCATCTCGACCCTTCACGCGGACAGTCCGCCACTGGGGGCGCGGACAGTCCGGGCATCGGGGAGGCAGCCTGAGCAGTGGTTGTGCGCCTCAGTGTTTTGGCCAGAGAAACACCGGCGGACAGTCCGCCATTGTGACTCGCGGACAGTCCGGGAACGTCCAGTGAGGTTTCAGCAGCAGTGCTGTTTTGTGCTTTTGACCGGCAGACAGTTCGCCAGGAGCTCGCGGACAGTCCGGCTAAGTCGCGGACAGTCCGGGACAGGGGGTGCGGACAGTCTGAGCCCCTGCTGCTAGTCACTACTTAGTGCGTTTGCTCCCCTGGCTTTTTGGTCTTCTTTCCGGACTTCTCGTTTGCTTCTAGAGTTCAACAAGGAACCTATCTAACTATCTTTGCCACCCGTTGGTATAGGTATTTAGAGAATTTCTAACGTAGCCTTCCATCTACGTTCGGGGGCAGGTTTTTAGGTTTGAACATGACTTGGTGCTTGCGAGTTTTGGGTTGCTCTTTGTGGTGGTGCCTCGTTGTGATCCTACGGATCATCCACCCTCTTTCCGAGGGTCGTGGGCATCACGTCTGTGTTCGAGGCATTCGGGGTTGGTTTGTGGGACAGAGGCCAGAGTTTTGAAAGAAATTTTTTGGCTCCCATTCACCCCCCCCCCTCTCGTCGCCTTGGTATAACATTCTCGGTCCTTCAAAAGGAAGGTCCCAGAAGACTTCACGGCGAAGTAACCACCTGGGGGCTGCCAGGTGGGGCCGGCAGGCCTGGGCCTGCTTCCTCCACGGCCCATCTTCAGGGAGCGTGACCTAATCGACCTCTTCGACGTATCTCAACCATTGTTCAAGGTCGGTTTGATCCGAGGGCTGCGGTTCATCCCACCGGGCTATATAAGAAACCTCAGACCCCCTAGCATCTCATCCAATCTTAGTCTTAGATCATTGATCAATCATTTAGGGTAGAGGTAGCCTAGACAACCAGGAGCTCCACCATCCAAGGGCGTAGCTAGAATAGAATTAGAAGAGTTGAGGGAAACTCAGATTCCGGATCTAGTCAAGAGGAGCTAGGTAATTAGCCTTGTCTTCTTTCTTGTATCAACATTGTTCTTCTAATTGTTCTTCTAATTGTCTAATTGTCTTCTAGTTCATTATCTTGTGTTCTAATTGTGTTCTAGTTCATCTTTTAATCTCTCTAGTTCATCTCTGTGTTCTAATATAGTTCTAACTACCTCTCTAGTTCATCTCTGTGTTCTAATCTACTTCTAATTGTTCATCTAGTTCTTATTCATCTTCTAGTTGTGTTCTAGTTGATACATATCATGACTTGTTACTATTTCGTGTTCATAATTATAATGTTCATCGTCTACTTTGATTATATGTCTAGCATAGCTAGGGTATCTTTATGTTTATGCTCTTGTTCGTATAGCGCTCATTCTGTCGATCGCGGGGTGAGTGGTCAACATTGTGTAAGCATGGTGCTTATACGTTGTTTACCTGCGAATGCACCCTATATTCCGGGCCAACAAGTGGTAGATCGCGAGGGTGACTGTTATAGCCTCGTTGAGTCCATTGTAGTCCACTCCCCGAATATAGGACTAGTAAGACCTGGTCACCCGGAGGTGATAGACTCTGGATCTGATCCTCCATGCGTGATGTCTCCTGCGTATAAATATAAGTTATTCTAACCATGATTGCTAAACATAATTGCACTAATTGATGTAGTCTATGACCTATAGTTAGAACCATATTAGGAAGTTAATCTGTCTCTTTCTAGATTTGGCTACGATCCGACCTTGGGTGAGAATGCTCTGTTGGAACTCTTTTATATGGTTTACTTTGTCCTATTACATTTATATTATTATTCATTTATGATTGATTCCTGTGTTGAGTATAGATCTAGTGGAACTCTTATCATAATCATACATGTGTGTCATAGTTGTAGATGTTTATCTCCTACCGGGTAACTGATGATATGCATTGCTCTGTTATAAATAACGATATCTAGGAAGCTCTCCTTGGTGAAATGCTACAACGAATGTATTTTATCTGTGTGCTTGCAGATAATCTCATTTCATATATTATAAGGGCAAGATCATAAATACCATCAACGTCTATAGTGTCGCTGCTAGTGGTGACAGCCTAGCGTTAAGGGTAATGTTGTTAGATTTGTCTACCTGCATTTCTAGCGCCGTTATCTGAAGTGATGCTAAGAGATGTCAACAACGAGCACGACGCACAACGCAGTGTCACGTCAGGCGCCTCCTCGAGGCACGTTTGTCAACACTTTTCCCGCAACTTCCGGGGCTCGCTCCAACCGCGTAGGCCTCGACCGCCTCACGCCTCCTCGAGGCACCTCTCGAATGCCTCTTGTATGACCCCAGAAGCATTAAATGCGCTCCACCAACTCCTGTCTGAGTCACGTGGCTACAGCGTACACCGCAGTGGATCGTACCCCGTTTAAATCGAACTTTAACGGCCCATCCCCGAAAAAGGGGGTGACTCGTACGACGCTGTAGCTCCATACCGCGCACCGTCCTTCGTCAAGTACCTCCTCGAGGTCCAAATTGTCAACATATTTTCCGTATTTTTCGGAGCTCGACCCCGCTCAGGTATGGCTCGACCCCATCGACGCGGGCCTCGACCACCACGGCATCCCCTCGAGGGCTACTCCGCCAGGACCAGTCAACACTGCAACAGGTCCCGATGCGACATCCCTTTGCATGCCCGCACATGGGCGCCGTCCTTCACCGACATGACCAGGCACGCAACCAAAGGGTCGAGTACGTCAATACAGCGGCGCCGACATGACCGGCAACGTCATCGCCGATGACATCGCCAACGTCATCCTCTATGATAGCCCTAGAATGCATGTAAACCTGTGCCTCCTCTTCGCCTATAAAAGGGGACGCAGGGCTAGGATAGAAGAAGGCAGGTCACACACACGCACAAACTCACCTGAACACTCAAGCTCACTTGCTCTCCACCATAGTCTAGGACTCCAGAGCCCAGTCCTCTAGTTCTAGCCACCTTTCTTCACATCCCCTATTCTCTCTCACGCTTGTACTCGCCCCTGTACAAGCACTTCGGTGCAAGATAATACAGACTCCCCCCCCCGCTGGACGTAGGGCCTTCTTTTGCCCGAACTAGGATAAATTGTTGTGTTCTTCTTGCATCACCATCCGGATTTGGGAGCACGCACTTATAAATTTACTCGTTGGTGTAGACCCCCGGGTTCCGAACACCGACAAGGTCTTATCGAAATCTTTCCACTATTGGGCATCGGATGGGTGCCGTAGCATGCCATTGTCCTTTCAAGCGGTCAGCTGATGCATGCCAAGACATGAGCTTGACGTCCTCTGGGTTCCCGAAGAGCTCATATAGTTGGTCGATCACTGGCATGTACCACACCGCCATGTCGAACTTCTCTTTAGCGTGTAACCCTCTTTTTCCTCATCCCGCTAAGCCGAGATGCAATTGGCTGCAGCACTGCTCTTCTTGGCCCCCTTCTTCTTCTTCTAACCACCTCGCAAGGCCTCGTCGTCGTCTGCATCCATGCGATAGCCAACATTCCTCTTGTAGCGACTGGCGTCGTACTATGGACAACTTGTCACATTCTCATACTCCATGCCCCGATACAGGATGCAATGGTTAGGGCAGGCATCAAACTTTCTAAGCTTCATCGCCACTGGCCGGAATAGCTTCTTTGCCTGATATGTATTTGCGGGAAGCTTGTTACTCGTCGGGAACACTTTAGCAAGGTAACCTAACAGCTCATCGAATCTACTGTCAGACCACCTGTGCCGAGCCTTAATCATCATATGGAGGTTGAAACGGAGCACCGTGCACTCCTTTGGACATTCGTCGTCGTCCTTATACAAAGGATCAAGTGACACTTACTTCATCTCCCTGAAATTTTCCAGCGACATCAAGGAACCATAAACGACGTCGTCTTCATCGATGTGGTTGAGTAAATCCTCAAACAGATGCACATCCACGGGTTCCTGCACAACAGCCTCCTCAACATCTCCACCACCATCTTCCATATCCTGGAGTACATCCTCCATAGCGATGTAGTCACGAGCACAACTGTCGCTGCAGGCTGGCGTTGCTTTTGCTGAAGATGGGATGCGCGCTCCAGGATCTTGGTTCACCGTCGTCGATGCCGAGCTCACTCCAGATGCCGCCCCGACACTCGGATCGACTCTCTCGCCGTGATGGGTCCACACCATGTAATCCTCAATGAAACCAAAATGAATCAAATGAGATGGCACCAAGCCTTCGTCTTTGAAGGTTGTCTTATTCTTGTAGCGATGACATGGACATATGATTGTGATCTGGTTCGATCTCTCATGGTCAACCTTCACAGCAGCAATAAACTTCCTCACTTCAGTGAGATACCACAGATCATGTACTCTATTGATATTGTACATCCATTCCCACCGGTCCATCATACCTACGAGAACCTTACAAACATTGATCACAAAACAAAGAAGAATTAGAAAAAATAATGATTTACATCTAAAAACATGAAAGATATAATGATTTACATCCAAAACACATGAAAAAAATAATGATTCATGCATTCATGATGAATCTAGGGAGAGAAATGATGCTCATAAATAAAATTAATTCATCCATGATAAACTTACAGCAAAAAACACCAGTTTTTCTCTCCACCATGAAACTCGATCTAGAGGGGGCTAAAAAGAGATGAAAAGAGGGGGGAAGACGATGGATAGCCAAAAAGATGAAAAATAATGATTCATGCATCCATGATGAATCTAGAGAGAAAAATTATGACGACGGGAACAAAAATTAATGCATCCATGATGAACTTAGAGCAAAACACCAGTTTTCTCTCTCCAAGAATCTAGATATAGAAGGGGGGCTAAAAAGAAAGGAAAAGAGAGGGGAGAGAGGGTGGAGATCATTTGGGTACTCGAGTACCTCTAGTAGAGTACTTCTCCTCCAAATCAAACAAAGAAACCTCAAAATCCAATTATTTGATGAAAAAGTTGAGCAAAACCTCTCCCCCTGTTTTGTGGTCACCGGAGGAAGAAGAATGCCTCGATCGTGCAGCCCGTGCCGTTCAAACGGCTTACGGTTTACCGTAGCAGGCAACATAACGTGATCGCTGCGGTTAATCTAGATTAACTGTAGTGAGCGTCCTTAGGAGCCCGCTGTGGTAAAAGCATTAACCGCAGCAGGCACGCCCGCTGTGCTTAATCTAGATTAACCGCAGCTGGCGCTTTATGTTACCCGATGCGGTTAATCTTTTAATGCAGCGGGCATTTCGGTGGCTGGCCGGACGTGGCCGGCCACCGAATAACCGTGACAAGCAAAAACAGTGCCCGCCACGGAACCCAGTTTGGCAACGCTGCGCAAACTCGATTCTGACGTAGTGCAAATTGTTTAAGATTAACTACGTTTGTTGAAAATATTAATAATATTTATATCTCCAAATAAGTGTCATGAAAATAGATTTAACGTTCTATATAATGACATTAAGTATGTTCTATAAATATTAATATTTTTTCTGTATATATTTGGTAAAAGCTAAAAGCATTTTGAAGCGAAGAGCAGCAAGGCCTTCAAAGTCTAGGCCTGGACCAAAGTCCTGATGAGAGAGTTTGGCCAAAGCCATGGAAGTGGTGGAACCGGAGGAAGGCGACGGAGAGCAGGATCACCGCCCGGCAGTGAAGCTGGGGGTTGAGGCAGGGGAAGTATGTTGTCTATCTTGGTAACTCAATTTTTTCCGCCAAAGCAACTAATCTTTGCATATGTATTTTTTAACATTTGTGTCAATGTTTTTAAGATAGAAGAATTGACTTTTATGGGGGACGAAACTTTGCTGGCTCGGCTTCTAAGGCCAGTCTCAATGCAAGGTTTCATCTCACAGTTTTCAAGACGTGAAATTGTTATATGAAACATATCTCTTTCACAGTGCACAATTTCATCACACAGTTTCAGATGTTATTTTACCTCCTTCATGGGTCCCACCCCTCTCTCTCCTCTTCCTTTTTTTCACAACCGCACAAGGTCTCGACCCTTTGCACCTGCGGCCGGCGCATCTGCCGCGGCCAGCGCAGCCCCGCCCGGCTCTCGCGTCCCGCACAGCGGTACTCGCGGCCAGCGCTGCCCCGCCCTCGCTCGTTGCCCGCACAGGCCGCCGCAGCCAGCGCAGCCTCGCCCGACGCTCGCGGCCTGCACAGCGGCGCCCGCCGCCGGCGAGCTCCTGCGCGCAGATCTCAACGCGGGGGGGCGGAGGGGGCTCGCCCGCACCTGGTGGAGAGAAGGGCGGCCTCGCTCAGCAGCTTCGCCCGGCGGTGGGGAGGCTCGCCCGTGCCTGGAGGCCGCGTCCGGTGGTCGAGGGCGGCCTCGCCGCGGCGTCCGGCAGTTCACCTGCTCCCGAAGGCCGCCTATGGCGACGGAGGGCGCTCGCCCACGCCAGGCGGCCGCGCCCACCGGTGGAGGCGAGCAGCACGAACCGGCGGACGTGCGGCTCACGGCGGACGCGCGACGAACTCGGCCCATCGCGGAGACGCTCGCGGTGGCGGAGTCCATGAAACGAATCTCCCTTCTCAACGCGGGTGTCGTTCGGTTTCCGAGACGTTGGAAACGGCGCCCGCTCGTGTCGTGGGGATCTCTCCTACTCGTTTCATGCAAAATCATCTCATCTGCTGATGTGGCATAACATTTAATGTGAATGAAACTCCCCATGAAACCTCATTGAGACTGGCCTAACTCATCTCACTCTGGATGAAGTTATGAATTAAATTAAATGTTCATGAAACACTATAATAAAGTATTGAAGATAGTTGTTTCGTCTATTTTTATCTAATAATATTGCATTCTTAGAAAAAAAATGTTCTTGGACTCTCCAACGAGAATAAACTAATTCTTCTAGCGGTGTACTCCCTGTGTCCGTTTTTAAGTGTTATTTACGCATATCTAGGAGTAAAATGTATCCAATTTAACCAAATATAGTAATATCTATGGTACATGATAATAAGTGTCATTAGATTAATCATCAAATATTTTTTATAATATTTTTTAGAAATACAAATGTTATTAATATTTTTATACATCGAGTTAAGTTAAAAAAGTCTGACTAGCATTTAAAAACAGACGGAGGGAGCACGTGGCATGCATGTGAACATATACTCCGTATAGCGTACCTTTTACTCGGACAATCTCAAACGCTAATGGATGGTTTAGCTTAGGACTTGGCGCTAGTATATGTGTGCGTTACAGGAGCTTGGGGTGCACATATGCGTACACATAGCCCCCTTATGCGTCTGTATCGTGTTTTGAAAGAAAGGTTAAAATTGTTTTTTTCTTTTAAGTATTCGGTTAGTCAACTAGTTAGCTCTCCTTTATAAGCATAAAGACGACTAGTCGGATGCAAGCTTTTTTCCTGCGTTTGGAACAAAGGAAAAAATTTATGTTCCTGCGTTTTTTCTGCGAAATTAAACTTATTCCAGTGAAATTCCTGTGTGATTTCTGTGAAATTCCTGCGTTCCAAACAGGTCAATATTAAAATCCATTATCAGTGTATTCCTGCGTTCCAAACACCGCGCCACTATACGGCAGTGGATAACATGGGCGCGTGAAGTGTATTCACACTCGTTTGGACAAAAGACAAGGCAACTCTACTCCTTTGTTTCTCTTAGTCTATAACCTCCGATCCGATCCGTTCACAGAATATATAATTCTAACATAGTACCATATTAAAATATGTTAAACTTCGGGCACGCAAATAAAAAAATGCACATAGAATTATATTATTTCCACTAGTAGAAAAGTGCTCATAGCTAGCGCTCGCAAAATATACCATAGACGGTTTTAGTTATCTCGCGCCTGTGGGATGAAAGAGGCCCGTCTAAAGCCATCAACCGCTAGTGTAAATCCATTATCACAAACGGATACATGGTTTTCTTAAGGCTACCGTCACTGGAAATATACTATAATTTTAAAATTTGATTTTTTCAAGTGACTTCACATGGAGAAACGGCTAATATGAAAGTTGTAGATCTCGAAAAGTTGTAAAACTTTATAGTTGTCAACTTTTTGATTTGAAATCATCTTGTCAACAAAAACTACGTTTGAAATTCAAATTTTTAGAAACGACCTCGAATCGAAAAACTACCAAAATAAAAGTTGTAGATCTCGAAAAGTTATGAAACTTTGTAGTTGAAAACTTTTTTATTTGAATTCGTTTAGGGTCTCAAATAAGCAAATTATACTCGGTTGAATATAATATTTGGGGGAACCAAAACGGAATATGAACGTATATGAGTGTGTAGTGTAGTAGTAGAGAAGGCTCTGTGCGAGGGAGAGATCGCGGGTTTAAATCTTGCTGGCCGCGTTAGCTGTGAATTTTACGTGAAAAATACCATGACTTGCAACTTGTGACGAAGACGAACGGGCACTGCCTAGTGGCGCCCTTCCCTGATTAAATAATTTTTTTCCTATTTATTTCTGAGTTTTTTTGGTTTTTTTATATGCATGGTCTCATTTTCCACCAGCCCCCAACATAGGCTGTGCAGAAAAACGTCAGTGGAAATGAGTTTTGAATCGCCTGTATAATATGTATCTGTACAAGTGTTCTTGGATCGAGACGTAGTATTAATGTGCAACAAAATCCCGTTTATTATACGCGTCAGTTGATTTGACCGAGATGGGTAGCTTGTGATCTGGAAAGAGGTCTTCATCAAGGTCATATTGTTGGTAACAGGGCATTGGATGATGCTTGCATAGTCTGGCATCAACTTGGCATGGGCGTTATAATTTGAGATCCAGATTGCATACACTGCACTAATGTTTTCTTTGGCGAAGAGCATACAATAATAATTAAGCAGACATCAGAATCCTTTTCCCATATCCAGTTTTGTAATACATGTCCCTTGATGATTCTACGGTAGTAGTGCCTGTTCCACCTCTCTAGAGCATGTCCTGTCTCAGCTGTACTTTCAATCAAATGGTTTAACGTCGTCGGCTTGCTTTCTTCAACTAAGAAGCGTCGGTGAAATGTGTAGTAGATCCTTATAGAGACTAAGCTGCAGTGTCAATCAAGCATCCCATGAAATTTGTACCAATAGAAAATTATGATGAAACTTTGCAGTTGACAACTTTTTGATTTGAAGTCATCTTGTCTCGCAAAACTGTATTTGAATTTAAAAAGTTTAAAATTTGAATTTTTAAAAATACCTCAGATGGAGAAATTGCCAAATAAAAGTTGTAGATCTCAAGATTTTATCAAACTTTGTAGTTGACAACTTTTTAATTTGAAACTATCTCGTCAACGAAAACTACGTTTTAAATTGTCAAATTTGAATTTTAAATTGTCAAATTTGAAGTTCCAATTTTTATAAACGATCTCGGATGGAAAAACTACCAAAATAAATGTTGTAGATCTCAAAAAGTTAAAAAACTTTGTGGTTGACAACTTTTTGATTTTAATTTGTTTAGGGCCTAAAACAAGCAAATTACACTCGGTTTAGTATAATATATGGGGAACCGAAACGGAGATAAAATGTATCTGAGTGTGTAGTGCAGTGATAGAGGAGTCTTCGCGCGATTGAGAGGTCGTGAGTTCCAATCCTGCCGACTGTAATAAACAAAATTTCACGAAAATACCACGACAAATAAATTTTTTTCCATATTTCTTTGGATTTTTTCGTTTTTTTTTTGTCGAGTGCCATATAAAAGTCACTCTGCAAAGAGCCCTTTATCATTAGTTTCTTTGCCGAGTGTTCTTTGCCACTAGTAGAAAGATGATTTTTCCTAGCGCCTCTATTTTTTTACTGGCCGTTTTAGTTACCACGCACCTGTAGAAATAAAACGGTGGGCCTGAAGTCTAGAACCGCATGTAGAAATGGATTTCTACATGCGGTTTGTTAACACAACCGTATGTAGAAATAATTTTTGCAAACGGTTGTCTTAACAAACCGTCTCTAGAAATCCATTTCTACAGGCGGTTCCTTAAGACAACCGCCTGTAGAAATACAAACTGCCTCTAGAAATCCATTTCTACATGCGGTTTCTTAAGACAACTGCCGGTAGAAATACATGTGTTTTTTAAAATTCGATTTTTCCAAACGATCTTGGATGAGAAAACATTCAAAATAAAAGTTGTTCGTCTCAAAAAGTTATGAAACTTTGTAAATTACAACTTTTTAATTTGAAGTCATCTTGGCAACGAAAAATCCTGCCAACTGTAATAAACAAAATTTCACGAAAATACCACGACAAATAAAAATTTTTCCCTATTTTTTCGGATTTTTTTCGTTTTTTTCTTTGTCGAGTGCTCGATAAAAGTCACTCTGCAAAGAGCCCTTTATCATTAGTTTCTTTGCCGACTGTTCTTTGCCACTAGTAGAAAGACGATTTTTCCTAGCGCCTCTATTTTTACTAGCGGTTTTAGTTACCACGCACCTGTAGAAATAAAACGGTGGGCCTGAAGTCTAGAACCGCCTGTAGAAATGGATTTCTACCCGCGGTTTGTTAAGACAACTGCATGTAGTTTCTACATGCGGTTGTCTTAACAAACCGCCTCTAGAAATCCATTTCTACATGCGGTTCGTTAAGACAACCGACTGTAGAAATACAAACTGCCTCTAGAAATCCATTTCTACAGGCGGTTTCTTAAGACAACCGCCGGTAGAAATATATGTGTTTTTTAAAATTCGATTTTTCCAAACGATCTTGGATGAGAAAACATCCAAAATAAAAGTTGTTCGTCTCGAAAAGTTATGAAACTTTGTAAATTACAACTTTTTAATTTGAAGTCATCTTGGCAACGAAAAATATGTTTAAATGGTCTCAAATTTAAAATTTAAATTTTGTAAACGACCTTGGATGGAGAAATGACAAATACAAAAGTTGTTTGTCTGGAAAAGTTATGCAACTTTGTAGTTGACAACTTTTTGATTTGAAATCGTTGAGGACGTCAAACAAGCAAATTACCTTCGGGTTTGTATAATATTTGGGAAACCGAAAGGGTATATGAACACATATGAGTGTGTGGTGCAGTGGTCGAGGAGGCTCCGCGCGAACCTGAGGTCGTGGGTTCGAATCCCACCGGCCACGTTAGCCGTGAGAAATGTCGCTACTTGCGACTTCGACAGGCGGGCATTGGGCGATAGGGTCCTCTTACGAACTGCCTGTGTAGTATAGTTCTGTACTAGTGTGCCGAGTGTATTTAAGGCTTTACCGAGTGTCTCAAACACTCGGCAAAGAAGTGATCTGCTGTAGTGAATGTTTCATTAATAAACTTAATGTAAAACATCATTTCTTGTAGTGCTTGTTGCATGAGTTATTTCTTAAGAAAAAGGCCTACATACTACGAGGCGAGGCTTGTGCTTGCTGACTCTCTAAGTTGCTCTAACTAAAGTGGTCGTGTCATGCGTAACCTATTTTTCAAGGCAAGGTTGGTCTGGAGTCTTGGGGTCAGCAATTAATGGACATAAGATGAGCGAGTGTGCCGCTATATGGTAGCAGCATGCAGCGTGTAGCCATTATACGAGCTCGATCGGTCTTCTCTTCGAGATGAAGATGAACACCACGAGGCATTTCTTGGCTTTCTTGTTCGGAGTAGCTGCCTCCGCGGCCTGCTTCGGCCTGCTCCTGCTGCATGTTCCGTGCCCCCGCAGCCTCTTGCCCGCAGAGCAAGATCTAATCTTGGGCAAGAGTACACACGCTGATCCCAGCACCAAAAAACTTGGCATGGTATGTGCACATTTGTCTCCAGAAATTATTCGTATCCTTTGTGTTACCTTGTGTTATTTATTTTCTCCTATTAAATTAAACAGGCCCCTACTCCAGCTCCAGGTGACGAGAAGCTCCTGGAGCTGCTGAGGCGAGCGTCCATGGACGACCTTGACAAGACCGTCGTACTAACCTTCGCGAGCCAAGCATGGACGGCTCCAGGGTCGCTCCAGGACCTCCTCCTCGAGAGCTTCCGCCAGGGCGTGGGCACGGAGGCCCTGCTGAAGAACCTGGTCATCGTCGCGGACGGCCCCAAGGCGTACCAGCAGTGTCAGCGCGTGCACCCGCTGTGCTACCACCTGCAACTGGAACCCGGCGGCGTCGACTACGCGGCACAGCAGTCGTACATGGCCAAGGGCTACCTCGAGATTGTGTGGCGCAAGTTCTTGGCTCAGAACCGGGTCCTAAAGCTCGGCTACAGCTTCGTCTTCACCGACATGGACATCATCTGGCTGCGGAACCCGCTGCTGCGCATCCCCATCGGCGTCGACCTCGCTATGTCATGCGACAGGTATTACGGCAACCCCTACGACCTCGACAAGTGGGCCAACTCTGGGTTCATGTACATCAAGGCGAGCCCCAGAATGGAGGCGTTCTACGACAGCTGGTACGCGGCGCGGCTGTCCTATCCGCGCCAGCACGAGCAGTTAGTGTTCCAGAAGGTGAAGGACACGCTGCCGGCGAAGCACGGCATACGGGTGCAGTTCGTCGAGACGGCGTACCTCACCGGCTTCTGCCAGCTCAGAAAGGATTTTAACAAGGTGTGCACGGTGCATGCGAACTGCCTCGTGGGGCTCAAATCCAAGCAGGAGAAGCTCACGGAAGTCTTCAACGAGTGGAAGGAGTTCAAGAAGAAGGCCGGTTTGCTAAGCAGCAACACTACCACGGCCTTAACTCACTGAACAGTTAACACCTTCGGTGGCGGATTCACGAAAAAAATATAGTAGTTTAAAGCAATTCTCGTTAATTTAAACATAGATCAATAATTCAAAATACAGCATGAGAGCTTAAGATGTAACTTTTCAATACCAGACTTCACAAGCCATCAATAATTCACAAGCCTGCTCCTCGCTCCGCTGCCGCCACCCGCGCCTAGGGCTCCTCTCCTACATCCTATCCGATATATTTTTACCGGAGGCAAGAAGAAGAGAGGACCCATCTTTTTTCCATAGTTTTTTATAGTGTCTTACGTATTGAAGTTTTAGTGAAATCAGATTATTTTCGGTTGGGATTATATGTCCTGCAATAAGCTCAATGGTTTACCACGACGACATCCGCAAGCAACCAATTTGTGGCCTTTACGGGAGAGATGCTTCTAGGAGCCTTTGATGACGATAGGGACTCCGAGTCATCGATCCCATCGTCGATAGCGTTGGCTCTTGCGATATGTCTAATGTTTTGGGATTTGTCGTTAGATTCAACGTAAGGATTGAATTTTGGCTCCAGCGTTCAAGGGAAGCCAATATATATAGAAGAAAACGATGAAGAATCTGGATAGAATGCTATGTATTTTTTGTTTCAGTTTTTTCATGTTTAACTTGGGGATGTATTGTGCCAAGATTTAATAAAAGTCCCCCTTCTCTTTGAAAAAAAATAGTTCTTGTGTGACGTCACTTATTCTTCGTACGAGCAATGTAAACTATATATGGACAAAGTATCCTATAGTAGAATAAATATTAGGTTTTGTTATATTTATATCTATTGAATTATAGTCCTTTCATTTTTTATTGAGGATTTGTGCATCTTCTCTGGCATATCCTCCAGCTAACAGGTCCAAAACAGCGCATATAGAACCCATGAGCACGTTATTTTCAAAATCAGCGCCCACCTTTTTTATTCCATGTCTTCAACGACTCTTCAACTTATTTTCCCCCATCTCACCTTCTCAATGCACAGTCGCATAGTCTAAAGTTGAGCATTCGGGCCGCCCGGCCGGCACGGCACGGGCACGGGCACAGGCACGGCCCCACCGAACCGGGCCAGAAAAGGCAGGACGGGCCGCCGTGCTGTGCCTCCCCATACCACCGTGCTTTGTTGATGGTTAAGACACGGCACGCGGGCCTTTTTTCGGGCCGTGCTCGCTCGAAGACCTCAACACCCAAAACAACATCGGGCCAACATGTAGCCCACATAGTTAAAAAAACTCCTCCCACAGCTTGTCTAAGTTCAAATAGAAAAGATCTCAGATTTTCAATTTTAAGAGATCAATAATTTAAACACAATCAATGCACAAACACAATTCACTGGTCAATACAAGTAACCTAGTAAACAAACAGTAGTGATCAGTAAAGTCCAAGTGGTAGCAGGACTAGGTGACAAGCTACCCCAGACGTCAACAAATGAAATCGACTGCTAGAGGAGAACAAGCGGTAAGAGACAGGGCGGGAGGAAAGAAGATGGTGAGAAAGGGCGAAGAAGAGAGGAGATGTGGAGGATCTGGCGGTGTAGGGGTCGCCGGAGACGAGGAAGACAACGACAGTCGGGACTTGAGAGAAAGAGCTCCTACCAGATCCGATGGTGAAGAAGTAACCGGAGACGAGCCGGACGATGACAGTGGCAGGTGGATGGCGGCAGCGGCGAGAGGTGATGCGAGACGAGAGCGAGAAGCAGAGGCGAGAGCGCCGCTGCGGTTGCGGGGCGGGGAGGGGAATGGGATAAGGTTAGGGTGGGGGGCACCGCGGCTTATATACGCCCCCCTACCGGGCTGAGCCGGGCCGCCCGGTGGGCCTAGGTGGTAGCCCAGGCCCAGTCTGCTATTGGCTTCGAGCCTGCACGGGCACGGTATGGACCGGGCTGGGTCATGTTTGGACCGGGCCAAATTTTCAAGCTCCAAAGTGTGCCATCGGGCCTCGGCTTTATGCTAATTTTTAATTGAGGTACTCGTCGCCGCTTCCCTTGCGCCGTGTCAGATGGTGTTTGTGGGGGGTAATACTCGCTGCCTGTTCTAGAGCCACAATAGGTGTTGGGGTGGGGTGTTGTCGTCGCCACTGCTATTGCCCTGTAGCGCCACGGGCTATGTGGGGGGCACAGTCATCGCAGCTAGTTTCCCTGTTCTGGCAGGTGCAGAGGAATTGTTGTTCTTGCTGATTGAATTAGTTGTCGCTTGTTGTTCTTGTGGATGCTCTATAGGGACCATAACGCCTATGATGGGATGCGTGCATTAGGCAATTTTGAAGGACCGGAAATGGCGATCAAAGGAGGACTGAATTTGAGCTTCAAATTTCTTCTTAGAAATAGATAGTCTTTATCCCAAAATCAATCCCCAAAAACAAAGCCAGCACACGTGATGTCTACGAACCAGAAGATTGGATGGATGCTCTCTAGGAACGTAGCAGGACACCATAAAAACTCCCACACCCTAGTTCACATGAGCCAACTAGAGACTAGATGAACTTTGGGCTACCTCAACCTTCCCCGAGCAACGCAAGGGGGGTTCAGGAAATTATCCAAGGTAGGAAGCCCAATTTTTGTAGGGCACGAAAGTTGGGAAACCAACGCAAAAGACAAATCTCAAAACGGAAGCCAAACGAAGAAACAATTTACGGAAATGCGCTCAGTCCAGTTGCATCGGATGTTGTCACAGAAACCAATGCGTCTGATGCCACTTGATCTGACGCGTCTGATGCAGAAGGTGCCTCTCAGGAACTTTACTGCATAGCCATTGGACGCCGCGCGTCCGATGCAACGTTCGATGTGGTGTCGGACTCACTAAGTGTCCGATGCCACTCGACCAGGTGCGTCTGATGTACTCAGAGAGGTTCTGGAACTCTCAGGAGGACCATCAGACTCTGCTAAAGGAGTGTTCGATGCCTTTGCCCTGGCACGTCCGATACCAAGCACAGATCTGGATAGTGCTGGCAAAAGCGTCAGACGCATCCGATGCCACTGACACAACACTATTCTTTCACAGAATCAACCCAATCTACTTCAAATCTCAAGCGCTTGGGCTCAAACTTTGCACAAGGGACCACAAGCATGTCTCTACTTGACCTTCACTTCGCCATCGACCATTGCCTTGGAGCTCCACATCTACACAACAACACAGCCAAGAGACATGTTGCACACACACTCCAACCCGTGAGCCTATTGATCAATCACTCATCATAAGGATGAAGCACAAGGGCACATATCAACCTTGCATTTGCAATCCCCCTTGATGAGTGCATTGTCAACGCAACACACAAACACTAAAAGAAAAGACAAAAGAAAATAAAAATAAGCATGCTCATTCAAATGCCTGAAAACCAAAGAAAAGATAAAGAAAGGGAAATTTGAAATAATCAAAGTTTGGTCCCCAAATATATGAGCAAAGACTCGACACAACCAAGCAAAAGATCAGAGCAAAACTCCACTCGAAGAGAAAACTCGATCAAAAGAGCAAAAACTTACTTCCCAAAGACATGGGCAATGGCTCAACGCAACTAAGTCAAAACGAGCTAGTCTTCAAGAAGAGGCAGAAAAGGCTCAACACCACTAGCTCAAAGCTCAAAGCACCAAAAACTGCTAGTCCCCCAAGAAAGAGGCAAATGGATCAACATGAATAGCAAAGCAGCAGAAAGGTGCAAAACTCCTCCCTGAAAGCAAGGCTAGACACAAAGGCTAAGTAAGCCCTCTAGACACCAATTGTACACCAAAAAAAAGCTAAGCGCTCCCCTTGAAACTGTGCATGCTCAAACTCTCCCCAAAGTGCATGACTCTCTCCCCTTGTGCCAACATTTATTCTCCTTATTGCAAGAGGAGGTGTTATTTTTCTCCCCCTTGCACAACAAGGTGTTTGTGAATCTTTCCCTCTTGTTGGCACATGCATGAATCAAGATATCAACCAAATGTACATGGGCGCCACAAAAGCACTAAGGAGTGAGCAGCGGGGGTCACTAGCTAAACTGCATTGAAAGCACAATGCGAAAGCTTCAAGTATATATTATTCATAGTGAAAAGATGCTCTAGTGGGTGTAGTCCAATGAGTGTAGCAATAAATACAAGTGCTAGCAAAGGCTCAAACTGATCAAGTAAATAAGAAATATGGCAGTTAAGCATGTTGAGCAGTTTTAAGCCATTGCAAAAGGTGTTCACCACTAAAATAGCACTAAGCATGAATAGACAAGAAATCAAAGAAGTGCTAACACAAGTATGAAAGGTGAACTATCCCTAGCAAAGTTCAATCATCATGACAAAGATGAAGCAAAGACTTGAGTCATCATCAAAATTTTATTAGAGTTTGCATATTTTAACACAAGTTCAATATAAAGCATGTGATTGCGAGAGGTTGAAAGCATTGACATTGCCTTACTTTCCAATAGGGCTAACACTACTACACAAAGCTTAACCGCAGCGGGCGTTTTGGCTTTACCGCAGCAGGCAACAGCGTCCGCTGCGGTGCTAAGGCCACGGTTAATCGTGGCCATTACCGCAGCGGGCGCTGTTGCCCACTGTGGTAAAAGCCTTAACCGCAGCGGGCAACATAAACAGCCCGCTGCGGTTAATAGCATTTACCGCAGCGGGCAACCTAAAGCGCCCGCTGCGGTAAATTATTAACCGCAGCGGTCGATTTAGGTTGCCCGCTGCGGTAACTGCTATTAACAGCAGTGGGCAACTTATGTTGCCCGCCACGGTTATTAATTTTGGATTAAAAAAATAAATAATACAGCCAGCAGAAACAGCAGGATATGAATTCAAATCAAATGCAGTTTTCAAATAATTCCAGAATTCCAGATTTCTAACAGAATTCCAGATTTCTAACAGAGATATATATATGCACATATAAACCATCTGGACATAACATACAAAGTCACTTAGTTGTTTGTTGTCATCATATACACATTGACTTAGTTGATTTCAAATTCAAATTACAATTCATAGTTCAACTTGATGAGCGTAATCTGTCGGACGAAGCATTGTGTTCCATTTGCGGAGCTTCTCATATTGGGGTAGCAACGCCAGCTCGGATTTGTTGTCGAAGAACGTTTCTACTTCGAGAATGCATTTCTCCATTCCAAACTTGCATATGTCCGCCTTGACTTGTTTAAAGCACATCCTGCGGCTCTGCTGCTCTCCCCAATACTTGACACCTTCCTTGAGCTTCTTCCAGCTATTGGTGTACTCCTTGCTTTCCCATAGAAACCCGCATGTGTACAAGCCACATGTCTTCAATCCTAGTGACTGTTTGGCGCATTGCACGATTGATACACAAGCATTAGAACCCATATATATGTATGAAACATGAATTGAACCTTTGAAATACTTACCGGGAAATCTCGTCGGATTTTGAGGTGGTACCTATGCTTGTCCTTGAACTTTTGAGTTCTTCGGTCCCAGAATCCAGGCACCTTTTGGTATTCCTTATAAGTGTTGTACGAAATATAATAGTTTTAGCCACCATTTAAAAACGTATGGTAACCGTAACTGATGAAAAAGATGGATGACTTACTTTTTCAGACAATCTTCGAATGCCTTGTACCCTTGCTTGTTTGGTACACTCAAGGAGTCAAACACATAGGCCCTGCCATCTTTAGGGTATATTATAAAAGCGACCCAGTGGCCACCCAAGAGGCCCTGACTGCACCATTGCAACAAAATAGAGTTTATGACGGAGAGAAGGCATGATATGCTAGCGACTTAGGTGTACGTATATGTATTTGACTTACTCAAAGTGATAGGCAGCCATTATACGCTCTGGCCCATCCGGCTTGATCTTCTTCTTGCATTCTAGTATGTAATTTTTCAACTTAGTCTTCTCGGCTTTCATATTTTCTTCATATTTCTTCTCTCGCTGTCGAACTGTCATCTCCGGATCAGTGATCTCGAAACCCTTGATGACTCTTTTAGCAATATGTGCAGGAGAGAGGTAGAGTACAGGACGTGTCTTTTTATTATTTACAGTGACCGTCATGCTGCACGGACAAGTCATCGTGACATAATAAGTATAGAACTATGGAAAATACGAATGTAGTGATCTGTGGAAGTTGCATTCATCGCTTATAGTGTGAATAGGGTGATTTGAATGATGTTCAGGTCTTCTTCCCGCATCAGGTTGTACATGTCGCTAAAGTTGACGGGTAGGTGCATTTCATTACCAGCGGGCAAGTGGAAGTACTCCGTGGGAATCTTGATGTTAAAACTTGAAATCCCGGCTTTTGCAGCTTCCATGTACCATAGATGGAACCTCCTTGTATCCCACTTTTCCTCGTCGATGAGCTGGGCCTTGGGAATCATGAACTTCCCGCACACATAGTGGCCAGGGCAGTCTTCGACCTCATCAAATAGTTGACGGGTAGTTTTAGGCCTGGCAAACGATGGATAGGGATGTTAGTAGCAGATATACTATGGACGTGGTATTATGCTCAATGTTACCATACCTTTCGAACGTGAGCGTGTAGGGGAGCTTGTCGGTGGACATTCTTGGATTCTTGTTGGGCGGGGGAGGACATTTATCGACGAAATATAGTCAATAGCCCACCTAGGGGTATGCCCAAGGTGGTAGATTAGAGGGGAAGGTGCGTAAAACGACGACCCAGACGTTGACGCAAGGCAAAAGTAGATGAACACAGAGGTTTATCCAGGTTCGGGCCGCTAGGTTAGCGTAATACCCTACGTCCTGCGTCGAGTTGTATTGACTGGATGTGGCTTGTGGCTTATGACCTGTGACCTAGGACCTGTCTTCTATCTCACCTGTCCTCTCGGAGGACCCCTGCCCCTCCTTATATATTCCGAAGGGACAAGGTTACATGGTAAGTATCCGAGTTGGTACTATATCTAGATTACAACTATCGTGCGGTGCATGTCGTGCGCCACACGTCTTCATCCTATTGGCCGGACGACCGCCGTGGTGAGGCCCATGTACCATCATGTGGTACCCTGGGGTCTATATCCCCACAGCGAGTCCCCGAGCCTGACAGCATGTGACTTGGTCACGTGGTGCTAGGGTCTTGAAAATAATCAGACTTATATACATGCGCGGACGAGCGCCATGTATACACGGTAGTCCCCAAGGCTGCTAGAAGATGAAGAATAAATCTTGTAGTAGACTTATAAAAAAGGTAAAACCACTATGACGAGAGCAGCATGTCGTCCGAGCAGGTTGCCGAACGACGAGTCCGAGCACCGAGCAGTCCCCAGGTTAGCTGGTGAGCCCTCGGTGTAGCCGTCAATGAACGTCGAGGAGTCAGACAAGCTGGTCAGCGATGAAGTCTGAACGCCAAACAGTGAGCACCGAACGAAGCGACTAGGTGGTCGACGAACCCGAGCACCGAGGAGTCCCTAGCTCAGCTAGTGAGCTCTCGGTGTAGCTGTCGATGAGCGTCGAAGAGTACGGCTAGCTGGTCGGCGATGAAGTCCGAGCACCAGGTGATGAGCACCGAGAGACCCGACCAGGTGGTCGACAAACCCGAGCACCGAGGAGTCCCCAGCTCAGCTGGTGATCTCTCGATGTAGTCATCGATGGGCGTCGAAGAGTATGGCTAGCTGGTCGGCGACGAAGTCCGAGCGCCAGGTGATGAGCACCGAGCGACCCGACCAGGTGGTCGACGAACCCGAGCACCGAGGAGTCCCCAGCTCAGCTGGTGATCTCTCGATGTAGTCGTCGATGGGCGTCGAAGAGTATGGCTAGCTGGTCGGCGACGAAGTCCGAGCGCCAGGCGGTCCCAAGCAATGATCTTCTCGTCCATCATAACTGGTCCAATCCCCGAGCGTAAAGAATTAGCTCGCAGACCGAACATGGTTCCTGCAAAATAAACATAACGAATGGTAGTACATGATGTACAAATAAAATATGGAGAAAACAATAGCGGTAAAGAAACAGCATATGCCGCTCAGCTGTCAGTTAGCTGGTATGGACGCTCAGCATTAAATAAAATTCCCCCGAGCAGTTTGTTTCTAACTGAGTCGCCAGCCCCGGCTAGCCGATAACTCCGGAGCGCGAGGCACGGAGCCCAGGCACGCGTAAGAGGACCAGCGTCACCGAGGAGCCGCTGCCGACCACCCGTAACGCAGAGCGCGGAGCTGCATTCACGTGTAGGGAGGAGTCGGAGACAGGGCCGTCTTTGGAAAGCACGAGTGTAAACGTGGCTGCTCGGGAAAACACATATGTCATCCTCAGGATGGTATATGGTGAAAAAATAATGAAGAGCCGCTGTGAAGAATAATGTGACCACGGAAGCACACGATGATATCTAGAGATATATGACGATCGAAGGAATATTTGATTAATGTGAAAAATAATACTTAGCTTGATTGTCGTCCGAACGGAGCAGAAGACGAGAGGCGTCGAGGACGACGATGAGTCGACAACGAGCGGTCGGCGAGGATGGTGGTGAGACGATGATGATGACGTGATGGCTCGTCGGCTCGTTGGTGGCTCGTCGGTGGCTCGAAGTCGGCTCGTCGGTGGCTCGATGATGGCTCGCTTTTGGCTCGTTGGCTCGTCGATGACGTGATGGCTCGTTTTTGGCTCGTAGGCTCGCGGACGGCTCGTTGATGGCTCGACGATGGCTCGTCTTTTGCTCGACGACGACGTGATGGCTCACTTCTGGCTCGTAGATGATTAGAGCGAGCGTAGGGCACAGGTCGTCGAGCAGCTTCTCGTAATCCTCGTCATAGTCTATTAGCCGAGCCAACGATATCTTCTTGTCGATGGTGATGGAGTTATCTAGCCCTCGATCTTTCCTCCCGGTCGTAGTCATCATAGCGCTGATTATTACGGCGATCATCATTGCGACACGGTTGGAGGTCGGAGCGAGAGGTACGGGCGACGTTGTGCTCAGGAGATCGATCTCTGATCGAATCTACGAGAGAGAGAGTGTCGGTGATTCCTGCCGTGACCCGATCGATGGATTCGATTAGATCGGAGTTGTCGGTGCGCCTCCCTTGGTAGCAGGGAAGCGTGGTCGGAGCGCTGGGGAAGATGACCTCGAAGAGATGTCGAGGCTGGTCTTGCCGACGCTGAAGTGGTGGAAGCAGATCTCTTCGACACAGGGAAAGCCTGCACCGCCTCCACACCCCTAGCGGCGCCGTCGACGTCGGTGGTCGAGGAGAACGACCTGACGACGAGCGTGAAGCCTCCGGTATGGTCGTGGAAACGAGGAAGGAAACCATCTAAGTCATCATGGCGTCTGTACGCACATGCCCCACAGTGGGCGCCGCTGTCGACGAAATATAGTCGATAGCCCACCTAGGGGTATGCCCAAGGTGGTAGATTAGAGGGGAAGGTGCGTAAAACGACGACCCAGACATTGACGCAAGGCAAAAGTACATGAACACAGAGGTTTATCCAGGTTTGGGCCGCTAGGTTAGCGTAATACCCTACGTCCTGCGTCGAGTTGTATTGATTGGATGTGGATTGTGGCTTATGACCTATGACCTAGGACCTATCTTCTATCTCACTTGTTGTCCCGTGTCCTCTCGGAGGACCCCTGCCCCTCCTTATATATTCCGAAGGGACAGAGTTACATGGTAAGTATCCGAGTTGGTACTATATCTAGATTACAACTGTCGTGCGGTGCATGTCGTGAGCCGCACGTCTTCATCCTATGGGCCGGACGACCGCCGTGGTGAGGCCCATGTACCATCATGTGGTACCCTGGGGTCTATATCCCCACAACATTGGCTTGTGGTTGACGGGGGAGGTGTCTTCGTCCCTGTTGCCTCCCCCGTCGTGCCTCCCTGTTGCTCGTTTGTGCTTGGCTGGCTTGTCGTGTTGTCGCCCTTACCGGCCTCTGAGCTTCTTGCCTCATTGACCAGGCCGATCGGCGGACTATTTGGAGGCGGGGGAGACACAGTTCCCATGTCAGTGCCCTTTTCCTTTTCCCCGCCATCACCTTCTACCTTTTCCTTGTCCCCGCCTTCACTACCGCATTCTCCTTTGTCCTTTCCCTTGCCCTTGTCCCCGCCCTTTTCTTCGTCATCATCGCTGTCGTGATCTGGATCTTCCGGAGGACAAGATCCGGCGGCTGATGGTTGTGATGCTGGTGTCGGCGTTGGAGTTGGCGTCCGAGCAATGATCTCGATGTCCTCGCGGTTCCATAGGACTTCCAATCCAAGTGCCTGCCCTAGGTGCCTGGCCGTTTGTAGGTTGGGATGGTCCAATTCAAAATGTTCCTGGTCGAGAACGTGCCATAACGGGCTCACGACCACATAGTCTTCAGGGATGTTGTCTTTGTTGAAGTCGTGAATATGGTGGGGTGCAAGAATGCATCCCTCGGCCACCACCATCTTCTTGGACCTTCCGAACGGGATGAGGAGTTGGACGTGCTGGTTTTCCTTGAAGTCCTCGTTTGAGACCCTTGGGCGATCCTCGTTCATCGACAGTAAGGCTTTCTTTTCCTTTGCTTGAGGATTGGGCAGCCCATGGTGATCAAACATCTTCGACCTCATCGCGACCATCTCCGGGTCGTTGCTCGTGAAGGCTTCCTTTATTGAGCTTTTGATCATTTCAGCCACGCCTTCATTGAAGCCCTTCTTATACAGCCCTTCTTTTTATTACTTTTGAGGTTCACTGTGGTTAGCCCAAACCTGTCGACCGCAACCGCTTTGGGGTTTACCCAGTGGCACCGGAAGACGGTAACGCATATGTCCTTGCCATAGTCAAGTTCCCATATTTCTTCGATCTGGCCATAGTATTGCGTCCTCGTGTTTGTGGCCTCGTCGATGCCCTCATATCGAACACCGCAGTTCTGTGCCGCGCTCTTCTTGTCCTTCTCTTTCGTGTGGAACCTGTACCCCTTCACATCGTACCCTTGCCATGTCGTGATTTGGCTTGACGGGCCTTGCAGAAGCTTCTGCACGATCTCCGTATCTTCATCATCAGGGCATCTTTCTAGGTGTACGTGTTGCTCTTTTAGCCAATCTATGAAACTGTTCCTGTGCTCATTCTGGACCCATGCCTCTGTGCGTTGTCCGTCATTAGCGACGCGGATCTCTTCTATGTGCCTCTCGACATATTTCTCCATGCTCACCAACTGATGAAGGATGTTGTAATGAGCTTGTTCAATCTCCTTGTATGGTATATCTGTGCGAACTTTTCGGCCCGTGCACCCCATGCCCGCGGTTCTGCCCTCATGCTAATGGACAGACAACCCAATCGCCCTCCCATCTTTTATGTACCTCATACACCAGTTCACTGCCTCTTCGGTTGTGTACGCCTCGATCATAGAGCCCTCCGGGTGAGCACGGTTATGAACATATCTGTTGAGGGTGGACATGAACCGCTCGTACGTCCACATCTCGTGTAGGTACACGGGGCCTAGTTGCTCGATCTGATCCACCATGTGCATCATCAGGTGTACCATAATATCAAAATATGATTGGGGAAAGCACATCTCAAGCTGGCAAAGGGTCTCCGCGATGAAGTCCTTAAGGGCAGGGAGGTCAGCCTTACCAATGACCTTCTGCGTGATGCGGTTAAAGAAGTATGATATCCGAGTGACCACCATCTTCACGTACTCTGGAACGATAACCCTTATCACAATTGGAAGGAACACCGTCAGCATGATGTGGCAGTCATGCGCGTTGTAGCCAGTCAATGTGAGGTCTTTCAAGGAGACGAGGCTCTTAATGTTGGAAGAGAAACCGGTCGGCACCTTGATACCCCTAAGAAGGTTGAGCATAGCAGTCTTCTCGCCATGCCTTAGGTTGTAGGCCGCACCTGAAGATCGACTTTACCATTATGAGGTGACCCAAGGTGAAGGTCCTGCCTGATGCCTTGGTTCAGAAGATCCGTCCGTGACTTCAGACCATCCTTCGTCTTTCCCGGGATGTCCAACAGGACACCAATCGTGCTATCAAAGACGTTCTTCTCGAGATGCATACAATCGATGGCATGGGGTGTTTTCAGTGTCTTCCAATATGACAGGTACTCGAAGAAAATTGACCTCTTCTTGAAAGGAACAGAGGGGACCTGCGACCCTTCCTCCGTCGTGTCTCGCTTTTGCTTCCTCGTTTGTTTTGTCCCCTCCTCTGGTGGCTTCTTCTTCTTCCCAAACTCGATCTGATCAATATCCTTCACCATCTCATACACCTTTGGCCCCCAACTAGTCTGCGCCGGTGGTTCACCCTGGGGCTCGCCCTAATCATCGAACAATTGATTCATGACACTTCTTCTATATCTGTGCCTTTTCGGAAGGAACCGCCTGTGCCTCATGTAGACCATCTTGTTCGATCCCTTGAGGTAAGTGTAGCATGTCTCGTCGATGCACATTACGCAGCCGGTCTTCCCTTTGATCTGCCCCAACAGTGAGAAGAGGCCGAGGTAGTCGGTGATGGTGACAAAGATGATGGCTTTTAGGGTGAACTTCTCCTTGAGGGACGCATCCACCATCTCGACCCCAACATCAAATAGCTCCTTCATTTCCTCCATTACCGGCTCGAGGAAAACATCGATATTGTTGCCGGGCTGCTTCGGTCCCGAGATAAGCATGGTCAACAGAAGATACCTGCGCCTCTGACACAGATGGGGAGGTAGGTTGTAGATGGTCAATACGACCAGCCAGGTGCTGTGGGAGCTGCTCAGCTCGCCGAACGGATTCATCCCATCGGTGCTCAGCGCGAACCGAACGTTCCTGAGATCTTTGCCAAATTGCGGGTAGGCCTTGTTGAAATCTTTCTGTTGACGGTCCTTAAACACCTGTTTTACCATCAACATTTGACCCTAAAGTCCACCAAAAAGGCATGAAATGTAGTCAAATAGGTTTCAAACTAACCAAATTCCACATGTCCATAGAATTCTATTTGAATGCAGGATTTGAACCAAATTTGGATATATGAACCCACCAGAGGCCAAGCCCACTCAGCAGGGCCCAAATGGGCCTAAGGGGGGTGGCGCCTGCCACCCCTAGGTGGCGCCCGCCACCCCTAAGTGGCGCCCGCCACTTGGCTTGGCCCAAGTGTCACCCCCTGCCACGTCACCGATCCGTGGGACCTCCCCAAGGCCAAATCCTGGCCCTTGGTCACTAGGTCAGTGGCATCGGACGGCTCAGGGAGGAGTAGCGTGGATCAAGGCTGAATGTCGGTTGCTAGGACATGCAACCGACCTCCAAACCGCCTTGGACAACCACCTGGATGCCGTTGAAGCAGAGGCGGTTCATCCAACGGCCAGGGAGCTGGCGGCCGCCAGTAGGGGGTGGCGCCCGCCACCTGACCTAACCCTAGGTCGGTTGGCTGCCCACTATAAGAACCCCCCTCACGCATTTGGGCTATAAATACCCCCCTGGAGGCACCTCTTCATTCGTACCAGTACCGACACCATCACACACCAAGTACCATCCCAAGCAAAGCAAGAGAAGCAAGTGAGAGTTAGGTTAGAAGCTTAGAGAGCTTAGGCAAGTAGGTAGCTACTAGAGCAAGGCATCTTCGCCCTCGCGGTAGCGCTGCTCAAGGCTTAGCTCAAGAGTAGAGGCGTGCGAGTGATCAGTTCTGGAGCTGGGAAGAGTCTTCCTTCATCTCCAGTTCAGGTTTTGCTCTTATTACTCAAGCATTTACTATATTCTAGTTCATCATTTCAAGTATTACTTTATTCTACTTATCAGTATTGAGTGGTATACTTGATTGATTGCGTGAGTGCCTCGCTATCCTACAGATCAATTCACTTAGCCATAGTAGTTAATCTCTAGTGAGCTTAGTGTTTGATCTTTGCCAATAGGTTGCTTAGTTAGTTTAGTGTTTATCTTATTAAGTCAAGTGTTTGCTCTGACGTCCGCATGGGTGTCTCTATTCAAAGCTAGGGTAGAGATAGTTAGAATATAGTTAAGCGTGGTGCTTAGTTATAGACTTACCTTCAGATACGGCTGGACCCCTGGATAGCTGTGGTAGCAAGCAGGTGGTGACAGCCCTGTGTGCCTTGAATTCCACCACGTAGTTGGCCCAGTTTAACAGTAAGGCTCGTTGTGCTAGCGTTCAACCTAAGTAAGTGGTAAAGGCTAGTACGCCTCGATACTTGACAAGATAGGAATAAAACTTTACTCAACCTAGTTGCTTTATTGTCTTTTGCCTGCCTTGCTTCGTAACTATCTCGCTTCGTAGTTATCTTGCTTTGTAGTTATCTAGGAATAGTTATTAGTAGTTAGTTAGTTATCCTTAGTTACCCTCTATCTACCTATCCATTCCACCTTACCTTAGCCATCCAGTTCATCCTTACCTAGCCATCCATATATTCTTTCTAGCCTCTCTTCTCCCCTTTTTCCCTTTTCTCTTTTCTTCGACTCTCATCCCCTCCTTGACTCAACTCATACACCACCCTAGCCTTCCCTTGGGATCAAATAAATCGACACCTGGTACTCCCAGGAGAAGTGCTACTACGATAGTTCTGTGCGCTTGCAGAATCTCCTCCTGGTAGATTGCATTCTCGCTAGCTAGCTCCTACTAGTGTCGGGACTGACAACCCCGCTTGGCATTAGTAGATAGCTACTTTAGTTACCCTATCCTAGGTGTAGCTAAGAACTACCAACATGCATTTCTGGCGCCGTTGCCGGGGAAGGCAATCAGTGTATCGGTTGAGTCCGTGTCGAATTTATCTTTGCTCAAGCTCCCGCTTAGCGAATCCCATCTTACCCCATTCTTTCTTTCTTTAGTTCTTCTTATCTTTTTCCTTCATCTTCTTCAACTTCTTTCTTTCTTATCTCGTTCTATCTTCACGATGGCCAACAAGACCATTCGTGAGTTTTCTGCTCCTTCTGCCGCTAATGTAGCGATAGGACCAGACAAGATCGATGCCAACCTCAATTTTGAGTTGAAACCAGCTCTGATCACGATGGTCCAAGCTAGCCCGTTATGTGGCAAGGCTCATGAGGATGCCAATGCTCACCTCCAACAATTCTTGGAGATTTGCGACACCTTCACCATTAAGGGGATAACCCAAGAAGCCATCCGTCTTCGTCTCTTTCCTTTCTCTTTGCTAGGAAAAGCGAAGCAATGGTTCTATACCGATCGCAACGCTGTAGACACATGGGACAAGTGTTCCAATGCTTTTCTCGCTAAATTCTTTCCGATGGGCAAGACGAACGCTCTTCGCAACAAAATCTCCAGCTTTACGCAACAGGCCGAGGAATCTATTCCCGAAGCTTGGGAGAGGTTGCAAGAGTACGTCGCTGCTTGTCCGCACCATGGTATGGAGGACTGGTTATTGATCCAGAACTTCTACCATGGCCTAACCCCACTCTCTAGAAGCCATTTGGATGCCGCCTCCGGCGGTGCATTCTTTTCTCTGAATGTTGCAGATGCTAAGGCTCTCATAGAGAAGATGGTGTCGAACCAAGGATGGAATGACGAGAGACTGCAGCCCCGTAAGGGAGGTATGCATTCCCTTAAGGAGGCCGACATGATCGTGGCCAAGATGGACCTGCTGGCAAAGAAGCTGGACAGCTGTGAGAAGATGAACCAACAGGAGAGTGTCCAATCTCTGAAATCCTACATGACTTGTGAAGTCTGTGGAGAAACCGGACATTCTGGGAGCCACTGCCCCGAGCTACATGAAGATTTGAACTTCATCAACAACAGTAACGGTTTCCGTCAACAGAATCAAGGATGGAATCAGTACTCCAATCCTCAAGGTAACAATTCATTCGCTCGCTCTAATTTTCATAATTCTGATGATTTCTCGTTCTTAAAGAATTTAGTTTACTCACAAGGTAGAACTACTGAATTTTTGAATAAGAAATTAATGTCGAATGATAAAGCCCTTGAGAATATAAATGCTAAATTGGAAGATTTCTCATCTGCTCTGAAAAATCAACTTAGCTTTAATAAGATGTTAGAAACCCAATTAGCTCAAATTGCTGCTATCATACCATCTTTTGAATCCGGCAAAATTCCTGCTAAACATGACATGGAAACTGCTAATATGGTTGAAATAAAATATTTTAACTATTATGAAGATCAAACCATGACTGTTAAAAAGGGTGATCCTGGTAGTCCCATAATTAGATGCTCAATCTTTGGTGAAGTCTTTAAAAATGCCATGTGTGATTTAGGATCGAGTGTGAACATTTTATCTAAAGATCTCTATGAAAACTCGTTCTTTCCACACATGTCATCCACATCTGCCTATGTTGTGCTAGCTGATCAATCCACTTGCTATGTAGAAGGAATAGTTAGTGATTTACCTGTTCATATTAGAGGCTCCTATGTTCCTGCTGATTTCATAATACTAGATATGGGAAATAGGAAGGATGTGCCTCTAATCTTAGGTAGACCCTTCTTGAATACTGTTAATGCTTGCATATATGTGGGAAGTGGTAAAATTCAAATGACATTAGGAGGGAGAAAGGAAATATTCTCTTTTTCCCGTGGTCCCGCATATGCCGCTAACATGCAGGAAGCAAAACCCGTTCGTACCAAGAAGAGGCGCCCAAGAACAGGGTGGAGCAGAAAGAAAGAACCACCTCCTCCTGAGTTGTGTAATTCACATAACAAAGGAGAGGTGCCAAAAGAAGAAGAACCAGATGGAGTACTAAGAGAAGAAGTGCCCAAGGAAGAAGATCCACCCGATAAGGATGAAACTCCATGGACCTAAGGTATGGTTTTACTTTTAATTTTTCCCTTCAATTTTCCCTTTTCGAATAAATAACATATGTCATGCATGTAAAAAAAAATCAGTTATCATTAGTTATATGCATAGGTATATGTTAACTTAGTTAGAACAATAAAAATATCAAAATAGGATAGTTTCCCTTTTCACAACATTAGATAGTTTCCCTTTTAATAAAATGAGAACAAGAGCTCCGACTGAGACGAAGAAGATCTTTTCACCAAGCAAGAAGCCAACTTGGGGGAGACTCCCGCTCCGATAAGGTATGTCTCAAGCCTACACTTTACATTCAGTTCTTAAATTCTATATATTTTGAATGTCACATGCTTGCCTAAATAACCACTCCATGAATAAAATTGATAAAATCTGCTTAAACAAGTTGAAACCTGAATACGATTTGAAATATGTCATGCAAATGCTATTGTTATGGTTTGAATAACTGGTCTTATCTAAGTTGTAGCTTTTGTGGGTTGCACATGCTTTAACTGAAATCATGCTTAGTGAATAAAGTTAGTAAGAAATGGAGTAATTCTTTAAACTTGTTAAGGTGAAAATAGGACCTAATCTGGAGGATTTCTCTTAAAAATTATGAAAACCTTGCTAAAAGTTCCTCCTAGATTTTATCCCATCCCACCACCAGCCAAATATTTGTTAGTCATTAGTCAAAACCACAAAGAGCTTTGTTTGAGTTGAGCTTTGTTAGACCTCATAGATCTTAGTAGAGAAGCTTATCATATCTTTTGAATCAAGATTCACGTACACCCACCATAATTTGCCTACTTTCCACTTTGGAAGTTTGCAACCACCAAATAAATTGCTTATTCTCTACACCGGAGATATGCAATACCCTGCCAAACATCCCATTGCTAGCCTTATGCTATTCCTACACTGGGAATAAGCATTTCTCTCCCTTTCCCTTTTCATTTCAAAAATCCTTTCCTTTAGATGTCTGGGGAAATCTAGAGCTAAAAGAGAGAGAGAGAAAAATGAGCAAAGTAGCTCAAGAAAGGACTATGTCCTGTGAAAAAAAAAGTGAGAAAAGTAGCTCAAGAGAGGACTATGTCCTAAGAAAATGTGAGGACACATCTTTTGTCTACTCACTATGTATCCAAAAAAAAGAGAATTATCATTAGCTCTAGACCCCAGAAATTAACTAGGAAGGATTATGAAATACCTCTCTATACATTTCCACATAAACCACACATGCACTTCTTGATCAATTTTTATGATTTGCTGCTCCTTATGATCCGAGTGTCTAGCTTAGCAATAAACATCAGGCAATTTGCTCATGGTTCTTAGCCTACCTATAACTCCACATATCATTCTTTAGAAATAGGAGAGGCTACATTTTGGCCTAAGTGAGGATTTAAACACCATTGAGTGATTGAGTGAATCTTGGAGGACTTAAGCAAGTTGTTATCTTTTGAAAACCTTGAAAAACCTCAAGACAGAATCCTAGTCAAACCTAAGCAAGATAAAAGTTTCCTATCTACTACTTTATTTCACTCTTGCATGTTTGAAGTGAAAAGCTATAAGCTCCACATTGCTATGATTTATGATACATGCTAAGTTATTTCTCACTATACAATATGCACTTGCAGACATCTTAAGTCGCTTTCCATTTCATGCTCAATGCTTAAACCGCATTGTTGCTCGAGGACGAGCAACAGGTTAGCTTGGGGGAGCTTGTTGACGGTCCTTAAACACCTGTTTTACCATCAACATTTGACCCTAAAGTCCACCAAAAATGCATGAAATGTAGTCAAATAGGTTTCAAACTAACCAAATTCCACATGTCCAAAGAATTCTATTTGAATGCAGGATTTGAACCAAATTTGGACATATGAACCCACCAGAGGCCAAGCCCACTCAGCAGGGCCCAAATGGGCCTAAGGGGGGTGGCGCCCGCCACCCCTAGGTGGCGCCTGCCACCTCTAAGTGGCGCCCGCCACTTGGGTTGGCCCAAGTGTCACCCCCTGCCACGTCACCGATCCGTGTGACCTCCCTAAGGCCAAATCCTGGCCCTTGGTCACTAGGTCAGTGGCATCGGACGGCTCAGGGAGGAGTGGCGTGGATCAAGGCTGAATGTCGGTTGCTAGGACATGCAACCGACCTCCAAACCGCCTTGGACAACCACCTGGATGCCGTTGAAGCAGAGGCGGTTCATCCAAGGGCTGGCGGCCGCCATCTGACCTAACCCTAGGTCGGTTGGCTGCCCATTATAAGAACCCCCCTCACTCATTTGGGCTATAAATACACCCTGGAGGCACCTCTTCATTCGTACCAGTACCAACACCATCACACACCAAGTACCATCCCAAGCAAAGCAAGAGAAGCAAGTGAGAGTTAGGTTAGAAGCTTAGAGAGCTTAGGCAAGTAGGTAGCTAGTAGAGCAAGGCATCTTCGCCCTCGCGGTAGCGCTGCTCAAGGCTTAGCTCAAGAGTAGAGGCGTGCGAGTGATCGGTTCTGGAGCTGGGAAGAGTCTTCCTTCATCTCCAGTTTAGGTTTTGCTCTTGTTACTCAAGCATTTACTATATTCTAGTTCATCATTTCAAGTATTACTTTATTCTACTTATCAGTATTGAGTGGTATACATGATTGATTGCTTGAGTGCCTAGCTATCCTACAGATCAATTCACTTAGCCATAGTAGTTAATCTCTAGTGAGCTTAGTGTTTGATCTTTGCCAATAGGTTGCTTAGTTAGTTTAGTGTTTATCTTATTAAGTCAAGTGTTTGCTCTGACGTCCGCAAGGGTGTCTCTATTCAAAGCTAGGGTAGAGATAGTTAGAATATAGTTAAGCGTGGTGCTTAGTTATAGACTTACCTTCAGATACGGCTGGACCCCCGGATAGCTGTGGTAGCAAGCAGGTGGTGACAGCCCTGTGCGCCTTGAATTCCACCACGTAGTTGGCCCAGTTTAACAGTAAGGCTCGTTGTGCTAGCGTTCAACCTAAGTAAGTGGTAAAGGCTAGTACGCCTCGATACTTGACAAGATAGGAATAAAACTTTACTCAACTTAGTTGCTTTATTGTCTTTTGCCTGCCTTGCTTCGTAACTATCTCGCTTCGTAGTTATCTTGCTTTGTAGTTATCTAGGAATAGTTATTAGTAGTTAGTTAGTTATCCTTAGTTACCCTCTATCTACCTATCCATTCCACCTTACCTTAGCCATCCAGTTCATCCTTACCTAGCCATCCATATATTCTTTCTAGCCTCTCTTCTCCCCTTTTTCCCTTTTCTCTTTTCTTCGACTCTCATCCCCTCCTTGACTCAACTCATACACCACCCTAGCCTTCCCTTGGGATCAAATAAATCGACACCTGGTACTCCCAGGCGAAGTGCTACTACGATAGTTCTGTGCGCTTGCAGAATCTCCTCCTGGTAGATTGTATTCTCGCTAGCTAGCTCCTACTAGTGTCGGGACTGACAACCCCGCTTGGCATTAGTAGATAGCTACTTTAGTTACCCTATCCTAGGTGTAGCTAAGAACTACCAACACTTTCCACTACTGGCCATCGGAGGGGTGCCGCAACATGCCATCGTCCTTCAAGCAGTCAACTGATGCATGCCAGGACATGAGCTTCGCGTCCTCTGGGTTCCCAAATAGCGCACGGAGGCGGTCGATCACTGGCATGTACCACACTGACAGTGCAGGACTTCTCCTCAATGTGTAACCCTCTTCTTCCTCGTACTACTGATGAGCCGATATGCGATTGGCTGCAACACTACTCTTCTTGACACCCTTCTTCTTCTTCCTCTGACCACCTCGCAAGGCCTCATCGTCGTCTGCATCCACGCGATAGCCAGCATTTCTCTTGTACCAACTGGCGCCACAGTGCGGACAGCTCGTCAAATTCTCATACTTTGTGCCCCGATAGAGGATGCAGTGGTTAGGGCAGGCATCAAACTTTCTAAGCTTCATCGCCACTGGCCGGATAAGCTTCTTCGCCCGATACGTATTAGCTGGGATCTTGTTACTTGTCGGGAATGTTTTAGCAAGGTAAACTAACAGCTCATCAAAGCTAGTGTCTGACCACCCATGCCGAGCCTTCATCATCAACATGTGGAGGTTGAAACGGAGCACCGTGCTATCCTTCGGACATTCCTCGCCGTCCTTATATAAAGGATCAAGTGACGCCTGCTTCATCTCTCTGAAATTTTCCAGCTACTTCAGGGAGCCATACACGACGTCGTCTTCGTCGATGTGGTTGAGTAAATCCTGAAATAGTTGCACATCTGTAGGGTCCTACACCGTAGCGTCCTCAACATCTCCACCACCATCATCATCTGTCATATCCTCGAGTACATCCTCCACAGCGATGTGGTCACGAGCACTACTGTCACTGAAGGCAGGCGCTACTGTTGCTGATGAGACGTGCGCTCCAGGATCTTGGTTCACCATCGTCGTCGACGCTGAGCTTACTCCAGATGCCGCCCCGACACTCGGATCGAATCTCTCGCCGTGATGAGTCCACACCGTGTAATCATCCATGAAACCAAAACGAATCAAATGAGATTGCACTGTGCCTTCATCTTTGAAGGCGGTCAGATTCTTGCAACGATGACATGGACATATGATTGTCGTCTGGTTCGATCTCTCACGGTCAGCTTTCGCAGCGGCAATAAACTTTCTCACTTCAACGAGATACCGCACATCAAGTACTCTATTGATCTTATACATCCATTCCGACCGGTCCATCGTACCTGCGATCCTTAATTAATTACACACATCATGAATCACAAAACAAAGATGAATTAGAAAAAATAATAATTTATTATATTTATGTTAAATCTAGGGACAGAATTAATAACGATGGCAAATAAAATTAATGCATCCATGATGAACTTAGAGAAACAAAAACCAGTTTTCTCTCTCCTACATGAAACTAGATCTAAAAGGGGGGCTAAAAAGAGAGAAAAAGAGAGGGGAAAGAGGGTGGAGATCATCTAGATACCTCTTGTGGAGTACTTCTCCTCCAAATCAAATAAATAAACCTCAAAAACAAGTTATTTGGGACAAAAATTCGGCAAAACTTCTTCCCCCGTTTTTGGTCTAGAGGAAGAAGATGATCGCGTTCTTTTCTGCTGGCGGCGGCTTAAATAGCCAGGAATAACCGCAGCGGGCAACGTAAGGAGCCCGCTGCGGTTAATCATCTTTAACCGCAGCGGGCGTCTTTACCCGCCCGCTGCGGTTAATCATTAACCGAAGCAGGCATATAAGGAAGCCCGCTGCGGTTAAAGATGATTAACCGCAGCGGGCTCCTTACGTTGCCCGCTGCGGTTAATTATTAACCGCAGCGGGCGCTTTGGCGGCCGGCCGCTGTAGGCCGGCCACCGAATAACCATGGCGGGCAAAAAGAGTGCCCGCCACGGAGGTCTTTTAGGCAACGCTGCGCAAGTTCTTTTTTGTAGTAGTGTAAGCCTATGCAAGAAAAGCAATCAGAAGATTAAAGCCACGGTTTCGGTCTTACACTACACTGCTTAAGTTCAACTCAAATGTGTAATGAGAAGCAGTCTTGATATAGTGATGTGCTGACAAATGCAATCCCATCTCGAACTTTTCAATTCACTTATCTTGGATCAAATTTCAGCACAAGTTCGTAATGATCAATCCAAGGAAGTGAATGACTCAAAGCAAGAGATATAGCAACCTAGCATACAAAAGATAGCTCAAGTGATCTCAACACATCCTACTCATGCTAGTTGCCAATCTCAATGGTGAACAATATTAAAGTTGCAGTGTTGATTAGTCAAGTTCACATATTGGAAAAGGTTAGCTCATAACATGTATTTAGTGATCAAAAGGAGCCTAAGCTACCAGCACCATCATGTATTCACAAGGCATACCAAAAAGAGCATAATCTCAATCTCGTAGTCATTGACATGAAGCTCTAAAATGCACTAAATACTTGATGAAATGCAATGCAAACGCAACTATGATACACAAAGTTAAACAAAACCAAAACTAAAATAGCCTAAGTTCTATGTACATTAGCCAAAGCGCCCCTCCTCTAAAAAGGGAAGCAAACACCAAGCTCACCTCTTGAAGGACCAAGAATGGCGACCAGAGGGGGGTCAATGGGAGCCACAAATTTCTTTGCAGAAATAGATAGTCTCTATCCCAAACACAAACCCAAAAAGAAAGACCTGCTTAGCGTGATGTCCACGACCCAAATGATTGGGTGGATGTTCTCTAGGAACGTAGCGGGACACCACAAAAATCCCGCGCCCTTATTCACGCAAGTCAAGTAGTGACTTGCAAGGGGGATTCAGGCTTTTTGGCAAAGCAGGAAGCCCGATTTATGTAGAGCACGGAAACCATGATTCCAACGCAAAAGCCAGAACACAACGAAAACCAGCAAAAGAAACCATAGACAAAAACACACGCTGACTGTACTGACCGGACTCTAAGAGTGTCCGGTCAGAGAGGAACGGACGCCTCCAGTCACAAAATTTCGATTTCTGGACGTCTTTGAGTTGGACCGAACTCTGCTGGGGTGCGTCAAGTCAGAACACCATAGCCAACAGACCGAGCAGCGCATCCAATAAGAGACACAAGACGCGTTCGATCAACTCAGATGCTCTCTGAGTAGTGACCGGACTCTCTCGGCCAGCGTCCGATCGCTACCGAGTAGTGTGTCCGGCCAGGTTAGCGCGAGCTTCAACGACCAGACTCACTTGTCAGCATCCGGTCGCCCTGTAGCCAGCGATGGTCACCCCAAAACTGCACAGTTCGTTCACCGAATCGACCCAATCTCCCTCTAATCACGAACATTTGGGCTCAAACTTTGCACAAGGGATGACAAGCAAGTTAGTGAGCAGCTCCTATGAGATCATGGATTGAACCTAAATGTAGATCAGTGAATCAAAGAAAATTGGTGAAGAAGAAGCAAGACGAGATCCAAAACGAAATTCACCCGATCTGTGTGCTCGTGAGGAATTGGAGAAAATTGTCTCACATCTGCCCTTTGCCACTCCAGGTCCATCGGCACGACACGTCTCTACTTGCCTTTGACCTCACCATCGACCATTGCCTCTGAGCTCCACACCAGCATACCAACACATCCAAGAGACATGTTGCACTAATGCCAACCCGTGAGCCTATTGACCAATCACTCATCACAAGGACGAACCACAAGGGCACATATCATCCTTATGTTCGCAATCTCCTCCTTGATGAGTGCATTGTCAACACAACACACAAAAACTAAAATAAAAGAAACAAAAGAGAGAAGAAAAGAAGGATGCTCATCCAAATGCCCAAAAGTCGGAGAAAGACAAAAGAGGGCAATTGGAAATAAGCAAGGCTTGGTCCCCAAAGACATGAGCAACAACTCGACGCAACCAAGCATAGGATCGGAGCAAAACCCTTCTCAAAGCGAGAAATCGGTCAAAAGAGCAAAGACATGATTCCCAAGGACATGGGAAATGGCTCGACACAACCAAGTCAAAAACGAGTGTTGACATTTCTTAGCACAACTAACAAAAGTAGGTTAGAATCTACCCCCGGTACTAATGCCAGAAATATGGGTAGACATCTCATAGCATCACTCTAACACTAGGTTGTCACCACTAGCAGTAACACTATAGATGTGATTGTATTTATGACATGACACTTTGATAAGATATGAAATAAAGGTTATCCCCAAGCGCACAGATAAAATACACCAGTTGTAGCATTTCACCCAGGAATGTTCCAGGTATTGTTATTTATAATTCTACCATCGGGAGCTTAACAAGGTTAAGAATAAGAATGATATGGCTTAAGAATTGCAAACATATATAATTAGACATGAATCTAATAACCACTCTTGTCTAATACAGAGGTAAGGCAAAAGGATAATGATAATGATAAATAAGATAATAACAGAGACTAGCAGGGATTCCATGATTAGAGAGAGATTCATATGATCAAGCAGAATTGAGAACTAATCGATACGTTAAGAGATTAGACTCCTAAGTTATATTACTTCTATTAAGTCTAAGTTAACCCTAACATATGTTATCATCTATAGCATAATTAATCATCCACCCATACATAAGGAACATTACAAAAGAAGTTCATATCCAGAGTAATTCCTTCAGTGTAACTAGGTTCTACTTGGCCTAGACTTGGGGAGTGGACTACAGAGGAATCAATGAGGCTATAAGAGTCACCATCACGAACTACCACTTGCTGGCCTAGAGAATAGGTTGCATTCGTAGGTAAACATAATCTAAGCACCACGCCTACATTATATCGACCACTTAGTCTAATCTAGAATCGAACTAAGCGCTTTATGAACATATGTATGAACTTATTATCAATCATAACTATATCAAGCATACAACTAGAATAAATTAAGAACGCAATAAAGAGAAACATATTAATATAGTTGAAATAGCACAAAGACGAATACAAGAATTACGAGAACTCCTGATGACGATCTGGAATCCTAAGCCGCGCTCAACTCTACTTGTTTCTACCTAATTCTAATTATAATCTTGAAATAGAGCTTTAATCTAATCTCTAATCTCTGGAACCCTAACTCTACCTCTCTAATGTCTGATGATATGAAGATACAATGGATCGATATCACCTTAGCTAAAGAAGGTGTACAACTATGAATAACATTGATATCATGCTTCAAAGGTTATTCTATACACCTAAGCACCTCTTGGTAGTAATTACTCTCCCACACTTCGGTATCTATGCATATGTGCAAGCCTCATTTCCAAACACTCTAGCACATATGTAGGGGGAGCTAATACTACCATTTTGAGTTTGTGATACTTGTCCAAAATCCTTTACACATGATAAAATAGCTTAGGCAAGCAACATGAATCCAAACCAAGTTAGCAATTTACATTCTTGTAAAGTGCTAGCTTGGAATAACCTTAATTTCCATATCTTTGTAGAGTTGTCATCAATTACCAAAAAGGGGGAGATTGAGAGGTCCTAGTTTGGTTTTGGTAATTGAGTGACAACTTAGGTAGACTAATATGTGTTTGAAGTAAATTACACAGGTGATTAGTCCACAGGTACATGTGTGTGAGCACTTGAGCCATGGAGGTGAATGGCTTGGACTTGATGTGAAGCTCACACATGTGATGACCATGGAGGAGCTTAATGCACAAGAAACATGACATGTGGTCATATGGCTAAGATGGTGAAGATGAAGGCAAGGCTTGGCTTGATGGACCGGTTGCGAAGGTGAAGGGCAAGTTGGAGGCTTTAAAGTCGTTGGTACCGAGTGTCGGGAGGCTTGAGCAAAGACTTGGCGCCGAAGGAACGAAGCAATGGTGAAGAGCAAGTGAGGTCAAGATCGATGGACCATGGTGGCCATATGATGATATGAAGTGGATCATATCATTTGATGATAGGTTGGTGCATGTGTTGCATCAACACCTAAGCAGATGGAATGGAATGCGCAAGGCAAAGGTATATTTGTAGGGCATTTCATTTCACCAGTCATAGGTGTGTAGAGAAGTTGATGACCGGGTTTAGGATAGATGGCTGTGCTATCAAGAGGAGCAAACTTGTTTGCATATCGGTCATCTAGTGCCACTTGAGCGATCTAACATTGCGTTGTTACTAGGATCGAGTGGCGTGGTAAGTGCAAGTGCTAATCCTTTGAAAAATGATTGTGAAAATGCTAACACACATGCACATGATGGTGTTCACTTGGTGGTGTTGGCACATTTGCAAAGGTGAAGTTGTTGGAGTTGAATTGGATGAACTCGGAGAAGAGAACACTACTGGAGAACGGACCTTTAGCCCCGGGCCATTTTGGCCTTTAGCCCCGGACGTGGAGCCGAGGCTAAGGAATCGGGACTAAAGGCCCGACCTTTAGCCCCGGTTCTCTGGTCCGGGGCTAATGGGGGGACTTTTAGCCCCGGTTGGTAATACCAACCAGGACTAAAGAGGTTTCCAGCCGGGCCACGGTGGCTGGCTTCTTTAGTCCCGGTTGGTATTACCAACCGGGGCTAAAGAGGCCGCCTCTTTTTTTCTTTTTTTGTTTTCTTTTCTTTTCAATTGGTTATTGTTTTCGGTTTTACAATTACATTAGGTTTTCTAATACGTATTCTTCGCTGCTAATATATTCCATTAGGGTTTCAAATACGTATTCTTCGCTGCTAATAAATATATATAAACACATAAAATTTACAATTACACACAAATGAAATATGAAACTATATATATATATATTATAGAGCTAGCTATACATATGTACATAAAATATACAATATTATCCATCATGCATCCTTAACTTGATATTTACAACACAAATATTGTTCCTGACTTAGAGGTCATACAAGTGTTCGTCTTGGTTTGGCTTCATTGGTTCGTCTTTGTTAAACCAATACTCGGTGCCAGACTTAAGGACATGGTCATTAAGGAAGCCAACGATGGTCTCTTCAATTGCTTTGAGGCGGACCTTATCCATCACCTGGTTCTTCAACCATGTCTCCTTCAATTTGGATTAAAAGAAAAAGAAAGTACTAACATACATAATATTTATGTAATAGCAACAAAAAAATGAAATAAATTTATTTACATGTTACGTACTTGCTGACTCTGTAGAGGAGTTCTTTTTTCATACACCATCAGGAACTCGCAAATATAGTATGCACATAAATTGTTTCCCGGTGACTGTTGTAGAACCCACTGTACAAGATATAAAAAGATTACTCTCGGCTGAGCGTGCGTCTACTGAGTGATGCTAATTAAGGTAAAGAGGCGGGGAGGTAGTATAACTTACATTTAGTCGTAGAGGATCAGGAAGTTGCGGTTTCAGATTCGGACGGTGTTTCTGAACAAACCAAGCCCAAACCCTGCACAATATATATAATTGGATCGTTAATTAACTATTGCAGAGTTAAAGAGCAGGAATCAATATTTAAAGATCAAATTTACCCTCGGATAATATCTATCATATCTTGGTAATCTTCTTGTGGTTTTCTCAGAGAGTCATAAATTAGCAAACGACTCTCGTGGAGATCGATCACAATTAGTATCCAGTGAAAATTGCATTTATTTATATAGTCAACACATATATCTTTATGTCAACCTATAATAAAATGCGCATATGATAACAAAACTCACCTAAAGTTGTAGGGGAATAGTATATACCTTTTGTCCCTTTGGTTTATGAAGAACCTCCACAAATTCCTCTCTGTTTGTGTTTTTCATGCATCCGAGGGAGTACTTAGGTCCTTGAATATGATATATGGATCGATGAAACCAATCTCCTTGTCATTTTTACACCTGAGTTGTCTCATCATGTTTCTGCATATGTTTAGAAACGCTTGCTAGTGTGAGGATAATTTCTTATACATATACATAAGCTAAAGTGAGATTATTAAAAGAAACAATCACTTACAGGCAAAAGCAGCTGATGAGAGATTTGTCGAGAGCATCCATGTGGTAGAGCTGATGTAACTCATTGTTGACTCTTGCTAACGTCATCACTAGGAGTAGACTATGAATCTATCCCTGGCAATGGCGCCAGAAAGGTTTGTTGGTACTTCTTGATGTGAGAAGTATAACTAACTATTCGTATGACTATTGGTAGGTTCCGCAAGCGCACAGAATAAGTCTATTGTAGCACTTCACCCGGGAGTAATCGAGTATCGTATTTATTTCCACAGGGAAGCTACTATGGCAGAACTAACACTAGGACCGCTATGAACAACTAGTGATTCTAGCAGGGTTGATTGAAAAGTATGAATGGGGTTGGTTTCTACTACTACTAAAAAGAAAAGAAAGACTAACTATTACTAACCTAAATCGGCGGGGTCTGGCCGATGAACAGATTAATGTTTTCCTACACACTTACGATCACAACTAACTTAGCAATAAAGGTTTTATCTAGTTCTTCGAACCGTACACACCCTCTGGACTATTTACTTCAGACATGCACAACGAGGTTTATGATTTAAGAACTAACCCAACTACGTGGTGGAATTCAAGGCTCCTAGGGCTGTCACCACCTGTTTGCTACCACAGCTATCCGGGGGGCTAGCCACAAACTAAGGTATAACTAGTCTAAGCACCGCGCTTACACTAATATATACTACTCTAATCTTGCGTCCAAAACTAGAGCACTGATTACTCAGCGAAGAACCCAAACTAGATACAAACTAAATACTAAGTTAAATATGATCGAAAGCACTCAAGAAGAACAATAAGTAAAGAACTTAAAATAAATGCTGAAAGTAGAAGAACACTAAGATAAATGAAGGAAGACTTGGAATTATACCAGAGACTTGGAAGATCCTCTATTACAACTCCAGCTCTTCTCTTCTTCACTCTCGCTCTCACTCTAAGTCTCTCAACTAGAGTGTTCCTTCACCAGAGCTTCGCTTACAAGAGAGTGGGACTAATGAGGTGAGGTCTGAGTACAAATGAGCTCGGGGGGTCCTATTTATAGCCTAAGGGACCTAGGGGGGGTACTTATGGACCTAGGGTTAGGTCAGGGGGGTGAGTGTGGTGGCAGGCGCCAGCTAGGGGTGGCGGGCGCCACTCCCCTAGCCCTTGGATCCACCGCCTCTTCACCAACGGCATCCAGGAGGTCCTCCAAGTCGGTTTGGGGTCGGTTAGGGTTGTCCAATAACCGTCACATGGGCAATTAGGCCATGATCCATGTGACACTGCTTCTTAGCCCTTGGATGAACCGACTTAGGTGAGCAACGGCTGCCAATGAGTGTGGGGTGCTTCCCCTGGATCAGTGACATGGCAGGGGGGAGTTTGGGCTTCTCCCCCCTGGTGGCCGCCAGCTTGGGGTGGCGGGCGCCACCCCTCCTTGGCCCAAAGTGAGCCCAGGCAAGTGGGCTTGCTTCCTGGTGGGTCCATTTGGTCATTTTGCTCAAAAACCCTGCAATTTCCTACATTCAAATAAAACTCAAGGACAAGTGAAAATCGTTAGTTTATAAAAGGTTTTTGGTTGATTTTAGGCCCTTGTGTTGTGTTATATGACCTTGTTGATGCTAAGAATATGACACTTAGTGAGCGTCACCAAGCTCCCCCAAGCTTACCTCTTGCTCGTCCTCAAGCAAGTATGGACTTGAAATAATCTTGGAAACTCTATGTTTTTGTTGTGTATGCCCTTATTATTTTCATCACCATGGAATTGGTAGCCTTCCCTGCACTCAAGATTAGAACAAAAGACCAGCAAGAAGGAAGGTTTGTCTTTCCCTTGCCTATTTTGCTAATCAAGACATGTGGAGTTTTTGCAAGTTTTGTTCAAAAGAAAGCATGCTTAGTAACTTCTGTGGCTCACTCAATCACTCATATTTTTATGTGGAAATGGAAGAATTATCCTCTCACTAGGACTTTATGTGGGGTTTAATGGGTAGGATAAAAAGTGAGCATGCAATGCTAGCATAATTTTGCTAAGTTAGACAAATGGAGCAAAGGAGCAACAAGTCATAGGTTCAGACCAGGAATGTGCAAGTGTGTGGTATTTATTGTGGCTACTACTTTCATGGCACTTCTCCTCTTTATCTCATTTGTGGGATCATGGCTATGAATGAGAGCATTTGCTCTTTTGGATATTCTCTTCTTTCTAGAGCACTTGCTCTTTTGAACTTTCTTTGTAGAGCACTTGCTCTTTTGAATATTCTATTCTTTCTAGAGCACTTGCTCTTTTTTTTAAATGATTATAGCCATGTCCCTGAGATTTTATGGAGCATGATATTTTGCCATGAAGTATTCCTAACAATGAATGGAAATAAAGGCATGTTGTGTGCGTATTCTCAGTGTAAGAATAGCACTATATAGGTGGGTGCAAGTGAATTCCTTGGTCTAAAAATATGACAAGTTTCTCTACCATGACTATCAACAAAAGTCTAACTAGGCTCAACACTAACATGCAGCAAGTGGAAGCTCCTACTCTAAGAGTAAAAATTATTTGGCTTTGGTAGGACTTTCTTTGCCACAGAAGTACTTAGAGCAAGTTTTAGAATTTTTTTTTCAAAATAATTACTCCACAAACTTGACTTGCTCAAGTCAAAGTAGAAACTTACTTCCCCTTTACTTAGTCTAATGCTCATGTCTCAAGTTTAGTTCTAGCATACGTTCTCCCATGATAACTCTAATGCATGGCATACATTTTTATTTAGAAAGACTTACAATGAGAGCGTCTCATTTATTTATTATTTATTTATTTATTATTATTTTTTTAACTGCAAATTAACTAAGATAAAACTTAAATTTAAATTACTGAAATAAAAATAAAACTGACAGAAATAAAGATGGCAGTGATACTTACCTCGATGACGGGGGTCCTCCCCCAAGCTGGCTTTTGGCGTGGTTGGGTTACATCCATCCCTGACGACGGTACATGTCGTCCCAGTTTTGCTGGTTCTGCTGCAAGAGAGAAGAAATATTACCCAGTTCTCCGCCAGTTTCCTGGCGGAATTCCTGGAAATTTTGGTTCAGGTTGTTCAAGTCCTGACGGATTTCAGCAGTATCCATGGTGAGTCCATTCATTTGGTGCTGAAGATATCCCATATCGCGCATCCAGTCGTCCTGATAAAAGGACGAATGGCGAGCGGCCTGTGGCGAGATTCCCCTATGGAAGAACTCATCACCACGGCCAGTGTACCGGGTGGATCCTCCCAAGGAATGGGTTGAACTCCCCAACTGGGATGAGTGAAAGGACGCCTCCTGGCCGTATTCCCACCGCGGATGTTGCAGTTGTTGCCAATTTGATCCTCCTGCTTGGTGCGAGCCAGGGGGTGTCAAACGACCATAGTGTGCTGCTCCATCATACTGCCCTGCATGGAAAGGGTCAAATTCCTGTGCCGCTGCTGCTGCTCTTGCGGCCTCTTCTGCTGCGCAGGTCTGCGCTCGCGTCCTCCTCATGGGAACCTGCATAATGTTCTCTCGGGCCAACCTGCGGTTTTGCTCTGCCTCGGTTTCCAGGGCCAAAAGTAATGTTGGTGCATTCACCAACCAAAGTGACATGTCAGGAAGAGCGATTTTATTCACATAATCTTGATAGATCATGTGAATCTCACCGGTCTCCTGGTTCTCACGCAAGAGGTGTCCTTGCGAGAAGTGCTCCATTGTCAAAAGGTCTCGGTCACTAGGAATGTAGGAGTATATAGCGGTGTTCAGCAGACCCAAGTTAAAAGCTAGTCTAGTTATCCAAGATGTCATTTCAATATTTCCAGTGCGTTGATTAAATTTAGACCAGTAGTCCGCCATGGCCTTGGCGGGTGATACTTTTATATGGTTAACTAGAGCATACAGCAGCAACATTTCAGGCTTTTTAATTGGTCTCAAGTTAGGTCTTGGAAAAAGTGTGATACTGATATACTTGTGAAAAAACCTGAGCGTGGGGTTATGGATATTGCTTGTACGGGGCAAGCCTGGGTCTCTGTTCCCAGCAATGCTTTTCCAAAAAATCATTTCTATTGAAACCCGTACAAGCAGATTCCAGGTTTAGCAAGCATGAATCATCAAAATTTAAGTGCTTGCTAAACTGCCCCCATGAAAGAGTGTGCTCTTCATTAAAAAGCCGGAATGTTATGTGAGTAGCAGACAATTGCATGGTAGCTAGAAATTCCATTGTGAGGGGAAGGATTCCCTCCTCATTAACCATCCATGCATCTTCCCATCCCAGGGTTCGAGAAATATAGAGAAACTCACTGTCCATACCAGTGCGACGTAGCAAGTCATCGTCGATGCGGCGGGTGTAAACGAACTCCCTCTCACTGAGGATGTTCCGGGCCTACCGCTCCCGATCACTCTGCCAGATGATATCATTGACGGAGTTCAGGATGCGGATGGTCGGTCCAGCCTGGTGTGTGAACGGAGAGTTCCGATCCACCGACATTTCGTTGGTGGATGGAGTACCCCACACGGCGCTCTCCTCATCACTCCCAGCAAAGGGAATGTGGGTGTTTGCTCTCGACGAACTTCCCTCACCCTTACTCTTCTTCTTCTTGCCGGTGAAGAAGTTCTTGAGAGGGCCCATGACTTCCTTGCTAGTGCTCAAGATGGTTGATGTTTTTGTGTTTTGAGTGAGTTGTGAGAACTTGCATGGGGTGTGGGTAGTATTTATAGGCTGAGGATGGAAGGGGGGAGGCTGTGAGCCTCACCATGCTGGCGGGCGCCACCCTACCTTGCCCAAAATTATCTGCAACCGACACATGTGGTTTCCCTTGTAATGTCCACTGAAATTCCAAGTGGGGAATGAAGTGGTAGGTTCGGTGCAAAGTGAAAAGAGTGCAACCTCCTAAATGGGGCAAGTGGGCTGAAAATTTCAAGGACCACTTCTTCATCCTGGTCACACTTTATACCAAGGATGGTGGGAAACTTACTCGGGAGCAGTTTTGTACCGAAATGTGGAATTAGAGGTGGCGGGCGCCAGGAAAAAGTGGCGGGCGCCACCCTCTTGGCTGAAATTTCACTCCAACTCACCCCTCCTTTCACCTAGTGCTCTCCTTGTCACTTTCCATCACATGTGCACCAGAATTTTTGGGTGGAGATGTGTCCAAGAGGTGGAGTGAAGAGGGGGAGACATGGGGAGACATGGAAGTGAGTGATTGTATTGAAATGAGCAAATCCATGGGTCTCCCTTGGTGTTATTTGGGTCTAGGAGGTAGGTGTAATAGTCTAGAGATTGGCTAGTGCTCCCTAGTGCATCCTAGGGTGGCGGGCGCCAGCATGGGGTGGCGGGCGCCACCCCTATGGCTGCCTTAAGCTCCCTAGGTGCCACCTAATCACTCTAGTAAACATCTACTTTGCAGAAAATTAAATTGCTTAAGTAAAAATGAAAATTTAAATGGGGGATAAAGACTTATCTTAGCCTAACTCACCTTGGTTAGCCGCTTTGGATTCCTGATTAGTGTCGCCTTCATGGTGGTTGTGGTGGAATGTCGGCACCGACGAATCTTGATGACGGGTGTTTTTCCGGTCGCGGTGTGAACTCGAATTTCTCCTCCTTTCCACTGATGTGGAGCTGAATTTCTCCAGCTCCTACATCAATGGTGGCTTTTGCAGTGCTCAGAAATGGTCGTCCCAAGATCAATGGTGTCCGGTGGTCGGGATTAATATCCAGAACCACGAAATCCACCGGGACAAAGAGATTCCGGATTTTCACCGGAATATTCTCTGCTATTCCCGCGGGATATCAGAGCGATTGATCGGCTAGCTGCAAACACATAAAAGTAGGGGACAAGGTATGATGATTTAATTTATCATATATTACCTTGGGCATGACGCTGACGCTTGCTCCCAGATCACAGAGTGCATGCTCGAAGTGCTGCTCTCCAATTGAACATGCGATCGTTGGGTTTCCTGGGTCCTTCTTCTTTTCTGGGAGTTGGTTTGAAATGACTGCACTGCAATCTTTGGTCAATTTAACCACATCCCTACTTGGAATTGGTCTCTTCTTATTGAGCATGTGTCTCAAATATTTTGCATAAGTTGGAACCTGCATAGCGTCAATAAATGGCACATGTATATATAATTTTTGAATTACCTCGACGAATTTCTTGAATTGGTCGTCTTCCATCGGATTTCTGGTTCGATCTGCAAAAGGTAATACATGTGTATCATAGAATTCATGAGGAGCAGTTCGTACCTTGGATGAAGGTTCAGCTGGGGTCTCCTCTTCTTCGTCTTCTTCAACATTAACAATATTTTTCTTTGTAGCAGCATTACTACTAGGAACTAAATTAGGATGAGGTGGATCACGAGTGGATTTACCACCTCTTGTGGTTACAGCTTTTACCTCCTCATAGTATTTAATTTGAGATTTAATGTTATCTACTTTTTGCTCTAATCTCTTATTAAAGTTAATTTGTTCCTTAAATGCTTCAGAAAAATCTTTTAGTTTAGCATAAATTCCTTCTAACATTTTATCATGTTCAATTAATTTATTATTTATGCTATCATTAATTCTACCTTGATTAGAAACTAATTTTCCAATAGGAGAATTAAATACGGAGGTTTGAGGCATACCTTTTTTATTCCATTGTTGGATCATTGGAATTGGAGGTTCTCCGTAGCCACCATTATTAAGAAGGGATTTGGCATCCTCTTTCTTAATTTCTGCTTGACCTTCACTTGACGAAGCGACTCTTTGCTTGGCGTAGTACTCCTTTGCAGCACGATCTCTCTTCTCATTTATCCTTTGGTCTAGCAATTTTACCAAAGTTTGCAGGGTAACAGAATTAGCTTGCTTAATTTCAAACATACCTCTAGCACGTTTTTCTGTCCATCCTTGATTCGCCACCATTGTCTCGATCAGTTTGGTTGCCTTCTCTACAGTGAGAGAGAGATATGCACCTCCGGCGGCAGCATCAATGTGTTGTCGAGATTCTTGCTGGAGTCCATTGTAGAAGCTCTGGATCAAGTACCAGTCTTGCATACCATGGTGAGGACAGTATTCAACATACTCTTGTAGTCTCTCCCAAGCTTCAGTGACTGTTTCTTCGTCTCCCTGTCCAAAGTTGGAAATCTTGCTACGGACAAGAATAGTTCGACTTATCGGGCAGAACTTGTTGAGGAATTGATCCGCGCATCTCACCCACGTCAGCGGGTGTCCAGAGTTGAAGAGGAACCACTGCTTCGCTTTTTCCACTAATGAAAATGGAAAAAGATGAAGTCTGATGGCATCCTGCGAAACTCCCTGCACAGAAATTGTACTACATATCTCCAGAAAATTCCGGAGGTGAGCGTTGGCATCCTCGGAAGGTTTTCCATTAAATGCAATAGCTTGAGCCATACGTATTAAGTGAGGTTTAAGCTCAAAATCTACATTACTAGTAGAAGGTAACACTGGGATGTCAGCAAGAGTAGGCATGGAATACCCACAGATTTTTTTGGTCGACGTCGATGTTGATTGATCGTTGGAGTAGCTTGGTTGGTCAGTCACTTTTGACTGGGATTCTTGTCTCGACGAACTCCTCTCACGAAGCTCCAGGTTCTTCCTCGGAGGAGTGAGATTAGCTCTCGCTCTCCTAAGAATGGCCTCAGGATCTTCTTGATAGTCGCTCGGAAGATTGAATCCGGCCATGACTACTTGAACGATCACAAACAACGAACAATATACCCGCTAGAACTACGGGGGTTAATTCAATAGAAATCACAAAGAATTAATTCTAGCCAATTGCTTCCCCGACAACGGCGCCAGAAATGCTTGTTGACTCTTGCTAACGTCGTCACTAGGAGTAGACTTTGAATCTATCCCTGGCAACGGCGCCAGAAAGGTTTGTTGGTACTTCTTGATGTGAGAAGTATAACTAACTATTCGTATGACTATTGGTAGGTTCCGCAAGCGCACAGAATAAGTCTATTGTAGCACTTCACCCGGGAGTAACCGAGTATCATATTTATTTCCACAGGGAAGCTACTATGGAAGAACTAACACTAGGACCGCTATGAACAACTAGTGATTCTAGCAGGGTTGATTGAAAAGTATGAATGGGGGTTGGTTTCTACTACTACTAAAAAGAAAAGAAAGACTAACTATTACTAACCTAAATTGACGGGGTCTGGCCGATGAACAGATTAATGTTTTCCTACACACTTACGATCACAACTAACTTAGCAATAAAGGTTTTATCTAGTTCTTCGAACCGTACACACCCTCTGGACTATTTACCTCAGACGTGCACAACGAGGTTTATGATTTAAGAATTAACCCAACTACGTGGTGGAATTCAAGGCTCCCAGGGCTGTCACCACTTGTTTGCTACCACAGCTATCCGGGGGGCTAGCCACAAACTAAGGTATAACTAGTCTAAGCACCACGCTTACACTAATATATACTACTCTAATCTTGCGTCCAAAACTAGAGCACTGATTACTCAGCGAAGAACCCACACTAGATACAAACTAAATACTAAGTTATCTATGATCGAAAGCACTCAACAAGAACAATAAGTAAAGAACTTAAAGTAAATGCTGAAAGTAGAAGATCACTAAGATAAATGAAGGAAGACTTGGAATTATACCAGAGACTTGGAAGATCCTCTATTACAAGTCCACCTCTTCTCTTCTTCACTCTCGCTCTCACTCTAAGTCTCTCAACTAGAGTGTTCCTTCACCAGAGCTTCGCTTACAAGAGAGTGGGACTAATGAGGTGAGGTCTGAGTACAAATGAGCTCGGGGGGTCCTATTTATAGCCTAAGGGACCTAGGGGGGGTACTTATGGACCTAGGGTTAGGTCAGGGGGGTGAGTGTGGTGGCGGGCGCCAGCTAGGGGTCGCGGGCGCCACTCCCCTGGCCCTTGGATCCACCGCCTCTTCACCAACGGCATCCAGGAGGTCCTCCAAGTTGGTTTGGGGTCGGTTAGGGTTGTCCAATAACCGTCACATGGGCAATTAGGTCATGATCCATGTGACGCTGCTTCTTAGCCCTTGGATGAATCGACTTAGGTGAGCAACGGCTGTCAATGAGTGTGGGGTGCTTCCCCTGGATCAGTGACATGGCAGGGGGGAGTTTGGGCTTCTCCCCCCTGGCGGCCGCCAGCTAGGGGTGGCGGGCGCCACCCCTCCTTGGCCCAAAGTGAGCCTAGGCAAGTGGGCTTGCTTCCTGGTGGGTCCATTTGGTTATTTTGTTCAAAAACCCTGCAATTTCCTACATTCAAATAAAACTCAAGGACAAGTGGAAATCGTTAGTTTATAAAAGGTTTTTGTTGATTTTAGGCCCTTGTGTTGTGTTATATGACCTTGTTGATGCTAAGAATATGACACTTAGTGAGCGTCAACACTCATTAAACTGAACATATATTATGTCATCACCACGAAAGTAATCATGGTCTCTAATTATAACGCAAATATAGTCATCAGCTTTTCTGCGACACGCCGTGAGGTACCACTGATTTAGCAAGTGCATTTGCGTACCAAGATCCCTCAGGGCCGCTGGGTTGTATAGACTTTGACCATATACATATGCCCTCTGCCATTTATCAACTTATGGAGCACTTTTTGGAGGACCGAGAATGCACTAGCAAGGCGACCAGAGGGGGGGTGAATGGGAGCCAACAAAAATTCTTTCGAATCTTTGGCCAAATGTCCCAAAATCAACCCTGAAAAGCTTCGACCGAAACCGTGATGCCCACGACCCTTGGAAGAGGGTGGATAAACCCTAGGATCACAGCGAGGCACCACAAAACGATAGTGAACCAAACGCCAAAAGCGTCAGAGCAAGTTTGACCCTCAAAAACCAAGTCCCGAACGTAGATAGACGGCTACGTCGAGAAACTCCCAAATACCTAAGCTAACAAGTAGCAAAGATACCTAGAGAGGTTTCTTGATCAACTCTAGGGCCAAACGAGAAGTCTGGATACCAAGCGAACAAGTCGGGAGAGCAAACGCACTAAACCGGAGGCTACAGCAGGATCCCGGACTGTCTGCCTGTACGGTCGCGGACTGTCTGCCCAACGGCGGACTGTCCGGGCTCAGGTGGCAGACTGTCCGCCGGCCAAAAGAGCAAAACCGCAACGCTGCTGAAGTCCCCTGGACAGTTCCCGGACTGTCCGCGAAAAACAACGGCGGATTGTCCGCGGTTCAAAAAACGCTTGCTCAACAGCGCGAAGTCAGGCCACTGGTCTGACCGACCCCGACGCGCGGACTGTCCGCGACCCAAACGGCGGACTGTCCACGGATGAACAGAGAGGGCGAATTTGGTCGCCCCTCTCACGAATCTTCCCAAATCCGAATTCAAACTCAATCCCACGTTCCCAAACTTGAAGAAGATGATCATGAGGTAGTTAGGAGACTATCCCCAAGAAGTCATCCGCTCAAATCGATTCAATCACCAGGAAATCGAAAGGGGAGGAGTATGAACAAAAAAGCACCACGAAAACGAAATCAACCCGATCTACTTGTTCGTGAGGAGTTAGATGAATTCCTTCGGTGGAAATGATCTCCTCACCATAAAGAACATGTTGATTCAAACGGATTTCACAAAGACGCGGTAGGGAGGGAGATCGAGTGACGGGAAAATCGCGGAGAAACGAAGAACGCGAAGAACACGAACAAAACGCGAATCAAGTCATCGATCTGCAACCGTGTGGCTACCACACGCTACAACAGTGAGGTTACGGCCTCACTTCCTCAAAATCTCCAGTACACAGAGGTATGGTTCTCTGAGGATCTCAGCTAGCTACAGCAGGGAATTGGGAGAGCAGGAAACCCTAGAAGCAAAGAGCAAATGACTCAAATCGAATGGGAGGAGGGTGTCTCCCTCTACTTATCCTAATTCTAATTCCTACTCTACCCCTCACTAATTACAGAGCGAACCAGCTAAACCCTAGGGTTATTCTGGACCAACTCATGGTAGGTGGTGATCCGATGGCCACGCCCGCACAACTGGTAGCGTTGCCTCGACGCAACCTCACCGATTGCCGCCACGTACCGCCACCGCTCTACTTGTCCTTTTCCTGGACGTCGCACCCCCGGTTTTGTGGCCCAAATCGGGAAACCAGCCTTCACAGCTATCTCCCGGTTTTGAGGCCCAAACCGGGAAACCAGCCATCCAAGGCCTGAGTTTTGAGGCCCAAACTCAGCAAACCCGCAGCACCCAGGTTTTGAGGCCCAAACCTGGAAACCGTCCTCAGCCCGAGTTTTGTGGCCCAAACTCGGAAACCGTCAGCGCCCAGGTTTTGAGGCCCAAACCTGGAAACCGTCCAATCGGTGGGTTTTCTGTGGCTGAACCACCAAACCGAGCCGTAGAGGGGATGCACCGCCCGTGCACCCCGTCCACCGACAGGTGTCCCCAGGTCCTCGACCCGAGCAACACCGTGACCGCAAGTCTTCGCTCGTCGCTGTCCCAGGCTGTCAGCCACCACAGCTGATCCTCGGGCCACCGGTCCCTAAGTCCAAGCCTCACGTCCGCCCTTCGCCACTCTCGGTCCCTCGGCACGGCACGTCTCTACTTGACCTTCACCTTGCCTTTGATCACTGCATCCGTGCTCGACATCTGCACAACACAAGCCAAAGAACATGCGCATCATCCCAGTTGACAATCACTCATCACTCAGAGACTCAGCATACACCCATGTATCCGCAATCTCCCCCTTGATGAGTGCATTGTCAACTACCAACACAAATCATAATGGAAGCAGAAGAAGGAAGGAAGAAAGAGAGAGAACTCGACGAAATGACCCAAAAGCATAGCAAAGCCGAAGAAGGTCAAGTGGAAAGAGCAAGACAACTTGGTCCCCAAAGACATGGGCAACGGCACGACGCAACCAAGCAAAGCAAAGCAAGCCGTCAAGAAGAGGTAGAACAGGCTCAACACCGCTAGCAAATACCAATCGATACTCAAGAACAGAAGAGCTCGACACCAATTGAAAATCTGAAAGGTGAATGCTAGTCCCTCAAGAAAGAGGCAAAGGCTCTACACAACTAGCAAAAAACGCTCTGAACCAATTGGAAATTTCAAAGCTCTCAAACTCATCTCGAGCAAACTCCCCCTCAAATAGTGCACACAAACCAGGGAATACATGATTTGTCAGTATTTTCTCCCCCTTAGTTGAAAATGCACCAACAAGCAAATGTGCCTAAGCACGCAAATGTCTCCCCCTTGATAGAAAATCTCCCTCCAAAGATGCATATGAGTGAAAATGCAAGTTAGCAGCTTCAGGAATATAATCAAGAGAGTGCAAAGATGCTCTACAGAGTTCTGATCCGATGACTCAACAATCATCCATAAGAGGCTAGCAAAGGCTCAAACTGATCACCAGATACAAAATATGAACATGAGAGCAGAAGGAGCAGTTTTCAGCCAAAAAGGTATTCACCATCAAAATAGCACAAGACATGTATAGACAGGAAGTCAAACAAGTGCTAAACATGTATACAAGGTGAACTACCCCTAGCACAGTTCAATCATCATGTTATAGAATGAAACATAGACTTGTGTATCCAAAATTTTGTCGGAGTTGCAGCGGTTAAATTACCCAAGTTTAAATTTCCGCATGTGATTGCGAGAGGTTGAAAGCTTTTCATTGCCTAACTTTTCAACTGTGCGAAGCCTATGCAGAAGCAATCAGAAGCTTAAAGCAACAGTTTCGGTCATACACTACACAACTCAAGTTTAACTCAAAGTGCAATGAGAAACAGTCTTGAAACTGTGAGGTGCTAACAAGCAATCCCATCTCGATCTTTCCAATTCACTTAACTTGGTTCAGATTTTAAACAGAATATGAACATACCAAGCAAGTGAATGACTCAACACTAGAGACATAGCAACCTAGCATATATGAAGAGCACAAGTGATTTCAACACATTCTACACATGCTAGTTGCATATCTCAATGGTGAACATTTTCAAGTTTTAAGTTCATTAAGCAAATTCACCATTCATAAAATAGCTCTGCTCACAACATGTATCAGTGATCACAAAGAGCATAAGCTACAGCATCATCATAAAGCATCAGAGCAAAGACTACACAGAGCATAGTTACATTCTAAGGATTATATACATGAAGCTCTGAATGTAAGTATGCAAGATGAAATGCAAAGATGCATAAAGAAACAAATGAAAAACACAAAGTCAGTTGTATAATACAAGAGCCAAAATGTTTCCCCCATCTAAAAGGGGAAACACACACCAAGCTCACCTCTCAACCGATTAAAAGTTGATTGGTCTAAAGGCTTGGTGAAAATATCAGCCAACTGATGATGAGTATCGACATGGCGAAGGTCGATATCACCCTTCTCATAGTGGTCTCGCAGAAAATGAAAGCGCACATCAATGTGTTTGGTCTTCGAGTGCAGCACGGGGTTCTTAGCAACGCTAATCGCACTCGTGTTGTCACAAAGCAAAGGAACACGAGAAAATCTCAGACCAAAATCACGCAACGTGGCCATCATCCAAAGCAACTGGGAACAACAGCTAGCCGCAGCAACATACTCAGCCTCCGTGGTAGACTGGGCGACACTAGACTGCTTGCGAGAAGACCACGATACAAGAGAAGAACCAATAAACTGGCAAGTCCCAGAAGTGGACTTGCGCTCAATCCGGCAACCAGCAAAATCGGCATCGGAATAACCACAAAGGGAAAGGGTGGAGGAAGCAGAATACCAAATCCCAAACTCAGGAGTGAAGCATAAGTACCTCATAATGCGCTTGACTGCCTGACGGTGAGAGGTGTGCGGCGAAGACTGAAAACGCGCGCAAAGACACACCGCGAACTGAATGTCCGGGCGTGTCGCCATCAGTTACAGCAGCGACCCGATCATACTCTGGTACTCCTTCTGGTCCACTGCTTCTCCCTCCTTGTCCGCATCCAAGGCCGTCGTGGTCGACAAGGGTGTTGGAAGAGGCTGGGCCTCACCCATATTACGGATACATGGGTGTATGCCGAGTCTCTGAGTGATGAGTGATTGTCAACTGGGATAATGCGCATGTTCTTTGGCTTGTGTTGTGCAGGTGTCGAGCACGGATACAGTGATCAGAGGCAAGGTGAAGGTCAAGTAGAGACGTGCCGTGCCGATGGACCGAGAGTGGCGAAGGCCGGACGTGAGGCTTGGACTGAGGGACCGGTGGCCCGAGGATCAGCTGTGGTGGCTGGCAGCCTGGGACAGCGACGAGCAAAGACTTGCGGGCACGGTGTTGCCTAGGTCGAGGACCTGGGGACATGTGTCGGTGGACGGGGTGCACGGGCGGTGCATCCCCTCTACAGTTTCGGTTTGGTGGTAGAGCCAGAGAAAAACCATCGGGTGGACGGTTTCCAGGTTTGGGCCTCAAAACCTGGGCGCGGATGGTTTCCGAGTATGGCCACAAAACTTAGGCTGAGGACGGTTTCCAGGTTTGGGCCTCAAAACCTGGGTGCTGCGGGTTTGCTGTGTTTGGGCCACAAAACTCAGGCTACGGTCGGCTGGTTTCCCGGTTTGGGCCTCAAAACCGGGGGTTGGCTGTGAAGGCTGGTTTCCCGGTTTGGGCCACAAAACCGGGGGTGCAACGTCCGAGAAAAGGACAAGCAGAGCGGTGGCGGCACGTGGCGGCAATCGGTGAGGTTGCGTCGAGGCAACGCTACCTGTTGTGCGGGCGTGGCCGTCGGATCACCACATACCACGAGTTGGTCCAGAATAACCGTAGGGTTTAGCTGGTTCGCTCTGTAATTAGAGAGGGGTAGAGTAGGAAATAGAATTAGGATAAGTAGAGGGAGACACCCTCCTCCCCATCTATCTCAGTCATTTGCTCTTTGCACTTAGGGTTTCCTGCTCTCCGAATCCCCTGCTGTAGCTAGCTGAGATCCGCAGAGAACCATACCTCTATGTACTGAAGATTTTGAGGAAGTGAGGCCGTAACCTCACTGTTGTAGCGTGTGGTAGCCACACGGTTGCAGATCGATAACTTGATTCGCGTTTTGATTCGGGTTCTTCGCGTTCTTCGTTTCTCCACGATTTTCCCGTCACTCGATCTCCCTCTCTAGTGTGTCTTTGCGAAATCCGTTTGAATCAACTTGTTCTTTATAGTGAGGAGATCATTTCCACCGAAGGAATTCATCTAACTCCTCACGAACAAGTAGATCGGGTTGATTTCGTTTTCGTGGCACTTTTTCGTTCATACTCCTCCCCTTTCGATTTCTCGGTGATTGAATCGATTTGAGCGGATGATTTCTTGGGGATAGTCTCCTAACTACCTCTTTATCATCCTCTCCAAGTTTGGGAATGCGGGATTGAGTCTTGATTCGAATTTGGGAAGAGTTGTGTGAGGAGCGACCGAAATCGCCCTCATTGGGGGGTCGCGGACAGTCCGCGGTTTGACCGGCGGACAGTCCGCGCGTCGGGGATCAGCCGGATCAGTGGCTGTGTTCTTCGGACGAGTTACTGTTCTTACACCGGCGGACTGTCCGCGGTGTAAAGTCGCGGACAGTCCGGGAAGGGTCCAGGGAACTTCAGCAACACTGTTGTTTTGCTCTTTTGACTGGCGGACAGTCCGCCATCCCCTCGCGGACAGTTCGCGGTAGGGGCGGACAGTCCGGGACTCCAGGTCCGGACAGTCCGGGAATAGCCTGAAGCTTCCAGTCTTGTGCGTTTGTTCTCCCGGTTTCCTCGCTTGGTTTTCAGACTTCTCGTTTGGCCTTGTAGTTGACCAAGGAACCTCTCTAGGTATCTTTGCTACTTGTTAGCATCGGTATTTGGGGATTTCTCGACGTAGCCGTCTATCTATGTTCGAGACTTGGTTTTTGAGGGTCGAACTTATTCTGGTGTGTTTGTCGATTGGTTTGCTATCGCTTTGTGGTGCCTCGCTGTGATCCTAGGGATCATCCACCCTCTTCCAAGGGTCGTGGGCATCACGGTTTCGATCGAAGCTTTCGGGGGTTGATTTTGGGGACAAAAGTCCAAAGTTTTGAGAGAAATTTTTTGAGCTCTCATTCACCCCCCCTCTGGTCGCCTTGCTATTGCATTCTCGGTCCTTCACATATCGAATTTCTTCAGAATATCTCTGGTATACTTGCCCTGGTGCACGAACGTCCCCTCTCGGGATTGCTTGATTTGCAACCCGAGGAAAAACGTCAGCTCACCCATCATGCTCATCTCAAACTCCCTGCTCATAGTATCTGCAAACTTGGCAACCAAAGCGTGAGAAGAACCACCGAAAATGATATCATCCACGTAAATCTGGACCAAGAGAGTATCATTGCCTTGCTTGAGGAGAAAGAGCGTTTTATCCACACATCCCATTTTAAAACCCTTAGCAAGCAAAAAGGTTTTCAACCTATCATACCAGGCTCTAGGGGCTTGTTTCAAACCATACAAAGCTTTGTGAAGTTTAAAAACATGGTTTGGAAACTTGGGATTTTCGAAACCGGGGGGTTGTCTCACATATACTTCCTCTTCTATGTAGCCGTTTAAAAAGGAACTCATGACATCCATTTGAAAAAGTTTAAAACCTTTGGATGCAGCAAAAGCCAAGAGTATCCTAATAGCCTCCAAACGAGCTATAGAAGCAAAAGTCTCCTCATAGTCTATTCCCTCCTTCTGACTATACCCCTGGGCTGCAAGTCTGGCCTTGTTTCTCACAACATGGCCATCCTCTCCTTGTTTGTTTTTGAAAACCCATTTTGTCCCAATTGGGTGACACTCAGAGGGAGGAGAAACTAGAACCCAAACCCGATTTCTTTCAAAATTTTCTAACTCCTCATGCATGCCATTGACCAAATCTGGATCCGTCAAAGCGTGTCCAACATCTCGGGGTTCAAAATCAGCAACAAATGCAGAATGAGCAAAGTGAAAGATTTGTTGTGACCTTGACCGAGTGACGCATTCGCCGATGCTGCCGATCATCTGCTGAGGCGGGTGTTGGCGCTGGATGTGTCGTGGCGGCTCTCGAGCTGATGTAGCCTCCCCCTCAACAGCAACTGGTGCCTCCTCGGGTACAAAAGGTACTGCTCGAGGTGGCGGATCCCACGGCCCCCAAGTCGAAGAAGAGGGATCGGGGTCGTGAGTCGTAGTAGAAGCCGCTCTTTGCGGCACAGCAGGTGGAGGAGGTGCTGGGTCATCCATCCCTTCAGCACCTTCTTCTTCATCATCGAAAAGAGGCTCACCAACCTCATGATCACCTGCACGCTCAAAACGAGAAGAAGGACAAACCATGGTCTCGTCGAAGGTGACATCTGATGTCTCCATGACTCGGTTAGTATCAAGGTTAAGTACACGATAAGCGCGAGTGTGAGTGCCATAACCCAAAAATACACCGTCTGAAGAACGAGACTCAAATTTGTCCAGGTTGCCTTTCTTCAATATAAAATAGTGGCAACCAAAAACTCGAAAGTAGCTTACTCTGGGCTGTCTTCCAAAACGCAACTCATAAGAAGTCTTTTTCAAGAAAGCTCAGAGAAAAATGTGATTGGAAATATAGCATGCAGTGTTCATAGCTTCGGCCCAATATCGCCTAGGAGTCCTATGCTCATCGAGCATCGTCCTAGCCATCTCTACAAGAGTCTGATTCTTCCTCCACAACACCATTCTGTGGCGGTGTGTAGGGGGAAGAAAACTGATGCTCCAAACCCAAAGGGTTACAAAGTTTCTCAAAATCCGAATTCTTGAATTCGGAACCATTATCACTCCGAATTGCTCGCATTGAGTTCATAGGGAACTCATTCTGAAGACGTAAAATCAGATTGCGAGCAAAAGAGAAAGTCTCGGTTTTCTTAGCTAAAAAGAAAACCCACGAATATCTCAAAAAATCGTCGACAACAATGAGCACGTACCACTTCCCCCCCAACCGAGCTCACCCGAGCCAGACCAACGAGGTCCATGTGCAAAAGCTCTCCAGGGCGCTTAGTCATGACCTGAGTCACTGGATGGTGGGGAGCGGCGACCATCTTCCCATGTCTACAAGAATGGCAAACAAGATCCTTCTCCATGGACAACTTGGGCAATCCTCGGATTAGGCCAAGTGAACTAAGTCTTGCAAGCAAGTCGATGCTCAGGTGACCGAGTCTCCTATGCCACTTCCAAAGATCAGAGGAGGAAGGTCCAGCCAAAAGACAACGAGAAACTCCAAACGACTCCGAGAAATCCGCACAAAAGACTTTTCCAAAGGGCGAAATCACACAAACAAGATTTCCCTGAGGATCCAAAATGCGACTGAGATTCGGTTTAAAACGAATCTCATAGTCATCATCGAAAAGTTGCAAAACAGAAAGAAGGTTAAAATGCAAGTTAGAAACAAGAGCAACATCGCGCAACACAAAGTGCTCATTAACTCGCACCGACCCACGAGACAATACCTTACCTTTGCTATTGTCGCCGAAGGTGATAAACTCCTTTCCGGCGACCGGACTAAGACTGGAGAACCACTTGGCGTTTCCGGTCATGTGCCTCGAACACCCGGAATCCACCAACCAAACGTTCTCCAATCGTTTTACCTACATCAATAAAAAGACATAGGGTGAGCATACGGTCCAACACTAGGGTTAGTGAAGTAGGAAGAATACCAGTGTTGGGCCGGCTGCTCAAAAGAACGGTTAGCAGAAAAACCATTCCTAGCACGCCTACGAGAAGAGCGATCACTGTTGACGGTCCTTAAACACCTGTTTGACCATCAACATTTGACCCTAAAGTCCACCAAAAAGGCATGAAATGTAGTCAAATAGGTTTCAAACTAACCAAATTCCACATGTCCATAGAATTTTATTTGAATGCAGGATTTGAACCAAATTTGGACATATGGACCCACCAGAGGCCAAGCCCACTCAGCAGGGCCCAAATGGGCCTAAGGGGGGTGGCGCCCGCCACCCCTAGGTGGCGCCCGCCACTTGGATTGGCCCAAGTGCCACTCCCTGCCACGTCACCGATCCGTGTGACCTCCCCAAGGCCAAATCCTGGCCCTTGGTCACTAGGTCAGTGGCATCGGACGGCTCAGAGAGGAGTGGCGAGGATCAAGGCTGAATGTCGGTTGCTAGGACATGCAACCGACCTCCAAACCGTCTTGGACAACCACCTGGATGTCGTTGAAGCAGAGGCGGTTCATCCAACGACCAGGGGACTGGCGGCCGCCAGTAGGGGGTGGCGCCCGCCACCTGACCTAACCCTAGGTCGGTTGGCTGCCCACTATAAGAACCCCCCTCACTCATTTGGGCTATAAATACCCCCCTGGCGACACTACTTCATTTGTACCATCACACATTACCATCCCAGAGCAACACACAAGCAAGAGAAGCAAGTGAGAGTTAGGTTAGAAGCTCAGAGAGCTTAGGCAAGTAGGTAGCTAGTAGAGCAAGGCATCTTCGCCCTCGCAGTAGCGCTGCTCAAGGGTTAGCTCAAGAGTAGAGGCGTGCGAGTGATCGGTTCTGGAGCTGGGAAGAGTCTTCCTTCATCTCCAGTTCAGGTTTTGCTCTTGTTACTCAAGCACTTACTATATTCTAGTTCATCATTTCAAGTATTACTTTATTCTACTTATCAGTATTGAGTGGTATACTTGATTGATTGCTTGAGTGCCTAGCTATCCTACAGTTCAATTCACTTAGCCATAGTAGTTAATCTCTAGTGAGCTTAGTGTTTGATCTTTGCCAATAGGTTGCTTAGTTAGTTTAGTTATCTTATTAAGTCAAGTGTTTGCTCTGACGTCCGCAAGGGTGTCTCTATTCAAAGCTAGGGTAGAGATAGTTAGAATATAATTAAGCGTGGTGCTTAGTTATAGACTTACCTTCAGATACGGCTGGACCCCCGGATAGCTGTGGTAGCAAGCAGGTGGTGACAGCCCTGTGCGCCATGAATTCCACCACATAGTTGGCCCAGTTTAACAGTAAGGCTCGTTGTGCTAGCGTTCAACCTAAGTAAGTGGTAAAGGCTAGTACGCCTCGATACTTGACAAGATAGGAATAAAACTTTACTCAACTTAGTTACTTTATTGTCTTTTGCCTGCCTTGCTTCGTAACTATCTCACTTCATAGTTATCTTGCTTCGTGGTTATCTAGGAGTAGTTATTAGTTAGTAGTTAGTTATCTTTAGTTACCCCTTTTATCTACCTATCCATCCACCTTACCTTAGCCATCAATATCATCCTTACCTATCCACCCATACATTCTTTCTAGCCTCTCTTCTCCCCTTTTCCCTTTTCTCTTTTCTTCGACTCTCATCCCCTCTTTGACTCAACTCATACACCACCCTAGCCTTCCCTTGGGATCAAATAAATCGACACCTGGTACTCCCAGGCGAAGTGCTACTAGGATAGTTCTGTGCGCTTGCAGAATCTCCTCTTGGTAGATTGCATTCTTGCTAGCTAGCTCCTACTAGTGTCGGGACTGACAACCCCGCTTGGCATTAGTAGATAGCTACTTTAGTTACCCTATCCTAGGTGTAGCTAAGAACTACCAACAAGCATTTCTGGCGCCGTTGCCGGGGATAGATTCCATAGTCTACTCCTAGTGACGACGTTAGCAAGTGTCAACAATCACCACACACAGGAAAATGTGGTCCGCTAAGGGAAGAGCGTCCATCGCGATACTCAAAACGCGGTGGGGGAAAACGCTCAACTACAAAGCCACCGCCACGGGGTCCATAGCCCACAACTGCAGGCTCCCGCCGGGCACGACCTCTCTGCTGCCTAGGCCTAGGAACCGGAGGTATTGGACCTCTAGGCCTAGCAGCTCTCCTCGGAGCTCTCCTCTGAACATTCGGCACATGTACATCATGGAAAGGATGGTACATGTCCGCATTGTTCATCTCCCTTGCACGACGCGCTTCTCTCTTGCGCCGAAAGCAAAACTCGCTCAAGTGTCCATCTCTCCCACAGTGCTCACAATGGTACCTCACCGCTCTCAAAGGGGGTTGTTGGTACTCACGGTAGTGGGTGTGGATCACTTTGCCCTTCTGTGGCATAAGCTCCTCCTAGATAGGTGGCATTGTGTCCAGCTTGTTTTTCAGGTGGTTGGGTTTGGGAGCCCATTACTGGTTCTTGGGTGGAGCTCGTGGAGGTTCTTCAAACACTCCATCCTTGGTGTTAGGCTTGAAGGGCTCTTTGGGTGGAAGCTTGGTAAGTTTGGGAGTAGTGGTGGAGTTTGGCTTCTCACATGGGTTGAGGCCACTCGACTCCCCAATCTTCCCAAAAGAAGAGATATCAACACCCGGAGCAAAACCAACACCAGGACCTCCAGCAGCTCGCTTAAACTGAGCGATCATCATCCCAAGCTGCGGCTCATTGCATGACACCCATGACAAGATGGTCCGAAGGTATGTGTTTTCCTCCTCGGTTTGCATCTTGTCATGCTTCTCGTTCGCGATCTCCATCTCCAAACCCCCACAAAGGACACACCTAGCCACACATGTGCTACCAGAGTTGGCCTCTTCAAGAGACACAATCTTGGCATTCTTCTCTGCCAACTCAGATTGCAAGCCCGCACAGGACTTGCACGCACCCAACAGCGAGGATCTAGCCTTCAGCTCATCCACCTCTCCTACCAACACGGCATACTTGCTTCTCAAAGTGAGAAGGTCAGTCATGTGTGTGGTGCACATCTCACACTCCTCCTCGTCGGTAACAACTACGGTGGACTTGACAGATTCAAGTTCCTTCACCGTATCCTCCCACTTCTGCCTAAACTCCTTGCGCTCTCTAGCAGCACGCCTAAGCAACTTATCCTGACTAAGGAGCACGGCAGTAAGCTTCTCGACCTCAGCAGAAAGCTCGTCGGGGGTCTGAGATACCTAGGAGGTGTCGTCGTCATCGTAGTCGTTCTGAAGAGTGTCCACCAGCTCGCCATCGACCTCATTGCCGAGGGCCATGGTGCAGAAGCCCTCGTCGTCGGCGAAGAAGCAGAGGCCGTTCAGCTTGTCCTCGATCCTCTTCTTCTTCTCGGACTCGTCGTCGCTTGAGACAGCAGAGTCGTCATCCGAGTCGTCGACGTCGCTGAGCGTGGCGAAGAACGCACGCTGCTCAGCCTGGGCCTTCTCCAAGTACTTCGTCTTGATGTACTCCTTGTCGAAGCCGCCCTTCCGCTTGTGCTTTGCGGGGACGTACTTCTCCTTGCGCTTGCCGGAGTCGTACTTGTGCCCATGTTCTGCCTTGCCGAAGGTGTGCTTGTTCTTCTTCGGGCAATTGGCGATGAAGTGGTTGGAGTCGCCGCACTCGAAGCATCCCGAGTGTCCTCCTCCGCGACGACGGTTCATGCGGTTGTTGTGGAACCACGAGAACCGGTTGGCGAGCATAGCCAGCTCGTCATCCACCATGAACTCCAGCTGCTCCTCTGTGACAGAAAGAAATGAAGACAAAGCAAAGCCTCCAGAGGAGTTAGCAGAAGAGCCAGAAAGCAAAGCCATCGACGGGCCAGAACGATTTTCATAAGAAGCCCTTGCCATGGCATCGATCTCACTAGACTTGAGCTTACTAAAGAGCTCGTCGCACGTGAGGGTCTCATAGTTAGGCGATTCGATGATCGCCTGAACCTTGGAATCCCACACCGACCGATCGAGAGTATGCAAAAGCTTTAAAGCTCTCTCATGATCGTCAAAAGGCAACAGCTCCTTGTTAGCCCTCATCCTGTTGACAATCACCTGAAAGCGAGCGAATAAACTCTCTATGCTCTCGCCAGGCATATGTCGAAAGTTCTCGTACTCTCGCTTATGCGACTCGTAGAGACGGGTTTTGACTTGAGAGGTTCCCTCATGGAAACGCATGAGGGATGCCCAAATCTCCCGAGCCGTAGCGAGGTGAGAAACGCGATCAAACTCCGTCATGCTCAAGCATGAGAAAAGAGCATTACGGGCTCGGCTATTGGCCTCGTGATCATCGATCTGACGCTGAGTCACACGAGCAGCCAAGACCACGTAATCAGCAGAGTTGCAAATATCCCAAATGGAAGCACCCATACTCTGCAGAAAGGCCGACATGCGTATCTTCCAATACACATAGTTCGTCCCATCGAAAAACGACGGTTTGCCCACGCCGCGATCCATGTCGCCTTCTGTGGATCTGGAACCGGCTAAGGTGGAAGATCCTTAACCTGCTCCGATACCAATTGGAGGATCGAGAATGCACTAGCAAGGCAACCAGAGGGGGGGGGGGTGAATGTGAGCCAACAAAAATTCTTTTGAATCTTTGGCCAAATGTCCCAAAATCAACCCCAAAAAGCTTCAACCGAAATCGTGATGCCCACGACCCTTGGAAGAGGGTGGAATGATCCCTAGGATCACAGCGAGGCACCACAAAACGATAGCGAACCAAACACCAAAAGCGTCGGAGCAAGTTCGACCCTCAAAAACCAAGTCCCGAACGTAGATAGACGGCTACGTCGAGAAACTCCCAAATACCTAAGCTAACAAGTAGCAAAGATACCTAGAGAGGTTTCTTGATCAACTCTAGGGCCAAACGAGAAGTCCGAAAACCAAGCGAACAAGTCGGGAGAGCAAACGCACTAAACCAGAGGCTACAGCAGGATCCCGGACTGTCTGCCTGTACGGTCGCGGATTGTCTGCCCAACGGCGGACTGTCCAGGCTCAGGTGGCGGACTGTCCGCCGGCCAAAAGAGCAAAACTGCAATCCTGCTGATGTCCCCTGGACAGTTCCCAGACTGTCCGCGAAAAACAACGGCGGACTGTCCGCGGTTCAAAAAACGCTTGCTCAACAGCGCGGAGTCAGGCCACTGGTCTGACCGACCCCGACGCGCGGACTGTCCGCGACCCAAACGACGGACTGTCCGTGGATGAACAGAGAGGGCGAATTTGGTCGCCCCTCTCACGAATCTTCCCAAATCCGAATCAAAACTCAATCCCACGTTCCCAAACTTGAAGAAGATGATCACGAGGTAGTTAGGAGACTATCCCCAAGAAATCATTCGCTCAAATCGATTTAATCACCGGGAAATCGAAAGGGGAGGAGTATGAACGAAAAAACGCCACGAAAACGAAATCAACCCGATCTACTTGTTCGTGAGGAGTTAGATGAATTCCTTCGGCGGAAATGATCTCCTCACTATAAAGAAGAAGTTGATTCAAACCGATTTCGCAAAGACACAGTAGGGAGGGAGATCGAGTGACGGGAAAATCGTGGAGAAACGAAGAACGCGAAGAACACGAACAAAACGCGAATCAAGTCATCGATCTGCAACCATGTGGCTACCACACGCTACAACAGTGAGGTTACGGCCTCACTTCCTCAAAATCTCCAGTACACAGAGGTATGGTTCTCTGCGGATCTCAGCTAGCTACAGCAGGGAATTGGGAGAGCAGCAAACCCTAGAAGCAAAGAGAAAATGACTGAGATCGAATGGGAGGAGGGTGTCTCCCTCTACTTATCCTAATTCTAATTCCTACTCTACCCCTCACTAATTACAGAGCGAACCAGCTAAACCCTAGGGTTATTCTGGACCAACTCATGGTAGGTGGTGATCCGACGGCCACGCCCGCACAACTGGTAGCGTTGCCTCGACGCAACCTCACCGATTGCCGCCACGTGCCGCCACCGCTCTGCTTGTCCTTTTCCTGGACGTCGCACCACCGGTTTTGTGGCCCAAACCTGGAAACCAGCCTTCACAGCTATCCCCCAGTTTTGGGGCCCAAACCGGGAAACCAGCCATCCAAGGCCTGAGTTTTGAGGCCCAAACTCAGCAAACCCGCAGCACCCAGGTTTTGAGGCCCAAACCTGGAAACCGTCCCCAGCCCGAGTTTTGTGGCCCAAACTCGGAAACCGTCAGCGCCCAGGTTTTGAGGCCCAAACCTGGAAACCGTCCACTCGGTGGTTTTTCTGTGGCTCAACCACCAAACCGAGCCATAGAGGGGATGCACCGCCCGTGCACCCCGTCCACCGACACGTGTCCCCAGGTCCTCGACCCGAGCAACACCGTGACCACAAGTCTTCGCTCGTCGCTGTCCCAGGCTGTCAGCCACCACAGCTGATCCTCGGGCCACCGGTCCCTCAGTCCAAGCCTCAGGTCCGCCCTTCGTCACTCTCGGTCCCTCGGCACGGCACGTCTCTACTTGACCTTCACCTTGCCTTTGATCACTGCATCCGTGCTCGACACCTGCACAACACAAGCCAAAGAACATGCGCATCATCCCAGTTGACAATCACTCATCACTCAGAGACTCGGCATACACCCATGTATCCGCACTTTTGATGCCTGCTTCTTCGAGTATGTTTTTCACATTTAAACCAGTTTCCTCGAAAAATTTGAGCGGTTGCTCAGGATCGACGTCTCCATATGTTCGTTGTATGATGTCCATGTTTGTATCGTATTCATTCCCAACAACTAGAGGGGGCACTGATTGCTGCGTTTGTTCCCCGAGCTGTGGGACACTCTTTCCTGCTCTCTTCTTTGTCTTCTTTGCCTCCTCAATTGATTTGCTGAGCGTGCGATTATAGTCTGATTTTGGCAAAGCCTTACGGGCACCACGTACCTTTTTCTGGTGAGCGTCCACAGTTTGCCTTAGTTTTTTAGGACGAACAAAAAGGTACGGCTTCTCTGGGTTTTGCTTTGCTCGACTACTAGCAATGGAAGCGTCGAAGAACTTGTTCAAGTCTTTTTGCACTGCAGCTTCAGTCTCCTCATCGGTCTTGTCATATGGAAGTTTTGTCATCTTGGGAATGATAGCTGGTTTTCTCACAGAGGCTGTCTTCTTCGGAGGTCGTGGGGCTGACGCCTTTGTTTTTGTGACAGGCCTCTTCTTTGTTGGCGGTGGAGGTGTTGGAGCCCGCCATGGAGATGGGGTAGGTGGCGGTGTTGGAGCCCGATGTGCAGGAGATGGTGGGGACGGTGGCGGTGTTGGATCCCGTCGTGGAGGAGATGGTGGGGCCGGTGGCGGTGATGGATCCCGTCGTGTTAGATCTTGATCGTCATCGCCCGCAACACTGTGATCATGTGGTGAATGGATAATTGGACTTAGGTTGGGGGATGTCCTGCTGCGAAAACAACATGGTATGAGTATCCATTTATACTATTAGCCCAGCAATACTATTAACTTTCATTCACTTTCATATGCACCTAGGGTTAGGTTGTTGAGGAGGAGGAGGTGATGCGCCAGGAATTATGATATAGCGCTTGCGCCAACATATGAATGTCTTCTCCGCTTCTTCTAATGTCTTCTCGCCATCACCTCCTTTAATGTCAAGTTCAACATTGTTGTAACCTTTCACCACCCTATCCACCGAGACGCTAGCATATCCAGGAGGTATTATTGCCCCATGACATCTTGATGTCTTCGTAGGATCGATAGGAGATACAACACCTATAGCCACCATGACTGTGGCATTCCCCTGTGGAATGTGCAGTTCACATGTCGTGAGAGGCTCGGTGATGTCGTCCACGGGAAAGCGCAGTCCTGCGTCTGGCACCTCTGTGGAAGCGCAACTACTTTTCATTTGATCAGGGGGGCTGATGTTGACTCCCGGCTCTGATGCAGATTGCCTTTGCATCGAACTTACTGCTAACTGCACTTGCCTATTTATTTCCTCGCTCATTTTGTCGTCAAGTGCTTTTTCTCGCTCAACTGCTTCATGAGCCGCGGCCTGTGACTGAAGAACCATTTACTCTAACCTTTGCATCCGCTCTGCCTCCTCCTCCTTCTTTCTCGCGCGGCTTCTATAGGTCTCTTTGTCCCGAGGGAAGCCATGCTCCCACGACACCTCCCCATAGCCTCTGGTTCTCCCACCATGTTCAGGATTCTCCAGGGCGTATGTCAGGTCGTCCTTTTCTCTGTTCGGCTGCAACCTGCCACTGTCAGCCATTTCTCTAGCATAAGCAAATCTTTCTGCTGCTCTATGGAGTTTTTCTCCATACTCTATCCTTCCTGTCTGTAGGTCCAGGCTTCCTCCATGACCAAAAAACCAATACTTGGCGCGCTCAGGCCAATTTATTGATTCTGGTTCAATGCCCTTGGTTAGCATCTCTCGTTCCATTCTTTACCATTTAGGAATGACACTCTTGTAGCCACCTGATCCCAAGTGATGGTGGTATTGTTTTTGTCGGGCATTTTGTTGGTTCCTTCTGACCCGTGCCTCACCCTCTTCTCATTTCTTGAATTCTACAAACTCATCCCAAAATATGCTCAACTTGACGTAGGCCTTAGTGTTGAAATCCGGAGTTAGGTCCTTCTTGATAAATGTGTTGTACAATTTCTTCTTCCAGCCCTGGAATAGTGTTCCCATTTTCTTCATAGCCGAGTCCCGAACTCTTTCCTTCAAATTTCTATCTTCTGTTTCAAGCGTGAAATGTGCAAGGACATCTTGCCAAACCAGTTCCTTATCACGATCAGAGACAAAACTTATATGAGGAGCACTTTTCTTTTCCTTCCATTCACGAGCATTGATCGGGATCTTATCCCTTACAAGGTACCCACAGTGGTTAACAGATTTCTGTGCATGTTCTCCAAGTACTTGGCTTGTTTCCTCGTTGAATTCTGAGATAATGTACCGGCCATCCAACGGCTTCTTCGGACCTCGTACGGTCCTACTCTTCCCGGTAGTCGTTGTCGATCCGGAGGGCTACGTATGTAGGAACAGTAGATTATAAATACATTTATAAATTGTTTAGAATTTCATGTGCACATAGAGATTATAGGTATACCTCGCTAGTATTTTCTTGCATGATTTCTTCATAATCGGCAAAGTATTGACTGTCGTCATCTACTTCATGATTATTGTTATCATCACCTGCTAATTCTTGATTAGCGCCGCTGTTGATTAAGTTGTACATTTCCTCCTCCATGTTGTCAACTGGGTCGGCCATTTATGTGAATAACATGGAGGATAATAAACACCATATTTCTGCGAATAACGTATATTCATAAAGACCATATTCTTTTTTTATTTAACACTTTGTAAAGGTAACACGATCGATAATAAACACAAGGATTTAATACATGAGTCATTCGGGTTTCGTGTTATTGGGTTTAGTGTTTAGTGTTTAGGGTGTGGGGTTTAGGGTTTAGGGTTTAGGGTTTCGGGCTTGGGGTTTAGGGTTTAAGGTTTAGGGTTTAGGTTTAGGGTTTAGGGTTTAGGGTTACGAGTTTAGGGTTTAGGGTTTGGGGTTTGGGGTTTAGGGTTTAGGGTTTAGGGTTTAGGGTTTAGGGTTTGTGGTTTAGGGTTTAGGTTTAGGGTTTAGGGTCTAGGTTTTGACAACATTAAAAATAACGTATATTCATAAAGACCATATTCGTAAAAATAACACTACCGACATACACGAAAAGTCATATCTAAGTGATTATTCCATAAACATATCTAAGTGATTATTCCATAAACATATACACGACAGATATAAATAAATGTTTACATATCATATCTAAGTGAAACAAAAAATATATATCTAAGTGATTTTTCCATAAACATATATTTGTAAATATATCTAAGTGAACCAAAATATATCTAAGTTATTATTCCTCCTCCATCTATCACAAAGGACACACCGTTGACGAGAGGACGACAACGGACGATGGCGAGGATGACGTCGCGGTGAGGACGACGACAGACGGCGGCGAGGATGACGTCGCGGTGAGGATGACGGCGGACGGCGGCGAGGTCAACGCGACCAATCTCTTTTTATCTACATGTGTAAACATATATTTTGTTAGAGTAAAAAACATATATATTTATTTTCTATATTTATATATCATTTTTTGTTTTTCTATAAATATATTTCTATTTATATTCATTTTCTATATATATCATTTTCTGTTTTTCTATAAATATATATGTATTTATAATCATTTTCTATAATCATTCATTTTCTATATATATCATTTTTCTTTTTATATAAATATATATGTATTTATAATCATTTTTCTATAATCATTCATTTTCTATATATATCATTTTTTCTTTTTCTATAAATATATATGTATTTATAATTATTTTTCTATAATCATTTATTTACACGCACGCACACACACAGTGCACACACAACACACGCACACAGACACTTTAGACACAACACACGCACACACGCACAACACACGCACGCACACAGACACGGCGCGACGGCGCCCTCCTCACCGGCGGCGCGAGGACTAGGCGGCAATGACGGCGAACGGCGAGGACGAGGCGGCAAGGGCGGCGAACGGCGAGCACAAGTGCCTCCGCGCGGTGAGGGAGGCAGAGAGGGCGTCGCACGGCGAACGTCGAACGGTCGCGGGAGTCCCGGCCGAGGGAGGCCGAGTGCGGCGGCGAGGACCACGGCGAGGGAGAGAGGACGAGGCGCCGGCGCGGCCACGCGAGAGGACGACGCGGCGAGGGCCGAAGATCGACGGAGGGCGGAGGGCGGAGGGCGGCGCGGGAGAGGACGACAGCAAGGCGGACGTCGGTGAGGGAGCTCGAGGACGACGGCGGCGCGGCACTGGATCAGAGACGACGAGGGAGGCGGCGGCGCGGGCGTGAGAGTCTGACGTCGATCTGAGGAAGGGGGAGGGCACTGTGCCTTATATACGCGGGGAGGCTTTAGTCTCGGGTCGTGGCACCACCTGGGACTAAAAGACCTTTAGTCCCAGGGCGTAAGCCCACCCAGAACTAAAGGGTACCTTTAGTCCCGGGTGGTGCCGCCGCCCGGGACTAAAGGTTTTTTTCCCGCCTTTGTTTTGGGTTTTCTGTATTTTAGGTTTTGTATTAAGTTTTCACTATATAAATATGTTGTAATACTTGTTAATTGCATAGTAAATTAAATATTAGGCATATAATTACTTAAAAATAACAGTTATATTCCCTTTTACCTTATTGTATAGTAGAAAATTTTGTAACATAAATTCTTTTCTTTTCTTATAATAACGAATATAAATGTAAATAACAATTCATATTTTGTTAATGCAAAAATATAATGTTAAATTTAAATATCTGAAACAACTGGTTCTCGATAGGAAAATTGTTTTTGCATTATCTGAACGTTAAATTCTGGGTTGTTCATCTTTCATTGTCCAAATGCACGATAGAGAAATTCACTGTTAAATTGCAATTTAATTTTAAAAAATAAATTTGTGTAGTTCATATACGTTTTTGTGTCGTATTGGTCTCAAAATTTTTCTTATGCTGTCAAGTGGCACGGGTGAGGCAACCAACAAGTTTGTGATTTGTCGGAGATGGTTTGCTACTTTTTCGGTTTAATTGAATTACTGCGCACTGTCACCCAATAATTATAGGGTCAAGTAGGCCTACCACCAAAATAATCCAGAATGGTGCCAAACTTTTACACAGGGTCTTGTATGCCCTAAGAAGAAGAATGTTGTGGAGGTTGATGCAATACTACAGAGGGTCAGAGGTGTAATTCACCAGCTTTTATCTCATTCGGCACGGAGAAAAATGTAATAATTAAAATAATGATCAGAAAAATCTAACACCTCTTGTGGGGCATCAATTTGGGCTCATATGCTTGCCAAAAATAAATAAGTCATTTCGACACCGACATCAACGAACCATGACTATCCATAATCATTATTAATTACACAAAAACTGTAATACATAGTATTAGTTAAAACACCACTATATATCAAGCGGGTACACTGGTGATGTTCGTCTTGACGTATGTCTGTTGGTTATGATCATGTCGTAACCATGGAGTCTCAGCATTTAGCAGGATACTTGGGTCTTTGGTCACACTGAAGGGCGGTATTCGGTCATCCCTTTCATAATCTTCTGACATGTCTGACTTGTCCTCAATTTCCACGATGTTTCTTCTTCCTGAAAGAACAATATGGCGTTTTGGCTCTTTGGTTGATTTATCGTTATTTTTCCCTCTCTTGGGTTTTGTAGACATGTCTTTCACGTAGAACACCTGAGTCACATCAGCAGCAAGGACGAATGGTTCATCTTTGTATACAAGTTTTTTTGTCCATTTGCAGCAGACAGGTATAGTAATTTCCTATGATCCTCTAGCATGCAGTCAAACTTAGTCTTCTCCTTTTCACTTTCACAATCTCTTTGTGCATCACGAATGACATCACCAAGAGCATCATCTTCAGCGAGTGTGTCTTCTGCACCTGTCTCTTTTTCACCTTTCCCCATTGCAGTATCACCAAAGTCACCATACTGAGCAATAATGTTGTCGTCAGGGTCCAATTGTTCTTCTTCACCTTCTTCCATCATAACCCCAGTTTCTCCGTGCTTCGTCCAACAAATATAGTTTGGCATGAAACCCGACTTCAACAAGTGTGAGTGAAAACTACTTGACCTAGAATATTCCTTTGAATTATTACATAGGGCACATGGACAGCACATAAAACCATCTCGCTTGTTTGCCTCGGCCACTATTAAGAAATAATGCACGCAATCAATGAACTCTTTTGAGCGACGATCGATATTGTACATCCAGTGACGTGTCATCATCTGCATTATATGACATATCACATAATTATATCTCTCATTCTTATAAACAAATGAAATTATAAAATGACATATAACATAATTATATCTCTCATTCTTATAAACCAATGATTTAAATGATCTCTATTTCTCCCAAAAAAATAAAATAAACTAATTAAACTGGCACATTTTGTAAACTAAAGTATTATATATTTCTAATTGTTTTTAAATAAATGATTTAAATGATCTCTATTTCTCCCAAAAAATAAAATAAACTAATTAAACCGGTCACATTTTGTAAACTGAAGTATTATATATTTCTAATTTTTAAAACAAATGATTTAAATGATCTCTATTTCTCCAAAAAAATAAACTAATTAAACCGGTCACATTTTGTAAACTAAAGTATTATATATTTCTAATTTTTTTTAAACAAATGATTTAAATGATCTCTATTTCTCCAAAAAAATAAAATAAACTAACTAAACCGGTCACATTTTGTAAACTAAAGTATTATATATTTCTAATTTTTTAAAACAAATGATTTAAATGATCTCTATTTCTCCTAAAAAATAAAATAAACTAATTAAACCGGTCACATTTTGTAAACTAAATTATTATATATTTCTAAATTTTTTTAAACAAATGATTTAAATGATCTCTATTTCCCAAAAAAATAAAATAAAATAATTAAACCGGTCATATTTTGTAAACTAAAGTATTATATATTTCTAATTTTCTTTAAATAAATGATTTAAATGACCTCTATTTCTCCCAAAAAAATAAAATAAACTAATTAAACCGGTCACATTTTGTAAACTAAAGTATTATATATTTCTAATTTTTTAAAACAAATGATTTAAATGATCTCTATTTCTCCAAAAAAAATAAAATAAACTAATTAAACTGGTCACATTTTGTTTATAGGGTACTAATTTAAACTATCAAGTGAATGAACTCAAAATAGCTTCAAAAACCACATATATATGTGACAGCTAAAAATATGAGAAAATGAAGCTAGTAACCTTTGAACTAGTCGATGACGACGTAGATGTGATGAAATAGATCAATCGTCGGAGATGTGTTATCAAACACAAATTACCGGAGAAGACACAGCAAGTAAGCAAGCAAGAAAAGAGCTCGCGGGCATGGCTGAAGGTGGAAGAACAGTTCAAATATAGGGAGGGACATTTAGTCCCGGTCCTTGTTCCAGCCGGGGCTAAATGCCAACATTTAGCCCCAGCTGGGTACAGCAACCGGGGCAAAACCTTTAGCGCGCAAGCTCTCTATTCGAGGGGAGTTTTGGCCTAAAGGTAGTACCGCCATAAGGTCGGTAGTACCGACCCTAGTGGTCGATAGTACCGACGTTTGGAGGAAGTGTGGAGGCGTTCTGTGTAGGGGAAGTTTTGGCCTACCGGTAGTACCGCCATAAGGCCGGTAGTACCGACCCTACTACCGACTGTGTTGGGAAGGCTATCCTAACGGTCATATTGACCGCCGGTAGTACCGGCCCTCTCATCGGTTGTACCGACTATAAATAGTACCGACTGTGTGAGCTCGGGAAAAGGGGATAACGGCTAGTTGGTGGCTCCTCTCTATAAATAGAGGGGTGGTCGGCCCTTGGGAAAGGTTGAGGACCCTAGGGACTTTGTGTCCATGGTTGGGAAGTGCTTGGGAGCCCTCTAACACACATATGCTTGTTAGTGCTTATCCAATTGTGTGAGAGAGCGATTCTAGTGCGGTGCATTAGAGATTGCAAGAGTTGGCACAAGGTGTTCGAGTTGCAAGCCGGTGGTGCTTATTACTCTTGAAGGTTGCCATCTCCTAGACGGCTTGGTGATTGTCTCCGTCGTGAAGCTTGCAAGAAGATTGTGTGTGGCTTTGGAGAAGCTTTGTGAGGGGCATTGTGCCCGCCCCGCGGGAGATCGCGAAGAGCAACTCTAGTGGAGAGAGGCGCGAAGAGCATCAAGTGGCCCGGCCGAATCAAAAGCTGGAGCCCTTGGTGAGCACTCCATCGTGGAGAGCGTGACTTACGGTCACCACTAGCAAGAGGATCGGCGGCAACTTTGGGCTTGCCTCAACGGGGACTAGCTTGTTGGCAACCAAGTGAACCTCGGGATAAAATCTTGTGTCCCCTTCTCTTGTTGTTCTTGTTTCCTTGCATATTACGCTTGTTCTTGTGTTCTTCGTGTTCTTCCTCCCTCCTTCACTCTTTCTTAGGTTGGGAAGACTCGATCTGTCTTTTGGCAAGGAACCAAGACTTGGGAAAGCTACAATCTTCATCTACAACACTTAGAGAAGTGGGGTAATTGCTAGATCTGAAAATCACATCTCACCCACTTCAATTTCGTAGCTTTCTGCAGGTGCCCGGTAGTACTGGTTGTATACGTCGGTAGTACCGGTCACCCGGTAGTACCGGCCTAGCAGCCCGGTAGTACCGGCTGCCTTGTTCCTTCACTAGCTTGTGTTTCAATACTCACTCTTGTGCTAGTGTTTAGTTGCTTAGTTTGTGTAGCTAAGTTGAGCTCTCTAATTTGTCTTGTGTAGCCTTGTTATTGAGCATTGCTTGTGACCTTAGGCTTTGTGGCTTTGCATCACTAGATTGTTAGGAGCTCCCCGGTTTGATTAGAGTACTAGTTGCATAGGTTTGTGTGACCTTGCAAGCTAGATTGGTTAGGTGAGCTTTAGCTGGCCCGACACCTTATTTGCTTTGTTTAGGATCTTTTGTAAGGTGTCATAGAGTATAAGTAGAGGGGTGTAGTCTTGGCTAGACCGATACTTTTAATTCCGCATTTGTTTCGGTTAGCCGGTACGTTTAATTTTAAACAAGGACTATTCACCCCCCCTCTAGTCCGCCATCTTGACCCTTTAGTGGGGCCGGCCAGCCCCACATGTCACCCACCAGGTGCCTCCTTCGCTGTGACATCTTCTGGAACCTTCTTTGTTGCCCTAATGCGACTTTCCATCCGTTTGTGCAATTCATCGTGTTGGAGTAGGGCTCTGTCTCTTTCCATCTTCTCTAAAACTCCCTGTTAAATAGTAATTCACCAAAGCTATTGGATTTGTTAGTTTAGTCCCTGAATTATGTTGCTTGGTGATCACTCCCGGTTGTTCTAGAAGCTTTCATGTCGTATCCAACAAGGACTCTCTCGTCAGGACTCCAAAGGTAGAAAACCATATGTCTATTTCGATCGTCTCGATGAGCTCTTCACAATGGTATGTTCCAATTCATCACTTGAGATAACTTTTATGTAGTGAAATATTGATGTTCCTGCAAAATAAGTGAGAACTACACAACTTGTGGAACTTGTTAGAATCAAACCCTACAACTATGCATTATCACTTGTTTATTATTGTTTTATGCATTAGTTGATGGTATATTATTGACTGTAAGGACCATCAACAAGCTCCCCCAAGCTTAACCTTTGCTAATCCCTCAGCAGATAATATGATAGATCAGAGAAATACTTTAAGCCTCCCTTGTGTCAAACAAAAAAATTCTCATCTGGTTTGAAATAAATTTCTCATTTTTAGTCTTGTCTTTATTACTTTCCATCATGGGGCTTATAGCCTTACCTTGGTCTTGAGTAAATGAAAGACAGGATAAGTAAATCAAGCCCTATGTCTCAAGCTCTTCTACTTCACCTTCATTCCAGAGTTTTTAGAGATTTTCAAATGTTGAACATATATTGCCAAATTAAACAATGGATCCATAGAGAAAGCAATCATACTTATTGAATCAGGAGGTGCATGTGTGTGGAAAAAATGGAGTCAGATGCTCTTTTGAAAATATCACTTTCTTCTGTTTGATGTTGTCATGTGGCTATCAGACTAATTCTACTGCCGGGCACATGCCCGTTTTATCTCTTTTTCTCTTTTCTTCTTTCTTCTCTTTTTTTATGATAACGAGGTTCCAGACACTTGTCCCTTTTTATTTCCTCGGGATCTTTCTTTTTGAGGTTTTAGACACTTGTCCCTTTTTATTTCCTCAGATTTTATTTTTGCATAGCCACATGCTTCCAACAAACTTTTGAAAGGATAATAAAAACTTTGAGCATTTATGCGGAAGATGAAAACGTGTAAGTGAACTTGATTCAATAGCACAATAACTTCTCATAGGGTCAACAAAGCTTAACTTAACTTAATGTTTTAATGATCATGTTTATTTAACAAATTCTACGGAACTCTAGTGTTATTTTAGAACAAGATATATAGCAGCTCAGATTCATATCATATTCATCAATTACTTAGACTAGGATCAAGCAATTTGCTTTCCCACAAGTTTCAAGTTTTGATGATTATATCCGAGAGAATTCAAAGTTTAACACTAGGCATATGGAAAGAATTATAACAGAGCTTCTATTATTTTTGGGTTTTTAGGTTTTTAGGGTTCCATTAATTAAAGAAAAATTAAAGCTTACTATTTATTATTCTAACTTAATATAGGAAACTAAATATATAGATATATATAAAGATAAAGATAACTCGTCACATAAGAACTTACCTGACATTGGGGCTCCTCCCCGTGGTGCAAAATCTTGGGGGCTCCTCCCCCAAGTTGGAGATCACTGTGGTGCCGGTCGATATTGATGATACTGGGGCATGGACCAGAAGACATCCCGGTACTGATTGGTCTGATCTTGATTTTGTCGAATGTTCTCGACCGCAGTCTCCATCCTGGCATTCCATTGTTGCTGCTCTATTAGTATTCGGTTGATGTCGGCTTGATCTTCTGCTATTCTTGTCAACCTTGTACTGTTGTTTTGACGTGCCATCTGATCATCATGATACCCTACACTCGATACTAAGTGTTTGGGTGGTTCGTGTTGAGTAGATGGTCCTGGCTGGTCTACCGAGCGTCTTCCTTGGTATTGGTCGTAGCCACTCCCCACTGTCGGCTTGCCAACAATCTTCTGAATGGATGGACGGTGATGGAGCCCAAGGAGAATATGGTTCTTGATATTGTTGTGGGTGTCTTGTTTGGACTCCATCGTCGTACGTTGTGTGTGCTGGTCCTTCGGGGATCGGGTTGGCTCCATAATAGTATGTTGGTGGTGCATTTGCAAACCTTGCCGATGCACTTCTCTGCGTGGTGGTAATTGGCTGCAGACCTACAAGAAAACTTCTCGTGGTATAGACACTGAGTTTCGGGTTAGGAAGAGGAATCTCAGTGCTCATACCTTGGTACACCATGTGAATAACATTGTTGTTTTTCTTTAGGATCTAGGCTTGTCTGAAAAAGTCAAAGGTCATAATGGTACGGCCTTCAGAAATATTTTGCACAAGACAAGATTGGGTCAAACCCAATTTAGTAGCCAAATGATAAACAACAGAAGAACATTCAATATCCCCTTTGGTTGGGCCAAAAACTTCCATCCATTGGTTAATCATGTAAATAACAGGAGACACTCTTCATTTCTTCACAATGGAAAAAAGAAGTCTTAGCTCATCTTCCCTCACTATTCGAGTTTCTGGTCTAGGGAAGATGACTGAAGAAATAAAACGATGAATAAAACAAAGAGTGGGCAATTGAATATCATTATTCTTGGGTTTTGAACATGTATCCAAATCTATAATTTTCTTCCAAAATTGCTCTTTATTAGAATCAGGTAAAGCACCCGTAACGTCAAGAGTGCATCCAGAATCAAAACGCAAGTGGTCACTAAGTTCCATCCAAGTGAGTGTAAACTTTTTATTGAACATACGGAAACTTATGCCAGTAGCAAAAGAAACAAAGGTGCAAAGGAACTCGATGGTAAGGAGCTTTACTTCTATCTCATCGACAGGCACAAAACCCATCCAACCCAACATAGTGAAAATACTAAGGAATTCAACATCCATACATGTGTCTCTATTGACACTTACTAACATCGCTACCAAGAGTAGAGATAAACCCTAACCTTGGCAATGGCACCAGAAAGGCTTAGGTATGTTATCAGGACACAAGAGATAATCTGCAAGCGCACAGATTAGATACCCACACTTCACCGGATGTAGACCCAGTTTTAATATCAAACCCAAAGGAACAACGCGATTGTCTTAAGTCTATTATTGCTTAAACCCTGAGCACTAACAAAGATGAGAACACAAAAGATAAAGGGGATAACTAGGGTTACCAGCTCTAATCTCGGGAAGCTATGTGATTATTATTCAACTGTGGATTACGTTGGGAGACCACATCTAAAGTATGGCTATTCCCATGTAATATACTCCTGCTCGGCCTATAGACGGGAGGTGGACTATAGAAGATTCAGCAAGGCTATAAGAGTCACCCTTGCGAGCTACCACTGGTCCGGAATATAGGGTACACTATGCCAGTAATCGAGTCTAAGAACCATGCTTACACAACGACGACTCCTCTAATCCTAAAGCTACTAGAATTAGAGTACTCTAATTAGAGTTGCAAGCTAGAAGAATAATAAGAACAATAATGCTTACTGATAATTAGAAGATGATGACCGAAGAATATCCATCCAAGCTCTTGACGAACTTGAATCTGCAGGTACAAGTTGAAGAAGTAGATCCGATAGGCCGGAGCTCCTTCTAATCCTCCTCTTCTACCTCTCTCTCTCTCTCTCTCTCTTCTAGTTCTAAACTTGGGATATCTCTTTATAACTAGATGAACTAGAACTAGAAGCACTAGAAATAGAATTAGAACTAGAACTAAATCAACTAGAGGGATCTCTACTTCTACTTGAAACCCTAGTTTTTGATATGTAGATGAATAATGAAGAAGAAGATGGAGATGCCTCCTAGGGGGGTCTGGGTCTGGTTTTATAGCCCCTAAGGATGAACCGCATCACTTGGATCAAACCGACTTGAAACAATGGTTGAGATGCGTCGTAGACGCTCCACGAAGATGGGCTGAGGGGGATCCTGGCACAGGTCGGCCGACCTAGGGGTGGGGCCAGCCGGCCCCACCTTGAGGCCACCTTGCCCTCCTTCGTCGTGGTGTCTTGTGGAACCTTCCTTGTTGCCCTAATGTGACTTTCGATCTGTTTGCGCGATTCGTCGTGTTGGAGTAGGACTCTACCTCTTTCCATCTGCTAGAAAACTCCTTGGAAAACAGTAATTCACCAAAGCCGTGGAATCTATCAGTTTAGCCCTTGAATTATGTTGCTTGGTGATCACTCCAGGTTGTTCTAGAAGCTTCCAAGTCATATCCAACAAGGACTCTTGCTCCGGGACTCCAAATATAGTAGATCATATGTCTGTTTTGATCGTCTGGATGAGCTCTTTGCAAAGGTGTGCTCTGATTCATCACTTGAGATACTTTTATATAGTGAAACATTGATTATCCTGCAAAACAAGTGAGAGCAACACAACTCGTGGAACTTGTTAGAATCAAACCCTGTAACTATGCATTGTCAACCATTTATTATCATTTTATGCATTACTTGATGGTATAATATTGACTGTAAGGAACGTCAATGGTCTCGCAGAAGTCGTGGGTCGTAGATAGGCGTCGGCCTAAAGGTTCTATTCTTAATGCTTCTAAATTTGACCTTCTCCTCATTCCCTAGCATCTTGAGGTTCTTCTCCTCTATTAACACATTCATACCTTCAGAAGTAGAGCGGAATGAGGACGCTTGTGAGGGCGCTGGTGAATCAACGTCCATGTCTGAATTTGCTCTCGAGCTGCTCCTCGTGAGACGTCCAAGTCTGATCTTTCCGAGGAAGGACTTCTTGTGACTCATCCTGTTGAACAGAGAAAAACAAACAACCACACAAGAACATACTATAGAACGGGTTAGAAAATATAAATAGTCAGTGGTTAGCCGTTCTCAAGTCAATCGTCCGGAGGTTAGTTTATGAATACAATTGTTATGTTTAATTTGGACAACACTACTCTTCTTTAAAATTTGATCTCTACTCAACTTTAGAACTTCTCACACTTCTACCTTCTCTTCGTACTAAACTCTTCCTTCTCTGTTGGTTTCTTCACTCTTGGTTGAAGGATTAAGCTAGCAAACAGATTTCAAAACGAATTAAACTGAAAGGAGAGGAGTGGAAGGCTAGTGAATGAGTGTAGAATGCCACGGGAGGTGGCAATTTATAGCCGTGGCCAGGGCAGGGCGGCCGGCCTGGTGGTGGGGCCGGCCGGCCCCCCTCTAGGGCCCACCTGGTGCTCCTTCCTCCACTCAATGGTTGTTGCAAAATTAAGCAAGAATTTTGTCCATACAAAGTGTAAACCATTATGGTGCTTGGTTGAGTGGTTAGGAAGCAAAGGAAGATTGATTCCAAAAGATGGGTCCCAAGAAAGTGGGTCCCGGTGGTGAAAAATAATTACCATGCAGAAAATTTCAGAAAACTAAATTACTTTTATGTAATGAAAAATACTTATGGCTGCAAAGACATATTTTTATGCCACCACAGTAAATATTGTTTTAGGTTTTTACACACCGTAAAAATTATTTACGTGGGGCCTGAATTTTATATTTTCATATTTTTATTTGGTTTTCATATGCATATGTAGAATAAATGTGCAAGAAAGTAAATATGGATAACTATCGAGTTACCTCCCGGTGAAGTTTTGGGGTTTTGGAGTCCACCGAACTGGACTTCTCCAAAGTTGTCATTCTAGAGGGGTTGTAGCCTCCCTTGAAGATGATGCCTCTGGTGATTTGATCTCCCTCTTCACTAACCACCTTTGTTGTTGAGCCTAACTCAGGCTTTGGCTTGAAAGGAAAACATTCTTCTTGTCCATTGATGTTGAGTCTGACTTCTCCAATTCCAACGTCGATGTGGGCATTTGCAGTACTCAGGAAGGGTTACCCTAGAATAATGAGTGACACTTTCGAGTCTGATTGCATGTCCAATACCACAAAGTCAACTGGTATGAAGAACTCCCTAATCTTGACTGGAATGTCTTCAGCAATTCCTACTGGATAGCAGAGTGATTGATCGGCAAGTTGTAGGCACATTGATGTTGGGACAAGTCTTGAATGATGGAGTTTATCAAAGACTGTCTTGGGCATCACGCTCACACTTGCTCCGAGATCACATAGCACATTGTTGAAGTGTTGATCACCAATTGAACAGTTGATAGAGGGCATCCTGGATCCTTCTTCTTTTGTGGAGAAGTGTTGAGGATGGCCGCACTACACTCTTCTGTCAACTTGATTACCTCAGTGGTGGGCAGTGGTCGTTTGTTGTTGAGGATGTCTCTTATATCTTGTAAAGCATCTAATAGAGGAATATTGATATATAATTTTTGAATCACTTCAACAAACTTACTAAACTGCTCATCTGTTGTTCCTCTCCTCTTCCTACGTGGAAATGGTAAGTGGTTGGTGTCGTGATAATCTTGCATCATTTCTGGTAGTGGTAGATCTACTTCTTCAACTTCATCGTCCTTCTTTTCTTCTGTCACAGTTGGCATCACTGGTGTTGTCTGTCCTCTTGCTGTTCCTTTTGGATATGGGGAATCACGAGTGACCTTCCCACCTCTAGGCCCTGTTTGGAACGCGGGAATTTTTCCCCGTTCCTGCGTTTTTCCTGTGAAATTGAACTAATTCCTATGAAATTCCTGTGCGATTCCTGTGAAATTCCTGCGTTCCAAACAAGCCCCTAGTAGTTATAGCTTGTATCTGCTCAGTGTTAGTGGCAATAGGCAAAATAGCAGCCAATTTGGCTAAATGTATCTGTATATTTTTATTTATTTTAATTTGTTCTTTTAGAGCAGAAGAAAGCTCATCCATTTTTGCATTTATATCCTCTAAGGCTTTATCTTTGAAAACAAGCTTTCTAATAAGAGAGCGTATGCTATGAAAACTAACAAGTTGTGCAAACTACGCAAACTTGAATCAAACCCATAGGATTCTAATCCTATGGTCTTTGGTGGAGGTGGGACAATTATTCTCTTAAGCCCTCCCACCAAAAACTTCTTAATCACTTAAGCTCAGCCTGCCCCACACCGTTGCGTCGTTCTCTGTTCATGACTTTCTCCTCCACGACTCATCGACTTCCCTCGGCGCCGCCCCCTGTCCGCGACTCCTGGTGTCCCTCGGCGCCGCACCCTGAAGATCGCCGACGTGCCACATCTGGTCATGGACGGCAGCCGTCCCCTGCAGATCGAAGGCCGCCCTTGCATACTCCACGGCCAGGGGGATCCGACCTCTGTCGGGGCTTCTGATCCGTGAGCTCCAACTCCAGCGTCGACCGCGTCGATCGTGATGATGGCGTGATCATCGGCGACGATGGCACCAACTGCGTTCTCCATGGCGGCATTGAGGGACTCCATGCCGATCTCCATGATGGAGCTGTTGTAGGGTAGCGCGGCGGTCTCCATGGCGGCATCGAGGGACTTCTTTGGGGCGGTGGTACAGTCTGTAGGGGGCGGCATCGAGGGATTCCTGGGCGTGGAGTCTGCAGGGGCGGCGTCGAGGGACCCTAGGAGTCGCGGAGGGGGCGGCGCCGAGGGGAGTCGATGAGTCACGAACGGAGAACGACGTAACGACGTGGGGCAGGCTGGCTTAAGTGATTAGGAAGTTTTTGGTGGGAGGGCTTAAGAGAATAATTGTTCCACCTCCATCTGAGACCATGAGATTAGAATCCTGTGATCTTGATTGAAGTTTGCATAGTTTGCACAACTTGTTAGTTTTCATAGCATACGATCCCTTCTAATAATGGTGTCATTAACTCTAGTCTGCTCTAAGATTATATCCCTTAAAGGCATTTGCTTAAATTTAGAAGAATTGAAATTGTCTGAGGACTTACCTTGATAAGTGGATTATTGATTCCATCCTTGCTTTCGTAGTGTAGAAGATTTGTTGATGATATTTGCATTATCCTGGTTGTTCTCCTCACATCTAGTCTGAGCATCGAATGCATCTTGATTGGTTTGATGATCTCTTTTGTATTTCTCGCATTGGCCTAGCCACCCTAGTAACACATCCATCTTTGTTGTCGGTGTCTTCACTTCTTCTGGGACTTCCTCCATCTAGTAACAGTGTTGATTCTTATCTTGTTTCCAGCTCTGATTCTTAGCTATCTTCTCCATAAGGACTTCAGCTTTCCCAGCAGTAAGTGACATAAATGATCCTCCAGCAGTTGCATCTAGTTGCTCACATGAGTCCACTGTAGAATCTGTGCATGAGCAACCAATCTTCCATTCCATGGTGTGGTCATTTTGAAATGTAATCTTGAAAACGTTCCAAGCTTCTGGAATGGTTTCTCCTTTCTGCTGCTGAAAACTTCTAATCTTTCCACTTAAGGCATTGGTTTTGTCTATAGGAAAAAATCTTGATAGACAAGCCTCTAAACATTTGTCCCACGTGTTGATGTCTTCCTTATTAGTGTAGAACCACTGCTTCGCTCTTCCCTCCAATGAGAATGGGAATAACCGAAGGAGTATGATGTCTTGGGCAATGTCCTTGATGATGATGGTGCTTCCAATCTCTAGAAAATCCTATAGACGGGCAGTAGCATCTTCTTGTGCTTTTCCACTGAATGTAGTAGCTTGGACTAGGTTGATAAGGCTTGGCTTGAGCTCAAACTCTAACTTATCCGTCTGGAGTGTTGGTCCGAATGTTTCCAATGTTGGGAGCTGAGAACTCTAGCAAAGTCTTGTTAGCCATCGTCTTCACTACTTGGATCGATCTTCTTCTAGGTTGAGTTGCTTTTTGATTGAACAGCGATTGATCACAACTGAACCTGTATTACCCTGTATAAGATATAAACAAAAGTAGAACAAGGGTAATCCTGTAAAGACAGAGATGATGATTCCTATCTATAATTATATATGTTCGATGTGTTCTTTCTGTAGCCATATAAAAGTTCCTGAAAGCTCCCTGACAACGGCGCCAGAAATGTTTGTTGACATTTCTTAGCACAACTACCAAAACTAGGTTAGAATCTACCCCTGGTACTAATGCCAGAAATGTGGGTAGGCATCTCATAGCATCACTCTAACGCTAGGCTATCACCACTAGCAGTAACACTAGAGATGTGATTGTATTTATCACATGGCACTTTGATAAGATGAAATAAAGGTTATCCACAAGCGCATAGATAAAATACACCCGTTGTAGCATTTCACCCAGGAATGTTCCAGGTATCATTATTTATAATTCTACCGTCGGGAGCTTAAATGGGTTAACAATAAGAATGATATGGCTTAAGAATTGCAAACATATATAATTAGACATGAATCTAATAACCACCTCTTGTCTAATACAGGGGTAAGGAAAAAGGATAATGATAATGATAATGATAAATAAGATAATGACAGAGACTAGCAGAGATTCCATGATTAGAGAGAGAGTCATATGATCAAGCAGAATTGAGAACTAATCGATACGTTAAGAGATTAGACTCCTAAGTTATATTACTTCAATATTAAGTCTAAGTTAACCCTAGCATATGTTATCATCTATAGCATAATTAATCATCCGCCCATACATGAGGAACATTACGGAAGAAGTTCATATCCAGAGTCATTCCTTTAGTGTAATCAGGTTCTACTTGGCCTAGACTCGAGGAGTCGACTACAGAGGAATCAACGAGGCTATAAGAGTCACCCTCGCGAACTACCACTTGCTGGCCCAGACAATAGGGTGGTGCATTCATAGGTAAACATAATCTAAGCACCACGCCTACATTATATCGACCACTTAGTCCAATCCGGAATCGAACTAACCGCTTTTGCGAACACAAGGTTGATATGTGCCCTTGTGGTTCCTTCCTGAGTGATGAGCGACCGGTCAACAGGCTCACCGGAAGGGGTGAGTGGCAACATGTGTCTCTTGGTCGTGTTGATGTGCAGGTGTGGAGCTCGGAGACAGTGGTCGATGGCAAGGTGAAGGTCAAGTAGAGACGGGTCGTGCCGATGGACCGGGAGCGGTGAAGGGCGGACGTGAGGGTTGGACCGACAGACTGAGAGGCCAGAGGACCAGCTATGGTAGCTCGCATTTGGCATCGGCGAGCAAGAGCACATGGTGATGGGCGATGGCATCGGTCGAGTCGGGAGGAAGACGATGGCGTCGTGGCACTTGGCGGGAGGTCAGACACGGGCTTGTGTGTGGCGCAAGTGCCGTCGGCCAAGTCAAGGAGGAAGGCGAAGGCGTTGTGCCCGGCGTGGAGGATGGACATGCAGCGACATCGGTGCCGGTGGTCGGGGTGTGCGAACCACACTCCTCTACGCCGCGGGTTCGGTAGTTGAGCCTCAGAAAGCTACCCTCGACGGCTTCCGAGTTTGGGCCTCAAAACTCGGGGTGGACGGTTTTCCAGGTTTGGGCCTCAAAACCTGTGTTGGCGGGTTTCTGTGTTTGGGCCACAAAACTCAGTCGAGGACAGGTTTCCCGGTTTTGACATCAAAACCGGGGGATGTTCCAAAAGGAACGGTCGACGCGTGGCGGCGCCGAGAGGCTTGCGTTGCGACGAAGCTATCGATGAGGAAAGCGCAGCGGTCGATGGGACGGCACGTGGCGGCATCCTGGAGCTTGCGACGAGGCGAAGCGAAGGATGAGGAAGGTGCATGGCTATCAGATGAAGACCTGACGGAGTTGGACTGGAATACCCCTAGGGTTAGCCTGTTCGCTCAATGTATCTAGGGGTAGAAGGGGAATAAGTGTATTAGGCTATAAATAGAGATAGCAGCCCCTCCATCCATTCTATCCTTGCAGCATTTCGTTCTCGCAGACTCTATTAGGTTTTCCTCCCTCTAGCTGCTTGTGATCCGCAGAGAGATACAATACCTCTGTGTACTTGGTGATTTTGAGGAAACAGGACCATAATCCTGTTGTCTCCTCGTGGGGATGAGTTCCGGTTGAAATCGAGATCGAATTCACGTTTTGTGTTGTGTTCTTTGCATTTCGTTCTTTGCCTCCTCGGATATTTGCCTTGTTCTCCCAATCCGAGGGATGGTTTTCTATTTTGTTTGAATTATTTTGTGCTAGGACGTGAGTGTCATCTTTCCACCAAAGGATTTCCTCCCAAACCTCATGAGCACATAGATCGGGCTGAAATCATGTTGATTCTTCGTTCTTCCCCCTTTTCTAGTGTTCTTCGGATTTCTCACAGTTGAGATGGTTTGGTGCGATGATTTCCTAGGATTAGCACCCCAACACGTAGAGGAACACTTGGGAGAAGTTTTATTGAAGCCCCGTTCGATTTGGTGAAGATCGAATCGATTTTGGTTTTGACCCGTGCAGTTTTGTGCTTTCTGGGCATTGGCGGACAGTCCGCCGCCCTGGTTGTAGACAGTCCAAGCATCGAAGATTTGGGGGATCAGTGAGGCGCAGCCCCCTGACTGTTCACCGTCAGGAGATCGGCGGACAGTTCGCAGGTCATTACCCTAGACAGTCCGAAACCTGACCAGCAGGGTTTCAGAACAGTTTGGTTTTCGGATTTTTGCCGGCAGACAGTCCGGCACCCAGGCGCGGACAGTCCACCGTTGAACCACAGACAGTCTGGGATCCTGCTGAAAGTGCACTTTTCTCCCGTTGCTTTGGCACTTGGTTTTCTAGGTTCTCCGGTAGTTTCGTTGTACCACTAGGACATCTCCTAGGGTATCCACCTATTCGTAGGTCATGAACTTGCCGATCGTTTGAGTCGTTGTCTTTAGGGGTGATTTTCTGGGACAAGGGCCATCTGTTTCTCGAGAAGAAATTTGAGGCTCCCATTCACCCCCCTCTGGTCGCCAATTCGGTCCTTCAGCTTTATTAACATATGTATGAACTTATTATCAATCATAACTATATCAAGCATACAACTCGAAAAAACTAAGAACGAAATAAAGAGAAACATAATGATATAATTGAAATAGCACAAAGTCGAATACAAGAATTACCAGAACTGATGACGATCCGGAATCCTGAGTCGCGCTCAACTCTACTTGTTTCTACCTAATTGTAACTCTAATCTTGAAGTAGAGCTCTAATCTAATCTCTAATCTCTGGAACCCTAACTCTGCCTCTCTAATGTCTGATGATATGAAGATACAATGGATTGATCTGAGGATTCTCTAGGGAGGGGGATCTGGGGTTTCTTATATAGCCCGGTGGGATGAACCGTGACCCTCAGATCAAACCGACCTTGAACAAGGGATTAGATGTGTCGAGGTGGTCGATTAGGTCACGCTCCACGAAGATGGGCTGAGGGGGACCTGGCCCAGGGCGGCCATCCTGGGGGTGGGGCCGGCCGGCCCCACCTGTCACCCACCAGGTGCCTCCTTTGTCTTGATGTCTTCTGGAACCTCCCTTGTTGCCCTAATGCCACTTTCCATCCGTTTGCGCAATTCATCGTGTTGGAGTAGGACTCTATCCCTTTCCATCTCTTGTAAAACTCCTTGGAAAACTGTAATTCACTAAAGTTGTTGAATCTGTCAGTTTAGTCCCTGAATTATGTTGCTTCGTGATCACTCCAGTTTGTTCTAGAAGCTTTCATGTCATATCCAACAAGGACTCTCTTGTCGGGACTCCAAATGTAGCAAACCATATGTCCGTTTCGATCGTCTCGATGAGCTCTTCGCAATGGTATGGTCCAATTCATCACTTGAGATACTTTTATGTAGTGAAATAATGATGTTTCTGCAAAACAAGTGAGAACTACACAACTCGTGGAACTTGTTAGAATCAAACCCTACAACTATGCATTATCACTTGTTTATCATTGTTTTATGCATTAGTTAATGATATAATATTGACTGTAAGGACCATCAACAATGAGCTACTCCTCAAGAAGAGGCAGAAAGGGCTCAACACCACTAGCTCAAAGCTCGAATCACCGAAAATTGCTAGTCCCTCAAGAAAGAGGCAAAACGGCTCAACACGACTAGCAAGTAGCAGAAAAGGTGCAACTCCCCCTGAAAGCAAGTCTAGACACAAAGGCTATGCAAAAACTCGATACCAAACAGCTACCTAATAAAAGGACTCTACACTTAAACAAGTGCTAAGACTCCACCTTTATGCAAGCCAACATTTCTCCCCTTTGTTGTGAACTTCTTCCCCTTGTCACAACATGAAGTGTTTGTGAAATTTCTCCCCCTTGTTGACAAATGCACACACAAGACATCAACCAAATGCACATAGGAGCCCCAAAAGCACTAGGAAAAGACTATGGCATCCTGAGTTTATCGGAGCTAAACTCACCACAGACAAAGAGAGGGGTGTGAAAACAAAGCATCAGAGTTGGGGGTGTGTACACTAAGCTAACAATGCATTAAATGCACAATGCAATAACTTCAAGTGTATAACAATCATAGTGAAAATGTGCTCAAAAAGTGTGCTGCCCTAAAAGTGTAGTAACAAATACAAGTGCTAGCAAAGGCTCAAACTGATCAAGTGAATATGAAATATGAACAATTAAGCATGTAGAGCAGTTTTAAGCCATTCAAAAGGAGTTCTCCACTAAAATAGCACTAAGCATGAATAGACAGGAAATCAAATAGGTGCTAACTCAAGTATAACAAGTGAACTACCCCGAGCAAAGTCCAATCATCATGTCATAGAATGAAGCATAAACTTGTGTTATTATCTAATTTTATCGGAGATTGCAACGGTTTTAACCACTACGTCCAGGATGAACTTGCACAGTGGGCGATTCTTATTTCCCGCAGCGGGCACAGGCGTCCGCTTGCGAGGCCACTCCACGGTAAATCGTGGCTTGCCGTAGCGGGCGCCTGTGCCTGCTGTGGTTAATGGGATTTCCCACAGCGGGCACGCAAAGAAGCCCGCTGCGGTAAAGAAATTCGAGAAAAGAAAAAAAAAATAAAAAAACCAACATGGGCCGGATCTGAGCCCACTGAGCCCACCGTCGCTAGGAGCTCACCGGATCCTGCTCGCCGCCACCGTCGCCAGGAGCCCGTCGCCACCGTCAGGAGCTCGCCATGGGCTGGATCTGAGCCCACTAAGCCAGCCACCATCAGTTGAGGAGAGCGGGCTGCCAGATCCGCCATCGTGATGATGACCCAAGTTGTTGGGGTGCCTGATCTACCGTCGGGCTGCCAGATCCGCCGCCACCAGGTTGCAGAGTGGCCTCTGTCTCCCCTTGCGTGATGTCGTCGGTGAAGAGGGCGCCGCCGTCGACGCTTGGGAAGCCTGCCGTGGATGGGGTGGCGATGCAGGGGAAGGTCGACGGTGGAGGATCCGCCGCCGTGGATGGTGCGGATACATGGGTGTATGCTGAGTCTCTGAGTGATGAGTGATTGTCAACTGGGATAATGCGCATGTTCTTTGGCTTGTGTTGTGCAAGTGTCGAGCACGGATACAGTGATCGAAGGCAAGGTGAAGGTCAAGTACAGACGTGTCGTGCCGAGGGACCGAGAGTGGCGAAGGGCGGACGTGAGGCTTGGACTGAGGGACCGGTGGCCTGAGGATCAGCTGTGGTGGCTGACAGCCTGGGACAGCGATGAGCGAAGACTTGCGGGTGGACGGGGTGCAGGGGCGGTGCATCCCTTCTATGGCTCGGTTTGGTGGTTGAGCCACAGAAAAACCACCGAGTGGACGGTTTCCAGGTTTGGGCCTCATAACCTGGGTGCTGCGGGTTTGCTGAGTTTGGGCCACAAAACTCAGGCGATGGTCGGCTGGTTTCCCGGTTTGGGCCTCAAAACCGAGGGTTGGCTGTGAAGGCTGGTTTCCCGGTTTGGGCCACAAAACCGGGGGTGCGACGTCCGGGAAAAGGACAAGCAGAGCGGTCGCGGCACGTGGCGGCGATCGGTGAGGTTGCATCGAGGCAACGCTACCAGTTGTGCGGGCGTGGCCGTCGGATCACCACCTACCATGAGTTGGTCCAGAATAACCCTAGGGTTTAGCTGGTTCGCTCTGTAATTAGTTAGGGGTAGAGTGGGAATTAGAATTAGGATAAGTAGGGGGAGACACCCACCTCCCCATCTATCTCAGTCATTTGCTCTTTCACTCCTAGGGTTTCTTGCTCTCCCTATTCCTTGCTGTAGTGAACTGAGATCCACAGAGAAGAGAACAATACCTCTGTGCCCGTGAGATTTTGAGGAAGTGAGACTGTAATCTCACTATTGTAGCGTGTGGTAGCCACACGGTTGCAAATTCGTGGTTGTGATTCACGTTTTGTTCTTGTTCTTCGCGGGTTCCTTTTATCCATGTTTTCCCGTTGATCGATCTCTCAACTTGGTGCGTCTGTTACAAATCCGTTTGAACCAAGTTGTTCTAGATCGTGAGGCACTTCTTTCCACCGAAGGAATTCACCTCTAACCTCACGAGCTAGTAGATCGGTCGATTTTTGTTTTGGATCGAGTTTTGCTCCCTTTGCCCCGAATTCTTCCAATTCACAGATTTGGAGTTAGGTTCGAGCCATGATCCTTTTGGGATAGCTCACTAACCTCCTTGGAACTCCTCATACCAAGTCTAAGCCTTAGTGCTTTTGATTCGGAGGAGATCGGGTTGGTTTCGTGGAAGAATAGCACTGAATCGGGGGCATCGGATGCTCGTGTTCGTGGCATCGGACGCTGACCCGAATAGCATCGGATGCACCGTTGCCACGTGTTAGTTTCTGACACTTTTAAGGAGCATCGGACGCTACCATCGGACGCTCCGTTGTTCATCGGACGCGTCCGGAGTGTAACCATCGGACGCTGAAGGTTCACTGTTCACAGCGTCCGATGGCAGTCCAGTAAGGATCCAATCAGGCCATTTTAGCATCGAACGCGTCCGGTGCTGAGCCATTGGACGCAGGCCAGCGTCCGATGCAACTGTTTTTGCGCAGTTTCATCCGCGGTTCGTTCGTCAGTTGTCGGTTTTGATTTCCGGCTTTTGCGTTGGGTTTCTAGAGTTGTATAGTGTCTCGCTGTGCTTCTTGGAAGCATCCACCCTACATCTAGGGTCGTGGACACTTGCAAGCTCTAGGTTTGCTCTTGGGGATGATTTGCGGGACAGTGGCAACAAGTTTCCTGTAGGAAATTTTGAAGCTCCCATTCACCCCCCCTCTGGTCGCTTTCTGGTAGCACTCTTGGTCCTTCAATTGGTATCAGAGCAGGTTAAGGATCTTCCACCTTAGCCGGTTCCAGATCCACAGAAGGCGACATGGATCGCGGCGTGGGCAAACCGCCATTTTTCTATGGGACGAACTATGCGTATTGGAAGATACGCATGTCGGCCTATCTGCAGAGTATTGGTGCTTCCATTTGGGATATTTGCAACTCTGTCGATTACGTGGTCTTGGCTGCTCGTGTCACTCAGCGTCAGATCAATGAGCACGATTCCAATAGCCGAGCTCGTAATGCTCTTTTCTCCTGTTTGAGCATGTCTGAGTTTGACCGCGTTTCTCACCTCGCTACGGCTCGGGAGATTTGGGCTACCCTCATGCGTTTCCATGAGGGAACCTCTCAAGTCAAAACCCGTCTCTATGAGTCGTTCAAGCGAGAGTATGAGAACTTTTGACATATGCCTGGCGAGAGCATAGAAAGTTTATTCACTCGCTTTCAGGTGATTGTCAATAGGATGAGGGCTAACAAGGAGCTGTTGCCTTTCGACGATCATGAGAGAGCTTTGAAGCTTTTGCATACTCTTGATCGGTCGGTGTGGGACTCCAAAGTTCAGGCGATCATCGAATCACCGAACTATGAGACCCTCACTTGCGACGAGCTCTTTAGTAAGCTCAAGTCCAGTGAGATTGACGCCATGGCGAGGGCTTCTTATGAAAATCCTTCTGGCCCGTCGATGGCTTTAATTTCTGGTTCTTCTGCTAACCCCTCTGGAGGCTTTGCACTCTCTTCTCTTCTTTCTGTTACAGAGGAGCAGCTGTAGTTCATGGGGGATGACGAGTTGGCTTTGCTCGCCAACCGGTTCTCGCGGTTCCACAACAACCGCATGAACCGTCGCCGCGGAGGAGGACGCTCGGGATGTTTCGAGTGCGGCGACCCCAACCACTTCATCGCAAATTGCCCGAAGAAGAACAAGCAGACTTTCGGCAAGGCGGACCATGGGCACAAGTATGACTCTGGCAAGCGCAAGGAGAAGTACGTCCCGGGAAGCACAAGCGGAAGGGCGGCTTCGACAAGGAGTACATCAAGACGAAGTACTTGGAGAAGGCCCAGGCTGAGCAGCGTGCGTTCTTCTCCACGCTCAGCGACGTCGATGACTCGGATGACGACTCCGCTGCCTCAAGCGATGACGAGTCCGAGAAGAAGAAGAGGATCGAGGACAAGTTGAACTGTCTTTGCTTCTTCACCGACGACGAGGACTTCTGCACCATGGCCCTCGGCAAGGAGGTTGACGGCGAGCTGGAGGACACTCCTCGGAACGACGACGACGACGACACCTCCCAGGTATCTCAGACCCCCGATGAGCTTTCTGCTGAGGTCGAGAAGCTTACTGTCGCGCTCCTTAGTCAGGATAAGTTGCTTAGGCATGCTGCTAGAGAGCGCAAGGAGTTTAGGCAGCAGTGGGAGGATACGGTGAAGGAACTTGAATCTGTCAAGTCCACCATAGTTGTTACCGATGAGGAGGAGTGTGAGATGTGCTCCACACACATGACTGATCTTCTCACTTTGAGAAGTAAGTATGCTGTGTTGGTAGGAGAGGTGGATGAGCTGAAGGCTAGATCCTCACTGTTGGGTGCATGCAAGTCCTATGCGGGCTTGCAATCTGAGTTGGCAGAGAAGAATGCCAAGATTGTGTCTCTTGAAGAGGCCAACTCGGGTAGCACATGTGTGGCCAGGTGTGTTCTTTGTGAGGGTTTGGAGATGGAGATCGCTAATGTGAAGCATGACAAGATGCAAACCGAGGAGGAAAACACATACCTTCGGACCATCTTGTCATGGGTGTCTAGCGGTGAGCCACAGCTCGGGATGATGATCTCCCAGTTCAAGCGAGCTGCTGGAGGTCCAGGTGTAGGTTTTGCTCCTAGTGTTGATGTTTCATCTTTCGGCAAGATTGGAGAGTCGAGTGGTCTTAACCCATGTGAGAAGCCCAACTCCACCACTACTCCCAAGCTTACCAAGATTCCACCCAAAGAGCTTCTCAAGCCCAACACCCGGGATGGGGTCTTTGTTGAACCTCCGAGAGCTCCACCTAAGAAACAATCATGGGCTCCTAAACCAAACCACCTCAAGAACAAGCTAGATACCATGCCACCCATCCAGGAGGAGCTTATGCCATAGAAGGGCAAAGTAATCCACACCCACTACCGTGAGTACCAACAACCCCCTTTGAGAGCGGTGAGGTGCCATTGTGAGCATTGTGGAAGAGATGGACACTTGAGTGAGTTTTGCTTTCGGCGCAAGAGAGAGGCGCGCCGCGCAAAGGAGATGAACAACACGGACATGTACCATCCTTTCCATGATGTACATGTGCCGAATGTTCAGAGACGTGCTGGTAGGCCTAGAGGTCCAGAACCTCAAGTTCCTAAGCCTAGGCAGCGGAGAGGATGTGCCCGGCGGGAGCCTGCAGTTGTAGGCTATGGACCCCGTGGCGGTGGCTTTGTTGTAGAGCGTTTTCCCCCACCGCGTTTTGAGTATCGCGATGGACGCTCCTCCCTTAGCGGACCACGTTTTCCTCAACGTGGTGATCGCTCTTCCCGTAGACATGCTAGGAATGGTTTTTCTGCTAACCGTTCTTTTGAGCAGCCGGGCCAACACTGGTATTCTCCCTATTTCACTAACCCCAGTGTTGGACCGTATGCTCACCCTATGTCTTTTTATTGATGTAGGTAAAACGATTGGAGAACGTTTGGTTAGTGGATTCCGGTTGCTCGAGGCACATGACCGGAAACACTAAGTGGTTCTCCAGTCTTAGTCCGGTCGCCGGAAAGGAGTTTATCACCTTCGGCGACAATAGCAAAGGTAGAGTGTTGTCTCATGGGTCGGTGCGAGTTAATGAGCACTTTGTGTTGCGCGATGTTGCTCTTGTTTCTAACTTGCATTTTAACCTTCTTTCTGTTTCGCAACTCTTTGATGACGACTATGAGATTCGTTTTAAGCCGAATCTCAGTCGTATTTTGGATCCTTAGGGCAATCTCGTTTGTGGGATTTCGCCCTTTGGGAAAGTCTTTCGTGCAGATTTCTCGGAGTCGTTTGGAGTTTCTCGTTGTCTTTTGGCTGGACCTTCCTCCTCTGATCTTTGGAAGTGGCATAGGAGACTAGGACATTTGAGCTTTGACTTGCTTGCAAGGCTTAGTTCACTTGGCCTAATCCGAGGATTGCCCAAGTTGTGCATGGAGAAGGATCTTGTTTGCCATTCTTGTAGACATGGGAAGATGGTTGCCGCTCCCCACCATCCAGTGACTCAGGTCATGACTAAGCGCCCTGGAGAGCTTTTGCACATGGACCTTGTTGGTCCGGCTCGGGTGAGCTCGGTTGGGGGGAAGTGGTATGTGCTTGTTGTTGACGACTTTTCGAGATATTCATGGGTTTTCTTTTTAGCTGAGAAAACTGAGACTTTCTCTTTTGCTCGCAATCTGATTTTGCGTCTTCAAAATGAGTTCCCTTTGAACTCAATGCGAGCTATTAGGAGTGATAATGGTTCCGAGTTCAAAAACTCGGATTTTGAGAAGTTTTGTAACTCTTTGGGTTTAGAGCATCAGTTTTCTTCTCCCTACACACCGCCTCAGAATGGTGTTGTAGAAAGGAAGAATCGGACCCTTGTAGAAATGGCCAGGACGATGCTCGATGAGCATAGGACTCCTAGGCGCTATTGGGCTGAAGCTATGAGCACTGCTTGCTACATTTCCAATCGCATTTTCCTCCGAGCTTTCTTGAAAAAGACTTCTTATGAGTTGCGTTTTGGAAAACTGCCCAAAGTGAGCTATTTTAGAGTTTTCGGTTGCCATTGTTTTATACTCAAAAAGGGCAACTTGGACAAGTTTGAGTCTCGTTCTTCTGACGGTGTGTTTTTGGGTTATGGCACTCATACTCGTGCTTATCGTGTACTTAACCTTGACACTAACCGAGTCATGGAGACATCCGGTGTCACCTTCGACGAGACCATGGTTTGTCCTTCTTCCCGTTTTGAGCGTGCAGGTGATCATGAGGTTGGCGAGCCTCTTTTCGATGATGAAGAAGAGGGTGTTGAAGGGATGGATGACCCAGCACCTCCTCCACCTGCTGTGCCGCAAAGAGCGGCTTCTACGACGACTCACGACCCTGATCCCTCTTCTTCGACTTGGGGGCCGTGGGATCCGCCACCTCGAGCGGTACCTTTTGTACCCGAGGAGGCACCAGCTGCTGTTGAGGGGGAGGCCACTTCAGCAAGGTAGGTGCCACGACACATTCAGCGCCAACACCCGCCTCAGCAGATGATCGGCAACATCGGCGAACGCATCACTCGGTCAAGGTCACAACAAATCTCTCACTTTGCTCATTCTGCATTTGTTGCTGATTTTGAACCCCGAGATGTTGGACACGCTTTGACGGATCCAGATTGGGTCAATGCCATGCATGAGGAGTTAGAAAATTTTGAAAGAAATTGGGTTTGGGTTCTAGGTTCTCCTCCCTCTGAGTGTCACCCAATAGGAGCAAAATGGGTTTTCAAAAACAAACAAGGAGAGGATGGTCATGTAGTGAGAAACAAGGCCAGACTTGTAGCCCAGGGGTATAGTCAGAAGGAGGGGATAGACTATGAGGAGATGTTTGCTCCTGTAGCTCGTTTGGAGGCGATTAGGATACTCTTGGCTTTTGCTGCATCCAAAGGGTTTAAACTTTTTCAAATGGATGTCAAGAGTGCCTTCTTAAACGGCTACATAGAAGAGGAGGTGTATGTTAGACAACCCCCCGGTTTTGAAAATCCCAAGTTTCCAAACCATGTTTTTAAACTTCACAAAGCTTTGTATGGATTGAAACAAGCTCCTAGAGCCTGGTATGATAGGTTGAAAACCTTTTTGCTTGCTAAGGGTTTTAAAATGGGATGTGTAGATAAAACGCTCTTTCTCCTCAAGCAAGGCAGTGACACACTCTTGGTCCAGATTTACGTGGATGATATCATTTTCGGTGGTTCTTCTCACGCTTTGGTTGCCAAGTTTGCAGATACTATGAGCAGGGAATTTGAGATGAGCATGATGGGCGAGTTGACGTTTTTCCTCGGATTGCAAATCAAGCAATCTCGAGAGGGAACGTTTGTGCAACAGGGTAAGTATACCAAGGATATCTTGAAGAAATTTGATATGGGTGAGGCCAAGCCTCTTCCAACACCCATGTCGACCACGACGACCCTGGATGCGGACAAGGAGGGAGAAGCAGTGGACCAGAAGGAGTACCGGAGTATGATCGGGTCGCTTCTGTACCAGACGGCGACACGCCCGGACATCCAGTTCGTGGTGTGTCTCTACGCGCGATTTCAGTCTTCGCCGCGCACCTCTCACCGTCAGGCAGTCAAGCGCATTATGAGGTACTTATGCTTCACTCCTGAGTTTGGGATTTGGTATTCTGCTTCCTCCACCCTCTCCCTTTGTGGTTATTCCGATGCCGATTTTGCTGGTTGCCGGATTGAGCGTAAGTCCACTTCTGGGACTTGCCAGTTTATTGGTTCTTCTCTTGTATCGTGGTCTTCTCGCAAGCAGTCTAGTGTCGCCCAGTCTACCACGGAGGCTGAGTATGTTGCTGCGGCTAGCTGCTGTTCCCAGTTGCTTTGGATGATGGACACTTTGCGTGATTTTGGTCTGAGCTTTTCTCGCGTTCCTTTGTTTTGTGACAGCACGAGTGCTATTAGCGTTGCTAAGAACCCTGTGCTGCACTCTAAGACCAAACACATTGATGTGCGCTTTCATTTTCTGCGAGACCACTATGAGAAGGGTGATATCGACCTTCGCCATGTCGATACTCATCATCAGTTGGCTGATATTTTCACCAAGCCTTTTGATCAATCAACTTTTGCTAGGTTGAGAGGTGAGCTTGGTGTGTGTTTCCCCTTTTAGATGGGGGAAACATTTTGAGTCTTGTACTATAAACTGACTTTGTGTTTTTTCAGTTGGTTTCTTCATGCATCTTTGCATTTCATCTTGCATATTTACATTCAGAGCTTCATGTATATAATCTGAAGAATGTAACTATGCTCTGTATAGTACTTGCTCTGATGCTTTATGATGATGTTGTAGCTTATGCTCTTTCTGATCACTGTTACATGTTGTGAGCGGAGCTATTTTATGAATGGTGAATCTGATTAATGAACATAAAACTTGAAAATGTTCACCATTGAGATATGCAACTAGCATGTGTAGAATGTGTTGAAATCACTTGTGTTCTTCATATATGCTAGGTTGCTATGTCTCTAGTATTGAGTCATTCACTTGCTTGGTATGTTCATATTCTGTTTTAAAATCTGAACCAAGTTAAGTGAATTGGAAAGATCGAGATGGGATTGCTTGTCAGCACATCACAGTTTCGAGACTGTTTCTCATTGCACTTTGAGTTAAACTTGAGCTGTGTAGTGTATGACCGAAACTGCTGCTTTAAGCTTCTAATTGCTTCTGCATAGGCTTTGCACAGTTGAAAAGTTAGGCAATGACAAGCTTTCAACCTCTCGCAATCGCATGCTGAAATTTAAACTTGTGTACTTTAACCGCTGCAACTCCGATAAAATTTGGATACACAAGTCTATGTTTCATTCTATAGCATGATGATTGAACTGTGCTAGGGGTAGTTCACCTTGTATACATGTTTAGCACTTGTCTGATTTCCTGTCTATACATGTTTTGTGCTATTTTGATGGTGAATACATTTTTGGCTGAAAACTGCTCGTTCTGCTCTCATGTTCATATTTCGTATTTAGTGATCAGTTTGAGCCCTTGCTAGCATTCTGTGCATTTTATGAGTCATCGGATCAGAACTGTGTAGAGCATTTTTGCACTCTCTTGATTATATTCCTGAAGCTGCTAACTTGCATTTTAACTCATATGCATCTTTGGAGGGAGATTTTCTGTCAAGGGGGAGAAATTTGAGTGCTTGTGCACATTTGCTTGCTTGTTCATTTTCAACTAAGGGGGAGAAATTTTTGACAAATCATGTGAGTTCCCTGGGTTGTGTGTACTAGTTGAGGGGGAGTTTGCTAGTTGTGTTGAGCCTTTGCCTCTTTCTTGGGGGACTAGCAAACATTTTTAGCTCTTTTCAGCTCTTCAATTGGTATCGAACTCTTTTGGTTTTTGAATTGGTAACAGTTGGTATCGAGCTTCCTCGCTAGCGGTGTTGAGCCCGTTCTGCCTCTTCTTGAGGGCTAGCTCTGTTTTGCTTGAATTTCAGTTGATCTTTCAATTGGTATCAAGTTTTCCTGCTAGCGGTGTTGAGCCTGTTCTACCTCTTCTTGAGAGCTAGCTTTGCCTTGCTTGGTTGTGTCGAGCCGTTGCCCATGTCTTTGGGAACCAAGCTATTTTGCTCTTTCCACTTGACCTTCTTCGGCTTTGCTATGCTTTTGGGTCATTTGGTCGAGTTCTCTCTCCTTCTTCCTTCCTTCTTCTATTTCACTATGATTTGTGTTGGTAGTTGACAATGCACTCATCAAGGGGGAGATTGCGGATACATGGGTGTATGCCGAGTCTCTGAGTGATGAGTGATTGTCAACTAGGATAATGCGCATGTTCTTTGGCTTGTGTTGTGCAAGTGTCGAGCACGGATACAGTGATCGAAGGCAAGGTGAAGGTCAAGTAGAGACGTGCCGTGCCGAGGGACCGAGAGTGGCGAAGGGCGGACGTGAGGCTTGGACTGAGGGACCGGTGGCCTGAGGATCAGCTGTGGTGGTTGACAGCCTGGGACAGCGACGAGCGAAGACTAGCGGGTGGACGGGGTGCACGGGCGGTGCATCCCTTCTACGGCTCGGTTTGGTGGTTGAGCCACAGAAAAACCACCGAGTGGACGGTTTCCAGGTTTGGGCCTCAAAACCTGGGTGCTGCGGGTTTGCTGAGTTTGGGCCACAAAACTCAGGCGATGGTCGGCTGGTTTCCCGGTTTGGGCCACAAAACCGGGGGTGCGACATCCGGGAAAAGGACAAGCAGAGCGGTGGCGGCACGTGGCGGCGATCAGTGAGGTTGCGTCGAGGCAACGCTACCAGTTGTGCGGGCGTGGCCGTCGGATCACCACCTACCATGAGTTGGTCCAGAATAACCCTAGGGTTTAGCTGATTCGCTCTGTAATTAGTTAGGGGTAGAGTGGGAATTAGAATTAGGATAAGTAGGGGGAGACACCCACCTCCCCATCTATCTCAGTCATTTGCTCTTTCACTCCTACGGTTTCCTGCTCTCCCTATTCATTGCTGTAGTGAACTGAGATCCACAGAGAAGAGAACAATACCTCTGTGCCCGTGAGATTTTGAGGAAGTGAGATCGTAATCTCAACATTGTAGCGTGTGGTAGCCACACGGTTGCAAATTCGTGGTTGTGATTCGCGTTTTGTTCTTGTTCTTCGCGGGTTGCTTTTCTCCACATTTTTCCCGTTGATCGATCTCTCAACTCGGTGCGTCTTTTACAAATCCGTTTGAACCAAGTTGTTCTAGATCGTGAGGCACTTCTTTCCACCGAAGGAATTCACCTCTAACCTCACGAGCTAGTAGATCGGTCGATTTTTGTTTTGGATCGAGTTTTGCTCCCTTTGCCCCGAATTCTTCCAATTCACCGATTTGGAGTTAGGTTCGAGCCATGATCCTTTTGGGATAGCTCACTAACGTCCTTGGAACTCCTCATACCAAGTCTAAGCCTTAGTGCTTTTGATTCGGAGGAGATCGGGTTGGTTTCGCGGAAGAACAGCACTGAATCGGGGGCATCGGACGCTCGTGTTCGTGGCATCGGACGCTGACCCGAATAGCATCGGACGCACCGTTGCCACGTGTCAGTTTCTGACACTTTTAAGGAGCATCAGACGCTACCATCGGACGCTCCGTTGTTCATCGGACGCCTCCGAAGTGCAACCATCGGACGCTGAAGGTTCACTGTTCATAGCGTCCGATGGCAGTCCAGTAAGGATCCAGTCAGGCCATTTTAGCATCGGACGCGTCCGGTGCTGAGCCATCGGACGCAGGCCAGCGTCCGATGCAACTGTTTTTGCGCAGTTTCGTCCATGGTTCGTTCGTCAGTTGTCGGTTTTGATTTCCGGCTTTTGCGTTGGGTTTCTAGAGTTGTATAGTGTCTCGTTGTGCTTCTTGGAAGCATCCACCCTACATCTAGGGTCGTGGACACTTGCAAGCTCTAGGTTTGCTCTTGGGGTTGATTTGCGGGACAGTGGCAACAAGTTTCCTGTAGGAAATTTTGAAGCTCCCATTCACGCCCCCTCTGGTTGCTTTCTAGTAGCACTCTCGGTCCTTCAGATGGTGTTGGATCCACCGCCGTTGCAGCCGAGAGTGGTGGATCCACACCGAGGCCGCCGAGCGAGCACCTTGGTCAGGCCCTCGCTGGCGCCACCGAGGGCGCTAGCTTGGCTGCATCGCAGTCGGGCCCTGCTCGAGCGCGCTGGAGGGGGAGAGCCCGCCGCTGAGAGCCTGAGGGAGGTGTGGGCGTGGGGGAGGTTCGCCGCCGTCGGGAGGGAGATGCTGGGCAAGTGGAGTGAAACCCTAGAGTGCTCAATTTATATGAAGTGCCTACTGGGTCGCGCTTTGGGCTCGTTGGGCTTTGGCATTTACCGCAACAGACTCCTTAAGATGCCCGCTGCGGTAAATCGATTTACCGCAGCGGACAAATGTGTCTGTCACGGTAAATTAAAAGTGTCCACTGCGGTAAATCGTGGGGATTTACCGAGCGTGCAATATAAGCGTCCGCTGCGGAGGGCTAAAACCCAACGCTGCGGAAGCTCTTTTGTGCCATAGTGAACACAAGTTCAAATTCAAAGCATGTGATTGCGATAGGTTGAAAGCATTGTCATTACCTAACTTTTAAACCGGGCTAAGCTTATGCAAGAAAAATAGTCGGAAGCTTAAAACACCAGTTTTGGTCTTATACTACACTGCTCAAGTTCAACTCAAATGTGCAATGAGAAGCAATCTCGATACAGTGATGTGCTGACAAATGCAATCCCATCTCGATCTTTTCAAGTCACTAATCTTGGATCAAATTTTAAGCACAAGTTAATAAAGATCAATCTAAGGAAGTGAATGACTTAGAGCAAAAGACATAGCAACCGAGCATACAAAAGATAGCTTAACTGATCTCAGCACATCCTACCCATACTAGTTGCCAATCTTAATGGTGAACAATTTACAAGTTTCAAAGTTGATTAATGAAATTCACCAATTGCAAAGATAGCTTAGCTCATAACATGTATCAAATGATAAAAAAGAGCCTAAGCTACAAGCATCATCATGTACTAACGAGCCATACCAATTTCATTTTATTTATTTAAATTTCAAAATCAAGTTTGTTTTATTTACAGTTTTACCACAGACTTCAAAAGCTCAGATCTTCTTTGTTTGAGCTCCGATTAGATTTGTTCAACTTGTGTTAGATTTGTTTCGAAAAGATCTTTCTAACCACATAACATTCAATTCTATTTTCTGTAATTAAAATTTTGAGTTAGATCTAGTCTAGTAATTAGTGTTTTGTAACTTGTTTAGATCATAACTTTTCCGTTTCAACTTTGTTTTTCGTGATATTCATGTCTATGTGATCGTAGTAAAATGTAAATCTGTTTTCGAAACTTTTCATCTTGTTTATCTTCTGCTAGTGTACTATTTCTAATTATAGGCTATGTTTGCTTTGCATAATTGGTGTTGCATGCTTGTGTAGTGTTCTATGATCGTATGTCTCGTCAGTGAGTTATAAGTTTGTGATGAAGAGATCATGATCAAGAGTCAACTTTTATTAGTCTCTATAACTCAACATAAGAAGGATCTTGAGTTTAAAGCAAGTATAACATCGGACCATCTTTGTTACCTATTCACCTTATCTCTTCTACAATATATACAACTAAAAAATATATAAGGGAATCGTCCACCCGGCGTCGCTCGCTCGCTCGCACGCAGCCCTCCCGGCACTTCCCACGCGCGCTCGCTCGCAGGCCCTCCGGGCATTTCCCACGTACGCTCACTCGCAGGCCGCTCGACGGTTCCCGCTGATCCTGCGCTCGCTCGCAGGCCTGTCACCTTCGCCCGGCCAACGCGCACTCCTACTGCGGAATGGAACTCCCCTTACCCCGTCATTATGTGCTCGGAAAGTTTTGGAAAACAAAATAGAAAACGCATGTTCTAAACGCTAAAGCTGAACGGAAAAAAATGACACCATAATGCGCCCAACCGAGACAGGACTTGGACTCGTGAGCTGCGCCCTTGCCCTCGCCGTGCCGCAATGGAGGTGCGCGTTGCCTGCTGGCCAAGGCGCCCGTGCTGGGATGCACCTGGAAGAGGCAGCGGGCCGGGAGCGGGGCCAGAGATGGGCTTCATCGCCGTGCTGTGCCGCTGCCACCAACGGGCCAAGCTGACGACGGCGCCTATGGTGCGGCTAAGGGACGGGCACCACCTGGAGTACGCCAAGTCCGTTGACGGGAAGGAGGATGCCAAATTTCAAGTCGTCCTCTCCCACGGCTTCATCGGCTCCCGGCTCGACATTGTCCGCCTGGCGCTGTTCAGTGCCCATTTTCGCCATCGCAGACATTCTATTTAATCTTTTATATGTTGTGATTCATCGAGTGGCTCGATGGCGGCTGTCATGGCAAATGTGCAGATGCGATCTGTAAAGAGGTCCAGGAAGAAGACAACGTGCTGGTGATCCCTTATTGCACTTTGGGCTACTAATATTTCTCTTGTACTGGCGACCAGGCAGCAAGCATTCAGCTCATGGCAGCTCTTCGTATAGCTCGTACATTTACCTTTGCTTATGTATCCTAAACAAAAAATATTATATGCACAAGATAACAAGGTTTAAAAGATACGGTAAAAGCACACAAACGAACTACTGCAATTCCAAGAAAATATTTTTTACAAATAAATCCAGTTATTTTATTTTTCAAGTGATCAAGTAAAATAGTTTACTTTAAGTTAGTGGTCAAAGGTTTCCTCGCAAAGAAATGTTAGAGAATTTTTTTTCTGAACACATATTTATGAGAAAAAAATAAACATAGTTAGGTATAAAGCCATTATACCATGTGGCACGATGTCAAATGTGACCAGTTTCACCGTAAGCATGTGAAAAATTGAATTGATATTGTTATTTCACCTGTAGCATCTGCTAATATTTTTAGTAGACTTGTTCATATTAGTTGGGTTTACTATGAAGTCTTTTAGATGAAATTGAGTGTGAACCGGATCCTATTAATTTGAACACAAAACCTCTATTCAAAAACAGACCAATTAAATATTACAAGTATTATGTTTTCCTGTTGCATCGCACGGGCATTTATCTAGTTAATCACTTAAATTCATATTGGATGTGTCTAATTTTATTGTCATTAAGGTTTACCTAGTTCTTGTTATCTATTAATTACCTTGATACCCTTGGGATGTTTTGCATTTGGGTAGTTTTTGCTAGTGCTCTACTTAGACCGACATGATCTAAATAATGATTTATGACTTATGCTGGGATGATTAAAACTTGCCTATCTATCAACAAAAGTTGGGACTTATAGTGCAACCATGAGGGCTATATGGCTTTGGTTTTGCTCAGTATGAAGATCTTTTCTATCTTGTTAGTGGTTACCCAAAAGAGCACATAAGGCGCCTGATTAGACATGTATAGTATGGCTTCTATCCATGTGCGTATAGGCTGCGTGTTATTGTGCTACCTGGAAGGAGGGCTCTACATCCCCTTTCCTTAAGACCTAGTGGCCTAACTTGTTAGACGAACCTTTGAAAGGCTTTACGGTGAACCCCATTGTGCACCTTGGCAGTGTGATATGGGACTAGCTATCCCTGGCAAATAGGAATCACTACTCATAGGTAAAGTGTACACACTCTACAGAGTTTTAACTAAACTGATATATCAGTCGTGCTCACGGTCACGAGCAACCGGAAAACTCATAGAAAAGTTGGTTACTTAATGTTAAATACTGGTTATGTTAATATTATTATGATGATGATAGAATTAATGTGATCATATGGTTTAATTGGGATAAGCATAACATACGTTTACCTAATGCTAAAGTTGTGACAACTAAAAGCTACTGCAGTTAACTTGTGTCAGCCTTTTTGAGCCTCATGAACCCCATGTTATATTTGTTAAGTACGAGATGTGTATTTATGCTTGTTTTACTTTTTCAATACTTTGGGAAAACCTCGGATGGGTACAAGATTGCTAGAGTTGGAGAAGTTAGGCTTGTGATCGACCAGTCAGTTGTCCCTGTAAAGTTGGTGCCTTCGTCTAAAGATCAGAGTGTCTTTCCGTTGTATGCTATCTAAGGTTATACTCTTTGTTTTAATATGTTATGTATTTAAGCATTGTCTTTTGATATTACCCTTTATTTGTGGCTATATGTGAGATTTGAATTTCTGGGCTCACATATGGTGTATATCTGGTTTTGTTCTTAAAACCAGGTGTTACAACGTTTCTGCATCAAGGAAAGTAACGAAGGATGTCCTAAATAAGTTCGACATGGGCGAGGCCAAGCCTCTCACAACACCCATGGCGACTACGATTGCGATGGACGCAGACGAGGATGGAGAGCCTGTGGACCAAAAGGAGTATAGCAGTATGATTGGCTCTCTCCTGTACTTGATGGCGATGTGGCTAGACATACACTTCGCAGTGTGTCTATGCGCTCACTTTTAGGTGTCCCCTCGGATATCACACAAGCAAGCAGTCAAGCGCATCCTGAGGTACCTCCGATACACTCCTAAGTTCAGGCTTTGGTACTCTTCTTCTTCTTCGATTTTAATTCTATCATCTAAGTTATGAGAGCTAAAGAACACAACCAACGTAGTGATGTAAATTCGGAAACTTAATTGAGAAAGAGATGTAAATTCTTATCAATGACCCCCAATATTTTTGCCAAGATACAAAGAAGCATGCAAGCTTCTACTTAGTCCTCATTAGACCCTGCGCAAGAAAGCCTTCATAAGCGCCAGGCTCCTGAGTGGGTACTTCATGGATAGCCTCGACCCATCCCTTCTCACAAGTGGGTCCCTGTTGTGCCTTCTAATAAGCCTCTCCTAGACCACTCTCCGCCAATTTCACTATCAAGCTTCCAGCCATAATGCCACACATCTTGTTCCCTCCAGTACACGGTGGTGACCACATCACAAATGCGGTTAGAGTGGTTTTGCAATAATACAAGCCCCAACAAGTACAAATATGGTGCACGCAAGCACCTAAGATCAAGAGATATGCAAACCTCACTAAACACTTGGCCTAACACCAAAAGCAAGCATATAAACATGGTCTAATTAACCTAAGCACTTTGTAAAGCACCTATGCTAATCACCAAGTGATTCCTTAAGCACTTTTGCGGGCAAGAGCACTAGAATGGAGCGGTGCCTCCCTTGGTATGGTCCTTAGCAACTGAGGGGTTACCAGAAGTTGCAGAATTGGACAGAAGTACCATGGTAGGCGCATAGGGGATCTCTAATTTGGCTCAGGATTGGAGGTCTATTTCTATGGACTTGAACTTGCTAAAAAGCTCACCGACTGTGAGCCTCATTATTTGGGGACTCAATGATTGTGACAACTTTGATCTCATAAACCCTTTGGTCTAGGGCATATAGCAATTTTAGGTCCCTTTCATGATTCTAGTAGTGTAGCTACAACTTATATGCATCTTTTTCACAAATCGATTGTAATCATGAAAATATCGAACCAGCTAACTCTCCATGAAAGTTTCACAAAGTTCTCATACTCCCAATAATGTGTATCAAAGAGTTGGTCTTAACATGAGAGAGTCAAAACATGCTCAAGAGTGGACCAGATCTCATGTGCCGCCGAGACAGCCAAAACATTCTCAAATTTTCAAACGTAGAAAGCGAGATAACAGCAAAAGTGCATTTCTAGCCTTGTTCGTACCGCATTGATCAATTTGGATCTGATCAACCCGAGACACCAAGACATTATAGTGTGCTTCCAAAGCTCTAAAGGTCCACCGACATGTGAACCTTTCAGTACGCGTGGTTCATGCCATCGAACCGTGGAACCTTGCTAGACCTCTCCATGTCATGTTTACCAATCGGGAACCAGTTAAGGTGGATTGATGCTTAAATTGCTCTGATACCAATAGAAGGACCAGGAAAGATGACTAGTGGGGGTGAATGAGAGCCAAATCCAATTTTGACCTTTTCCCTATACTCAACACCAAATTTCAAAAAACTGCTTGACAAGCTCACACTAGTCAACTACTAACTAGATGAACCCTAGGCGGCAGCAGAAACACATTAGAGACGGTGTGAAAGCAGGTCAAGCAAAGTCCAGTCAAAAATTCAATATCATAGTTCAAACTGATCTAGTCTGGTGTGCATATTGGACATGTCCAGTATGATCCTAATAGCACCCAACTTTTTAGGAGAAAAAGTGAAAATCCTATGAAATAGCCAAAAATTATAAAATTTATTCCAAAGGTTTGGGAAAAAGAGGAAGCTCTCCTAGAAAAATCTCTTCAAAGTTCCACATTCAAAAATAATGGACTCGTGCATACCAGACCATCAAATCAGACTGATCGGGTATGAATGAGCTAGTGGAATTTTCTTCAAAGTTTTAAAATTGATTCAATTCAACTCTGGTCAACCTAAAACTTTTGCTAGGGTGTTCTAGAGAGTGTTGAGAGGATATCCTCAAAGCATCAATACCCAGACACCCAAATTAAACTCTCGTGATCTCAAAATCCACCAATGTCGTTAGGGTTTTCTCAATTTTTCTCCATAGGGTGGATTTTCGTGCTTGTGATGAATCTGCCAAAATCACTTAGTATATGTTCAACAGAGGACCAAGCACGTATCCAAGCCCTCAAAACAATCCCAAACATGCTACAACACAAAATCCATCAAAACCCACAAAAGATGGGGTAGGGAAGAGGAAAAAACAAATCAATTCGAACACAAGACCTCTACCACAAAATTGAGAGGAATGATTGCTTTATTCCCTCCTTGAACAAGGTCAAACCCTTTGCTAAGTTACACAGATGGAGGAATGATTCTCTGAAACTAGGGATCACTCTCACTACAGACTCATGGAGAACAAGTGACTAAAAACTGGAATGAAAAGCACCAGGAGAGATGGGCTGGTTAGAAGTAGCCATCCTCTAATTTATAGAGCTATTACACAACCACTAGCATGCCCATAGATATTTTGGCTTAACCACTTAACCCTAGTGGCAAAATGGTCCAACTTGAGATCCAAGCATCTGATAACCAACTCTTGAAGACCTTGCTTCGCTTTGATGCAAGCTTCACGATAACGCCACGTGTCGAACCTGATTCTGCCAAAACTTACATGGGTTTTGAGGCCCAAACTAGAAAACAGTTCATCGGTGGTTTTCAGGCCTAAATCACCAAATCCCCTCCCCGCTACGCCTCTTCCACAATCACCACACGTGTCCTTCTGCTCCTCCAATTGACTTGGTCAACCACCATTTTGGTTGACTTGGTCAATATGATCTACTCCTCTATTTGTACTCTTGGTTGTCGATATCCCTATGTGTCAGCCACCCACGGTCAGTTTTTGGGTCTCTTTGGTCCATTGGTCCAAGCCTCATGCTCATGCTTCACCGCTACTAGTCCATCGGCATGACACGTCTCTACTTGACTCCTACATTATCCTGGACCATCTCAGTGCTCCACACCAGCATGCCAACACAACTAAGAGACATGTTGCACACACACTTACACCATGGTTAGTATCCAAACTCAACACCAAAACCGATCATCTCCTAATAATTTTGCATTACAACTCGACACACAAGGGCACATATCAACATTATTGTGTTCCCATTCACACTAACACATTGTTGATTGATTTGCCAACTAAACTTGGTTGAAATCCGCCCACCTTATGCACCCTTCATTTGACTCCGTGACTAGGCATGTATGTTCGTATTGTATGTTAGGGAGTTTCATATGTGTTGCATATGCAATTCATCGATTGCCACATATATGTATTTTTTAACATGTCTCAATGTTTTAAAAAAAGAAGCATTGAGATTCATGGCATCAAACTGTTGACTCGGTTTTTAACTCTAGATGAGTTATGAACTTAAATGTTTATGAAACACTAGAATAAAACTATGCATTGAGCATAATTGTTTCATCTATTTTTTATTAGTTTTTATCAAATATGGCATGCCTAGAAAACGTTATGAAACTCTTGACTAACTATGGTCTAATTATTCTAGCCGTGTACTCCCTCCGATCCATTCATTCTTTTTAAGTGTCGTTTACACGTATCAAGGAGTCTAACGTACCCAAAGCTTAACCAAATATACACATGAGATTAGTAATATTTATGGTACACAATATTGGATAATTTTTATAATACATTTATTTTGAAATATAAATTTGTTAATGTTTTGATCTATAAATATACTTAAAAGTACGAAAGTTTAACTAGCACGAAAATGTACCACATTTAAACAGGGACGGAGGGAGTTCGTCACATGCCTGTCAACATAGCGCACCTTTAATTTTGCTTGGTCAATCTCAAAGACTACTGGATGGGTTACCTTAGAACGAGGCGCTAGTATATTGCGTGCGTGTATGGAGAAGTGTACATCCCCCAAATGCGTCTGTATCGTGTTTTGCAAGAACGGTTAAGATTGTTTTTTTCCAAAAAGTATTCATAATTAAAGTTAGTCAACTAGTTAGCTCTCCTTATAAGCAAAAAAGGACGACTAGTCAGTCCGATGCATGCGTGAAGTGTGTGTTTCACAGTCGTTCAGACAAAAGACAAGACAACTCTGCTCCTTTGTTTCACTCTATGCAGATAACGTAATACTCCCTCCGTTCAAAAAATATAGAACCCTAACATACCATGTTAAAATATATCAAACTTTAGACACGCTAATAAAAAATGTATCTAAAGTTTTATTATTTCTTGGATAGAGGTAGTATTAGTGTGCAAGAAGATGCCGTTCGATACACGCGGCAGTTCATTTGACCGAGATGGGTAGCTTGTGATCTGGAAAAAGGTCTTCATCAAGGTCATATTATTGATAAGAGGGCCCCATGGCATGTTATGCCTCAACTGTAATTTTAATAAAGACGTATTTCAACATTCTCTTGTTTTTAGTACTCGGCCCTTCGACTAACAAGTATCGGTGACACATGTACACTATCTTTCTAGATCCTTCCAGAGACTGACCTGCATTGTCAATCAATTATGCATCACATGAGAACCTTTGATTTGTCCTGATAGGAAACCTGTGCTGGGTGGTCAATGATAGTAACAAAAATTGTGGTTCTGCATTAGAAAACACCATTCGTAAGCCCATCCCACATATAAACTCCATGCTTTCATAGTATCTTTCATAGCACCAAATGCTCGAGAAAAATAAAAACATCAGAACACGTGTGTCAGCGCAGGTCAGTTCTGTTGGAGTTGTTCCAAATTCACTTCAGGATATTGGCCGGGCTCCTGACGGAGCGAAGCGGAGGCCCGTCGCCGGAGGCTTGGGCCGGAGCATAGCGGTACGGTATATATGCCCTTGCTAGGGTTTCGTGGAGATTGATTCTCTTGTAAGCCGTCATAGGCGTGTAACCCCAAAACTCTTGAGATAGTGAGATCGTTGTCGGCTGGTGCCCGTGGTTTTTCCCCTTCACATTGAAGGGGTTTTCCACGTAAATCGTGTGTCTTCTCTGTGATTGATTTTCGTTTACTTCATATTCCTATACGTCGTAGATAACAAGTTCCAGATCCTTCCTAGGCTCGCGACTCGCCTAGTTGCCCTTGTTCGTGTCGCCCGAGCACCGTTGCCGCCGCCTCTCGCTGGTCCCCCTCCCTTCTCCCTACGACGTATTGTCGGAGGCCATAGGAAATGGGATCCATCACTTTTAATAATTTTTTTAGTAGATTGAGTTCTTGGGGTTATGGTCTCTCCATGCCAAGACTTTTGGTATTGGAGATTTATCTCATCCTTCTCGTCCTCTACGGTAATGGTGAAGAGAAAGGGTGGAATCGTCTTCTCCATGACAAGTTTATTGAAGATGAAGATGACAACTTTGATTTTAGCATCTTCACTAACATGGACAATTTTGTTTTCTATACGGCGGCATCAAGACAGAGATGATGTCATCGCTATGGAATAATTTTTTCCGGTTTTTTCTCCGTTTTGTTGTGGTTAGATCTGGCCTGGAGGAAGGACTAGGGAGAATATTTTTTAATCAGTCTTTAGTGGCAAAAAGAAGAAGAAGAAGGAAGACACCACAAAGAAGAAGTTCCTCATTTCTGCCTACAGGAATGTTGGCCATTATTCGTTGGGCATATGTTCCTAGGTCATTTGCTGAGTATTTGCCTATACGGTCATCTATACTGCAAAGCATCTAACAAGTTAGGTTTGAGTTGTGTTATCCACAACATAAGTATAATTTTGTAATCAAAGAGTTTGTAATGTGTTGAAGTACTCAACTATCATATAATATAATTCTTCTTTCGTCGTAAAAAAAGTGCCCGAGAAAATATATTGATGTCTAGTTGTTCGGGCTTGATAATTAGACTGCTCAGAAATACATACATTCTCTTCTGACGCGATCACTTAGGAGGTTGTAGATCGTCCGAATAACTGACCATGTGTTGTGTGTTGGTATTGTAACCAAAAAGATTCACTTCATAAGTGCTCAATGAGAACATTACATTTCTTTCACTAAATTGCTAACAAAATGGAAATATGAGCAACAATGCCTCTCTAGATGAGAACAAAAATTAGTGAAGAAATATAATGATAAACTTTTAAAAAGACTTCAGGGATGACATAAACTGACATCTTAAATCCAACTCCTTCAAAGATTCGAAGGCAAAACCTCTTCCCACTATTTTTGCAATTTCTTGCCTCCAGGTAAACTCAACAACGATATTAAGATGTCAGTGGTGGAGCTCGATCAAACAACCGATGGGGGCCATTCTGTACAACTGAGTATTATTGACATGAAAAGTACAAAATTTTACTGTTTAGCAAATGGTAATTTCCCAGCTTGGCCTTAACCAAGCTCCGTTCCTACTGCACTCACGCAGAACCTGCTACAGTCGCTAAAAACCCAACCAAAGGGGTTGCTGCTCGAGGAGGCTTTTCTAGATGCAGGTGTTTTTCCGTAGTACATTTTTGAAAGCTGATTTGATGCTGCTTTTGACTTTTGGCTTTCAGATTTTCAAAATAGGTGAAATAAAAATCGTTTTCATAATTGTTTCAAGAAAAATAAAGCTATAAGTATATTTTATAGTTGTTTAACCAAACAACATTTGGCTTTTCTATAGCTCAACCCACAATAGCTTTTCTTTTCCTCACAGCCACAGCTCAACCAAACGGACCCTAAGAAACGACCAAATCATTTCTAGATAAGATTCTCTTAATAATACAACCCTTAATAATACAACCCTTGCTAGTCAGTTTTTATATAGTCAGAAGTTGTTAAGACGACCACCCCTAAAAATGCTATATTCAGGGGTGGTACTCTCGTACAAATTACAATATTAGTGTTGTGGTACTCTCATGCAAATTACAATATTACTCACATGTGACGCTACTTTAGTGTTGTGGTGTAGTGAATTAAAAATGGAGACATCTCTACATACAGTTTTCTTAACAAAACTAACCCTCGAAAATTGACTTTCAGGGACCGTTGTGAGCTCTAGCGATACTCACTATAATTATACACTATTTCTTAATAATTCTTATGTTATTCGTAACTATTAGAGATGGAGGCTATCTATAAAATTAGCTAGTTAGTACCTAATAATTGCTAATTTTTACCTAGCTAATTTTTAGCAGAGACTGTTTGGATCTACCTACTAATAGGTAGTTGGATAGTGAGTTAAGATGCATATAGTCTTTTAGCATCTATTAGTAACTCCAAACCTGCCAATGAAACTAAGAGCTAGTTTGGATTGAAGCCTGGAGAACTTTTGCTTGGGTACACCGGTGCTGCCTATGCTGTGTTTGGATGGAATCCTGGTTACCTTTCTGGGCCATTGTTGTACCCCGATTCTAAGAAGAAAATTGGGGACACAATATATGTATGTCAGGATCAATTTTCATACATATATCAACATCATAGTAATATAAAAAGCAATGCTTTATTAATATATTGAACTTTATTACAAAAATGACCCTCGGGTCAAAAAAAAAGTACAGACTCTCGAACTAACTCTAATGAAGACTCTGACGTAGTCTCGTGGAAACTGGATTTCATCTCCACAGGAAGGTCGACCGGGGGCTGCGTCATCCTAGTACAGGTCGTCGGGGTCGTACCCACAGTCTTCTGGGTACTCCTGCTCCTCGACGTAGTCGCCAGTATCTGGGTGAGGTAGCAGGGGGACAAAGAGGAAGGGTGAGTACATCGAAATATACTCCGCAAGTGTAGGAAATATATGTCGTGGGGCTGATATCAAAGGTAGGCTGACTCAGTTTGACACGAGCACCTAAAGCGACACATCCTATTAAATCATATTAATCCTATGAACCTATTTACTAGGTTATAACCACGGTCTCCAGAGAAAAGTAACCACACTCGGAGATCTACCGAGCAACCGACACTTGGAGTCCACCAAGCAACCACACTTGGAGTCCACCAAGCAAACCCACACCTAAAGTCCATCAGGCAAACCACACCTGAAGTCCATCAGGCAACCCGAACCAGAACCAACCAACTAATCTCGAAGAATTCCAAGCCCACTCGTGACTGTGAGCACGGCTGATCTATTAGTTTTATACTCTGCAGAGTTCGCACATCTTTATCCATGAGTTGTGTTACACTTTTGCCCGAGGTAACTAGCCTCTTGACCCACTTCCAAGGTGAATCGGCAAGGTTCACTACAAGGCTGTTACAAAGAGTCCTCCTATGTGTATTAGTTCCATATGTCACGACATAGAAGCTACCTTCCGTAATAACACCAGGTTTGCGCCCGAGCCTGGGAGCCGGTCTCCCGTACCATGCAGTATCCTGCGTAGAAGAAGCCTTTGTACCCATGTCATATGACACTAATAACCACATAGGGCTTCTCTAATTAATTAGCCAGTCCTAGAGACATATAGGCCTCATGGTTTGCGCTGTTTTGCGGGGTTACTTGTCAAAGAACCGGGTCCTAGGGATCTAGGCAGGATCACAAACCACAAACCCAAACCAACGCCAAGTCCATGGCAAACCATAACGCCGAGTCCCACGGCAACCGTACGCCAAGTCCATGGCAACCACACCACCACATGGTCCATCCTACTGGATATACCTAATTACCATACTACTACAACAATCACCAACCCACATGTTCCATAGATCATTATTCAGGATTTATTAATAAACCACCATCCCATCCCAACCATAATTGCAGGGCTAAGCATTTACATCTACCCAAATTCCCAGATCTAGGTGACAAGGAAAATAATGCAAGATCTAGTTAACCCTAACATGACATTCAAATTTAGTCTCTGCATGCAACTACTGGATCTAACTACTCTAACTCAAAAGTAAAATAAATACGGGACCAAGATGTTCAAGGACACTTGCCTTCGGGCTGGGTCGGATCAACAAGGGCATAGTCTTGAGCTGGAGGTTCCACGTGGATCACACTCTCTGGATCAAACACCATCACATGGCCCAAACAAAGAATAAATAACAGTACATCAACAGTATCAAAATAGAATATAAATAGTTCTAACGCATAGGGCTCGACCAGACGAATCTAACACGACTTGAACGGGTCAAATCGGAGTTAAAACGCAAAATTTATAAGCGTTTGAAGTTGGGTGGCATTTATGTAAATAATTTGAACTCATTATCGCATTTTAAATAATTCAAAAGGAAATTAAAAAGTCAGCTGGACTGGGCCTCTTTTAATGGGAAATACAAGGGCTAGAATGCAAGAAACGTCAGACTCATTGCATACTGTCCAATGGACGGCGGGTTGAATCATCAGAAATGGGAGGGGTTTTCTGCAAAGTGGTAGAGCCGGTCGGCTTGCACTAGTGTTGGTGCCACGGGGCGTCGTTCTATTGGTGCGGTGCACGAGCTGCGGTTTGAGTGCACTGGCGTGGTTGCGGTGGACGGCGTCCACAAGCTCGCGGGCCCGGTGCATAACGGTTTGGAAGGGGATCTAATCCTGACCGTAGAAGGGAATCAGACGGTGTCAGGGAGAGAGCAGAGGGACTCACGCCGGCGGCGACACTAGGCGTGGTGGCGTCAAAGGCCTGGACGGTGGCACCATGGCAGAGTACCGTCAGCGCGGCGGCACTCCGCTGAGGCGGCTCTACAGCGCCCGGAGAGGCCAAGCGAGGGCACTGGAGGGTGGAGAAGATCAGTGCGAACCCGACGGAGGGCTCCCCGATGCTGAAGGCAGTTCAGCTGGGGAAAACCGATGGCGGTAGCGGTGGTCGTGCGCCATTGCCGAGGTGCCGAGCTTGACGGCGCATTTTGGAGACGGGCTAGGAGGCACGTGGAACATCAGGGACAGAAGAAGAGGGAGGAGGAGCTCACAGCGGCCCCAGTGGAGATGTTCTTGTCGCCGGTAGTGGCCTGATTGAAGGAGCTTGATGGCAGGGCGATCGGTTGCGCCAGTGAGGCCGAGGAGGCAGCTACCCAAGCGCTGAATCACCCCAAGGTCGAAGCTCCTGGGCGGAGCGTGCCTTGGCAAGCACGCCAGTGGCTAGAGGGAGGTCGGCGATAGTCTTGGGAGGAGGAGGCAGGCACGAGCCGAGCTCGGGGTGGTGGCGGCGTACAGGTGGAGGAGGAAGGGAGCACGGCGTGGAGGGGGATTCTTGTAGTTCAAGGAGGGAAGGGTGGCGGCACACAACGATCTACGGATCAAAGCCCGGGAATAGCGGAAGGGGTTGAAGGCGAGTGCAGAGCGGCTCACGCGGATGCGTTCGGCGCGGGAGAGAGCGGGGTGAGGTCGCGGCCGGTGCGAGATGTGCGGGGGAGGGGGGAGAAGGGTTTGACGTGGTTGGCCCGCACGTTAGAGAGAGGGAATTCAGGACCCGTTCGTCAGTGGGAAAGGGCGCGGGCCGCGCAGGAAGAGGGAGGGGCTAGGCCGGCTCGGCGTTGGGCTCGGCCCAGCAGAGGAGTCCGGTGCGGGGGGGGGGGCGGCGCGGCGCTCGGGCCGGGATGGGGAGACGAGCTGGCCTGGCTGGCGAGGCCCGAGGGAGAAATGTGGCGGGCTGGGGTGCTTTCTTGGCCCAAGAGGAGGAGAGGAGGAGGTGGTGGCGGTCTGGAAAGAAAATGGGGAAGGGGGAGACGAGAGGGTGGAAGACGGGCCGGCTAAGCGGGCCGCCGATGGAGGAGTAGGAGAGGTGGGCTGGGCTGGTTCAGGTGAGGGAGTGCCAAGCCAATTTCTTTTTCTTTTTAGTTTTCTTTACAAATTCTTTTGGAAATCAAAATCAAATCATTTTGAAATCAAAACAAGTTTGAAAATTCTAGACATATTTTCCCTAGGTTTTGAAAATAAAAATTGAGTTTGGTTTTGTAAAATTTTGTAAACCCTTTTCATTTATTTTTTGAATAGAATAAATTTGATTCGCCCTAATCGAGGTTTAATAAATTGTTTTTCACTCAATAAAAATATGCAACGACATGAACGCAACAAACACCTGGTTAGAATTTTCCCTCCATCTAGAATTTTTGCCATTTCTTAATTAAACTTTAATTAATTTTATTTAATTAAAAATCGGGTTGTTACAGCCATGTAAGGGATACCGTTGTTGCCTGGGTTCTACGGTATTTAATCAACTGCTTTACTATGCATATGACAAAAAAATTATATATTAATTATTGCTAAAAACGTGGAGACTTTTTCAACAAGCAAGATTACTGTGCAATAGATAATTATTTCATTAAATACATGTGGAGATATTTTATGAAAAGTTATTTTTTCTTAATTATTAATTGTGATAGAATACTAATGTAAAGGATTTATTTTTAATTCAAAATTAAACTATATAAAAAATACACTAATGACACACTTAAATTTAAAGAACACGGTATTATGTATTTTTGCTCATTAGTGTTTATTTTTGTTTTTAGTTTGTCTCCACATCTTCAGTGATCATGGCTCCTTGGATATTTTTTAATCTGTTCCTTAATTATAGTACGAATTAATAATAAAATATTATATATATCATTAATTTCTGAAAAGCTCTGGCTTAAATTACTATTTTATAATATCATTGTACACATGGAAAAGCATATTCTCATTTTATTAAATTACTCAAATTATTCAGCCACGGGCTTTCAACCAAACAAACCATCTCTTAATTTGTGTAGCGAGGAAATTTTATTGAAATTCCCAACAACATTTTTTCCAGACAAGTCATTCAGGCTTCAAACCAAACAGACCCTAATAGTTAGCAGCGCTCTAGCTAATAATTAGCAGGTTTATTAACAAACCTATTTTGATTCACTAGTACTAATTTTAACTACTAAATTTTAATACTAACAGATGCAAACAGACTCTATGTACGGAACTTATTGTACTCCCTTTGTATAGGAAATATATGACGTTTTGGACATAGTTTCGGTTAAATATTGAGAATATAAATCACGAAAAACTTTTAAGTCGTTGAGTTTAAAAATATAAAAACTATATGAATGGATTTGTCTTGTAAAATACTTTCATAAAAATATACATATATCATTTTTTGATAAATATTTTTTAGTATAAAGAGAGTCAAAGTTATACTTTGAAGACTGTGTCGATGTCCAAAATATCTTCGATCTATTTCGTGTATGAAGGGAGTACAATGAACAAATTCAGAATTTTTCGGTAGGTTTATCTGGAATCTTGGCTGGAGCGACAGCCATAAGATCGATGAGCAAGTGTGCCGGCATATATCCTAGCATGCATGCCACTATTTCACTCAGGACGCAGCTATCAAGCGTACGTGTAGCCCATTATATATACAGGTGATCGGTCTTCTCTTCGAGATCGATGAAGATGAACACCACGAGGGATCTCCTGACTTTCTTGTTCGGGGTAGCTACCGCCGCGGCCTGCTTCGGCCTGCTCCTGCTGCACGTTCCGTGCCCCGGCAGCCTCTTGCCCGCAGAGCAAGATCTCGTCTTGTGTAGGAGTACTAATGGAACACACGCTGATCCCAGCACGAAAAAACCTGGCATGGTATTTGCACATTTGCCTCCAAAAATTATTCCGATCCAGTGTTACGTTGATCTCCAATTGGTCACCTACCATAAGATTCATTACCTTCACAAGTTGAATTAATGTTGCCTTCATTTATTCTTCTCTTGATAAACAGGCCCCAGCTCCAGCTCCAGGTCCAGGTGACGAGAAGCTCCTGGAGCTGCTGAGGCGAGCGTCCATGGACGACCCCGACAAGACCGTCATACTAACCTTCACGAGCCAAGCATGGACGGCTCCGGGGTCACTCCAGGACCTCCTCCTCGAGAGCTTCCGCCTGGGCGTGGATACGGAACCCCTGTTGAAGCACCTGGTCATCGTCGCTGACGGCGCCAAGGCGTACGAGCAGTGCCAGCGTGTGCACCCGCTATGCTACCACCTCGAAACCGGCGGCGTCAGCTACGCGGAACAGCAGTCGTATATGGCAAAGGGCTACCTCGAGATCGTGTGGCGCAAGTTTCTGGTCCAGAACCGGGTGCTCCAGCTCGGCTACAGCTTCGTCTTCACCGACATGGACATCATTTGGCTGCGGAACCCGCTGCTGCGCATCCCCATCGGCGTCGACCTGGCCATGTCGTGCGACAGGTACTACGGTAACCCCTACGACCTCAACAAGATGGCAAACTCCGGGTTCATGTACATCAAGGCGAGCCCAAGGATGCTGGCGTTCTACGAGAGCTGGTACGCGGCGCGGCTGTCCTACCCGCGCCAGCACGAGCAGCTCGTGTTCCAGAAGGTGAAGGACACGCTGCCGGCGAAGCACGGCATACGGGTGCAGTTCGTCGACACGGCGTACCTCACCGGCTTCTGCCAGCTCAGCAAGGATTTTAACAAGGTGTGCACTGTGCATGCTAACTGCCTCGTGGGGCTCAAGTCCAAGCTGGAGAAGCTCAAGGATGTCTTCAACGAGTGGAAGGAGTTCAAGAAGAAGTCTGGTTTGCCAGTAGGCAGCAACACTACCACTGCCCTAACTCACTTGAACAATTATCGTTAAAACATTAAAAGTTGTAGTCTATTTATTTCCTATCTCTTTGTATCTCCATGTAATCTCTCTATAAAAACGAACTCATGCTTCTCCTAAGACCGACGCATCCATCGGTGTTCCACACCGCGCCGCGACCTTCAATTCCACCACGCTCGCCGCCTTGTGTTGTCGCTGCTCGCCGCCCCACTGTGCTCTCCTTCCTTGCCGTTATTCCCTCCAACGCTAAGTTACAGCGGGCGGTTGAGGAGGCCGTTGCTGCTGCCGCGGGAAGCCACTGCCAAGGCCCAAGCGGCCATTGTCCAGGCGGATGCGGCCACTCGTTTTAAAATTGCAAATTATTAAAAATTCACTAGTAAAATAGTGCTCATAGCTGGCGCCCCCTATTCATAGCACAAGCGGTTATAGTTATCACACGCCTGTGATATAAAAGGGGACAGTGAACAGTTTCCACTGGCGGTTGTCTTAGCCAAACCGTCTATGTAAATGGTCCATTTTCACAGGCGGTTGAGTTAAGCCAACCGCCTGTGTTATCTCTGGTATAAATACCCCCTCTTCCTCCCCGAGCAGCACTGTTTCTCGCCGCCACCTTCCATTCACTACCAGAGACGGGGTCTTTGCCGAGCGTCCGTTTCTTTGCCGAGGGCCAAAACACGGGCCCTCGGCAAAGAGCCCTTTGCCGAGAGCCAACCCTTGGCATAATAAGAATCTCGGCAAATACTCATATGCCGAGGGCCCGACTCTCGGCAAACAGAACTTATGCCGAGAACCGAGCCCTCGGCATAGAACGAACCTCAGCAAACGAAATCCTCGCTAACGGCTCCCCCTACGCCGTTACCTTTGCCGAGAGTCCGCCGTTTGGCTCTCGGCAAAGGCTTATTTTTTTTAATAAATTGTTTGCCGAGAGCCCTAGCCTGGCCCTCGGCAGAGGCAAGCTTTGCCAAGGGCTTTAGGAGGCTCTCGGCAAAGAATTTTTTTTTGTTTTTTTCTCCAAATTTTTTCTGTGGCCTTCCTACATTACTACAAGCCAACATTTCAAATTTGTTAGTATTTTCCATATCTTTTGCTATATTTTGCGCATTTTCTTTAATTTCTTAATTTTTTTCGCGGGACGCACGTTTGAACTGCAGGTGCATGAAATAATGAAAATCAGTGATTCGAAAAATAGTATTCATTCTTCTGAGGGTATTTGGACGCCGTATCCAAGGACAGGCACGGAAACTCGACTGTCTCGTGCACGAGACACGACGACCAAGTTGCGTGAGATTGGATTTAAAATTATTAAAAATACAAACGAAGTCGAAAAATCATAAAAATAGACGAGAGATATGGAAAATGCGCGAAATATAGCAAGAGGTATGGAAAATATACCAAATTTGAAATCTTGACTTGTAGTACTGTAGGAAGGCCACAGAAAAAATTTGGAGGAAAAAAACAAAAAAAATTCTTTGCCGAGAGCCTCCTAAAGCCCTCAGCAAAGCTTGCCATTGCCGAGGGCCAGGGCCAGGGCTCTCGGCAAAGGATTTATTAAAAAAAATTTAAAAACTTTGCCGAGAGTCGGATCGACGGGCTCTCGGCAAAGGGCCGGTCTTTGCCGAGAGCCCGCGATCCGGCTCTCGGCAAAGAAGCCAAATGAAAAAAAATAAAAACGGTCGCACACCTGAACGCAGACGCACAACACACGCACGCACGCCCGGCCGCCCGCCCGCACTACCACCGTCGCCGCCGCGCCGCCCGCGCCAGCCCCAGCGGCCCGGCCGCCCGCCCGGCCCGACCGCCCCGCTCGCCCCGTCCGCCCCGGCCGCCCTCCCCGGCCGCCGCTGCCGCCCGCCCCGCTTGCCCCGGCTGCGCAGCCCGGCCGCCCAGCTCGCCTCGTTTGCCGCGGCCGCCCGGCCCGCCCGTCCGCAGGAGAGGAGGAGAGGAGGAGCAGGGGCAGCAGGAAGAGGAAGAGGAGAGGAGGAGGAGGAGGAGTCCCGCTGCGACTCCGCTAGGCCCGGTCGCTCCGCTCGGTCGTAGAGGAGCAAGAAGAGGACATCCCCGCTGTGCTCTCCGAGTTTGTTCCCTCGGTCGTCGTCGATCGGCCTGCCCGTAAGTCATCCTCGATTGCTCCGTCATCATTGCACATGTGTCACCCAGTTATAGTAAGTAGTTGTTAGTAGTAGTGTAGTGGTATGTATGTGAATGTCGGCCATCGTGCCGCATATATGTGGATGTCGGCCATCGTGCCGTATATATATGGATGTCGGCCATCGTGCCGCATATATGTGGATGTCAGCCATCGTGCCGTTGTTTCTTGCATGTTTCGAAACCTCACCGTGCAGGGGAGGTTCCGCCGAAATTTCTAATTGATACTATCTTTTTTGTCTTTTCTGTAGGAGGAGGACCTGTCGGGGCCAAGCCGGAGATCCTCGGCGACCCCGATCGTCTTTGTCGCCGTCGCAGGTCTGCCTGCACCGCTTCGCCTCACCACTGCACCGACTCGCCACTGCGCCGCTAGCCTGACTCCATCGGCACCCTAGGTATAAATAACGTCTCCTCCCATAAAAGGGTCGTAGCTCATTGAACCCAGTTAGGCGTCTCCCGTCCGAAAGAGATACGGCTGGAGGTATGCAGATCTCTGCATATCGATAACTGTATCTGTTACGGATTGTCCACGTTACATGGACAGCCCGTAGATGCGTCGATGAGGCTAGTTCCCATGGTCTGCCCCGATTCGAGATGGAGTTTCTGCATCACCTCCCTGTTGTTCTCCGGATACACACTCTCTCTACAGGGACATGTATCGGGAGAACATCGGGGAGGTGCTGCCGAATTTCTGTCTCGGCTCGGGGCAGACAATGGGAACTAGCCTCATGTACGCATACGCGGGTGGGATTAGGACCTATCTGTTGACGTTTGTTAGTGCAAATAGAATATGAAAGATTCCGCAAGCGCACAGAACATCATTGTAGCATTTTACCGGGAGTATTCCAGGATCGTTATTTATATTTTACCACTGGGAAGCTAGGGTCAAGAATCTGATAACTCACTATCATGCATCTACTAACTTAGAGTACTAATTAGACTAAAGCAAGAGTGATTGATATATGATATATATGATAACGAAAGCACATCAAAGAGAATTCATGATAAATGTATAGATAACTATAGTGGGAGGACAACGGAAGAGATCAAGGTTCCTACGTACTTCTCTATTACTTGTGTTCTAAAGCAACAAAGATGAAAAGATATAGCAGTCATAAACATTGGCACTTTGGAGCAGCAGGTCCTTTCCAACTCTCGAAGAAGACTAGGAAAAAGGTAGTTGGGAGAAGGCTGCCAAAAACTCTACGAAACATCAATCCGAACGTGGTGGACTACGAAGGCCTAACAGAGCTGTCACCCCTGGGGCTACCACAACTATTCCATGGGATTGAGCGCAACCTCAGGTAACCTATAGACTAAACACCATGTCTAATCTATCGATTACTACTCTAATTACCATGAATAACTAGGGCACTCAATACGAGCGAAGATCCCATGCCAAGATATAACAACTATACTAATAATATAATAAAGTATAAAGTAAATACAGAAGATAAATATATTAAAGTATAAGTCTTACAAAGAAAATATACAAGACATACCAAAACTCTGAAGACTCCTCCGGAACCGGAGCGCAACTCCGCTCTCCCTAGCTCCTGACTAAAGCTAAGCTATTACATTGGAAAATCTAAACCTAATTCTCTAGGAAGGAGAGGTTGTCCTTCGAGGGACGCCTCTACAAAGACTCCCAGATGATGATAGTGTATTGCCTCAGGGGGGTCCTGGGTTTATTATATAGGGGCTCCTGGCCTCCCCTCCACCTTGGGCAAGCGATGTGGGACTAAATCCTTCGTCATATGCACTTGGGCCTAAATGGGCCAAAATGTGTTGGAGAAGTCGGTTGGAGTGCGTCACGCGAAGGGGGACGAAATTGGGCCCAATACCCGACCGGTCGGCCTGCCCCTATGACAGGTGGGCCCCGCCTTCCGTGGGTCGCCTTCTCTTGTCTTCTGGAATGTTCCGGAATGTTCTAGAATCTTCCAAGTCGTATCCATCGAGGACTCTCGCTCCGGGACTCCAAATATGGCAAATCATATGTCCGTTTCGATCGTCTCGACGAGCTCTTCGCAATGGTGTGCTCTGTTTCATCACTTGAGATACTTTTATATGGTGAAATATTGATAATCCTGCAAAACAAGTGAGAGCACCAAAACTCGTGGAACTTGTTAGTTCCAAACCCTACAACTATGCTTTGTGATTCATTTAGTGTCATTTCATGCAATAGTTGATGGTTAATTATGAGCATTAGTGAGCGTCAACAAGTTCCCCCAAGCTTAACCTTTGCTAGTCCCTTAGCAAAGTCAAACTCAACAATCGATCAGGAGTTGCTGCAATATCTGCACTTCTAACAAGTACATATGCATTCAAACAAAAGTTCTCATTTGGATTAGAAAAAGATATCATATTATTTATCATGGGGCTTAGTACTTTAGCTTGAATCTGGATAATTGAAAGATAGAACGATCAAATCAAGCACCATGTCTCTAGTTCCTTCACTTCACCATTATCCCGGAGTTTTTATGAATTTTCAAAAAGCTTAAAAATATATGTTGTCAAATTAAACAATGGATCCAAAGACAAAGTCAACCATACTATTGAATCGAGAAGTGCATGTGTATGGAGAATGGAGGCGGATGCTCTTTTGAATATATCACTCTCTTTTGTCAATTAGAAACACATGGCTATCAGACTAATTCTATTATCGGGCATGTGCCCATTTTCTCTGATATTCATCATTTTTTTTCTTTTTTTTTCTTCGAGGTTCCGGACACTTGTCCCTTTTTATTTCCTCGGGATCTATCTTTTTGAGGTTTCGGACACTTGTCCCTTTTTATTTCCTCGGTTTTTTTTTCTCTTTTTTTTCAATAGCCACATGCTTCCAACAAACTTTTGAGAGGATAGCAACAGATAATCATGAGCATTTGTGCGAAAGATGGATGAAATGTGTAAGTGATCTCAATTCAATAGCATGATAACTTCTCATAGGGTCAATAAAGCTTAATTTAACTCAATGCAATTATTTGTCATCTTAATATTGGAAAATCTCTGGAACTCTAGTGTTGTTTCAGAACAATATAACAGTAGCTCAGATCATCACATATCATATCTATCAATTACCTAGACTCTGGATCAAGCATTTGCTACCCATGTATTTAATTTCATTTTAAGGCATCATTAATTTTTTTAAACTTAAGAGAACTCATACTTAAAGGCTAGGTACTAGAAAGAAATACAATAGAGCAACCATTCATCATTTCCATTTTAAGAAATTAGGGAGAGAGTTCTTCAGTTTTGACATGCTTTATTTATTTAATCTAACACACACTATAACCTATTATTTAAAATATTAAGATAGTAGTAAGACATACCTAAATCACGAAGATAACGGGGGTGCGTCTCCCCCAAGCTAATCCTTTCGATCGCATCGAGCCTTCATGTGCCCGAATATTTTTGTTCTTTTTCTTTTTAAGGGTGAGCCTTCATGTGCTCACATTTTTTTTTATTTTGAATTTGTTTATAGAAAGAAAACTTAAGAAGATAAAAAAATACTTACCTGGATACATGGGGGTGCTTTCCTCCAAGCTGAATATTGACGTAGTCGTTTGATCTTGCAATGTAGCAAACTCGCAGTGAAAATGTTCTTCCTCTATCAGAGCATTAATTGATGTTGATGGTTGTTGAAACAGTGCTCCAACAGTGGATGGAACATCCACTTGCTCGTCAGCTTTTCTTGGTCTTTCAATCCTATGAAACTCAAATAGACAACAAAACTTGTGGAATAGATTAAGCGTTAGTGGTTGGTCACTCAAGCCTTAGTTGTCTAGAGTTTCAGTAAGATCTCTTTCTCAATATTTTTGTATTTTAATATTTTTTTTATGATGCAAGAGAAAATGCAACAGGATGAATGTATGCATATTTATTTATGTTTTTATGCCACCATGGTGAATATTTCATGTGGGTTTTTACACACCATAGAATTATTCACATGGGGCTTTAGGTTTTATGATGCAGTGCAAAAAGTAAAATATTTTCTCTCTTTTTTTATGCAATGCTAATGCAGAAAAGTAAATATGCTATGGAGAGATGATGATGGAAAGTAAATATGCAAAATGGAAACTAATGCAGAAAAGATAAATATGGATAACTACCGATTTACCTTTCGGCGAGGGTTCAATGTTTTAAGTCCTCTGAACAGGACTTCTCACCATGTTCATTTCTGAGGTGCATCATTTGATTCTGATATATAGACCTTGATAACTACACCTCTTGATATGGTGTCACTCATGTTCTTCGTTCGCCCAGCAATTTGAAGTGAAACATTAATTGTGAAAGCTGGTGGCATCTTGCTTAGTGTGCATGTTCTTGTAGATCCAGGATCTTCACTCTGTAGAATTTAGAAGTTGACAAACTCCTCTATGTTTTGCTCAAGAGTGTGTCCTGCTTATAAAGACAAGGTAGATATCAGGTGCATAGGCTCTGTTGGTGGAAAAACACCAACAGAACTAAAAGTTTTGTTCATTCCTCTCTAACCTTAGGCACATTGAACAAGATGAACTTGTTGTTATTCAATCTTAACATGAGTGATAGGATCAAAAAGATGAGCATAAAAGTACCATCTTAAAAATATTTAACAGATCATATTACTTAACCCAAGGAAGGATAATCTATGCATAATGTGTCGATCTTTTCATGATTGTGATATATCATCTTCCAAAGGTTAGATGCATAACATCTTAGCTCATTTGGTTAAGATAGTGAGATTCAAGAGAGTAAAGCTAAGAACAAAAAGTAAAGAACTGAACATGTTGAGTTGATTAGGTTGGATCATGCGAGGTGCAACTTAAACATGTTTGGTTCTTTATTGATGCGCATACCAGAATTAAAGAGAAGCTTTTAAAGTGATAGACACTTACCTTGAAATGTTACCTTATCATTGAAGAGTGATTGTGTCGAACCACCTTGTGGAAGCTTCTCTTGTTTATCTGGTTATTGTTCATAAATGGCTTGTCTTCTTTTGCTTATCTCACACTGGGCTAGCTGAGTCTTCTTCTCAACAGGTCCAGACGATGGAGACTTTGTCAATTATTCTCTTGATTTGTATGCTCGGGTACTATCTCTCCATCTTCTAATTCTTGTGGTGCAATGGCTTCATCCTTTATGATGTCTTCCTCAATTCCTGGTAGTTGGTTCTTCCTTCATCGGTTGATTCAACGTCTTCTCTTTGTTTTCTTCGGCTGCTCATAAGTGGTGTAGTCAATTCTTTTGATCGAAGATCCAAAAGTGGACGTCTCCAGGTCCGACATAGATGACAACATTGGTGGTGTTCAAGAACGATCTTCCAAGAATGAGTGATGGATCATATTCTTCTCCTTAGCTGGGGCAGCGTCTAGTGACTCATACTAATCAAAGTGGTGAGTAGGAGGTCAAAGTGTCTTGAAGCTGTATTTCTCCTTCCTACCCTTGATGATGAAACAAATCTAGACAACAGAATTGTGTCTCCCCCAAGCTGGCTTGTGAAGTAGGTGGATGTCCAAATTTCTTCAACAACATGTTCATGAGTTGAAATTGTAGGTCTTGTTGTTGTTGAAGTCGTACCACCTCGTCCCCCAAACTAGCTCTTGTGTTGCATTGATTAGTAGTGAAGAGAACTTCCACTGCTTGTCTTCATAGTGAACCACCAACAGACTTCCTTTGGATGACACACAGATGCATGTTATAATGTAGTGGCATATCGTCACCCTGATATTTGTTGTTGGTGTCGGTGTTGATGTCTTCGACAATGATGAGCGTAGGCATAGATTGACCAATACGGGGTGAGTTGCATCCTGCTCGTCATCAGTGTCCTGGCTTAGGCCTTGGGATGGCTCAAAGCTTGGCTGCCTTCGACATCACTAGTGACTTGTCTGATGATGAGTTTTGTCTATCCACGGGTTGGGTTTTGGATCTTTAAGTTCACACCATGAACAAGCAAACCTCATCTCCTATAAAATGTTAGTGGACGCATACCCGAAGGATTGCACAGAATTTGAAACATGGGATGTTGTCCACAACTTTTTTTCTTTTTTTTATCCATGCTAATGAAAATATGATTTTAGGATTACTTTAGCATAGATTAGTATTTTATGTGTTGGCTGCATTTTAACATGGTTCAACGCAAAAGATAACTTGCAGTAGAAGATGAATTTAAATAAACATTAATACTCACAGTTCTTTCATCCATGATTAATGAGCTGAGTCTTCTTTTTGCAGTTCATCGTATGCCTTGCTTCATCTCTGATGTGAATTCATCTCAGGACTTTCCCAAATTGTATTTGAGAGTTTTCTGCAGGGGTTAGTCCAACAAAATAACCAGTATCTATTCTAGCACTTTTTAGTTCAATACTCAAACAAGACTCCATGTCTAATTTGATTAAGGTAGACTATTTAACCTAAGCACCATGCTTAATTTAAAAGCCTATGGAAGTATGATCAATACTTCCAAACCAAAACTTACTAGCATCGACAAAGGTAGCATGAAGGCATAAAAGAGATTTATTCAGATAGAGAAGAAAAAGTATGATCACCGTGAGAAACATTTTTTTTAGATGTAGATGACATGAATGCAGACAAAGGAACTAAACAGGATGTGGTTTTGATAAAAGAAAACTTAAACTAAATGAAGTGGATGAATGATTAAAAGTAAACATGCAGTGGTATGCAAGAAATTAAAAAGATAACTACTCATAAAGTTTAAAGTCCATGAGCAAGACTGTCTCACCTAGATCATACTTACCATGACTCACAATTGGGACTTGTGAGTGGCGCAGCGTAACTATCCGTCACATGGGATGGAAGTTGAATTCTTGTGACGGCGACCTTTTCTCCAATCTACACATGGTTAGAATGATATATATGTATACACAAACCTGTGAGATGGCAGGGCTCCAGAATAATGATGGATCTTGAATGTTCAGGCACCCTGGGTTCTTCATTCTTGTGGAAGCTTGCCATAAGGTCGAAACGGCATCTGATGTCCTGTCTATTCCACACTCAACAGAACAAGGGGTAATCCTACTAAAGCTAGTGGTACACTAAATTAGCAGATATCAAGATCATTATCAAAATCTTCACACCAATTGCTTCCCCGGCAACGGCGCCAAAAATGCTTGTTGACGTTTGTTAGTGCAAATAGAATATGAAAGATTCCGCAAGCGCACAGAACATCATTGTAGCATTCTACCGGGAGTATTCCAGGATCGTTATTTATATTTTACCACTGGGAAGCTAGGGTCAAGAATCTGATAACTCACTATCATGCATCTACTAACTTAGAGTACTAATTAGACTAAAGCAAGAGTGATTGATATATGATATATATGATAACGAAAGCACATCAAAGAGAATTCATGATAAATGTATAGATAACTATAGTGGGAGGACAACGGAAGAGATCAAGGTTCCTACGTACTTCTCTATTACTTGTGTTCTAAAGCAACAAAGATGAAAAGATATAGCAGTCATAAACATTGGCACTTTGGAGCAGCAGGTCCTTTCCAACTCTCGAAGAAGACTAGGAAAAAGGTAGTTGGGAGAAGGCTGCCAAAAGCTCTACGAAACATCAATCCGAACGTGGTGGACTACGAAGGCCTAACAGAGCTGTCACCCCTGGGGCTACCACAACTATTCCATGGGATTGAGCGCAACCTCAGGTAACCTATAGACTAAACACCATGTCTAATCTATTGATTACTACTCTAATTACCATGAATAACTAGAGCACTCAATACGAGCGAAGATCCCATGCCAAGATATAACAACTATACTAATCATATAATAAAGCATAAAGTAAATAGAGAAGATAAATATATTAAAGCATAAGTCTTACAAAGAAAAGATACAAGACATACCAAAACTCTGAAGACTCCTCCGGAACCGGAGCGCAGCTCCGTTCTCCCTAACTCCCGACTAAAGCTAAGCTATTACATTGGAAAATCTAAACCTAATTCTCTAGGGAGGAGAGGTTATCCTTCGAGGGACGCCTCTACAAAGACTCCCAGATGATGATGGTGTATTGCCTCAGGGGGGTCCTGGGTTTATTATATAGGGGCTCCTGGCCTCCCCTCCACCTTGGGCAAGGGATGTGGGACTAAATCCTTCGTCATATGCACTTGGGCCTAAATGGGCCAAAACGTGTTGGAGAAGTCAGTTGGAGTGCGTCACGCGAAGGGGGACGAAATTGGACCCAATACCCGACCGGTCGGTCCATAGAGGAGACCGGTCGGTCTGCCCCTATGACAGGTGGGCCCCGCCTTCCGTGGGTCGCCTTCTCTTGTCTTCTAGAATGTTCGGGAATGTTCTAGAATCTTCCAAGTCGTATCCATCGAGGACTCTCGCTCCGGGACTCCAAATATGGCAAATCATATGTCCGTTTCGATCGTCTCGATGAGCTCTTCACAATAATGTGCTTTGTTTCATCACTTGAGATACTTTTATATGGTGAAATATTGATAATCCTGCAAAACAAGTGAGAGCACCAAAACTCGTGGAACTTGTTAGTTCCAAACCCTACAACTATGCTTTGTGATTCATTTAGTGTCATTTCATGCAATAGTTGATGGTTAATTATGAGCATTAGTGAGCGTCAACACTATCCTCACCTATTAGATGATAGTAGGATGGAAGTACTCGGAGGTAGATATGTAAGTACTCAGATGGATGACAGTAGGATGGATGACCGTCAGTGGATGTACTAGGGCTGTAGAAGCAGAAGTGATTTCACCGATGAATGGTTGCGCAAGACAGATGCTTTCTTGAACAATGCATTTGGCGCGGCTCGGCGAGGAGAGATGAAAGTGTTGTGCCCATGCAGCAGATGTGGGAACCGGAGAAGGCAAGACAAGGAGAACATGGCTAAACACCTTGTGAACAATGGATTCACGCCGGACTACACCCGGTGGATCTACCATGGTGAAGCACATCGTTTGAGAGCGGAGGCAGTGCGACCACGTCTGGAGGACTTTGATGCTGATGCGGGGGTAGCAGACATGTTAGATGACTTCCAAGAAGCACAGTACGCTGAAGGACGTACGGAGGAGGAGATGGAGAAGACCGCAAAGGCGTTTTATGAGATGATGTCTTCGGCACAGAAACCCCTTCACGATCGGACAATGGTTTCTCAACTAGATGCCATTGGCCGTGTGATGGGGTTCAAGTCCCAGTTCAACCTGAGTCGAGATGCGTTCGATGGTATGTTGGCCCTATTTGGTAGCATGCTTCCGGACGGCCACATATTGCCAAAGAGCCTGTACGAGTCATAGAAACTGCTTCGTGCACTGAAGATGTCGTATGAGCAGATACATGCTTGTCCAAATGGGTGCGTCCTCTTCAGGAAAGATCTCACGGATGTCGGTTACTGTCCGAAATGTAAAGCGTCGAGATACATGGAGGTAGACGATGGTGAAGGCCCGATGAGGCAGCTTTCTATCCCCATGAAAGTCATGCGTTACCTGCCGTTCACACCGAGGATCCAACGTCTCTACATGACCGAGGAATCCGCGAAACAGATGACATGGCACAAACAGGGTACCCGATACAATCCTGAGAAGTTGGTACATCCCACCGATGGTGAAGCATGGGCCCACTTCGATCGCATCCATCATGACAAAGCTAGAGAGGCTCGTAATGTTCGTGTTGCATTTGCAACGGACGGTTTCAATCCCTATGGACTCATGGCTGTTGTTGACACTGGTTATCTATCATAATTAAGGGATAAATAAATATGCAAAGGGCAAGAATTTGATCACCAACAAAGGTTTAGGGTTTCAACTGACAATATTCCACGAGTTTTGGTGAACTATGACTCTGCAGGGACTAAACCAGGAAATCACACCGATAGCTTCCCATAGAAGGAAACCGACGGGAGATAACGCCACCACCACGTCAGGATTATTCTAGAAGACTCCAGAGGACGCAAGAAGACACCAGGAGGTCGACCACCGCGAGAGGATAGCAGGTGGGACCGACCAGTCCCACCTACGGACCGACCGGTCCTCCCCGGGGCCCGCTGGACTCTATCTTCTGGAACCTTCCTCCACCGACCTCTAGGATGCATCTCGGCCGTACCTTAAGTCGGCTTGATCCAAGGGCCACGGTTCATCGCCCAGGGCTATATAAACAGCCCCTGACCCCCCTCTTCAGAGCATCGATCAGGGTTTGATCAAGACATCAATTCATCAGAGCATCAGGCATTCATCAGAGAGGGACATCAATCGGAAGCCCTAGAACTACATCCACCTAGAATAGTAGATAGAATAGGATTAGAGGAGGCTAGCTTCGCTTGGATTCCTGATCTAGTCGTGAGAAGGCTCGGTAAACCCAAGATCTTCTCTCTTGTATTAACATTATGGATCTATTTCATAATTGTTCTTCTAGTTCATCATTGTTCTTCATTGTTTATGTTCTAATTCATCGTCTAGTTCATGTTCATCGTCTAGTTCATCTTCTAGTTCATAATCTTGTTCTAGTTCAAGATCTAGTTCGTACTTTAGTTCTTCTCGATGATCTAATTCACCTTATTGTTCATCTTCGTGTTCTAGATAGCAATACAATTGATATGACTAAGACATCAACTATTATATTCTTAATTATATTGCTTATAGTCTCCTTTGATTATATATTTGGCATAGATAGTTTATCTTTATGTTTATACTCATGTTCGTATAGCGCTCATCTTAAAGTACAACGGGTGGGTGATAGATGCTGTGTAGGCGTGGTGCCTATACATTATTTATCTGCAAATGCGTCCTATGTTCCGGATAGAGTGGTAGATCGTGGGTGTGACATTCCTGTTGAGTCCTTTGTATTCCACCTCCCGAATATAGTATTCAGTATGGCTCAGTTAACTCATGGTTTAGGGGTTACTCTGTTTGACACCTTTACTATGGAGTTGCCTCTTGATTATAAATATGATGTGACCTAGCCAATGATTGCCAAATATTTTTGCACTAATCAATGTATGCTATGACTTGTAATTAGAATAACTTAGGAATGTTTCTTATTAATGCCTGTTCTAATCATCACTTGCTAGGTAGTACTGTTCTAGGATTATCCTTGATTGATCTGATCTCTGTTATCATTTATCATTTATCATTATCATTTACTCTGTAACCTGATCCCTGTTTGGAGTAATTAGTGTGTTAACAGTCTTTATTATAAGTCTATGCCATAATGAATGTTGTTAAGTCCTCATTAGTATAATACCATCATACTTTGAATTGATTAGTCTCTAGGCTAAATATAAATAACGATACCTGAGACTAGCTTGGGTGAAATGCTTCTACAATGGGTATATTTATCTGTGCGCTTGCGGGTAAATATCTATCTTTAAATCCAGTGCCCTGATATAATTACATTGCTAGCTTCATGTTGGGGATGACAACTTGACGTTAAGTGAAATTAGTAGTGTCCCATACACTCTTTAGTGCCTTCACTAGATTATTATTTTATGTGGTCATTCTTAGAGTGATTCCATTAAGAGGTGTCAACAAGCATTTCTGGCGCCGTTGCCGGGGACCACATCAATTCAATTAGGGATGGTACCTAGGGTTTTTCATTAAAATCTTTATGAACTCTGATAGGACATTGCATTAGCAGCATTTTAAAACGGTAGCTAGAACATATCATTTTACTTACACACATGTGATAATAAACTGATTATTTACTTTTACTCAAACAGGCTTACCCTGGCTTTGTTTATCTTTTTATCTTATGCAGGCTGTGATGTATGACTGGTTTCCAACTTCCGAAAAACTACATTGAGGATCCTGAAGCTTTACTAAGGAAAACAAGACGCAAACTCAAGAGACCCTCACCACCACTTCCAGAAGATAGCCAGATAAGAAGAAGCTTAACACCAGTGTTGGACACCATGGCCGACAAGACACTCCGTGAGTTCTCTGCACCAACCACTGCCAACATCAGGACTGGACCAACAGTCAATCTGGGAGACAACGGATTTGAGCTCAAGCCAGCTTTGATCAACATGGTGCAAGCTAATCAGTTTTGCGGAAAGGCACATGAAGACGCAAGCGCTCATCTCCAACACTTTCTGGAGATTTGTAGCACTTTCACCATTAAGGGAGTCGAAAGGGATGCCATTCTACTTCGCTTATTCCCATTTTCACTCTTGGGAAAAGCAAAACAATGGTTCTATGCCAACAAAGATAAAAACACCTCATGGGCGATCTGTTCAACCGCCTTCCTAGCAAAGTTCTTTCCAGTGGGCAAGACGAATGCCCTCCGTGCCAAGATTTCAACTTTCCAGCAACAATATGACGAATCAATCCCAGAGGCTTGGGAACGCTTTCAAGACTACATATCAGAATGCCCTCACCACGGGATGGAGAATTGGCTACTCATGTAGACCTTCTACCACGGTCTCACTTCAAGTACCCGTGAGAATGTGGATGCCGCTGCTGGAGGATCATTCTTATCACTCACAATCAACAACGCAACTACACTCATTGAGAAGATGGCCTCTAACTAAGGATGGAACGAGGAACGCTATCAACCATGCAAGAGGGGAGGAATACATCAACTAAAGGAAGTAGACATGCTGTCTGCCAAACTTGACCTACTCATGAAGAAGTTCGATGAACACACTCCCAAGAAAGAAGACGTCAAGCAAACTACGAATCTCGCATGACATGTGAAGAGTGTGGAGGCACTGGTCATTCAGGGAGCAACTGCCCTGAGATTCAAGAGGATGCAAAGTACATCAACAACAACACCAACTATCGTCCTCAACAATCTCAAGGATGGAACCAACAATCAAGGCCTAATTACTCAGGTAACTACTTAGGTAATTACCAAGGTAATACATTTAACCAACCACCTTTGAGAGAGATGATATCTAATCAAAACAAGATTATTGATAATATGTCTAAGAAGATAGCTTCCAATGATAAATTGCTTGAAAATATTAATACTAGAATGGATAGCTTTACTTCTGCCATAAAGAATCACCATAGCTTTAATAAGATGATAGAATCTCAGTTATCTCAGATAGCAGCTTCAGTCCCTATGGCTGAAAAAGGTAAGATTCCTGGAAGTCCAAAAGAACTAGAGACTGCAAATCTTGTAGACATTTTTGATGCAGGACATCTCATAAACCATCAAGGGAATGGAGGATGACTCCATTGCCCCAAGAAAGGAGATCCAGGAAGACCTGTGATTCCAATCCATATTGGACCTCACAGTTTTGAAGAAGCAGTCTGCAACCTTGGAGCAAGCGTCAACATTATGCCAAAGGTAATATACGAACAAATACATGGTGCACCTCTGTTATTTACAAGTATGTGTTTGCAGCATGCAGATCAGACACTGTGCTACCCATTGGGATTCTAGAAGATGTCTGTATACGAGTGGGACGCTCGTATGTGTGTGTAGACTTTGTGATCGTTGAAACAGGTGGAAACAACAGTCCTAAGCTCAACCAAAGCCATCATCTACGCGGACAGCGCCAAGATCTGTTTCACAATCACAGGCATAAGAAAGATTCAGCTTCAAGAGCCGTACACTCACTACCCGAGTCCACCCTCAGATACCCTACTGTTGACACTGGTTATCTATCAAAATTAAAGGATAATAAATATGAAAAGGGCATGAATTCAATCACCAACAAGGTTTAGGGTTTTAATTGACATATTCCACGAGTTTTGGTGAATTGTGATTCTGCAGGGACAAAACGGAAACCAGCGTTGATTGCTTCCCTAGAAGGAAACCGACGAGAGATAACGCAACCGCCACGTCAGGAAGTTTCTAGAAGACTCCAGAGGACGCGAGAAGACACCAGGAGGTCGACCACCCGCGAGAGGCTGCCAGGTGGACCGACCGTCCCCACCCTATGACCGTCGGTCTCCCCCCGGGCCTGCTGGCTTCCGTCTTCTGCAAGCTACCTCCACCGACCTCTAGGACTCATCTCGGCCGTACCTTAATTCGTTTTGATCTAACGGCTGCGGTTGATCCCTCAGGGCTATATAACCAGACCCCAGACCCCCTCTCCAAAATCATCAGATCTCAAGTCATTAGAAGAGGAGGAGGATCAATCAGAAACCCTAATATCCTTAGAGCCACATCAACCTAGGCATAGCTAGATAGAATTAGAATTAGAAGAGGCAAGCTTCGCTTGGATTCCGGATCTAGTCGCGAGAAGGCTCGGTAAACCAAGATCTTCTCTCTTGTATCAACATTATGGATCTAATTATGTTTTCTAGTTCATAATTGTTCTTCTAGTTCTTCATTGTTCATGTTCTAGTTCTACTTCATCGTCTAGTTCATCTTCTAGTTCTTAATCTAGTTCTAGTTCGTGTTCTAGTTCATCATACTGTTCATCATTTTGTGCTAGTTCATAATAGTTTAGATATAATTGATATGACTAAGACATTAATTACTATATTCTTAATTATACTGCTTGTAGTATGCTTTGATTATATATTTGGCATAGATAGATTATCATCATGTTTATACTCATGTTCGTATAGCTCTCATCTTAATGTACATCGGGTGGGTGATAAATGCTGTGTAGGTGTGGTGCCTATACACTATTTATCTGCGAATGCGTCCTATGTTCCGATAGAGTGGTAGATCGCGGGTGTGATAGGCCTGTTGAGTCCTTTGTATTCCACCTCCCGAATGTAGTGTTCAGTATGGCTCAGTTAACTCATGTTTAGGGTTATTCTTTTGACACCTTTACTATGGAGTTGCCTCTTGAATATGAATATGGGATAACCTAGCCAGTGATTGCCAAATATAATTGCACTAATCAATGTATATTAGACTTATAATTAAATAGTTTAGGAATACTTCTTTATAATGTCTATTCTAATCCGCATGCCTTGTCTAAGTTGAAATGCTCTAAGGACTATCATAGATTAATCTTTTATCATTATAGTGTACCTCATTATTGTGACTGATCCCTGTTTAGGATAAAGGAGTATGTTCTTACTTTGTTCTCACTCTCCTATCACATGTGTAGAGTAGCTCTTGTCCTTATTTATCTCACTTCATTCCTAGTGCTAAATATAAATAACGATACTTGGAATATCTCTAGGTAAAATGCTGCTACAACGGGTGTATTTATCTGTGCGCTTGCGGGTAAATATTTATCTTTAGAGTCAGTGCTATGATATAATCACATTGCTAGTTTCATGTTGGGGATGACAACCTGACGTTAAGTGATGCTAGTAGTGTCCCGTACACTCTTTAGTGCCTTCACTAGATTATTATTTTATGAAGTCTATCTTAGAGTGATTCCATTAAAGAGTGTCAACAAGCATTTTTGGCGCCGTTGCCGGGAATGAATGAGTAATAAGGACGGTAGCTAGAATACATTTTCAACATCTAGGAGAACTCTTACACATGTGATAATTGAGATATTTTATTCACCCTTTATCCAAACAGGCCCACCCTGGCTTTTGTATAGTTTTGATCTTATGCAGGGTGAGGTGTATGACTGGTTTTGAACTTCTGACAACTACGTTGCGAGTCCAGAGGCTTTGCTCTCAAGCCTCAAGATCCATTCAACCACTTTGTTAGGAATCAACCAGATAAGGTATAGACAATTGTTGTCACTTTGACTTTCCAACAAACTCCCACAAGGATCGAAGAAGGTCAACGTTACAAGTTTTCAAGCACGTGACGAGTGATGACACCAAACGTTGTACCACTCACAACTCCATTATGAGTCATGGTAAGTTTAATCGAGGTGAGTCAGTCTTGCTCATGGACTTTAAATTGATGAGTAGTTATGTTATTAATCTTTTGCATATCATCATACATTCACTCCATTTAGTTTATGTTCTCTCATACATGTTTTTTTTTCACTTGCATCCACTCATGTTATGTGCATCTAAAAAGAAAAAAATATATATATATACTACTCACCTTGATAACACTCTTTCATCTCCATTAAAGTGAATCTCTGTAGTGCTTTCATACCACTGTTATTTACTATAGTATACTTAAGGTTTGGAGTATGTTCATACATCTTTTAAATTAAGCATGGTGCTTAGTCTAGGAGTGTTGATCTTACTTTCAAAGGCTTTTTAAATTAAGCGTGGTGCTTAGGTTAAAATGCTTTCCTAGATTAATTAGACATGACGTCTAGTTTGAGTTTTGACCAAGAGTATTCTCTAGTAGATATCGGTTATTTGTTGGACTAACCCTGCAAAAATCTCTTAATATCAAATGGGGAAGTCAAGAGATGAACTCACACTGGGATGAAGCAAGCATAGGACGTACTCTAACAACATCACACAAAAGACATGGCTCATTCATCACTGAACTGTAAGTATCAAAGAATATTCACTTTGTCTTTTGCTTTAGCTACTTTGCCTTGAACCATGAAACAATACAACCACCAAGTTGTCTATGAACTATGATGAATCATGTCTATGCTAAACAATTCCAAATCCATCTACCCATTATCATAGATAAGGATTATAAATTTAATAGTGGACAACCTGTTTTTCAAGTTTAAATATTCCCTCGGGTATGTGTCCATTAAAGAAACGTCTTGCTCAACGAACCTAAAACTGCGAGCCCTTGCCGAGAGGTCAATCGGTAGTTATCTTATGACTTTTAAATTTAGAATCTTGTCTTAATTTACAAAAAAATATATATATATATATATTCTTAGGGCTAGTTCCCTTCGGGTATTATTGTCACTAACCACTGCAGGGTGAACACTGTCCAAGAACATGGGAGTTGCAAATACAACGCAAGGGATGCTTCAACATTCACACTTGCCTTTGTCTAAGTGTGGGGAGCAAGGCTAGCTCTTCCAAAAATTCTACAACCATGCTCATCCTCCCAATCAAGAAGCTGTCAACATCCCAACACACTGGTTTGCAATCTCTCGACTCACTGTTACTTTGTCTCTTTAAGTTTGAATGATTTCACAAATTCCATGCTTGAAAATCAAACTTAAGATACAAAATAAAATTAATCCTTTAGAGAAGAAGTAGTGGTGAACGATGAAGGAAAATAAAATATGGAATACAAGTTCTATGCTAATTAAAATGCCAGATTAACTTTTCTATAGCATAGGAAGTGACTTTAGCTCTATGACAACTCTACCCTTGTTATTACTTGTATATCCCTCGGGTATGTGTTGTCCACTAATGCTTTCAGGAATAAAATAATAAGTGGACAATAAGTCCAACATAATTCATGAGGAGAGAGAAAAAGGATAGCTTAGAGGTTAAGATAAAGTGCAACACAGGAGACAAGATGCTCAGGAACAAGCTCAAGATGCAAGGAGAAGCTTCAAACAATAGGAAGGGGTCATCATAGATCATTTATCCCTCATCACATGGCGCCACTGCGTTTCAATGATGAAGGTAATATTTTAAGGTCAGTGATCATTCTCTATAAAATCTTTCCCTTGGTCTTGCTCTGCACTTAAATCAAAAGAATCAAAATGTTTGAGTTACAACTTTAAATAATTCAATCTATAAAACTCAATATGCTTTGTTCTTTGAGTATCACTCTTTTAATCACTTAGTCTTGAACAACTCATCCCTCGTTGTCAAATTCATGCTCACTCTTCTGATTTCATCACCCATGTTTTAAGAATGAAACAATGCACAAAATACCAATCTTATCATATTAAATGTGCCCAAGGTTAGAATAGAGTAAATGAAGTTTTGGTTCTATTGGTGTTTCTCACCAGTAGAACTTATGCACTTGATCTCTGCCTTAGTTTTGCAAGTAGGACACACTGTACAAAGAGTGGTTCCCAAAGTTTCATGAATTCTAGAGGATGTTGCTAGCTGACAGTATTCTAATGCTTCACTTCAAAATGTTGGTTGGATATTTACTCCTATTTCTTGATACATACGTGATAAAACAATTATTGCACCATCATTGAGTCACATACATAAATGGAAATTCAAAACTCTAGCTTTATGCTTAAAGAAAAATAAATCAAGACTCTATAAATAATAAGGTGTAGTTTTTCACTAACCCTTAATCCATTCCACGAGCTTTGTTGTTGTCTCAGTTTCAACGAAGATAGGAATTTCGCTATGATGCTGACGAAGTCTTCGTCCACTCAAGAGCCAATCATCAATGGTTTATACCTCAAGAGAAGTGATGAACATCTACGCTATCAAGGATTCAAAGTAAATGATCATGCCAACACCCATTAAAGAATATGAAGAGTGAAGGACCGAAAAGCACTCAGAAAGCGACCAGAGGGGGGGTGAATGGGAGCTTCAAATTTCCTTACGGAAACTAGTAGCCACTGTCCCAAGAATAAAACCCAGAAGCAAACCTAGAGCTTGCAAATGTCCACGACCCTAGATGTGGGTGGAGGATGCTTCCAAGAAGCACAGCGGGACACACTAGACAACTCTAGAAAGCCAACGCAAAAGAAGAAATCAATTCCGTCAACGAACGAGCGAACCGCAGACAGAACCGTGTGTGAAAACCGTAGCATCAGATGCTGCCTACGTACGATGCCAGACCACCGGACGCGTCCGATGCGAAAACTGCCTCTCGGAAACCTTACTGTTCCACCATCGGACGCTGTGAACAGTGAAACAACCAGCGTCCGATGCTTTGGCTCCGGCGCGTCCGATGGCCCAACGGACGCGTCCGATGCCTAGCGTCCGATGCCACTACAAACGCTCAGAAAGTGACACGCGTCACCGGAGCGTCCGACGCTTAGAACCTAGCGTCCGATGCTCCCGTGTCAGCGTCCGATGCCCCCAAAAACTGTGCGGTTCTTTGATTGATTCAACCGATTTCCTCCGAATCAAAAAGCTCTAGGCCTGGATTCGATCTGAGGGGTCACAAGGATGTTAGTGGGCTATCTCTAAGAGATCATGGCTCGAACCTAACTCCAAATCGGTGAATCAAGAAATTTCGGGACAAAGGAAGCAAAAACACGATCCAAAACAAAAATCAATCGATCTCCTAGACCGTGAGGTTAGAGGTTAATTCCTTCGGTGGGAAAGAAGTGCCTCATGATCTAGAAAAACTTGGTTCAAACGGTTTTGCAAAAGATGAACCAACCCAAAGAGATCAAGCGACGGAAAGAACGTGGAGAAAAAGGATTCCGCGAAGAACACGAACACAACGGAAATCACAACCACGAATTGCAAGCCGAAGCGCAAACAACACACGCTACGACAAGGAGGATACGGCCTCCTTTCCTCAGAATCAACAAAGTACACAGAGTTCTTGGTCTCTCTCTGCGGATCTCAGCTACAGCAGGGGATGGGAGAGCAGGAAACCCTAATAGCCCAAGAGCAAATGAGAGGCTAAAAACTGAGATAGATGGAGGGGAGGAGGGTGTCTCCCGAATATTACTACTACTAGCCTAAGTCTATTTCCACCTTCTCCCTCTCTATTCTAATTACAGAGCGAACCAACTAAACCCTAAGGTTATTCTGGACCAACTCGGTGGTAGGTGTATCCGACGGCCACGCCCGCACAAGTCGTCCGCGTTGCCTCCACGCAACCTTCCGATTGCCGCCACGTGCCGCCCTCGCTCTGCACCCCCGGTTTTGTGGCCCAAACCGGGAAACCAGCCTTTTCCAGCAAACCCCCGGTTTTGAGGCCCAAACCGGGAAACCAGCCCACCAGCCTGAGTTTTTGTGGCCCAAACTCAGAAACCCGCAGCGCCCGAGTTTTGAGGCCCAAACTCGGAAACCGGCCCATCGCCCGAGTTTTGTGGCCAAATCGGAAACCGTTTCGCGCCCAGGTTTTGTGGCTCAACCTGGAAAACGAGCACCCGAGTTTTGAGGCCCAAACTCGGAAACCGTTCACTGTTGGTTTTTCTCTGGCTCAACCAACAAACCGGAGCTGTAGAGGGGATGCACCACCCGTGAACCCCGTCCACCGACACGTGTCCCCAGGTCCTCGACCCGAGCAACACCGTGCCTCGCAAGTCTCCGCTCGTCGCTGTCCCAGGCTGCAGCTACCACAGAGATGATCCTCAGGCACTCCGGGCCTCAGTTCCAAGCCTCACATCCGCCTTCACATGCTCGATATAGCATGGCACGCCGCCGCACGGCACGCCCATCCTTCATCGCACCCAGTCCGTCGGCACGGCACGTCTCAACTTGACCTTCACCTTGCCCTCGATCACTGTCTCCGTGCTCGACACTGCACAACACAAGCCAAAGAACATGCGATCAATCCAGTTGACAATCACTCATCACTCAGAGACTCGGCATACACCCATGTATCCGCAATCCCCCCTTGATGAGTGCATTGTCAACTACACACACAAATCATAAGTGAAAGAAGAAGATAGGAGGAGGAAGAGAGAGAACCCAACCAAATGACCCAAAAGCATAGTAAAGCCAAAGAAGGTCAAGTGGAAGAAGCAAAGAACTTGGTCCCCAAAGACATGGGCAACGGCTCGACGCAACCAAGCAAAGCAAAGCTAGCCCTCAAGAAGAGGTAGAACAGGCTCAACACCGCTAGCAAAAGCCAATCGAAAGTCCAGATATCAATTGAGAAGTCGGAGCAAAAGACGGTAAAATGCTAGTCCCTCAAGATAGAGGCAACGGCTCTACACAACTAACAGCAAACTCCCCCTCGACAAGTGCAAGCAACTAGGAAGACTCTCCCCCTAAGTCAACCAACCGGAGCACACATGATGATTTGAAAATCTGCCCTTTAGCAAAAACTCCCACTTAGTTGATCACTAGAAGACATATGATTTGCAAGAACTCTCCCCCTTAGTTGAAAATGCACTAATCAAGAAACCAGGGCAAAATTTCTCCCCCTTTGGCAAAGTCTCCCCCTTAACACAAGCTTCCCCTTCAAAAATGCATATAAAGTCAGAAATGCAAGTTGGAAGCTTCAGGCATATAATCAAAAGAGTGCAAAGATGCTCTAATCGGTTATAGCTCCATCAGCACAAATAAGCACTCAAATAGCGAAGGCTCAAACTGATCGCACATACGAAATATGAAGCATATGAGCAAAGTGAGCAGTTTTTGGCCAAAAGATAGTCACCATCAAAATAGCACTACACATGTATAGATAGGAATCCAAACAAGTGCTAAGCATATTACAAGATGAACTACCCCTAGCAAAGTTCAATCATCATGCATAGGAATGAAGCATACACTTTTGTGATTTCAGTTTTTAACATCGGAGTTGCAGCGGTAAAGAATTCACAAGTTCAATTATATAGCATGTGATTGCGAGAGGTTGAAAGCTTGTCATTGCCTAACTTTTCAACGAGCGAAGCTATGCCGAAGCAATCAGAAGCTTAAAGCTACGGTTTCGGTTCATACACTACACGACTTAAGTTAACTCAAAGTGCAATGAGAAACAGTCTCGATACCGTGAGGTGTTGACAAGCAATCCCATCTCGATCTTTTCAATCACTTAACACTTGGTTCAAATTTTAAACAGATATGAACAGACCCAAGCAAGTGAATGACTCAGAACTAGAGACATAGCAACCTAGCATATATGAAAAGCAGAATGGACTCAACACACCCTACACATGCTAGTTGCATATCTCAATGGTGAACATTTTCAGATTTATAAACATTAAGCACATTCATCATTCCAAAATAGCTCAGCTCATATCATGTATCGGTGATCAGAAGGAGCATAAGCTAACAAGCATCAATCATAAGTAATGGAGCATAACTAAACAGAGCATAGTTACATTCTAGTGATTATAAACATGAAGCTCAGAATGTAAATGCGTATGCTAAAACGAAAAGAAAAGAAACCCAAAATAAAGAGTCAGAATATGATACAACTCAAAAATGCTTCCCCATCTAAAAGGGGAACACACACCAAGCTCACCCCTCAACCTATTAAAGGTTGATTCGTCTAAAGGCTTGGGTGAAAATATCAGCCAGTTGGTGATGAGTATCGACATGGCGAAGGTCGATATCACCCTTCTCCTGGTGGTCCCGCAAGAAATGAAAGCGCACATCAATGTGTTTGGTTTTCGAGTGAAGCACGGGGTTCTTAGCAACGCTAATGGCACTCGTGCTGTCACAAAGCAAAGGCACTCGAGTAAAGCTCAAACCAAAATCACGCAAAGTGGCCATCATCCAGAGTAACTGGGAACAGCAGCTAGCTGCAGCAACATACTCAGCCTCCATGGTAGTCTGGGCGACACTAGACTGCTTGCGAGAAGACCACGATACAAGAGAAGATCCAATAAACTGGCAAGTCCCAGAAGTGGACTTGCGCTCAATGCGACAACCAGCAAAATCGGCATCGAAATAACCGCAAAGCGAGAGAGTGGAGGAAGCAGAATACCAAATCCCGAACTCAAGTGTGTGCGAAGGTACCTGAAGATGCGCTTCACCGCCTGAGAGAACGTGCAGCTCGCACAAGACAGCCTCGACAAACTGCCGGTGAGCAGTGCGCAGCGAGGAGCTGAAAAGCGTCGCAGACCGAATGTCGACTCCGAGGTGGAGAGCGAGAGATGCTGCAGTCATTCTGTACTCCTTCTGGTCCTCATCTCCATCCACATCCGCATCCAGGGCAGTCGTTGTCGACATGGGTGTTGGAAGAGGCTTGGCCTCACCCATATCGAACCGCTTCAGCAAGTCCTTGGTGTACTTGCCCTGGTGCACAAACGTCCCCCTCTCGGGATTGCTTAATTTGCAACCCGAGAAAGAATGTCAGCTCGCCCATCATGCTCATCTCGAACTCCCTGCTCATAGTATCTGCAAATTGGCAACCAGAAGCGTGAGAAGAAGAACCACCGAAAATGACATCATCCACGTAAATCTGGACCAAGAGAGTGTCTTTGCCTTGCCTGAGGAGAGAAAGAGCGTTTTATCTACACATCCCATTTTAAAACCCTTAGCAAGCAAAAAGGTTTTCAACCTATCATACCAGGCTCCAGGGGGCTTGTTTCAAACCATATAAAGCTTTGTGGAGTTTAAAAACATGGTTTGGAAACTTGGGATTTTAAAACCGGGGGGTGCTCAACATACACTTCCTCTTCTATGTACCGTTTAAGAAGGCACTCTTGACATCATTTGAAAGAGTTTAAAACCTTTGGATGTAGCAAAGGCCAAGAGTATCCTAATTGCTCCAAACGAGCTACAGGAGCAAACGTCTCCTCATAGTCTATCCCCTCCTTCTGACTATAACCCTTCGCTACAAGCCTGGCCTTGTTTCTAACAACGTGGCCATCCTCTCCTGCTTGTTTTTTGAAAACCCATTTTGTCCCAATAGGCTTACACTCAGGAGGAGGGTGGAACTAGAACCCAAACCCGATTTCGCTTCAAAATTCTCTAACTCCTCATGCATGGCATTGACCCAATCCGGATCCGTCAATGCGTGTCCAACATCTCGCGGGGCTCAAAATTAGCAACAAAAACAAGAGGTGAGCGAAGTGAGAGATGTGCTGTGACCTGGAGCGGAGAGTAACTCGCTCGTCAATGTTGCCGATCATCTGCTGAGGGAGGGCTGCTGGCGCTGTTGAGGTCGTTGGCGCCTCCCGGCAGAAGAAAGTGACCTCCCCCTCAAGCAGCTGGTTACCCCCGGTAAAAAAGGTACCGAGGTACGGAGGTGAGGATCCCAGGCCCCCAGGAAGAAGAAGTGTCGGGGCCGTGAGTCGTCGTCGAGGCCGTTCCTTGCGGCACGACAGGTGGAGGGGGTGCTGGATCATCCATACCTTCAGCACCCTCATCCTCGTCATCGAAAAGAGGCTCTCCAACCTCATGATCACCTGCACGCTCAAAACGAGAAGAAGGAAGAAACCAAGAGTCTCGTCGAAGGTGACATCTGATGTCTCCATGACTCGGTTAGTACCAAGGTTAAGTACACGATATGCTGTAGTGTGTGAGTGCCATAACCCAAAAATACTCCGTCAGAAGAACGAGACTCAAACTTGTCCAGGTTGTCTTTCTTCAATATAAAACAATGGCAACCGAAGACTCTAAAATAGCTCACCTTGGGCTGGCGACCAAAACGCAACTCATAAGAGGTCTTCTTCAAAAACGCTCTCAGAAAAATGCGATTCGAAATGTAGCATGCAGTGTTCATAGCTTCGGCCCAAAAGCGCCTAGGAGTCCTATGCTCATCGAGCATCGTCCTGGCCATCTCAACAAGGGTCCGATTCTTCCTCTCTACAACACCATTTTGGGGCGGTGTGTAGGAGAAGAAAACTGATGCTCCAAACGAAGGCGGTTACAAAACTTCTCAAAGTCCGAATTTTTGAATTCGGAACCATTATCACTTCTAATAGCTCGCATCGAGTTCAAAGGGAACTCGTTCTGAAGACGCAAAATCAGATTGCAAGCGAAGGAAAAAGTCTCGGTCTTCTCAGTCAAAAAGAAGACCCACGAATACCTCGAAAAGTCGTCAACAACAACCAAAACATACCACTTGCCACCAACCGAGCTCACCCGAGCCGGACCAACAAGGTCCATATGTAAAAGCTCTCCGGGGTGCGAGGTCATGACCTTAGTCACTGGATGGTGGGGAGCGGCAACCATCTTCCCATGTCTGCAAGAATGGCAAACTAGATCCTTCTCCATCGAAAGCTTGGGCAATCCTCGGATTAGGCCAAGTGAGCTAAGTCTTGCAAGCAAGTCGAAGCTTAAATGACCGAGCCTCCTATGCCACTTCCAAAAGATCGGAAGAAGAAGGACTAGCCAAAAGACAGCGAGAAGATCCAAACGACTCCGAGAAATTCGCGCGAAAGACTTTCCCAAAGGGCGAAATCAGACATACAAGATCGCCCTGAGGATCTAAGATGCGACTAAGGTTCGGGTTTAAAACGAATCTCATAGTCATCATCAAAAAGTTGCGAAACAGAAAGAAAAGTTAAAATGCAGGTTAGAAACAAGAGCAACATCGCGCAACCAAAATGTCATTAACCCTCACAGTCCCACGAGACAATACCTTACCTTACTATTATCGCCGAAGGTTATGTACTCCTTTCCGGCGACCGGGCTAAGGCTGGAGAACCACTTGCGTTTCCGGTCATGTGCCTCGAACAACCGGAATCTACCCAACCAAATGTCCTCCAACCGTCTTACCTACATCAATAAAAAGACATAGGGTGAGCATACGGTCCACACTGGGGTTAGTGAAGTAAGAAGAATACCAGTGTTGGGCCGGCTGCTCAAAAGAAAAGTAGAGTTAGGATAAAAACTATTCCTAGCCTGTCCACGAGGGTAGCGATCACCACGCACAGGAAAACGTGGTCCGCTGGGGAAGAAGAAGAACCGCGATACTCAACCTGCGGTGGGGGAAAACGCTCAGCAAAGCCTCCGCCACGGGGTCCGTGCCTGCCTGCAAAAGCAGGACCCCGTCGGGCACGCTCTCTATGAGGCCTACGCCTAGGAGCCTGGGTTCAACACCTCTAGGCCTAGCGTCTCTCCTCGGAGCTCTCCTATCCTGCCTAGGCCTGGGAGCCTCACCTCCGGGCCTAGCAGCTCTCCTCTGGACCTTTGGCACACATGCCCACCATGAGAAGGATGGTACATGTCCGGGTTCTCCAACTCCCGAGCACGGCGCGCCTCTCTCTTGCGCCGAAAGCAGAACTCGCTCAGGTGACACCATCCCTCCCACAGAAGTCACACTGGTACCTCACCGCGCGCAAAGAGGGTTGTTGGTACGCTGGGCTGTGGGTATGGTCACTTTGCCCTTCTGTGGCAAACACTCCTACTGGATGGGTGGCATGTGTCCAGCTTGTTCTTGAGGTGGTTTGGCTTGGGTGCCCACACCTGGTTCTTAGGTGGAGCTCTCGGGGGTTCCACAAATACCCCATCCTTGGTGGTAGGCTTGACAGGCTCTTTGGGTGGAAGCTTGGCAAGTTTGGGAGTAGTGGTGGAGTTGGGCTTCTCACTAGGTTTCACACCACTCGACTCTCCAATTCCCAAAAGCCAAAAGCAGAAAGATCAACACCCTGAGCAAGACCTACACCAGAACCTCCAGCAGCTCGCTTAAATGGGAGATCATCATCCCGAGCTGCGGCTCACTACAGGAGACCCATGACAAGATGGTCCGAAGGTATGTTTTTTTTCTTCCTCGGTTTCATCTTGCCATGCTTGACATTGGCTATCTCCATCTCCAAACCCTCGCACAAAGCACACCTCGTGACACAAGTGCTATCCGAGCTGGACTTCTCTAAGGACTCAAGCTTGGCATTCTTCTCTGCCAACTCGGATTGCAAGACAGGACAAGTCTTGCACGCACCCAACAAGGAAGGTCTAGCCTTCAGCTCATCCAGCTCTCCTACCAACACAGCATACTTACCTCTCAAAGTGAGAAGGTCAGTCATGTGCGTGGTGCACGACTCACACTCAACCTCCTCCGACACGACCACGGTGGACTTGGCAAATTCAAGCTCCCTCACCGTGTCCTCCCACTTCTGCCTAAACTCCTTGCGCTCTCTAGCGGCACGCCTAAGCAACTTGTCCTGACTAAGGAGCGCGGCAGTAAGCTTCTCAACCTCAGCAGAGAAAGCTCGTCGTGAGTGAGGGATACCTGGGAGGCGGTGTCGTCGTCGTCGTCGTGAGGGGAGTGCTCCAGCTTGCCGTTGACCTCATCACCAAGCGCCATGGTGCAGAAGCCATCGTCGTCGGCGAAGAAGCAGAGACCGTTCAGCTTGTCCTCGATCCTTTTCTTCTTCTCGGACTCGTCGTCGCTTGATGAAGCGGAGTCGTCATCATCCGAGCCGTCGACGTCGCTGAGCGTGGCGAAGAACGCGCGCTGCTCAGCCTGGGCCTTCTCCAAGTACTTCTTCTTGATGTACTCCTTGTCGAAGCCGCCCCTCCGCTTGTGCCTCGGGGGAACGTACTTTCCTTGCGCTTGGAGTCGTACTTGTGCCCATGATCGCCCTTCCCCAAATGCTTGTTCTTCTTGGGGCAGTTGGCGATGAAGTGGTGGTCGGGGTCGCCACACTCGTAGCAGCCCGTGCGTCCTCCTCCGAGACGACGGTTCATGCGGTTGTTGTGGAACCGCGAGAACCGGTTGGCAAGCAAAGCCAACTCCTCGTCTCCAAAGACTCCAGCTGGTCCTCAGTAACAGAAAAGAGAGAAGAGAGCGCAAAACCAGCTGAGGGGTTAGAGGAAGAGCCGGAAACCAAAGCCATGGACGGGCGAGAAGGATTTTCAAAAGAAGCCCTCGCCATGGCATCAATCTCACTGGACTTGAGCTTACTGAAGAGCTCGTCGCAGGTGAGGGTCTCATAGTTAGGGATTCGATGATCGCCTGAACCTTGGAGTCCCACACCGAACGGTCAAGAGTGTGCAAAAGCTTCAAAGCACGCTCATGATCCGTCAAAAGGCAAACTGCTCCTTGTTAGCTCTCATCCTGTTGACAATCACCTGAAAGCGAGCGAATAAACTTTCTATGCTCTCGCCAGGCTGATGTCGAAAGTTCTCAGACTCACGCTTGAACGACTCATAGAGTCGGGTTTTTGACTTGAGACGTTGCCCTCATGGAAACGCATGAGGGTGTCCCAGATCTCCCGAGCGTAGCGAGGTGAGAAACGCGATCAAACTCACCCATGCTCAAACAGAGAAAGCATTAACGGGCTGGCTATTGGCATCGTGCTCATCGATCTGCTGCTGAGTCGCACGAGCAGCCAGACCACGTATCAGGGGAGTTGCAAATATCCCAGATAGAAGCGCCCAAACTCTGCAGATAGGCCGACATACGTATCTTCCAATACGCATAGTTCGTCCCATCGAAAAACAGCGGTTTGCCCACGCCGCGATCCATGTCGCCTCGGTGGATCTGGAACCGGCTAAGGTGGAAGATCCTAACCTACCTGCTCCGATACCAATTGAAGGACCGAAAAGCACTCAGAAGCGACCAGAGGGGGGGTGAATGGGAGCTTCAAATTTTCCTTACGGAAACTAGTAGCCACTGTCCCAAGAATAAACCCAGAAGCAAACCCTAGAGCTTGCAAATGTCCACGACCCTAGATGTAGGGTGGATGCTTCCAAGAAGCACAGCGGGACACTAACAACTCTAGAAAGCCAACGCAAAAGACAGAAATCAATTCCGTCAACGAACGAGCGAACCGCAGACAGAACCGTGTGAAAACCGTAATCAGATGCTGCCTGCGTCCGATTGCCAGACCACCGGACGCGTCCGATGCGAAAACTGCCTCTCGGAAACCTTACTGTTCCACCATCGGACGCTGTGAACAGTGAACAACCAGCGTCCGATGCTTTGGCTCCGGCGCGTCCGATGGCCAACGGACGCGTCCGATGCCTAGCGTCCGATGCCACTACAACCGCTCAGAAAGTGACACCCGTCACCGGAGCGTCCGACGCTTAGAACCCTAGCGTCCGATGCTCCCGTGTCAGCGTCCGATGCCCCCAAAAAACTGTGCGGTTCTTTGATGATTCAACCCGATTTCCTCCGAATCAAAAAGCTCTAGGCCTGGGATTCGATCTGAGGGGTCACAAGGATGTTAGTGAGCTATCTCTAAGAGATCATGGCTCGAACCTAACTCCAAATCGTTGAATCAAAATTTCGGGACAAGGAAGCAAAAACACGATCCAAACCAAAATCAACGATCTCCCTAGACCGTGAGGTTAGAGGTTAATTCCTTCTGGGAAAGAAGTGCCTCATGATCTAGAACAACTTGGTTCAAACGGTTTTTCAAAAGATGAACCAACCAAAGAGATCAAGCGACGGAAGAACGTGGAGAAAAAGGATTCCGCGAAGAACACGAACACAACGGAAATCACAGCCACGAATTGCAAGCCGAAGCGCAAACACACGCTACGACAAGAGGATAAAATCGGCGGCCTCCTTTCCTCAGAATCAACAAGTACACAGAGTTCTTGGTCTCTCTGCGGATCTCAGCTACAGCAGGGGATTGGGAGAGCAGGAAACCCTAATAGCCAAGAGCAAATGAGATGGCTAAAAACTGAGATAGATGAGGAGGGTGTCTCCCGACTACTTATACTACTACTAGCCTAAGTCTATTTCCTACTCTACCCTACCCCTCTCTATTCTAATTACAGAGCGAACCAGCTAAACCGTAAGGTTATTCTGGACACAACTCGGTGGTAGGTGTATCCGACGGCCACGCCCCGCACAAGTCGTCCGCGTTGCCTCCACGCAACCTTCCGATTGCCGCCACGTTGCCGCCCTCGCTCTGCACCCCCGGTTTTGTGGCCAAACCGGGAAACCACAGCCTTTTCCAGCAACCCCCGGTTTTGGAGACCCAAACCGGGAAACCAGCCCACCAGCCTGAGTTTTGTGGCCCAACTCAGAAACCCGCAGCGCCCGAGTTTTTGAGGCCCAAACTCGGAAACCGGCCCCTCGCCCCAGTTTTGTGGTCCAAACTCTCGAAACGGTTCGCGCCCAGGTTTTGTGGCTCAACCTGGAAACCGAGCACCCGAGTTTGAGGCCCAAACTCGAAAACCGTTCACCTGTTGCGTTTTCTCTCTGGCTCAACCAACAAACCGGAGCTGTAGAGGGGATGCACCACACCGTGCACCCCGTCCACCGACACGTGTCCCCAGGTCCTCGACCCGAGCAACACCGTGCCTCGCAAGTCTCCGCTCGTCGCTGTCCTAGGCTGCCAGCTACCACAGCTGATCCTCAGGCACTCCGGTCCCTCAGTCCAAGCCTCACATCCGCCCTTCACTGCTCGATACATCGGCATGGCACGTCCGCCGCACGGCACGCCCATCCTTCATCGCACCCAGTCCGTCGGCACGGCACGTCTCAACTTGCACCTTCACCTTGCCTCACCTTGGCCCCGACACTGTCTCCGTGGTCGACACCTGCACACCACAGCCAAAGAACATGCGATCAATCCAGTTGACAATCACTCATCACTCAGAGACTCGGCATACACCCATGTATCCGCAAAGAGGAGTGAACGAAAGGAGACAAGTCCCGCCGGCCACTTGAAGAAGAAAGAGAGTTCTACTGAAGTACAACTAAGGTCTTCACCACGAGGATCTGCTGACGCACCCAAGGAAGAATAAAGAGCGTGCAAGAAGTCTTGTTCGATAGACTATAAACATCGAATCCTCGCTGGAAGGTAACTCGGTAGTTATCCATATTTTTCTTTAGCAATAAATTAAGTACTGCATAATCATATCATTTTACTTCTAGTTGCATATTTACTTTTTAGCAAATTATATCTACATTAGAAAAGAAAATAAAAATATGAAAAACTTTAAGCCCCATGAGAAACAGTTTAGTGGTGTGTTAAAACCCATAAATGTATTCTCTGTGGAGGCATAAAAAATAATACATCTACATATTAATTTCTGTATTGCATTAGAAAAGGAAACAAAAATATTGCATTTGTTACACTACATCATAAACCATGAAGCCCCATGTGAATAATTCTATGATGCGTAAAAACCCACAGGAATGTTCACCGTGGTTGCATAAAAAAATATAATAATAATAAATAATAATACTAAAATATATTATGCATACATTCATCCTGTTGTATTTTCTCTTGCATCATAAAAAAAAATATTAAAATATTGAGAAAGAGATCTTACTAAAATTTTAGACAACTAAGGCTTGAGTGGCCAACCGCTATGCTTAATTTGTTCCACAAGTTTTGTTGTCTATTTGAGTTTCACAGGATTTGAAGGCAAGAAAAGCTGACGAACAAGTGAATGCTCCATCCACTGTTGGAGCACTGTCTCAACAAACATCAACATCAATCAAGCTCTAATAGAGGAAGGACATATCCACTGCCAGTCTGCTACATTGCAAAGTGACTACGTCAACATTCAGCTTGGGGGAAGGCACCCCCATGTATCCACGTAAGTATCTCTATCCTCTTAAGTTCTTCATTCTATAAATAAATTCAAAAACACAAAAAATATGTGAGCACATGAAGGCTCACCATTAAAAAAAAAAAGAGGAACAAAATATGTGGGCACATGAAGGCTCACCATTAAATCTAAAAAGAGACACTATACAGAACGCTGAATTTCTGCTTAGTGGAAAGGAAAGAACATAAATGATCTTAAGAGCTTTAGACAACTAGATAAAGGGAAAGAATATTTATCACTAACACTTAATCAAGTTCCACTAGTTGTGTTGTGTGTATCTTTAAGTTCAGCAGGAAATAAAGGAGGGACTTAAGCCACTGCTGATGGTCTACTCATCTTCTGGGGAAGAGATCACGTCAAGATCCAGCTTGGGGGAGAGCGCCCTCAGTTATCACGATAAGTATCACGGCATTTATCTATTATATTAGTTTGGTTTAGTTAGATCAGGTTAATAAATGTAGAAACCCCTAAAAGATGAATAACTATTACAAAACCAAATAAATATATTATATAATGAATAAATGCCTAAGTGGATATGAACTTAATTTTGCTCATGATGAAAATGATGAATAATTGCTCTGCCGTAATCCGTCTTTAGTACCTACTATTCAAACTTAAATTTTCTTGAGTTTTAGACAAAGTTGTTCTGAATAAACTCTGAACCTGAAACCTGTGGATGGCAAATGCTTGATCAAAGTCTAGATAATTGTGAGATATGATATAAAAGTTTGAGCTGCTGTTTATCTAATTCCTAGAGATACTAGAGTTCTGGAGATTTACATTTTGAAAAGATTAAAAACACATGATGAGATCCTGTATGACATCACATCAATTCCTACCAGAGCCATTAAATGATCTTAAGATAAGGCTACTTGCTTTGTTCTAAGTTTTAGTTATGGTTGAGAAATTTATCATGCTCTAGAGATCAAGAATGTTTTATTAAAGATTCACTCTTCCGAAGTAGTATTCTGTTAGAGGCATGGGCTATGCAAAAGTATAAAAGGAGGTAAATAAAAAGGGACAAGTGTCCGACTACCTCAAAGAAAAGAAACAAAAGAGTTATGATAAAAGTTTGAAAAAAATAATGATAGCCCATGGTCCCTCTAATTACAATATGCCAGCAAGAGATGACAAATTTCAAATGTTCTAAGGTCTTGATCTATGAGTATGACATCTTTCTCCCTAAACTTTGAACTTTGACTTGGTAAGATATGCTTTTCACTCTTAAAGCCCCAGATATATATCCATAGAAAGAAGGAAAATGCATCAGTGAGGAATCATAAAATATAAAAGAGCGATTTGAGAGTGTCATACAGTAAAATCTCTTATTTTCATTTTGAAAATATATAAAAACTCCATAATAAAGGTTGATCAAAAGAGTTAGAGATACAGTGCTTAACTTGATTGTTCTATCTTTCAATTGTTTAAAGACCCAGGAAGGCAAAAGCTCCATAGTTAAAGGTAATATGAGAAAGTCAGAATAGTTAACTCTAATGCAAGGGAAGATTTTTGTTTGAACATATGTACCATTGAAGTATGAAAGCATAGTAGCAATTCCTGATTCATCATGAATGTTTGCTAAGGGAACTAGCAAAAAGGTAAGCTTGGGGAATTGTTGACACTGGTTATCTATCAAAATTAATGGATAAATAAATATGAAAAGGGCATGAATTCAATCACCAACAAAGGTTTAGGGTTTAATTGACAATATTCCACGAGTCTTGGTGAATTGTGATTCTGCAGGGACTAAACCAGGAAACCAGCGCTGATTGCTTCCTCTAGAAGGAAACCGACGGGAGATAACGCAACCGCCACGTCAGGAAGTTTCTAGAAGACTCCAGAGGACACGAGAAGACACCAGGAGGTCGACCACCGCAAGAGACTGCCAGGTGGGACCGACCGGTCCCACCCTATGACCGGTCGGTCTCCCCCCGGGCGCGCTGGCTTCCGTCTTCTGCAAGCTACCTCCACCGACCTCTAGGACTCATCTCGGTCGTACCTTAAGTCGGTTTGATCTAACGGCTGCGGTTGATCCCTCAGGGCTATATAACCAGACCCCAGACCCCCCCTGTCCAAAATCATCAGATCTCAAGTCATTAGAAGAGGAGGAGGATCAATCAGAAACCCTAATTTCCTTAGAGCCACATCAACCTAGGCAAAGCTAGATAGAATTAGAATTAGAAGAGGCAAGCTTCGCTTGGATTCCGGATCTAGTCACGAGAAGGCTCGGTAAACCCAAGATCTTCTCTCTTGTATCAACATTATGGATCTAATTATGTTTCTAGTTCATAATTGTTCTTCTAGTTCTTCATTGTTCTTCATTGTTCATGTTCTAGTTCTACTTCATCGTCTAGTTCATCTTCTAGTTCTTAATCTAGTTCTAGTTCGTGTTCTAGTTCATCATACTGTTCATCATTTTGTGCTAGTTCATAATAGTTTAGATATAATTGATATGACTAAGACATTAATTACTATATTCTTAATTATACTGCTTGTAGTATGCTTTGATTATATATTGGCATAGATAGATTATCATCATGTTTATACTGGTCGTATAGCTCTCATCTGTACTCGTAGGATTGAGTATGTGTACATGTTGATAATGCTGTGATATGCTGTGTAGTGGTGCCTATACACTATTTATCTGCGAAGCGTCCTATGTTCGGATAGAGTGGTAGATCGCGGGTGTGATAGGCCTGTTGAGTCCTTTGTATTCCACCTCCCGAATGTATGTTCAGTATGGCTCAGTTAACTCATGGTTTAGGGGTTACTCTTTTGACACCTTTACTATGGAGTTGCCTCTTGAATATGAATATGGGATAACCTAGCCAGTGATTGCCAAATATAATTGCACTAATCAATGTATATTATGACTTATAATTAGAATAGTTTAGGAATACTTCTTTATAATGTCTATTCTAATCCGCATGCCTTGTCTAAGTTGAAATGCTCTAAGGACTATCATAGATTATCTTTTATCATTTATAGTGTACCTCATTATTGTGACTGATCCCTGTTTAGGATAAAGGAGTATGTTCTTACTTTGTTCTCAATTCTCCTATCACATGTGTAGAGTAGCTCTTGTCCTTATTACTCACTTCATTCCTAGTGCTAAATATGAATAACGATACTTGGAATATCTCTGGGTAAAATGCTGCTACAACGGGTGTATTTATCTGTGCGCTTGCGGGTAAATATTTATCTTTAGAGTCAGTGCTATGATATAATCACATTGCTAGTTTCATGTTGGGGATGACAACCTGACGTTAAGTGATGCTAGTAGTGTCCCGTACACTCTTTAGTGCCTTCACTAGATTATTATTTTATGAAGTCTATCTTAGAGTGATTCCATTAAGGAGTGTCAACACCTACGAAGACGCAAACACTATATCAACAAAGAAGAAGAATAGGAACAGAAGAAGGAAGAACAAGGCTACACAACCGCATCAAGACACAGTATGGATGGTCAACTCTGTCCGAATAGAATACGACCACCTTCTTCCATCACCATACCTACCTCACCAAAAGGGATGACCCAGGCGTACCCACCATCGATTCCAAGATCGAGGGAAGTACATTCCACAAGACGTTCTGCGACATCGGTTCAAGTGTCAACATAATGTCTAAGGTAACATATGAATACTTATATAAAAATAGACCTATGTATCAGACATATGTGCAGCTGCAGCTGGCGGACCAAACTTATCGATTTCTGGAGGGAATAGTGAAGGACGTGATGATCCAAATTGAAGACTACTATGTTCCCACCGACTTCATAGTACTAGACATGGGAAGAGAAGACGATATTCACATCATCCTAGCAAGACTCTTCCTCAACACCACTGGCGCCATCATCTACATGAGATCTGGAGAGATCCACTTCCAGTTCCCAAGAGAGAAAGTACGCTGTTACTTCAATAGTTATGCCACTAATGTACAGGGAAAGAAGAACCACTCTAGGAGGAGGCGCCGCACATCCAAACACAACAAGAATCAACCAATCAAGGATGGATGAGCTGACTATGAAGGAGAAGTCACCAGGAGTGAAGACATCCCATTAAAGGAAATGAAGGACGAAGAAGTAAAGGAGGCAAGTCCACGAGTCAAACAAGTGTGGAAAAAGAATAAAGAGCATACAAGGAGTCTTGTTCGATAGACTATAAACGTTGAATCCTCGCCGGAAGGTAACTCGGTAGTTATCCATAATCATCAGCATTAAATTCATCATTACATAATTAGTAGATTTAGTATGATCATTTTACTATCAGTATCATATTTACTTCTTAGCAATTATATCTGCATTAGAAAACAAAATAAAAAAACTCTAAGCCCCATGAGAGTAGTACACTTTCTGTGGAGGCATAAAAATAGATATACATTTGCATATTTACTTCTGCATTGCATACATCCATAAAACAAAAATCTAAAAAGAGATACCATGAAACACTGCTGAAACTCTATTTAGTGGAAAGGAAGAACATAAATAATCTTAAGAGCTTTAAGACAACTGGACAAATGGAGGAATATTTATCACTAATGCTTAATCTAGTTCCACTAGTTGTGTTGTCTATCTTTGAATTCAGCAGGAAGAGAAGAAGAGAAGGACTCAAGAAACCACTAACAGTCTACTCGTCTTCTGGAGAAAAGACCTTGTCAAGATCCAGCTTGGGGGAGAGCACCCTCAGTTATCACGATAAGTATCATGGCTTTTTATCTATTACTATTAATTCTGTTCAGTTAGATCAGGTTTAATAAATGTAGAAACCCCTAAAAAATGAATAACTATTACAAACCAAATAAAGATATTATATAATGAATAAATATCTAGGTGGATATAAACTTAATTTTGCTCATGATGAAAATGATGAACAATTGCTCTGCCGTAATCTCTTTTAAGTACCTAGTGTTTAAACTTAAATTTTCTTGAGTTTTAGACAAAGTTGTTCTGAATAAACTCTGAACCTGAAACCTGTGGATGGCAAATGCTTGATCTAAAGTCTAGATAATTGTGAGATATGATATAAAAAGGTTTGAGTTGTTGTTATCTAATTCCTAGAGATACTAGAGTTCTAGAGATTTACACTTTTAAAAGAATTAAAAACACATGATGAGATCCTGTATGACATAACATGAATTCCTACCCAGAGCCATTAATATGATCTTAAGATAAGGGCTACTTGCTTTGTTCTAAGTTTTTAGTTATGGTTGAGAAATTTATCATGCTCTAGAGATCAAGAATGTTTTATTAAAAGATTCACTCTTCCAAAGTAGTATTGTGTTAGAGGCATGGGACTATGCAAAAATATAAAAGAAGGAAATAAAAAGGGACAAGTGTCCGACTACCTCAAAAAGAAAAGAAAAAGAGTTATGATAAAAATATGAAAAGAGAAAAAAAAGAATGATAGCCCATGGTCCCTAATTACAATATGCCAGCAAGAGATGACAAATTTCAAATGTTTCTAAGATCTTGATCTATGAGTATGACATCTTTCTCCCTAAACTTTGAACTTTGACTTGGTAAGATATGCTTTTCACTTCTTAAAGCTCCAGATATATATCCATAGAAGGAAGGAAAATGCATCAGTGAGGAATCATAAAAAAATAAAAGAGCAATTTGAGAGTGTCATACAGTGGAATCTCTGATTATTATTTTGAAAATATATAAAAACACTAGAATGAAGGTTGATCAAAGGGTTAGAGATACAGTGCTTAACTTGATTGTTCTATCTTTCAATTGTTTATAGACCCAGGTGAAGGCAAAAGATCCATAGCTAAAGGTAATATGAGAAAGTCAGAATAGTTAACTCTAAGCCAAGGGAAGATTTTTGTTTGAACATATGTACCTTTGAGGTGTGAAAGCATAGTAGCAATTCCTGATTCATCAAGATTATTTGCTAAGGGACTAGCAAAAAGTAAGCTTGGGGGAATTGTTGACACTGGTTTCTATCATAATTAAGGGATAAATAAATATGAAAAGGGCAAGAATTTGATCACCAACAAAGGTTTAGGGTTTCAACTGACAATATTCCATGAGTTTTGGTGAACTATGACTCTGCAGGGACTAAACCAGGAAACATCACACCGATAGCTTCCCATAGAAGGAAACCGACGGGAGATAACGCCACCACCACGTCAGGATTATTCTAGAAGACTCCAGAGGACACAAGAAGACACCAGGAGGTTGACCACCGCGAGAGGATGGCAGGTGGGACTGACCGGTCCCACCTAGGGACCGACCGGTCCTACCTAGGGACCGACCGGTCCTCCCCGGGGCCCGCTGGACTCTATCTTCTGAAACCTTCCTCCACCGACCTCTAGGATGCATCTCGGCCGTACCTTAAGTCGGTTTGATCCAAGGGCCACGGTTCATCGCCCAGGGCTATATAAACAGCCCCTGACCCCCCTCTTCAGCATCGATCAGGGTTTGATCAAGACATCAATTCATCAGAGCATCAGGCATTCATCAGAGAGGGAGATCAATCGAAAGCCTAGAACTACATCCACTAGAATAGTAGATAGAATAGGATTAGAGGAGGAAAGCTTCGCTTGGATTCCTGATCTAGTCGTGAGAAGGCTCGGTAAACCCAAGATCTTCTCTCTTGTATTAACATTATGGATCTATTTCATAATTGCTCTTCTAGTTCATCATTGTTCTTCATTGTTTATGTTCTAGTTCATCGTCTAGTTCATAATCTTGTTCTAGTTCATGATCTAGTTCGTACTTTAGTTCTTCTCGATGATCTAATTCACCTTATTGTTCATCTTCGTATTCTAGATAGCAATACAATTGATATGACTAGACATCAACTATTATATTCTTAATTATATTGCTTATAGTCTGCTTTGATTATAATTTGGCATAGATAGTTTATCTTTATGTTTATACTCATGTTCGTATAGCGCTCATCTTAAAGTACAACGGGTGGGTGATAGATGCTGTGTAGGCGTGGTGCCTATACACTATTTATCTGCGAATGCACCTATGTATGGTGTGTAGTGGTAGATTGTGGGTGTGACATTCCTGTTGAGTCCTTTGTATTCCACCTCCCGAATATAGTGTTCAGTATGGCTCAGTTAACTCATGGTTTAGGGGTTACTCTGTTTGACACCTTTACTATGGAGTTGCCTCTTGATTATAAATATGTGACCTAGCCAATGATTGCCAAATATGTTTGCACTAATCAATGTATGCTATGACTTATAATTAGAATAACTTAGGAATGTTTCTTTTAATGCCTGTTCTAATCATCACTTGCTAGGTAGTACTGTTCTAGGATTATCCTTGATTGATCTGATCTCTATTATCATTTATCATTTATCATTATCATTTACTCTGTAACCTGATCCCTGTTTGGAGTAATTAGTGTGTTATCAGTCTTTATTATAAGTGTGTTCCATAATGAATGTTGTTAAGTCCTCATTAGTATAATACCATCATACTTTGAATTGATTAGTCTCTAGGCTAAATATAAATAACGATACCTGAGACTAGCTTGGGTGAAATGCTTCTACAACGGGTATATTTATCTGTGCGCTTGCGGGTAAATATCTATCTTTAAATCCAGTGCCCTATTTCAATGTCATATTGTCTTCTTGTCGTTGATAATTCCTGGACACCCGTGGAATAACATGGGTGTGTACATGGAGCCTCTGATTGATGAATTGGAAACTGCTTGGAATGAAGGGGTATTGACATACGACCGAGCTTCAATGTTAACTTCACAATGCACATCTGGTACCAGTACTCACTGCATGACTACCTGGCATATGGGATATTTTGTGCCTGGTGTGTCCATGGGAAGTTCTCATGCTCGGTTTGTAAGACAGCTACGAGATTTATCTGGTTGAAGAAGGGTGGCAAGTATTCGGCGTTCGACCAACATCGACAATTCCTGCCTCTTGACCATCCTTTCAGATGGGACACCAAGAACTTCACCAAAGGTGTCGTGGTGAGAGATCCTCCACCCCAGATGCTTACCGGTGCCGAGGTTCATGCTCAGATAGATGCTCTCCAGTTCAACGAAACAGACGGTCATTTTGCGGGGTATGGTCAGGAACATATGTGGACTCATAAGTCAGGCTTGGAAAGACTCCCTTATTATGATGACCTTCTTCTGCCACATAACATTGATGTAATGCACACTGAAAAGAACATCGCCAAGTCGCTTTGGGGAACACTCATGGACACTGAAAAGTCCAAGGACAACCCTAAGGCTAGACTAGACCTGGCACTGTTGTGCGATAGACCAAAGCAAGAGATGCTGCCTCCTCAGCCCGCAGGAGATGGACACGGCCCAAGGTCGATTTCGTCTTGGGCAGGCCACAAAGGAAAGAAATACTTCAGTGGATCTAGACATTGACATTCCCTGATGGATATGCAGCGAATCTAACGAGAGGAGTCAACTTATCTACTCTGCGAGTCCTAGGGATGAAGAGTCATGACTTCCGCGTATGGATCGAGCGGCTTCTTCCGGCGATGGTTCGAGGCTATGTTCCTGAGCCTATGTGGGTTGTCCTGGCAGAGTTGAGCTATTTCTTCCGCCAGCTATGTGCCAAGGAGATATCTCGGTCCGTCATTGATGACTTGGAGAAAGCTGCACCTGTGTTGCTCTGTAAGCTGGAGAAAATCTTTCCACCAGGCTTCTTCACTCCGATGCTTCATTTGATCGTACACCTCCCAAATGAGGTTCGAATGGGAGGGCCTGTGCAATGGCGTTGGTGCTTTCCAGTTGAGAGAAATATGAAGACTCTTCGCAAGAAATGTAGAAACAAAGCCAAAATTGAGGCTTCCATTGCAGAGGCATTCATTCTGGAGGAGGTGTCCAACTTCACTGAAGAATACTACTCCGAGAACCTCCTAGCGTGCATAATCCACCCCCTCGTTACAATGCTAGAGAAAATGAATCGACTCTTAGCCTTTTTCGAGGCCCACTCGGCACGGCAAGTGGATTCGCAGTTAAGCCGTTGAACTATGAAGAGTGGCGAAAGATCATGCTATACGTGCTTACCAACCTTGATGAGGTGGACCCGTACATATTGGGGTGAGTTGTTATCTAATCTTCATCCTTCACCGTCACTCCCAACACCTCCGTACATGAATTTTCTTCATTTGTTCACTATGGACCGACCTCTTTCTGCGGCAGCTAAAACCCTAATTGCAAATGGTGCGGGGCAAGGGAGGCCTGATTTCATTTCTGGTCCGACAGAAGGGTACCGTCCAAACCAAGGTCGTAATTAGTCTGACGTTCCAACTGGCTCTTACATTCTGACCGTATAACGATATATCTTGCTTCACCCTGCAGGCTCAAACCGATGCGTCTATGAGTCAAGAGCTGAGACAGGTTGCAAAAGGCTTTGACCGTAGGGTCAAGTCATTTAACAGTTACGACGTGAATGGATTTCAGTTCCCACACATCAAGCTACGAGCAGAGTCGGCCCAATCGAAAAACCACAATAGCGGAGTTTGTACTCCAGGCAATGACAACCGTGACTACTATAGAAGAATTGAAGAAATATACGAACTTCATTTCACGGTGAAAAGCCTTTGAATCCTGTCATGTTCAAATGCCATTGGTTCGACCCTGGAGTAACGAGGCTGACACCTAATCTTGGGCTAGCCGAAATTCGACAGGATTTGTCTATCCAGGAGCCGATGTGTAATTGTGGCTCAACAGGCCACGCAGGTATATTACACGCCATATGCGTGCAAAAGCGAAGAGCATCTCTTGGGTTGGTATATTGTGCACAAGATATCGCCACATGCTAAACTACCTCTCCCCAACGATGAGGATTATAACTTCAACTCAAACACGTATGACAGTGAGTTCTTTCAAGAAGCTGGGCTGCAAGGGACGTTCACGATAGACTGAACCCAAGCGATGGAAATGGAAGTAGAGAATGATGACGAGGATGCTGGGGATGAGGTGGTAAATGAGAAGGACATAGAAATGCTAGAACGATTCCATTTAGGCCAAGCAAATGAAGACGACGACCTGTCTTCGGATACTGAGGAGTACTTAAACATGGTTGACAGTGATGAGGAGACTCATGCTCCGTCTAATCCGGATGATCCAGATTATTTCTAATACATGTAATATTATGTTATATTTTAGGATATAGGGTTTATTTATATTGCATATATTGATTATGTTATTTCTAATACAACATTGTTTGTTCTTTTTAAATGCAGGAGGTCGAGGCAAGATGCCAGGAGGACGTCAGAGGCGGTTGAGGGTGTACCGGAGCTCGTAGGCCGAAGGGCCCTCGACGAGGAGTGGCCGCCGCCGGAGGAACCGTCTCCACAGGAGGAGGAGGAGGAGGAGGAGGTCGAGGAGGAGGTGTCGGCCACGCCCGAGGCCCAGGGGCAGGAGGAGATAGTTCCTGCTGAGGAGGCAGAGAGAGGAGGATGAGCAGGAGGAGGACAAGGCAGACGAGGGTTCGGGTGCCTTAGGGGTGTCCACGCCCTACTTGAGAGGTCCCGCCAGCCTCCCTGCGTTGCCGCCACGTGCACGACGCCCAGTGATCACGCCCATCGGACAAAAGTACATGTTCTAACTACCTGTTCATACGATGAGACTCAAAATAGAAATAGAAGCTAATAATCTTTTTTAATCACTTTTGCAGGTCATGGGACTTGGGGGCCTAAAGGCCGCAAACCCAATGGCATCCTGGGTCTCCTGTGCCGCGAGCACTACCCCGGCATAGTACAGTATGCCGGGAGGCACGAGCCGACCTACACCTTTGACCACTACACCGTCGCCCCAGACCCGGACTTCCCCACAAAGGCGACGCGGGTTAGAGCGGAGCTGTGGGTAAGTCTTCGTCAAACAATATCACATTCATCATATTTTTTCTTTAATTACTGTCTCGCCTCGTATTGTGTCTGTATGCAGAACTACTTCAAGTGCGAGCCGGGGAAGGAGGCAGTGGCAGAGGTGACGGCTACCCGGGCCTGTAGGAAGCTCATCACCGACATGATCTACGAGGCTAGACTGCAGGCCATCATCACCTACAACGCAATGGTCTTGGCCAGAGGGGACGAAGGCCCAGGCGAGAGGCATGACGCTGGGCCGGGCGCAGTACTTGCAAGTAAGTGATTTCTTTTGAGATTAAGCTTTTGGTACTTTTCATCTGACGCTTAGACGTGAAATACTTGATGATGTGCAGATGATCCCCCAATGGTGCTAGTCGTTTCCCGAGTGCTGGGAGATGATCGTGGACCGGTGGCTATCCGAAGAGTGGGCGGCCACCACCCGAGGCCCAGGAGGCGTGTCTGCAGATGCCAGGTGTACCACACCACCAGGGCAACCGCAACCTCGTCGAGTATGCACAAGCTTGGGTACGTGAAAGACTTTATCAATTCCTCGCTCAAATGTTGCCTGAATGCTAATCATCTTGTTGTCTTCCTCACAGTCGGCGGCACACGGTGGCCAGCCTTGCGGCACGTTGCAGACATACGCCATGTCCCACAAGGCCAAGGCCACAGCAGCGGAGACCTTCTACAACCCCGACGATCCCGCCGACGCGTACACCAACTCCAGCGTCCACTCCTGCCTCACTGACTACCGAGGCGGCAAGGGCGGTCTATGGGGACGCCTTTGATCCCGCCACTGCGGACCTGGACGGGAGCATCGTCATGAGGATTGGAGGAGGGAAGAAGCACGGGCGGTTCTGGCTTGGCGACGGCGTCATCGACTCGGCCTCCACTCCCACTCTGTCCCAGCTCCAAGCACAGAGCACGAGCGGGAGCGTCCCCATACGCCCACGCCTGTCGCCTGCGCAGTCGCGGGTCGCCGAGCTCGAGGTTATTTCTAATTAACTCATCGTACATTAATCTTTCAATGTTTGCATTGTTCTAACATTCATTTGTATTATCGCAGACCCGCCTGGAAAGAGAAAGGCAGGAGCGCCAGGTGTCCGAGACCCAGATGCGGTCACAGATGTCGGCCCAGATGGAGGCTGAAGCTAAGCAGATGCAGGAGCTCATCGCCTTCATGGCCTCCCAGGGCATGGCCGTGCCCCAGACGCTCATGGCTCCTCCACCGCCGTCTCAGGATGCCGGAGCTGCTCCTGTGAGTATCAATACGTCAGTGTTTCATTTTTTTCATTTCCTAGTCTGACATAGACATCTTCCTTTTGCAGCCTCCTCCGTCAGAAGGTTCGAACAACTGCCACGCTCCTGGATGGAACCCGGCAGGGGGTCAAGCAGACGACAGTTCTCAGGGGTGGCCCGGTTGGCCGGGGGTGTAGTATATTGATCTTTGGACTATCCTCGTGTGTTATTGAACTCTCATGTTGTATTGTCCACCTTGGTATTGAACGATTTGATGACATATATGTTATTGAACTATGTGATGTGATATATATATGTTCTGTGACGTGAAATGTGATATATATGTGATATGTGATGAATGTGATATATATATGTTTGATACTGTCGGAGAAAAGAAAAAACAGAACTAAAAAACAAAAATTGGCCTCTTTGCCGAGGGTGGCTCTCGGCAAAGGGCCGCTTTGCCGAGGGTTTTGACCATAACCCTCGGCAAAGCTGGGAACCAGAACGCCAATTTACCCAGCTTTGCCGAGGGCTTTGGCCATAGCCCTCGGCAAAGGAAGAAGTTTGCCGAGAGCCAGGATTCTAGCTCTCGGTGAAGAGTTTCCAAAAAAAAATATCTTTGCCGAGGGCCGACACAGTGAGCCCTCGGCATAGAATATCTCTTTGCCGAGAGCCGCGTGTTCAAACACTCGGCAAAGATTTTCGGGGGAAAAAATAAAAAAACCTTTGCCGAGAGTAAGCTCAGCCGGCTCTCGGCAAAGAAAAAGCCTTTGCCGAGGGTCATCTCAGCCGGCTCTCGGCAAAGAAGCCGTCAACGGTCGCCTCCCGTTAACAGCTACTTTTCTTGGACGAGAGCCGCACGGGACCCATGACAAAGGGTTTGCCGAGAGCCCGACAAACGGCCCTCGGCAAAGGGTTCTTTGCCGTGAGGTTTTTTGCCAAGAGCAACCCTCGGCAAAGCCTTTGCCGAGAGTCAAAGAGCCTTTGCCGAGTGCCTGAGGCACTCGGCAAAGCAGCCGTTTCCAGTAGTGATTGGAGGCGATTTTGAAGGTCCAGATTTTACAAAATACAAGGGGAGAGGTTTTGATCTTCATTTCTTGGAAGGAGATTAACAAGAAAGGTTAGTTTGTGTCCCTCTTGCCTCAATTTGCTCATTCTTGCTCAATTTGATGATTCACTTTTTAGATCTAGGGTTTCACCCATGAGTGAGAGAGAAGAATACCTAGGTTAATGAGTGAGCTTGCTTATGATGGTTAAATAATGCCTCTCATCTATACTGCTTCGTGTTTACTTTTTAATTTAGTTTATGCATGATATCTTTCCTTGTTTCCATGTATAATGGTGTGTCTTGAGTATTTATGTAGAGAGGGAAATGTTTTTAATAATATTTAGGTTTTTTATTATGTTGTTTATTTCTCAATTGTTTTTTTTCACTATGTATTTATGTTTTATGAATATTGTGTTTTTTTTTAATAATGATACTTAGGTATTTTAAATTATGGTACTTAGGGTTTTTACTTTAAACCCCACATAAACTCTAAACACTAGCTAATAATAATTTCTAGCTAACCGCCTGTGTTATCTCTGGTATAAATACCTCCTCTTCCTCCCCGAGGAGCACTGTTTCTCGCCGCCACCTTCCATTGGAGGCGATTTTGGAGGTCTAGATTTTACAAAATACAAGGGGAGAGGTTTTGATCTTCATTTCTTGGAAGGAGATTAACAAAAAAGTTTAGTTTGTGTCCCTCTTGCCTCAATTTGCTCATTCTTTCTCAATTTGATGATTCACTTTTTAGATCTAGGGTTTCACCTAGCAAATATAATCTCTAGATATGGTACTTTTTTACATTGATTTCAATCAATTAATTGTATTTTTTTACAGGTAATGAGGGAGAGGTCATTCTGGATGTATAAGTTATCAAGACTAGATCTATTATACATACCCGAGGTACATAGGTTTATTGATGCCGCTAAGAACCATGCTGTTGACGGAAGTTATAGCATGTTTTACCTTATCAAAATACCGTCAACAGGCCTCGGTTTAAAGGAAGAATAGCATATCATGAGCATATTTATCACTAATAAGTTCCACTTGTACTCTTAGCTTGTGAACTTGTAGGAGATGGCAAAATGAACAAAATGAGGCCAGGTGGCCACCAAGGGGGTCGGCCGACCCCACCATTGGGCCACCTCGGCCATGGTGACATGGCATGATCCAAGAGAAGCATGTTCAAGCCAATATCACCATTGGATCAAGCATGTGCTTTTGCTCAATGGTGCAAGATGAGAAGCACATGGATTCATGGGTCCACACCGAAAACCAAATGCAACCAACTTCACAAGACTTGCTCCATGACATGTGGGGTCACCAAGGGAGAGAAGAAGGTGGGCCAGCCCTGTCATAGGGGGGTCGGCCGACCCCCCTGGTGGGACCCAACAGAACTATTCATCAGGGTGACATCAGCACCTTCTAGAAGATGTACCCCGGGCCCACATGTCAGGGACAGGGGTCGGCCGACCCCATGGTGACCCTCATCCAAGTCGGTGGCAAAGTGCATGTTTCACACGTGAAGAATATCCAAGCCATTCATCCAAGTCGGTTGTCATGGCGGTGGATCCAAGGGTGAAGAGAGGAGGATACGCGGATCGCTGACGTGGCACCGGAGTAGCCCCTACTCCACCACCACTATAAAGAGGCCTTCACCCTTCATTCAACACACCACAAGGAGGAGCTCTCCACTCTCTCTCAGATGATGTAGTACTAGTAGTAGTGCTTGGAGTTAGAGTGAGTCTCTGGTCTTCAGCTCTTGTCTTCCGGGAGGTCTGGTATGGTTGTAGTATTCCTTTCTTTCCTTGTAAGACTTGAGTTATTTAATATAGTTATCTTCTCTACTTTGCCTTAGTGCTTTACTTTATTGCAACATGACTAGTTATGTTGTAGTGGTTGTTAGCATTGTCATAGTTATGTGATAGCGAGATAATGGTAGTATACCTTTGCGCTGGTTCACTGCCCTTAACCCGGTACTCTAATCAGTTCCACTGGATGTCGGATTAGAGTAGTGAGATGTAGTGTAGACGTGGTGTCTACACTATACGCTTGCCTGTGTCTGCGGCTTACTCCACGGTTTGTTTGTGGTACCTAGTAGGGGTGACAGACCTATCTAGGCTTTGATTCCACCACGTGCGGGCAAGTTATTAAAACGTAGGTCTTCTTGTGCTAGGCGGCTTAGCACCCTTCTCATCCCTTTCTGTTGCTAAGTGGCTCAGTGACCCGAAGTGCAATTGTGTATGAACTTTGATCTTGCTTGATATACCTGTCTTGCTAAGTTAGAACCATGCAAGTAGAGATAGATCTCTGGAAACCTTAGGCTCGCTCGTTGTTCTCCTCGCTCGCTAGACTACTCTTTTATCTTTGTGACCTCTCCTGTGTGTGTCACTGGTCTTATCATATATATCACTTACCCTACTTTGGTTTAGTTGGTATATTAGTTAGTGGATACATGATAGTTAGTTATCACATTCTTTAACCATTGCTTCCCTATCGATAAATACGATACCCTGGAATACTCCTGGGTGAAATGCTACAACGGTATGTTCTGTGCGCTTGCGGAATTATCCAATAGACATAAGAAATACCAACAAACATTTCTAGCATCGTTGCTGGGGATAGATTCAAACTCTATTCTTAGTAGCGACGCTAAGAAGTGTCAACACATGCTTGGAGAACAAAGAAGACGCACATACATTGTCCGTGCATGGACTGCAGAAATGTTGTTGTATTTGATAACACTCAACAAATCCTTTCTCATCTGGTCCACCGAGGATTTATGAATGATTACTTGATTTGGACAAAACATGGAGAGGGTAGCTCTGCGCCTTATACAACTAGAAACCCTACGAACATCAACGTCGATGGTGAAGATATGGTTGATGTTAGGTTTCAGTTTGTATAGGAGACACAACAACCTAACGCCGAACATGTTGTGCTAAATGTTGGAGATCATGGTTTCGCAGGAGGAAATGAAGATGTCAGAACTAATGTGCTGCCAAATAATATGGCTGCGGAAGATGCAGAATTTCTAGAGGCAATATTGTGTCGTCATGTGGAAGATCCATCAATGTTCTCATGAAAGGTATGGAGACCTTGATGAAGGCAGCAGAAGAGCTTTTGTATGATGAGTCTAAGGGTTGCACCAAAGAGTTCACGACGTTGCGGTCTGTGCTTAAGTTGTTGGTGTGCAAAGCTAGGTATGATCTTTCTGATGATGGCTTCAATGCGTTCTTGAGTATTATTGGAGACATGCTTCCTAAGGAGAACAAAGCGCCTGCTAACACGTACTATGCCAAGAAGCTAATCAGTCCACTAACGATGGGTGTTGAGAAGATCCACGCGTGCAGAAAAATATGTATCCTGTATCGAGGTGCTGATTATAAGGACTTGGATAGCTGTCCAAATTATGGTGCAAGTAGATACAAGACGAATAAAGACTACAGAGAGGCAGAGTGTGCTGCCTCAGTGTGTAAAGAAACCAAGCGAAAGAGGACCCAACAAAAGACCCTAAAGAGTAGTTCAAAATCCACCAGCAAAGAAAAACAAGAAGTAGACTATTATGCGCAGGAAAAGATTCCTGCTTTGGTGATGGGTACCTACCTGTGGTCGATCGATTGAGGTGTTTGTTCGCTAACCCAAACGATGCCAAACTTATGAGCTGGCATGCTTCTGATGACCACAAAGATGAGGAAGCTTCGGCACCCAGCCGATGGCCAGAAGTGGAAAGATTTCAATGAAAACCACATGGACTTGCAAAGGAACCAATAAATGTTAGGTTCGCATTGAGTACTGACAGAATGAATCCATTTGCTGAGAGGAGCAGCAAGCACAACACATGGCCGGTGATCCTCACCATCTACAACATTCCTCCATGGTTGATGCAGAAGCGAAAGTACCTTTTGCTAACCATCCTTATCTCTGGACCTACACAACCTGGAGTTGACATGGATGTTTTCTTGGAGCCCTTAATGGAGGACATGAAGATATTGTGGGAAACAGATGTTAAAATGTTCGACGAGTACCACAAAGAATCATTCACGCTGAGAGAGCAATTATCTTTGTTACGATCAACGATTAACCTGCTCTCTTCACATTATCAGGGCAGTTCAAGGGAAAGGTGGTTGTGTGGTATGCATAGATGAAACCGCTTACGTGTCCCTTAATGCATCGAAGAAGATACTGTACATGAGACACAGACGCTTGTTATCGAAAGGACACAGGTACCGCCAGAAAAAGATGGATAAGTATTTCGACAATAATGTTGAACTACAGTCTACTGCTCCATCAGGTAACAGTAAAGGCAAAAGAGTTTTCAACCTAGTCAGCAAACTCAATTTTGTTTTGGGAAGAAGACAAAAGACGGAAAACCAAGAAAGGATGTCAAACCAACTCCATGGGCTACATTCAAGAAAAAGTCTATTTTCATCGAGTATTTGTCATACTGGCTAGAGTTAGACGTTCGCCACACAATCGATGGTATGCATGTCCAGAAGAACGTGTTTGAAAGCCTAATTGGAACCTTACTAGACATGAAGGGGAAGACAAACGAAGGACTAAAATCACGCATGGACATGGTACAGTTAGACATAAAAAATGAACTTCACCCTGTGCTTCAAGAAAATGGGAAGTACCACCTCCCGGCAGCAAGCTACAACCTCAACAATGAAGAAAAACATGTGATATGTGTGTGGTTCAAGCATTTGAAAGTCCCATCTGGATTCTGCTCTAGCATACGAAGTATTGTGTCAATGAAAGACCTTACACTCACCAACTACAACTCACATGATTGTCATGTCATGCTGACGACTTTCCTCCCTATTGCCATCAGGGCTATAAATCCAGTGTGGATCAAGGTTGCAGTCACATGGTTGTGCTACTTCTTCAACAGGATCTCACAAAAAGTGATTGACTGTGATGAGTTGACGTCCCTTAAGGAATTCGCAGTGGAGACAGTGTCACAGTTTGAGATGTGTTTCCCCCCAGCATTCTTTGATATTATGGTTCACCTTGTGGTCCACTTGGTTCCACAAATAGAGGCTCTGGGTCCCATGTACTTGCATGAGATGTGGACGTATGAGCGTTTCATGTCAATACTAAATGGCTATGTATCAACTCGTGCTCGTCCTGAGGCGTCCATGGTAGAGGGGTACTTAACCGAAGAGGCAATTGAGTCCGGAGGTCCTTCTGCAACAAGGTCCTAAAAGACTAAGTTGCAATAGGTTTACCTCCGTCAAGACATGAGGGCAGGCTGAATGGAAGAGGGAGGATGGGAAAGAAATCAATCGTCCCTCTTGATTACAATACAATCCTCGAGGCACACATCACAACATCCTACATCAGCTCTCGATAATGGAGCGTTGGATCGAGAAAACACATTGATGAGCTTCACGAACATAATCATGGGTGCACGGATGATTGGTTAATGAAGGAACACAAAAAAGAGTTCACCTCATGGATTCGGAAGCATGACATACCAGATGGGGAAACAACTGGGAACGCACCATCAAGGTGTTGGCATCTGGACCATCACGCCAAGTCACGACATGGCAAACTTATGACATTAGTGGTTTCACGTTCTGTACCAAGTCCAAGGAAAACAAGAGCATGACATAGAATAGTGGTGTTCGATGTGAGGCCTTATACTCTGAAACTGGTAATGAGACTACATACTTTGGCTTCGTTGAGGACATATGGGAACTTGACTATGGTTCATTTCAGATCCCTGTGTTTCGATGTCAATGGGTTGAAGACAAACATGTTACAGTGGACAACTATGGGGTCAGAGTTCTTGATCTAAGTAAGGTTGGCTACAAAGATGATCCATGGATAATGGCTAACCGTGCTGCACAGGTCTTCTATGCCGAACAGATCCTTTCTCGTAATGAGAAGAAAAGTACCGACAAGCCGAGGCATGTAGTTTTTCCTGGAAAGCAACAAGCTATAGGAGTTGATGGTGTATCTGACCTGGATGAATTTAACGAGTTCAGCGATATGTCTCTCTTTGTAGACGACCATCCAGTAAGGATAAGGAATGTTGAGCGAAGCATCCCACAGAAATCATTGCCCTGGGTGCGCCATGATGGATAAGGAAGAATAGTAGCTGCCTAGATTATTTTGTTTATTTACCATGTAATCCATTTATGTAATCTTTATGCCACATTAGAGCCACTTTATGTATTCAAAACTTTGGTGTTCAACTTTGGTATTCAAAACATTCTCATTACAGCTAGTTTTAAATCCCTTAGCCACACAAAACTCTCTTAAAATTTGAATTTCAAAACTTTGAACAGAAAAATGTAATAAATGAAGGGTTGTCCTATACAAAAGATGTGCATTATATTGTTACCTACAACTTTGGTATTCAACACTTACTCACTAGAGGTCACTAAGTGTGCCATATTTCATCTGCGAGTTGTCGGGCTTTTAAATTCCTATAACTTAAAAAAAACCCAGTAATTCACTAGTTTTCAAAAAATCCTCAAATTTGGTGTGGTGACATGTATTGGCCAAGTAAACTCCAGGAGAAAAGAATAAAATAATTTGAACTAAGTGACAAATATATGCTTCACAAGTGGGCACATCTCTCAAAAATTTAAGTGAGTTTTGCAAAAGATTAGAGTAGATGTGGACAACGTGTGGTACAATAGTGTCAAATAAAGTAATGACCAAAACAAAAGTTGTATATCATGGTGTCCCCTTCAACTTTGGTATTCAAAACTTTCTCATTAGAGCCAGTTTTAAATCCCTTAGCCGCACAAAACTCTCTCAAAATTTGAATTTCAAAACTTTGAACAGAAAAAACGTTATAAATGAAGCGTTGTCCTATACAAAATATGTGCATTATACTGTTACCTACAACTTTGGTATTCAACACTTACTCACTAGAGGTCATTAAGTGTGCCATATTTCATCTGCGAGTTATCGGGTTTTAAATTCCTATAACATAAAAAAATTCAGTAATTCACTAGTTTTTCAAAAAATCCTCAAATTTGGTGTGGTTAAAATATTGGCCAACTAAACTCCAGACAAAAAATGAAATAATTTAAATAAAGTGACAACATAGATGCTTCACAAGTGGGCACATGTCTCAAAGAGTTTGAGTTTGACAAAAGATTGGAGTAGATGTGGACAACGTGTGGTACAACAGTGTAAAATAAAGTAATGGCCAAAACAAAAGTTGTAGATCATGGTGTCCCCTTCAACTTTGGTATTCAAAACTTTCTCATTAGAGCCAGTTTTAAATCCCTTAGCCGCATAAAACTCTCTTAAAATTTGAATTTCAAAACTTTGAACAGAAAAAATATAATAAATGAAGGGTTGTCCTATACAAAAGATGTGCATTATGTTGTTACCTACAACTTTGGTATTCAACACTTACTCACTAGAGGTCATTAAGTATGCCATATTTCATCTGCGAACTTTGAATTTCAAATCTTTGATCATAAAAGATTCTTAAGCACAAAAATTGTGGACCAATATTTTTAACATGTAGATCTTTTATAGAGAAACAACACAAACATTATTCATAATTTTTGCATCAATATTTTTTAAGATATGGATTTTTGAAGCATTTAAACAATGTCTGCAAGTGCATTTTTAAAAAATTGGAAATTAGTTAATACAGGCGGTGGTCATAACAACCGCCTGTAGAAATGGTTTCTACAGGCGGTTGCTATTGACCGCCGCCTGTACAAATCTATTTCTACAGGCGGTGGTCAATACCAACCGCCTGTAGAAACCATTTCTACGGGCGGTTGGTATTGACCACCGCCTGTAGAAATGGGCTCCCTATATAGGTCAACTCGTCACCCCGAAAATTTTTCTAAGTCCTGGCGCCAGTTCATTTCAAAGAGACGCTGGCAGGCTGCCAAAATTTTCCGCCGCCGCCTCATCGTCTCGCCACCGTCCCCTCTCCGCTGCGCTCGCCGTCACAGTCGCCGTGTGAGTCCTCTCCTCCTCTTCCTCCTCCCTCTCTCTCTGCGCATTCAGCGGCGGCGGCGCGCGGCGGCGGGAATGACCGGCGTGGCTCGCGGCCACCGCCGGCTCCGTCCGTCCGGTGGACGGTGGCCATGGGCGCGCGGCACGGGGGACGCCGCCGCAGTGCGCCCGCGCGGCGGCGGGCGCTGCGGGCACTGCGACGCGGTGGCAGCGGCGGGTGGCGGTGGTCGGCGGGGCGGCGGCCTGGAAGCAGAGGGAGAGAGGGAGAGAGGAGGGGCAGCATGGGCCGGGGATTGGGCCGGAGAGGGAGAGGGAGAGGAGGGGTATGGGAGCTATTTTTTTCTTTTTTCTTTTATATAATCATTCAAAATTTATATCTTGGGAAATATTGTCCAAAAAAAATGAAATAAATTTTGTGTTGTTTCCCACGATAAGATGTATACATAAATAAATCGAAATAAATTTTGTGTTGTTTCTCTCGTGAAATATATATTTAAAATGATTTAAATGGAATATATGCCTCATAGTTTGTCTAATACATAAATAATTCTAGGAATACCAAAAAAAATGTGAATCTTATTTTGTTAGCTTTATTGAACTATGTAGAAGTTGTGATAAATATGAAATGCCATATTTTTTTTCTTTTTCTTTTATAAAATCATTCAAAAATTCATATCTTGGGAAATATTGGTCCAAAAAATGAAATAAATTTTGTGTTGTTTCCCTCGATCATATTTTGTTTAATACATATATAATTCTAGGAATATATGCCTCATAGTTTCTTTTTTCTTTTATAAAATCATTCAGTTTATCGCAACTTCTTCATACCATAGCTAGATCTCCTTGTGATATTATTATATATTTATGTCAGTTTGTCGCGATGAGTTCTCCGTGCAAGGACCAAGCCCCAGGATCGAAAATACGGAACAAGCCCAGAGTCCGACCCCATGACGAAAGAAGTGACCCACCAAACAGGAAAAGTCCCAGGGTCATCCGACCCCACAGAGGAAGTACAAGGGACCCACCAAACGGGTGAAGCCACAGGGGACGAAACTCCAGAATATGAAAGTGTTAGCGATGACATGGAGCCTCCCGAAGTGAGGAAGACTCGTCGTGAATTGGAACGTGACCCTAATTATAATCCACAAGCCGATGAGGTAATCCTTGTCTATTATTACATGATTTTGATCTATAATGTTTGTATGTAATTACATGATTTCGATCCATAATGTTATATATAAACCCATCTATACGATTCACAATGTCTATACTCAGGAGGCAATGTCTCAAATGCAAGAACTGATTTGGCAACACGAAGTGGCACAAGCCCGAAGATGCACCGGAACCGACCACGACGACGAGCACTAAGAGATCAAGGAAAAGAAAGCGAAGCAATTTGAAACGAGGCGAGAGAGGATTAAACAAGTTTCTACACAACATTTATGCCATCTCAGATGTTAGCCCGATCGGACAACCCCTAGCTCTTGAGGAGGCCCTACCTAAGTACCGGAACACCATTGGTTTATGTGTTAGGGACATTCTTGACATCACTATTCGACAGTGGTCCAGTGTGTCAGATGATGACAAGACAAAAATTTGGGATAAAATCAAGACGAGGTTTCTGTTCCTCGAAACACACCAGAGGCACTGATAAGGAATACACAATGAAGCAGTGTGCAATCAGTTTTCGAAACTGGAGGTCGGAGATGAATACCAAGTTTGCAAAGAGAGGGTTGGACCCTACAAGTAGATACATGTTGATGCTCACTAATGCTCATAATTAACCATCAACTATTGCATGAAATGACACTAAATGAATTACAAAGCATAGTTGTAGGGTTTGAAACTAACAAGTTCCACGAGTTTTGGTGCTCTCACTGTTTTGTAGGACATCAATATTTCACCATAAAAAGTATCTCAAGTGATGATTGGAGTACACCATTGTGAAGAGCTCATCGAGACGATCGAAACAGACATATCATTTGCTATATTCGGAGTCCCGGATGAAAAGATATTAATTTCGCAACGAAATCTGCAAAAGAAGGATCTAGAAGACACCAGAAGACACCACGAGGCGGCCCGCCACGTGGGCCTACTAGGCCAGACTGACCCGGTCCCACCCCATGACCGACCGGTCGGCCACGGGGCCGTTTCGCCTCCGCCTTCTGGAACCTTCTTCCACTGCCTCCTAGGATGCATCTTCACCGTCCCTGAAGTCGGTTTGATCCAACAGTGGGCGATAACATGACGCGGGTCGATGACATGCCGATTCCTTGCCCCCTACTCCACCTCGGGCTATATAAGCAAGCCAAGGGGTGCCCCCAAGAGCATCTCCATCTTCATTATTCATCTCCACATCAGAAACTAGGGTTTCAAAGTAGAAGTAGAGATCCCTCTAGTTGATCGTCTAGTTCTAGTTCTAGTTCATCTTCTAGTTCTAGATCTAGTTCTAGTTCATCATCTAGTTGTAATCTAGAGAGAGAGAAGGGAGAAAGCTGAGGAGCCGGATCTGTCGGATCTTCTTCAACATTGTACTACTGCAGGATCTGGTTTGTCTTTAGCAATCTCTGCGTTCTTCATTTATTATTTCTAAGTTCTTCATTTAATTAAGTTTAGTTCTTACTTTATTTCATTTACTGGATCTCCATTCGTATTGAATGCTCTAGTCTTTAGATCTGGATTAGAGTAGTAATCATTAGTGTAGACGCGGTGTCTAGACTAGTGTTTACCTGAGTTTGCGCCCAATCCTTCGGTTAGTTGTGGTAGCTACAGGGGTGACAGCTTTGTAGATTGTTATAATCCACCACGTTAGGATTGGTGTTTCGTAGAGCTTTTTGGCAGCCTTCTCCCGATTAACCTTTTCCCAGTCTTTTTATAAAAATCAGAAAGGTACTGTTGCTCCGAAGTAAGTGAAGTATAGTGAGCCTGATCTTAATTAATAAAATCAACTTAGAGAACCTAGATAATTTCTCTCTACCATATAGTTACCTCGTCCTAGGACGTTCTTAATTCTTCTAGACACTTCAATTTCCCGTGGAAATCGATACCCTGGAATACTCTCGGGTGAAAGCTACATCGGTATCCATGCACTTGCGGATTATTTCTGGTGCGTTTAAAATACCAACAAGCTTTCTGGCGCCGTTGCCGGGGAACGTGTCACCTCAATTTCTCAAGGTTTACATCGGTATCATCCTGCACTTAGTTTTTTTTTTTTATTTGTTGCGTAAATATCCATTTCTTACTATTATTGCTCCGTTAATATGAACCAACACTGACTCTAGTTCTTCTACATCGCATCCCCAATGACGTTCAGCTGTTCTAGAATCGAACCAAGTTCATCCGTGTTTCTGTTTCTTTTACCACATTTTTTTTTTTACCACCACCTTACCTCACCACCACACTTCTTACCACATGGATTTCACTCCTATCATAAGTTCTTTGCTCCAAAGGGCGACTTGTTGGAGCCTCCACCATCATCACACCCCCTTTTTACAGATGACTATGCGCTTCGCCCTGCTTTCATAGACATCATAGAGAGTTATCCTTCTCTAGGTTAGCAGAAGAGATCCATACACACACCTTAGGAATTTGAGCAGTTGTGTTCTTGTCGCACTATTGCTGGCTTGACACAAGAGACACTTAAATGGAAATTTTTCCGTTCTCCCTTTTAGGTAGAGCGAAAAAGTGGTATAGTCATTCCGTAAGAGACGTAAATGGAAGTTGGGATGAACTTCGAGACAATTTTTGTCTTGCTTCTCCCTCTTTATCGAATCGTTGACCTTAGAATAGAAGTTCTTACATTCAAACAAAAAGAGAATGAGACTCTAGGAGCAGCCGGGCTAGATTTACAAGTCTTACCAATTCCGGTCCAAACCTTTCCTTGCCTGACCATGTCCTACACTATCACTTTTATCGTGGTCTTAACAAGGAGCTGCTCTACATCTTGACACTGCCTCAGGAGGTCATTCTCACATAAAATCATTAGTGAAGGGAAAGCCATCCTAGAAAGAATCCTTGAAAACACTCCTTACACTGGCGTATTTGATGAATTCCCTGAGGAAGAAGTCGAGCCATGCCCCGACCAACTAGAGGAGATACACACAACCGAAGCTGAATCTAAAATTCCTTTAAATCTAAACGATGAATTGGTTGTCATAGAACCTCCCATAATGGGAACAAACCACACTTTAGAAGATGATGAACCTAATCCTCCCTTGTTCCCTTTTGAAATCGAGGATGGTCTTTTTGAAGATTTTGGGAACACCTCGAATTTCCCAGTCCAAATGAAGCCTCTGGTGTATTCTACACCACTTGTGCATGACGATGGCCCGAATAATGATGCCTTCCTTTTAGAACATATTAAAGGACTTTCAGCCATCATGAGCCATGAGTGGTTGGCAGAAACGGAGTTATCCACCGAGGTAGCCCAAATTATTGCCCCCTCAGAAGCTCTAACATGCATCCTAAAGAACACAACCATAGAGGCTCACTATAGTCCTACTGTTGGAATGAACATAATTTCAAAAGCTTTGGCTAAAAAATTACTCCCCAACGAATCTGTGATCCCATCTCATTGGCTTCTAAGAAGTCCTTGTGGAGTTACACTTGAAAGTTATGGGATCATGAGGTCTATTCCAATGCGCATAAGAGGATCTGAGTATCGTCTAAACTTTCACATCTATGACATCTCGGACATGTCTCTCTTGATTGGTGTACCTTTTGGCACACTATTTCAAGAGCGACCAAATCAGAGCCTCTTGACTTTAAAGCTGGGAAAATCTACTATTGATATCTCACTTGCACGCTCACACAATGCAATAGTAGAACCTAAGCCTGTACAAGATCCTATTGAGGAAGTCCTAATGGCATCTTTAGAAGACATGGCCCAACACTCTTCGATGATGAACACTTCATTTTAGAAGAGGAAGAGTTAGCAGACCCAATTAAGATAGATCCAATGGAGGTGGCATCCCAACCCCCAATTGAATTAAAACCTCTTCCTCCAGGCTTGAAATATGTCTTTCTTAATAATAATCCAGAAACCCTTGTCGTCATTAGTGACAAGCTCACTCAAGATGAAACACAACAACTTGTCACTATTCTAGAAAGACAGAGATCTGCTATAGGCTACTCACTTGAAGACCTCACAGGCATTAGTCCCGCTCTCTGCACTCATCGCATCCCCACTGAAGCTTTTGCATGCTGGGATTATCTATCCTGTGCCACATAGCGAGTGGGTTAGCCCAGCAAGTCGTGCCGAAGAAAGAAGGAGGAATGCCAGTCGTTAGAAATGAAAAAATGAACTTATCCCTCAACGAACTGTCACTGGGTGGCGTATGTGCGTTGATTATCGGAAACTTAACAAGGCTACAAAGACAGATCACTTCCCGTTACCCTTCATTGATGAAATGCTGGAACGGCTTGCAAACCACTCTTTCTTTGTTTCCTTGATGGGTATTCCGGGTATCATCAAATCCCAATCCACCCAAATGACCAGAGTAAGACCACTTTTACTTGCTCGTATTGAACTTATGCATACCGACGAATGTCGTTTGTCTTATGCAATGCTCCAGCTTCTTCCAACGGTGCATGATGTCTATTTTCTCTGACATGATTGAAAAAAAATTATGGAGGTGTTCATGGGACTTTACCATCTATGGCAAAACCTTCGATGATTGTCTTAAGAATTTAGACAGAGTCTTACAACAGTGTGAAGAAAAGCACTTAGTCCTGAACTGGGAGAAATGTCACTTTATGGTTTAGGAAGGAATAGTGCTAGGACACAAGATCTCTGAGAGTGGGATAGAAGTGGATAAAGCAAAAATTGAAGTCATAGAACAACTTCCACCTCCCACAAATGTGAAAGGTATTCATAGCTTTTTAGGCCATGCAGGGTTCTATAGGCGTTTCATTAAAAACTTTTCTCAAATTGCTAGACCCTGACAAGCGTCTTAGCTAAAGATACGCCATTCATCTTTAATAATGAGTGTCATGAATCTTTTCAAATCCTTAAAAAGGCACTTATTTCAGCTCCAACCATCCAACCACCTGATTGGATGCTACCCTTTGAGATCATGTGTGATGCCAGCGACTTTGCTGTAGGAGTTGTCCTTGGCCAAACTAAAGATAAAAAGCACTATGCTATATCCTATGCTAGTAAAACTTTGTCTGGGCCACAACTCAATTATGCTACCACTGAAAAAGAGTTGCTAGCTGTTGTCTTTGCAATAGACAAGTTTAGGTCTTACTTAGTAGGAGCAAAAGTAATCATTTACACAGATCATGCTGCTCTTAAATACCTCCTCACTAAGAAAGATGCTAAGCCTCGATTAATCTGATGGATTCTCTACTCCAAGAATTTGACATAGAAATAAGAGATAAGAAAGGAGTAGAGAACTCGGTAGCTGATCACTTGTCTAGGTTGCAATATAAGGAAACACATGAATTACCCATTAATGACTATCTTAGGGACGACACACTCCTCGCGGTAACACACTCGAACCCCTGGTATGCGGGATATTGTGAATTTTATGGTTGCAGGTTATGTTCCACATAGGTGGAAACAAGAGAAAGCTCAAATACGATGCCCGTTGCCACCTTATGGGATGATCCATACCATTATCGGTCCTGCTCTGATGGATTGCTAAGGGTGTTGTTTCCAATGGAAGAAGCCACAAAGATCATAGACAGATGTCATGCATCACCCTATGGAGGACATTAGGAGCATACCGTACACATGCTAAGATTTGGCAGAGTGGATTCTTTTGGCCAACGATGTATCAAGATACAAAGGAGTTTGTCAGAAGATTGTGCCAGATTCCAAAACCACGGAAACATTAATGCTCGAGATGCGATGCCACTCCAGAACAACCTCCAAGTGGAACTGTTTGATGTCTGGGGAATTGACTACATGGGACCATTCCCTAAGTCTGGAGATGCTGAATACATACTGGTGGCAGTGGATACGTGTCTAAATGGGTAGAAGCATTACCATGTCGAGCTGCAAATTCCAAGCATGCTAAAAAGATGTTCCATGAAGTGATATTCCCAAGATTTGGAACACCTCGACTAGTCATAAGTGATGGAGGATCACACTTGATTGACAAAACCTTCAGAAAGTTCCTAGAAGAATATGGAGTCAAACACAACATTGCAACTCCATACCATCCACAGACAAGCGGTCAAGCTGAAACATCAAATAAGCAAATCAAGAACATTCTACAGAAGACTGTGGATGAAATGGGGAAGAAATGGAAGTACAAGCTTCACGATGCACTGTGGGCATATCGAACAGCATACAAAACACCCATAGGAATGTCACCTTATCAGCTTGTGTATGGGAAAACATGTCACCTACCTGTTGAATTAGAATTCAGAGCTCACTGGGCAATCAAGAAATGGAACATGGATCTCCACCTAGCTGGCAAGAATCGTCAGATGCAAATATCAGAGCTAGAAGAATGGAGAGCGAAGCCTACCATAGCTCTAAGATATACAAAGAAAGAACAAAAAGGTGGCATGATAAGAGAATCAAGCACAAGGAGTTCAAGCCTGGTGACAAAGTACTTCTGTTCAACTCAAGAGTAAAGCTTTTTGGTCATGGAAAACTTCGGAGTAAATGGGAAGGACCATTCAAAGTAGTGGAAACCTCATCACATGGCGCCATCACAATCCAAGACGATGAAGGTAACACATTCAAAGTAAATGGTCAACGTTTGAAAGTTTTTCTAGAACCTGAAAACTTAGAAGAAATTGATGTGATTGAATTTTTACAGTTTAAAGATCCTATCTAAAAATCAAATCAATCACCAAGGCTCTAGACAATTAAAACTCATATGCCTAACACTTAATCAGTTCCACGAGTTTTGTTGTCTATTTGAGCTATGCAGGATCATTAAGGAGAGTTGACAAGCAAGTGGATGTTCTACCACTGTTGGAGCACTATCTCATCCGTCATCATCAACAATCAATGCTCTAATAGAGGAAGTACACTCCACTGCCAGTCTACTACACTACAAGATTGAACGACTATGTCAACATCTAGCTTGGGGGAGGCCACCCCGTGTATCCAGGTAAGTATCCTTATCGTCTTAAGTTTTCTTTCGATACATAAATAAAAATAAAAGAAAAGAAAAAAAATGTGGGCACATGAAGGCTCACCATTAATTAAAAGAAAAAAATATGGCACATGAAGGCTCAACGCTATTAAGGGAACCGGCTTGGGGGAGACGCATCCCGTTATCTTCGTGATCCACGTATGTCTTATTCACTATCTTAGTTATTTATAATAAGTGTGTTAGGTTAAATAAATACTATGTTAAGTTTGCTTAGTTTGTTTTAATAATAAAAGAAGAACTCTCTCTCTAATCTTTTACATGGAAATGATGAATAGTTGCTCTATCTAATTTCTTTCAAGTACCTAGCCTTCAAAGCATGAGTTCTCCTGATTAATAATGATGCTTAAAATGAAATTAAATACATGGGTAGCAAATGCTTGATCTAGAGTCTAGGTAGTTGACAGATATGACATGTGATGATCTGAGCTGCTATTATCTGTTCTAAACAACACTAGAGTTCCGGAGATTTCTCAATATAAATATGACTAATAATTGCATTGAGTTAAATTAAGCTTTGTTGACCCTATGAGAAGTTATGATGCTATTGAATTGAGATCACTTACACATTCCATCCATTTTCTACATAAATGCTCATGATTATTTGTTCCTAATCTCTCAAAAGTTTGTTGGAAGCATGTGGCTATTGAAAAAAAGAGAAAAAAATATATATCGAGGAAATAAAAAGGGACAAGTGTCCGAAACCTCAAAAAGATAGATCCCGAGGAAATAAAAAGGGACAAGTGTCTGGAACCTCGAAAAAATGATGAAAAAAATGATAATCATAAAAAATGGGCATGTGCCCGCCAGTAGAATTAGCCTGATAGCCATGTGTCTCTGATAAATAGAAGAGAGTGATATATTCAAAAGAGCATCCACCTCCATTTTCCATACACATGCACTTCTCAATTCAATGGTATGGTTGACTTTCTCTTTGGATCCATTGTTTAATTTAGCAACATATGTTTTTAATCTTTTGAAAATTATAAACTCCGGGATAATGGTGAAGTGAAAGAGCAAGAGACATAGTGCTTGATTTGATAATTCTATCTTTCAATTACTTAGGATTTAAGGTAAAGTACTAAGCCCCATGATGAATAATATGATACTTTTCTATTCCATATGAGAACTTTTGTTTGAATGCTTGTGTACTTGTTGGAAGTGAAGATATAGCAGCAACTCCTGATCCATTGTTGAGATTGGCTTTGCTCTGGACTAGCAAAGGTTAAGCTTGGGGGAACTTGTTGACGCTCACTAATGCTCATAATTAACCATCAACTATTGCATGATGAATGACACTAAATGAAACAAAGCATAGTTGTAGGGTTTAAACTAACAAGTTCCACGAGTTTGGTGCTCTCACTTGTTTTGTAGGACATCAATATTTCACCATATAAAAGTATCTCAAGTGATGAATTGGAGTACACCATTGCGAAGAGCTCGTCGAGACGATCGAAACGGACATATCATTTGCTATATTCGGAGTCCCGAATGAAAAGATATTAATTTCGCAACGAAAACTGCAAAAAAGGATCTAGAAGACACCAGAAGAAACCACGAGGCGGCCCGTCACGTGGGCACCACGTAGGCCACGACGAGCGGCCCACTAGGCCACGACCGGCCACCCATGCCACGGACCATCGGTCGGCCACTGGGGCCGTTTCGCCTCTGCCTTCTGGAACCTTCTTCCACCGCCTCCTAGGATGCATCTCCACCGTCCCTGAAGTCGGTTTGATCCAACAGTGGGCGATAAACGTGACGCGGATCGATGACATGGCGATTCCTTGCCCCCTACTCCACCTCGGGCTATGTAAGAAAGCCAAGGGGCGCCTCCAAGAGCATCTCCATCTTCATTATTCATCTCCACATCAGAAACTAGGGTTTCAATGTAGAAGTAGAGATCCCTCTAGTTGATCGTCTAGTTCTAGTTCTAGTTCATCTTCTAGTTCTAGATCTAGTTCTAGTTCATCATCTAGTTGTAATCTAGAGAGAGAGAAGGGAGAAAGCTGAGGAGCCGGATCTGTCGGATCTTCTTCAACATTGTACTACTGCAGGATCTGGTTTGTCTTTAGCAATCTCTGCGTTTCTTCATTTATTATTCTAAGTTCTTCATTTAATTAAGTTAGTTCTTACTTTATTTCATTTACTGGATCTCCGTTCGTATTGAATGCTCTAGTCTTTAGATCTAGATTAGAGTAGTAATCATTAGTGTAGACGTGGTGTCTAGACTAGTGTTTACCTGAGTTTGCGCCTAATCCTCTGGTTAGTTGTGGTAGCTACAGGGGTGACAGCTTTGTAGATTGTTATAATCCACCACGTTAGGATTGGTGTTTCGTAGAGCTTTTTGGCAGCCTTCTCCCGATTACCCTTTTCCCAGTCTTTTTCGAGAATCGGAAAGGTACTGTTGCTCCGAAGTAGGTGAAGTATAGTGAGCCTGATCTTAATTAATAAAATCAACTTAGAGAACCTTAGATAATTCTCTCTACCATATAGTTACCTCTTCATAGGACGTTCTTAATTCTTTTAGTACACTTCACGTTCCCCGTGGAAATCGATACCCTGGAATACACTCGGGTGAAAGCTACATCGGTATCCGTGCGCTTACGGATTATTCTGTATGCGTTTAAAATAACCAACAATACAATATTACTAAAGGACAGTGGGCGGTCTTTTAGAGCAGAGGAGAGAGCCAGATTTCTTAACTCTGAGTGAAGCCAACTCTGCTCTCGCTAAGAAGAACAAGTACCACCACCGTCTAGGCACAGGTGGTTACAAGCGTCAGGTTCCCAAATGGAGGCAAGAAGAGGCTGCGAAGAAAGCGGCAGGGTTGCCAGCGCTGTCCGAGCAAGTTGGTGAAAGGTCGGCAAATTGGATTCTTGCTCGAAAACCAAAGGAAACTGAGAGCGGTGTGTCCGTTGACGACCCAATTTTTGAAGAAGCAACAAAGAGCATCTTTGTTGTGGCGGCCAAGACGCAGGAAGGGAAATTCAAGCCACGAAGGGAGAGGGACATCCTTACTGCGGGCCTCGGTAACCCTGAGCATCCTGGCCGTGTTCGAGGCATCTCATCCAAAGAGGGATGGAAGGATGGATTCGGCCCTCAGTGGCAAGGTGAGTATAAGAAACGTGATCGATACAAGGAAGAAATGGCAAGTTATTTAAAGCAAGAGGCTAAGAAAGAGTTCACGGAGATGATGGCAAAATTGCTAGAAAATCCTCCTCCTGAGTTGATGCAAAAACTAGCGAGTGCGGTTTCAAATCAACAGATTAGCGTTCAGGCACCCAGATGCAGCTAGTCCCAGTGGTGTCACAATGTGCAACCAACATTCCAAGCAGTGTTGCGTCTACGGCGAACAAGGTTCACTATCCGGTTGACGACATTGTTGGTCCCATGTCGTGCTCCCTGGTCATAAGATATGGCATTAACAATCATCGTACAAGGCAAGTAGCCAAGGGCAAAGCGATCCCAGGACGCAAATACCATGGTGCTGACATTCCTGAAGACCACTGCAGAGTAGAAGTATCTACCGTGGTTCAAGGATATGAGGATGAGATTCTAGACATCCCCGGTGCAGAGGACATTGAGAAACTCGGACATGCTATAAACAATTTCATCCTTTGGCCTAGGCGGGACGTCCAGCTGATGGAGCAACCCACTCAGGAGTCATTAGGACCTACTGATCCTCTTCATGACCACCCACCATCACCTCCCCAGTCTATTCCCGACCCTCAATCATCACCTCCGCCAAAGTCAGCACCATCTCTGCCACAATCATCACCTCTGCCACAGTCAGCACCATGTCCGCCACAGTCGTCTCCTCCGCCACAGTCAGCACCATCTCTGCCACAGTCATCGCCTTTTCCACAGACACCGCCATTGAATTCCCACCTTCCCCACAACCCAAAGATCCTCTGCCACAAAGCAAGGAGCCACCACCGCCGCCAAAAAATAAATTTCCGGTACCTAAGTTGGTTTCCGCCTACGAGCCAAAGAAGAAAACAGCTGGGACAGCCAAATTTTTAAAAAGAATTGGACAGAAACGCACTTCAGAAGTCGTTGAGTTGTCTGAGCTTCAAAAGTCAGCGGAAGATGGTGCCTAAGGTAATTCCTTGCACAATCAAGGTCCCAACTGCAGAAGATTACAAGTCTATCCCTAAAAAATTTGTGTTGGGAAGGCCTCTACTCAAGCGGCAGACACTCTTAAAGATTCCAAGCAATATAAAAAGGTTGCATGACTGGTATATGAGAGCCGCTTCTGTTGGCATCGACACCATCAACGTGTGTATCCCCCAAAAGGCATTTCTATGTGCGGATACATGGGTGTATGCCAGATCTTGAGTGATGAGTGATCGTCAACTGGTTTGATGCGCATGTTCTCTGGTTTGTGTTGTGCAGGTGTCGAGCACGGATACAGTGATCGAAGGCAAGGTGAAGGTCAAGTAGAGACGTGTCGTGCCGATGGACTGGGAGCAGTGAAGGGCGGACGTGAGGCTTGGACTGAGGGACCGGTGGCCTGAGGATCAGCTATTGTGGCTGACAGCCTGGGAAGCGACGACGAGCGGAGACTTGCGGGTCACGGTGTTGCTCGGGTCGAGGACCTGGGGACACGTGTCGGTGGACGGGGTGCACGGGCGGTGCATCCCCTCTACGACTTCGGTTTGGTGGTTGAGCCACAGAAAAACCACCGGTGGACGGTTTCTAGGTTTGGGCCTCAAAACCTGGGTGCGGTCGGTTTCCGAGTTTGGGCCACAAAACTCGGGCTAAGGATGGTTTCCAGGTTTGGGCCTCAAAACCTGGGAGCTGGCGGGTTTCTGAGTTTGGGCCACAAAACTCAGGCGATGGACGTCGGGTTTCTCGGTTTCGGCCTCAAAATCGGGGGGGGGAGGACTTGAAGGCTGGTTTCCGGGTTTTGGCCTCAAAACCGGGGGCGAGGTCGTGTGAAAAGGATGAGCAGAGCGGTGGCGGCACGTGGCGGCAATCGGTGAGGTCGCGTCGAGGCGAAGCTACCTGTTGGGCGGGCGTGGCCGTCGGATCACCATCTACTTTGAGTTGGTCCAGAATAACCCTAGGGTTTAGCTGGTTCGCTCTGTAATTAGTTAGGGGCAAAGTGGGAACTAGAATTAGGATAAGTAGAGGGAGACACCCACCTCCCATCCTATCTTAGCCATTGCTATTTTCATTCTAGGGTTTCCTCTCTCCATTCCCTGCTGTAGCTAACTGAGATCCGCAGAGAAGACAATCATACCTCTGTGTTCGTGAGATTTTGAGGAAGTGAGACCGTAATCTCACTATTGTAGCGTGTGTGGTAGTGTTGACACTAGTTATCTATCAAAATTAAAGGATAAATAAATATGAAAAGGGCATGAATTCAATCACCAATATAGGTTATCTATCGAGAATAAAGAGGCCAATCACGAAGAAGAAGCAATCGACACTGTCATAGAAAAGAAAGGAGAGAAACCTCAAGACAGTGAACCACAGGAAGCGAAGACTCAGACAAAGAAAGTATGGGAGAAAATGTCTGCACCTAAGAGGTACAATCAATAACAACTTTCCAAACGTCTGACATACCTTAGGAGGTCTGAACCAAGGGAAGGTCCGGTTCGTCGGACCTAAATATCCGAACCTTCGCCAAAAGGTAAAAATCGGTAGTTATCTTTATATTTACTTAGTTGTATATTTCTCATATTTAATCCATAACCATTTCTTGCATCATCATATTTAATTCACAACACATTTTAATTTCTGCGTTACATAAGAAAACAAAATAAAAATATTTCACTGCATCATAAAGCCCCATGTGAATAATTCTATGGTGTGTAAAAACCCGCAGAAATGCTCACCGTTGTGGCATAAAAAAATAATAATAAAAAAATAAATATGCATGCATTCATCCTGTGCATTTTCTCCTGCATCATAAAAATATAAAATACAAAAATATTGAGAAAGAGATCTTACTGAAATTCTAGACAACTAAGGCTTGAGTGGCCAACCACTAACGCTTAATTTGTTCCACAAGTTTTGTTGTCTATTTGAGTTTCACTGGATTTGAAAGGCCAAGAAAAGCTAACGAGCAAGTGAATGTGCCATCCACTGTTGGAGCACTGTCTCAACAAACATCAACATCAATCAAAGCCCTAATAGAGGAGGAAGGACATATCCACTGCCAGTCTGCTATATTGCAACATCAAACGACTACGTCAACATTCAGCTTGGGGAAAGGCACCCCAATGTATCCACGTAAGTATCTTTATCCTCTTAAGTTTTTCATTTTATAAACAAATTCAAAAAAAAATATGACATTATGAAGGCTCACCCCTAAAAAGAAAAGAACAAAAATATGTGAGCACATGAAGGCTCACCATTAATTAAAAAGAACAAAAAAATATGAGCACATGAAGGCTCGCCATTAATTAAAAAAGAAACAAAAATATATGGGCACATGAAGGCTCAACGCTATTAAGGGAACAAGCTTGGGGAGACGCACCCCCGTTATCTTCACGATTCAGGTATGTCTTTATTATTATTACTACTACCACTATTATTATTAGCTTTTATTATATCTTAAAGTGTGTTAGATTAAATAAATAAAATAGTGTGTTTTAAGAAGTTTATGACTAAAAGAGAACCCTCTCTCTCTAATCTTTTGCATGGAAATGATGAATAGTTGCTCTATCTAATTTCTCTCAAGTACTTAGTCTTCAAGGCATGAGTTCTCCTAATTAATAATGATGCCTTAAAATAAAATTAAATGCATGGTTGGCAAATACTTAATCTAAGGTCTAGGAAATTGGGATATGACATATGATGATCTAAGCTACTATTATCTTGTTCTAAACAACACTGGAGTTCCGAAGATTTCTAAATATAAACATGACTAATAATTGCATTAAGTTAAATTAAGCTTTGTGACCCTGTGAGTAGTTTATCATACCATTGAATCGAGATCACTTACATATTTCATCCATCTTTCACATAAATGCTCACAATTATCTGTTGCTATCCTCTCAGAAGTTTGTAGGAAGCATGTGGCTATTATTTAAAAAAAAGAAGAGAAAGAAAAAAAAGAGAGAAATATCTGAGGAAATAAAAAGGGATAAGTGTCCGGAACCTCGAAGAAAAAAATGTCAGAAAAAAATGGGCAAGTGCCCGACAGTAGAATTAGCCTAATAGTCATATGTCTCTGATAAACAAAAGAGAGTAAATATATTCAAAAGAGCATCCGACTCCATTTTTCCATACACATGCACTTTTTGATTCAATGGTTGGTTGACTTTCTCTTTGGATCCATTGTTTAATTTGACAACACATGTATTAAAGCTTTTGAAAATCAATTAAAACTCCGGGATAAAGGTGAAGTGAAAGAACTAGAAACATAGTGCTTGATTTGATCGTTCAATCTTTCAATTACTCGAGATCTAAGGTAAAAGTAATAAGCCCCATGAAGAATAACATGTTATGTTTCGGAGAATTTTGTTTAACAGCAGGTGTACTTGGAAGTGAAGATATTGTAGCAACTCCTGATCCATTGTTAATTTTTGGTTTTGCTAAGGGACTAGCGAAGGGTAAGCTTGGGGGAGTTGTTGACACTGGTTATCTATCAAAATTAAAGGATAAATAAATATAAAAAGGGCATGAATTCAATCACCAATAAAAGGTTTAGGGTTTAATTGACAATATTCCACGAGTTTTGGTGAATTGTGATTCTGCAGGGACTAAACAGGAAAACCAGCACTGATTACTTCTCCTAGACGGAAACCGACGGAAGATTACGGAACCGACACGTCAGGAATACTCCAGAAGGATCCAGAGGACACCACGAGGCGGGACACCCGGGAGGCCGCCAGGTGGGACCGACCGGTCCCACCCTTAGACCGGTCGGTCTCCCCCTGGGCCCGCTTGACTCCGTCTTCTGGAAGCTTCCTCCACCGCCTTTGAGAAACCATCTCAGCCCTACGTGAAGTCGGTTTGATCTAACGACCGCGGTTGATCCCTTAGGGCTATATAAACAGGCCCCAAGCCCCAGGGTAGAACAAGTCTCCCTTCAGAAAAGTCTACGCCTCATTCAGAAACCCTAGAAGAAGACTTCAAGAGCCAGTTTTCAAGTAGAAGATTAGTTACCCTCTAGTTTAGGTTTAGAACCTAGTCTTATACTAGAACTAGAAGAGAGAGAGAGAGGAAGAGATCGAGAAGGAGCTCCGGCCTGTCGGATCAACTTCTTCATCTTGTACTGCGGATTCAAGTTCATCTTCAACTTGCTTCAGCGATTGTTTCGGTAATCAACGTCTATATTTAAGTTTGAGCCATTGTTCTTGTTATTCTTAAGGTTTTTGACTCTCTTTTGAGTACTTTAATTCTAGTCATTCTAGAGTTAGAGTAGTTGGATAGTGTAAGCGTGGTGCTTAGACTTGATAGCTCATAAATGCCTCCTATAATGCCGTAGTAGTAGTGGTTGTTCGCAAGGGTGAATCTTATAGCCTTGTTGATTCTTCTATAGTCCACTTACCCGTGTGTAGGCTCGGTAGGATTATACATTTGCATAAAAGACTCATACTCTGTTTGTGACCTTTTATGGCAACTTTCCCACTAAGAATAATATAAACATATCACTCTTAAATTGGAATTAGACAATCTTAGTGATCCCGTCTATACTTCTAGATTCTCCTTCCTTGTTAGCTACTCAGGGGTTAGACTTTAAGGCTTAACACCATCCGTTCCTTTGGGTTCGATATTAAAATTGGGTTACTCCGGTGAAGTGCTACATCGGTAGATTTTATCTGTGCGCTTGCGGATAAAGTAGAGTGTGTGTTAATTTATACCAACAAGCATTTCTGGCGCCGTTGCTGGGTAACAGTAGATCATCTTAAGTTTTAGTTTAACCTTGTAATCATACTTTTATCTTTTCTTTTGTCCCAGTCTTTTCATCATTTTTGTGTTCATCTTATGAATGTTGTTTTTGAATTCCACTCTTATCTATCAGTACCCCATGAGTGCAAGCTATAACCAGTAGAATCCTTACACCCTATCATAACATCTGGTTATTAGCTACGCCTACCTTTCCGCTGCACTTCCTTGCTGTAATGAGCATAGAAATATAATTATGAAATTATTCCTTCGGGTATTCTTATCACTAACCTTTCCAGATCTGGAGCAGATAAGAACGAAGGAACAACAAACACAAGGTATGCCGAACCAATCACCATGTAACATTGAATTACATTCATCCAATCTTGATTTGCAAAATCCAATCTTGGAGAATAGACTTTCTAAGAGCATCTCTTGTCGTGTTGCTATGTTGGTTATCCCTACCTTTAAGATATGCTCATATACTAATCATGCTCTTTCATCACCATCTGAATACATCTCTATAATACTTTCATGCTACCCTCATTCGCTATATTATATGTTTAGGTTTGGAGTACTTTCATACATCTCTTAAATTAAGCATGGTGCCTAGTTTAGGAGTGGTGATCTTGCTTTCAAAGGCTTTTAATTTAAGCAATTAATAAAATGCCTTCCTAGATCAAATTAGACATGGTGTCTAGGTTGATTTTTGAGCCGATAGTATGCTATAGTGGATGTTGGATATTTTATTGGACTAACCCCTGCAGAGAGATTTTCAATATCAATTTGGGAAAGTCCGGAGATGAACTCACACTGGAGATGAAGCAAGGCGTACAATGAACTTCAACAACTCTTGCATAATGAAGACTCAGCTCATTCATCGTGGATGAAAGAACTGTGAGTATCAAAGTTTATTTATTTGTCTTCTACTGCAAGTTATCTTTTTCCTTGAACCATGTTAAAGTGCAGCCAACACATAAAATACTAGTCTATGCTAAAGTAATCCTAAAAACATCTTTTTATTAGCATAGATGCAAAATACATAAGTTGTGGATAATAACCCATGCTTCAAATTCTTGCAATCCTTCGGGTATATGTCCACTAACATTACGCAGGAGAGAGATTTTGTTCATCCATGGTTTGGTCTGAACATTGAAGATCCAAAACTCAAACCATAGACACGCAAACCTACTCTCAGATCACAAATGGTACTAGCCTAGCTTTGAGTCTTGCTTAGGCGCTGATGACAAACAGGATGCAACTTACCTCATATGAGACAACCTATGCCTGCAACCATCATTGCCCAAGACATCAAGACAAGAAGTGGGAAGTTATACTCTTTTCTAATCAAGAGCTAGCTTGGGAGACAAGATGGTACCACTACAACAATAGCAAGATCTACATGTCAAACACATGTTGTTCGGAGTCCATCTACATCACAAGCCAGCCTGGGAGAGACAATTCCGTTGTCTAGATGTGTTTCACAATCAAAGGGGGGAAGAAGAAAACCAACTTCAAGACATATTGATTTCCTACCAATCACTTTGATTAGTACAAACCACTAGATGTCGTCCCAGTCGAGAAGAAGAATATGATCCACCACTCATTCTTGGAAGATGTTCTTGAACACCATCAATTTATCTTTGCCGGACCTGGAGAAGTCAACTTTGAATCTTTCGCTACATCTTCAACATCTATATCACTTATGAGCAGCCAAAGAGAACCAAGAGAAGACGCCGAAGGGAGAACCAACTGCCAAGAATTGAGGAGGGCATCATGAAGGATGAAGCTACTACACCACAAGAGTTAGAAGATGGAGAGATAGTACCTGAGCCAGCAAATCAAGAAGAACAGCCGATAAGATCTCCATCATCTAGACACTATTGAGAGGACAAGTCTCAGTTGTGACATTACAAGACAAAAGACTCTCATGGAGGCACTCAGTTGAGTTGCAGCTCTAAATTCAAGTCTCTTGCCAACCCAATGATTAAAGGAAAACAAGAAAGGTTGACAAGACGAATAATGTTGAATTGTCCCTACATCCTCATAGTACAGAATTAATACAAGAAAGAGAGAGGATCCTAGTCTGCATACTCGAGAACCAATGCGCCTTCACTGATAAGTCGACACAAGAGAAGGAGTCGATACCTCTAAAGATGATTCCACTGTGATCTTCCTCCTCTCAAGCACACGGTGAACCAGCAAGAGAAGACTAGCCAGCTAGACAAGAGAAGCTTCCACAGGGTGGTTCGACACATCACTCTTCAATCACAAAGTAACATCTCAAGGTAAGTGACCATCACTTTAACTTTTTTTCTTGATTCTAGTATGAACATAAATAAAGAACAAAACATGTTTAAGTTGCACCTCACTTGATCCAACCTAATCAACTCAACATGTTTAGTCCTTTGATCTTTGTTCCTAGCTTTACTCTCTTGAATCTCACTGTCTTAACTAAATGAGCTAAAATGTTGTGCATCTAACCTTTGGAAGAGGATATATCTCAATCATGAAAAGATCAACACTTTATGCATAGATTATCCTTCCTTGGGTTAAGTATTTTGATCTTTTAAAATTTTAAGATGCTACTTTCATGCTCATCCTCTGATCTTATCAATCATGTTTAAAATTAAATAGGACACATAAACAACAAGTTTGTGTCTTGTGCAATGTACCTAAGGTTAGAGGGGAATAAACAAAAATTTTGGTTCTGTTGGTGTTTTTCCACCAACAGAACCCGTGCACTTGATCTCTACCTTGTCTTTATGAGCAGGACACACTCTTGAGCAAAACATGGAGAAGTTTGTCACTCCCAATTCTACAAGTGAAGGTCCTAGATCTACAAGAAAAGCACCCTGAGCAAGATTATGCCTGCGTCCACAATTAACGCTTCACTTCAAACTGCTGGACGAACAAATAACATGAGTGACACCATATCAAGAGGCATAAACAAGAAGGAATGATGGAAGACGTCATAATCAGAATTAGAGCTCATGAAGTCCCCACAGACTTCTTGATCCTCGACATGAGAAGACGATGATGTCCACCTCCTCCTAGGAAGACCATTCCTCTACGCTACAAGTACAATCATTTACAAGAGGAAATCCATTTTCACTTTCCTAGAGAAAAGGTGGATGCTACTTCATCAACTACATACCAATGAATCACCCAAGAAGAACAGAAGTCAAGACGCCGCTCTCAAAAGCCAAAGAAGACAAACTATCGAGAATAGAGAGGCCAATCATGAAGAAAAAGCTATCGACACTGTCCTAGAAAAGAAAGGAGAGAAACCTCAAGACAGTGAACCACAGAAAGCGAAGACTCAGACCAAGAAAGTATGGGAGAAAATGTCTGCACCTAAGAGGTACAATCAATAACAACTTTCCAAACGTCTGACATACCTTGGGAGGTATGAAACCAAGGAAGGTCCGGTTCGTCGGACCTAAATATCCGAACCTTCGCAAAAGGTAAAAATCGGTAGTTATCTTTATATTTACTTTGTTGTATATTTCTCATATTTAATCCATAACCATTTCTTGCATCATCATATTAATTCACAACACATTTAATTTCTGCGTTACATAAGAAAACAAAATAAAAATATTTCACTGCATCATAAAGCCCCATGTGAATAATTCTATGGCGTGTAAAAACCCGCAGGAATGTTCACCGTTGTGGCATAAAAATAAATAATAATAAAAATAAATATGCATCCATTCATCCTGTGCATTTTCTCCTGCATCATAAAAATATAAAATACAAAATATTGAGAAAGAGATCTTACTGAAATTCTAGACAACTAAGGCTTGAGTGGCCAACCACTAACACTTAATCTGTTCCACAAGTTTTGTTGTCTATTTGAGTTTCACAGGATTTGAAAGGCCAAGAAAAGCTAACGAGCAAGTGAATGTGCCATCCACTGTTGGAGCACTGTCTCAATAAACATCAACATCATTCAAAGCCCTAATAGAGGAAGGACATATCCACTGCCAGTCTGCTATATTGCAAGATCAAACGACTACGTCAACATTCAGCTTGGGGGAAGCCACCCCCATGTATCCACGTAAGTATCTTTATCCTCTTAAGTTTTTCATTTTATAAACAAATTTAAAAAAAAATGTGAGCACATGAAGGCTCACCCCTAAAAAGAAATGACCAAAAAATGGTGAGCACATGAAGGCTCACCATTAATTAAAAAAGAACAAAAAAAATATGAGCACTTGAAGGCTCACCATTAATTAAAATAGAAACAAAAATATATGGGCACATGAAGGCTCAACGATATTAAGGGAACCATCTTGGGGAGACGCACCCCGTTATCTTCACGATTCAGGTATGTGTTTATTATTATTACTACTACCCACTATTATTATTAGCTTTTATTATATCTTAAAGTGTGTTAGATTAATAAAATAAAATAGTGTGTTTTTAAGAAGTTTATGACTAAAAAGAGACCCTCTCTCTCTAATCTTTTGCATGGAAATGATGAATAGTTGCTCTATCTAATTTCTCTCAAGTACCTAGTCTTCAAGGCATGAGTTCTCCTAATTAATAATGATGCCTTAAAATAAAATAAATGCATGGTTGGCAAATAGTTAATCTAAGCTCTACGTAATTGGGATATGACATGTGATGATCTAAGCTGCTATTATCTTGTTCTAAACAACACTGGATTTCCGAGATATCTAAATATAAACATGGCTGATAATTGCATTGAGTTAAATTAAGCTTTGTGACCCTGTGAGTAGTTTATCATACCATTGAATCGAGATCACTTACACATTTCATCCATCTTTCACATAAATGCTCATAATTATCTGTTGCTATCCTCTCAGAACTTTGTTGGAATCATGTGGCTATATTTAAAAAAAAAGAAGAGAAAAAAAAAGAGAGAAATATCCGAGGAAATAAAAAGGGACAAGTGTCCGGAACCTCGAAGAAAAAAAATGTCAGAAAAAAATGGGCAAGTGTCCGACAGTAGAATTAGCCTAATAGTCATATATCTCTGATAAACAGAAAAGAGTAAATATATTCAAGGTACTTGTCGGAGAGTTCCGGAGTTGTCGGAGACCTCTGCTTCTCTCTGCTCTGCGCTTCAACTTTGGTAACTTAGTATCTTATTTTATCTTCAAGTATTTACTTTCAGTACTTGTGTGTTTGTTTCATTGCTTGATATTAGTTTCAAGTGCTCTAGTTCTAGTACACAGCGCTAGTAGTTGTAATATAGAGATTAAGTGTGGTACTTAGGCTATATATTGCCAGTGAATACGGCTAGGCCTCCGGATAGCTGTGGTAGCAAGCAGGTGGTGACAGCCCTATGCGCCTTGAATTCCACCACGTAGTTGGTCTAGTTTAACAGTAGGGCTCGTTGTGCTAGCATTCAACCTAAGTCAGTGGTAAAGGCTAGTACGCCCACAATACACTAGTAAAGAACTTAAATCACTAGAAGTCTAATAGAACTAGGATCTACCCAAGTAGATAGTGCCCGTTTCCCTTCATCTATCCTAGATATCCTTACCCCCCTAGTTTTCTCAAAATCACTTCGCGTTCCTCGTGGATTCGATCCCCGGAATACTCTGAGGTGAAAAGCTACAACTAACAGCCGTGCGCTTGCGGTTTCTTCTGCGTGCCACCCCAGGTGTCAACAAGCTTTTCTGGCGCCGTTGCCGGGGAATGGTAGCTGATTTTTGAGACTAGAGGTAGGATCATCTTTACCCTCTCCGCATGGAGAATCAATCTATCTTACAATTCGCAGCTCCTAAGAGTTCGCGATTAGAGCCACATTTATCATCACAACCTATATATGCCGATAGTTACGAATTGCACCCTGACTTTATTGACAAAGTTCAGGAGAGCATGTTTACGGGATCAGAAAATCCCTACATACATTTATGAGTTTTGAGCAAGTCTGTGCATGCTTGAACATTTCGGGCATTTCACCACTGACACTGTCAAGTGGAAGCTGTTTTCGTTCACTTTGACGGAGCAGCTAAAACATGGCATGCTCAAACCGTGGGAAGTGCCAGAGGAGACTGGGGAACTTTACGGACCAAGTTTATCTTGACGTATTTCCCTGTCCACCGAGTGGTACGACTACGAGTAGATGTTGACCTTTAGACAAAATGATAAGGAGACATTAGGGGAGGCTTGGGACCATTTTATTGGTTTAATCAATTCAGGACCCGATTTAGCCATACCCCCAGTGCTCCTTCAGCATTTTTATATGTCGGTCTAGAGAAAGAGAGCGCTCTTCACCTGATCATTCATCAGGTGGAGCGTTTCTTCATCTTTCTCCACGAGGTGGAAAGGAGGTTCTTGATAGAATTCTCGAGAATACTCCTTATACTGGAGTTTCCGATGAAATCCCTGAGGAAGAAGTCGTAGAAACCCAAGTTTTGACTGTAGAACAACAAGAAGAGCCCGAGTCTAACTCGCTGGACTTAGCGGAGCCTATTCCGTCCACATCTGGAAGAGAAATTCTTCTGGAATTTTTGGGCGAGATAGAGTATGATGTGTTTGAGGATTATGGAAATGCTATGAACTACTCCGTTCAAGCTCTCCCATCCGACAAACCACTTCCTGAGTCCTCAGATGGAATCTATAGCCGAGAACGTCTTTTGGAACTTTCAGCTGTCATGAGTCATGAATGGACAATGGAAGCCGAAGTATCAGAAAACATTCCTCGCATAGATAAAGTACCTAGTATAATAGATTGTCGAATTAGGGGAGAAAGTGCCTTTGCCTTTTACGACCCTGTCGTGGGAATTAATGTTCTTGCTAGTAATTACGTATCCAGAACATTCCCCGACCTTCAACGACATCCAACTAAACGGTGTTTAAGAGACCCAAATGGTGACATCTTGGAAAGTGAAGGAATCCTAAAGATGGTCCCCATCCAAGTAGATGGAGCGGACATGGTCTTAGATTTCTAGATTTTCGATGTATTCCTTTTTGACGTCTTCTTAGGACAACCTTGGTCCATACTTGCCTTGCAAGGACCATGTCAAGAGCACTTTAATGCTCAAATCGGTGGAAAAGAGTACTCAGTACCTTTCGTTCGTGCATTGAATTCGATTGCCGAACAACCACCAGAACCAGATCTTCTCGATCAAGCTAGAACCTCTACCCTTTATGAGTTGGCTTAGCCTGATTTTGAAGAAGATTCTGAGTTCTTTGTTGAAGAAGAAGCCGAGACAGATGAACCGTTTCGTTTGGACAAATCGGAAAAGCCATCTCGACCTTCCATGGAGCTAAAACCTCTGCCTGAAGGCCTGAGATACATTTTTCTAAACAATGACCCCGAGACTCTTGTAATCATTAGCAATAAGCTATCTGAAGAGGAAGTTCGTAGGTTGACCCTTGTCTTAGAAAAACACCGATCTGTCTTTGGCTATTCACTTCAAGATCTGAAGGGAATTAGTCCAAATCTCTGCACCCATCGTATCCCCCTCGATCCCGAGATACCCTCTTCAAGAGAGCCCCAAAGACGACTTAATAACGCTATGCGTGAAGTCGTGAAAAAGGAGGTTCTAAAACTCTTGCACGCGGGAATTATTTATCCAGTTCCTTATAGTGAATGGGTAAGTCCCGTGCAAGTATTTCCCAAGAAAGGAGGTATGACAGTCGTTAAGAATGAGAAAAACGAGTTAATCCCTCAACGCACTGTCACTGGATGGAGGATGTGTATAGACTATAGGAAGCTGAATAAAGCCACAAGAAAGATCATTTCCCACTTCCTTTTATAGATGAGATGCTAGAGAGATTGGCAAACCACTCCTTCTTTTGCTTCCTGGATGGATATTCTGGTTCTCACCAAATCCCAATCCATCCAGATGACCAAAGTAAGACCACTTTCACATGCCCGTATGGAACTTATGCCTATAGACGCATGTCCTTTGGACTTTGCAATGCGTCGGCATCTTTCCAACGGTGTATGATGTCCATCTTTTCCGATATGATTGAACAAATCATGGAAGTATTCATGGATGACTTTTCGGTCTATGGAAAAACCTTTGACGATTGCCTAGCCAATTTAGACAATGTCCTCCAACGCTGTGAAGAGAAGGACCTAGTTCTTAACTGGGAAAAGTGTCACTTCATGGTGCGAGAAGGAATTGTCCTAGGCCATCGAATTTCAGAACGTGGGATAGAAGTGGATAAAGCCAAAATCAACATAATTGAACAATTGCCACCACCCACTAATGTGAGAGAAATCCGAAGCTTCTTCGGCCATGCTGGCTTTTATAGAAGGTTTATTAAGGATTTCTCACAAGTCGCTAGACCCTTAACGAGCTTGTTAGCAAAAGACGTCCCGTTCAAATCTAACAAGGATTGTCTACAAGCTTTCAATATTTTGAAAAAGGCTCTAACTTCGGCACCAATCATCCAACCCCCAGATTGGAATGTGCCATTCGAAATCATGTGTGATGCTAGTGATTATGCTGTGGGGGCCGTCCTTGGTCAAACTAAAGATAAGAAGCATTATGCTATATCTTATGCTAGTAAGACCTTGACTGGCCCCCAGCTAAACTATGCAACCACAGAAAAGAACTTTTGATGTAGTCTTTGCCATAGACAAGTTTAGATCTTACTCAGTGGGAGCTAAGGTGATTGTTTATACCGATCACTCTGCTCTGAAATATCTCTTCACTAAGAAAGATGCTAAACCAAGGTTGATCCGCTGGATCCTACCCCTTCAAGAATTTGACCTGGAAATAAGAGACAAGAAAGGAGTAGAGAATTCAGTAGCTGATCACTTGTCTAGACTACAAGTCAATAATTCGGACAATCTCCCAATAAATGACTTTCTTCGCGATGACACCTTTTAAAAGTCACATATACCAACCCTTGGTATGCAAACATCGTGAATTTTATAGTCACCGGCTATGTCCCGCCAGGGGAGAATAAAAAAGAAACTGCTATATCAAAGCAGAACGCACCTATGGGATGAACCATATCTCTATAAGGTCTGTGCAGATGGACTCTTGAGAAAATGTGTCCCCATAGAAGAAGCAACGAAAATCATAGATAGATGTCACTCCCCGCCGAATATGGAGGACACTATGGAGCTTTTCGGACACATGCTAAAATATGGCAAAGTGGTTTTTATTGGCCATCGATGTACGAGGACACAAAGAATTATGTGAGACGTTGTCCTCGTTGCCAAAAGCATGGTAACATTAATGCCCGAGATGCTATGCCTCTCGTGAACAATCTCCAAGTTGAGTTGTTCGATGTTTGGGGGATAGACTTCATGGGCCCCTTTCCTAAATCCTATGACGCCGAGTACATTCTTGTGGCTGTGATTATGTCTCGAAATGGGTAGAAGCCATACCCTGTCGAGCGGCAGATGCTAAACATTCGAAGAAAATGTTCCAAGAAAACATCTTTCCTCGTTTTGGAGTTCCTAGACTAGTCATTAGTGACGGAGGCCCTCATTTCATAGATAAGAGCTTCCGACATTTCTTAGCTAGTCAAGGAGTCCACATAATGTAGCCACTACATACCACCACAAACAAGTGGACGGGCCGAAACGTCCAATAAACAAATAAAGAATATCTTGCAAAAGACGGTAGAAGAAATGGGAAGGGATGGAAACATAAGTTACCCGAAGCTCTGTGGGCCTATCGGACCGCCTATAAGACCCTGATTGGAATGTCCCCATACCAACTAGTTTATGGAAAACTTGTCATCTTCCTGTTGAGCTTGAGTTCAAAGCTCATTGGGCCATTAAGAAATGGAACATGGACCTTGACCAAGCTGGCCAAAATAGGAAGATGCAAATTTCCGAACTAGAAGAATGGCGAGAGAAAGCCTATCATAGTGCCAAGCTCTATAAAGAAAGACTAAGAGATGGCACGATAAACGGATCAAAAAAAAGAGTTCGAAGTAGGAGACAAAGTTTTACTCTTTAACTCCCGTGTTCGACTTTTCGGACATGGTAAACTTCGAAGCAAATGGGAAGGACCCTTCAAGGTTGTTGCAACAACCTCTTCCCATGGAGCCGTCACATTAGAAAGTGACGATGGGCAATCTTCAAAGTCAATGACAAAGATTAAAAATATTCTATGACTTTGATAAAAATGAGCTAAACGAAATTGATATAATTAACTTTGAAGTAGCTCAAGCCCATGACAGTTAATGGATGGACCCAATTTACCCCTTGTCCTTTTCTTGCACCTAGTCCATCCAAAACCCGAGAAAGGCCTCTTTAGGCCCAACCAAGCCATTTCGATCTCGGAACTTTGAAATTTAGGAGGCTTACCTTCTCCCGCTCGATGCCCGGCAAAGGAGGAGTGGCGGACGCCACTCCCAACTGGCGGCCGCCACCAAACCCTGGCGCCCGCCACTCTAGATGGTGGTTTAGAAGCCCTTCTCCACGTGGCAGCTAATCCCGAGCTCGGGAGAGTTAAAGAAGGAGGAGATGAGGACGTGTTAGTTCATCTAAGGCTTATCCCTCCACTTCTCCCCCTTCTTAAAAGAAGAACTCTTTCTTCTCCCTCCATCTATTCAGGAAGCCTAGCCAAGCCTCCTCCAAACCATGTCGTCTCCACGGAAATCCGAGTCCTATAACCCTCAAGGATCCATCTCGTCCTCCACACAAGCCATCATCCGATCTTTCATCGACGACGACATGGAGGTACTTGACGTGCCTCCTTTAGCAATGGTGCTGCTAGACGGCACTTATGTCAAGGGGACACCACCGGAGGGTGCAGGGAAGGCACCAGCCACCACTCCAGTGGCGGGCGCCACCCCTGCTGGGCGGCCGCCAGGGGTGAAACGCCCCCTGGCCTCGTCTCCGCCCCGTCTTCATCCTCCTCCAGTGGTGCCACCCGAGAAGAAACTGAGGACGCCCACCAGGCCGACCACAGGGGAGATCACCCCGAGGAAGTCTCCGGTCGTCAAGGCCAAGGGTGATGAAACGCCCTCTCCATCACGGGCGAAATCCCGGGTCAGCTTTGGCTCGGATAGCCACACCCGGAGCTACAGCCCCAATCCTAAGAGGGCTAAACTGGAGGTGTACGGCATGAGGATGCCCGATGGGCATTATGAGAAGAGGCTATGTGAGCGCGAGGTGAGCACTCATGACTCCAATGGGTCGCTCTCCGAGCCATCCGTGCGCCGCCGTCTCAACCCATCGCCGGTAGGAGTCCCCGGCGAGATGGAGCACAGCGGTGGTGAGGAGGGGTTAACCATCGGAAAACTCGCCGCCGAGGTGAAGAAGCTGCGCAAGGAGAAGAGCGCCTTGGAGGATCAAGTCGCAGAGATAGCCCTCTGGCGAATGGACATGGAGGATCGGTTCACCATCCTCCGCAAGGGCTGCACCTCGAAGATCAAGCGTCTCTTCAAAGAGACGGGCTTCGAGGATCTCTACGAGGCTCCTTCACTAGATTAGATTAGATTTAGGGTGTCTAATTAGATTTTTAGTTTGATTTAGTTTAAGTTTAATTTTGCTTGATTTAAATTTTAGATTGTTTAATTTCAATAGACCTTTTGTTTAGGAAATTTTTATATAATGAATAAAAAGACACCCTCTTTTGTTTCCCTCATCAAGTTTGTTCAAATAAAAAGTATCAAAACTTCTAGTGTGGGGGAAATCCCCTCTATAAACACCTCTGTAAAACGTGAGAAAAAGTTCAAAGTTGTAACCTGAACTTAGCAAGGCAACTATCACGCTGTTTGCAAGCCGCATGGGCCAAAGCCCATGGCGGCCGCCACTTATTACTGGCGGCCGCCAGGCCACTCTGCACCGAGACACCCCCGGTGAACCCTAAACCTGTATTTTGAATTTTGTACAATTTGGATCATTGAATGTCTCGGTTTGAACTAAAAATGCAGCTAGGAAATAAAAAATGCTGAAACAATTTCTTTTGAATTGAGTGTTTACACGACATGTTATTCTACCTTTTATTCATGTGTAGTAGCCTACTCACTTTGATAGGGAAGTCAACCTAGGTTGTTGTTTGATAAGATATAGAAGTAGTAATTGAAATTGCATTAGTACTCTGCTACAACCTTGGGAGTTTTTTATTTTGAAAACCAAAATTATCATGGTTCATGATCTTTCTTTCCTATCCACCTACCAGAGCCAAAATATTAGAGTATAGGAAAACAGCCCATAAAGCCTTCTAAATCAATCTTTGAGCTTTGTCAAGAATAGTTGATCTAGGTAGAAGAGTTTAGTCATGCTCTAAAAGCCAAGGCAAACCATGCCTTTTTGAGAGAACTCTCACACTGAGAGTATACTCACGTAGTTCTCCTCCAAAATTTTGTTCTAAAAGAATTATATAAATTTTCTCATTCTTTCAAAGGACATGGCTATATAGCATCTAAAAAAAGGAGCAAATGCTCTAAAAAGGACAAGTGTCCAAGTATTCAAAAAAAATGAAGAGCAAATGCTCTAAAAAAGGACAAGTGTCCAAGTATTAAAAAAAGAAGAGATGCATATAGCCATGATCCTTGGTAAGAGAAGAGTTTCAAAAAGAACAAAGGAGTTGAGTTAGTCCACCCTATACCTTGGCTAGTGCATGACTATACTCTCCCATGATCCTAAACTTGACTTAGCAATAAAAGAGAGATAGAAGTGCCTTACATTCCTTCCTTTCCCTATAAACTCCACATAAACCATAGGATAGACTCTGGCATTTCTTTTGCCATAAAGTGAGGATATACACCATGAGTGCCTTGAGATTTAAAGAGAGATTCAATGAACCATGATTTTCACTTTGAAAATATCCTGAAACCCCAAGGTATGTAAAAGAGGAAAGTGTGTTTCTCTTGCTTGCAAGCTATTCTATCTCTCAACCGCCATAGGTATGATTTATTAGCCACTTGGAAAGGTTACTAACATGAGTATAGATAGTTGAACATCTTGTGTGAATGCTTAGTTCAATAAAATCGTTTCATTTCTTAAAGTCCAGGCTTGCTCAGGACGAGCAAGAGGTTAGTGTGGGGGAGCTTGTTGACGGTGCTTAAAGCATCATTTCACCATCAACATTTCACCCAAAACCAAGGTAAAACAACATAAAAAGTAGAAGATTTGGTTTATAACTAACCTATTTCCACATGTGCATAGTTTCTTATCTTAATGCAGGAAATAATGGAATTTGGGCCAAACAAGTGCACCAGGAGCAAGGCCAAGCCACTGTGGCCCATTTGGGCCTGAGTAGGGTGGCGGCCGCCAGGTCACTCGTGCCAAAAGTGGCCCAAGCCACGTCATCGATCCGTGGGAGTCACCTCAAGCTCAAATCTTGGCCATTGCACATTAAGGCGGTTTGATCCAAGGGCTAAGAAGAGTGTCACCTGAATAGTGGGCTTTGGACACGTGTCTAAACCCTAACCGGCCCTCAAACCGACTTGGGAGAGCAAATGAAGACCGTTGGATGAATGGCGGTTGCAACGGACGGCTGAGAGGTGGCGGGCGCCAGGGTTTGGTGGCGGGCGCCCCCCCCTAAACCCTAACCGACCTCCCCTCACTCTATAATACCAGTACCCCCCTAGCTTCCTAGCACTATAAATAGGCCCCCTTGAGCTCTCATTCAGAGAGCCTCACACCATTCCTCACCAGTTGGTTAGAGTAGCACACTTGCTATGATAGAGAGATTAGAGAGAGTGTGAGTGCCTCACTAGAAGAGGAGCTGGAAAGGAGAAGAGTAGAAGTCTGGAGAGTTCCGGAGTTGTCGGAGACCTCTGCTTCTCTCTGCTCTGCGCTTCAACTTTGGTAACTTAGTATCTTATTTTATCTTCAAGTATTTACTTTCAGTACTTGTGTGTTTGTTTCATTGCTTGATATTAGTTTCAAGTGCTCTAGTTCTAGTACAGGGCTAGTAGTAGTAATATATAGATTAAGTGTGGTACTTAGGCTATATATTGCCAGTGAATACGGCTAGGCCCCCGGATAGCTGTGGTAGCAAGCAGGTGGTGACAGCCCTGTGTGCCTTGAATTCCACCACGTAGTTGGTCTAGTTTAACAGTAGGGCTCGTTGTGCTAGCGTTCAACCTAAGTCAGTGGTAAAGGCTAGTACGCCACAATACACTAGTAAAGAACTTAAATCACTAGAAGTCTAATAGAACTAGGATCTACCCAAGTAGATAGTGCCCGTTCCCTTCATCTATCCTAGATATCCTTACCCCCCTAGTTTTCTCAAAATCACTTCGCGTTCCTCGTGGATTCGACCCCGGATACTCTGAGGTGAAAAGCTACAACTGACAGCCGTGCGCTTGCGTTTTCTTCTCGCGTGCCACCCAGGTGTCAACACTAAACAGGAAAACCAGCACTGATTACTTCTCCTAGAAGGAAACCGACGGAAGATTACGGAACCGGCACGTCAGGATCCAGAGGACACCACGAGGCGGGACACCCCGGGAGGCCGCCAGGTGGGACTGACCGGTCCCACCCTTGGACCGGTCGGTCTCTCCCCTGGGCCCGCTGGACTCTGTCTTCTGGAAGCTTCCTCCACCGCTTTGAGGATCCTCTAAGCCCTACGTGAAGTCGGTTTGATCTAACGTTGACTTAGGGATATCAATAGACCCCTCTTCGAGTCTATCATCTGATATCAGAAAACATGCCCAGGGTAGACAAGTCTCTCTTCAGAAAGTCTTGCTCATTCAGAAACCCTAGAAGAAGACTTCAAGAGCCAGCTTTCAAGTAGAAGACTAGTTACCCCTCTAGTTTAGGTTTAGAACCTAGTCTTATACTAGAATTAGAAGAGAGAGAGAGGAAGAGATCGAGAAGGAGTTCTGGTCTGTCGGATCAACTTCTTCATCTTGTACCTGCGGATTCAAGTTCATCTTCAACTTGCTTCAGCGATTGTTTCGGTAATCAACGTCATATATTTAAGTTTGAGCCATTGTTCTTGCTATTCTTAAGGTTTATGACTCTCTTTTGAGTACTTTAATTCTAGTCATTCTAGAGTTAGAGTAGTTGGATAGTGTAAGCGTGGTGCTTAGACTTGATAGCTCATAAATGCCTCCTATAATGCCGGTAGTAGTGGTTGTTCGCAAGGGTGACTCTTATAGCCTTGTTGATTCTTCTATAGTCCACTTACCCGTGTGTAGGCTCGGTAGGATTATACATTTGCATAAAAGACTCATACTCTGTTTGTGACCTTTTATGGCAACTTCCCCACTAAGAATAATATAAACATATCACTCTTAAATTGGAATTAGACAATTTTAGTGATCCCTCAATACTTCTAGATTCTCCATACTTGTTAGCTACTCAAGGGTTAGACTTTAAGGCTTAACACCATACGTTCCTTTGGGTTCGATATTAAAACTGGGTTACTCCGGTGAAGTGCTACATCGGTAGATTTATCTGTGCGCTTGCGGATAAAGTAGAGTGTGCGTTAATTTATACCAACAGGTAGCCACACGGTTGCAAATTCATGGTTTGATTCACGTTTTGAATTTGTTCTTCGCGTTTCTTCGTTTCTCCACGATTTTCCCATCACTCGATCTCCCTACGTTGCGTCTTTTCGAATCCACTTGAATCAACTTGTTCTTTATAGTGAGGAGGTCATTTCCACCGAAGGAATTCATCTAACTCCTCACGAACAAGTAGATCGGGTCGATTCAAGTTTCGTGGTGCGTTTTCGGTTCATACACCATCCCCTTCGATTTCCCATTGATTGAGTTGATTTGAGCAGATGATTTCATGGGGATAGTCTCCTAACTACCTTGTGATCATCTTCTCCAAGTTTGGGAACAAGGGATTTCGATTTGGATCGGATTTGGGGAGATTTGAGTTGAGGGCGACCGAAATCGCCCTCACTGGGTGGTCGCGGACAGTCCGCCATCCACCCCATGGAGAGTCCGCGCATCGGGGACGAGCCAGATCAGTGGCTGTGTTCTTCGGTTGTTTTTTTTGTTTGATGACCGGCGACAGTCCGTCGTTGAAGTTCGCGGACAGTCCGGGACTGTCCAGAGCTGTTTCAGCAACACTGCGTTTTGGGAATTTTCACCGGCGGACAGTCCGCCATCCCTCGCGGACAGTTCGCAGTAGGGCCGGACAGTCCGGGACCGTACTGGCGGACAGTCCGGGAACTCGTTGTGTGCTGATTTTTAGTGCGTTTGCTCTCCCAACTTTTTCGCTTGGTTTTCGGACATCTCGTTTGGCCCTAAAGTTAATCAAGAAACCTCTCTATGTATCTTTGCTACTTGTTAACATAGGTATTTGGAGATTTCTCGACGTAGCCTTCTATCTACGTTCGAGGGTCGGTTTTTGGGGTCGAACTTGAGCCGACGCTTTTGGTGTTTGGTTCGCTCTTGCTTGGTGCTGCCTCGCTGTGATCCTCGAGATCATCCACCCTCTTCAAGGGTCGTGGGCTTCACGTTTCGGTCGAAGCTTTTGGGGTTGATTTTTGGGAGAAAGGCCAAAGTTTTGAGAGAAATTTTTAGGCTCTCATTCACCCCCCCCCATCTGGTCGCCTTGCTTTTGCATTCTTGGTCCTTCAATTGGTATCAGAGCAGGTTAAGGATCTTCCACCTTAGCCGGTTCCAGATCCACAGAAGGCGACATGGATCGCGGCGTGGGCAAACCGCTGTTTTTGATGGGACGAACTATGCGTATTGGAAGATACGCATGTCGGCCTATCTTCAGAGCATGGGTGATTCTGTCTGGGAGATTTGCAACAAGGAAGATTACGTGGTCTTGGCTGCTCATGCTACTCAGCTGCAGATCGATGAGCACGACGCCAATAGCCGAGCTCGTAATGCTCTTTCTCGTTTGAGCATGTCTGAGTTTGATCGCGTTTCTCACCTCCCCACGGCTCGTGAGATTTGGGCAGCCCTCATGCGCTTTCATGAGGGAACCACTCAAGTCAAATCCTGTCTCTACGAGTCGCACAAGCAGGAGTATGAGAACTTTTGACACATGCCTGGTGAGAGCATAGAAAGTTTATTCGCTCGCTTTCAGGTGATTGTCAACAGGATGAGGGCTAACAAGGAGTTGTTGCCTTTTGACGATCATGAGAGGCTCTCAAGCTTTTGCATACTCTTGATCGGTCGGTGTGGGACTCGAAGGTTCAGGCGATCATCGAATCACCTAACTATGAGACCCTCACGTGTGACGAGCTCTTTAGTAAGCTCAAGTCCAGTGAGATTGATGCCATGGCGAGGGCTTCTTATGAAAATCCTTCTGGCCCATCGATGGCTTTGCTTTCTGGTTCTTCTGCTAACTCCTCTGGAGGCTTTGCACTTTCCTCTCTTCTTTCTGTCACAGAGGAGCAGTTGGAGATCATGGGAGACGACGAGTTGGCTTTGCTTGCCACCCGGTTCTCGTGGTTTCACAACAACCGCATGAACCGACGTCGTGGAGGAGGACGCCCTGGTGTTTCGAGTGTGGCGATCCGGACCACTTCATCGCCAACTGCCCAAAGAAGTACAAGCAAGTGGCGGGCAAGGGCGATCGTGGCCACAAGTACGACTCCGGCTGGCACAAGGAGAAGCACACCCCTCCCAAGCACAAGCGGAAGGGTGGCTTCAACAAGGAGTACATAAAGAAGAAGTACTTGGATAAAGCCCAGGCCGAGCAGCGTGCTTTCTCCACCACGCTCAGCGACGTCGACGACTCAGATGACGACACCGCTGCTTCAAGCGACAAAGTGTCCGAGAAGAAGAAGAAGATCGAGGACAAGCTGAACGGCCTTTGCTTCTTCGTAGACAACGAGGGCTTTTGCACCATGGCCCTCGCAAGGAGGTCGACAGTTAGCTGGAGGAGACCCCACGGAACGACGACGACGACGACACCTCCCAGGTATCTCAGACCCCTGATGAACTTGCTGCTGAGGTCGATAAGCTCACTGCCGCCCTTCTTAGTCAAGATAAGCTACTTAGGCGTGTTGCTAGAGAGAGGAAGGAGTTTAGGCAGAAGTGGGAGGATACGGTGAAGGAACTTGAGATTGCCAAGTCCACCGTTGTTGTCTCTGAGGAGAGTGAGTGTGAGATGTGCTCCAAGCACATGACTGACCTTCTCACTTTGAGAGGTAAGTATGCTACTTTGGTTGGAGAAGTGGATGAGCTTTGGGCTAGACCCGTGTTGCTTGGTGCATGCAAGTCTTGTGCAGGCTTGCAATCCGAGTTGGCAGAGAAGAATGCCAAGATTGTGTCTCTTGAGAAGGCCAGCTCGGGTAGCACTTGTGTGTCTAGATGCGCTTTGTGTGAGGGTTTGGAGATGAGATTGCAAATGTGCAGCATGACAAGATGCAAACCTTGAAGAAACACATACCTTCGGACCATCTTGTCGTGGGTATCTTGTGGTGAGCCGCAGCTTGGGATGATGATTGCCCAATTCAAGCGTGCTGCTGGAGGTCCTGTGTAGGCTTTGTTCAGGGGATGGAGAGTGCTGCTTCTTTTGGCAAGGTTGGAGAGTTTAGTGGTCTTAACCCGAGTGATAAGCCCAACTCCACCACTACTCCCAAACTTACTAAGATTCCACCCAAAAGAGCCTCTCAAACCTAGCACCAAGGATGGAGTGTTTGTGGAACCTCCAAGAGCTCCACCCAAGAAACAAACATGGGCTCCAAAACCAAACCACCTCAGGAACAAGCTAGACACTATGCCACCAATCCATGAGGAGCTCATGCCACAAAAGAGCCAAGTGATCCACACCCACTACCGTGAGTACCACAACCCCCTATGAGAGCGGTGAGGTACCATTGTGAGCACTGTGGGAGAGATGGACACTTGAGGGAGTTTTGCTTTCGGCGTAAGAGAGAGGCGCGCCGTGCAAGGGAGATGAACATGCGGACATGTACCATCCTTTCCATGATGTACATGTGCCGAATGTTCAGAGGAGAGCTGCTAGGCCTAGAGGTCCAATACCTCAAGGTCCTAGGCCACAGGGAGGTTTTGCCCGGCGGGATCCTAGCCTTGCAGGATATGGACCCCGTGGCGGTGGATTTGTTGAGCTTTACCCTCCACCGCGTTTTGAGTATCGCGATGGACGCTCTTCCCTCAGCGGACCACGTTTTCCTGTGCGTGGTGATCGCTTTCCCCGTAGGTGTGCTAGGAATGGTTTTTCTACTAACCGTTCTTTTGAGCAACCGGCCCAACACTGGTACTCTTCCATTTTACTCACCCCAGTGTTGGACCATTTGTTCACCCTATGTCTTTTTATTGATGTAGGTAAAACGATTGGAGGACATTTGGTTGGTGGATTCCGGTTGTTCGAGGCACATGACCGGAAACTCCAAGTGGTTCTCCAGTCTTAGTCCTGTTGCCGAAAAGGAGTTTATCACCTTCGGCGACAATAGCAAAGGTAAAGTGTTGTCTCGTGGGACGGTGTGAGTTAATGAGCACTTTGTGTTGCGTGATGTTGCTCTTGTTTCTAACTTGCATTTTAACCTTCTTTCTGTTTCGCAACTTTTTGATGATGACTATGAGATTCGTTTTAAGCCGAATCTCAGTCATATTTTGGATCCTCAGGGCAATCTTGTATGTTTGATTTCGCCCTTTGGGAAAGTCTTTCGTGCGAATTTCTCGGAGTCTTTTGGCATTTCTCGTTGTCTTGTGGCTGGACCTTCCTCCTCTGAATTGGACATTTGAGCTTTGACTTTCTTGCAAGGCTTAGTTCACTTGGCCTAATCCGAGGATTGCCCAAGTTACACATGGAGAAGGATCTTGTTTGCCATTCTTGTAGACATGGGAAAATGGTAGCTGTTCCCCACCATCCGGTGAATCAGGTTATGACTAAGCGCCCTGGAGAGCTTTTACACATGGACCTTGTCGGTCCGGCTCGGGTGAGCTCGGTTGGGAGGAAGTGGTATGTGCTTGTTGTTGTCGATGATTTTTCGAGATATTCGTGGATTTTTGTGACGGAACCTCCTGAATTATTAGGGCCCACGTGTACCTGTCCTTGTCCTACAGACCTCAGACAGTCATACATTGTGCCCCAATAGCCCAAAAGACCCACCACGTGTCATCGGGTAACCCGACTCATTCACGTTTCCTTACACTCCTAGGATCATTGCAAGAGTCATGGTAGTATTACAACATTTCACAAATAATATACATCAGAGATAAAAGTGCGGAAGTATTACACCATAAGTTTTACAAACCAGTTGTTCAAACTCGCGTCGTTATTACAAACCATAGTTTCAAACTTTACCCTAGGTAGTGGAAGCAACATTAATAAAACGGTATTTCACACAAACAACCCTGCCTAAGGGTTGCATTACTCCTCCCCCGGACGTCCTCCTCAATGACGGTCACGCAACAAGCCTCAAAGCAAGGCTGCTCGTGAACGTCACCTGCAACAGGGGTTAACAAACCCTGAGTACAAAGGTACTCAACAAGGCTTACCCGACAAGTAAGGAGAAGAACAGGTATGCTGGTTTGGGTAGGCTCATCAGTACTTTTCATTTGCATAAAAGCTTACTAGAGTAATCCTAGATCCAAATTTTAATTAATCATTTAAGTACATAGTAAGAATTGAAAGTGAACATTAATGAAAGATCATTATCATTCTTTCTTAAAACCAGTCCCATTTTCATTCTATGGTGCGGGTCAGTAGATTGAGTCTCCATAACCGAGGAGCACGACGATTCGAACCGATTCAACCAGATCTGGGAGTTTTCCACGATCATACGATATATGTAGACCCTTGATCACACATATACCAACCCCAACCTCGGATCCTCCAAACGAGACCGGGTCCGCGCCACCCGGGAGTACTTGTACACCTCCAATCCGGGACTTTAACCCACGAGGGTAGCTAGTACACCCGCCATCTCTCCACTCCCAGTGCGCGATTAGCCGTTCTCATTTAAGAACCACCAAGGCAGGGCTTACCGTAGCATATGATCTGTACTTCACAGTTTTCTCAATCTAGCAGGCCAACAACGATTAAACCTAAACCGACACATCCGGGTCACTCTACACACCAACCAAGGTTCGATGCATGTGCCCATCTGTTTTAACCATACTTCTTTCTCTAATCATTCCAAAACGATAAGTATCAAAACATTTATCGGAAGCGTGAGAAAGCAAGGCTGAGCATTTCTATCATTTGCATAAAGCAGGTAGCAAGGAATGATATATCGATAACAAGGTTGATCATGCATCAACAGGTTTAAAGCATTTTTTTGATAAACATCTAATGCATCAGGTTATCGAAAGTAAGTGTAATTGCAAAACCAAGGAAATGGTTAAATGAACCGGGGCTTGCCTTCGTTGACCGAAAGAGTCTGGAACTCCTGATAATCCGGATCAACAGGACACTCCGAACTCTCTGGACCAACCTCGTCCGGACAATCGATTACTTCGGAAGCTACACGATAACAGAGTGCATGCTTAATGAGATGCTCGTGACATGATCATGGTAAAGATGGAAATTTTCTAAGTTATAAACATTTATCTTGCAACATTTTTCATCACGGTACAGTTGCAAACCAACAAACCAACTTGTACAAACATACATGATTAGTTAGTGAAGCTTGTCTGCATCAAACAGCAGATCAAGATAATTCACTCAGCAGATCAAGATAATTCACCTAACTTAATTCCCAAATCTACCATAAAGAGACTTAGGTTTTCGTGTTAAACAACACACTTATTCATAAAGAAAGTAATTTTAATTAACACGAAATTAAGTCGTGAAGCAAACTATGTCCAAATTAGTTCAAACTTTTAGAGATGATCAATTATACCAAATAACAGTGGTAAGATAAACATCACAATTTTTGAACAACCATTTAAACCTGCAGAATTAAATCAAATTATAACATTTAAATAACTAATTAAGGCATAGAAATAAGATTAAAATCTACTTTCTCCAACAGAGCTCAAAATTTTTGTGATGATACATTTTCAACTAAAAACAGTGACAAAATTAGTTTCATGATTTTTGGACCTTTAAATAAGCCTACAAAAATCATCAAAGACCATTTATTAATAAAAATACCTATTTAAATCAGTTTCAAAATTTGTTCAAACTCAAGTTTCATATTTTTCTTAATACTAGACAGCTTGAGAAAGCTACACAAAAATTTTCACAATTTTTGGAGCTCCTACAAAAACATATCAAAAAGACAAAACACAACACTATTCACCTATTCAGAAAAAAGAAAAACTCTTCACAACCTTACTGGGCTCGGCCCACCTTCGGCCCACAGCCGCTGACAACCGGGCCCCAGGTGTCAGCCTCTTCCTTTCCCTTCACGCCCAGGCCAGAGCTCGACCGGCCTTGACCGGCTGCTCGGCCGCGTTGACTGGTCGTCGGCCTCCTCACCGGCGAGGTCTCCGGCGACGGCGAGGACTCCTACCTCTCCCTCTTGACCCCGCGCACCACTCCACCCCTCACTGGACCTGGCACCACACTACTTCGAGCTGGCCGCAGCTATGGCGGCTCGGCCATGGCGATCACGGCGGCGACTCGGTGTTCCGAACAAAAGGGCACGGTAGCGACCTAGGTGAGGGTGGCTTCATACTCAGGGACGTGCAGCGACTACGCTGCGCACCCAAACTCGCTCGGAGATAAATCCGAGCAACATGATCCACGATGGCGGCCATGGCGGCGCTTGCGCCGATGGCAAGCCACGCGGACCGACCACGGTGACTCGATAGAGACTAAACTAGGGAGCGCAACACGCCTAGGAGCTTATCACGACTATGATGCGCACCATACCTTGACTTGAGGAGCACTGGACCGAGGTTGACTACGGCGGCGGCGATGGCAGAGCTTGCATCGGCGGCAACCTCCGTGGACTGCTCAAGCCAGAGCGATAGAGACCTCAAAAGCGAGCCAAACATGAGCCACAACATATCACGAAGCTAAAACATTAGTCGGATTGACCGGAGGAACTCCGGCTTACCGTGACCGCGACTAAGGTACCCGCGGCGGCTCCCTGCCGGCAGCGAGGACGAAGACCGTGGCGACGGCGATTGCAAGCACTAGGGCTCGGGTTAGCTAGCTCAGGAGAATCGAGGGATGCAGGCGGAGCTATCTGGGAGATGGAGATGGCAGAGACGCGGCAACGACGGAGAGAGGGCTCGTCGGAGCTTGATTGGAAACAGAGGAGGAGAAAGAGGAGGTGGCGGACGCGGACGCTGGGAGATTGGGGAGCTTTCAGAGTTTGCCACCGCGCGGAGTGAAGCAAGCAGGCTTCCAGCTGCGTGGCCGGACACGCGGAGCGGCGCGGAGACGGCCAGGCCACGGCGACGGCGCACGCGGCGGCCTGCCCTGCTCCGGCAGGTCCCCCCCCCCCTCCTGTAGCTACAGGATCAGGTTTGCCCCTTTTCTAATTTCTCTAGATTTTTGAACTGCACGACAAAAACTTTTAAACAAAAGTTGTTCCAAATTTTGTGTTCTACAAGTTTGTTTTAAGAATCAAAGTCAAATTCTGCCTATATTTTGAAATGAAGTTCAAAATCAAATTTGGACCAAACTGAATTCAAAATTACTTTTGAATTTCCTGAACAACTTCAAATTTTTCCAATATATAAAAGGTAGAGTTTGAAAAGTTTCACAAATTTGCTTTCAACACCCTATGGCTGATTCCAAATGGAAATAGGTCAATTTGATCAAAACAGTTCAAATCCACTTCAAATTGGAAATTTGAAAAGGGGACAGAACTAGGGTTTTGCAGTAAAGCAAAATTACTTTTGATTTTGCATTGACACTTGAAAAAGGATCAATGTATGAAACGTTCATTTTGAAATTCTCTACACCTTTGATGTAGATCTCAAACTCAGATTTCAAATAATTTTTGAAATACAAGTTTAAAGTCAAAGGGAACCATTTCTAGGGTTTAAGTAAATTCATAATTACTTGAAATTTTTACAGAAACTTTGAAAACTTTGAATACCAAAGTTGTACCTCTCCTCAAGATCTACCAAAAAGCTATTAGGGTCAGCCCCTAAATATGCACAGATTTTGAGTTAACTAAAAAGGGCTAATCAAAATATATAGGAATTTAATGTTTTTTTTCCAAGTTTTAGCTAAATAGATTTTGTTTTCTTTTGAATTGTTGAACTTGGATCCATACCTTTACATGACTTTAGTCAAATGGGAATGAACACAAGTTACTTCATAATAACATTCTAATTAGGTTTTTGAGCTGCATCACAAGCATATAAACAGAGATGCTCACATATTAGGAATTAAACTCATTTTAGTGAATGCATCTCAAGTGAGCTAGCACATGATGCTATGAAATGCTTATGATGACATGACAATATTTATTCATGTAAACACTTGGGGTGTTACATCCTTTCCCCCTAAAAGAAATCTCGACCCGAGATTTAACCACACCCAAACCAACCACTAACGTTGTGGGATACGGGGATAAAGATTACAGACTTTTACAACAAACTAGGAACATATTCTATATGTCAACCTCTCTCACTGCCCTGACTGTATGGTTGCATAGAACTCAGGAAACTGCTCCATCAGAAATTCTTCGGTTTCCCAAGTCGCTTCTTTTCCTCAGAATGCTGACTCCATTGAACTTTATAGAACCTGATAGTGTGTCGTCGAGTCACTCTATCTCGCTGATCGAGAATCCGGATGGGATACTCTGAGTAAGTCATATCAGGCTTAAGCTGTACCCCTTCGACATCTATCATTGGTCAGGAACTCGCAGACACTTCTTCAGCTGAGAGATGTGAAACACATTATGAACCTCTGAACAGATGAGCTGGTAGTTGAATACGGTATGCCACTTGCCACACTTGACAGGACTTGAAAAGGTCCGATGTAACGGGGAGCAAGCTTGCCCTTGACCCCGAAACGATAAACACCCTTGTGGGTGACACCTTTAGATACACAAAATCTCCTTTGGCAAACGTTAAAGGCCTACGCCTTTTATCTGCATAGCTTTTCTGTCGGATTGTGCTATCTTCAGATTACTTTGTATGAGTCTGACTTTCTGTTCGGTCTCTTGGACTAGATCGACACCAAAGAACCATCTTCATTTCACCGGGTTTGGACCAATGTAACGGAGTCGACACCTTCTGCCATATAAAGCTTCAAATGGTGTCACACGGATACTCTCTTGATAGCTATTGTTGTATGAGAACTCTGCTAATGGTAAGCAACACTCATCCCACTTAAATGGAAATTAAGAGCACATGCCCTGAGCATATCTTCTAATATCTGATTTACTCTTTCACTCTGACCCCCTGTCTGGGGATGGTAAGCTTGTACTGTGTAAGAGCTTAGTGCCCAGACTCATGGAGACTTTCCCAGAATTTCGAAACAAACTGAGTACCCCTATCGGAGACAGGTCTTCGGAACTCCATGCAAACTCATAATCCTCTGAAAGTATATCTTGGCATATGTTGGTGCCGTGTAGGCGGTCTTGACTGGTATAAAGTGTGAAACCTTGTCAGTCGATCTACTATGACCCTAATAGTCGTAGCCCTTGGATGTTCTCGGCAACCACAATAAAGTCCATACTAATGTCCTCCCATTTCCAAGCAGGAATTGGCAATGGCTGCAGTTCGCCAGCTGACTTAAGATGAATAGCTTTGCCTTCTGACAAGTATCACACCTGGCTACATACTTTGCAATTTCAATCTTCATCTTAGTCCACCAGAATCTTTGCTTAAGATCCTGGTACATTTTTGTACTCCCCGGATGAATCGCAAACGGGTAAGATGAGCTTCATCAAGATTTGTTTTCTCAGCTCAGGATTCTTCGGAACAACCAATCTGTCTTTGAACCAACCCACTCCTGCTCCATCAACTTGGAAGCAAGAAGCTTTGTCTGTCTTAGCTTTCTCTTTGAGGTGAACAATACCCTTATTTCTTTCTGAGCAGCTACGATCTGGTCTTTGATAGATGACTGAACTGATATATTAGACAAACTGCCCTGAGTGATCATCTAAATGCCCAGTCTTTCTAGCTCGGAACAGAGAGCAAGATCTACTGGTCTAACAGTGGTACAGTTACAACGAACGTTACACTAACTTCCGACGAGAGCATCGGCTACAACATTTGCCTTTCTGGGATGGTAATGTACTTCTAGATCATAATCCTTGATTAGTTCTAACCATCTTCGTTGTCGCATATTCAGCTCTGACTGGGTGAAAATATATTTCAGACTCTTGTGGTCGGTGTATATGTGACATGTGTTGCCCAAAAGGTAATGACGCCAAATCTTTAGGGCATGTACAACTGCTGCTAACTCTAAATCATGAGTTGGATAGTGTTCTTCATGACGTTTCAACTGCCTGGATGCATAAGCTATTACTCTGCCTTCTTGCATCAAAACACAACCAATCCTGATACCAGAAGCATCACAGTATACATCGAACGGTTTCTCAATATTGGGTTGGGCTAAGACTGGAGCTGTAGTCAAAAATTTCTTTAGTTTCTGAAAAGCTTCTTCACATTTATTGACCAGCCAAACTTGACTTCATTCTTTAACAACTCAGTGATGGTTTGGCATTTTGGAGAAGTCTGGAATAAACCTACGGTAATAACCTGCCGTACCCAGAAAACTGTGAACTTGATGAACAGTTCTGGGGACTCCCACTCAAGGATTTCTTGTACTTTGTCTGGATTCACAGCTACACCTTCGCCGATAACACATGACCCAGAAATGGAACTCGTCTAGCCAGAACTCACATTTACTGAACTTTGCATATAGCTGATGGTCTCTCAGACGGCCCAACACTACTCTGAGATGTTCAGCATGATCTTGTGGATTCTTGGAATATATCAAAATATCATCAATGAATACCACTACAAATTGTCTAGTCAGGCATGAACACGGAGTTCATTAGGTACATGAAGTGAGCTGGAGCATTAGTCACCCAAAGGACATGACTAAATACTCATACAGGCCATATCTGGTGGTGAAAGCAGTTTTAGCAATATCTTCAGGCCTTATTTTTATCTAGTGATACCCAGATCTCAGATCTATCTTGGAAAATACCTTGGCACCCGTGAGTTGATCAAACAAAAGATCAATTCGCGGTAATGGGTACTTATTCTTCACTTTTCGTTACTTCATTAAGCGGACGATAGTCCACACATAGCCTCAAAGTTTGGTCTTTCTTTTTGACAAACAAGTAGGACAACCCATGGTGATGAACTAGGTCTGATATAACCCTTATCAAGTAATTCTTGCAGCTGAACTTTCAATTCTGCCAGCTCTTTAGGTGGCATCTGATAGGCTCGTCGAGATATTGGTGCTGTTCCTGGCTTTAGCTCTATGCTGAACTCCACATCACGGTCTGGTGGTAACCCCGGCAAGTCTTCAGGAAACACATCCGGGAACTCACAGACTACTGGAATATCCTGAACTTCTTTAACTGTTGTTGTACAGACGTTGCCGCACATCTGGTCAACGGTTTCTTTGGAATAGGAAGTTGGATAAAGAGTTCAGAAGTACTATTGGTATGATCAACCTGACTGTTCTATGCAAGCATCTAATATTGCTTATGCTGGTACATCCAGTTCATCCCTAGGATCACATCTATATCTTGATCCTTGATTACTATCATATTAGTGGGATAAGTATGCCCGGCAAATTCTACGGGCACCTGATGCGCCACTTCCTTTGTGTATAAACGACCTCCAGGTGTGTGTATAAGGAATTTTCTTGTGTTTCCCCGTTGATATATGATGTTTTTCAACAAAACTCTTACTGATAAGGTATGCGATGCACCAAATCAAATAGTAATACGGCAGGATGGTGAGCGACTGAAACATACCCATCATGACGGGTTCCCTTCAGGAATATCTGCCGCTTGCGCATAGTACACCCGCCAGTCTTCTGGACGGTCTTATTCTTCTGATTGTTGCGGCCTTGATTCTGCTGTGCCTGTTGCTGTGGCCGTTGCTGGGAATTCTGACACTTTGTCCTTGTGGAGTATTTGGGATACTCTTCTGGGATACGGGCAATTACGGGAGAAATGGCCCGGTTTCCCACAGTTATAGCATGGGTAGTTGTGGTTCTGGGAGTCTGGTTCGAATGCCAGGGGCATTCGGCTGTCGTGGATAATTAGGATTCACAACAGTTCTAGCAGATGACTGCTGTGAGCTGGCTTGTTGCTGTTGGGTGGACGGTACGGTGGACGGTTATGTTGGACTGGGTGGTAAATGATACGCTGGCGCTCTCTTATTGCCACCAGATGATCCGTTGAACATCCACCCTTCCTCTTCTTAGCTTCAAGATGCTTGAATACTTTTCTTCTACCGATATAGCTTTATTCACCGCATCATTGAAGGAGATATTCTCGTCACACATTGCTAGCAGCTTTTGCATCTTCGTATTCAGCCCCCTCATGAAGCAACCGCGCTTCTTGTCATCGGTGTTCACATGATCCAGAGCATACTGAGACAATGATTAAACTTGCCAATATACTGCTGTACTGGCTGATCCCCCTGCCTAAGGGCTAAGAACTCTTCGGCCTTCATCCGCATCACACCCGCTGGAATGTAGTGAGCTTTGAAAGCTCTGGAGAACTCATCCCAGGTAATGCGGTGTCCTGGATTTGGGCAGCTTCAAAGTTTGCCCACCAAGTCCCCGCAGCTCCCCTCAACTGCTGGGCTGCGAAGGATGGCTTCTGGTTTCAGTGCAGTGGATTAGCCCAAACTTCTTTCATAGTCCGGAGCCAATCTGCATCTTCTAAAGGCTCATCCGCCTTGGTGAAAACCGGCGGCCTGGTTTTTGTAAAATCCTAATAAGTACTTTCCTGGATCTGTTGATTATGTCGGCCATGCTGCCCATATGGTGTATTCTGAACTAGGCCTCGTATCAGACGTGCATTTTCAGTTGTGGCCTGCATGAGTGTAGCAATGGCTTCTGCCAGCGTTGGTGGAACTGGGGGTGCGTGGGGGACATCCTCCCCATCATGAGACGAACCAGCCCCATCAGCAGCACGGGTACGAGGCATCTGCTCATAAACAAACCAAACTTTATTGATTTCTGGGTTATGATACAAAAACAGTAACTGCATACACACTTATGTTACATTATTCATGCATAACAGGACTGATACATTATTCCACTAACTTAGGATCATGTTAAGCTAGACTATTACACAGCCCCTACCCTCTAGGGTTCAAGATCCACGCCTGACACTCTGATGGGAGACGACTCATTCGTCACCCTCACTCTCACTGTCGCTGTCATCAGCAGACTCAACCACATCAGGATCTTCCTCACTCTGCCCATCTATCTCCCCATCATCAATGATCGTACCCATCTCATCTTCAGCTGCATCTAGAGGTGGAGGTGGATGGAGTTGATCGTACAGCACATGGACTTCCTCATGCAACAGGTCATTGAATGCTTCTATATCTGTCACATATGCCTCCAACTCATGCAAACGGGCTAAAGCGCCATCTCCTCGCTGCCAAGCTGCATTCCTTTCTCCAAGCATTTTAGTCATGAGTTTTTCTGCATTAACCATGCTTCTGTTGGCCTCCTCCAGCTTGATCTTCATGCCTCCAGCTTTGGCAAGTGCCAAGCTCTTCTCCCGAGAGGTAGCGGCCAACTAGGATTTCAGCTCATGGACCTCTGCCCGTAAGTCCTCATTGACCTCCTGACTGCTGCTGGACCCTTCCTCCTTGCAGGATGCAAGTTGGTGCTTGGGTACCCCATGAGGACCTGTACTCTTGCGAGCTATCTCCTTACCACGCGGCATCCTGGTGAAAAAGGTTTTGAAGTAGGCAGATAAAGGAAATACTTTTTGGATAGCAAGAAAGGATTGGATTCTAACCCTTACCCAACTATACCATTAAACATAAGTTGATTAAGCATGATGCATGAAACGTACTTACGCATAAAGCATATAAAATTTAAATTATACTCCATTACAAGAGTAGAAATTTAACAACAATTTCAAATTAAGGCTTAACTTAACATGTTGTTCCACTTAACAATCTACGACCTACTACTCAAGACAGAACATAGATCGAAGAGCATGAACAGGGTAAGTCAAGCGGTTGGTTCAAACTAAATTTCAATTAGTTTGATTCAAATCATTTTGAAGTTTTGCAACAATACTCCAAGACTGCTGCAATGATCGCTCTCATACCAGCTGTGACGAAACCTCCTGAATTATTAGGGCCCACGTCCCACTCTGTCCTTGTCCTACAGACCTCAGACAGTCATACACTGTGCCCCATAGCCCAAAAGACCCACCACGTGTCTCGGGTAACCCGACTCATTCACGTTTCCTTACACTCCCAGGATCATTGCAAGAGTCATGGCAGTATTACAACATTTCACAAATAATATACATCAGAGATAAAAGTGCGGAAGTATTACACCATAAGTTTTACAAACCAGTTGTTCAAACTCGCGTCGTTACAAACCATAGTTTCAAACTTTACCCTAGGTAGTGGAAGCAACATTAATAAAATGGTATTTCACACAAACAACCCCGCCTAAGGGTTGCATTACTCCTCCCCGGACACGTCCTCCTCAATGACGGTCACGCAACAAGCCTCAAAGCAAGGCTACTCGTGAACGTCACCTGCAACCGATTCAACCAGATCTGGGAGTTTTCCACGATCATACTATATATGTAGACCCTTGATCACACATATACCAACCCCAACCTCGGATCCTCCAAACGAGACCAGGTCCCCGCCCCCCGGGAGTACTTGTACACCTCCAATCCGGGACTTTAACCCATGAGGGTAGCTAGTACACCCGCCATCTCTCCACTCCCAGTGCGCGATTAGCCGTTCTCATTTAAGAACCACCAAGGCAGGGCTTACCGTAGCATATGATCGGTACTTCACAGTTTTCTCAATCTAGCAGGCCAACAACGGTTAACCTAAACTGACACATCCGGGTCACTCTACACCAACCCAAGGTTCGATGCATGTGCCCATCTGGTTTTAACCATACTTCTTTCTCTTAATCATTCCAAAACGATAAGTATCAAAACATTTATCGAAGCGTGAGAAAGCAAGGCTGAGCATTTCTATCATTTGCATAAAGCAGGTAGCGGAATGATATATCGATAACAAGGTTGATCATGCATCAACAGGTTTTAAGCATTTTTTGATAAACATCTAATGCATCAGGTTATCGAAAGTAAGTGTAATTGCAAAACCAAGGAAATGGTTAATGAACCGGGCTTGCCTTCGTTGACCGAAAGAGTCTGGAACTCCTGATAATCCGGATCAACAGGACACTCCGAACTCTCTGGACCAACCTCGTCCGGACAATCGATTACTTCGAAGCTACACGATAACAGAGTGCATGCTTAATGAGATGCTCGTGACATGATCATGGTAAAGATGGAAATTTTCTAAGTTATAAACATTTATCTTGCAACATCTTTTCATCACGGTACAGTTGCAAACCAACAAACCAACTTGTACAAACATACATGATTAAGTTAGTGAAGCTTGTCTGCATCAAACAGCAGATCAAGATAATTCACTCAGCAGATCAAGATAATTCACCTAACTTAATTCCCAATCTACCATAAAGAGACTTAGGTTTTCGTGTTAAACAACACCACTTATTCATAAAGAAAGTAATTTTAATTAACACGAAATTAAGTCGTGAAGCAAACTATGTCCAAATTAGTTCAAACTTTTAGAGATGATCAATTATACCAAATAACAGTGGTAAGATAAACATCACAATTTTGGAACAACCATTTAAACCTGCAGAATTAAATCAAATTATAACATTTAAATAACTAATTAAGGCATAGAAATAAGATTAAAATCTACTTTCTCCAACAGAGCTCAAAATTTTTGTGATGATACATTTTCAACTAAAAACAGTGACAAAATTAGTTTCATGATTTTTGGACCTTTAAATAAGCCTACAAAAATCATCAAAGTCCATTTATTAATAAAAGACCTATTTAAATCAGTTTCAAAATTTGTTCAAAACTCAAGTTTCATATTTTTCTTAAATACTAGACAGCTTGAGAAAGCTACACAAAAATTTTCACAATTTTTGGAGCTTTCTACAAAAACATATCAAAAAGACAAAACACAACACTATTCACCTATTCAGAAAAAAAGAAAATCTTCACAACCTTACTGGGCTCGGCCACCTTCGGCCCACAGCCGCTGACAACCGGGCCCCAGGTGTCAGCCTCTTCTTTCCCTTCACGCCCAGGCCAGAGCTCGGCCGGCCTTGACCGGCTGCTCAGCCGCGTTGACTAGCCGTCGGCCTCCTCACCGGCGAGGTCTCCGGCGACGGCGAGGACTCCTACCTCTCCCTCTTGACCCCGCGCACCACTCCCACCCCTCACTGGACCTAGCACCCACACTACTTCGAGCTGGCCGCAGCTATGGCGGCTCGGCCATGGCGATCACGGCGGCGACTCGGTGTTCCGAACAAAAGGGCACGGTAGCGACCTAGGTGAGGGTGGCTTCATACTCAGGGACGTGCAGCGACTACGCTGCGCACCCAAACTCGCTCGGAGATAACTCCGAGCAACATGATCCACGATGGCGGCCATGGCGGCGCTTACGCCGATGGCAAGCCACGCGGACCGACCACGGTGACTCGATAGAGACTAAACTAGGGAGCGCAACACGCCTAGGAGCTTATCACGACTATGATGGGCACCATACCTTGACTTGAGGAGCACTGGACCGAGGTTGACTATGGCGGCGGCGATGCAGAGCTTGCACCGGCGGCAACCTCCGTGGACTGCTCAAGCCAGAGCGATAGAGACCTCAAAAGCGAGCCAAACATGAGCCACAACATATCACGAAGCTAAAACATTAGTCGGATTGACCGGAGGAACTCCGGCTTACCGTGACCGCGACTAAGGTACCCGCGGCGGCTCCCTGCCGGCAGCGAGGACGAAGACCATGGCGACGGCGATTGCAAGCACTAGGCTCGGGTTAGCTAGCTCAGGAGAATCGAGGGATGCAGGCGGAGCTATCTGGGAGATGGAGATGGCAGAGACGCGGCAACGGCGGAGAGAGGGCTCGTCGAGCTTGATTGGAAACAGAGGAGGAGAAAGAGGAGGTGGCGGACGCGGACGCTGGGAGATTGGGGAGCTTTCAGAGCTTGCCACCGCGCGGAGTGAAGCAAGCAGGCTTCCAGCTGCGTGGCCGGACACGCGGAGCGGCGCGGAGCCGGCCAGGCCACGGCGACGGCGCACGCGGCGGCCTGCCCTGCTCCGGCAGGTTCCCCCCCCCCCCTCCTGTAGCTACAGGATCAGGTTTGCCCCTTTCTAATTTCTCTAGATTTTTGAACTGCACGACAAAAACTTTAAAACAAAAGTTGCTCCCATTTTGTGTTCTACAAGTTTGTTTTAAGAATCAAAGTCAAATTCTGCCTATTTTTGAAATGAAGTTCAAAATCAAATTTGGACCAAACTGAATTCAAATTACTTTCGAATTTCCTGAACAACTTAAATTTTTCCAATATATAAAAGGTAGAGTTTGAAAAGTTGCACAACTTTGCTTTAACACCCTATGGCTGATTCCAAATGGAAATAGGTCAATTTGATCAAAACAGTTCAATCCACTTCAAATTGGAAATTTGAAAAGGGGACAGAACAAGGGTTTTGCAGTAAAACAAAATTACTTTTGATTTTGCATTGACACTTGAAAAAAGGTCAATGTATGAAACGTTCATTTTGAAATTCTCTACACCTTTGATGTAGATCTCAAACTCAGATTTCAAATAATTTTTGAAATACAAGTTTAAAGTCAAAAGGGAACCATTTCTAGGGTTTAAGTAAATTCATAATTACTTGAAATTTTGTACAGAAACTTTGAAAACTTTGAATACCAAGTTGTACCTCTCCTCAAGATCTACCAAAAAGCTTTTAGGGTCAGCCCCTAAATATGCACAGATTTTGAGTTAACTAAAAAGGGCTAATCAAAATATAGGAATTTAATGTTTTTTTTCCAAGTTTTAGCTAAATAGATTTTGGTTTCTTTTGAATTGTTGAACTTGGATCCATACCTTTACATGACTTTAGTCAAATTGGAATGAACACAAGTTACTTCATAATGACATTCTAAATTAGGTTTTTGAGCTGCATCACAAGCATATAACAGAGATGCTCACATATTAGGAATTAAACTCATTTTAGTGAATGCATCTCAAGGTGAGCTAGCACATGATGCTATGAAATGCTTATGATGACATGACAATATTTTATTCATGTAACACTTGAGGTGTTACAGTTTTCATTTTAGCTGAGAAAACTGAGACTTTCTCTTTTTCTCGCAATCTGATTTTGCATCTTCAGAACGAGTTCCCTAAGAACTCGATGCAAGCTATTCGTAGTGATAATGGTACCGAGTTCAAAAACTCGGACTTTGAGAAGTTTTGTGACTCTTTGGGTTTGGAGCATCAGTTTTCTTCCCTCCTACACACCGCCACAAAATGGTGTTGTAGAAAGGGAGAATCGGACCCTTGTTGAGATGGCCAGGATGATGCTCGATGAGCATAGGACTCCTCGGCGGTATTGGGCCGAGGCTATGAACACTGCATGCTATATTTCCAATCGCATTTTTCTCCGAGCTTTCTTGAAAAAGACGTCTTATGAGTTGCGTTTTGGAAAACAACCCAAAGTGAGTTATTTTAGAGTTTTTGGTTGCCACTGTTTTATACTCAAGAAAGGCAACTTGGACAAGTTTGAGTCTCGTTCTTCTGATGGTGTATTTTTGGGTTATGGCACTCATACTCATGCATATCGTGTACTTAACCTTGATACTAACCGAGTCATGGAGACATCCGATGTCACCTTCGACCAGACCATGGTTTGTCCTTCTTCTAGATTTGAGCGTGCAGGTGATCATGAGGTTGGCGAACCCCTTTTTGATGACGAGGATGAGGGTGCTGAAGGGATGGATGATCCAGCACCACCTCCACCTGTTGTGCCGCTAGGATCGGCTTCTACTACGTCGACTCACGGCCCCGACCCTTCTTCTTCGTCTACTTCGGGGCCGTGGGATCTGCCACCTCGGGCTGTACCGTTTGAACCCGAGGAGGCGCCAGCTGCTGTTGAGGGAGAGGTTTCTTCAGCTCGGGAGGCGCCACGACACATCCAGCGCCAACACCCGCCTCAACAGATGATCGGCAGCATCAACGAACGTGTCACTCGGTCAAGGTCACAACAAATCTCTCACTTTGCTCAGTCTGCATTTGTTGCTGATTTTGAACCCGAGATGTTGGATACGCTTTATCTGATCCAGATTGGGTTAATGCCATGCATGAGTTAGAAAATTTTGAGAGAAATCGGGTTTGGGTTTTGGTTTCACCTCCTCCTGAGTATAAACCCTATTGGTACAAAATGGGGTTTTCAAAAGCAAACAAGGAGAGGATGGCCACATTTTGAGAAACAAGGCTAGACTTGTAGCCCAGGGGTATAGTCAGAAGGAGGGATAGACTATGAGGAGACTTTTGCTCCTATAGCTCGTTGGAGGCGATTAGGATACTATTGGCTTTTGCTGCATCCAAAGGGTTTTAAACTTTTTCAAATGGATGTCAAGAGTGCCTTCCTAAATGGCTACATAGAAGAAGAGGTGTATGTGAAACAACCCCCCGGTTTTGAAATCCCAAGTTTCCAAACCATGTTTTAAACTTCACAAGGCTTTGTATGGTTTGAACAAGCCCCTAGAGCCTGGTAATGATAGGTTGAAAACCTTTTTGCTTGCTAAGGGGTTTTAAAATGGGATGTGTGGATAAAACGCTTTTTCTCCTCAAGCAAGGAAATGACACTCTCTTGGTCCAGATTTACGTGGATGATATCATTTTTGGTGGTTCTTCTCACGCTTTGGTTGCCAAGTTTGCAGATCTTATGAGCAGGGAGTTTGAGATGAGCATGATGGCCGAGTTGACATTCTTCCTCGGGTTGCAAATCAAGCAATCCCGAGAAGGAATGTTTGTACACCAGGGCAAGTACACCAAGGACATTCTAAAGAAATTCAATATGGGTGAGGCCAAGCCTCTTCCAACAACCATGTCGTACCATGACGGCCCTGAATGCGGACGAGGATGGAGAAGCTATGGACCAGAAGGAGTACCGAAGCATGATCGGGTCGCTGCTGTACCTGACGGTGACACGCCCGGACATTCAGTTCGTGGTGTGTCTTTGCGCGCGCTTTCAGGCGTCGCCGCGCACCTCTCACCGTCAGGCGGTCAAGCGCATTATGAGGTACCTTCGTTTCACTCCAGAATTTGGGATTTGGTATTCTGCTTCCTCCACCCTTTCCCTTTGCGGTTATTCTGATGCCGATTTTGCTGGTTGCTGACTTGATCGCAAGTCCACTTCTGGGACTTGTCAGTTTATTGGTTCTTCTCTTGTATCTTGGTCTTCTCGCAAGCAGTCTAGTGTCGCCCAGTCCACCACAGAGGCTGAGTATGTTGCTGCGGCTAGCTGTTGTTCCCAGTTGCTTTGGATGATGGCCACTTTTCGTGATTTTGGTCTGAGCTTTTCTCGAGTTCCTTTGCTTGGTGACAGCACGAGTGCTATTAGCGTTGCTAAGTACCCCGTGCTGCATTCTAAGACCAAACACATTGATGTGCGCTTCCATTTTCTGCGAGACCATTATGAGAAGGGTGATATCGACCTTCGCCATGTCGATACTCATCATCAATTGGCAGATATTTTGACCAAGCCTTTCGACCAATCAACCTTTGCTACGTTGAGAGGTGAGCTTGGTGTGTGTTTCCCCTTTTAGATGGGGGAAACATTTTGTCTCGTGTATCATAGACTGACTCTTTTTGCTTTGTTTTGTTTTTCATTTTTGAGTAGAATAGTCTTTGCATTGCATCATGCATGTTTGCATTTTTTCGAGCTTCATGACTATATTCTTTAGAATGTAACTATGCTCTGTCTAGTATGCTCCGATGCTATATGATGATGCTTGTAGCTTATGCTCTTTCTGATCACTGATACATGTTGTGAGCTGAGCTATTTTATGAATAGTGAATATGCTTAATGAACATAAAATTTGAAATTTTTTCACCATTGAGATTGGCAACTAGCATGTGTAGAAGGTGTTGATATCACTTGTGCTTTTCATATATGCTAGGTTGCTATGTCCCTAGTTCTGAGTCATTCACTTGCTTGGTATGTTCATATTCTGGCAGAAAATTGAACCAAGTTAAGTGAATTGGAAAGATCGAGATGGGATTGCTTGTCAACACATCACGGTATCGAGACTGTTTCTCACTGCACTTTGAGTTAAAAACTTGAGCTGTGTAGTGTAAGACCGAAACCGTTGCTTTAAGCTATAGGCTTAGCATGGTTAAAAGTTAGGCTTTGACAAGCTTTCAACCTCTCGCAATCATATGCTGAAATTTGAACTTGTATAATTTAACCGCTGCAACTCCGATAAATTGAATACACAAGTCTATGTTTCATTCTATAGCATGATGATTGAACGTTGCTAGGGGTAGTTCACCTTGTATACATGTTTAGCACGTGTTTGACTTCCTGTCTATACATGTTCAATGCTATTTTGATGGTGAATACCATTTTGGCTAAAACTGCTCACTTTGCTCATATGTTCATATTTCGTATTTGGTGATCAGTTTGAGCTTTTGCTAGCATTATGTGTGCCTTGTTGAGTCATCGGATCAGCACTTTGTAGAGCATCTTTTCATTCTATCGACTATATTCCTGAAGCTGCTAACGTGCATTTTCTGCCTCATATGCATTTGGAAGGGAGAAATTTACTTGATAGTGCATTATCAACTAAGGGGAGAAAATTGTCAATCATATCTTAGTTGTATGCATTATTGAAGGGGGGAGTTTGCTGGGAGCTTTGTTGAGTTATTCTGGAGCTATTCTGCTAGTTGTGTTGAGCCTCTGTGCCTCTATCTTGAGGGACAAGCAGTTTTGTGTTCTGATATGCTTTTCAATTGATGTTGAGCTTTCTCAAAGTTTCAATTGGTGTCGAGCTTTCTCGTTGCTGGGAGCTTTTTTGAGTTATTCTGGAGCTATTCTGCTAGTTGTGTTGAGCCTCTGTGCCTCTATCTTGAGGGACTAGCAGTTTTGTGTTCTGATATGCTTTTCAATTGATGTTGAGCTTTCTCAAAGTTTCAATTGGTGTCGAGCTTTCTCGTTGCCTGGGAGCTTTTTTGAGTTATTCTGGAGCTATTCTGCTAGTTGTGTTGAGCCTCTGTGCCTCTATCTTGAGGGACTAGCAGTTTTGTGTTCTGATATGCTTTTCAATTGATGTTGAGCTTTCTCAAAGTTTCAATTGGTGTCGAGCTTTTCTCGCTAGCGGTGTTGAGCCTATTTTACCTCTTCTTGAGGGCTAGCTTTGCTTTGCTTGGTTGCGTCGAGCCGTTGCCCATATCTTTGGGAACCATGTTGTTTTGCTATTCCACTTGACCTTGTTCTGGCTTGCTATGCTTTTGGGTCATTTGGATGAGTTTTCTACTTCTCCTTCTTCTTCCTTCTTCTACATTTATATGATTTGTGTTCGTAGTTGACAATGCACTCATCAAGGGGGAGATTGCGGATACATGGGTGTATGCCGGATCTTGAGTGATGAGTGATTGTCAACTGGTTTGATGCGCATGTTCTCTGGCTTGTGTTGTGCAGGTGTCGAGCACGAATACAGTGATCGAAGGCAAGGTGAAGGTCAAGTAGAGACATGTCGTGCCGATGGACTGGGAGCGGTGAAAGGCGGACGTGAGGCTTGGACTGAGGGACCGGTGGCCTGAGGATCAGCTGTGGTGGCTGACAGCCTGGGACAGCGACGAGCGGAGACTTGCGGGTCACGGTGTTGCTCAGGTCGAGGACCTGGGGACACGTGTCAGTGGACGGGGTGCACGGGCGGTGCATCCCCTCTACGGCTTCGGTTTGGTGGTTGAGCCACAGAAAAACCACCGGCGGACGGTTTCCAGGTTTGGGCCTCAAAACCTGGGTGCGGTCGGTTTCCGAGTTTGGGCCACAAAACTCGGTCTAAGGATGGTTTCCTGGTTTGGGCCTCAAAACCTGGGAGCTGGCGGGTTTCTGAGTTTGGGCCACAAAACTCAGGCGATGGACGTCGAGTTTCCCGGTTTCGGCCTCAAAACCGGGGGGGAGGACTTGAAGGCTGGTTTCCCGGTTTCGGCCTCAAAACCGGGGGCGAGGTCCGTGAAAAGGATGAGCAGAGCGGTGGCGGCACGTGTGAAAGGTCCTAGTTTGGTTTTGGTAATTGAGTGACAACTTAGGTGGACTAATATGTGTTAAAGGTGAATTACACAGGTGATTAGTCCATAGATGATCATGTGTGAGCAACATATGCCATAGAGGAGAAATGGCTTGTAATATGTTGCAAGGCTCACACATATGAAGAAGGAGCTTAATGCACATGAAACATGACAAGTGGTCATGTGGCTAAGACGGTGAAGATCAAGGAAAGACTTGGCTTGATGGACCGGTTGCGAAGGTGAAGGGCAAGTTGGAGGCTTTGAAGCCGTTGGTACCGAGTGCCGGGAGGCTTAAGCAAGACTTGGCGCCGAAGGACCGAAGCGATGGTGAAGAGCAAGTGATGTCAAGATCGATGGACCATGGAGGCCATGTGATGATATGAAGTGAATCATATCATTTGATGAGAGGTTGGTGCATGGGTTGCATCAACACCTAAGGAGATGAAATGGAATGCGCAAGGCAAAGGTATAATTATAGGGCATTTCATTTCACCGGTCATAGGTGTGTAGAGAAGATTATGACCGGGTTTAGGATAGATGGTCGTACTATTAAGAGGAGCAAACTTGTTTGCATATCGGTCATCTAGTGCCACTTGAGCGATCTAACTTTGCGACGTTACTAAGATCGAGTGGCGTTATGAGTGAAAGAGAAAATCCTTTGAAAATGATTGTGAAAATGCTAACACACATGCACATGGTGATGTACACTTGGTGGTGTTGGCACATTTACAAAGGAGAAGTTGTTGGAGTTGATTTGGATCAACACAGAGAAGAAAAGGAAGTTTTCTGAGTGTGGTCGGTAGTACCGCCCAAGGGGGGGGGGGGTCGGTAGTACCGCCCAAGGGTGCTGCGTGCAACCTTCTCTGTGTTGAGTCTGAAGTGGACTGGCGGTTGTACCGCCATAGGGTCGGTAGAACCGACCCTCGGTAGTACCGACTAGGGGGTCGGTAGTACTGTGGTCCTGAAGGGTTTTGCAAGCTCTCTGTGTTGAGCTGTGGTTGGCCTGCCGGTAGTACCGCCATAGGGCCGGCGGCCGGTACTACCGACCGTTGATATTCCGAAGTCCGGAGGAGTTTGGATGCTCTCTATGTAGATCCATAGTTGGCCTGTCGGTAGTACCGCCATAGGGCCGGTACTACCGACCATCGGTGGTACCGAGGTCTGGAAGTAGTCTGGGAGCTCTCTGTGTAGTTCCAGTTTGACCTGTCGGTAGTACCGCCATAGGGCCGGTACTACCGACCGTCCGTGGTACCGACCAGGGTGTCGGGTGTTCCTCGGGTCAACGCTGTGTGTAACGACTAGATCTGACACTGTCGGTACTACCGCCCAGGGGGGTCAGTACTACCGACCGTTGCGCAGAATGCCTAGTGAAGGGGCATAACGGCTAGTTGGCCCTTCGGGGTATATATAGTCGTGGTAACTGGCCTTGGGCTGGTTGGTCAAGTAGGCTAAGCACTCCATAGCCTTGGTGGCTTGTGTGGATGTGCTAGCGACCCCTCTAACACACATATGCTTTAGTGCTTATCCGATTGTGTGAGAGAGTGATCCTAGTGTGTTGCTTTGAGAGATAGCATCGAGTGGCACTAGGTGTTCGAGTTGCAAGCCGGTGTGCTTATTACTCTTGGAGGTTGCCACCTCCTAGACGGCTTGGTGCTTGTCTCTGTCATGAAGCCCGCGTGAAGATTGTGCGTGGCTCCGGAGAAGCTTTGTGAGGGGCATTGTGCTCGCCCCGCGGGAGATCGCGAAGAGCAACTCTAGTGGAGAAGAGGTGTGAAGAGCGCCAAGTGGTCCGGCCGGATCAAAAGCTAGAGCTCTTGGTCAGCACTCCATCGTGGAGAGGTTGGCTTAGTGTCACCACTAGCGAGAGGATCGGCGACAACCTTGGGCTTGCTTCAACGGGGACTAGCTTGGTGGCAACCAAGTGAACCTCGGGATAAAATCTTGTGTCCCCGTCTCTTGTTGCTCTTATTGTTCTTTGTTCCTTGCATATTACGCTTGTTTGTGTTCTTCCTGTTCTTCCTCCCTCCTTCACTGTATCTTAGGTTGGGAAGACTCGATCTACCTTTTGGCAAGGAATCAAGACGTGGGGAAGCTACAATCATCATCTACAACATATAGGGAAGTGGGGTAATTGCTAGATCTGAGATTGCATCTCACCCGCTTCGATTTCATAGCTTCCTGCAGGTGCTCGGTAGTACCGGCTTATAAGCCCGGTAGTACCGGCGTCGGTAGTACCGGCCTATAGCCCGGTAGTACCGACTGCCTGCTGTTTACACTAGCTTGTATTGCAATACTATCTCTTCTGCTAGTGTTTAGTTGCTTAGTTTGTGTAGCTAAGTTGAGCTCTCTAATTTGGCTTGTGTAGCCTTGTTATTGAGCATTGCTAGTGAGCTTAGGCTTTGTGCTTTGCTTGCTAGATTGCAAAGGAGCTCCCCCGTGCTTGAAGTACTAGTTGCATAGGCTTGTGTGACCTTGCTTCTAGAATTGGTTAGGTGAGCTCTAGCTAGCCCGGCACCTTATTTGCATTGATTAGGATCTTTTGTAAGGTGTCATAGAGTATAGGTAGAGGGGTGTAGTCTTGGCTAGACCGATAGTTTTAATTCTGCATTTGTTTCGGTTAGCCGCTACGTTTAATTTTAAAAAGGACTATTCACCCCCCCCCCTCTAGTCCGCCATCTCCCTTCAAGTGGTATCAAAGCTAGGTCTCTCATTTGTGGTCTTTACCGACCCGAGAGGATGGCGACTTACTGACTAGGCATTGATTGTCCACACATTTTTGATGGCACTCACTTTACATAATCAAAAACTTGGATGATATGCAATTTCAAGTTTATTTGCCCTCAAATGTGGTGGATCGTAGATGTAGGATTTTCTCATGTGTTGGATGAAAAGAATCTAACTCAAGCACAAGAGAAATGCCTAGATCTCGAGTGCCAAGCTACTAACATCATTTTTAGATCTTTGCATGATGATATCTTTAGTGAGATCATGGATATGGAGTCCTCCCATAACATGTGGAAGTATCTCAATGACAAGTATGGGAGTGCTCCAATTGATGATGATGTTAGTGAGCCCAAGGAAGAGGCACACGAGGTGGTTGAGGAAGACCACAACTCCGTGATTGTGGAAGATTGCTCCACCTCAAGCTCAAGTGATGCAAGTGATGATGATATTCCAAGCACACTTGATGATGATAGTTCATGCTCCGGCTATGAGAGTGATACTTCTTTGAGCTCTCCATCCACTACATCACATTGCTTCATGTCACACGGTGACACTAAGGTTTGCAAAGCTAATGTGATTGATCTTAATGCATATGAGGAGCTCTTGAGTAAATATGCTAGCATGACCATCGCTTTAGAAAATGAGATGTCTAATAATGCAAAATTGGAAAAAGAAAACTCATTTCTAAAGAACACATGTGAACAAGCGAAGCATCTACTTTATGTTAGTACTTGTTCACATGAGGGGCTAAAATTGACTCATGAGGAACTATGTGTTGCTCATGATAACTTGGTACAAGACCATGCTTTACTCACTAAGAAGCTTTCTAATGAAGAAACTAAAACTAGTGAGAGCTCATCATTTGGGTCAAATGATCAATCACATATTTGTGCTAACCCATGTGATGTAGAGAAGAAGCATGTATCCACCTCTTGCAATGATTTATTATCTATGTCATGTTCTTCACATATAGATGCTTGTTCTACTTCCTTGTCTTGTGAGACTAACATTCTGAAGGAGAACAATGAGCTCATAAGTGAAGTGAAGAACTTGAGCAACAAGTTAGAGAGGTGGTGTAGATCAAAGGTCACCCATGAGCACATGATGAAGAATCAAAGAAGCTATGGTGACAAGAGTGGCATTGGCTTCAACAAGAGCAATGTCAAAGGCAAGAGATGGGGCAAGAGAAGATATGAAAGAGAAATGAAGAAGCAAGAACAAGAAAAGCTATCTCATTTCATGTGCTATCAATGCCATGAGATGGGACATCTTGCAAAAGCTTGCCCCAACAAAAAGAAGCCCCAAGATCAAATCAAGATCAACCATGAAGATGGTGATATGGGGAAGAAGACAAGAAGGGGAGGTAGAAGATCAAGATCAACACAAGGCCTCGCCCAAATCAAGTGCTACAAATGTGATGAGTTGGGCCACCTAGCTTCGGGTTGTCCAAACAAGCTTGAGGAGAAGGCTCAAGCAAACAAGAAGAAGCAAGGCAATGAGAAGCAATATTTGAGCAAGGAAGAAATGGCTCAATCAAAGAGAATTTGCTACTTATGCCGGGAAAGAGGACACATGGCTAATTCATGTCCCCTAGGTATGATTTCTAAGCCTATTTCGATTGATGATGATAATCTTGTGCTTAGAAAGGATGTAGATGTTACCTCTAAGGCTACTATTGCAACTCATCCCGCTACTCATACTAAGGCTATGCCAAAGTATGTTGCACCTAACTTGAGAGGACCCAAACAAGTTTGGTACCATCAAAAAGTGGATGAATATGTGTAGGTACCATGGCATTGGAGACTTGATTCAATTGATTACATATTGATCATCATGTGATTGAATCAAGTAATGAAGCTTAGTGCTATCCAAACCCAATGCCAAGACAAAAGAGTGAAGTCCAAGTGTGCTACAACATACAAGTGTCATGATCAAGTTGTGGTGCTTGATTGGAAATATTTGAAGGCTTGCAATCAATTTGAGTAGAAGCTTGCTATTGGAGGATCATGAGCTAACAAGGTATATATCTAGTTGATCACATTCATTTAGATGCATATGAGATGATTGAATTGGTTATATATGCATATGTTGCTTGCTATGAGAAGTTTGAATGGATAAATTGCTTAGTAATCAAGTTTGAGTTAGTTTGATTGGATATGTTCACAAGATGACCTTTAGTAAGTGGTTTGAATGGATATATGTCTTGAGAGAATGTTCAAACAAGTTACCTTCAAGTTTGATTCAATTTGGAGAACTATAGCTCAAATATAGAAATCTGTCCAAAATCTGAAATCTGAGCTAGCTGAGATGATAGCCATGTTTGGATGATCAAATCTATTTGGATTGGCTTGAAATTTGGTACACATGCTCTACACTTATAGTATTAGTTGCTGTGCAAAACTCATGATAATTGGATAAGTGATGCTTCGGTTTTTGGAGTGGATCTTGTCAACTATAGTGCAGCAGTTTTCAGCATGTAGTACTATGGAAAGAATTGAAATCTGGTAGCAATCTAGAAAGCCAATGAAGCTCAATTTTTTATGGCTTCTAGAATACTTAGAGAAGCACATCTCCACCAAATTTTATGGTCATTGGACTTATATTTTGGGAGATATGCATATTTCCTTGAGAAGGACATAATCTGCCAGAAAAGTGACAATTATTGGATTGATCTAGAGTCACTTTGATTGAAAGGCCCTCAAGTTGGAATCATGTTTATAAGTGGTTGAGGGACCTATGTTTGGTTTTGAGATGATCTAGAAGTATGACAAAGATGTGATCAAGACCAACATCAAGATGAAGAGAAAGATCAAGTCCTAGTATCAATTGAAGATCTTTTGGAAGAATGAAAAGGACTCAAAGAAGAGTTGAACTCAGGCAACCATGCAAGAAGCTTTCATCATGATGAGTTCACCATTGGATCAATCAAACAAAGGCATTTCGAGTAAGGATCTAGGATGTTCTTTGGAGAGAGGTCACTTCTCCCTTTTGTAGGGGCTTGCCGCCTTTTGTAGGTTAACCAAGTATGGTACTTGGAAGGCTAATATGGAAGTGGTGATTCAAAGGATGTTTGAGATGCTTAGTTGAAGCAATGAAAGGATTGATCTAGAGAGCAAGCAACACCCAAAAGAGAGCAAATCATACCAACTCAAGTGGTATTCATAAGCAAGCTATGAACAAATGAAGAAGCAAGCCAACCACAACCTTGAGCTAGTACACTTGATCATATGGGTGAAGATTTGTTCTTTCAAATTGGTATCTATTGATCTTCACCATGGACTTCGTATTGCTATTTCTGAGTTGGAATCAAAATGACTAACCTCTACTCCAAGATAGCAAGGTATCATTGTTTGTCATATGCATTCATACTATGCTTAGGACTTGATTAGAGCATATAGACATTCTTGTGATACTATCTAGGAGCATCCATGAAAATCAAATGTTTTGATGCTTATATGATGCCACTATTGCAGATACATGGGTGTATGCCGAGTCTCTGAGTGATGAGTGATTGTCAACTGGGATAATGCGCATGTTCTTTGGCTTGTGTTGTGCAGGTGTCGAGCATGGATACAGTGATCAAAGGCAAGGTGAAGGTCAAGTAGAGACGTGCCGTGCCGATGGACCGAGAGTGGCGAAGGGCGGACGTGAGGCTTGGACTGAGGGACCGGTGGCCCGAGGATCAGCTGTGGTGGCTGGCAGCCTGGGACAGCGACGAGCAAAGACTTGTGGGCACGGTGTTGCTTGGGTCGAGGACCTGGGGACACGTGTCGGTGGACGGGGTGCACGGGCGGTGCTTCCCCTCTACAGCTCGGTTTGGTGGTTGAGCCACAGAAAAACCACCGAGTGGACGGTTTCCAGGTTTGGGCCTCAAAACCTGGGCGCTGATGGTTTCCGAGTTTGGGCCACAAAACTCGGGCTGACGACGGTTTCCAGGTTTGGGCCTCAAAACCTGGGTGCTGCGGGTTTCTGAGTTTGGGCCACAAAACTCAGGCGATGGACGGCTGGTTTCCCGATTTGGGCCTCAAAACCGGGGGTTTGTCGTGAAGGCTGGTTTCCCGGTTTGGGCCTCAAAACCGGGGGCGAAGTCCGGGAAAAGGACGAGCGGAGCGGTGGCGGCACGTGGCGGCAATCGGTGAGGTTGCGTCGAGGCAACGCTACCAGTTGTGCGGGCGTGGCCGTCGGATCACCAGCATCTTCGAGTTGGTCCAGAATAACTGTGGCGGAACCGTCCTGATTATAAGAGCTCAAGTACCGTCTTATTCAAATCCGTCTGACTTCGACTCATACTTGAACCCATATAACCCCGGTAGTCCAGAAATCTCGAAGGATTTCTATCACCGTACAACATACAGGATCGCATTGTTCAAGAATTACATTCACAAAGATACATCACAGAGAAACGGAACCGAATTTAAAATATCAGAGTGCGAATTTAAAACGGAGTTATTACAATACCGAGTTTAAAAGTGCGGAAGCTGAAATAGTTTAAAGCATGACCACCACACATGTGGTCCAAATAAACATTGTTTGATAAAACCAACTCACACAACTCACTCTTCCCTTTTTAGATAATGTGCCACTAGAAGTCTCAGACCAACAAAAGAAAAAAGGAAGCTTCTGGACGACCCTGCCTGGGGCCTACTCCTCATCACCTTCCGCTGGGTAGAGGCAGTGCTTACAATAGCCGAACTAGACCTGGTCATCTGCAACAACGGGATAAACCCTGAGTACGGGAATGTACTCAGCTAGACTTACCCGTCCAACTGAAAATAAAGACTCCAAGGGTATGCAAGGTCTTTTGGGTGGAGCTGGGATCTTTTAGTTGCGAAAAGCTCAATTTCAGATAAGAGGTAATTGATGATAATGATGAGCGGCCATTTTTAGACCTATTCCTTAATTCTAGGTTTTTCACCTGTACTAGAGCACTCACTTGAATCTATCAATCAATGATATAACCATATCCAGTTGACTTATCCATATTTTAGTTGAACCTTTAATCATCACATGGAGTTGTATCGTGGTGAAGCTCGCCATAGTTTCCCACTAACCGGGGGAGACGGCGACTCGAATCGAATTCCAAACCAGCTGGTGAAAGACCTTTAATACCAGCCCACACTTTCCCCGTCGGGTCCATGCATTGGGCAACCGCTCGACGCTTGTTCGTGGTGGTAATCGTCGCGGTTCAAGCACGGACCGCCCAATTGGATCCTGGCGATGGCCTCACGCGGCAGATCGCAATTTCCATACTAGAGGGCGCGACACGGGTCGAAACCGGCCCGAACAGCTTCTAACTGGCTTTGGGGTCGATGATTACGGCACCGACATATCCCTAAGTAAAAGGGCGCGTTCAAAAATGAACGAGGGCCAACAGCGATACAAACCTACACGATCCAACGGACGGACTGCCCCAAGTTTCCAAACTTGTGCCTTGCCTTCCAGTTGACCGTATTTCACTACAACTCAGGTTCTTTTCCACGATAGCAAATATAGCCAACCGTGATCCGGTAACTACCCATCAGGGTATTACGGAAACATTCTTAACTGCTACTTTTATTAAGCAGGCTAAGCAATTCTACATTGTAAATAAATAGCAGCATAACAAGGTAGATATTAATCAATAACCAAGGAATGGTAATGCAGCAAGTAGGATTCATTCCAACTCCTAAACCTAATGCATCACAATATAAAAGGACTCAAGTAATTTTAATTGCAAAAGATAGGAGGCTTAATATGCTCCGGGGCTTGCCTTGGGAGAAGACTGAGGCCTCGTGGGAGGGGCACTCAGGCAGGTTAGTGTCGCTTGCGGGGTCGGCTTCCTCGGCTTGCTGAAGCTCCGAGATCTCCTGCTCGACGTTTGTCTCCGGCTCCTGGTCTTGTTCCTGAACTGTCGATCCTATTGTATGCGGTAAATTAAATAATTAATGCGGGGTGCAGGATATGGTGGTATGAAAGAACATTTCTTGCAAACCAACAAAACCAACTTGTTGAACCACTTTGGACATTAAGGCAAATACTTATTTATTTCATAAAACAAAATCCATTTATTCACCTATTTCTTATTTAATAATTCAAAAGAAATTCGAGTTTGAACTGCAAGTGCATTTTTCTGGATTCAAAAAAATCCACAAAAATTCCAGAAGGCAATTAACACTCCCTGGACTTCACTGAACAATTTTCAGCCAGAAGCAAAATACAGAACTGCAGATACAAAAATAACAAATAAACTGCTCAAAAGGGGCTTTGAACTAACTTTTTACACAAAATATGTTCAACAGCAAATTCTATATTTTTCCTGGTTTCTTCTACCCCTAAACATTCTACTGTAGAAAACTTGTGGTCAGAGCATAAACATATAAGCCTACACAAAATAAACAAATCTATTCCAAATTAAACCATTTGAACTACAACCCTACTGAAAAGGGGTGCTAAACTGCTTTTTATATTTTTCCCAGATTCTACTCCATATTTTATACCCATCAAGAAAATTCCATGAACAGAAACATTATACTATTCCTTATATGAATTTCCAAAGGAAAACACAGAAAAGTACAGTTGTAAAGCAACTTCAGATTCTTCCATACAACAGCTCATGCTTAACATTTTTCTTAGCCTGAACATGTCATATAGAGACTACACAATTTTTTTTCCCACATTTTATTTCGACATATAAAACACCTTAATATTTATTCTAAGAAAACAGCCAAAAAGGACTTTTAATCATAACAGAAACTTTTTCCACATAAACAGTGCAGTATATATTTTTTAGAGGTGCAAATCATGATAAGAAACCTACACAAATTTTCCCATGAATTATCTCAACCAGAAAACACCTATTTTCATTTATCTAAACAAAAGCTCACAAACTGAATTAAATAAAAACAGTAATAAAAACTTTCACCAAAAATACTTTCATATTTTTCCATGATAGATCTACTCATAAACAAGCTACAAAACTGAAAGTACTTTATTTGGACTTTTAAAACGAGCTACACAAAAATAACCAGCATTTCTGGAAAATAAAACAAAAAGGAAAACATTTGAAATCATCCCGGCTCAAACTTCGTGAACTCGGTCCATGGACCGGGTGAGGCTGACGCGCGGGGTCCGCTGGTCAACGGGACCCACCCATCAGAGAGGCAAAGCAGGGAAAGGTGTTGACCGGCGAAAGCTCGTCGACGGTGAGGTCGCCGGCGGTGAGGCTAGGCTCGATAGACTCGGCTCGACGAGGCGCATCCAGCGGTGGGGTCGGCTTGGCCAGAGGGTGACCGAAGCGTGCCGGCGGCGAGCGGTGGCGGACGGCGGCGGCGACACACAGCTACGCTGTTTCCGGCGGTCGCCGCTGAAATTGGGGAAGGCATAGGCTTACTCGAGCCCTAGGGAGGCTATCGGAGGGCTCGGCTTGGCTCGGGAAGCTCCAAGGAAGCTTGGCCACGCGAGCGGCCATGGCGGATGGTGGCGGGGCTCGGCGAGGCCGTGTCCGGCGGTCGCCGGCCAAATTGGCGCGTGCGCAGTGCTTTGTGAACCCTAGGGAGCTACGTGAGTGGGTTGGTTTGGCTCGGATGGCTCCAGGGGAGCTTGACCACGTGAGCAGGCCGCGGCGGCGCCCATGGCGCTCAGCCGGGGGTATAGAGAGAGATAGGGAGCGGTAGAGTTAAGGCTAGTTGGTGTTCTCACCTTGCCTTGGCTCGGTGAGGCTCGAGGACGAAGGAGAGGAGGCAGTGGCGCTCAGGTCGGGGAGGAACGGCGTCGCGGGCTCAGCGGTGGCGATGGCGTCCGCGACGGCGCTCTCTGGACTCCGACGTCAGCGAGGCTCGGCCGGTGGCGCTAGCGCGAGCACCGGGCGTGCAACGGCGAGGCGGAGCAGTGTGCGGAAGGAATCGGAGGGAGGTGGACGGTGATGGTTGGAACGGCGGTGCGGCTCTCGGCGCCGAACGCGGCGAGCAGTGAGGTGCTCGGCGTGTTTGCGGGAGAGAGAGGGAAGGGAGCGAGGGCAGGAGCGAGTGAGGGGGCTTGTGAGCGCGGGTGAGAGAGAGGGCGAAGGGTGCTCGGGTTTTGGCCGGGGCCTCGGCCGGCCGGTGGTGGTGGCGGGGCCCGGCGACGGGACGCGGCGCGAGCGGCGAGGCAAGCGCGGCAGGCGAGGCGAGCGCGGAGAGGGCGAGCGAGATCTTTGCGTGATCGCGCGGAGAAGGATCGCGCGGGGAGTGGCGGAGGCGGATTTGCTCAGGCATCGCCGGCCACGTGGCGCAGTCGCCGGCATACGGCGCGGCCGTGGTCGGGGCTGGCGTGCGCGGCGCGCGCGAGCGCGCGGGAGCGGGCGCGGGCGAGCTGGGCCGGCGCGCGGGCGCGGAGCTGGGCCGACGCGCGTGCAAGGCGGGCCGAAAGGTGGGCGCGGGAAAAAATCATTTTCCTTTTTCTTTTTCCAAAAACTTTTCAACTTTGACCATACAAAGACAGTTTCAAAAACTCCAACCCAGGTTTTGACCCAAATATAAAAGTTGCTCAAAATAATTTTCTCTACAACTTTCATATAAGACACTTTTTCTGAAAACCATTTTTACAACCTCCTTATAATTAAAGCCAATTTTGAAACATAAAACATTTTGCTTAATTCATTTTTATTTAACAAACCATTTTGAACTAGGTCAAAATATCAACATGGAAAGCACTCTACTCATTATTCTCTATTTTATAAAACTATTTGCCAAAACAGAAATCCATTTAAATCATCGAGTCAAATAGAAATCCAAAATCCAACAATTAAACAAAGACAAAAGCACTCCTATGCACATGAAATGATGCAATGCATTGCTTATGCTTCTTTAGTAGCTAATTGCAGTGCCTAATGCAGTGCTTGACACTAGGGTGTCACAGCCCTTCCCCCCTTAAAGAAATCTCGTCCCGAGATTTGAGTTACGTACCAATCTTTATAAAAAGCGGGGTAGTTTATGCGTAAGTACTCCTCCGTTTCCCAAGTCGCATCGTTGGGTCCGTGATTGCTCCAGAGAATCTTGTAAGTCTTCACCGTTCGGTTACGCGTCTCTCGGGTCTTGGTGTCCAAAATCTCCTTGGGCTGCTCGTAGTACTCCAGATCCGATCTGATCGTGACATCTGGGATCCGAACTTCTTCTTGTTCTGGAACTCGAAGACACTTTTTTGAACTGTGATACATGAAATACGGGAAAAACTGCGCTCATCTCTGGGGGTAACTGCACTTCATATGCCACTTCTCCCTTTTTCGCTATGATCTGATATGGTCCCACATATCGAGGTGCTAGCTTTTTCTTAATTCCAAAACGTTGGACTTTTCTCATGGGTGAGACCTTAAGGTAAACATAATCTCCTATTTGAAATTCTAGGGGTCTTCTCCGTATATCGGCATAACTCTTTTGTCTGGATTGTGCTACCTTAATGTGTTGTTGTACCTTTTGCACAATCTCTTTAGCATCCTTTACGTAATCTGACCCATAGAATTCTCGATCTCCTGATTCCACCCAATTTACTGGGGTTCTGCATCTTCGTCCATATAAAACCTCAAAAGGTGTCATCTTTATACTTTCTTGGTAGCTGTTGTTATAAGAGAACTCGGCGAGGGGTAACCATTTCTCCCATGATTCTCCTGAAGATAAAACACAAGCTCTGAGGATATCTTCCAAAATCTGATTTACTCTCTCTGTTTGTCCTGCGGTTTGGGGGTGATAAGCGGAACTTCTTACCAACTTGGTTCCTAGCTCCTTGTGCAACTATTCCCAAAAACGCGCTATGAACTGGGGTCCTCTATCAGAGACAATCCTTTTCAGAATTCCATGTAACCTCAAGATGTTCTGAATGTACAGGTCTGCATACTGATGCGGTCGGTGGGTCGTCTTAACTGGTATGAAGTGAGCCACTTTAGATAACCGATCCACGATAACCCAGATAGAATCATTTCCTTTTTGAGTAGTGGGAAGGCCGGTGATGAAATCCATACTGATTTCTTCCCATTTCCACTCTGGGATTGATAACGGTTGTAACAGTCCTGCAGGTCTCAGGTGTATAGCTTTTATCCTGCAGCAAGTATCACACCTTGCAACATAAGCTGCAACTTCTTTCCTCATCTTTGACCACCAATACCTTGTTCTCAGATCTTGGTACATCTTACTGCTTCCTGGGTGGATAGACAACTTTGAATTGTGAGCTTCATTCAGAATTCTTTCTTTCAACTCTGTGTCCTTAGGAACAACCAACCTCTGATTATACCACAGAATTCCCTGTTCATCCATTCTGAAGTTCAAGGAACTACTGGTTTCCAACCTCTTCTTGATCTGACAGATCTCTTCATCGGTCCTTTGTCCTTCGATGATGTCACTTTCCAGGGTGCACTGTATGGTGATATTGTTTAACATAACGGGGTGCATAAGGTTGAATCCATCTTCCAATAGTGGTTGTAGGGAGTTGCAATGAGTCTTGCGACTCAAGGCATCGGCTACAACGTTTGCTTTTCCGGGGTGGTAATGCACTTCAAGGTTGTAATCCTTAATTAGCTCTAGCCATCTTCTCTGCCTCATGTTCAACTCTGGCTGGGTGAAGATATATTTCAGACTTTTATGATCCGTGTACACATGACATAGGTTTCCCATAAGATAATGTCTCCAGATCTTGAGTGCATGCACCACGGCTGCTAATTCCAAATCATGAGTGGGGTAATTCTCTTCGTGCGGTTTCAACTGGCGAGAAGCATAGGCGATAACTCTTCCATTCTGCTTGAGTACACATCCGAGTCCAATCTTAGATGCGTCACAAAACACATCAAAAGGTTCCTCCAAGTTTGGCTGAGCCAGAACAGGCGCGGAAGTCAACAACGTTCGCAGAGTGCGAAAAGCTGCTTCACACTCTGGAGTCCATTCGAACTTCTTGTTTTTCTGCGTTAAACGGGTCATAGGCTTGGCTATTCTTGAAAAATCCGGAATAAACCGACGGTAGTATCCTGCCAAACCCAAAAAGCTGCGAACCTCAAAAACACTTGTGGGTGCTTCCCAATCCATAACCTCTTGCACTTTAGAAGGGTCTACAGAGATCCCTTCCTCTGAAAGGACGTGACCAAGGAAAGGTACCTTCTTCAACCAAAACTCACACTTGCTGAACTTAGCATACAACTTATGCTCTCTAAGCCGGGTCAGAACAACTCGTAGGTGCTCAGCATGGTCCCTTTCATTCTCAGAGTATACCAAGATATCATCGATGAACACTACAACAAACTTATCCAACTCTGGCATGAAGACCGAATTCATCAGGTACATGAAATGTGCTGGTGCATTGGTTAACCCAAAGGACATAACTAGATACTCATAGAGTCTGTATCTGGTAGAGAATGCTGTCTTTGGTACATCTTCTCTTCTGATCTTAATCTGATGGTATCCTGACCTCAGGTCGATCTTGCAGAATACTTTCGCCTTTGACAACTGATCAAACAAGACATCGATTCGGGGTAAGGGATATTTGTTCTTTATAGTTACGGCATTCAACGGTCTGTAATCCACGCACATCCTTAAAGTTTTATCCTTCTTCTTCACAAAGATAGCGGGACATCCCCAAGGTGACGAACTAGGGCATATCAGACCCTTATCCAAAAGCTCTTGCAACTGAACCTTAAGCTCTGCTAACTCTTTAGCGTGCATTCTATACGGTCTGCGAGATATGGGTGCCGTTCCAGGGATTAGCTCTATAGCAAACTCCACATCCCTATCTGGCGGTAGTCCAGGCAACTCATCAGGAAAAACATCTGGAAACTCACACACTATTGGGATTTCAGCTATCTGCTTTGCCGTGATATTGAACAACACTCCAATCTCATGGGGGTTTCGAGGTAACTTGAACCGAAAAGAAGATCCATTCCTGGGACTAACCATGGACACTACTCTTTCTGCGGTGTCTAGATTAACCTTCCAGAGTTTCATCCAACCCATACCCAAAATTACATCCAGACCTAGACCAGGAATGACTATGGGGTCCACTATGGCCTGTTTATCCCCAAAGGCCATTTCCACTCCTTTAGCCATTTTACGCGCGGAGAGAACAGCTCCGGCGGAACTTATCTGATATCCCCGGTCTAACTCTATCAACTCAAGATTACTTCTTATAACAAAATTCTTACTTATGAAAGAATGCGATGCTCTAGAATCAAACAACACAACTGCGGGACATTGATTAACAAGAAACGTACCAGCGGTGACAGGCTCTCCTGCTGGCACTTCTTCCACGGTGGTGTGATGCACATGACCCGTACGAGGTGGGGGCTGAGTGTACTGCTTCTTTGGGCGAGGGCACTGACGTGACAGATGTCCAGTCTGACCACAATTGTAACATGGCCCAATCACATATGGAGTCTTGGGGCCTCTTGCACTTCCTGCCTTATTCTTGTTCTGCATCATGGGGGCGGTGTAGGGCTTCTGAAAACTGGGACGGGGACGGTTGGTGGTGATCTTCCTCTGTGGGGGACGGAATCTTGCTCCTGTAACAGGCGGGCGATACGGGGTACGTGCTCCGAAAGGGGTCCTCTGTTGAGACGAACCTCCTTCGTTCGCACGACGGCGTGTCTCTGTCGCCAGCCGGCTGTCATTGGCCTCTTGATTTAGGCAGTCACTGACGAAATCACTGAAGGTGGTGCGGTGACTGTTGCCCATCTTGGAAAGCATGGCGGCACTCATGCCACGCTTAAAGCTTGCGATCTTCTGGGGCCTCAGTATCCACAAAGTCTGGGGCGTAGCGAGCTAGGTTGTTGAAACTGTGGAGGTACTCGGACACAGATCTGGTTCCCTGGGACAACCTCATGAACTCTGCAACCTTCATTTCCATCAAACCACTAGGGATGTAGTGGTTGCGCATAGCGGTAGAGAACTGATCCCAAGTGACACGTGCATTTGCAGGCAAGGATGCACGGTACTGGGCCCACCATAAACCTGCGGGTCCTTCCAACATGTGGGCGGCGTACTCCGCCTTGAGCTCTTCCGTCAGACGAAGCAGACGGAACTTCTGGGTGATGGAGTTGAGCCATTCATCAGCTTCAAGCGGTTCGGTGACTTCCTTGAACACAAGAGGGCGAGTGTCCAAGAAGTCACGGTAGGAGCTGTACTGGTTGGGCTCTGGGCCTTGGCGTTGATGATGCTGCTGCGCAGTGTTGTTGGCGATATTGCGGAGGGTGGCCTCCATGTGCCTCTGCATTTCCTCCATATTCCTTTGGCTGCCCAAGAACTGGCCGAAAAACGCTTCCGGCGTCATCGGCGGCGGTGGGGGAGGTGGCAAGTTCTCCTCCTGTCCTGCCCCCTGTCCGCGTTGGCTGCGAGTGTGTGCCGGCATCTGCATATCGCATTAATAAGCAATCATTAGGTGATGTTACATTGATCATGAATAAATACTGCGCTGTACATAATTTGGAAATTTAGCACACGACCAAGTATAATTACTCATTTCCATACAACATCACAAAATAATCGCTCGAAATTAGACATGCAAACGACGGATTTCCATAAAAGGTGCCAGATCGAAGTCTGGACTTTGTCCAAAAGCTTACATGCCATCAGACATTTTAAACATAAAACCAGCACATGTTTAGGGCGTTACATCACTTAGCGAGCAAGCTCAAGCTATAAAAAAGAAAAACGTCTCCTAGCTAAACTAGCGCTCAGGCATCTCCAGCGGCGGATGCGGCGTCCTCTGCGTCGACGTCGATCATCGGCTCGTCAGCGTGATCCTCCTCCAGAGGGGCGTCGGGACCAAGGACCTCTCCGTCCTGGGGATCCTGGGCCTCGGCGGCTGGAACCTCGGCAGCTGCTGGGGCGGCGGCCTCCTGCGCGGCATGGTGCATCTGGTGGACTGCCTCGTGGAGTTGGTCGATGTAGGCCTGCTGTCCATGGATCTGCTGTATCAAGAGGTGGGCTCCCTCTCTGAGCTGGTCGAGCGCGGTGCGGGCCTCATCTCTCTGAAGAGCGGTGGTCAGGTACATCTGCTCTGCAACGGTCCTGGCAGTGGACTGTGCTGCTGCTGTGGTGCGGGCGTCGTCACGCTCAAGAGTGACCTGCTGAATCCTCTCCTGCAGACGAGCAACCTCAGCATCGAAGTCCTCCTGTAGCTTCCTCTTGCTCTGGTAGGTGGCTGTGAGGGTGAAGGACACGCTCCCGAGAGTGTGTTCCAAACTCTCACATACACCCAACAAAGCTCCGGTGGCGCTCATCGCAGGCGTCTCACAATAGAACCTCTCCTCTGGGCTCCCTGTCAAGACTGACTCCGAAGTCTGCTTCCAGCGCAATGGAAAAAGTGATCCGCGGGGGAACACTCCTGCCATAGCGCTAGCTAGGTCAGCGGGGAAGCGGGCGATGATGTCCTTCAGCACTAGGTATGCTGCCCTGTTGGCTCCATCCTTGGCACAGGTGCCTCTGGTGATCTCCGTCCATCCTGTCCAGTGGGGCTTGGCGGGCAAAGCCTTGACTTTGATCTCCACCATGACCAAGGAATCCTGCCCGTAGATCTCCTTCTGCCATGAGTACCTGGGCTCCTGTCCTTCCTCATAGCCCACGGCCTGCAGAATCCTCCAAAGGATAGTCGGCAAGCCGAAGTAGGACAAGAACGTCTTCCGGGTCCGCTTGCTGGCCAAGCGGTGACGCGGAACTCCTCTGCCTTCGGTGGCCTTGCGAGCGGTCAGCTTAGTCCGGGCCATCTGTAGAAACAAAAAGGGTTTCGAACTCTCGTGAGACGGATATTAAGTTGGCAAATTTTATAGAAAAGAGACAACTTTTAATTTAAGGGGAGGTAATGTAAATGCATGAATATAAACATGATGCATGATCGTACTTACGTTGTCACTCACTAATAATGACTCGTAAGTCCTAACGTTCTAGTCGGTGGCAAGAACGATCTCTCATGCGTTATCTACACGTTCTACTCGTTCGCATAGTTAGTGTACCTGCAGAAGATTCATTTCAGCCCAAAGCAATCCCAAGGATAAAACAATTGAGCATTGGCTAATATGCGCAAAATACATAGAAGCCAACACTAACACCATGCACCAACATAGAAAACACCCTCAAAAACATTGATACCCTCATATGTGTCTGCGTGGAGCTCGCACATACTTGGTATAAGAACTCTCACCTAGACCGACGGTTGGACGGTCATGCTCTCATATCTCACAAAATCATTTTATGCATGTTTTCGCGATCGACGCATTCTCTTTTCCCAAGAATGGACCAGCAAATAAAGATCCAGCATGAAGCAAAACGCTGAACCCTGTTAGCAGTTAAGCCACCTGAATCCTAGTATAGGGCTTAAGTACGAGACTGGGCACACTTAGTAATTGAAAATAGTTTTGAAAATAGTTTTGAAATACCCATTTTAGTTCAAAAATAGCTCTTTGCGGATGCAATAACTTGAACCATGCTCCGATACCAGCTGTGGCGGAACCGTCCTGATTATAAGAGCTCAAGTACCGTCTTATTCAAATCCGTCTGACTTCGACTCATACTTGAACCCATATAACCCCGGTAGTCCAGAAATCTCGAAGGATTTCTATCACCGTACAACATACAGGATCGCATTGTTCAAGAATTACATTCACAAAGATACATCACAGAGAAACGGAACCGAATTTAAAATATCAGAGTGCGAATTTAAAACGGAGTTATTACAATACCGAGTTTAAAAGTGCGGAAGCTGAAATAGTTTAAAGCATGACCACCACACATGTGGTCCAAATAAACATTGTTTGATAAAACCAACTCACACAACTCACTCTTCCCTTTTTAGATAATGTGCCACTAGAAGTCTCAGACCAACAAAAGAAAAAAGGAAGCTTCTGGACGACCCTGCCTGGGGCCTACTCCTCATCACCTTCCGCTGGGTAGAGGCAGTGCTTACAATAGCCGAACTAGACCTGGTCATCTGCAACAACGGGATAAACACTGAGTACGGGAATGTACTCAGCTAGACTTACCCGTCCAACTGAAAATAAAGACTCCAAGGGTATGCAAGGTCTTTTGGGTGGAGCTGGGATCTTTTAGTTGCGAAAAGCTCAATTTCAGATAAGAGGTAATTGATGATAATGATGAGCGGCCATTTTTAGACCTATTCCTTAATTCTAGGTTTTTCACCTGTACTAGAGCACTCACTTGAATCTATCAATCAATGATATAACCATATCCAGTTGACTTATCCATATTTTAGTTGAACCTTTAATCATCACATGGAGTTGTATCGTGGTGAAGCTCGCCATAGTTTCCCACTAACCGGGGGAGACGGCGACTCGAATCGAATTCCAAACCAGCTGGTGAAAGACCTTTAATACCAGCCCACACTTTCCCCGTCGGGTCCATGCATTGGGCAACCGCTCGACGCTTGTTCGTGGTGGTAATCGTCGCGGTTCAAGCACGGACCGCCCAATTGGATCCTGGCGATGGCCTCACGCGGCAGATCGCAATTTCCATACTAGAGGGCGCGACACGGGTCGAAACCGGCCCGAACAGCTTCTAACTGGCTTTGGGGTCGATGATTACGGCACCGACATATCCCTAAGTAAAAGGGCGCGTTCAAAAATGAACGAGGGCCAACAGCGATACAAACCTACACGATCCAACGGACGGACTGCCCCAAGTTTCCAAACTTGTGCCTTGCCTTCCAGTTGACCGTATTTCACTACAACTCAGGTTCTTTTCCACGATAGCAAATATAGCCAACCGTGATCCGGTAACTACCCATCAGGGTATTACGGAAACATTCTTAACTGCTACTTTTATTAAGCAGGCTAAGCAATTCTACATTGTAAATAAATAGCAGCATAACAAGGTAGATATTAATCAATAACCAAGGAATGGTAATGCAGCAAGTAGGATTCATTCCAACTCCTAAACCTAATGCATCACAATATAAAAGGACTCAAGTAATTTTAATTGCAAAAGATAGGAGGCTTAATATGCTCCGGGGCTTGCCTTGGGAGAAGACTGAGGCCTCGTGGGAGGGGCCCTCAGGCAGGTTAGTGTCGCTTGCGGGGTCGGCTTCCTCGGCTTGCTGAAGCTCCGGGATCTCCTGCTCCACGTTTGTCTCCGGCTCTTGGTCTTGTTCCTGAACTGTCGATCCTATTGTATGCGGTAAATTAAATAATTAATGCGGGGTGCAGGATATGGTGGTATGAAAGAACATTTCTTGCAAACCAACAAAACCAACTTGTTGAACCACTTTTGACATTAAGGCAAATACTTATTTATTTCATAAAACAAAATCCATTTATTCACCTATTTCTTATTTAATAATTCAAAACAAATTCGAGTTTGAACTGCAAGTGCACTTTTCTTGATTCAGAAAAATCCACAAAAATTCCAGAAGGCAATTAACACTCCCTGGACTTCACTGAACAATTTTCAGCCAGAAACAAAATACAGAACTGCAGATACAAAAATAACAAATAAACTGCTCAAAAGGTGCTTTGAACTAACTTTTTACACAAAAGGTGTTCACCAGCAGATTCTATATTTTTTCTGGTTTCTTCTACCCCTAAACATTCTACTGTAGAAAACTTGTGGTCAGAGCATAAACATATAAGCCTACACAAAATAAACAAATCTATTCCAAATTAAACCATTTGAACTACAACCCTACTGAAAAGGGATGCTAAACTGCTTTTTATATTTTTCCCAGATTCTACTCCATATTTTATACCCATCAAGAAAATTCCATGAACAGAAACATTATACTATTCCTTATATGAATTTCCAAAGGAAAACACAGAAAAGTACAGTTGTAAAGCAACTTCAGATTCTTCCATACAACAGCTCATGCTTAACATTTTTCTTAGCCTGAACATGTCATACAGAGACTACACAATTTTTTTCCCACATTTTATTTCGACATATAAAACACCTTAATATTTATTCTAAGAAAACAGCCAAAAAGGACTTTTAATCATAACAGAAACTTTTTCCACATAAACAGTACAGTATATATTTTTCAGAGGTGCAAATCATGATAAGAAACCTACACAAATTTTCCTATGAATTATCTCAACCTGAAAACACCTATTTTCATTTATCTAAACAAAAGCTCACAAACTGAATTAAATAAAAACAGTAATAAAAACTTTCACCAAAAATACTTTCATATTTTTCCATGATAGATCTACTTATAAACAAGCTAACAAAACTGAAAGTACTTTATTTGGACTTTTAAAACGAGCTACACAAAAATAACCATCATTTCTGGAAAACAAAACAAAAAGGAAAACATTTGAAATCATCCCGGCTCAAACTTCATGAACTCGGTCCATGGACCGGGTGAGGCTGACGCGCGGGGTCCGCTGGTCAACAGGACCCACCCGTCAGAGAGGCGAAGCAGGGAAAGGTGTTGACCGGCGAAAGCTCGTCGACGGTGAGGTCGCCGGCGGTGAGGCTAGGCTCGATAGACTCGGCTCGACGAGGCGCATCCAGCGGTGGGGTCGGCTTGGCCAGAGGGTGACCGAAGCGTGCCGGCGGCGAGCGGTGGCGGACGGCGGCGGCGACACACGGCTACGCTATTTCCGGCGGTCGCCGGTGAAATTGGGGAAGGCATAGGCTTACTCGAGCCCTAGGGAGGCTATCGGAGGGCTCGGCTTGGCTCGGGAAGCTCCGAGGAAGCTTGGCCACGCGAGCGGCCATGACGGACGGTGGCGGGGCTCGGCGAGGCCGTGTCCGGCGGTCGCCGGCCAAATTGGCGCGTGCGCAGTGCTTTGTGAACCCTAGGGAGCTACGTGAGTGGGTTGGTTTGGCTCGGATGGCTCCAGGGGAGCTTGACCACGTGAGCAGGCTGCGGTGGCGCCCATGGCGCTCGGCCGGGGGTATAGAGAGAGATAGGGAGCGGTAGAGTTAAGGCTAGTTGGTGTTCTCACCTTGCCTTGGCTCGGTGAGGCTCGAGGACGAAGGAGAGGAGGCAGTGGCGCTCAGGTCGGGGAGGAACGGCGTCGCGGGCTCAGCGGTGGCGATGGCGTCCGCGACGGCGCTCTCCGGACTCCGGCGTCAGCGAGGCTCGGCCGGTGGCCCTAGCGCGAGCACCGGGCGTGCAACGGCGAGGCGGAGCAGTGTGCGGAAGGAATCGGAGGGAGGCGGATTTGCTCAGGCATCGCCGGCCACGTGGCGCAGTCGCCGGCATACGGCGCGACCGTGGTCGGGGCTGGCGTGCGCGGCGCGCGGGCGCGGGCGAGCTGGGCCGACGCGCGTGCAAGGCGGGCCGAAAGGTGGGCGCGGGAAAAAATCATTTTCCTTTTTCTTTTTCCAAAAACTTTTCAACTTTGACCATACAAAGACAGTTTTAAAAACTCCAACCCAGGCTTTGACCCAAATATAAAAGTTGCTCAAAATAATTTTCTCTACAACTTTCATATAAGACACTTTTTCTGAAAACCATTTTTACAACCTCCTTATAATTAAAGCCAATTTTGAAACATAAAACATTTTGCTTAATTCATTTTTATTTAACAAACCATTTTGAACTAGGTCAAAATATCAACATGGAAAGCACTCTACTCATTATTCTCTATTTTATAAAACTATTTGCCAAAACAGAAATCCATTTAAATCATCGAGTCAAATAGAAATCCAAAATCCAACAATTAAACAAAGACAAAAGCACTCCTATGCACATGGAATGATGCAATGCATTGCTTATGCTTCTTTAGTAGCTAATTGCAGTGCCTAATGCAGTGCTTGACACTAGGGTGTCACAATAACCCTAGGGTTTAGCTGGTTCGCTCTATAAGTAGTGAGGGGTAGAGTAGGAATTAGAGTTAGGATAAGTAGAGGGAGACACCCTCCTTTCATTCTATCTCAGTCATTTGCTCTTTGCCTTCTAGGTTTTCCTGCTCTCCCAATCCCCTGCTGTAGCAACTGAGATCCGCAGAGAACCATACCTCTATGTACTGGAGATTTTGAGGAAGTGAGACCGTAATCTCACTGTTGTAGCGTGTGGTAGCCACACGGTTGCAGATCGATGACTTGATTCGCGTTTTGTTCGTGTTCTTCGCGTTCTTCGTTTCTCCGCGATTTTCCCGTCACTCGATCTCCCTCTCTACTGCGTCTTTGCGAAATCCGTTTGAATCAACTTGTTCTTTATAGTGAGGAGATCATTTCCACCGAAGGAATTCATCTAACTCCTCACGAACAAGTAGATTGGGTTGATTTCGTTTTCGTGGCGCCTTTTCGTTCATACTCCTCCCCTTTCGATTTCCCAGTGTCTGAGTTGATTTGAGCGGATGATTTCTTGGGGATAGTCTTCTAACTACCTCGTGATCATCTTCTCCAAGTTTGGGAATGTGGGATTGAGTTTTGATTCAGATTTGGGAAGATTCGTGAGAGGGGCGACCAAAATCGCCCTCTCTGTTCATTCGCGGACAGTCCGCCAGGTGAACCGCGGACAGTCCGCGCGTCGGGGTCGGTCAGACCAGTGGCCTGACTCCGCGCTGTTGGACAAGTCCTTTTTGAACCGCGGACAGTCCGCCGTTGGGACTCGCGGACAGTTCGGGAGCTGTCCAGGGGACATCAGCAGCAGTGCATTTTTGCACTTTTGACCGGCAGACAGTCCGCCACCAGAGCCCGGACAGTCCGCCGTTGGGCAGACAGTCCGCGGACTGAACCTCGGATAGTCCGGGAATCGGCTGAAGCCTCCGGTTTAGTGCGTTTGCTCTCCCGGCTTTCTCGGTTGGTTTTTGGAGTTCTCGTTTGGCCCTAGAGTTGTCCAAGGAATCTCTCTAGGTATCTTTGCTACTTGTTAGCATCGGTACTTGGGGATTTCTCGACGTAGCCTTCCATCTACGTTCGGGACTTGGCTTTTGAGAGTCGAACTTGTTCTGGTGCTTTTGCCGATTGGTTTGCTATCGCTTTGTGGTGCTCCGCTGTGATCCTAGGGATCATCTACCCTCTTCCAAGGGTCGTGAGCATCACGGTTTCGATCGAAGCTTTTGGGGTTGATTTGTGGGACAAAGGCCAAAGTTTCGAGAGAAATTTTTGAGCTCCCATTCACCCCCCCCCCCCCTCTGGTCGCCTTGCTATTGCATTCTCGGTCCTTCAACTATTGCTTCTATGCTTTACATGATCTAGTGGTAACATATGACATGTTTATGGGCTTGCAATCCTAGTGTTTAATCTAGAGAATGAGCAATGGAACATTTAACCAACGTGAGTAAGATAACCATTGCAAAATGTGTGAAGAAGCTTACTCTAGAGCAAACCGTGTTGAATGTTTCATGCAAATGATCTAGGTTGAACCACAAATGAAATAAAACAAACATCTCTCTCTTAACAATTTGAACCTCCTTTATGCAAACCTTTTATGGAAATAGATGACAAAGGAGGAGAAAGTATAACAAAGATAAAATGAAAGGGGGAGAACAAAGATAAAATGAGGGGAGAGAATGTAAAGATAAAATGAAAATGTTTTTGAGCACACAAGTAGGGGGAGCAAGCTCATGAACTTGGTTGTTGCATTTGATATGTGCATAATCATGTGCTTGCTTGCAATACATAAGTTTTTAAATCTTATATGCATGCTTGTGTGGTGTATGCTAGTTATAGGGTTTAATTGATGATTTGATAACTAGCATGCATAGGTTGATAGCTAGACTTGTGCTTTTCATTCAAAACTAGACCCTTGCTTTTAAAGTTGATCTCACGAGGTTTTCTAGTTTTTATGATGTCTAGCGACTCATTGTGCTAAGGAAGGTGTACAACTATGAACTTCATCGATAACACGCTTCAAAGGTTATTCTATACACCTTAGCACATTTTGGTAGTAATTACTCTCCCACACTTCAATATCTATGCATATGTGCAAGTTTCATTTCCAAACCTCTAGCACATATGTAGGGGGAGCTAATACTACCAATTCGGGTTTGTGCTACTTGTCCAAAATCCTTTACACATGGTAAAATAGCTTGGGCAAGCAACATGAATCCAAACCAAGTTAGCAATTTACATTCTTGTGAAGTGCTAGCTTGGAATAAGCTTAATTTCCATATCTTTGTAGAGTTGTCATCAACTACCAAAAAGGGGGAGATTGAAAGGTCCTTGTTTGGTTTTGGTAATTGAGTGACAACTTAGGTGGACTAATATGTGTTAAAGGTGAATTACACAGGTGATTAGTCCATAGATGATCATGTGTGAGCAACATATGCCATAGAGGAGAAATGGCTTGGAATATGTTGCAAGGCTCACACATATGAAGAAGGAGATTAATGCACATGAAACATGACATGTGGTCATGTGGCTAAGACGGTGAAGATCAAGGCAAGACTTGGCTTGATGGACCGGTTGCGAAGGTGAAGGGCAAGTTGGAGGCTTTGAAGCCGTTGGTACCGAGTGTCGGGAGGCTTAAGCAAGACTTGGCGCCGAAGGACCGAAGCGATGGTGAAGAGCAAGTGATGTCAAGATCGATGGACCATGGAGGCCATGTGATGATATGAAGTGAATCATATCATTTGATGAGAGGTTGGTGCATGGGTTGCATCAACACCTAAGGAGATGAAATGGAATGCGCAAGGCAAAGGTATAATTGTAGGGCATTTCATTTCACCGGTCATAGGTGTGTAGAGAAGATTATGACCGGGTTTAGGATAGATGGTCGTACTATTAAGAGGAGCAAACTTGTTTGCATATCGGTCATCTAGTGCCACTTGAGCGATCTAACTTTGCGATGTTACTAAGATCGAGTGGCGTTATGAGTGAAAGAGAAAATCCTTTGAAAATGATTGTGAAAATGCTAACACACATGCACATGGTGATGTACACTTGGTGGTGTTGGCACATTTACAAAGGAGAAGTTGTTGGAGTTGATTTGGATCAACACAGAGAAGAAAATGAAGTTTTCTGAGTGTGGTTGGTAGTACCGCCCAGGGGGGTCGGTAGTACCGCCCAAGGGTGCTGCGTGCAACCTTCTCTGTGTTGAGTCTGAAGTGGACTGGCGGTTGTACCGCCATAGGGTCGGTAGTACCGACTAGGGGGTCGGTAGTACTGTGGTCCTGAAGGGTTTTGCAGGCTCTCTGTGTTGAGCTGTGGTTGGCCTGCCGGTAGTACCGCCATAGGGCCGGTACTACCGACCGTTGATATTCCGAAGTCTGGAGGAGTTTGGATGCTCTCTGTGTAGATCCATAGTTGGCCTGTCGGTAGTACCGCCATAGGGCCGGTACTACCAACCATCGGTGGTACCGAGGTCTGGAAGTAGTCTGGGAGCTCTCTGTGTAGTTCCAGTTTGACCTGTCGGTAGTACCGCCATAGGGCCGGTACTACCGACCGTCGGTGGTACCGACCAGGGGGTCGCGTGTTCCTCGGGTCAATGCTGTGTGTAACGGCTAGATCTGACACTATCGGTACTACCGCCCAGGGGGGGTCGGTACTACCGACCGTTGCGCAGAATGCCCAGTGAAGGGGCATAACGGCTAGTTGGCCCTTGGGGGTATATATAGTCGTGGTAACAGGCCTTGGGTTGGTTGGTCAAGTAGGCTAAGCACTCCATAGCCTTGGTGGCTTGTGTGGATGTGCTAGCGACCCCTCTAACACACATATGCTTTAGTGCTTATCCGATTGTGTGAGAGAGTGATCCTAGTGCGTTGCTTTGAGAGATAGCATCGAGTGGCACTAGGTGTTCGAGTTGCAAGCCGGTGTGCTTATTACTCTTGGAGGTTGCCACCTCCAAGATGGCTTGGTGCTTGTCTCCGTCGTGAATCCCGCGTGAAGATTGTGCGTGGCTCCGGAGAAGCTTTGTGAGGGGCATTGTGCTCGCCCCGCGGGAGATCGCGAAGAGCAACTCTAGTGGAGAAGAGGCGTGAAGAGCGCCAAGTGGTCCGGCCGGATCAAAAGCTAGAGCTCTTGGTGAGCACTCCATCGTGGAGAGGTTGGCTTAGTGTCACCACTAGCGAGAGGATCGGCGGCAACCTTGGGCTTGCTTCAATGGGGACTAGCTTGGTGGCAACCAAGTGAACCTCGGGATAAAATCTTGTGTCCCCGTCTCTTGTTGCTCTTATTGTTCTTTATTCCTTGCATATTACGCTTGTTTGTGTTCTTCGTGTTCTTCCTCCCTCCTTCACTATATCTTAGGTTGCGAAGACTCGATCTACCTTTTGGCAAGGAATCAAGACGTGGGGAAGCTACAATCATCATCTAAAACATATAGGGAAGTGGGGTAATTGCTAGATCTGAGATTGCATCTCACCCACTTTGATTTCGTAGCTTCCTGCAGGTGCTCGGTAGTACCGGCTTATAAGCCCGGTAGTACCGGCGTCGGTAGTACCGGCCTATAGCCCGGTAGTACCGACTGCCTGCTGTTTACACTAGCTTGTATTGCAATACTATCTCTTGTGCTAGTGTTTAGTTGCTTAGTTTGTGTAGCTAAGTTGAGCTCTCTAATTTGGCTTGTGTAGCCTTGTTATTGAGCATTGCTAGTGAGCTTAGGCTTTGTGCTTTGCTTGCTAGATTGCAAAGGAGCTCCCCTGTGCTTGAAGTACTAGTTGCATAGGCTTGTGTGACCTTGCTTCTAGAATTGGTTAGGTGAGCTCTAGCTAGCCCGACACCTTATTTGCATTGATTAGGATCTTTTGTAAGGTGTCATAGAGTATAGGTAGAGGGGTGTAGTCTTGGCTATACCGATAGTTTTAATTCCGCATTTGTTTCGGTTAGCCGCTACGTTTAATTTTAAAAAGGACTATTCACCCCCCCCCCCTCTAGTCCGCCATCTCGACCCTTCAACGTGGCGGCAATTGGTGAGGTCGCGTCGAGGCGAAGCTACTTGTTGTGTGGGCGTGGCCGTCGGATCACCATCTACTTCGAGTTGGTCCAGAATAACCCTAGGGTTTAGCTGGTTCGCTCTGTAATTAGTTAGGGGCAGAGTGGGAACTAGAATTAGGATAAGTAGAGGGAGACACCCACCTCCCATCCTATCTCAGCCATTGCTATTTACATTCTAGGGTTTCCTCTCTCCCATTCCCTGCTGTAGCTAACTGAGATCCGCAGAGAAGACAATCATACCTCTGTGTACGTGAGATTTTGAGGAAGTGAGACCGTAATCTCACTATTGTAGCGTGTGGTAGCCACACGGTTGCAAATTCGTGGTTTGATTCGCGTTTTGAATTTGTTCTTCGCATTCTCCGTTTCTCCACGATTTTCCCGTCACTCGATCTCCCTCTATGTTGCGTCTTTTTTGAATCCACTTGTTCTTTATAGTGAGGAGGTCATTTCCACCGAAGGAATTCATCTAACTCCTCACGAACAAGTAGATCGGGTCGATTCAAGTTTCGTGGTGCTTTTTTGGTTCATACACCATCCCCTTCGATTTCCCGTTGATTGAGTTGATTTGAGTGGATGATTTCTTGGGGATAGTCTCCTAACTACCTTGTGATCATCTTCTCCAAGTTTGGGAACAAGGGATTTCGATTTGGATCGGATTTGGGGAGATTTGAGTTGAGGGCGACCGAAATCGCCCTCACTAGGTGGTCGCGGACAGTCCGCGCATCGGGGACGAGCCAGATCAGTGGCTGTGTTCTTCGGCTGTTTTGTTTTTGTTTGACCAGCGGACAGTCCGCCGTTGAAGTTCGCGGACAGTCCGAGACTGTCCAGAGCTGTTTCAGCAACACTGCGTTTTGGGGATTTTCATCGGCGGACAGTCCGCCATCCCCTCACGGACAATCCGTAGTAGGGCCGGACAGTCCGGGACCGTACTGGCGGACAGTCCGAGAACTCGTTGTGTGCTGATTTTTAGTGCGTTTGCTCTCCTGACTTTTTCGCTTGGTTTTCGGACTTCTCGTTTGGCCCTAGAGTTAACCAAGAAACCTCTCTAGGTATCTTTGCTACTTGTTAACATAGGTATTTGGAGATTTCTCGACGTAGCCTTCTATCTACATTCGAGGGTCGGTTTTTAGGGTCGAACTTGAGCCGACGCTTTTGGTGTTTGGTTCGCTCTTGCTTGGTGCTGCCTCGCTGCGATCCTCGAGATCATCCACCCTCTTCTAAGGGTCGTGGGCATCACGTTTCGGTCGAAGCTTTTGGGGGTTGATTTTTGGGACAAAGGCCAAAGTTTCGAGAGAAATTTTTAGGCTCCCATTCACCCCCCCCTCTGGTCGCCTTGCTTTTGCATTCTCAGTCCTTCACTAAGTGAAAATAATATGTGCATCATTAACTTTGAAGACATTTGGTTGATGATGAACCTCGAGAGACTGGACGTACAGATCGTAATGACGTTTGTACTGTAAGTGTTACATAGTTTAAAATGCATTATAGTTGCGTCAATGTTCAATATCTGACTTGCACATGTGCCTTGCAGAATGCTATATGATCAGCACGAGTTGTATTATGGGCAAGATTTCAATTATTGTGCCAATAAAAGGATTGGCTATCTGAACCCAATTGATATATGTGAAGAACGACACACTTTCAGAATCGGAGATGACAACATAGAGTTATTGGGTTTAGAAGGTGAGGAACGGGACAAGAAAATCACAAAGTTGAAGTTGGCGTATGAATCCCAGTATGCCTCCTACATTGGAATGTCATTGCCCAAGTATCAACATAGGGAATCAGTAGTGGCCTCGTACCACTTTGGGTAAGTGTGAGTTTCCATATTTGCATCATGAATTTGATTCGAATACACAAATGCATCATGAATTTGATTCATGCAAGGACCACTGGATCTGCCTTTTCATTTATCCTAGGGACGGAAGGGTGCTGGTACTAGACTCCGCAAATTACCCGTCATCAAGCTATGCAAAATTCTTTGAAATGTTAGAGCTATAAGTCGAGATATGCATTCTTACTTTTGTATTATGGGAGTTTGTGTATAATTAACATAGTAATTCTATTGGAGATCATAGGGCATATAGGTTTTATAAGATAAAAGGTGGAAAGTGTGAGTCCAACATTGAAGGGCAGCCATTGCAAGTTTTTTATGACTGGCCGGTAGGTTGGTGAAAATTTACCCTTATGAATACAAAACATATATGTACAGAGGACCATGGTTGCATGTATAAATATCCACTTCCCATTATATAGTGCCACAAGCAACCACCTGGATCTGTTCTCTGTGGATACTACGTGTGCGAGCACATGGGAAAGACCGGTCGATACGTCAACAACCCTTCCAAGGTAATACAAGTAATAGTCGTGTATGTAGTTCTGATATTAATAATGGTGCAAATTATAAATATATGATATTGACAAACTTTCTTTGTAGGAATATAAGGAAGACAAGGCAAAGCGCATCACCGAACGTACTTTGTACAATATAGTTGAGGACCTGAGCCTTTTCTATTGAAGAACATCATTTCAACGGAAGGGAGGTATCATGATCATGAGAGTGAATTATCGAAGCTAGAGTACCGAGTGCTAACAAAGATTTCTAGGCTAAAACTAACTCGGAATGGTTATTAGACCACCTGTGCAAACTTGGATGTATGTAATAATGTGTGATACGCTTGCAACTCTATGTTTGTGAGCACGAAACTTTGATGTATATAAATGTATGTATGAAATATTTAAATTGCATGTTGCTATATTAACGTATATGTATATATTTAATTTAACAATATAATTGCATGTTCCTATATTAATGTATATATTTAATTTAATAATATAATAATTATAATTAACAATATATATATAAAAAAACTGGTCTACAACTGCACAGGTAGTTAATTGTGAACCGCATGTGGAAATCGATCTCCACAGGCAGTTCGCTTAAGCAACCGCTAGTGTAAATGGTTTATTTACACTCGCGGTTGGTGCGGATACATGGGTGTATGCCGAGTCTCGAGTGATGAGTGATTGTCAACGGGTTTGATCGCAGGTTCTTTGGCTTGTGTTGTGCAGGTGTTGAGCACGGAGACAGTGATCGAGGGCAAGGTGAAGGTCAAGTAGAGACGTGCCGTGCCGACGGACCAGGAGCGGTGAAGGGCGGACGTGAGGCTTGGACTGAGGGACCGGTTGCCTGAGGATCAGCTGTGGTGGCTGACAGCCTGGGACAGCGACGAGCGAAGACTTGCGGGGCACGGTGTTGCTCGGGTCGAGGACCTGGGGACACGTGTCGGTAGACGGGGTGTCCTCTACGGCTTCGGTTTGGTGGTTGAGCCACAGAAAAACCACCGAGTGGACGGTTTTCAGGTTTGGGCCTCAAAACCAGGGCGCTGATGGTTTCCGAGATTGGGCCACAAAACTCGGGCTGAGGACGGTTTCCAGGTTTGGGCCTCAAAACCTGGGTGCTGCGGGTTTCTGAGTTTGGGCCACTGTTGGTAGTTCTTAGCTACACCTAGGATAGGGTAACTAAAGTAGCTATCTACTAATGCCAAGCGGGGTTGTCAGTCCCGACACTAGTAGGAGCTAGCTAGCGAGAATGCAATCTACCAGGAGGAGATTCTGCAAGCGCACAGAACTATCGTGGTAGCACTTCGCCTGGGAGTACCAGGTGTCGATTTATTTGATCCCAAGGGAAGGCTAGGGTGGTGTATGAGTTGAGTCAAGGAGGGATGAGAGTCGAAGAAAAGAGAAAAGGGAAAAGGGGAGAAGAGAGGAGATGAAAGGCTAGAAAGAATATGTGGGTGGATAGGTAAGGATGAAGTGGATGGCTAAGGTAAGGTGGAAGGATAGGTAGATAAATGGAATAGGATAACTAAGGGTAACTAAGATAACTAACTACTAATTAATCCTAGATAACTACAACCAAGATAACTACGAAGCAAGATAGTTACGAAGCAAGGCAGGCAAAAGACAATAAAGCAACTAAGTTGAGTATAGTTTTATTCCTATCTTGTCAAGTATCGAGGCGTACTAGCCTTTACCACTTACTTAGGTTGAACGCTAGCACAACGAGCCTTACTGTTAAACTGGGCCAACTACGTGGTGGAATTCAAGGCGCACAGGGCTGTCACCACCTGCTTGCTACCACAGCTATCCGGGGGTCCAGCCGTATCTGAAGGTAAGTCTATAACTAAGCACCACGCTTAATTATATTCTAACTATCTCTACCCTAGCTTTGAATAGAGACACCCTTGCGGACGTCAGAGCAAACACTAGACTTAATAAGATAAACACTAAACTAACTAAGCAACCTATTGGCAAAGATCAAACACTAAGCTCACTAGAGATTAACTACTATGGCTAAGTGAATTGAACTGTAGGATAGCTAGGCACTCAAGCAATCAATCAAGTATACCACTCAATACTTGAAATGATGAACTAGAATATAGTAAGTGCTTGAGTAACAAGAGCAAAACCTGAACTGGAGATGAAGGAAGACTCTTCCCAGCTCCAGAACCGATCACTCGCACGCCTCTACTCTTGAGCTAACCCTTGAGCAGCGCTACCGCGAGGGCGAAGATGCCTTGCTCTACTAGCTACCTACTTGCCTAAGCTCTCTGAGCTTCTAACCTAACTCTCACTTGCCTCTCTTGCTTGTGTGTTGCTCTGGGATGGTAATGTGTGATGGTGTATGAAGAGGTGCCTCCAGGGGGGTATTTATAGCCCAAATGAGTGAGGGGGGTTCTTATAGTGGGCAGCCAACCGACCTAGGGTTAGGTCAGGTGGCGGGCGCCACCCCCTACTGGCGGCCGCCAGTCCCCTGGCCGTTGGATGAACCGCCTCTGCTTCAACGGCATCCAGGTGGTTGTCCAAGGCGTTTTGGAGGTCGGTTGCATGTCCTAGCAACCGACATTCAGCCTCGATCCACGCCACTCCTCCCTGAGTCGTCCCATGCCACTGACCTTGTGACCAAGGGCCAAGATTTGGCCTTGGGGAGGTCACACGGATCGGTGACGTGGCAAGGAGTGGCACTTGGGCCAACCCAAGTGGCGGGCGCCACTTAGAGGTGGCGGGCGCCACCTAGGGGTGGCGGGCGCCACCCCCCTTAGGCCCATTTGGGCCCTGCTGAGTGGGCTTGGCCTCTGGTGGGTCCATATGTCCAAATTTGGTTCAAATCCTGCATTCAAATAAAATTCTATGGACATGTGGAATTTGGTTAGTTTGAAACCTATTTGACTACATTTCATGACTTTTTGGTGGACTTTAGGGTCAAATGTTGATGGTAAAACAGGTGTTTAAGGACCGTCAACAAGCTCCCCTAAGCTAACCTGTTGCTCGTCCTCGAGCAACAATGCGGTTTAAGCATTGAGCATGAAATGGATAGCAACTTAAGATGTTTGCAAGTGCATATTGTATAGTGAGAAATAACTTAGCATATATCATTAATCATAGCAATGTGGGGCTTATAGCTTTTCACTTCAAACATGCAAGAGTGAAATAAGGCAGTAGATAGGAAACTTTTATCTTGCTTAGGTTTGACTAGGATCTTGTCTGGAGGTTTTTCAAGGTTTTCAAAAGATAACAACTTGCTTAAGTCCTCCAAGATTTACTCAATCACTCAATGGTGTTTAAATCCTCACTTAGGCCAAAATGTAGCCTCTCCTATTTCTAAAGAATGATAAGTGGAGTTATAGGTAGGCTAAAAACCATGAGCAAATTGCCTGATGTTTATTGCTAAGCTAGACACTTAGATCATAAGGAGCAGCAAATCATAAAAATTGATCAAGATGTGCATGTGTGGTTATGTGGAAGTGTATAGAGGGATATTTCATAATCCTTCCTAGTTAATTTCTGGGGTCTAGAGCTAATGATAATTCTCTTTTTTTTGAATACATAGTGAGTAGACGAAAGATGTGTCCTCACATTTTCTTAGGACATAGTCCTCTCTTGAGCTACTTTGCTCACTTTTTCTTTTTTTTCTTTTTTTTCACAGGACATAGTCCTTTCTTGAGCTACTTTGCTCATTTTTCTCTCTCTCTTTTAGCTCTAGATTTCCCCAGATATCTATAGGAAAGGATTTTTGAAATGAGTAGGGAAAGGGAGAGAAATGCTTATTCCCAGTGTAGGAATAGCATAAGGCTAGCAATGGGATGTTTGGCAGGGTATTGCATATCTCCGGTGTAGAGAATAAGCAATTTATTTGGTGGTTGCAAACTTCCAAAGTGGAAAGTAGGCAAATTATGGTGGGTGTGCGTGAATCTTGATTCAAAAGATATGATAAGCTTCTCTACTAAGATCTATGAGGTCTAACAAAGCTCAACACAAGCAAAGCTCTTTGTGGTTTTGACTAATGACTAACAAATATTTGGCTGGTGGTGGGATGGGATAAAATCTAGGAGGAACTTTTAGCAAGGTTTTCATAATTTTTTAAAAGAAATCCTCCAGATTAGGTCCTAATTTCACTTTAGCAAGTTTAAAGAATTACTCCATTTCTTACTAACTTTATTCACTAAGCATGATTTCAGTTAAAGCATGTGCAACCCACAAAAACTACAACTTAGATAAGACCAGTTATTCAAACCATAACAATAGCATTTGCATGACATATTTCAAATCTTATTCAGGTTTCAACTTATTTAAGCAGATTTTATCAATTTTATTCATAGAGTGGTTATTTAGGCAAGCATGTGACATTCAAAAGATATAGAATTTAAGAACTGAATGTAAAGTGTAGGCTTGAGACATACCTTATCGGAGCGGGAGTCTCCCCCAAGCTGGCTTCTTGCTTGGTGAAGGGCCTTCTTCTTTCTCGGTCGGAGCTCTTGTTCTCATTTTATTAAAAGGGAAACTATCTAATGTTGTGAAAAAGGGAAACTATCCTATTACGATATTTTATTATTCTAGCTAAGTTAACATATACCTATGCATATAACTAATGACAAGTGGTGATATATTTTTTTTTAGTTACATGCATGACATATGTTATTTATTTGAAAAAGGGAAAATTGAAGGGAAAAATTAAAAGTAAAACCATACCTTAGGTCCATGGAGTTTCATCCTTATCGGGTTGATCTTCTTCCTTGGGCACTTCTTCTCTTAGTACTCCATCTGGTTCTTCTTCTTTTGGCACCTCTCCCTTGTTATGTGAATCACACAAATCAAGAGGTGGTTCTTTCTTTCTGTTCCACCTTGTTCTTGGGCGCCTCTTCTTGGTACGAACGGGTTTTGCTACCTGCATGTTAGCGGCATATGCGGGACCACGGGAGAAGGAGAATATTTCCTTCCTCCCTCCTAATGTCATTTGTATTTTACCACTTCCCACATATATGCAAGCATTAACAGTATTCAATAAGGGTCTACCTAAGATTAGAGGCACATCTTTCCTATTTCCCATATCTAGTATTATGAAATCAGCAGGAACATAGGAGCCTCTAATATGAACAGGTAAATCATTAACTATTCCTTCTACATAGCAAGTGGATTGATCAGCTAGCACAACATAGGCAGATGTGGATGACATGGGTGGAAAGAATGAGTTTTCATAGAAATCTTTAGATAAAATGTTCACACTCGATCCTAAATCACACATGGCATTTTTAAAGACTTCACCAAAGATTGAGCATCTAATTATGGGACTGAAGGACGGAGAAAGCACTAGCAAGGCGACCAGAGGGGGGTGAATGGGAGCTCAAAAATTTCTCTCGAAACTTTGGCCAAATGTCCCAAAATCAACCCCCGAAAGCTACGACCGAAACCGTGATGCCCACGACCCTTGGAAGAGGGTGGATGATCCCTAGGATCACAGCGAGGCACCACAAATCGATAGCAACCCAAACGGCAAAAGCACCGGAGCAAGCTTGTTCCCAAAAACCAAGTCTCGAATGTAGATAGACGGCTACATCGAGAAATCCCTAAATACATATGCTAACAAGTAGCAAAGATACCTAGAGAGGTTCCTTGGTCAACTCTAGGGCCAAACGAGAAGTCCGGAAACCAAGCGAGGAAGCCGGGAGAGCAAACACACACAACCGGAAGCTACAGCCAAGTCCCGGACTGTCCGGCAGTACGGTCCCGGACTTTCTGCCCAGTGGCGGACTGTCCGGGCTCAGGTCGCGGACTGTCCGCCGGCCAAAAGAGCAAAACCGCAGTGCTGCTGCAAGTCCCCTGGACGTTCCCGGACTGTCCGCGAGTCCCAACGGCGGACTGTCCGCGGTTCAAAAAGAACTTGTCCGTACAGGCTGCGCAGCCACGGACTCGGCTGGAGCCCGACCCCCGGACTGTCTGCGCCCCCAGTGGCGGACTGTCCGCGGATGAACAGAGAGGGCGATTTTGATCGCCCCTCTCACGAATCTCTCCAAATTCGATCCAAATCAAAATCCCACGTTCCCAAACTTGGAGAAGATGATCACAGAGTAGTTAGGAGACTATCCCCAAGAAATCATCCGCTCAAATCGATTCAATCACCGGGAAATCGAAAGGGGAAGATCACGAACGAAAAAGTGCCACGAAAACGAAATCAACCCAATCTACTTGTTTGTAAGGAGTTAGATAAATTCCTTCAGTGGAAATGATCTCCTTTCAAATACGAACAAGTTGATTCAAATGGATTTCGCAAATACGCATGAGAGAGGGAGATCGAGTGACGGGAAAAACGCGGAGAAAATAGGAACGCGAAGAACACGAACCAAAACGCGAATCAAGTCATCGATCTGCAACGGTGTGGCTACCACACGCTACAACAGTGAGGTTACGGCCTCACTTCCTCAAAATCTCCAGTACACAGAGGTATGGTTCTCTGCGGATCTCAGCTAGCTACAGCAGGGGATTGGGAGAGCAGGAAACCCTAGAAGCAAAGAGCAAATGAACCGAGATGGATGGGGAGGTGGGTGTCTCCCCCTACTTATCCTAATTCTAACTATTCCTAATTCCCACTCTACCCCTAACTACTTACAGAGCAAACCAGCTAAACCCTAAGGTTATTCTGGACCAACTCGATGGTAGGTGGATCCGACGGCCACACCCGCACAACTCATAGCGTTGCCTCGACGCAACCTCCCGATTGCCGCCACGTGCCGCCCTCGCTCTGCACCCTCGGTTTTGTGGCCCAAACCGGGAAACCAGCCTTTCCAGCCAACCCCCGGTTTTGAGGCCCAAACCGGGAAACCAGCCCACCAGCGTCTGAGTTTTGTGGCCCAAACTCAGCAAACCCGCAGCACCCAGGTTTTGAGGCCCAAACCTGGAAACCGTCCTCAGCCCGAGTTTTGTGGCCAAACTCAGAAACCGTCCGCACCCAGGTTTTGAGGCCCAAACCTGGAAACCGTCCACCCGATGGTTTTTCTCTGGCTCTACCACCAAACCGAAGCTGTAGAGGGGATGCACCGCCCGTGCACCCCGTCCACCGACACGTGTCCCCAGGTCCACGACCCGAGCAGCACATGACCGCAAGTCTTCGCTCGTCGCTGTCCCAGGCTGTCAGCCACCACAGCTGATCCTCGGGCCACCGGTCCCTCAGTCCAAGCCTCACGTCCGCCCTTCGCCACTCTCGGTCCCTCGGCACGGCACGTCTCTACTTGACCTTCACCTTGCCTCTGATCACTGTATCCGTGCTCGACACCTGCACAACACAAGCCAAAGAACATGCGCATCATTCCAGTTGACAATCACTCATCACTCAGAGACTCGGCATACACCCATGTATCCGCAATCTCCCCCTTGATGAGTGCATTGTCAACTACCAACACAAATCATAATAGAAATAGAAGGAGGAAGAAGGAGAAGAGAGAACTCAACCAAATGACCCAAAAGCATAGCAAAGCCGAAGAAGGTCAAGTAGAAAGAGCAAAACAACTTGGTTCCCAAAGACATGGGCAATGGCTCGACGCAACCAAGCAAAGCAAAGCTAGCCCTCAAGAAGAGGTAGAACAGGCTCAACACCGCTAGCAGATACCAGTTGAAAAATCAAGGCAAAATGCTAGTCCCTCAAGACAGAGGCACAGAGGCTCAACACGACTAGCAAAAAGCTCGACATCAACTGAAAAGCTCGATACCAATTGAACCCAACTGAAGCAAAGATGCGACTGCTAGTTCCTTAAGAAAGAGGCAAAGGCTCAACACAACCAGCAAAGCGCTCCGAACCAATTGGAAAATTCAAAAAATCAGCACGAGCAAACTCCCCCTTGCATGGTGCACACAACCGATTCTTCTCCCTTTAGAACATGGGAGGCATGATTTGTCCAAATTCTCCCCCTTAGTTGAAAATGCACCATCAAGAAAAAGGAATCGAAAGTAATTGTCTCCCCCTCAGAAAATGCACCATTAAGAATGCCAACAAGAGAGGTTCTCCCCCTTCCAAGAATGCATGAGTCAAAAATGCAAGTTAGCAGCTTCAGGAATATAGTCAAGAAAATGCAAAGATGCTCTAAATAGTATAGCTCCAATGACTCATTGAAAAGCATACAAGCTAGCGAAGGCTCAAACTGATCACCAAATATGCAATATGAACATACGAGCAGAGTGAGCAGTTTTTAGCCAAAAAGGTATTCACCACCAAAATAGCACTACACATGTATAGACAGGAATCCGAACAAGTGCTAAGCATGTATACTAGGTGAACTACCCCTAGCAAGGTTCAAACATCATGCTATAGAATGAAACATAGACTTGTGATTTCAATTTATAATCAGAGTTGCAGCGGTGAAATTACACAAGTTCAAATTCAGCATGTGTTTGCGAGAGGTTGAAGGCTTGTCATTGCCTAACTTTTCAACCGAGCGAAGCCTATGCATATGCAATCAGAAGCTTAAAGCATCGGTTTCGGTCATACACTACACGGCTCAAGTTTAACTCAAATGTGCAATGAGAAACAGTCTCGATACCGTGATGTGTTGACAAGCAATCCCATCTCGATCTTTTCAAATTCACTTAAAAACTTGGTTCAAATTTTATTGACAGAATATGAACATACCAAGCAAGTGAATGACTCAAGACAAGAGACATAGCAACCTAGCATATATGAAAAGCACGAGTGAACTCAACACATCCTACACATGCTAGTTGCACATCTCAATGGTGAACATTTTTAGTTTTATGTATGTTAAGCAGGTTCACCATTCCGAAAATAGCTCAGCTCACAACATGTATCAGTGATCAGAAAGAGCATAAGCTACAAGCATCAACATAAAGCATTGGAACATACCTTGGGGAGAAGGTACCTGAAAATGCGCTTCACCGCCTGACGGTGAGAAGTGCGTGGCGACGCTTGAAAGCGCGCGCATAGACACACCGCGAACTGGATGTCCGGGCGTGTCGCCGTCAGGTAGAGCAGCGACCCGATCATGCTTCGGTACTCCTTCTGGTTCACAGCTTCTCCATCCTTGTCCGCATCCAGGGCCGTCGTGGTCGACATGGGTGTTGGAAGAGGCTTGGCCTCACCCATATCGAACCTCTTCAGCAAGTCCTTGGTGTACTTGCCCTAGTGCACAAACGTCCCTTCTCGGGATTGCTTAATTTGCAATCCGAGAAAGAAAGTCAGCTCGCCCATCATGCTCATCTCGAACTCCCTGCTCATAGTATCTGCAAACTTGGCAACCAAAGCATGAGAAGAACCACTGAAAATGATATCATCCACGTAAATCTGGACCAAGAGAGTATCAGTGCCTTGCTTGAGGAGAAAGAGCGTTTTGTCTACACATCCCATTTTAAAGCCCTTAGCTAGCAAAAATGTTTTCAACCTATCATACCAGGCTCTAGGGGCTTGTTTCAAACCATACAAAGCTTTGTGGAGTTTAAAAACATGGTTTGGAAACTTGGGATTTTCGAAACCGGGGGGTTGTCTAACATACACCTCCTCTTCAATGTAGCCGTTTAAAAAGGCACTCTTGACATCCATTTGAAAAAGTTTGAAACCTTTGGATGCAGCAAAAGCCATGAGTATCCTAATTGCCTCCAAATGAGCTACAGGAGCAAACGTCTCCTCATAGTCTATCCCCTCCTTCTGACTATAACCTTGGGCTACGAGTCTGGCCTTGTTTCTCACAACATGGCCATCTTCTCCCTGTTTGTTTTTGAAAACCCATTTTGTCCCAATTGGATGACACTCAGAAGGTGGAGACACTAGAACCCAAACCTGATTTCTCTCAAAGTTCTCAAGCTCCTCATGCATGGCATTGACCCAATCCGGATCCGTCAAAGCGTGTCCAACATCCCGGGGTTCAAAATCAGCAACAAATGCAGAATGAGCAAAGTGAGAGATTTGCCTTGACCGGGTGACGCGTTCGTCGATGCTGCCGATCATCTGCTGAGGCGGGTGCTGGCACTGAATATGTCATGGCGCCTCCCTTGCCGAAGTGGCCTCCCCCTCAACAGCAGTTGGTGCCTCCCCGGGTACAAAAGGTACCGCTCGGGGTGGCGGATCCCACGGCCCCCAGAAAGAAGACGTGTCGGGGCCGTGAGTCGTTGTAGAAGCCGCTCCTTGCGGCACAACAGGTGGAGGGGGTGCTGGATCATCCATACCTTCAGCACCCTCATCCTCATCATCAAAAAGAGGCCCACCAACCTCATGATCACCTGCACGCTCAAAACGAGAAGGACAAACCATGGTCTCGTCGAAGGTGACATCGGATGTCTCCATGACTCGGTTAGTGTCAAGGTTAAGTACACGATATGCTCTAGTGTGAGTGCCATAACCCAAAAACACACCGTCGGAAGAACGAGACTCAAATTTGTCTAGGTTGCCCTTTTTGAGTATAAAACAATGGCAACCAAAAACTCGAAAATAACTCACCTTGGGGAGTTTTCCAAAACGCAACTCATAAGAGGTCTTTTTCAAGAAAGCTCGAAGAAAAATGCGATTGGAAATATAGGATGCAGTGCTCATAGCTTCGGCCCAATATCGCCTAGGAGTCCTATGCTCATCGAGCATCGTCCTGGCCATCTCTACAAGGGTCCGATTCTTCCTCTCTACAACACCATTCTATGGCGGTGTGTAGGGAGAAGAAAACTGATGCTCCAAGCCCAAAGAGTTACAAAACTTCTCAAAATCCAAATTCTTGAATTCGGAACCATTATCACTCCTAATAGTTCGCATCGAGTTCAAAGGGAACTCGTTCTGAAGACGCAAAATCAGATTGTGAGCAAAAGAGAAAGTCTCGGTCTTCTCAGCTAAAAAGAAGACCCACGAATATCTCGAAAAGTCATCAACAACAACAAGCACATACCATTTCCCCCCAACTGAGCTCACCCGAGCTGGACCAACAAGGTCCATGTGCAAAAGCTCTCCAGGGCGCTTAGTCATGACCTGAGTCACTGGATGGTGGGGAGCGGCAACCATCTTCCCATGTCTACAAGAATGGCAAACAAGATCCTTCTCCATCGATAACTTGGGCAATCCTCGGATTAGGCCAAGTGAACTAAGTCTTGCAAGCAAGTCGAAGCTCAAATGTCCTAGTCTCCTATGCCACTTCCAAAGATTAGAAGAAGAAGGTCCAGCCACAAGACAACGAGAAGTGCCAAAAGACTCTGAGAAATTCGCACGAAAGACTTTTCCAAAGGGCGAAATCAAACACACTAGATTGCCCTGAGGGTCCAAAATATGACTGAGATTCGGCTTAAAACGAATCTCATAGTCGTCATCAAAGAGTTGTGAAACAGAAAGAAGGTTAAAATGCAAGTTAGAAACAAGAGCAACATCGCGCAACACAAAGTGCTCATTAACTCGCACCGACCCACGAGACAAGACCTTACCTTTGTTATTATCGCCGAAGGTGATAAACTCCTTTCCGGCGACCGGACTAAGACTGGAGAACCACTTGGCGTTTCCGGTCATGTGCCTCGAGCAACCGGAATCCACCAACCAAACGTTCTCCAATCGTTTTACCTACATCAATAAAAAGACATAGGGTGAGCATACGGTCCAACACTGGGGTTAGTGAAGTAAGGGGAATACCAGTGTTGGGCCGACTGCTCAAAAGAACGGTTAGCAGAAAAACCATTCCTAGCACGTCTACGAGAAGAGCGATCACCACGCTGAGGAAAACGTGGTCCGCTAGGGAAAGAGCGCTCATCGCGATACTCAAAACGCGGTGGGGGAAAACGCTCAACTACAAAGCCACTGCCACGGGGTCCATAGCCTACAACTGCAGGCTCCCACCGGGCACGTCCTCTCTGCTGCCTAGGCCTGGGAACTTGAGGTTCTGGACCTCTAGGCCTAGCAACTCTCCTTGGAGCTCTCCTCTGAGCATTCGGCGCATGTACATCATGGAAAGGATGGTACATGTCCAGATTGTTCATCTCCCTAGCACGGCGCACCTCTCTCTTGCGCCGAAAGCAGAACTCGCTCAAGTGTCCATCTCTCCCACAGTGCTCACAATGGTACCTCACCGCTCTCAGAGGGGGTTGTTGGTACTCACGGTGGTGGGTGTGGATCACTTTGCCCTTCTGTGGCATAAGCTCCTCCTGGATGGGTGGCATTGTGTCCAGTTTGTTCTTTAGGTGGTTGGGTTTGGGATGCCACACTTGGTTCTTGGGTGGAGCTCTCAGAGGTTCCTCAAACACTCCATCCTTGGTGTTAGGCTTGAGAGGCTCTTTGGGTGGAAGCTTGGTAAGTTTGGGAGTATTGGTGGAGTTGGGCTTCTCACTCGGGTTCAAACCACTCGACTCTCCAATCTTCCCAAAAGCAGAAAGATCAACACCCGGAGCAAAACCTACACCGGGACCTCCAGCAGCTCGCTTGAATTGGGAGATCATCATCCCGAGTTGCGGCTCACCACAAGACACCCATGACAAGATGGTACGAAGGTATGTATTTTCCTCCTCGGTTTGCATCTTGTCATGCTTCACGTTTGCAATCTCCATCTCCAAACCCTCACACAAAGCGCACCTAGTCACACAAGTGCTACCCGAGCTGGCCTCCTCAAGAGACACAATCTTGGCATTCTTCTCTGCCAACTCGGATTGCAAGACAGGACAAGTCTTGCACGCACCCAATAGCATGGGTCTAGCCCAGAGCTCATCCACCTCTCCTACCAACACAGCATACTTGCTCCTCAAAGTGAGAAGGTCAGTCATGTGTGTGGTGCACATCTCACACTCCTCCTCATCAGTAACGACCACGGTGGATTTGACAGAATCAAGCTCCTTCACCGTATCCTCCCACTTCTGCCTAAACTCCTTGCGCTCTCTAGCGACACGCCTAAGCAGCTTATCTTGACTAAGAAGCGCGGCAGTAAGTTTCTTGACCTCAGCGGAAAGTTCATCGTGGGTCAGAGATACCTGGGAGGTGTCGTCGTCGTCGTCGTCGTTCCGAGGAGTCTCCAGCTCGCCATCGAGGGCCATGGTGCAGAGGCCGTCGTCGGCGGCGTAGAAGCAGAGACCGTTCAGCTTGTCCTCGATCCTCTTCTTCTTCTCGGACTCTTCATCGCTTGAGCAAGCGGAGTCATCATCCGAGCCATCGACGTCGCTGAGCGTGGCGAAGAACGCACGCTACTCAGCCTGGGCCTTCTCCAAGTACTTCTTCTTGATGTACTCCTTGTCAAAGCCGCCCCTCTGCTTGTGCCTCGCGGGGACGTACTTCTCCTTGCGCCTGCCGGAGTTGTACTTGTGCCCATGATCGCCCTTCCCAGATAAGTTCTTCTTCTTGGGACAGTTGGCGATGAAGTGGTCGGGGTCGCCGCACTCGTAGCATCCCGAGCGTCCTCCTCCGCGGTGACGGTTCATGCGGTTGTTGTGGAACCGCGAGAACCGGTTGGCGAGCATAGCCAACTCGTCATCCCCCAAAGACTCCAGCTGCTCCTCTGTGACAGAAAAGAGAGAAGAGAGTGCAAAACCTCCAGAGGGGTTAGCAGAAGAGCCAGAAAGCAAAGCCATTGACGGGCCAGAAGGATTTTCATAAGAAGCCCTCGCCATGGCATCGATCGCACTAGACTTGAGCTTACTGAAGAGCTCGTCGAACGTGAGGGTCTCATAGTTAGGTGATTCGATGATCGCCTGAACTTTGGAGTCCCACACCGACCGATCGAGAGTATGCAAAAGCTTCAAAGCCCTCTCATGATCGTCGAAAGGCAACAGCTCCTGTTAGCCCTCATCCTGTTGAGAATAACCTAAAAGCGAGCGAATAAACTCTCTATGCTCTCGCCAGGCATATGTCGAAAGTTCTCGTACTCTCGCTTGAATGACTCGTAGAGACGGGTTTTGACTTGAGAGGTTCCCTCATGGAAACGCATGAGGGTAGCCCAAATCTCCCGAGCCGTAGCGAGGTGAGAAACGCGATCAAACTCACTCATGCTCAGGCATGAGAAAAGAGCATTACGGGCTCGGCTATTGGCATCGTGCTCATCGATCTGAAGCTGAGAGACACGAGCAGCCAAGACCACGTAATCGGCAGAGTAGCAAATATCCTAGATGGAAGCACCCAAACTCTGCAGATAGGCCGACATGCGTATCTTCCAATACGCATAGTTCGTCCCATCGAAAAATGGCGGTTTGCCCACGCCGCGATCCATGTCGCCTTCTGTGGATCTGCAACCGGCTAAGGTGGAAGATCCTTAACCCGCTCCGATACCAATTGAAGGACCGAGAAAGCACTAGCAAGGCGACCAGAGGGGGGGTGAATGGGAGCTCAAAAATTTCTCTCGAAACTTTGGCCAAATGTCCCAAAATCAACCCCCGAAAGCTACGACCGAAACCGTGATGCCCACGACCCTTGGAAGAGGGTGGATGATCCCTAGGATCACAGCGAGGCACCACAAATCGATAGCAACCCAAACGGCAAAAGCACCGGAGCAAGCTTGTTCCCCAAAAACCAAGTCTCGAACGTAGATAGACGGCTACGTCGAGAAATCCCTAAATACCTATGCTAACAAGTAGCAAAGATACCTAGAGAGGTTCCTTGGTCAACTCTAGGGCCAAACGAGAAGTCCGGAAACCAAGCGAGGAAGCCGGGAGAGCAAACACACACAACCGGAAGCTACAGCCAAGTCCCAGACTGTCCGGCAGTACGGTCGCGGACTGTCTGCCCAGTGGCGGACTGTCTGGGCTCAGCTCGCGGACTGTCCGCCGGCCAAAAGAGCAAAACCGCAGTGCTGCTGCAAGTCCCCTGGACGTTCCCGGACTGTCCGCGAGTCCCAACGGCGGACTGTTCGCGGTTCAAAAAGAACTTGTCCGTACAGGTTGTGCAGCCACGGACTCGGCTAGAGCCCGACCCCCGGACTGTCCGCGCCCCCAGTGGCGGACTATCCGCGGATGAACAGAGAGGGCGATTTTGATCGCCCCTCTCACGAGTCTCTCCAAATTCGATCCAAATCAAAATCCCACGTTCCCAAACTTGGAGAAGATGATCACAGAGTAGTTAGGAGACTATCCCCAAGAAATCATCCGCTCAAATCGATTCAATCACCAGGAAATCGAAAGGGGAAGATCACGAACGAAAAAGCACCACGAAAACGAAATCAACCCGATCTACTTGTTCGTAAGGAGTTAGATAAATTCCTTCGGTGGAAATGATCTCCTTTCAAATACGAACAAGTTGATTCAATTGGATTTCGCAAAGACGCACGAGAGAGGGAGATCGAGTGACGGGAAAAACGCGGAGAAAATAGGAACGCGAAGAACACGAACCAAAATGCGAATCAAGTCATCGATCTGCAACCGTGTGGCTACCACACGCTACAATAGTGAGGTTACGGCCTCACTTCCTCAAAATCTCCAGTACACAGAGGTATGGTTCTCTGCGGATCTCAGCTAGCTACAGCAGGGGATTGGGAGAGCAGGAAACCCTAGAAGCAAAGAGCAAATGAACTGAGATGGATGGGGAGGTGGGTGTCTCCCCCTACTTATCCTAATTCTAACTATTCCTAATTCCCACTCTACCCCTAACTACTTACAGAATGAACCAGCTAAACCCTAAGGTTATTCTGGACCAACTCGATGGTAGGTGGATCCGACGGCCACGCCCGCACAACTCGTAGCGTTGCCTCGACGCAACCTCCCGATTGCCGCCACATGCCGCCCTCGCTCTGCACCTCCGGTTTTGTGGCCCAAACCGGGAAACCAGCCTTTCCAGCCAACCCCCGGTTTTGAGGCCCAAACCGGGAAACCAGCCCACCAGCGTCTGAGTTTTGTGGCCCAAACTCAGCAAACCCGCAGCACCCAGGTTTTGAGGCCCAAACCTGGAAACCGTCCTCAGCCCGAGTTTTGTGGCCAAACTCGGAAACCGTCCGCACCTAGGTTTTGAGGCCCAAACCTGGAAACCGTCCACCTAGGTTTTTCTCGTCGCTGTCCCAGGCTGTCAGCCACCACAGCTGATCCTCGGGCCACCGGTCCCTCAGTCCAAGCCTCACGTCCGCCCTTCGCCACTCTCGGTCCCTCGGCACGGCACGTCTCTACTTGACCTTCACCTTGCCTCTGATCACTTTATCCGTGCTCGACACCTGCACAACACAAGCCAAAGAACATGCGCATCATTCCAGTTGACAATCACTCATCACTCAGAGACTCGGCATACACCCATGTATCCGCAGGGACTACCAGGATCACCCTTTTTAACAGTCATGGTTTGATCTTCATAATAGTTAAAATATTTTATTTCAACCATATTAGCAGTTTCCATGTCAGGTTTAGCAGGAATTTTGCCAGATTCAAAAGATGGTATGATAGCAGCAAGTTGAGCTAATTGGGTTTCTAACATCTTATTAAAGCTAAGTTGATTTTTCAGAGCAGATGAGAAATCTTCCAATTTAGCATTTATATTCTCAAGGATTTTATCATTCGACATTAATCTCTCTTTCAAGAAATCAGTAGTTTTACCTTCTGAGTAAACTAAATTCTTCAAGAATGAGAAATTATCAGAATTATGAAAATTAGAGCGGGGGAATGAATTGTTACCTTGAGAGTTTGCAGGCTGATTCCATCCTTGATTCTGTTGACGGAAACTGTTGTTGTTGTTGATGAAGTTCAAATCCTCATGTAGCTCGGGGCAGTGGCTCCCAGAATGTCCGGTTTCTCCACAGACTTCACAAGTCATGTAGGATTCCAGAGATTGGACACTCTCTTGTTGGTTCATCTTCTCACATCTGTCTAGCTTCTTTGCCAGCAGGTCCATCTTGGCCACGATCATGTCGGCTTCCTTAAGGGAATGTATTCGTCATTCCATCCTTGGTTTGACAGCATCTTCTCTATGAGAGCCTTAGCATCTGCAACATTCAGAGAAAAGAATGCACCGCCGGCGGCGGCATCCAAATGGCTTCTAGAGAGAGGGGTTAGGCCATGGTAGAAGTTCTGGATCAATAGCCAGTCCTCCACACCATGGTGCGGACAAGCAGCGATATACTCTTGCAACCTCTCCCAAGCCTCGGGAATAGATTCCTCGGCTTGTTGCGTAAAGCTGGAGATTTTGTTGCGAAGAGCATTCGTCTTGCCCATCGGAAAGAATTTGGCGAAAAAAGCATTGGAACACTTGTCCCATGTGTCTAAAGCGTTGCGATCAGTATAGAACCATTGCTTCGCTTTTCCTAGCAAAGAGAAAGGAAAGAGATGGAGACGGATGGCTTCTTGGGTTATCCCCTTAATGGTGAAGGTGCCGCAAATCTCCAAAAATTGTTGGAGGTGAGCATTGGCATCCTCATGAGCCTTGCCACAGAATGGGCTAGCTTGGACCATCGTGATCAGAGCCGGTTTTAACTCAAAATTGAGGTTGGCATCGATCACATTTGGTCCTATTGCTACATTAGCGGCAGAAGGAGCAGAAAACTCACGAATGGTCTTGTTGGCCATCGTGAAGATAGAACACGATAAGAAAGAAAGAAGTTGAAGAGGATGAAGGAAAAAGATAAGAAGAACTAAGGAAAGAAAGAATGGGGTAAGATGGGAATCGCTAAGCGGGAGCTTAGGCGAAGATAAATTCGACACGGACTCAACCGATACACCGATTGCCTTCCCCCGCAACGGCGCCAGAAATGCTTGTTGGTAGTTCTTAGCTACACCTAGGATAGGGTAACTAAAGTAGCTATCTACTAATGCCAAGCGGGGTTGTCAGTCCCGACACTAGTAGGAGCTAGCTAGCGAGAATGCAATCTACCAGGAGGAGATTCTGCAAGCGCACAGAACTATCATAGTAGCACTTCGCCTGGGAGTACCAGGTGTCGATTTATTTGATCCCAAGGGAAGGTAGGGTGGTGTATGAGTTGAGTCAAGGAGGGGATGAGAGTCGAAGAAAAGAGAAAAGGGAAAAGGGGAGAAGAGAGGAGATGAAAGGCTAGAAAGAATATGTGGGTGGATAGGTAAGGATGAAGTGGATGGCTAAGGTAAGGTGGATGGATAGGTAGATAAATGGAATAGGATAACTAAGGGTAACTAAGATAACTAACTACTAACTAATCCTAGATAACTACAAGCAAGATAACTACGAAGCAAGATAGTTACGAAGCAAGGCAGGCAAAAGACAATAAAGCAACTAAGTTGAGTATAGTTTTATTCCTATCTTGTCAAGTATCGAGGCATACTAGCCTTTACCACTTACTTAGGTTGAACGCTAGCACAACGAGCCTTACTGTTAAACTGGGCCAACTACGTGGTGGAATTCAAGGCGCACAGGGCTGTCACCACCTGCTTGCTACCACAGCTATCCGGGGGTCCAGCCGTATCTGAAGGTAAGTCTATAACTAAGCACCACGCTTAATTATATTCTAACTATCTGAAGGGTCGATATGGCGGACTAGAGGGGGGGGTGAATAGTCCCTTTTAAAATTAAACTTAATTGGAGCGGCTAACCGAAACAAATGCGGAATTAAAACTATCGGTCTAGCCAAGACTACACCCCTCTACCTATACTCTATGACACCTTACAAAAGATCCTAATCAATGCAAATAAGGTGTCGGGCTAGCTAGAGCTCACCTAACCAATTCTAGAAGCAAGGTCACACAAGCCTATGCAACTAGTACTTCAAGCACGGGGGAGCTCCTAAGCAATCTAGCAAGCAAAGCACAAAGCCTAAGCTCACTAGCAATGCTCAATAACAAGGCTACCCAAGCCAAATTAGAGAGCTCAACTTAGCTACACAAACTAAGCAACTAAACACTAGCACAAGAATAAATATTGCAATACAAGCTAGTGCAAACAGCAGGCAGTCGGTACTACCGAGCTGTAGGGCCGGTACTACCGATGCCGGTACTACCGGGCTTCCAAGCCGGTACTACCGAGCACCTGCAGGAAGCTACGAAATCGAAGGGGATGAGATACAATCTCAGATCTAGCAATTACCCCACTTCCCTAGATGATGTAGATGACGAATGTAGCTTCCCCACGTCTTGATTCCTTTCCAAAAGGTAGATCGAGTCTTCCCAACCTAAGATAGAGTGAAGGAGGGAGGAAGAACACGAAGAACACAAACAAGCGTAATATACAAGGAACAAAGAACAATAAGAGCAATAAGAGACGGGGACACAAGATTTTATCCCGAGGTTCACTTGGTTGCCACCAAGCTAGTCCCCGTTGAAGCAAGCCCAAGGTTGCCGCCGATCCTCTTGCTAGTGGTGACCCTAAGTCACGCTCTCCACGATGGAGTGCTCACCAAGAGCTCTAGCGTTCGATCCGGCCGGACCACTTGGCGCTCTTCACGCCTCTTTCCACTAGAGTTGCCCTTCGCGATCTCCCGCGGGGCGAGCACAATGCCCCTCACAAAGCTTCTCCGGAGCCACGCACAATGTTCACGCGGGCTTCACGACGGAGACACGCACCAAGCCGTCTAGGAGGTGGCAACCTCCAAGAGTAATAAGCACGACCGGCTTGCAACTCGAACACCTAGTGCCACTCGATGCTATCTCTCAAAGCAACGCACTAGGATCGCTCTCTCACACAATCGGATAAGCACTAAATCATATGTGTGTTAGAGGGCTCACAAGCACATCCACACAAGCCACCAAGGCTTTGGAGTGCTCCAGCAACCGGCCCACAGCCGGCCTCCACCCCTATTTATAGAGGGGAGCGGCCAACTAGCCGTTTCCCCTTTCCTGCGCTTCGGTCGGTAGTACCGACACCCCTGGGCGGTAGTACCGACAGTGTCAGAACTAGCCGTTACACACGGCGCGTTGACCAAAACGAACAACCGACTCCTGGTCGGTACCTCCGACGGTCGGTAGTACCGGCCCTATGGCGGTACTACCGACAGGCCAAACTGGGGACTATACAGAGAGCCCCGAACTCCTTCGCCTTCGGATCTTCCAAAGGTCGGTAGTACCGGCCCTATGGTGGTACTACCGACAGGCCAACATTGGATCTACACTGAGAGCATCCAAAACTCCTCCATACTATGGTACTACCGACCCCCTGGTTGGTACTACCGATCCCGGTACTACCAGCCCTATGGCGGTACTACCGGTAGGCCAAAACTGGCCACTTCCAGAGAGCTTCCAAACTCCTCACACCTCGAAACCTCGAACGGTCGGTAGTACTGACCCTATGGCGGTACTACCGGCAGGCCAAACTCAGCTCAACACAGAGAGCCTGCAAAACCCTTCAGGGCCACGGTACCACCGACCCTCTGGTCGGTACCACCGCGGGCGGTAGTACCGAGGTTATGGCGGTACTACCGCCAGGCCAAATCAGCCCCAACACAGAGAAGGTTGCACGCAGCACCCATGGGCGGTACTACCGACCCCCCTGGGCGGTACTACCGACCATACTCAGAAAACTTCCCTTTTCTTCTCTGTGTTGATCCAAATCAACTCCAACAACTTCTCCTTTGCAAATGTGCCAACACCACCAAGTGTACAACAACATGTGCATGTGTGTTAGCATTTTCACAATCATTTTTCAAAGGATTTTCACTTGCTCTCACCACGCCACTCGATCCTAACAACATCGCAAAGTTAGATCGCTCAAGTGGCACTAGATGACCGATATGCAAACAAGTTTGCTCCTCTTAATAGTACGGCCATCTATCCTAAACCCGGTCATAATCTTCTCTACACACCTATGACCGGTGAAATGAAATGCCCTATAAGTATACCTTTGCCTTGCGCATTCCATTTCATCTCCTTCGGTGTAGATGCAACACATGCACCAATCTCTTCATCAAATGATATGATCCACTTCATATCATCACATGGCCTCCATGGTCCATCGATCTTGACCTCACTTGCTCTTCACCATTGTTTCGGTCCTTCGGCGCCAAGTCTTGCTTAAGCCTCCCGACACTCGGTACCAACGGCTTCAAAGCCTCCAACTTGCCCTTCACCTTCGCAATCGGTCCATCAAGCCAAGCCTTGCCTTGATCTTCACCATCTTAGCCACATGACTCCATGTCATGTAACATATGCAATAAGCTCCTCCATGATCATCACATGTGTGAGCTTCACATCAAGTCCAAGCCATTCACCTCCATGGCTCAAGTGCTCACACACATGTACCTGTGGACTAATCCCTGTGAATCTCACATAAACACCATTAGTCCACCTAAAGTTGTCACTCAATTACCAAAACCAAACAAGGACCTTTCACTATCTCTACCCTAGCTTTGAATAGAGACACCCTTGCGGACGTCAGAGCAAACACTTGACTTAATAAGATAAACACTAAACTAACTAAGCAACCTATTGGCAAAGATCAAACACTAAGCTCACTAGAGATTAACTACTATGGCTAAGTGAATTGAACTGTAGGATAGCTAGGCACTCAAGCAATCAATCAAGTATACCACTCAATACTGATAAGTAGAATAAAGTAATACTTGAAATGATGAACTAGAATATAGTAAGTGCTTGAGTAACAAGAGCAAAACCTGAACTGGAGATGAAGAAAGACTCTTCCCAGCTCCAGAACCGATCACTCGCACGCCTCTACTCTTGAGCTAACACTTGAGCAGCGCTACCGCGAGGGCGAAGATGCCTTGCTCTACTAGCTACCTACTTGCCTAAGCTCTCTGAGCTTCTAACCTAACTCTCACTTGCCTCTCTTGCTTGTGTGTTGCTCTAGGATGGTAATGTGTGATGGTGTATGAAGAGGTGCCTCCAGGGGGTATTTATAGCCCAAATGAATGAGGGGGGTTCTTATAGTGGGCAGCCAACCGACCTAGGGTTAGGTCAGGTGGCGGGCGCCACCCCCTACTGGCGGCCGCCAGTCCCCTGGCCGTTGGATGAACCGCCTCTGCTTCAACGGCATCCAGGTGGTTGTCCAAGGCAGTTTGGAGGTCGGTTGCATGTCCTAGCAACCGACATTCAGCCTTGATCCACGCCACTCCTCCCTGAGCCGTCCGATGCCACTGACCTAGTGACCAAGGGCCAAGATTTGACCTTGGGGAGGTCACACGGATCGGTGATGTGGCAGGGAGTGGCACTTGGGCCAACCCAAGTGGCGGGCGCCACTTAGAGGTGGCAGGCGCCACCCCCCTTAGGCCCATTTGGGCCCTGCTGAGTGGGCTTGGCCTCTGGTGGGTCCATATGTGCAAATTTGGTTCAAATCCTGCATTCAAATAAAATTCTATGGACATGTGGAATTTGGTTAGTTTGAAACCTATTTGACTACATTTCATGCCTTTTTGGTGGACTTTAGGGTCAAATGTTGATGGTAAAACAGGTGTTTAAGGACCGTCAACAGCCACAAAACTCAGGCGATGGACGGCTGGTTTCCCGGTTTGGGCCTCAAAACCGGGGGTTGGTCGTGAAGGCTAGTTTCCCGGTTTGGGCCACAAAACCGGGGGCGAAGTCCAGGAAAAGGACAAGCGGAGCGGTGGCGGCACGTGGCGGCAATCGGTGAGGTTGCGTCGAGGCAACGCTACCAGTTGTGCGGGCGTGGCTGTCGGATCACCAGCATCTTCGAGTTAGTCCAGAATAACCCTAGGGTTTAGCTGGTTCGCTCTGTAATTAGTGAGGGGTAGAGTAGGAATTAGAATTAGGATAAGTAGAGGGAGACACCCTCCTCCCATCTCATCTCAGTCATTTGCTCTTTGCTTCTAGGGTTTCCTGCTCTCCCAATCCCCTGCTGTAGCTAGCTGAGATCCGCAAATAACCATACCTCTGTGTACTAGAGATTTTGAGGAAGTGAGGCTGTAACCTCACTGTTGTAGCGTGTGGTAGCCACACGGTTGCAGATCGATGTGTTGATTCGTGTTTTGGTTCGTGTTCTTCGCGTTCTTCATTTCTCCGCGTTTTTAACGTCACTCGATCTCCCTCTCTACTGCGTCTTTGCGAAATCCGTTTGAATCAACTTGTTCTTTTTAGTGAGGAGATTATTTCCACCGAAGGAATTCATCTAACTCCTCACGAACAAGTCGATCGGGTTGATTTCGTTTTCGTGGCGCTTTTTCGTTCATACTCCTCCCCTTTCGATTTCCTGGTGTTTGAGTTGTTTTGAGCGAATGATTTCTTGGGGATAGTCTCCTAACTACCTCGTGATCATCTTCTCCAAGTTTGGGAACGTGGGATTGAGTTTTGTTTCGGATTCGAGAGGATTCGTGAGAGGGGCGACTGAAATCACCATGTCTGTTCATCCGCGGACAGTCCGCCACTGGGGGCGCGGACAGTCCGCGCGTTGGGGATCAGCCGAGTCAGTGGCTGTGTTCTTCGGCCGATTTGACTTTTCATGACCGGCGGACAGTCCGCAGTTGTGGGTCGCGGACAGTCCGGGATCAGTCCAGGGGACTTCAGCAACACTGCTGTTTTGCGTCTTTTACCGGCGGACAGTCCGCCAGTGAATCGCGGACAGTCCGGCCTGGTGCGGACAGTCCGGGACCCCAGGGCCGGACAGTCCGGGATTTGGCTGAAGCCTCCGGTTTAGTGCGTTTGCTCTCCCGGGTTCTTCGCTTGGTTTCCGGACTTCTCGCTTGACCCTAGAGTTGACCTTGGAACCTCTCTAGGTATCTTTGCTACTTGTTAGCATCGGTATTTGGGGATCTCTCGACGTAGCCTTCCATCTACGTTCGGGACTTGGTGTTTGAGGGTCGAACTTGTTCCGGTGCTTTTGCCGTTTGGTTTGCCATCGCTTTGTGGTGCTCCGCTGTGATCCTAGGGATCATCCACCCTCTTCCAAGGGTCGTGAGCATCACGGTTTCGATCGAAGCTCTTGGGGTTGATTTTGGGGACAAAAGGCCAAAGTTTCAAAAGAAATTCTTGTGCTCCCATTCACCCCCCCCCCCCCCCCAATTGGTATCAGAGCGGGTTAAGGATCTTCCACCTTAGCCGGTTCCAGATCCACAGAAGGCGACATGGATCGCGGTGTGGGCAAACCGCCATTCTTTGATGGGACGAGCTATCTTTGATGGGACGAGCTATGCGTATTGGAAGATACGCATGTCGGCCTATCTCCAGAGCATTGGCTCTTCTGTTTGGGAGATTTGCAACAAGGCCGATTATGTTGTCTTGGCTGCTCGTGTCACTCAGCTTCAGATCGATGAGCACGAAGCAAATAGCCGAGCTCGTAACGCTCTTTTCTCCTGTTTGAGCATGTCCGAGTTTGATCGCGTTTCTCACCTCTCCACGGCTCGTGAGATTTGGGCGACCCTCATGCGCTTCCATGAGGGAACCACTCAAGTCAAATCCCGTCTTTACGAGTCGCACAAGCGGGAGTATGAGAACTTTCGACATATGACTGGCGAGAGCATAGAGAGTCTATTCGCTCGCTTTCAGGTTATTGTCAACAAGATGAGAGCAAACATGGAGCTGTTGCCTTTCGACGATCATGAGAGGGCTTTGAAGCTTTTGCATACCCTCGATCGGTCAGTGTGGGACTCAAAGGTCCAGGCGATCATCGAATCGTCTAACTATGAGACCCTCACATGCGACGAGCTCTTTAGTAAGCTCAAGTCTAGTGAGATTGACGCCATGTCGAGAGCTTCCTATGAGAATCCTTCTGGCCCGACTATGGCTTTGGTTTTTGGTTCTTCTGCTAACACCTCTGGAGGATTTGCACTTTCTTCTCTCTTTTCTGTCACAGAGGAGCAGTTGGAGTCTTTGGGAGACGACGAGTTGGCTTTGCTTGCCAACCGGTTCTCGCGGTTCCACAACAACTGCATGAACCGTCGCTGCGGAGGAGGACGCTCAGGATGCTATGAGTGCGGCGACCCCGACCACTTCATCGCCAACTGTCCCAAGAAGAAGCACTCATCTGGGAAGGGCGATCATGGGCACAAGTACAACTCCGGCAAGCGCAAGGAGAAGTACGTCCCCGCGAAGCACAAGCTGAGGGGTGGCTTCGACAAGGAGTACATCAAGAAGAAGTACTTGGAGAAGGCCCAGGCTGAGCAGCGTGCGTTCTTCGCCACGCTCAGCGACGTCGATGGCTCGGATGACGACTCCGCTTGCTCAAGCGACGACGAGTCCGAGAAGAAGAAGAGGATCGAGGACAAGCGGAACGGCCTCTGCTTCTTCGCCGACGACGAGGGTTTTTGCACCATGGCCCTTGGTGATGAAGTCGATGGCAAGCTGGAGGATACCCCTCGGAACGACGACGACAACGACGACACCTCCTAGCTATCTCTGACCCGCAACGAGCTTTCTGCTGAGGTCGAGAAGCTTACTGCCGCCTTGCTTAGTCAGGATAAGCTGCTTAGGCGTGCTGCCAGAGAACGCAAGGTGTTTAGGCAGAAGTGGGAGGACACGGTGAAGGAGCTTGAGTTTGCTAGATCCACCGTGGTCGTTTCTGAGGAGGGTGAGTGCGAGATGTGCACCAAGCACATGACTGACCTTCTCACTTTGAGAGGTAAGTATGCTGCTTTGGTAGGAGAAGTGGATGAGCTGAAGGCTAGACCCTCGTTGTTGGGTGCATGCAAGTCCTGTGCGGGCTTGCAATCTAAGTTGGCAGAGAAGAATGCCAAGATTGTGTCTCTTGAAGAGGCCAACTCGGGTAGCACATGTGTGGCTAGGTGTGTTCTTTGTGAGGGTTTGGAGATGGAGATTGCGAATGTGAAGCATGACAAGATGCAAACCGAGGAGGAAAACACATACCTTCGGACCATCTTGTCATGGGTGTCTAGTGGTGAGCCACAGCTCGTGATGATGATCTCCCAATTCAAGCGAGCTGCTGGAGGTCTAGGTGTAGGTTATGCTCCAGGTGTTGACGTTTCGTCTTTTGGGAAGATTGGAGAGTCGAGTGGTCTGAACCCAAGTGAGAAGCCCAACTCCACCACTACTCCCAAACCCACCAAGCTTCCACCCAAAGAGCCTCTCAAGCCTAACACCAAGGACGGAGTGGTTGAGGAACCTCCGAGAGCTCCACCCAAGAACCAAGTGTGGCATCCCAAACCTAACCACCTCAAGAACAAACTGGACACAATGCCACCTATCCAGGAGGACCTTTTGCCACATAAGGGCAAAGTGATCCACACCCACAACCGTGAGTACCAACAACCCCCTATGAGAGCGGTGAGGTACCATTGTGAGCACTGTGGGAGAGATGGACACTTGAGGGAGTTCTGCTTTAGGCGCAAGAGAGAGGAGCGTCGTTCTAGGGAGATGAACAATCCGAACATGTACCATCCTTTCCATGATGTACATGTGCCGAATGTTCAGAGGAGAGCTCCGAGGAGAGCTGCTAGGCCTAGAGGTGAAGTGCCTCAAGGTCCTAGGCGTCAAGGAGGTGTTGCCCGACAGGGTCCTAACTTTGCAGGATATGGACCCCGTGGCGGAGGCTTTGTTGAGCGTTTTCCCCCACCGCGTTTTGAGTATCGCGATGGACGCTCTTCCCTTAGCGGACCACGTTTTCCTGTGCGTGGTGATCGCTTTCCCCGTAGGCAGGCTAGGAATGGTTTTTACACTGACCATTCTTTTGAGTAGCCTGCCCAACAGTGGTATTCTTCCTACTTCACTAACCCCAGTGTTGGACCGTATGCTCACCCTATGTCTTTTTATTGATGTAGGTAAAACGATTGGAGGACATTTGGTTGGTGGATTCCGGTTGCTCGAGGCACATGACCGGAAACGCCAAGTGGTTCTCCAGTCTTAGTCCTGTTGCCGAAAAGGAGTTTATCACCTTCGGCGACAATAGCAAAGGTAAGGTGTTGTCTCGTGGGTCGGTGCGAGTTAATGAGCACTTTGTGTTGCGTGATGTTGCTCTTGTTTCTAACTTGCATTTTAACCTTCTCTCTGTTTCGCAACTTTTTGATAATGATTACGAGATTCGTTTTAAACCGAATCTCAGTCGCATTTTAGATCCTCAGGGCAATCTTGTTTGTTTGATTTCGCCCTTTGGGAAAGTCTTTCGTGCGAATTTCTCGGAGTCGTTTGGATTTTCTCGCTGTCTTGTGGCTGGTCCTTCCTCCTTCGATCTTTGGAAGTGGCATAGGAGACTGGGTCACCTGAGCTTCGACTTGCTTGCAAGGCTTAGTTCACTTGGCTTAATCCGAGGATTGCCCAAGTTGTCGATAGAAAAGGACCTTGTTTGCCATTCTTGTAGACATGGGAAGATGGTTGCCGCTCCCCACCATCCAGTGACACAGGTCAAGACACAGCGCCCTGGAGAGCTTTTACACATGGATCTTGTTGGTCCGGCTCGGGTGAGCTCGGTTGGGGGGAAGTGGTATGTTCTTGTGGTTGTCGACGATTTTTCGAGATATTCGCGGGTCTTCTTTTTAGCTGAGAAGACAGAGACCTTCTCTTTTGCTCGCAATCTGATTCTGCGTCTTCAGAACGAGTTCCCTTTGAACTCGATGCGAGCTATTAGGAGTGATAATGGTTCCGAATTCAAGAATTCGGATTTTGAGAAGTTTTGTAACTCTTTGGGTTTAGAGCATCAGTTTTCTTCTCCCTACACACCGCCACAGAATGGTGTTGTAGAGAGGAAGAATCGGACCCTTGTAGAGATGGCCAGGACGATGCTCGATGAGCATAGGACTCCTAGGCGATATTGGGCCGATGCTATGAACATTGCATGCTATATTTCCAATCGTATTTTTCTGAGAGCCTTCTTGAAAAAGACCTCTTATGAGTTGCGTTTTGGTAGACAGACCAAGGTGAGTTATTTTAGAGTGTTTGGTTGCCACTGTTTTATATTGAAGAAAGGCAACCTGGACAAATTTGAGTCTCGTTCTTCTGACGGTGTATTTTTGGGTTATGGCACTCACACTCGAGCTTATCGTGTACTTAACCTTGATACTAACCGAGTCATGGAGACATCCGATGTCACCTTCGATGAGACCATGGTTTGTCCTTCTTCCCGTTTTGAGCGTGCAGGTGATCATGAGGTTGGTGAGCCTCTTTTTGATGATGAGGACGAGGGTGCCGAAGGTATGGATGACCAGCACCCCCTCCACCTGCTGTGCCGCAAGGAGCGGCTTCTACTATGACTCACGGCCCCGACACTTCTTCTTCCTAGGGGCCGTGGGATCCACCTCCTCGAGCGGTACCTTTTGTACCCGGGGAGGCACCAGCTGCTGTTGAGGGGGAGATCACTTCTGCTCGGGAGGCGCCACGACACATCCAGCACCAACACCCCCCTCAACAGATGATCGGTAGCATCGACGAACGTGTCACTCGGTCTAGGTCACAAATCTCTCACTTTGCTCATTCTGCATTCGTTGGTGATTTTGAGCCCCGAGATGTTGGACACGCTTTGACGGATCCGGATTGGGTCAATGCCATGCATGAGGAGTTAGAGAATTTTGAGCGAAATTGGGTTTCGGTTTTGATTCCACCTCCTCCAGACTGTAATCCTATTGGGACAAAATGGGTTTTCAAAAACAAACAAGGAGAGGATGGCCATATTGTTAGGAACAAAGCGAGACTTGTGGCCAAGGGTTATAGTCAGAAGGAGGGGATAGACTTTGAGGAGACTTTTGCTCCTGTGGCTCATTTGGAGGCTATTAGGATACTCTTGGCTTTTGCTGCATCCAAAGGTTTTAAACTTTTTCAAATGGATGTCAAGAGTGCCTTCTTAAATGGCTACATAGAAGAAGAGGTGTATGTAGAACAACCCCTCGGTTTTGAAAATCCCAAGTTTCCAAACCATGTTTTTAAACTTCACAAAGCTTTATATGGTTTGAAACAAGCCCCTAGAGCCTGGTATGATAGGTTGAAAACCTTTTTGCTTTCTAAGGGTTTTAAAATGGGATGTGTGGATAAAACACTTTTTCTCCTCAAGCAAGGCAATGACACTATCTTGGTCCAGATTTACGTGGATGATATCATTTTTGGTGGTTCTTCTCACGCTTTGGTTGCCAAGTTTGCAGACACTATGAGCAGGGAGTTTGAGATGAGCATGATGGGCGAGCTGACTTTCTTTCTCGGATTGCAAATTAAGCAATCCCGAGAAGGGACGTTTGTGCACCAGGGCAAGTATACCAAAGACTTGCTGAAGAGGTTCGATATGGGTGAGGCCAAGCCTCTTCCAACACCCATGTCAACCACAACGGCCCTGGATGCGGACGTGGATGGAGAAGCTGTGGACCAGAAGGAGTACTGAAGCATGATCGGGTCACTGCTCTACCTGACGGCGACACGCCCGGACATACAGTTTGCGGTGTGCCTGTGTGCACGCTTTCAGGCGTCGCCGCGCACTTCTCACCGTCAGGCGGTCAAGCGTATTATGAGGTACCTTCGCTTCACACCTGAGTTCAGGATTTGGTATTCAGCTTCCTCCACCCTCTCCCTTTGCGGTTTTTCTGATGCCGATTTTGCTGGTTGCCGTGTTGAGCGCAAGTCCACTTCTGGGACTTGCCAGTTTATTGGGTCTTCTCTTGTATCGTGGTCTTCTCGCAAGCAGTCTAGTGTCGCTCAGTCTACCACAGAGGCTGAATATGTTGCTGCGGCTAGCTGCTGTTCTCAGTTGCTTTGGATGATGGCCACTTTGCGTGATTTTGGTCTGAGTTTTACTCGTGTGCCTTTGCTTTGTGACAGCACGAGTGCTATTACCGTTGCTAAGAACCTCGTGCTTCACTCGAATACCAAACACATTGATGTGCGTTTTCATTTTCTGCGAGACCACTATGAGAAGGGTGATATCGACCTTCGCCATGTCGATACTCATCATCAGTTGGCTGATATTTTCACCAAGCCTTTGGACCAATCAACCTTTAATCGGTTGAGAGGTGAGCTTGGTGTGTGTTTCCCCTTTTAGATGGGGGAAACATTTTGGTTCTTGTTTTATAGACTGACTATTTTCTCGTCTGCTTTGTTTTCTCTTAGTTTAGTCTCTTGCATTTTAGCATACGCTTTTATATTCTGAGCTTCATGTATATAATCTTTAGAATGTGATTATACTCTGTTTAGTATGCTTTGATGCTATATGTTGATACTTGTAGCTTATGCTCCTTCTGATCACTAATACATGTTGTGAGCTGAACTATTTTTGAATAGTGAACCTGCCTAACAAACATAAAACTTGAAAATGTTCACCATTGAGATATGCAACTAGCATGTGTAGGATGTGTTGAATTCACTCGTGCTTTTCATATATGCTAGGTTGCTATGTCTCTAGTTCTGAGTCACTCACTTGCTTGGTTTGTTCATAATCTATTTAAAATTGAACCAAGTTTTAAGTGAATTGAAAAGATCGAGATGGGATTGCTTGCCAACACATCACGGTATCGAGACTGTTTCTCATTGCAATTTTGAGTTAAACTTGAGCCGTGTAGTGTATGACCGAAACCGATGCCTTAAGCTTCTGATTGCATTTTGCATAGGCTTCGCTCGGTTGAAAAGTTAGGAAATGACAAGCTTTCAACCTCTCGCAATCGCATGCTAAATTCTGAACTTGTGTAATTTCACCGCTGCAACTCCGATCTAAAATTGAAATCACAAGTTTATGCTTCATTCTATGGCATGATGTTTGAACTTTGCTAGGGGTAGTTCACCTTGTATTCATGCTCAGCACGTGTTTGATTTCCTGTCTATACATGTGTAGTGCTATTTTGATGGTGAATACGTTTGGCTAAAACTGCTCATTTTGCTCATATGTTCATATTTCGTATATAGTGATCAGTTTGAGCCTTTGCTAGCATTTTATGGATATTGTGAGTCATCGGATCAGAACTGTGTAAAGCATCTTTGCATTCTCTTGGCTATATTCCTGAAGCTGCTAACTTGCATCTTGACTCATATGCATTTTGGAAGGGGGAGAATTTCTCTTGTTGGCATTTTTGGTGGTGCATTTTCTAAGGGGAGAACTTCTACTCGATGGTGCATTTTTGCTTGATGGTGCACTTTCAACTAAGGGGGAGATATTGCAAATCATATGTTCTCTGAGTGTTCAACTAAGGGGGAGAAAAATTTTCAAATCTTGTGCCTTCCGAGTTGAACCAAGGGGGAGTTTTCCTGGTTGTGTGCACTACTTGAGGGGGAGTTTGCTTCTTGGTAACCATAAGATTTTGGGTTTCGGAGCGGTTTCAGAGCGTTTTCTGCTAGTTGTGTTGAGCCTCTGTGCCTCTATCTCGAGGGACTAGCATTTTGCTTTGATTTCTCAATTGGTATTTGCTAGCGGTGTTGAGCCTGTTCTACCTCTTGTTGAGGGCTAGCTTTGCTTTGCTTGGTTGCGTCGAGCCGTTGCCCATGTCTTTGGGAACCAAGTTTATTTTGCTCTTTCCACTTGACCTTCTTCGGCTTTGCTATGCTTTTGGGTCATTTGGTTGAGTTCTCTCTTCTCCTTCCTTCCTTCTTCTATTTCCATTATAATTTGTGTGTATAGTTGACAATGCACTCATCAAGGGGGAGATTGCGGATACATGGGTGTATGCCGAGTCTCGAGTGATGAGTGATTGTCAACGGGTTTGATCGCAGGTTCTTTGGCTTGTGTTGTGCAGGTGTCGAGCACGGAGACAGTGATCGAGGGCAAGGTGAAGGTCAAGTACAGACGTGCCGTGCCAACGGACCGGGAGCGGTGAAGGGCGGACGTGAGGCTTGGACTGAGGGACCGGTGGCCTGAGGATCAGCTGTGGTGGCTGACAGCCTGGGACAGTGACGAGCGAAGACTTGCGGGGCACGGTGTTGCTCGGGTCAAGGACCTGGGGACACGTGTCGGTGGACGGGGTGCACAGGCGGTGCATCCCCTCTACGGCTTCGGTTTGGTGGTTGAGCCACAGAAAAACCACCGAGTGGACGGTTTCCAGGTTTGGGCCTCAAAACCTGGGTGCTGATGGTTTCCGAGTTTGGGCCACAAAACTCGGGCTGAGGACAGTTTCCAGGTTTGGGCCTCAAAACCTGGGTGCTGCGGGTTTCTGAGTTTGGGCCACAAAACTCAGGCGATGGACGGCTGGATTCCCGGTTTGGGCCTCAAAACTGGGGGTTGGTCGTGAAGGCTGGTTTCCCGGTTTGGGCCACAAAACCGGGGGCGAAGTCCAGGAAAAGGACGAGCGGAGCGGTGGCGGCACGTGGCGGCAATCGGTGAGGTTGCGTCGAGGCAACGCTACCAGTTGTGCGGGCGTGGCCGTCGGATCACCAGCATCTTCGAGTTGGTCCAGAATAACCCTAGGGTTTAGCTGGTTCGCTCTGTAATTAGTGAGGGGTAGAGTAGGAATTAGAATTAGGATAAGTAGAGGGAGACACCCTCCTCCCATCTCATCTCAGTCATTTGCTCTTTGCTTCTAGGGTTTCCTGCTCTCCCAATCCCTTGCTGTAGCTAGCTGAGATCCGCAGAGAACCATACCTCTATGTACTGGAGATTTTGAGGAAGTGAGGCCGTAACCTCACTGTTGTAGCGTGTGGTAGCCACACGGTTGCAGATCGATGTGTTGATTCGCGTTTTGGTTCGTGTTCTTCGCGTTCTTCATTTCTCCGCATTTTTCCCGTCACTCGATCTCCCTCTCTACTGCGTCTTTGCGAAATCCGTTTGAATCAACTTGTTCTTTTTAGTGAGGAGATCATTTCCACCGAAGGAATTCATCTAACTCCTCACGAACAAGTAGATCGGGTTGATTTCGTTTTCGTGGCGCTTTTTTGTTCATACTCCTCCCCTTTCGATTTTCCGGTGTTTGAGTTGTTTTGAGCGGATGATTTCTTGGGGATAGTCTCCTAACTACCTCGTGATCATCTTCTCCAAGTTTGGGAACGTGGGATTGAGTTTTGTTTCGGATTCGAGAGGATTCGTGAGAGGGGCGACTGAAATCACCCTCTCTGTTCATCCGCGGACAGTCCGCCACTGGGGACGCGGACAGTCCGCGCGTCGGGGATCAGCCGAGTCAGTGGCTGTGTTCTTCGGCTGATTTGACTTTTCATGACTGGCGGACATTCCGCAGTTGTGGGTCGCGGACAGTCCGGGATCAGTCCAGGGGGACTTCAGCAACACTGTTGTTTTGCGTCTTCTGCCAGCGGACAGTCCGCTAGTGAACCGCGGACAGTCCGGCCTGGTGCGGACAGTCCGGGACCCCAGGGCCGGACAGTCCGGGATTTGGTTGAAGCCTCCGGTTTAGTGCGTTTGCTCTCCCGGGTTCTTCGCTTGGTTTCCGGACTTCTCGCTTGACCCTAGAGTTGACCTAGGAACCTCTCTAGGTATCTTTGCTACTTGTTAGCATCGGTATTTGGGGATCTCTCGACGTAGCCTTCCATCTACGTTCGGGACTTGGTGTTTGAGGGTCGAACTTGTTCCGGTGCTTTTGTCGTTTGGTTTGCCATCGCTTTGTGGTGCTCCGCTGTGATCCTAGGGATCATCCTCCCTCTTCCAAGGGTCGTGAGCATCACGGTTTCGATCGAAGATCTTGGGGTTGATTTTGGGGACAAAAGGCCAAAGTTTCGAAAGAAATTATTGTGCTCCCATTCACCCCCCCCCCTCTGGTCGCCTTTCTAGTGCTTTCTCGGTCCTTCAGTTGGTTAAGTGAACCGCCTGTGGAAATCGATTTCCACAGGTGGTTCACAATTAACCGTCTGTGTTGTTGTTCCATTTTCACTGGCCCCCAGCGCAAGCGGTGCTGGAAAACGCCTGTAAAAATGGGTTTTCAACCGCCTGTATAGTATGTCTCTGTACTAGTGATTATTATAATTGTTAGAAATCAGTTCTCTGATCACTCAAGAACATAAGCACAAGAACACAGGCACAAGAGAATAGAACTCAGAGATAGAACACAGGGATGGGAGGAGGAGTTCCTTTCTGTATTTCACTGTCTTGATCATCTTTGCAAAGGTGAAAGTGACCTCTTGTTTATAGCTATGGAGGCTGAGGTGAATACATGTTACAGTGTTTGAACTCTTGGACTTTTCTCCTCCTCTACATGTGATTGGCCACCAATCAAAGTCATATGTTCACACTGTTTTTTCTGACTTTGGTTTACAACACTCCCCCTTGGCCAATTATATGTCATGTGCATGCCTCGTTAAAAACTCCCCCCAAAAACCCAGTGGGAAAAAGGGCAGGAGAAAAGAGTACATCACATCCATCGCTTGTGTTGCACCTGTTGCCTTGTTAAAAACCTTGCATGAGAAAACCCAGTGGGAAAAAACTCATCAAGGGAAAAAGAGTACAACAGTTGATCTTCGGGTCTAGTCTTCAGGACCGTCCCGTGATCTTCAGGATCACGAATATGAGCTATGGTCTTCGGAGTTGATCTCCCCCTGAACCCTGCAACTCTCTGAGTCATCTCATGCCAATTCCACGGGCACATCTATGGAAGCTGGATGCTGGCAGAGATTTTATGAATAAATTTGCTAGGTTTATCACATGACCTTGCTTGCAGGATATTTATCTCCCCTCTCTTCTGGAGCTCATGGGGGTAAAAGAATTTAGCAGCAATATGCTTTGTGAGATTTCTCTTCACATAGCCCGTATGCATTTGTGCAGCACAAGCCGCATTATCCTCATAGATAATGGTGGGGGTGTCAGCGACGTTCAAACCTCATGACTTCTGGATGTGATTGATCATCCGTCGCAACCAAACACATTCTCGTGTGGCTTCGTACAAAGCTATTATCTCTGAGTGGTTGGTTGACGTGGCAACCAGAGTCTGCTTCATAGACCTCCAAGAAATGGCTACACCACCACAGAGAAACACAAAACCAGTCTGGGACCTGGCATTATGGGGATCAGACATGTAGCCAGCATCCACATATCCCACCATGGTTGAGGCTTGGTTCTTCGGGAACCATAGACCAAGGTCTTGGGTACCTTGAAGGTATCGTAGGATGGTTTTGACACCAACCCAATGCCTCCTAGTTGGGGCAGCACTATACCTTGCCAACAAATTTTCTGCAAATGCAATATCCGGCCTTGTGCAGTTTGCAAGGTACATGAGTGCTCCAATGGCACTCAAGTATGGAACTTCGGGTCCCAATACTTCCTCATTATCATCCCTGGGTCTGAATGGGTCCTTGTCCGCTTCCAGGGACCGGACTACCATGGGGGTCTTAAGAGAGTGGCACTTGTTCATATTGAACTTTTCAAGTACCCTCTTAGTGTAAGTAGACTGATGTACGAAGACTCCTTCAGGGAGCTGTTCGAGCTGCAGGCCAAAACAAAACTTGGTTTTACCCAAGTCTTTCATCTCAAATTATGCTTTGAGGTAAGCCATCGCTTTCTCAATGTCCCTTGTAGTCCCGATGATATTCAAATCATCAACATAAACTGAGATGATGCAAAATCCTTCATTGGATTTCTTTATGAAGACGCAGGGACAATCATCATTGTTTGTGTAACCTCTCTTCAGGAGAAAGTTACTTAATCGGTTGAACCACATCCTTCCGGATTGTTTCAACCCATACAACGATCGCTGCAGGCGAATGCCGATCATGTTGCGGTTTTGATTCGGTCCAGGGATCTTGAGTCCTTTAGGGGCTCTCATATATATTTCCGAATCAAGTGACCCATACAAGTATGCGGTCACAACATCCATCAACTGCATTTTTAAATTCAAGTTAGCTACCATAGATATGAGATATCGAAACGTTATGCCACTCTTAACAGGGGAGTATGTCTCATCGTAATTGATGTCGGGTCTCTGCGTGAACCCTTGTGCCACAAGCCTCGCTTTGTATCTCACCACCTAACCATGTTCATTCCACTTCCGGAGGAATACCCATTTGCATCCTACAGGGATGACCTTCGGAGGTGTTGGGACTGCAGGCCCAAAAACCTCTCTTTGGTAAAGCGAGCGCAATTCTGCCTCAATTGTTGATTTCCATTTGGCCCAATTTGTGCGCTTCCGGCACTCAATCATGGACTTTGGTTCTGGATCCAGATCCATTGAGTCAGCAATTTTTGAGGCGAAATATATGTCGACAACTGTGGTCTTTCAATGATATGACTCTCCTGATTCCACATAATTAGTGGCGATCTCCTCATGATCGTCTTCCCACTCATCGTGATTTCCCATAACGATTGAGTTGGGGCATTCCGATCTTCCAATGCGATAGTTTGCGCACGACGCATTGGGATTTCCATCTTTAGGATGGAGTCCTTCAGGGACTTCTTCAACTTCAGGTTGAGTTGCCTCTTCAGGGGCATTCTCAACTTTAGGTTGAGCTTCTTCAACTGATTCCTTAAGTGATGCAAGTGGCTCGGGTCCTTGTCTACGCGGACGTCTTCGCGGAACCTTGTCTCGAGCACCCGAAGGTCTCCCCCTTTTCCTAGGATTAGAGGAGACAATATGGTTGGTGGCCTTCTAGGGTACCTGTACCCTCTCTGGCGCATTTACTACTGGTATATGCGACCTTGTCACTCTTTTATGATCAGTGAAGGCATCTGGCAGCTCATTTGCAAGACCTTGCAAATGTATAATTCTCCGAACTTCGAGTTCAGATTCACTGGTGTGTGGGTCTAATGATTGCATCCCAGTTGCACTCCATTCAATTTCCCGACATTCTTCTGGATGCCTTTCTCCCCCTAATGCTGGGAAATGGTCTTCATCGAAGACACAATCAGTGTACCGAGTCGTATGAAGATTCCCAGTCATAGGCTCTAAATATTTGATTATGGACGGAGTCACATAACCAACATATATCCCCAACTTTCGATGGGGTCCCATTGATGTACACTGTGGCGGTGGTATCAGCACGTACACTATGTCGCCGAATATACGCAGATGGGAAATACTTGGTTATTTTCCACACACCAGCTGTAGGGGGGATGTTTCATGATATGCAGTTGGCCTGAGTTGAATTAGTGCTGCGGCGTGCAACACCGCATGGCCCCAACAACTGGTTGGTAGCTTACAATTCTGCAACAACGGCCTCACAATCCACTTGATCCTCTTGATCAAGCGTGCAACACCGCATGGCCCCAACAACTGGTTGGTAGCTTACAATTCTGCAACAACGGCCTCACAATCCACTTGATCCTCTTGATCAAGGTTTCAGCTAGACCATTTTGTGTGTGGACATGTGGTACTCAATGCTCTACCTTGATGCCCATGGCTAAGCAATAATCATCAAATGCTTTTGACCTGAACTCACCAGCATTATCCATGCGAATGGATTGGATGCGGTTATCAGGGAAACTTGCTTTTAGCCTGATTATTTGGGCAATTAGCTTTGAAAAAGCATGGTTTCTAGTGGACAACAGGTCCACATGGCACCATCTGGTAGATGCATCAATCAATACCATGAAGTACCTAAACGGGCCTGATAGGGGCTGAATAGGTCCACATATGTCACCTTGTATACTTTGCAGGAACACAGGTGATTCATCCCTAATCTTCAGGAGGGATGGTCTAGTGATTAACTTCCCTTTTGCACATGCGGTGCAAACAAAATCTTCAGGATTTGGGAAGTTTCTGACATCATGTCCAGCAGAATTGCTGATGATCCTTTTCATCATAGTCAACCCAGGATGACCTAACTGGTCATGCCATATTCAAAACGATTCCTCGTTTCTAAATATGGTTTTCAACACAACATATCCTTCAGTGGGTTTTATGTACATGTAGTAAAAACCCAATGGCGATGAAGGGATTTTTTCCACCACTTTCTTTTGGTACCCGTCGAATTTGGTAATGAGCAGATATTCAGTACCATGCTCAATCTCGGTTTCTATGTGGAAATTATTCGCACGGATGTCTTTGAAACTCAGAAGCGTGCGCTTTGAGTCAGGATACAACAATGCATCCTTTACAAAGATTTGAGTACCCATAGGGAGAACTATTGTGGCACTTTCGATGCCCACGATATGAGCATTGCTTCCGGCAATGGTCATAATATTTCCCTTTTTCTTTGTCAAAGTTTGGAAATATTTGGTTTCCCTGAATATTGTGTTGGTGGTGCCACTGTCTACAAGACAGACTTCCTCTTCAGCCATGGGTCCCACAGGTTCTGTTAAATACCATGAAATAAAATAGGAATTCAAGATAAAAACATATATTATGAGGAAACAACATTACATAATTCTTGAGAAACATTACAAAGGTTTGAACCATTTACTACGTTACAAATGCTCTTCAGGAGCACGAATGGTCAAACATTTATTGGACTAATACATGTTGGCATCACACTTATGATATTTTGGAGATTACTGCAGGTCCCTAAATATATCATAGTCGTCATGAAGGTTGTCCTCATTTTCGTCCATTTGGACGTCTTCACCACTTGCGTCGATGATCATATCACCGTGCCTCCCAGGTTGAGCTTCAGGCTCTCGAGCTTCGGGCTCGTTGATGAAGTGGGACTCATGTTGACCCTTTTCCTTCTTCTTGTTTTGTTGGTAAAGGTCAACGAGGTGTTTGGGGGTGCGGCATCGGCGGGACCAATTCCCCTTTGCTCCGCATCTATAGCAATCACCTTGCTCTTCCCCACTATGGTCACCTCTATCCTTCTTGCGTTCGACCCAACCCTTGGGCTTACCCTTTTCTTTGCCTTTGAACATGGCACCTCTGTTTCTCTTCCACTTTCCTTTCCCAAGGCCCCTTTTGTGGTTGCGAGAACTCTCAGCAACGTTAGCATGTGCTTCAGGCACAGCTATAGAACCAGTGGGTCGGGCAGAATGATTGTTTATAAGAACCCCATTTTGTTGCTCAGCAACTGATAGTACTTCACTTAACTCAGAGTACTTAGTGTACTTCGAGTTCCGGTATTATTGTTGCAGTACTATCTTGCCAGGGTGGAAGGTGGAGAGTCTTCTCGATCATTTCAGCGTCTGTGATCTTCTGGCCACATAGACGTAGCTTCGTCGTAATCCTATGTAAAGCAGAGTTATATGCTACCACATAGATGTAGCCACATAGACGTAGTCTTGGAAGCATAAGTTCATCCAGTCTTGTTGTGCCCTAGGGAGCACAATCATCAGCTGTTGGCTGAAGCGATCCTTCAGGAACTGCCATAAGACTAGTGGATCCCTCTCTGTCATGTACTCAGACTTCAGGTCTGGGTGGAGATGGTGTCACAGGAAATGCAACGCTCTTGCTTTATCAGGCTTTGTGCAGTCATCATTGTCAGCTTCAGGCTAGACAATGGTATGATCGAGGCTCATGTCGTTGAGCTTGATCTCAACATCGGTAGCCCAAGTGAGGTAGTTGCTGCCATCCATGGCGAGCGCCTCGAACTCCCTCTTAGCAATGTCCGACATGCCTGCACAAAAAATGTACAGGGTAAGTGTATGTCAGTGCGTAATCTTCAGGATTACGACTTTGCATAGTCTTCTGGACTATATAAATATATCCCAGACGTGATCTTCAAGATTACTTTGCATTAAAATATAGATTGCAAAAATAAATCTGCGGAATTGAATAAATGCAGAAAAATAAATTGCAATAACATAGAGATACGTAATTTAAGTGTAATAAATAAATTACGGTAAGTAAATGGTAGTGAAAAGAATAGAGTAATAAGATATAGTGGGCTTCAGCCCACTAATATTTCACGGGATTCGGGCCGCGTATTTGGACAATATGGTGGGCTTCGGGCCACCATTTTCACAAAAGAGAAGAAAATACTCGTTGTCCAATTCATAATGGGCCAACTGGGCCACATCCTCTCTCATGGGCTTGGCCTAACAGGCTCGGTCGTTCGTGGCCGTCCATCAAGATGGACGGTCCAGATTCGCCAGGGCCATATAAATAGGGAGGGTCAAAACCCTTACCCTAACCCTATCCCATTATCATTTTCCCCATTCTCACTCTTCCTTATCCTCTTTCCAGGAAGCAGCAGGGGAGGGAGAGGATCGACGACCGAGCAGGGAGGGGGAAGTCTGCGCCCGCCAGGCGGCCGGCTCGGCGGCCGGCTTGATGGCGGTGCCTTGGCGGCCAGTGAGCGACTCCCCGCGCGCGCCTAGCTGGGCCAGGGGCGGCGGCCCGTGGCCAGCTCGGCGGTGGCCCGGCTCGCGCCCTCCCACCGCCGGCTCATGGCGGCGGCCGGCTGGGGCCGGGGCCGCTCGCCCGTGCCGTCTCGGCTCGGCTGGGGCCTGGCCGCACGCCCACGCCGGCTAAGCGGCGGCCGGCTAGGCCTGAGCCGCGCGCCTGCGCGCTAGCTGCCCAGGGTAGCGGGGGCGGGGCCAGAGGCTTCTGCGGATACATGGGTGTATGCCGGATCTTGAGATGATGAGTGATTGTCAACTGGGATGATGCGCATGTTCTTTGGCTTGTGTTGTGGACGTGTGTTGGCATCGGACGCTCCGTTGTCATTGGACGCTCCGAGGCCTTAGCATCGGACGCTGAGCTGTCACTGTAGTAGCGTCCGATGGCTACAGAGTAAGGTTTTGTTTCGGCCTGATTTGCATCGGACGCGTCCGCCAGGATCACATCGGACGCAGGCCAGCGTCCGATGCAGTAATCTCTGCATTGTTTCATCCACTGTTTGGTCGTCCGACTTCGGATTTGGTTTCCGGTTTTTGCGTTGGGTTTCTAGAGTCGTGTAGTGTCCCGTTGTGCTTCTTGGAAGCATCCACCCTACATCTAGGGTCGTGGACACTAACGAGTTCTAGGTTTGTACTTGGGGTTGATTCTTGGGACAGTGGCGATAAGAAAATTAAAGCTCTCATTCACCCCCCCCCCCCTTGGTCGCCTTCTGGTAGATTTTTCGGTCCTTAAGCTCCTGCGCCTGCTCGCGGGTGGCCGGGTGGCCACGTGCCCCCGCTCGCCTAGCAGCCGGCTCGCTCGTGCTCGGCGGCGGCCGGTCGGGGGCCGCGCCGGCGGTGGCAGCCGAGGCTGCGCTCGGGCCGCGCTCGTGCCGTGGCAGCCGGTCGGGTGGCATCCCCGATCTGTGGCCATTCACGCGTCTTCGGGACGGTGGTGGCCCGATCTGCTCGTCTCCTGGACTGCACAACGATTTGTTCTCTTGGTGGGCGGAGGCAGCGCCATCCTAGCTTCACTCGGTGAGCAGAGGCAGGGCCTTCCTTGCATCACCGTCATTGACGTTCAGGTGAGCGGAGACAAAGCCTTCCTTGCATCACTGTTGTCGACACTGGGGGAGCGAGTGGTGGCAGAGCCATCCTTGTATCGCCACTATCGTTTTGGATGTGTTTGTGTTGTGTGTGCTTGTTCATGTACAGAGAGTTGTAAATCATGTAAGGATGAACAGGCATCTTATAAAGGAACAGATTTCCAAACCTTTCTTACCTTCTTAGCTTGGTAGAACTCGTGTTGATAACGTGTTAGAAATCAGTTCTCTGTTCACTCAAGAACACAAGCACAAGAACACAGGCACAAGAGAATAGAACTCAGAGATAGAACACAGGGATGGGAGGAGGAGTTCCTTTCTGTATTTCACTGTCTTGATCATATTTACAAAGGTGAAAGTGACCTCCTATTTATAGCTATGGAGGCTGAGGTGAATACATGTTACAATGTTTGAACTCTTGGACTTTTCTCCTTCTCTACATGTGATTGGCCACCAATAAAAGTCATATGTTCACACTATTTTTTATGACTTTGGTTTACAACAATAATTTAAGTTAGATTTTGGCAAAATAGTGGTGGAGTAAAATAATTTATAAATTAAAAAAATATTCTTTTCGTATTCATGGCGCCTGCATTTATTTTATTGAGTGAAAAAAGAAATTTATTAAATTCGACTTCAACTTCGATTTGATTGTTGCTCTATGTACTGTTAGATATTTATGCAATTTCCAGTATAATTTAATCAATTTAATCCGAGAATATAAACATTTAACAGTTATAACAACTATGATAATAGACATGATAATTTCAGCAGCATGAAAACAACTCATATATATACGACAGGATGAACATGATAATTTCAGCAGCATGAAAACTCATATATATACGACATGATGAACATGATAAACGACACATGTGCATAATAGATATATTAGAACAGAACAACCACATAAACAGAACACATCGTACATATCAGTAAACAGAACAAACATCACATAAGACATGATTATTATATTGAAAAACAGAAGATGAAGCGAATACCCTGTGGAGGGTCCAATGTCGAAGGCATCGGAGGCTCCAGTCGTGCTGGTACTCATCCCTAAGTGGTTAGTGCGATTGCTCGAAGTAGTGGATGAAAGCTGATGCAGGAAGGTGTTCGTAGTGTGAAAGCCCTAGTTTGGTTTTGTTTAATTGATGAAACCTATTGGACTAACCGTATGCTTAAGTGTGAATGATCTAGATTGGTCCAACACCAAGTGATGGAGCTAGATGGATGGTGATGTCCATATAATGGTGATCAAGGGCTCTAATGCATGGAAAAGAAGAAAGAGAAAAACAAAATGGGCTAGGGGCAAAGGTATATGCATAGGGCCATTTTATTTTGGCGATCAATACATTATAAAGAGTATGATCACATTTAGGATTGATAGTCATTCTATTAAGAGGAGTGGAACTCGTTTGTGAAATGCGGTTATCAAAGTGCCACTAGATGATCTACATTTTGCATTTGCATTTAATGTCTAGTGCGTGCTAACTACCCTTGAATAAATGCTTTAGAAAATGCAAACACATGTGCACAAGTTATGGAACTCTTTGAAGTTCGCACATGGAAGCAAGGGGGTACGATGGAAGTCGAAAGGGGGTGAATCCATGGTGTTCTGTAGTGATCGAACGCTGTCCTAGTAGTGACCGGACGCGTCCGGTAGCAAACCCTAACTTGGGCTCGCGTCTGGGTGCTGACCGAAGTCTGAGACAAAATGTGACTAGACTCGTCGCTGATGCGTCCGGTCACGCTGACGTAAGGCAGAGCAATCAGCAAAGTGTTGACCGGACACTAGGTGCGTCCGATCAGGGTTGATCAGACGCATCTGGTCAACTATAATGCTCTCTAGAACCTCTCTGTTGGTGACCGGACGCAAGGGCTTTAGTGTCTGCTCAATTTCCAGCAGTGCGTTTGGTCTGTGATTGAATTATAGACGTTGAGGGTTGTTTGTGACCGGACTCAGCGACCGGTGTGTCCAGTCAGTTCTGATGGTGCGTCTGGTCGAACATAAACGTATTGAGTTCGTGAAATAGTCGTTGGGATCGAGCGATCGAGTTCATATGGCCTTGACACGTGGCGTCTATCGGACGACCGGATGCTGGGGCTGTGCGTCTAGTCGACCCGACTGGAGCATCCGGTCAGGGTCTGTCTCAGCCCAAAGGCTAGCCCTTTTGTGTGAGGGCTATATAAGGTGTTTAGCCGGCTTGGGCTCACTCTCTTGGACATTTTGATTGCCTAAACATCATTGCGAGCCTAGCCATTCTTCTCCCACTCCATTTGGTTGATTGTTCATCATTTTGAGAGAGACTGGGAGAGCCAAGTGCATTGCATGAGTGTGTTCATCTAGAGACACTTGGTGATTGTGTTTTGCTGTGGATTTCTCTTATTACTCTTGGTGTTTTTCGACACCTAGACGGCTTGGAGCAGCGAGGATCGTTGAACAGAAGGTGGTGATTGTTTCCGGCTCTGATCGGTTGACATCTAGACGACTTGCTGTGGATCGTTGTGTGCTACCATCGTCTTTCTAGAGCAGTGTGACACACATAAATTCGCTCATTGGTTTACCAAACATCAAAAAATAGATTAGCCATGGGCTTGGCGATGTGGCCAACAAACAAGGTGACAGTGGTGAAGGAGGAGAGATGGTCGAGGAGGAGCAGGATGGGGAGAGGAGCAAAGGAAGAGAGGGAGTGGCGCCGACGGAGGAGCGATGGAGGAAATTAGGAATGACAGAGCAGGATGCAATGTTAGTGAGAGATGATTAGGGTTTGGATAATACTCACATAACCATAATTAGTGACAGCAATTGACTACATATAGGCCAGACGGGGAGCCACCATCGGCAAGCCCATGGGCCGTGAGTTTACATTCTAACACTCCCCGGTAGTCAGAACTGGGAGCATTGCAAACGTTAATATAAGACTGGACCTAAACTCAGTAAAGACTGACATTGGCAACCCTTTGGTGAAGATGTCGGCATACTGGGACGAAGTGGGAACATGCAAGACACGGACTTCTCCAAGGGCGACACATTCACGAACAAAGTGTAGGTCAATCTCCACATGCTTGGTGTGCTGGTGCTGAATGGGGTTAGTGGAGAGGTAAACAACATTGACATAAACAATAGTGGCCTGACGAAGGGGGCATCGAAGTTCACCCAAGAGCTATCATAACTAGCAGGCTTCAGCGACGCCCAGCACGATACTCCGCCTCAGCGCTGGAGCGGGACACGGTGGGCTGGAGCTTGGAGGACCATGAAATGAGATTGTCCCCAAGGAAGACGGTGTATCCAGAGGTGGACTTCCGAGTATTGGGGCACCCAGCCCAATCAGCATCTGAGTAAACATTAAGATTAATCAGTGAGGTTTGGTAGAGGTGGAGGCCAAGATCCTTGCTCCCCTGTAAATATCGCATGATTCTCTTCATAGCAGCAAGGTGAGGATCGCGGGGGTCATGCATGTGCAGACAAACTTGCTGGACAGCATAGGCAATGTCTGGACGAGTGAAAGTGAGATACTGCAAGGGGCCAGCGATGCTGCGGTAGTGAGTGGGATCAGACACGGACGTACCATCAGTGGCGGACAGCTTGGCATGAGTATCCACAGGAGTACTGGAAGGCTTGTAGTCACGCATACCCGTGCGGCCTAGTATGTCAAGCAAATATTGTCGCTGGGACAGAAACAGGCTATCTGGGCGACGCTCAACAGTGATCCCCAAAAAATGATGAATCGGCCCCATGTCTGTCATAGTAAATTCCTAACGAAGAGCTGAAATGATCTGTTGGAGAAGACTTTGTGACGACACGGTGAACACAATATCATCAACATACAGCAGTAAGTAAGCCATCTCATGACCTCGACAATAAATGAACAGTGATGAATCAGACTTGGCCTCCACAAAACCAAGAGAAGTGATGTGAGAAGCAAAGCGGTGGTGCCAAGCATGGGGAGCCTGCTTCAATCCATAGAGCAAACGGTTGAGACGACAAACATAATCAGTCCTAGAGTTCTCAACAAAACCAGAGGGTTGGGCACAATATACTGTCTTTGTCAGAGTGCCATGCAGGAAAGCATTCTTGACATCAAGCTGGTGAATCGGCCAAGACCGAGAAAGAGCCAAACTGAGAACAACACGAATGGTGGCAGGCTTTACAACCGGACTGAAAGTCTCATCATAGTCAATCCCAGGACGTTGAGTGAAACCGCGCAGGACCCAACGAGCTTTGTAGCGATCAAGAGTGCCATCAGACAGAAACCCATTTGCTAGTGACAACGTTAACTCCGCGAGGCCGGGGGACCAAGGTCCAGGTGTCATTGGCCTGTAGAGCATTGAACTCGGACTGCATGGAAACAAGCCAATTCAGATCAGCGAGTGCCGACCAAAAAGTTGCTAGGAGCGGAGAAAGAGTTGTCATACTGAGGTTAAGGTGATCCACTGGTTGAACAAAGCCTGATTTTCCATGAGTCTGCATGTTGCGCGCGTTGTTGATTGACGCGATGGCTTGCGGGGCAGTGGCGACAGTACACCCAGTGGGGCACCGGGCACCGCTGGCAGCAACCTGCGAGGCAGGGGCAGCGGTACCGAGAGAGGACCTGGGGCACCATTGGTAGCTACCTGGCACGAGGTGTCTACAGGGGCAGCAGCGCCCGGTCCATAGGAGGGCAGCGGCGATGACGCCCCGCCAGCAGGTGCGCCTGGTACGACCCCACCAGCGAGAGGCGTCGTTGACGACATAGAAGCGATCGTTGGCACACCGGGAGGTAGAGTACCTGCATGCACAGCACTGGGCCCAGCAGGCAAAGTGGAACAATCATCATCGCTCAAAAAATTAAGTGTGGTGGGATCCAAAGGGGTGGTGGACATGGCAGCAAATGGGAAGGACGACTCATCAAACATAACATGTCGAGAGACGATAATCCAATTGGAGTGAAGATTAAGACACTGATACCCTTTGTGATCCGCAGAGTAGCCGAGGAAGACGCACAAGGATGATTGGGGAGATAGTTTGTGTGGTGTTGTGGATGACAAGTTGGGATAGCAGGCACAACCAAACACACGGAGGTGATTGTATGTGGGGTGCGTGCCATAGAGAGCAAAGAAAGGAGTGCGGTTGTCTAGCATTTTAGTGGGATGACGGTTGAGAAGATATGTGGAAGTATGCAAGGTGTCAGCCCAATAAGCGGGAGGCAGACTAGCCTGAAAGAGAAGTGAACAGACAATATTGTTAATAGTACGAAGAATACGCTCTGCGCGTCCGTTTTGCTGGGAGGTGTAAGGGCAAGACATGTGAAGAATGACGCCGTGAGTGAGGAGGAACGTACGGGTCGAGGAGTGATCAAACTCCCTACCATTGTCACATTGGATGGCCTTGATGGAGGCACCAAACTACGTGTGTGCGTGCGTGCGTGCGAAAAAAATGGATAGAGTATCGAACGTCTCGGATTTGAGGCGAAGCGGGAAAGTCCAAGTAGGTGCAGTCATCAAGAATAACAAGATAATATTTATAACCTGACGCACTGACAATAGGAGATGTCCAAAGATCACAATGAATTAAATCAAAAGGTTTGGATGCACGACTATGAGACATGCTGAATGGAAGGCGAACATGGCGACCTAGCTGACAGGCACGACATATATGGTCTGAGGTGTGTTTATTACAAGAAATGACTTTGGAGCTAACTAGCTTGGAGAGAGCATCATGACCGAGATGACCGAGGCGGCGATGCCACAAGATGGTAGAGGACGTGGTGGTGGTGAGGGTAGTGGTGTTGGTGGCAGCTAGAAAGAACGGGTAGAGGTCACCCGTACTATTGCACATAGCGATCATGCTCCAAGTTTGCAGATCCTTCACAGAAAGGCCGAATGGGTCAAACTCGACAGAACAGTTGTTATCAGTGGTAAAGCGACGAACGGAAATTAAATTCTTAATAATGTTTGGAGCAACTAAAACATTAGAAAGAATAAGTGACCGACATGGCGTGATAAAAGAGGTAGACCTAACAGAGGTAACGAGGAGTAACGCCCCGTTGCCGACAATAATAGACGAAGGATTAAAAGACGAGGGAGGGTGAGATGAGGTGAGTATACCAGCACTTGAGGCCATATGGGAACCGGCCCCGGAGTCAGCATACCACTTGGTGGAGGCTGGTGGCGGCGTCAGGGACATGGTGCTGAAGTTGTTGATCAGTGATCCCTACTCCCAAGAGCTGCCGGCCATGGACATCCAAGGCTGCTGAGGTGGCGACAGTGCAGCGTAGACAGGCGGCGATAGGTACCAGCGAGAGGATCTCGGCCTTGGACGTACGAGCGTGATGGAAGGAGGATAGGCTTCAGCTAAATGCTAGGAAAAAAGAGGAGGCCGGTGAGAGGATCTCGGCGACAGCGGTCGGCCGGCGAGGAACTCAGCGGCGGCGGCGTTAGCAAGACCACGTTCCATCACTCGTATGTGGGCACGCTGCTCGACATCACGCTCCCCACGGAGGAGGTCCACCGCGCGCTCAACGACGACGAGATCGTCGCACTCTGCTCTGATACCATGAGAGATGATTAGGGTTTGAATAATACTCACATAACCATAATTAGTGACAGCAATTGAGTACATATAGGCCAAACGGGGAGCCACCATCGGCAAGCCCATGGGCCTTGAGTTTACATTCTAACAGTTACAGTCGATGAGAAAAGGCAATGGGCGGGGAGAGAAAAACTAGAACAGAGGGTTTTGTGAATAATAAATGGGCCTCACATGTTAGAGGGGATATTGGGGTGGGATTTTCTTATTTATTGGCAATGAGATCATTTAAGACCTTCCAAAAACTAAAGCTCTTCCGATAACCATTTTTGGTACTGGGATTTTCCAATACTTTTGGACAAGTCCGACTCTAGGGGAGGGACAAAGTGTGACCACTAGGGGGGCCACAGAGGTAGGGATCCAAGATCATATAGATAATTAGTACTCCCTCCATATACAAATTATATGTCATTCTGGAAAGCATGCGACGTGAGGTAAAGGATGTCGCTGGGTGCGCGGGGCATCATTTTGGACTCCTTTGTCCTAGCTTGTCGCTTCGATTTTGCGAACAACATTAAATTGAGTTAAAACCAAAAAAACTATCAGGCAAGGGAATCAAACCCTACCCACAGGTCTCAAGTCCCACCTATAACATCCCTGGTTTTCCAATAAACAAAAATACGAGCTTTTTAAAATCTTTTCCTGCAATGTGTGAAACATGTAGCTGCTAGGTCAGACGGTAGTCACACGTAGGAGTGTTCGCTTCCGGATCATTGCGTTCATTTAGTGTTGAGTGTAGGAGTGTGCCCAAGCTTTGAGTCGATATTAGTGTTTGAGTCGTGTCTAGTTTTGGAGTGCACAAATCCCTAGGAAAATCTTCTTCTTGAAATCCTCTCAAACCCCCTGTTCATAAATTCATTCGAAATCTCCTATACGGAACCTTCCCGAAGTATCCTTTTGGATCTATCCTCAACTTGTCCGCAAACCCATTTTGGAATCCTCCTATCTTGTCGCTTCTCTTCTCGATCTCCCTTGTCTCCAACCCCAAGAATCTTTGAGTCGTAATAATTCATAACTCAAGGAGAATCCTTTTCCCTTTGGCCCCATTTCCTGTTTTGACTTTATTCCAAACTCCCTTCGGGATTCATCCCAAAAATCCCACGGGGTCATCCCAAGTCCTCTTTATCAAATTTCTTTTGAACCTTTTCCAAAAATTCCATTTGGAAATCATCTCAAAACCCGCTTCGAATCTAATTCAAATTCCTTTCAAACTCCTTCCAGATGCATCTCGAATTTTTGCGCAAACTCCTTTTGAAACTCTCTCTCTTTCCTTGTCAAAAATGGGCAAAACAACCCCTCCTCGTTTTTGGGCCCTAAGCCCCGGATGGCCCAACTCCCCTCCTCATTTCCACCTCCCTACTCTCCTAGCCGGTTGGGCCTCGACCCATCTTGCTCCTTCCATCCCTTCCTTGTTCGGCCCGACCGTGCCCCTTTTCCCACCTGCTCGCGCGCGGCCCGAAGCCCAGCCTCGCGCCCCCCCTCTCCCTTCGGCCCACTACGGCGCCGCGGCCCAGCTAGCCTAGTCGCCCCCCCCCCCCTTATCCCCAAACCCTAGCGACGCGCACACCCTGGGAGCCGCCGCCGCCGCCACCGAGGGCTTCGCCCCGACCCCCAGCGCGCGCTCCCTGTTTCACCCGCGCCCCTGTCCCCTCAGCGTCCGGGCCACGTGATGGAGGCCACGCGTCCGAGAGTACGGACGCCGAGGCATCTCGTCGTCCACGCCACTCCTGCCCTAACCGGCCGCCCTATAAGACGCCGCAGCCGCTCGCCCCTTGCCTCTCCTTCGTTTCCAACAGCGCCGCCATCGCTCTCTGGCACCCTCTCCTGCTCCGCATCGCGCGCACCGAGCACCGGCCGCGCTGGCCATGGTCAAGGCCACAGCCGTGTCGTGGCCGCGCCATGCCGGCCGAGGAAGTGGCCACGTCGCGCCGGCCAAGGTTGTGGTCGCGTCGCGCCATCCGCATGGGCCATGGCCGCGACACCGCGCTCCGTGGTAGCTGGACACCAGTCCGGCGACCACCAGCGCCAAGGGCGTCCGGCCGCGTCGCCACCGGCCAGCTGGACATCAAAGCAGGCATCTCCCAGAGCCATGCCGCTCTGGCCCGCCTCGTCGTTGCCGCCGGCCGGCTGCTGTCCGCTCCACCAAGGTTTCCCTACATCGTCGGTGAGCCTCCATAGCCCCAAAATCCCACCTTTTTCCTCCTCGTTGACAGCAAGCCTGAGCCTCGGCCTTCGTGTCGTGACTTACACTATCGCAGGACCTCGTCGTCTTGCTGCCACCTCGTCGGAGCTTCCCTTGCGACATCGCAGCAGCAGCCATGATGACCGCGACGGCGAGCGCCAACAATTCGGCAAGGCTGCGCGTCGCAGTCGGCAAGGCCGCGCATCGCTGTTCGGTCGGTGGCGCCTTGCTGTCTAGCTGTGCGCGCCCTGCTGTTCGGCTGACCGTGCGCCGCTATTCGGCCAAGGCGCGCAGCTGTTCGGTCGACGGCACAGCTTCGCCGAAGACCCGTCCTTCGTGCCATCTTCAAGGTCGAACCCGTGAACCTCCGTCGACGCCACCCTTGGACGTCGACACAAATCCCTTCAATTTGTTCATCTTCATACTATTGTCATTCATACTTACTCATACATGATCCATACTTGCTTGTGCCGAGCCTTCGTGTCGGTTTATCCCTATGCTATGGATATGTGCTACTCTATGGTTGTGGTCATGTGATAGTCGTTGTTGCGTTTATGTCGTTGGCGGTAGACCGTGCCTTCCAGCCGGTCCTTGTTTGTTTTGTCTGTGAACCGTGCCTTCGAGCCGGTCAAGGGATCGTCCCTCGCTCGAACGTCACGATCATGGGTTCATCCCGCCGTGGTCGTAACGTCGAGCGTAACTCGTCCCTCATAGTTGTAGTTGTTGATTATGTGTTTGGTTGGCCTCGTAGTGCCATGAGCGTTAGCTCCTGTCCTTAGCCCTAGGGCATGGTCATGCGGATATTACCCGCACACGATAGTCCTTCGTGACCTGGTCTAGTGGGAAGGAACGGGTGACGACAATCATGGAACGACGAGTGCCAACTCGTTCGGGTGAAGCTCATGGCCGCGAGATGCCTCCCCATGACCATCGGGCTCCACCCATTTGACTCTTTCTGACCTAGCCACCTCGTATGCTTGCACCGCTTGACCATAGCATTCCTTCGACTCTCGCGGTGACAACCGCACCGCTACGAGCCGTAGGAATAGCCTTGTGTCGGTTTTGTTGCACGGAGGTCATGGTGCCCTACGAGTTGACTTAGGTCGAGCGTATCTCATTCTTCGTCTACCGCCTTTGCCATGGCATGTTGGTTGAGTGAATGCGGAGACTGCTCCTCTCTTTTCCTTTCTGTTGATCCTCACTGATTCAGTAATATGGAGATCAAGTCCGTCTGTTCTAGTCACTCTGATCCCTGTCAAATGCAATGACTGTGGATCGAAGTCCCAGTGGAACCAAGTTCCCCGCCTTTAGTCTGTCTCCTTTGCGTGTTGATCATGTTTATGTAATAGTCTTGCTTCTTGATCCCATTCCTGTGATTCCCGTCTACTACTATGGCGTGTGGATCAAAGGAAGGTGGATCCCCGTTTTACTTTCTCTTTTGCTTCTTCGCACTTGAGCCCTTGTATGCTTGTACCTATTCTAGACCGAAGCGCTCCTAGATCCTCGCGGTGACAACCGCACCGCTGCAGATTCTAGGAACATCTAGTGCCATTTAGTGCACACGGGTCGAGGTACCCTACGAGTGATTTAGGTGCTTGTGATCTTGGTGTGTCACTCCCTTCGATGCCCGTCTTCGCCATGGCGCGTGCGTAGGAGGAAGCGAGACTACCCTTGCTTCTCTTTTCCCCTCTTGTTCGGTTCCCTCTTCTCGGTTCTCGTCGATTACAATGGCGTATGGATCGAACAAGAGATCGGAACTGTTTTCCTTATCCCTTGTTGGCCCGATCTATTCGATCTCGTCCTTAGCCGTGACGATTGGATCAAAGATCGAACCCTCATTCTAGTTGGCAAAGCTAAGGTCTATGTCATGCTCTCGGTCCCGTGCGAGTCGACTCGATCGACCGTAGGAAACCATCTACATCGAGGACGTGACGTAGACGTGCTTAGCTAAGTTTCTCCTTCTCATCTTTGAGCCCGAGGAGAACGAACTCGCTTCGTGAGGGCTAGTATTGGTTTTTGCAGGATGTTTGCTTAAGTCAGGATCAGGTCTCGACCATTTCACTTGAGCCGTACAGGTCGACTCAGTCGGCCCGGGAAGTACGAGCTAGGTTGTGACTCGAGCTTGTGCTTAGCAAGCATCCGCTCCTGCATCTTTTCGAGCCCGAGGATCGAATGTCCTCCGCGAGGGCTGAGTCTTTTCTCCGTTAGTGTCCTTATCATCTTTCGAGTCTAGTTGTTGTGTTTGTGTTCTGATTGCTCCTTTGTCTTGTGTGTCGATCTCGCGAGGTAGTTGCGTTGGAAGCAACGAAGGTCAGAACGGAACCCGCTGGAGGAGACCGAGGACGACACCGGGACCCGAGGAGAACGACTACGAGGACATCAAAGATCGTGAACTAACAACGAAACAGGTGCCACAGCCCATCCAACCTCGTAGAATCCTATTAGACATGCAACAATGTAGTTGCTAGCGCTTTACTTTATGCAAATGAACTGTGATAGGTTCAATGATAGATTGCTTGTGAAGCCTATACCTTGAAGCAACCCTTTCCCCTGCACACCCGCTGTTAGGCTAGACACCACTTACTTTACATACTTGCTACTCACCTTCTACTATGCATTATATCTATGATGTGATGCTTGGTGGATGTTTGCTCATGGTGTCGTGATAACGGGATGATGACTTGGGGAGATCTTGGCGTGTGTCTTGGGTGCGTGTGGTGAGGGTTGAGTCGACTGGACAGGATCTACGACGAGTCCGGTGATGAGTCTTGCCGAGGGGATGTGACCTGGGCATTCCCTGGGGAGTACCTGTGGCGGGTACATGTGATCTTGAGAGGAGATCCTGGGGAGGAGTGTCTTCGTGGGACGAATCCCTGGGAAGGAGGTGTTGTGTCAGCACGGGGGTATCCGGGATACCCTGAGGAGGAGATATCTTGTCTGGTCACCTAGGACGTCGAGAGGCTGGCTCATAGTACCTTCGTGCGCACCACTTGTTCTTGTATGGGCGGGAACCGTTCCTACCCCCTGGGCGAAACGATGCCATTACTGCTAGGCTGGAAGGTGATAAGTGTAGGGAGGTAAGGGCTGGATACCCACACCCTCCTAAGACAATGTGGTGTTTTATTTGGTACGCCAGGATCCATGTCTCACAGTCTTAGCGTTACGGTGGATTTCCACCGGGGTGCCCCAGGGCTGAGAGGTAGGATGGCATCGTTGCGGATTAGGGGGAAGTTCGGAATCAGCTTAGACGAGCCGGTTCGTCGAGGATAGCTAACCTGTGGTT